>JARFIZ010000159.1:0-1367945 GCA_036325965.1 Sinopyrophorus schimmeli
AATAACACCTTTATTTAAGGTACCAATCAAAAAGATTCATCTTGCCAAACTTGTGGGAAGAATTTAAATGATTGTGTGGGTCATTTTAGGTATTTGGACTTTGAATTGCTTGTTTTTCATGTTGGTTACTTCCACAGGATACTATCCATATTGGAATAAATTTGGAAACATGGTCATTTATTGCTTGACAAAGATGATAAAGAAATATAGAAAACGATTAACTAATCCATATCTACGCTATATGATGAAAAAACCAATTAGGAAGAAAATATTGGTGAAATGTAAAAAAAATTGATAAATGTAAGAACTGTGATGATACGAATGGTTGTATTAAAAAGTTAACTGCCAATAAAATGAGTGGTAGTAATTCTGTTTTAAAAATTATGCACGACAAGTTCCATGGCAAAAACTACTTTATTGAAGGAACAAATGGATCAGTTTTGTAAAGCAATTCTGGTAAGTGTGTTAATTTTAATTAAAGATTATGTTTGAAATAAATTGATTTGTTTACTTTATGCCATGTTCTTTTCTAGATAAAATGTAATTTGTAAGAAGCAAATATTTCACCATTTCTTTATTAGTTTTAATAACAATAGTGTTCCTTATTAAATTAAAATGCCCAAGGATCAATATCGAGAAGCAGATGTAGCAAGGAAAATGTAATCATGTTTAATCCATTTAATGATTTTATACATTTTAGCTCCCATGTTACGTTTGTGATTGAAAGAGCAGAAAACATGTAACACAACCACATCTGCATGTGTTGCGAAGAATTTATATAATCAACATGAAAGTAGGACAGCCGTTCCTTTTGGAGTGTTGAATGAAAGAATGGCAATCTAGTACCTAAGTCATATAGCATTTAAGAATAGAAAAACACCTTTATTTAAGGTACTTATCAAAAGATTCATCTTGCCAAACTTGTGGAAAGAATTTAAATGATCGTGTGGCTCATTTTGGCTATTTGGACTTCGAACTGCCTGTTTTTCATGTTGTTTACTTTCACGGGATACTATCCATATTGGAATAAATTTGGAAACGTTGTGGCATTTATTGCTTGACAAAGATGATCAAGAACTATACAGAAAACGATTAACTAATCCACATCTAAGCTATATGATTAAAAATTTAATTAGAAAGAAAATATTGATGAAATGTAAAAAAGAATTGATAAATGTAAGAACTGTGATGATACAAATGGTTGGATTAAAAAGTTAACTGCGAATAAAATGAGTGGTAGTACTTCTGTTTCAAAAATTATGCATGACAAGTTCCATGGCAAAAACTATACTTTATTGAAGGAACAAATGCATCAGTTTTGTAAAGCAATTGAAATGAATCCATAATTCAAATCTGTTATAAGAAAAAATGTTTTAACACAACTTTTATCAGCACTTGATGTACTAAATTTATTTAATCGCATACCAGAGTGATATAGCTTTATTAGCGATGGATCCTAAAGGGTATACTAAAATTTTAAAAGTAATTTTATGACGTAAGTGAATCCTTTTTGAATTAAACAGTATGTAATATTTCTATAGAGCTTTTTGGTATAACTATTGACATCATTACCAGATTTACTTTCTTTAAAAGTGTGATTGCATTAGTGTGTTCTATACAGAAACGTTTTTATATACAAGTTAGGTCTCTGAGAAAAATTAATTACTTAGCAATTAAATAAATTTAACTTTTTGTACCTAATGTAAGACTGCACTTTTAACTCTTATTGCACAAGTGAACTTCCTTAAAAATTATTTTTGATTATGTTTGTAACTTAATTTACTAAATCTATAATTTTATCAAAAACTATCCGGAGTGTTGAAACGGATTATTTTTACCAAAAAACCACAGGAATTTTACATTAGAAAATTAAAGAAAAGGCTTTACATTTTTAAAAACATTGTATTTCTTAATAACTTTTATTTCTTTTGTCAACAACCACCTCTTAAGGTTTTAATTTTCGCAAGCTGAATACTGTTGCTTTTTCTAGGGTGAGCAATGAGTTTTGTAAGGTGGAAAGTGGCCACTTTTACCCTCTTCTAGCTGCGCCAATATTGCATACACGACACTAGTAGATTCTCTTGTTTAGACTTCTAAAAATAATTCTATAAATTTAGCATGCATAGGCAACATTACTTACTTTAAATAAGCAAAGAATCCAAGATTCCAACATACAATTAAATAAATCGATATCAACAATTCCGAGGTGTGTAAAATCCACACAAATCAGTTGCTGCTGTTGTACAACCAAATATTCCATTAATTACTTAGCAAATAAAATCTTTCCATATGGCTTTACCAGATTTACAAACTATTGTTCTGCATGCAATTATTACCACTAATATTGTGATTATTTATGTGATAGTGATTAAGCCTATTGTTTATTATTGATTCAAAATTTGCTGCTCTTAGATTAGTCATCCATAAACTTTCTCTAATTGCTTCTGTTATTTTTTTAATAACTAATCGTTTCTGCATCCTCTAAAAATATAAGAATTAAATAATAATAAATAACAGTAATTATCTTAAAGAATTAAGGTACCCAACTTACTCATAACATTTAAATTGCATCCTAAGTTTCTTAAACACTCGACTCAGATTCTTCGTGCTTATCAGTAGCCAAGAAATAACAAAAATAATGACCATAATTTACCATTAATCTTTTTCTTTCATTACAGCATCTTTTAAAAGTGAGTTTAGATCAAGCAATTCCATAAATTAGGGTGAGTGTACCAGTCCCAAACCAGTTAAGGACAAATTTTGACTTTGAAATGCTCTGAACTGGTATGTATTTTTAACGTAGAAATGTATATATAAAATTGTTTATTGTTTACTAACGCTGCAATATTGTTAAATTATTTGAATCTAAATATTTAAGTTTTTTATAGATTTCGTGAACAATATCAAAAAGGGTAATGCACCTAAGGTTGACCACTGCGCTCATAGCTCTTAAATAACACAAAATTTTTAAAATATGTTTGGAACGTTGTTAACATTCTAGGCCACGTAACAAAACAGTAGAATTATTCAAAAATGCCCATTTCTTAATTTATTCAATCAAACATGCAAGTGGTCAACTACTGGTACCTGGTTTGGGACTGCTACACCCACCCTACTTCACATATGAATTCATACCATATAGCTTAATCAAAATAACCAGCCAATATTGTATATGTAGTTATTGCTATTAATATCGTAGTTGTGCTTGAATTTAATCCAATTCTTATCGGTACTGGATTCATTGTTGACCTATCCTACAATACAAAAATTTGTAAACTGTTTTCAACTGTTCATTTTAAATTCTAGCTTATTCACTTATCATTATATTTGCCATGATTTATTAATAATTGCAGGTGTTAATGTTAAATGTTTAATTAACGTTATTGAATACCTTTGGATATATTTCCACCATTCATTGGTAGAATGTTTTGAACAATACAAACTCCACTTTTAAAGATGAAAGTGTGATATAATCTCAGTTTACATGTTTTATACATCTAAAAGCTCCAACAACCCTGTCCACTTTTATTTACTCAGAACTGAACAAAATTTAACAAGTAACGTCCATTTGATTCTTGCTTTAATTCGGATATGTTTTCTTTTGTTGGAAGTTGCTGAAAAATAACCAGCTAGTATTGGATATGCAGTTATTGCTATTAATCGAAACTAGTTCGTTAATGGAATTTGAAGCAAACCTTTTGTAGAAGCTATCCATAATATTTTTATATTCGTCATGTGTCGACGTAGAGCAATCCAACTGTATTACAATTAGGAAAGCTTAAAAGATAGTAAAATAATTTGTAGTTAAGACATAAAATTAAAGCACATGTTACTCACATTAATGTTTAATTCCTAAGGCTAGAATAACCCCCTAAACTTCCAAAAAAGTATACATAAGATGTGAATATAAATTTTTACGTTTGAAGCTCTTTCCATGTCGATTATAATACCGCCATTCCACATTTCCATTCATCGAGAGCTAAGATTTGTAAGAATGTATTATATCATCTCATTAGTATTGTATTCTGTATGTAACGTTTAATAAATATCCAATTATTATTTGTATAAACAATCCATCCAATAGATTGGGTTGAAATGCTAACTACAACAAATCGGAGGTCTGTAGTCAGTGAACAATTTACTATGGTCCATACCCTAAAAGAGTAAAACTACTTATTATCATATGTAGAAATTTATCATAAACATTACACACCCTTTGTTGGTTTGCTGGAAGTCCAAAGTTTCTTGACTTATTGAAATTAATCTTCCCAGTTTTATATTGAAGTGCAGTCGACATATGAACTCTTACAAGTAAGACTTAGGTTACATGCTCTTACACAGAAGTCTCCCTTGATATCCCTTTCCTTATTTAGTAAATTAAAAAATAATGATAATATATTATTCGAACAAAATTGAAGGATTAAAATTACAATAACAAACCTGAGACACTTGACATAAACGACGTTCAATTTTTTTAGGTACACTCAAAAGAGAAACATTTTCTGGCATTAGTTATACTCTAACACTAAATACAAGAGTAATAACAAATAATATTAATAAGAATTAATTAATTTAAAGGTTTTTTATTGTAATTTTTTGAAATAATTTAGTATTGCTGTATAACCACCAGAGAGAAATCATGTTGGTAATTTATTTGGGGCTTTCGTTTCTCTAAATTTCCTATCCTGTGGTGTGACAACTGGTTGAAGGTTAGTGTCCCACAAGTGAATTTTTCATTATATTTTAAGAAATATACACAAAATTTGGTAAAAAATAAAGTATTCATTTACATTTTATAGGAAGCTAATATGTAGACTCGTTTTGGGTTTTCTAACCCAGTCTAACCTCACTAAGTTATATTACATAATGCATCCTTTTGTAGATCAGTAAAATGTTGGGTCGTGCTGGAAATTTAGCCCTATTGGTTTGCCAAAATGCTCAACAATCTCAACACCAACGTGGTATGGCCACCTTAAAGGCCATTTCGATCCGTTTGAAATCGGTCAAGAACATTCAGAAGATTACGCAGTCCATGAAGATGGTGTCAGCTGCTAAATACTCGAGAGCTGAACGAGACTTAAAGCAAGCCAGACCAGTTGGAGAGGGTGCTAAGATATTTTATGAGAAAGCCGAAGTTACACCTTTACCTGAGATGCCTCAACAACTTTTGATCGCCATAACTTCTGACAGAGGTACTCATCACTTGTTTAAATCCAACCAAACAGTTTAGTAACAAGAACGTCTTTATAGGTCTATGTGGTGCTGTTCACACTAACGTTGTACGTAACATTCGCACTACCTTATCACAGCCTGGCGCTGAAAACATCAAAGTTGTCTGTGTCGGAGATAAATCTAGGAGTATTTTACAAAGGCAATTCGGCAAACATATTATCTTAAGTTGTAATGAAGTTGGTCGTTTACCACCCACTTTTGTGGATGCCGCAAGATTAACTAATGCCATTCTGAAGTCGGGCTATGAATTTAGTGCTGGAAAAATCATTTATAACAGATTCAAATCTGTGGTATCTTACCAAACAAGTGAATTGCCAGTGTACAGCTTGGCTGCTATTGAAGTAAGTTCATTGGTCAATTATCTTTAAAAATAATTTTAAAAATGTTAATTTTAGGCAGCTCCCAAGTTGACCATCTACGATTCATTGGATAGCGATGTCATTCAGAGTTATTTGGAATTTTCTTTAGCTGCAATGATTTTCTACGCCCTTAAAGAGAGTGCTTGCAGCGAACAATCGTCCCGTATGACTGCCATGGACAATGCAAGCAAAAATGCAGGAGAGATGATCGATAAGCTTACATTAACATTCAATCGCACCAGACAAGCTGTCATCACAAGAGAATTGATAGAAATTATTTCTGGAGCCTCAGCTCTTTAAATTTCCCTTTCGTATTGCAAGATTGTTGTTATTAATCGTTGTTTACATCTTTACATGTTCTTTTTTAACCTAAGATTTAGTTGTAATGTTTTTAAATGTTATACAATATCTTGCAATGCATTTATAGTGAAAGCATACAGTATGTAAGAGCTAAACATGAAATGTAAGCCCAAAGTCACCAGATGTACCAACAACTAAATTATCTCGTTTTAGCTATTGCAAATAATTGCTGTATATCAATAAATAAGTTTATAAAGGTGCTCATATTTATATCTCCCAGTAATGCTTGCTTCATTTAATTCTATGATACGTACAAAAGTATAAAAATCGATCTCGAAGAGACTAAAATTAAAACTTAATATACCCAAGACTCGTATGTAGCTAGCCAAGGAATAACATCGGTCCAATTTGGAAACTCGCCCAAGAATTTTAAATAATGCGGTGTCTTAACATTGAATCGATCGTGCATATACTTCCCAATTAAAGCAACATCGAATTTGGGCCCGTTCCAATTTATGGGTCCTTCGACCTCCAAAGAAAACGTTAGGGGTGTATTTTCTTTCCCCGATGTGTACATCATCATATAAGCAGGACGACCGTTCCAAATTATAGGTTCCGAAGGTAGCTCAGGTATCAAATTTGTCTTAACTAATTTTATCTTATCTCTCGTAGAAATGTAAACCATCAAATAATTGGGACCTACAAAATTACCATTAAAAAACAATTTTTCTTTTGATCGTAACAAAATAAACCAACCAGTCGCTGTGAAATTATACTGGCTCCGAGTATTTGTGATTTGAGTCTTATAATTTAAACGTAAATTAATTGGCTGGTGGATGATGGGTTGCTCGGCAGGTACCCAAGTGCTCTTTGGTCTAAAAAAAAGGTCGATGTTCATTTAAAGAATTCCATCATCAAAATCTTACAGTAAATGTATGATTCTGCTGTGTCCTATCGGGAGCCCACAAAATAAGCTCTTTTTGCAATCCTCACTGACCGATTGTAAATTACTGAGGTCTTTTACATATCTCTTAACGCTATCAGGCGAGTTGCGGTCTAAGTTCAAAATCAAATAGCCCGCATCTCTTTTGTAAACGACGTTAGAATCGTTTCTGAACGCTCTTCCGGTGTGCTGGAAAGAAAATAATTAATTTTGAGTGTTTGGATGCTTATTTTATTGTTACGAACATAAATCCAAAACCTTTGGGGTGTCGGCGAGCTGGGATCGCCGCTGTATGGAAAACCAATTGCGGTGAAAATTAGCAGAAAAATATAACAAAAATCATAGCGAAGATGTGTAAAAGTTGTACGGGTTTACGCACTAAAGTAATTAACGGTACCTAAAAAATTAATCTAAATTTGTGCTTTGCGATTTTGGTTAGTTGTTTTAAAAGGAATTGATTAGAGAATCCTTATATCTCTCGACAGAGGAAGAATCTCCCCAAAATGATTAAATTTCATCGAGAAATCAACTTACATACAAACAAATCGATAGAAACGTAACTAAGAACGTTGCAATTGCAATTAACAGCTCTGGGTTTTTCTCAGAACCCATTCGTCCACAAATTGGCACAAAAAAAGAGACTAGCTGTAATGCTTGCTGCATCGAAAGCATCACCGGAAAGGCCATTACTCCAACATATATGATCTTCCATTTGTGTACTAAAACAACGAAATAATGCTTTAAATGCTAAAATAAAAATAGTAACTCACTTGTATGTTTTAAATTAAAAACATTGATGCAAGCCATGGCAAAATTATTAAATAAAATGGGAAAAAGAAAAATATATACAAATCTTAGCCTGAGTAAAGTTCCCACTAAGAAAAGTCCTGTTAAAATCAATCTAGTCACGTGTATCTGAATCTGCGTTTGGACATGAACGCTTAAGTTATTCTAAAAAAATTAAGAAAGTAATTTTTAATAAACAAATTAATAGTAAACGGTACTTTTCCTGTAAAGCGATTCAGTACCAAAAAGGCCCCTCCAAGACAGCTCAAAATTGGTATGACATAAAGCCCAAATATCAACCAAGGGCTTCCGTACCAACTCATGCTGTGTTTTAGAGCATCAATCGTATATCCTATTGCTAGAACTGAAATAATCGAAGAAGTGCACCCTAAAATCACACCTCCAGTTGTAAGACTAATATAAAGGAACGATTGTCGACTAAAAGCCAGTCCGAAATCCTTAAAACTCTTCAATGCAATAAGTACTGAAATAACTGACGTTCCGATGTTCACATACAAAGCCTCTGCGTCCGAATAATTCAACAAAACCCAACCAAAGATATCGAAATAAATAGTTCTCCCCGTCTTCTGCTCTTTTGGATTTGAAAGTTCTTCTGCATTGCCCAACTCTCGAACTAAGTGCAATGTGTTATCACCGACATGCTGGAAAGATCCAAGAGGAATGTTGGCAAAATCATCGTACTTCGTGTGGTAACGATACCCATTCTTAATAAAAGCAAAATCGAAACCTAAAATGCTAAAATTATTTTAAAGCCTACAAATTTTTATTTAACTATAAACCAATTAAATTTCCAAAGTCCCGGAAAATTCTATAATCAGAATCCGAAGGAATTAAGCCCGCTTGAAAGATTTCCTCGCCCACCGCTTGCCCTCGGGGGTAAGGCACTTTGGCATAATAATTCACGAGCCAAGGATAGTTAGGTCCTGTTTGAAATAAGATAATTTTTCCTCCAGATCCTGCAGCTTCCAAGTTTATAAAAGTTCGAACTTCCTTAGCCCATTTGTGTTGTGTTATAAAGCCGTGAGCTGCATGTAAGGGGGTCTCCTCGGCTCCGTTAAAAAGGAAAATAACGTTGTGTTGTAATCTGGTTAGAGATCTCGACAGTTTTCTTAGTATTTCCAGCATTACTGCACAATTAATGCCATCATCACTACCACCTTAAAACAATCATTTTAATTATAATTCAACAATTAGAAAAGAATTACCTGGGCTTGTAGAAACTGTATCAAAGTGTGCATTGAGGAGGATGCTATGAGCCGAGTTGTTCCTCGAATGTAACTTGGCAATAACATTTTGTACTTTACCATAGGCATTTATACCACCGTGGGGCTTAAAATCAAGATAATAAGAACCTGAGGCTTCTTGTACATCAATTTCGATCTTTTGGCCCAAGTTGGCTTGTTGCTGAATGAAGAACAGCTCCCTTTTTAGAAAATCTACAGCGATTGCTTCGTTTTCATAACTTCCAGCAACACGGGGACCTATGTCTGTTAAGAGCTTTAAATCGTATTGGGCTCTTTCGGCTATGAAGGCATCGGGGTGGTCTTTCTACAATTGATCTGATTGTAAAGCTGGAAGTATTAAAACTTAGAGATACATACTTCATCAGAGATTTTGAGTGGCGTTGGCAGTTTTTCATCGATTAAATACACAGTTCCATACAATCCTAATAAAAAGGCACAAAACGCTAAAGCTATAGTTGTGCTAACACTATGAATACTGCCTTTTTGTTTATTTGATTCATATTTATAATCGTCTAAAGCATTTATTTCAGAATTAAGTACATCGTAACGTTTTCTCATTTTGATGACTTGTTGTGACGAAAGCCAATAAGTGTCTGATTAATTAACCAGACTTGTTCTTTAATTTAATTATCTGATTGTAGAGTGTCTGATGATCATCGAACTGTGATAACTTGCTTAAGTGTTTGCATAATATAACCTGTGATTTTCTTCAAGTTCAAGGTTGTTAGAAAACTTTCCTTTTTGGGGTTCAACGATTCATATAGTATCTTGAGGAATTTCTTTAATGTTCTGAAAGAGAAATATAAATAATAAATCGTTTAAAATTATCTAAAAAATCAGTTGCTTTTGTTGAAGTGCAGCAGAGTATTCATAGATGGCATATAAATGCACTTTTGATAATTAAAATTCAAATATATATAAAATAAGTATTATTATAAAACCTGGGAGCTTTAATTTACTTTATTACATTTTAAAATAATTGATAATAGATGTGGGACACAAAATCAACTATTATTTTGAGATTTAGCGTTTTTTTTTAATTGTCAATCTGAAGTAACAGTATGGATCCACACCGAATAAATTTTAATACTAAAATTTATTAAATTTACTTATTTGTAAGCTAACAATTTTCATATTGTTTTTAAGTATTATTTTAATGTTTTAAAAAAAAATATTAATAATATATTGCTTAAAATTCACTTTAAACTTGGTTAGTTTTAATGAAGTGCAGCCCAACGCTAAGAGATGGCGTTTGAATGCACTTTTAGTAATTAAAATTCAAATATATATAAAATAAGTATTATTATATTACCTGGGAGCTATTATTTACTTTATTACATTTTAAAATAATTAATTCTAGGCGTGAGACGTAAAATTAACTATTATTTTGTGATTTAGCGTTTTTCTTTTATTGTCAATCTGAAGTAACAGCATGGATCCACACCGAATAAATTTTAATATTAAAATTCATGAATTTAGTTATTTGTAGACTAACCATTCTTATATCGTTTTTAAGTATTATTTTAATGTTTTAAAAAAATATAAATAATAAATTGCTTAAAATTAACTTTATAGTTTGTTAGTTTTAATGAAGTGCAGCCCAACGCTAAGAGATGGCGCCTGAATGCACTTTTGGTAATTAAATTCAAATATATAAAAATAAGTATTATTATACTACCTGGGAGCTTTTATTTACTTTATTACATTTTAAAATAATTAATTCTAAACGTGTAACGTAAAATTAACTTTTATTTTGTGATTTAGCGTTTTTTTTTAAATGTCAATCTGAAGTAACAGCATGGATCAACACCCAATAAATTTTTTAAAATAAAATTTATTAAAATTTACTTATTTGTAGACTAACAACTCTCATATCGTTTTTAAGTATTATTTTGATGTTTTAAAGAAAAATAATAATAATAAATTGCTTAAAATTAAGTTTAAAATTTGTTAGTTTTAATGAAGTGTAGCCCAATGCTAAGAGATGGCGTCTGAATGCACTTTTGGTAATTAAATTTAAATATATAAAAATAAGTATTATTATACTACCTGGGAGCTTTTATTTACTTTATTACATTTTAAAATAATTAATTCTAAACGTGTAACGTAAAATCAACTATTATTTTGTGATTTAGCGTTTTTTTTTAATTGTCAATTTGAAGTAACAGCATGGATCAACACCCAATAAATTTTTAGAATAAAATTTATTAAAATTTACTTATTTGTAGACTAACAATTCTCATATCGTTTTTAAGTATTATTTTGATGTTTTAAAAGAAAAATAATAATAATAAATTGCTTAAAATTAAGTTTAAAATTTGTTAGTTTTAATGAAGTGTAGCCCAATGCTAAGAGAAGCCGTCTGAATGCACTTTTGGTAATTAAATTTAAATAAAATAAGTATTATTGTAATTTTCAAGTCGTATTTACTTTATTACAATTTATAATAATTTATGTTGAGAATCAGCAACATCTGATATCTCAATTAGCCCTTTAATCCTGTAGAAAATAACTTTATAATAGTTAATAATTTATTTTCAGATTCTGCGACTTAAACTATAGTCGATTTATATAATCAACAACCGTACATGAAGATAAAATGTACATCTAGATTTAATATAATAACAAGTAAAATTAGTAAAACTACATTCTAATAGAATTGCAAATACATCTATAAATAATGTTTGTTGATTCTTAATTCTTAGGTTTAAATTTTCAAATTTGTTGAATATATTGCATGCATAGTTGTACCTATTATTGTTATTACAATATATAATTCTAGAGCTAGAAGTAATTCGATAAGTTACACGTAAAAGTGATTGAAAGACAATTTCATTTGTTAAATTGAGCAAATTGATTAAAAACAATACAATCACAACGAACTAAAATTCTTTTTACGAGAATCAAATCTTCGTAAATTTCACCAGCCACATTATCTTTCAAAACGCACATTTATCACATGTGAAATGTAGTAACGATATATTAAAATTTTGATTGCGATAAATACATGCATTAAATATCGATTTCTTAATTATATTGGAAGAATTATAAGAATTGTATAACTATTTTTATGTACAAAGCAAAAGAATGATTGCGATCGTTCCCCTTTGTCATGTTGAGCACGCAAGTGATTCGAATAATTATAAATCCATCCAGCCACAAATTAAATCGGTCAAATCAATTAGTAAACCCAAGACTCGTAAACTCCCAGCCATGCAATTACGTTTGTCCATTTCGGAAAGTCCGTTAAGAACTGGAGAAATTGCGGCGTCTTAACGTGGGTTTTGTCGTTTAAGTAAATCCCAGTTAAAGCAATATCTATGATGGGCTTACTCCAATTCGTCGGGACTCGAAATTCCATGCAAAATGTTAAAGGTGTCCGCTCTTTCAACCACGAGTACATAATTATATATGTTGGGCGTCCATTCCACATTATCGAGTCCGTTGGAGTCTTTGAAATCAAACTTATATCGATGAGATTGATTTCGTTGCGTGGTGAAAAGTAGACGACCACATGATTCGGTCCTAAAGGGCATTTAAATTGCATTCAAAGACCAACTAATATCGTTTATGTACCTGAGACTGTGAAATTGTATTTTACTATCGACTCTGTAACATGTATTTTTGAGTTCAGCTGTAAACTAACCGGTTCTGGAATCTTCGACTCGTTAGCACTAATCCATGTACTTTCTTCCCTAAAAAAAGCATCCCATTAGAAGAAATATAGAACAAAGCAATGGAACTAACTACATAAATATATAATTTAAGTTTTCGTTATTTTATTTAGTATTAATGGATGTTTTTTACTTCCATTCAATGATATCAATTTAATGGTTTATTATAGATGATTTTAATAGATTTTCTTTGTTAGAAGTAAGTAACCTCGAGTTACAACTTCAAACTCACAAGATAGCAATCATTCTAGTGCTTGCTATTGGAAGTCCACAGAAAAGACTACGTTCACAATCTTCGGTAATTGGTTTTGTATCACTTACATCCTTTACATATCTTGTGAGACTACTGGGTGAATTCCTATCTAAATTCAGCATAAAAAACCCCGAATCCTTTTTATAAATATGATTCGTATCGTTGCGAAAAATTCTGTTCATATGCTGGAAAAATATTGGTTGTTACTTTTGGACTACTCAAATCATCGACTTACATAAATCCAGAATCGTTGTGGAGCTGGAGTCTCTAGATTTCCGGTGTAGGGAAATCCAAGAGGTGTAAATAGAATTGTAAAATATATCAAAAATACTCCACCTAGACTTGTTAATAATACTGAGGGTTTACGAACTAACAATACTAACGGCATCTAGAATTAAAATTAAGGGTTTTAAAGAACATGCCATGGGCGATTCGACAAATTCATTACATAATATGATATGGTTAAAATAGTTAAGAGTAGGACTAGGGTTCCAATATAAACTTCAGGATTTTTATTAGATCCCATTCGTCCACAGATTGGCACAAGAATGATTGCAATTTGTAGTGCTTGCCGCATTTGAAATGCACTAGGAATTATTGTGCCCACAATATAAACAAGTTGCCATTTTCTAACTGGAAAAGAAAGATCGGAAGTCAACAAATGGCTTTGTAAAAGTTATATCGTCACTTACTCGAATGCTGTATCGACATGATTTCGTTAATCGCAAATATTAAAGATTGGAATAGAATGGATATAACAATTATGTAAACAGATTTACATCCAATAAGGGTTCCCACTAATAAAATTACAGTCCATATCAGTCTTAATATGTGGAGCTGTATCTGTGCACGAGCACTCATATTTAGCTTATTCTGAAAAAATAATTAACATCACCTAGTTTTAACAGAGCTCGGCAAAATAAAAATTCTCATTTTACATTTTTTTAGTTCATGTAAATTCTATTCAACTAATAATATTAATTATTTCAACAACTAAAATTGTTAATAAAAAATAATTAATTTTTCAGATAATGAAAAATGAAATAATTTAAATTTCTAATTTAAAATTAAAAAAAAAGTTTTTCAATATAAATTGCATAAACTAATATTAAAAAATGTAAAATACGAATTTATCTTTGCCTATCTCTGCCTACCAACCTTATCGTTGAAGTAATTAAAAACTAAAATTAAGCCACAAGTACACAGAATAATCGGAGCAACATAAATCCCAAATATGATCATTCGATGATTGTACCAACTCAATCTATGCTTAAATCCATCGATTATCAACGCTATTATTATAACAATAAACGCAGCTACGAGCCATCCAAGCAAAAGACCGCTGCACATCAATCCTACATAAATCAATGATTGCCGACAAAATCCTAAAAAGTAAAAAATGGAAATATTCCAGGTGTTCATAAAATAAATCAAAAAAACATACTCAAACCAAAATGATGGAAGTTCCTCAAAGCCACAATAACAGAGAGCATCGATACTGCAATATTTATAACAACAGCAGTTGCTTCCGTGTAATAAATCATAAACATTTCGAAAAAATCAAAGTAAATCACTTTGCCATTTGTTTGTTCCCTTGGATTTGATAATTCTGGAGCATTCGCTAGCTCACTAATTAAATACAATAAATTATCACCTATATGTTGATAAGTTCCTGCTAATATACTATCGTAATCATCGAATTTCGTGTGGTACCTGTATCCATTTCGATAGAACACAAAATTTAGTCCTAAAAACACAACAGTTTAATTCCACTTCAAGATTAAGTTAAATAAACTCACCAACTGTATTTGCAAAATCTGTAAGAATCGTAAAATCGGTAATAGAAGGAATGAAGCCTCCTTGAAACAATTCATCAATGATGGTTTGTCCGAAAGGATGAGGAACTTTGTGATAATAATTCAAAAGCCATAAAGGATTCGAGCTCGTTTGCAACAGAATTTCTTTACCCCCTGCTCCGATAGCATCTAAGTTTAAGATTACTTTTACTTCTTTAGCCCATTTGTGTTGAGTTATAAACCCGTGAGAACCCTTCAGTAGCGGTTCTTCAGCTCCGTTAAAAAGAAAAATAACATTGTGTTCAAATGGAAGAGAAGATCAGGATAATTTTCTTAAAATCTCCAATATTGTTGCACAACTAATTCCGTTGTCAGTTCCACCTAAAAATATCTCATAAGTACCATTACTTCTAAATCTAACAATTATATTTAACCAGGGCTCGAAGGTGTAGAATCAAAATGAGCATTCACTAACAAGCTATTCTCCGTGTTATTAGAAGAGTACAACTTAACGACTACATTTTGAGCTTTTGCATATGCGTTGATGCCTTCGTAAATTAAAGAATTTAAGAAGAAGGAGCTGGAAACGGTCTGCACATCTATTTCGATTTTCTTTGTAGGATGAGCTTGCTGCTGAATCTCGTTAATTTTTTCTTTGAAGAAATTTACAGCTAGAACTTCGTTCTCGTAACTACCGGCAATACGTGGTCCTATTTCCGTTAGTTCTTTTAAGTCTTGCATTACCCTTTCGGTTATAAAAGCGTCGGATCTGTTTCTCTACAAATGTACCTCTTTATTTAGATTTAAAGAAAATAGAAATGGTGTTACCTCGTCGTCAAGAACTAGAGCAACTGGTAGAACATCGTTCATCATATACACAAGTCCATATAATCCAAACAATAAGGACATAAAAATCAAACCGATAAAGGATGATACGGTGTGCTTATTAGATTCATAATTAAATGCTTGTTCTGGATCCATGGCTCTTGGAGAATCGTAGAGCAGATAAAAAGAAGCTCGAGCTGTGATAAATGTATCTTGTTTGGAAGAATTTAATAAATTCTTTCCATTAATCAATCCTCTTGGAGCACCCCATTCTTACCGGGGGATTTGAAGGGGTACGTTTGCCAGAAGAATTGTTATTCAATAATGACAGCATATCATTAATTCTCTTCGAACTAATAGAAATCTTTTGAACAGATTAAATACAAACAATCCTACCTACGATTAAAGCTAAATTCAATTAATAGAAATGTATTTCTTACACATAAGATTAGTTTTAATGATTCTTTCATTCACTTCAAATAATGAACATCCGCCATATTATTTTGTACTGGAAGGTCACGCACTTATTGCTACTGTTAATTATTGTTATTACATTAAGAAGTAACTTCTGTATGATTAATTTGTATTTATGAAATAAGAAGGAACGTATTAATTAAAACGCACTACAATCTATTTCGATTTAAGCACAAAAGATAGATTAAACAATTAATTTTAATAAAAACACCAAAATTAACTGCGCCATCTACCCAAAAGTGAGCGAACTATTTGATCAAAATAGTTCCTTCAGTTTCGAAGAGATGGGGCTGCAATGCTCGTTTTTGATTTAATTTTCTTATTCAAAATACAGAATTTATTAAGATTTACTTGTGATTTTTGATGAAAAAACATGTTTTGTAATTTTACACATTTTTAAATCTTTAAGTTGAAAAATTCAAACGTTTAACGCATTAATTGAAGCGACTTTTACCAAACTGGGTTGATTAAAATTGTTTAAAAAATAAATCAATTTCTTAAAAACGTTTTGTATTTTGCTTACTTAAAAATAGCAGAGTAAACTTACAACCCCAACTCCATTCAGAGCTACCCTTATTCACATTATTAAGAATTTAAAAAACGTGAACCAACAGATGTAAAACGTTAATGAAGACAAGAATCACGCAATTAAGTTACATAATTACAACAAAGCATGCGACTATTTAATTAAGAAAACTTTTAGATCTGATAAAAAGGAAAAACAACATCCACGCTCGCCCATTTATCAAAATGAAGCAGAAAAGCTTATTCGATTTTAACATAAAAATATTCAAAATTTGTGCTAACGTTCATTTAAACGAAACTATGGGCTGCCTATCGAAATTTATCGTTTTTATATCCTTAATTCTGACATTCATCCACGAAATTTCTTTGATAGCCGACGTCTTTGTGCACGGCTTGTCCGACTTCGAGCGCCTCTGCGAAGACATCCCGATGGTAATGGCCTTTTATATGATTTCCTACGAATTCTACAACATAGTTAAATACAAAAGCAAGATCGAAAACCTAATAAACACCTTAGAGGAAAACATAAAGGTCCATCAACCAACTTACGGCCGAAACTCGTACAAAAAATCTTACATGGGCCGAATGGTGGACACTTTAGATAAATTGGGGCTCCTCAACATCAGCTTCGGCGTTTTCTGCGCCGAACTCTGGGTAATAAGGCCGTTGGTAACGAAATCTGGACGACTACCGTTCGGTTACCCCTGGTTCCCTTTCGACATGAAGAAATATTACTATTACTTCTGGTTCTTGCATTTGTACGTCGCCACGCTGGGCACCTTCAACAGCATCAACATCCACATTTTTTATGCGAAAATAATGGCGGTGATTTGCGAACAGTTCGACGTTTTGGCACACGCATTTAGGCACATCGACGAGGACGATGGCACGTCCAAAAACGAAGACGAAGAAGAGATCTATGGGAGGGCGCGAAAATGTGTCGCCTACCATCAGAAGATCTTGAAGTACCCAGATTTGGTTTTGGTCCGATTCGTTTTTGCGAAAATAATTTAATTGTTTTAGGTCCTGCGAAGATCTGCAAAGCTGTATAAGCGGTATAATGGTTTGTCAGTTTTGTTTTGGGATTAGCTTGTGCTTTGCGGCTCTTGCCACATTTTCGGTATGTAAATCGCTGCAAAAAGTACCTTATTTTGGTAACAATTAAGCCACAGTATTTTAATTAGTGTGTGTCGTCCAATAAACCTGCAAAAAACTGTGATACAGCGATTAATTGTTATGTACAGTGGAAACTCGGTTATCCGGACTAATTAATGTTGCAGCTCATCCGGATAATCGAAAATCCGGATAATTGAAAAAAAAACAATTTTACCTTGTTAGGTATTTATTTACAAAAGAAACGAAACAAATAATTATTAATTATAAAATCAACAGTAAAAAATACCAAATAGAATCATAAAATGTTTAGGTAAAATTAAAAGTAAATTGATCATTGTTAATCGTGGCGAAAAGCGGAGTGTGCACATTCGAGCTCAAAGTGGCACATTCCGATCTCGGGAAAATGAAGCGCGCCGCTCCGCGTCGCGCTTCATTTGCCTCCCTCGCTCGGAAATGTGCCACTTTTCGCTCGAATGCGCACATCTTCGTATTTATTGTATTTTGTAAATTAAACTTTGCCCTCAATCAACAAATTTAATTCAGTTCAGTAAATATATCGATTATATATTCGAAAAACGTATTTTTATCATAGCAATGAGTGGGAGCGAGCAAAAAGATACGATAAACTCATAAGTACGAGTGAGAGGGAATGATAAAAATTATTTACTAATTTTTTGTTGCCAAAATTATTGCAAATGATGCTTAAAACCGAGCGTGCACATTCGAGCTCAAAGTGGCACATTCCGATCTCGGGAAAATGAAGCGCGCCGCTCCGCGTCGCGCTTCATTTGCCTCCCTGGCTCGGAAATGTGCCACTTTTCGCTCGAATGCGCACATCTTCGTGTTAATTGAATTCAACTATATTAATAACAAATCCTTCAAATCCAGATTTTCTTTTCGGAGAAAGTTTTCGCTTGAAAGTGCACATACTCCTTAATAATTGCATTTGCCTATCTTATTCTTCTCCCTTACAAATAATATTAATTAAATCAAACTGAAGTAAATGTACCACTTCTCGCTTTTCTTTTAATTAAAAATTACAGTAGGGTATTTTTACGAAAAACCACATTTCTAATTTAGTACTTTTAAACTAGACTAGATGGAAGACTTCATGGTACATGAAAAAAAAAATTTTAACTCTTTCCGAATTTTGACTCTTATTTCCCTACCTTTTTTTTAACATACCCCACCCAAGTCATCCTAAAATTCTGATGCACCACCTATGTAACATATAAATATTTTTTTATATTTAAAAATTGAATTAATCCATAAATGTTGTCTAATTACAACAGTGTATACAAAATGCGCCTTAAAATTAATTTGTTTATAATTTTCAGAAAAATGAAAATTACCCAAAAATATTTGGAGACATTAATTTTGACACACAGTAAAAAATTTCGGTGTAAAGTTGGACCCGGCGACTTTTACACGGCCGTGTGAGTGTAAAATTTTGGTGTGAAATTGCCGTCGTGTAAAATTTTCACTTGAATAAATTTCACACGGTGTAATTTACTGTTTTACACCGTATTTATAATTTAACCAATTAAATTACTATTAGTGGTTTCTAATCTATGAAAATATATTATTTGGCGCGATATTCAAACGACTAGTTATAGACTTATAATATATTTATAAATAAATGAATAAATTATAAAAGATATAAATAAAATTATCGATAATTATTTTACTTTTTTTAATATTTTCATGAATTTTGTGATTCAAATTACAATTACTCCTTAAAATAGTATAATCTAATATCGTATGAGCCCGAACACAATCAAATTATATTTATTGATAAAAAATTATCATGAACTGCATTTACACGCAGTATGGTATAAAATTAAGGATTCACACCGTTCAGAATTTTATACTACACTTAGTGCGATTTTTACACCGTGAAAATTAAATATTTTATTAGTGTTAGAGACGAAAATGAGTTACCAGTTTTTGCTCAGATTCGTTCTTTATTTGTTTATAATAATATTCCATTTGCTGTTTGTGCGCTGTGGGAGACTGTTGATTTTGAAGATACATTCAATGACTATTTAATTAAACAAAGTAATACAGAATCTATCGTTATCGTAAATTTATCATCATTAAGCCATGAAGAACCTTATGAAAGCCACAGGAGTATAAGTGGTAAAGATTTATTTATAGTTTGTAAATATGTGATAATTGTTTCATAATAAATAATTATAAAAATCTTAAAAGTAATTGATTGTAAATATATTTTCATAGATTAGAAACCACTAATAGTAATTTAATTGGTTAAATTATAAATAATAACACGGAACGGTGTAAAACAGTAAATCACACCGTGTGAAATTTACTCAAGTGAAAATTTTACACGACGGCAATTTCACACCAAAATTTCACACTCACATTGCCGTGTAAAAGTCGCCGGGTCCATCTTTACACCGAAATTTTTTACTGTGCATATAAACCTTCAACAATCTACAAAAGATGATATAAAAATCAACTAAGGTAAAAGATCCAGTTATTGACACTTTAGGAGTGACAGCCGAGGTTATACCAGGATAACTTATAAAAAATTTAATTTAAATAATAATTTTTTTTTCATATATAAGTTGACGATTTCTAGAAAAGGTCATATGCGTAAAATAATTATTTGAAGCAGATTAATAATTTAAATTAATGTTTTAAAAAATAATGTTTGAATCCCAGTTTCTGACACTTAAAATTTTTATTGCTGTAGTTTCTGACACTGGCATCTGCCTAGTTTCTGACACTCCATATGTCAAAATTATTCGTCATTTATTAGGTTATACACTATCAAATTTAAATTTATTATAATCCAACATAATTTGTTATAATGTATCATTTATTATAAATAAAATGTTAATTTTTTCAACACAAAAATAATTAAAATAATAAAATTAAATATTATAAAAACAAATACGTAAACATAACATAGGTTAAAATTTGAGTATCAATAACTGTAACATACCTATAAAATTGAGCCTAGTTATTGACACTCTTATTTTAATAATAAAATATAATTTACTATGATGTTTTAATATTTAAAAATAAAGAGTAGTTAATTATTAATCGAACCATATATTTTTTATAATATTTTTATACTTAGATGATGATTAAATCACTAATTCAATAGTCGAACGCTCGTCTGTCAATTGCTTAGACTATAACCAAAAAATGTCTTTCACAGTCACTCTGGGCTTAAATATTATTTTATATTAAGTGAGTTTTTTTTTGTAACTGATATCGTCATCAAATAGGTACACGATGAATTTATTTTAATTTTGAAAAAATTAATTTATCAATTCAAGGTAATTTTCTTTTTATTAATTCAAAGTAAAGTTGAAAGTGTCAGAAACCGGGTCAGTGTCAATAACAGGGTCTTTTACCTTAGTTGATTTTCAGTGGCCCACTTCAGAAAATTTTACTCATATACAATTTTAATTAATCAAAAACTCGAATTAGTAAACATTCGAAAGTACACCCAAAAATATTTTTATGAAGCTCGCTATAAGTAGGCGTGCGGAAGATAACTTATCAAAAGGAATAAAATATCTAACCTTTTTCAAACAAAAAATAGATCCAATTTATTCGACTTTCATTTTTTTCAATTGAAGCATAAAATAATAATATAGGCAAATCCGATAAATACGAGGATGTGCGCATTCGAGCGAAAAGTGGCACATTTCCGAGCGAGGGAGGCAAATGAAGCGCGACGCGAAGCGGCGCGCTTCATTTTCCCGAGATCGGAATGTGCCACTTTGAGCTCGAATGTGCACACTCGGTTTTAAGCATCATTTGCAATAATGTTGGCAACAAAAAATTAGTAAATAATTTTTATCATTCCCTCTCCCTCGTACCTATAAATTTATCGTATCTTTTTGCTCGCTCCCACTCATTGCTATGGTAAAAATACGTTTTTCGAATATATAATCGATATATTTACTGAAATAAATTAAATTTGTTGATTGAGGGTAAAGTTTAATTTACAAAATTCAATAAATACGAAGATGTGCGCATTCGAGCGAAAAGTGGCACATTTCCGAGCGAGGGAAGCAAATGAAGCGCGACGCGGAGCGGCGCGCTTCATTTTCCCGAGATCGGAATGTGCCACTTTGAGCTCGAATGCGCACACTCGGTTTTAAGCACGATTACGAAGTGTCCCGTTTTAACAGGAAAAAACGAACGCGGTTAACAATCCGGATAACTGAGGTCCGCATAATCGAGGTTTTACTGTATTCAATTAGCCTCTGTTTGAATACAGTAGAAACCCAGTTATCCGACTCCAGCTGTCGGGATCACTTTGAGAAAAGAAAATCATTTTATTAAACCAACGAGTCATGTAGTTTCCTTCGACACTTATTAATTATCAATCTAAACAGCCGACTCTTACCGAAATGTTTAAAGAAATAATAATTTAGGTATGTACGATGACATACTGTACAATTATATTGCGCTTTTGCTAAAGAAATGACCTTTTGCCACCATTAACCAATTACCTCGATATTCGCTCTGGTCCCAATTAATCCGGATAATTGGAGTTCTACTGTACTCGAAGGCACTTAAGGATACTCCAGCTTCTTTGATTTTAGATGAACAGTTTTAGTGGAGCTTTCATCAATCTTCTGAACCACATTTTTTTGGAACTTTCCGAACTTTACATCTTCTGCTACTTCGCAAATAAGGTCACCGATCACGTAAGTACCTCGTGCCTGTTTTCCATCGAAAACGACCACAAAATTACCTTCGCAGGGTCAAAAAGTGAAGAATGGGATCTTCTACGGGGAGTGGTACAAAAGGAGTCCCAAGACAAAAAAGTTATTTCGTTTTATAATAATGAGATGCGACAAGCCCGTCGTAATTAAAGCTGGAAATCTAATTACGACATCAATTGGTAGTTATATATGGGTATGTTTTATTTATTATTAACTGTAAACGCTTCCTACTCGTTTTTTCCACTTGGAATAATAATAGTGGCTCATTTTTAGATCCTACAACAATCCTATTCTTATTTCATGGTCCTCAGGTCTGTGCGAACCAAATGAGCCATCTGCAAGAAAGACACCAAAAATTAACACACCTCATTTTTTATAAAATGCAAATTAATTATAGAATTAGTCTTAGACCAAATACACAAACTTATTGAAGCTCCAAGGCATTTTAATTTAATTACACAAGTGTTAAAGAACAAATACCCACGATTTATAGCATTCAATTTAGAATAAAGCTTCTCGTCTTGTACCATACCAGTAGAACATGTTTAATTTCTCTTTAAAAAAGTCTGCAAGTATCGGGCTTAAAAACAACAAAGGTAGAAAGGCGTGCCAAAGAACATAAATAAGCCACCGATTGTAAATAAAACGTATTTCAATCAAATATTGACTTAAGAAGCGCATAAAATTGTTGCGACTTTAAAATAAAATAAACGTCGAGGCAACCTCCAACAATGTCTGCAATCTTTAGATCTTTCAATAAAATCATACAATGTAGCGTTTTATTACACCCTTCCCTTATTATCAGCACGTTTAATTGTCCATCAAGTCAAGATTTAAATATACAAAGAAGTTATGACAACTTACATTGAGTCAACGACATCTTCAATGTTTACGATATCTCACAATTGATGCTCAGTTTCAGTTCATCCTAAAAAATCGTCAACTGTTTGTAAGTGTAAATGAATTGGGATAGTTTATAACGTCTCAATTTATGTAGAAATTTATACCATTTAATTCATAGCTGAAAAGATTAATTGTTATTCAAATCACTAAAGTGTTCCTGATGATAAAGAATGATCATAATCAATTCTTGCGCTTTGTAGGCTAAGTATTTAACCCACAGTTCCTATAATTCTTCTAATAAAATTATTGATAGCCTTTATTCACCTAAATCCAAATTTTCACCTATTGTTAGATTTTATGAGTTTGGAGTGCCCATTTGACTGTTTAGCAGTCACTGTGGTGTTTTCAATTGATTTGTTCAATTTCTCATACAAAAAAGACTCTTAAATCGTTTTTATCCAATTACTTCTAGCTCTGAAATTATAAAAAATGATATAGATACATCGATGTAAGAACAGATGTAATAAATATAAAAACTTCTTCTAAAACAAAGAAATTAAATTTATAGATGTGTTTGTAATCTTATTAGAATGTGGTTTTATTGATGGTCCTTATTATTATGATAAATCCAAATGCATATGTTATCTTTATATAAACTGTTGATTGAAGTAAATCATCTCCATACTTTGTAATCGTAGAACCTGAAAATAAGTTATTGATTATTCTACTCCTTTTTGCATAATAAAACTTAATAAACTAATGTTAAACAATAAATCTAACTTATTTTATGTTGCAATAAGAAACTTGGTTGGACAAAATAGATTGAAACTCTATCGTTGAGTTCGATGAGTACAAAAAAAAGTTTCAAAAGAGCTATAACAAAAACAAATCCAATACCAATGTTATTAACTAACTAATTTGGTTTAGCATGTAACTTTGGGACAACTTAAGACAAATTTATGCCCCCTAAATCAAAAAATCGATATCCGATACACATACATAAGAGAGATCTTCTCTTAGAAAGTTGCTAGGAACAAAAGAATTATTGAAACTGATAAAACAACATCCCCAGACCCTCAATAAATGTTATCTACTCCCAAATCATCTTAATTTAAAAAAAATTAATTAAATACAAAAGTAACCTAACCTATTCCTTTCAAATTTTAATTTGCAAAAAACTCCCATTTAGAAACGAAATAGACCACAAGTGTCTCATATCAAAAAATTCAGCATAAAACGTAGATTCTTTTGGCTATAATCGTTTTTCGATTCTTATCACTCGATTTTTTGAATTTTCAACCAATCAGAAGCCGTTTTCGGCTCCGATGTTCAATTGTTTCTTAAGGGTATATATAGACCCTCTTGAAATTATGGCGTCAGTTGCACAATTTTCGGTGCTAAGATAACCGCGTTCGGAACTCGGTCCTTTTTGTAATCTTATTTTGAAAATGTAAAAAATAATAATTAATAAAGACACATTGGTGTTTTTCTTGAGTTAGTGGTGGTGCTTATGTCGAACGGGTGGTAACCAATTTGATTTTAAAACCAAGTTTAGTAATGTGTATAATAACCTCACAAAATTTTTACGCGGTAAACTTGTTAAAATAGTGTTGTGTTAGTGGTCGTTGTGGACTTTTTCTTTGCTGTGGATGTTCCTGGTCCTCTAGAACTGCGCTGCGGCCTTAAGATCCATTACTAAAGGTAGATATTCAATTAAATGTTTTAATTTCAACGAGATGAGTTTCAAAGGATTTGTTAGTAATGATTCGTTTGTTTTAGGTGAGTCGACAACGTTGGAGGAGTTTCTGGGATTTCAAGTCATCGCAATGTGAGTGATCTTTTAATTAACAGCAACACAGGCCACATTTTAGCTACAGGACATTACGATGTAGAGGAAACTGTCTTAATACTTACAGAATTGATCGAACTAACAAAATTTTCAATAAAAGGAGATGCGAAGAAGTTCTTTCTTCTGCGATGTGCCATCGGTTATTTTTATTCTCTTCAATTATTAATTCAGTAACAAATTTTCAATGCCGTTGCCATCGTAGCTTGAAAATAGAAGGCAGTGGACTCTATTATTGTAATTGCAAGCCATTTATTGGTGCGATGTATCTCGTTTTCCGAAAACGGGAGTGTCTGTGGTACGAAAAGATAGGGGTTTGGTAAAAAAGAATCTTAGCTAACAACATACCGAAAACGCAAGTGATCGTCGGTTTCATCGGTCTTTCTATAGGTACATCGTGCGATAAATGGTGATTTGATTTGAAATGTTGTCATTTTCATTCGTAGACTTTAGGGGAGAGCAAGTACGGCCATCCTCAAATTTGTATTGTTTCAACCAACTCAGCCTTAAATTTAAATTTATTAAATTATTATTAATTTACATACCTGCAATAGTTTTTGTTGATCTTCGTATTAATTTATTGTTTTTTTGCATTTAATTTCGTAGACAAATAGAGGGTGGCTTTGTATGCCAAGTCAAAAAACAAAAAAGAAGTGTCACATAGGCTTGGAGAATAAGTTTCTCGTAGTTGACTGTGTTTCTTCGACTTTTGTTAGCTCTTGAATTAAATGTGGCCTGTTTTGTCTGTACCCAGTGCCCCCCTCGGGGGGCATTGTTTTTTTATTGCTTCAGTTGCTCTAATAAGCTGCAAAAAATTTTTTTGCAATCAGAACACGATTGGTTGTCCTTATTGCGTGCTCCGTAGGTTCCCTGTTGCCCCCTTGCCGACGTTTCCTGTTGCTTTTAGTTTCTCGGAGAACCAATCGTTTCTGATTATTAGATGTGACTCCTTTGCCGAAAAGTTGGTGCACTTCTTCCGACACACTTCCAAATTGGATTTGATTAATTTTTTTAATTTAAGTGTTGGGGAAGAGTGCTGACTTGGATTTTGTGTGTATATTTGTGTACCGCGTCACCTCTCCGCTGGCGAGGGGCTGATGCACCTTTCTTGAATTTTTTGGTGTCTTCAACGAAGTGCTTGTCTTTGACGAAGTCGAGGTGGGCACGTCGTTGAGGGCCGCCAAAGGGGGCTTCTTACTAAAAAAAATACTTGCGGTTGTAATTATTGGAGCACTTTTTTGCGGATTGATTTTGGTTAAGTGATTAGGAATTAACCTTTTTGTTCAGATTGTGATCAGGAGGGGGTTCACGCAGTCCCTTTTGCTTCTCCTTTGGCAAAGAAGGATTGCACAAAATATCGCCACCTACGGATGCGTAGTGGTAAATAATTGATGCTTTTGTAATTCTATTTTTTTCAGCAGAAATTTATTTTACAATTAAAAGGTTCGAAGAAAGGGAAACGAAGTTATTAATTTTTTATGTGCTTATTTAAGCATTTTCTTGCTTGCGCGTTTCCACGTTGATTTCTTTTTAATTTCCTGTTTGGCTCGATTATGTGAGTTGTGAAAAGTCGATTTTCTAAAAATAGAGGCTTTTCGAAATTAACGAAGGGGGAAGAAGACATCTTAAAAGTCGGAGCACGTCTTTTGTTGTGTGTGGAAAAGAACGGAAAAAAAATACGTTAGTGGGTGCCCCCGAGACGACAACTTTGCATTTAAAACTAACTTTCTGTTTAGTCACGATATCGGAATGCTATTTTTGAATAAATTAGACGGACGATCATTTAAATAAATTTGTAGGTTTTTTCTTTGTTGTAATTTTTTGCGCGAAAAGTTCATCTTCGGCGAAAAACCGCAGGTGTTCGTTCGTCGAGCGATCTTCGGATTTAATTATTGTTTTCGTAACGGAGCGTTTGGAAAATGGCACAGATCGAAAACCCCAAAAATGTGCGATGACGTGTTTGAGTTCTTAATTTGAGTACTGTTGAAATTTTGAAAAGAAATTGATTTTTTGATTAAATGATATTTTAAGATGGCGAACTTCGGTTTGACCGGATATAGACAGAGGAAGTCTCTTGTTGTCGATGGGACGCCCTGTATATTGTGCATTTTAAGAGAATATTTTGAAATTTTACGTTTTCTTTAACAAAGTCGTTCATTCGAGAAGATTGTTCGAGAATTATTTTTCTAATTGCGAATATTTGGTAATTAATTTTAAAACAATTGAAATTTTACATTAATTTTTCTTTAGTACAGTAGATTAAAATAGCTTATTTTACCTGTTGCTTTTTGATTTGAGGTTCAAGTCATATACAGGGTGTCCAACTTAATTTCTATATTTAAAAAAAGTGGGAATTAAAATTATCAAATAACATGCAGGGTGTTTTTTTTTAAATTTTTTGTAATTAAGTTTGCAATCGTTGAAATTAAATGTTAAATGTGAGTGGTTGTACAATTTTTTTTAATTAAATAATTAATTTTCTGTTTTTCAAAAAGTGGGAATAAAAATTATAAAATAACATACAGGGTGTTTTTCTGAAATTTTTTGTAATTAAGTTTGCAATCGTTGAAATTATAAGTTAAATGCGAGTGGTTGTACAATTTTTTTTAATTAAATAATTAATTTTTATTTTTCAAAAAGTGGGAATTAAAATTATAAAATAACATACAGGATGTTTTTTCTGAATTTTTTTGTAATTAAGTTTGCAATCGTTGAAATTAAAAGTTAAATGCGAGTGGTTGTACAATTTTTTTTAAATTAAATGATTTATTTTCTATATTTTAAAAAGTGGGAATAAAAAACATAACATAATATACAGGGTGTTCTTTTTGAAATTTTTTGTAATTAAGTTTGCAATCGTAGAAATTAAAAGTTAAATGCGAGTGGTTGTGCAATTTTTTTTAAATTTAATACCTAATTAATTTTCTATTTTTTAAAAAGTGGGAATTAAAATTATAAAATAATATACAGGGTGTTTCTTAAAAAATATTAATTAAGCATTGCAATCTTTGAAATTAAAAGTTAAATGAGAGTAGATGTACAGTAGTTTTTTTAAATTCAGTAATTAATTTTCTATATTTCAAAAATTGGGAAACGAGACGAAATAATTTTTAATATATTTTATTACGTATTTTCACCAGTGCTCGATTTGTTAAACTGTACTTAAGGAACACCTTGTATATAAATTTTTCTTAAATTTAATATTTTATTGTTTGAACAAGGCTTAAGTTTAATTTGTTTTTATTTGAAGAAACACTAATAGTAACCAATCAACTTTTAATTTAATTTTTAAGTTATAACAAACACCCTGTATATTATTTTACCTTTAAATTTTATCAAATTAAATTTTAAACTGAACTTTTTTAACTTTAAAGAGGGTTTCATAAAACACAGTAACCACTGAATAGAAGGAAACAATTCAATAGTAAATATTACATATTTTTAACATCACCTACGAAACACCTTGTACAGGCAAACCTCCATAAGTCGAACCTCGATAAACCGAATTTCTGACAACTTGAACTTATTTCACTAGGACTTGCCTATTTCAACGCTAATATTTTTATATCGATAACTTGAATAATTTTTAGTTTCCCTTTGACTTCGACTTATCGAGGTTTGACTGTATATTTATTACAAATCTATCTTTTTTTTTAAATTTGAAAGCTCAATTTACATTTTAAGGCATCTTAAAAAACAATTTATTTGCGGCTTTTGATTCAATAAAAAGTAAATTTTATTATTTATTTTTACCAAAACGAGGTTATTGAACACAACTTAAACGCACCCTGTATATTTATTACAAATCTGTTTTTTTAAAATAGAACAAATTCGAATTTTTAAATTTAAAATACAACTGTTACTTTTGATTAATCAAACAATTAAAAAGAAACATTATAAATTTTTGACAGTACTCCAAATTGGAACACCCTGTATATTTATCCGTAATCCACTAACGTATATTTTTTAATTTAATAAATCAAATCAGATTTTAATTCTAAAATTGTCAATTGAAAATCAATTTCGACTCGAACACGAAGGGACGAAGTAACGCAACCCGAAGCCCTTTTAAACCCCATTAATTAGGGTGCAATATCGACAAAAAAGGGGGCGAAACAGGCGAAATGCGCTTCGACAAAACAGAACAGAGAGGGATCGGAAACCGTGTTTATTAAATTAGGAAAAAACGCAGACCCCCGTAACCATAGCAACGACGGCCGACGTACAGTTTGTGTACTGTCGTCGCCTAGGCAACGGAGCGAAATCGACGGAGCACCTTGTACATAAGAAAATTGATAACGCCACATAAAATTCACGTTCCAAAGCCCCCGGAATGCGGTCCGCGATCGGGCGACTTCGGCCGCGAGCAAAACGAACTTGTTCCGCGGCTCGGCACTCGCTCGACGCGGACAACGTCAGTTTCTGTTGTGTTCAGTGCGTCGGCGACACCTTCCGCAGCAGCGTCCGTCCGTTTCGGATGGGGTACTAAGTTTTCTTTTTTCCCTTGCGAGAGCCGCACGGTCGATCGCATCAACCCCCGCCGCTTCGCAGAAAACTGTGCCTGTGACGAGTCGGTTTTTTTTTTGGGAATTTCTGTTGTTTTTTGTGTGCTTCGATTTTTTTTTGGGTTTTGTTTGTGTGTGGGGAGCAGCCGCCGAGCCGACGTTTCGATAGAGGTAAATAATAATGGTGATTTTTGTTGTTTTTTTTTTTTAATTTTAATCGAGCTTTATTGCGAAATTGCCCCCTTTTTTAATTAGTTTGAAAGTTGTTAGAAAGTACCCGCCATGGTCTTGTGTTTTTGTTGTGTTTCGTGTGATCGGTTTTTATTGCACCTTCTGCGCCCTTTAAAGTGTCTCTCGTCACGAACTTGGTCCCGGAAGGGTGCGAGGGGGGCGGCTGGTGGTCGTGCGGCCCCCCTTTTCAGGTTGATTTTCGTCGGAAAGGATTGGGCAAAAAATCAAACGTTGCCCAAGACGAGTTTCGCAGGTCGTAAATCATGGACCGATTTTTTTTCCTTTCTGTTGCTAAAATATATATTTAATTTTTTTTTTTTGAGGGGGCATTATATAATATTGAAAAGCGCTTGACCCAAATTGAGTTTTCGAAAAAATGATTTTAGGTGAAGAAATAGATTTTTTTTTCTCGTTCGAACGCGAACCTATTGAGGCATGTCGGAAGAGCCGGAGAAAATCCGTTCACCATCGGCTTTGGCTAAAAGTAACATCACGAAAACATTCGCCTTTCATTATTTATATTAATAATACCGGTAACAGTAAAGGCGCAAAAAGGTTAATTACCTATCGCAAATACTGCACGTAATTATGGTTTGCGATAAACGTACATCTAATTGTCACAAAATCTTTTTTTTTGCGAGGAAGAGACCATTATATTGATTTAAAGGGGTTAGGGGGGTCGATTGTGTAAATGAATTTAATTATGGAAATTATATTTGGATCAAGTTGTATTTTTTAATTTTTAAGTGTTGGGTTTGATTCTTTAATTAAAAATTTTTGGAGAGCATAGTAATTATTGTGAACCATGCTTAAAACCGAGTGTGCACATTCGAGCTCAAAGTGGCACATTTCCGATCTCGGGAAAATGAAGCGCGCCGCTCCGCGTCGCGCTTCATTTGCCTCCCTCGCTCGAAAATGTGCCACTTTTCGCTCGAATGCGCACATCTTCGTATTTATCGAATTTTGTTTACTAAGCTTTCTTCCAAATCAAAAAATTTAATAAAATATCGATTATATGTTCGAAAAACGTATTTTTACCATAGCAATGGGTGGGAGCGAGCGAAAAGATACGGGAATTTCATAAGTGCGAGCGAGAGGGAACGATTGAAATTTTTTACAATTTTTTCGTCAAATTTAATGGCCAAAATTATTGTGAATTATACTTAAAATCTTTGTATTTATTGAATATTGTATATCAAACTTTCTTTCAAATCAAAAAATTTAATTTAATTCAGTAAATAACGATTATATGTTCGAAAAACGTATTTTTACCATAGCAATAGGTGCGAGCAAGCGAAAAAATACGGCAATTTTATAAGTGCGAGCGAGAGGGAACGATTAAAATTTTTTACGATTAAAATTGAATGACCAAAATTAATGTGAATCGTGCTTAAAACCGAGTGTGCACATTCGAGCTCAAAGTGGCACATTTCCGATCTCGGGAAAATGAAGCGCGCCGCTCCGCGTCGCGCTTCATTTGCTTCCCTCGCTCGAAAATGTGCCACTTTTCGCTCGAATGCGCACATCCTCGTATTTAATGGATTTCATTTAAAATATGCAAGTTATGTTCTTTTCATTGTTCAATGAGTGGGAGTGAGAAAGAAGATAGAACGATTTCACAAGTGGAAATGAGAGAAAGCAACTTAAAAGTCACACAAATTTTAATCTGTAATATTACAATGAGTGGGAGAGAGTGAGAAGATATGGCAATATCATAAGTGCAAGTGAGAGGGAACGGTTACATTTATTTTTAATAAGTTTTGGAGGAATTTTTAACCAAAAATAAATTTATGGAACACATTCTATTGTTTTTATAGTTGTTTATTGTGAATTGTGCTTAAAACCGAGTCTGCACTTTCATTAAATTTATTTGAAGGGGGAAATAGGTTTAAGACCACGTTTTTTAGTGATTTTCATGAATTTTTTTAGCAAGGAAGAAATGAATATAATTTATTGAAACTTGTCGAACATTTTATACATACAGGGTGTCCCAAATTGAGTAGGCTAACATGGGTATCTTTCTTATTAGTGGAGATCGAAGTTTGGTTCTGATGTGTTATTGTTTTTGATAATTCATGGTTACTTGATTTAAAACAGAAACATTTAATATTGTTAATAATTTTTTATTTAAATATGGGTTGTTATACATGGTTGAAAAGAGAAAAAATATGCTATTTAACTATGTAAAAAATCCAATATGGCGTCCATTTACAATAAGAAAGTTGGTATCAATATCTTGATAGCCGCCATTTTGAATGTAATTTTGACTTAATTTTTATCTGTATTTTATGAAATCTTTTATATGTATTAACTTTTATATATTAATTTTTTTTTTGTAAATTTTATAATTAAGGTAACGGACCCAAACAAGGCCCACCTTAAGTTTATAAAGGTATAATTAATAGGTTTTTGAAAAAAATACATCAATACTTCGTAATCAAAATGTTTATTTATATTAAACTTCAAAATAAAAGTAACAACTTTTCTCTTGTAACATATACGAGCTTTGACAATAATTCTAAAATCGGGAAGCGGGAAATTTGAAAACTGGGCCTTATTTGGATCAGTTACCTTACAAAGTTATTTGATATTAAAGAAAATAACGATTTTCAGTTTTTGACGATTACTTCGGAACTATTGGGAATTTTAAAATTTTTTTAACGGAATCTGAATCGGCACTTAAAACTGCAAAACATTGCCCATTTAACCAAACTTCTATCTTCACTAATAAGAAAGATACCCATGTTAGCCTACTCAATTTGAGACACCCTGTATATTTAAATAATTATTGTAATTTTTTTGAAGAATTTTCTATGAAAATATGGTTGATATCAGTTGCCCGCCATCAGACGTACATTTTTGTGTACATACTGGAGGCCATAGTTTTCATCGGAAATTAATGGGATTTCAAATTTATTGTAAGGGGGGCATGTTTTACTATGCGAACCTAAATTCCTTTAAAAAAATTGATAATAATATTTTTTAGACGTGTTTAAACAAAAGAGCATTTTGTTTTGACTTTTTTGGAATACAAAATTATATTAAGCAATGATATGACTAATACATTTGGGTTCATGTACGGTTTAATCGTATGAAGAAATTATCTATCAATTTTTAAAATGATTGGTTGGAAACTTTTTGAGCTTTTTGGCTTTTCGTACACTCTTAAACCCATTTCCCCCCTTAATAAATTTAGATTTTTTTTTCCGGAAAAGTTTTGCACTCTAAACTCTTCTTTTTGCAAAGTCAACTCATTCTTTTACAAATAAAATTCATCTTTTTGACAACACTGAATATTTATACGTTCTTTTTTAAAGTATTTTTTCATACATAAAAAATCAAATCAAAACGTAAAATAATCATTGAAAATAATAACAAATTCTAAGGGAAATTATTAATTTCTGAGATTGACACTAAAATCACAATGAGACAAAAATTACCGAAACAAATGAAGTGTACACTCCAGCAAAAGAAGTGCCACATTTTCTCGAGATCGGAATGTCCACGTTCGGTTTTGAGCGGCATACGCAACAATCAATTTATTTTCTAAAAAATTTTAATTGGCTTCGATTGTTTTTTAAGCCGTAAATGTTAGATTTTCTATTTTGTACTTTGCGTAACGGTTCTGAAATTTGCTTTCAGCTTTTTGCCGTAATTATGTGCAAGAATTAACGAAAAGTGTGTGTGTGTATGGAAAACGACCGATTTTTTCTCATTTTGTAGCATTTGTAGTACGAACAAAATTTAAGTCGGGGCGGCTGGAAGGGTTCGATTTTGATGGGCCGAGAAGAAAATGTCAAAGAACTTGGCGTGGATACGGTTAAATGTTATTAATCCCGGATAAGGTGTTCTTGAACTTTTAAGTGATTGCAAAGCTAAGAACGAGCCAACGTTATTTTAGTTTATCATTATTTTTTTAAGTGTGGCGAGATTGAAATTCGGCATTTAATTTCAGAATTTCGTACAGGTAGATGCGATTTGCTGTTTTTTTTTTCGATGCGAGCTTTAAAATCTAGATTTGTATTGTAAGAATCGTTGGCTTTTTTTTTGTAAATTAATTAAAAATTGATGGGACGAAAATTTTGTACGTTTTAAAGCTTTTTTGGACGAGGTTTTTAGTTAAAATTTTAATTAAAAAGGCGGAATGGCGTGTTACCGTTTTAAATGTGCGTTTTTATGAATTTTTTTAAGGTTCAAAAGCTGAAATCGTTTTTTTCGTTGCGAAAGCTAATTTTTGAAATTTTTTTGTGAATGTACTTAAAAATGAAATAAATTTAAAATAAATAAATGATGTTAGGAACATTATTTTAATTTTCAGAAAATCGTAGGAAGAGGGCGAGAAGTTTGCTATTTGTAGTTTTTTAATTTATAAAGTATTTTATTTAAAATTACATAATTTGTTTATTTTTGTGACGATCCCAGTTGGCAAAAAAAATTAAAGAAATTGATAAATAAAAGAAATAATAAGAGAAAGAACTTCGTGGTCTGTTGTCTATTTTTTCTTCGCGGAGTATCATTTAAAAAAAAATCCTAACTTTCTTATTTTTCAAAAAATCGTTTTTTTTGTTCTATTTAATTTGTTTATTTTTTTGAGAAATATTTACAATTCAATGGAATAGGAACTCTTTGATTTTTTTAGGACAAAAGGGCGCCTCAGAAAAAAAAACAAATAATTTAATTAATTCTTTTGTTTGTGTTTTGACAATTTTTTTCTTTTTGTGGTGTTCCCAGTTAGCAAAAAAAAATTAAAGAAATTATCGAAATATTGGCGAAAAAAATAAGAGAAAGAACTTCGTGTTTTGTTGTCTTTTTGCTTTCGCGAAGTATCATTTGAAATAAAAAAACAAGAGAAAGAACTTCGTGGTTTGTTGTCTTTTTTTTCGCGGAGTATCATTTAAAAGAAATTCCAAACTTGCTTATTTTTCAAAAAATCGTTTTTCTTTTGTTTTATGTAATTCGTTCATTTTGTTGAGAAATATTTAAAATTGAACAGAATCGGAACTCTTTTGATTTTTTAGCACAATAGGGCGCCCCAAAAAAAAACAAAAAATAATTTAATTAGTTCCTCAGTTTGTATTTTAACAATTTTTGTCTTTTGACCAAAACATTCGTTACCAATTATTTCAAGTTTGTGCCAGAGAAAATGAAAAAAGTTTAAGTTGGCGCGCTGAGTGCACGTTTAAAACTCGGCACGTTAGGACCGTAACCCTTTTAACCCCCCATCTCGACCCGACACTGGCGTGCGTCACAAAACGCGAAGTCTAAAGCAGCCAAACACAAAAGTTCCAAGAAACAACCTTGAATTTTAATCACACGACTTTAAAAGCGGGCTCCGCTTCCATCTTCCGTCCTTCTCGCGCACGCAGCGCCCATTTTACATAAGCGTTATACATAAAACGCAATCGGCCAGCGCGCTTTTCGCCTAGGAGCGCGTCCTGCCCACCTTTCGAGTCGTTTGGCCCGCTCTAATGCAGTCTAGTCGTATAATTCGGTTCGGCATTTCTATAAAGCCGTTCCCAAACGGATTTTATTAATTATTCAAATTAATTAAAGGCGCTCGTTAGTCCGCCAATCATTCTCTTCGCCTCGGAACAAAGACGACTTAGAAGAAGAAAAAAAAAAGGGAATGCAGATTCGAGCCAGTGAAAGTGTGCAACGATCTTCGGATGCAATATTCACCTTTTGACATTAATTATTTCAATCGAAAAGGAGGACAATTTCAAACAATCTTCTGCGCGCATAGAAAGGCCACTTTATTTTCCTCGCCACTTCCTAAAATTTCGACCCGAAAAACGAACGGCCCCCGGGGCCCGTTTCGTTGCGCAACGCGAGGGGGACATCTATAAATTTAAAATAGAGGAAGTCTCGTTATACAATTTAAAAAAAAACAACAAAGAAAAGAAACGAGAGGGTGATTAAGTTGCGATTTTTTCTGTCCGATTAAAGAGGAAAAAATCGAAGAGAAAGTGTGGAAGGCGATGAAAAGAGCGAACTGTCACAGAAGGATGGTTTTGTTTCTTTTTTTTATTGGAAAAAGTATCTGAAGCAAAAACCGTAACTAAAAGCCGCAATTATTAAAAGGCTTTCAATTGGCGATTTGTAAAAGGGCAAATGGTCCTTCCGGACAATTGTTTCGAAAAGTCGTTCTTTGTGCGGTGTTTGCTTTTTTGTTTTTTTGAAGACGAAGAAGAAGAAAAGAGGAGAGGCAAAAGGCACCTGCCGCAGCTGCACATTTATGTAATGGCTTTTTGCATTTTTTGAGCGCGATGGGTTGGTTGAGACTTGACCATATACAAGAGAACACCGATGGATGTCATATTTAACATGCGAATTTTTTTTAACCGCACCCAACTTCATGTCGTATCCAGTTATAACAGTAAGTCGAACGAACCTTTCGCATACTTAGCGTTATTACAAAAAAAAACAAATTAAATTTTAAAACGAATATTTTGTGAGTTTTCAAATAGAAAAACCGCAAAGGTCGAAAAAATTGGAGATTTTAAAAAGTCAATTAATTATTGTGAATCGTGCTTAAAGACCAGTGTGCACATCATCGTATTTATTTGAATTTTGTGTATTAAACTTTTTTTTTAAATCGACAAATTTAATTTGGTTCAGTAAATATGTGCGAAAAACGAATTTTTACCATAGCAATGAGTGGGAGCGAGCGAAAAGATATACGACAAACTTATAAAAACGAGTGAGAGAGGAAACGATTAGTTATTTACTAATTTTTCGTCCCCCAAGTTTTTTGTGAATCGTGCTTAGAGCCGAGTGTGAATATACGAGCTCAAAATGGCACATTTTCAAATTTTTTAAATTAAAAAAATTAATATAGTTCAGTTAATGTTCGAAAAACGTATTTTTGCCATAGCAATGAGTGGAAACGAGCGAAAAGATACGACAAACTCATAAGTACGAGTGAGAGGGAACGATAAAAATTATTAAAAAAATTTTTGTCACCAAAATTATTGCGAATTACGCTTAAAACCGAGTGTGCACATTCGAGCTCAAAGTGGCACATTCCGATCTCGGGAAAATAAAGCGCGCCGCTTCGCGTCGCGCTTTATTTGCCTCCCTCGCTCGGAAATGTGCCACTTTTCGCTCGAATGCGCACATCTTCGTATTCTTCTTGGTATTCTTTTTCTCTCTCCAATTTAAATTCATTCCAAAAAATTTAGATTTTATATTGAAAAAATATTATATACCTAGTTCTTTTTTCAAAATAACTTTTTATCAAAGAATAAAATCATAGATTTGGAGTTTCTGCAATAAAAATAACTTTGCTTTAATTTAAGGGGGAATATTTGAATTTTCTTTTGGCAATCTGAGATAGGTTTAAATCAAAGTGAAATTATTTATGATTTATTTATTTGTTTTTGGTTTCCTAAGGACCGAAATCGATAATCAAAAAAGTTTTAAAAGCAATCTTAACGCCACTACAATCATTTAAATAATTAGTTAAATTGATGAAAAATTATTTATTAATGTACAGTCAGTTGATTTTATTTTAGGACAATTAATGGTTAACACAAGTCTTTTATTAATTATTTTCTTGGCGTGTCTATAAATTAATTATGCTAAAAAATATTAAGAAAATTGATTTAAAAAAGAATAAAATAATAGAAACTTCTATTTAATGAATTTATAATATAACCATGGCAATGTAATAAATAAACCCTTCTGATTGGCTAATTATTTAGCAGTGTTAAAAGTGAACTAATCACAGTGGTTCATTAAAGCGGGATTTCTAAAAGTTAATTTTAAAAATACATTGATATAAATCGAATGTTTGATCATTTTTTGATAACTCCAATAATTTTAGTTTCTTGGTACCTTTAACTGCATTCATCTATTTTTTAATAAAATTAATACACTCTGTCATTTAAATAAATAGATTATGTATCGAAAATATCTATTGTTATTATTCTTTTTAGAAAACGAGCACACACCCAAATAAACAAATCCAAAACTTTTCCACCGATTTTTTCTTGAAATTGACATAATTTATTTAATTTATCTAAAGCTAAAAATTTTCAATCGGGTTCTTTCGATAAAAACACTTTTCAAGGATGAATTAGGAAAATGGAATTTTAGAAAATATAATCAAAATATACTCTTATTTCTTATTTCGTTGAATTTTAAATTTAAAAATTCGCTTTTGTGTTGGTAGTACTGTCTCGATCCAAACGTCTCTTGTTTTTGTTTAAAATTTACTTCATCCTTCGCGCTTTCAAATTAAAAAATTTAATAAAATTTTGCTTAGAGGTTCGAAAAACGTATTTTAACCATAGCAATGAGTGGAAGCGAGCGAAAGATACGACAAACTCGTAAGTGCGAGTGAGAGGGAACGATTAAAATTATTTACTAATTTTTAAGACACCAAATATCGAAGTCCACAATTATTTAATTCGATAGAATTTTTTTTAAACGGAAACCGTTTGTAAATAGCGCGCACACTTTAGAAAACTCCCAATTTCCTGTAACGCAAATATTAAAATTTCTAAATTAAAAATAATAATAAAAAGCAATAAATCAAGCGATCGCTGAAATTACATAAACTTCTTGTAGAATTTCGTAAAACAAACAAGGTCGTCACGTCGTCGTAACAATCAGGAAGTTCTTCCACATTTCCACAAAATTTTGTTAAAACAAAACTATAAAGTGTAGTTAACGCAAGGTCGAAGAGCTTACATAAAAAAAAATAATAACAAAAACACTTAAAATCGGAACGTAACCCACTTTGAAGAAAACGGTTGCACGAAGGTGTAAATAAAGACAATTCCAGGCGTTACAGTAATTAATTTTTTAATTAATTGCGCATTTAATTTCCGTAATCGACTTCTTTTCCATTTCTACGACCGGCCGATTGTGCAAGAAATCCATTTTGTTTGGTGGTTTCCATGACGATCGACGTGAAATTTATTCCAATCTATCGTTTTTGATTTTTCACTGTGACCGGTCACATTTACGTTCCAGAAGTGCCAACTTTAGGTTTGTCTATTTTTAAATGACGTAATTTAAAAAAAAAGCCGGTGCGTTAGAAGTTATACTTCTTTGGTGTGATTAAATTAATTTTAATCGAACATAAAATCGATATTTACCAAACGAAATTTATTTTTTTGATTTGAAAGAGCTAAGAATAAGTAGACAATTCTAATAAGTACGACGATGTGCGCATTCGAGCGAAAAGTGGCACATTTCCGAGCGAGGGAGGCAAATGAAGCGCGACGCGAAGCGGCGCGCTTCATTTTCCCGAGATCGGAATGTGCCACTTTGAGCTCGAATGTGCACACTCGGTTATAAGCACGATTCACAACAAATTTGGTGACGAAAAATGAGTAAATAATATTTATCATTCCTTCTCACTCGTTCTTATGGCTTTGTCGTATCTTTTCGCTCGCTCCCACTCATTGCTATGGTAAAAATACGTTTTTCGAACATATAATCGAAATTTTATTAAATGTTTTGATTTGAAAGAAAGTTTAGTATACTAAAGTCAATAAATACGAGGATGTGCGCATTCGAGCGAAAAGTGGCACATTTCGAGCGAGGGAGGCAAATGAAGCGCGACGCGGAGCGGCGCGTTTCATTTCCGAGATCGGAATGTGCCACTTCGAGCTCGAATGTGCACACTCCGTTTTAAGCACGATTCACAATAATTTACACCAAAAATTAAACGAAAAAACAGTTGAATAATTTTAATCGTTTCATCTCACTCGTACTGACGAGATTGTCGTATCTTTTCGCTCCCTTCCACTCATTGCTATGGTAAATCCGTTTTTCGGCTTATCTTTCGGCGTTGTTACCTGACACGAACCGCCACTGTCATAATCCAAAGACACTTTTGTTTTTGTTTGCACGTAAAAACCGAAATTAAGAGTCGAGCTTGAATTGTGTCAACATTAATTAGTCGCCAGGGTGTGGTGTTTATGTGTTTGTGCTAAAATGAAACGGGGTTGGATCGAAGTCACCTTGTTTAATCATTCAGATCAAATTTTGTTTGTCCTTTTTTTTTTGCTTCTTCAAATTAACTCTCCAACCTTTTTATCAACAAATCACTTTTTAAATCGTACATGAGCCTCTTTGCACAACACTTTCGTTTTGTTTACGATTGAATTCGAATGGTTTCCATGGCAACGACGGTTTTAAAAAATTCACAAGTCATAATTCAAACTTAGCCAGAAAATTTAGAGGTTTAAAAGACATTAAATTATGGAAGGGTTTAATTTATTATAAAACCGGCAGTGGTGTATCAAGCGCCCTCCGGAAGGGGCTTCGATTTAAGAGAAGGACGGAACGCGTTTGTGTGCCTTTTTAAGCAGCAAACTATTGAGCTAACGGTAAATTACCTTGGAAACGCCGTTAATTTATTATAAACAAAAATAACTAATAATAAATAATTAAAGTCGGCTTTCAACAATGGATAAAGTCGCTTAAAAAGCTTCGCTCGTGACTCGTGACATTTGAGTTGACATTTCCTAACAAAAAAAAAACGTAGAAAAACAATTATCTTTCATAAGTCAAAGGCGCACTTATTGCTATCTAAATTTTCCCATTAATTTCGCGAAATCGATTGTTTTTTCAAAGCGATAATTCGCTTAAAGTGGCCGATAAAACGAGCCCACTCGAGATGCATCAATATTTATTTAGTTGCGTGGCAACGTTCGTTGTTTGTTTTTTGTTAATTCGTTGAAATTTTGTAGTCTTGAGGTAGGCTGTGGCTGTTGTTTATTGAAGATCGTTAAATCGTTTTTTAAGCAGTTTTTTGGGTGGATGTTTCACAAATTTGGCGCTGTTGCCATTCGCAAAATACCAATTCGAAGGGTACTTATTTAGTTCTCTCGGTTTTTGGTGTTCGGAAGAGCGCCGAACTTTGTAACTTTAATAACAACAAACAATAACAAAACAACATTCTTCGGTAATCGTTCGGAATTCTCGTTTTTTGGCGTCAGAAATGTGGCACTCAAAAATTCGCTTAATTATTTTCTCATATTTCTGTTAGTTGCGGTATTAATTTTTTTTCGACCGTTTTTTGTTATAGCTGCAGGTTGTTTATAACAGTTTTTCGAAGTCGTTAGGATTAACCTTCACAATTATTAGGCCGTGGGCGTTGCCTCAATTTCTAAAACGCAGAATTAATGCGAGGATGTGCGCATTCGAGCGAAAAGTGGCACATTTCCGAGCGAGGGAGGCAAATGAAGCGCGACGCGGGCGGCGCGCTTTATTTTCCGAGATCGGAATGTGCCACTGAGCTCGAATGTGCACACTCGGTTTTAAGCACGATTCACAATAAATTTGGTGACGAAAAATTATTAAATAATTTTGTGTCATTTCCTCTCACTCGTACTTATGACTTAGTCGTATCTTTTCGCTCGCTCCCACTCATTGCTATGGTAGAAATACGTTTTTCGAACATATAAGCAAATTTTATTAAATTATTTGTTTTGAAAGAAAGTTTAGTATACAAAAGTCAATAAATACGAGGATGTGCGCATTCGAGTGAAAAGTGGCACATTTCCGAGCGAGGGAGGCAAATGAAGCGCGACGCGAGCGGCGCGCTTCATTCCGAGATCGGAATGTGCCACTGAGCTCGAATGTGCACACTCGATTTTAAGCACGATTCACAATAAATGTGGTGACGAAAATTATTAAATAATTTTTATCGTTCCCTCTCACTCGTACTTATGACTTAGTCGTATCTTTTGCTCGCTCCTACTCATTGCTATGGTAAAAATACGTTTTCGAACATATAAGCGAAATTTTATTAAATTTTTGATTTGAAAGAAAGTTTAGTATACAAAATTCAATAAATACGAGGATGTGCGCATTCGAGCGAAAAGTGGCACATTTCCGAGCGAGGAGGCAAATGAAGCGCGACGCGGGCGGCGCGCTTCATTTTCCCGAGATCGGAATGTGCCACTTTGAGCTCGAATGTGCACACTCGATTTTAAGCACGATTCCCAATAATTTTGGTCACGAAAAATGAGTAAATAATTTTTATCGTTCCCTCTCACTCGTACTTATGACTTAGTCGTATCTTTTTGCTCGCTCCTACTCATTGCTATGGTAAAAATACGTTTTTCGAACATATAAGCGAAATTTTATTAAATTTTTTGATTTGAAAGAAAGTTTAGTATACAAAATTCAATAAATACGAGGATGTGCGCATTCGAGCGAAAAGTGGCACATTTCCGAGCGAGGGAGGCAAATGAAGCGCGGCGCGGAGCGGCGCGCTTCATTTTCCCGAGATCGGAATGTGCCACTTTGAGCTCGAATGTGCACACTCGATTTTAAGCACGATTCCAATAATTTTGGTCACGAAAAATGAGTAAATAATTTTTATCGTTCCCTCTCACTCGTACTTATGACTTAGTCGTATCTTTTTGCTCGCTCCTACTCATTGCTATGGTAAAATACGTTTTCGCTTATCTTTCGGCGTTGTTACCTGACACGAACCGCCACTGTCATAATACAAAGACACTTTTGTTTTTGTTTGCACGTAAAAACCGAAATTAAGAGTCGAGCTTGAATTGTGTCAACATTAATTAGTCGCCAGGGTGTGGTGTTTATGTGTTTGTGCTAAAATGAAACGGGGTTGGATCGAAGTCACCTTGTTTAATCATTCAGATCAAATTTTGTTTGTCCTTTTTTTTTTTGCTTCTTCAAATTAACTCTCCAACCTTTTTATCAACAAATCACTTTTTAAATCGTACATGAGCCTCTTTGCACAACACTTTCGTTTTGTTTACGATTGAATTCGAATGGTTTCCATGGCAACGACGGTTTTAAAAAATTCACAAGTCATAATTCAAACTTAGCCAGAAAATTTAGAGGTTTAAAAGACATTAAATTATGGAAGGGTTTAATTTATTATAAAACCGGCAGTGGTGTATCAAGCGCCCTCCGGAAGGGCTTCGATTTAAGAGAAGGACGGAACGCGTTTGTGTGCCTTTTAAGCAGCAAACTATTGAGCTAACGGTAAATTACCTTGGAAACGCCGTTAATTTATTATAAACAAAAATAACTAATAATAAATAATTAAAGTCGGCTTTCAACAATGGATAAAGTCGCTTAAAAGCTTCGCTCGTGACTCGTGACATTTGAGTTGACATTTCCTAACAAAAAAAACGTAGAAAACAATTATCTTTCATAAGTCAAAGGCGCACTTATTGCTATCTAAATTTTCCCATTAATTTCGCGAAATCGATTGTTTTTTCAAAGCGATAATTCGCTTAAAGTGGCCGATAAAACGAGCCCACTCGAGATGCATCAATATTTATTTAGTTGCGTGGCAACGTTCGTTGTTTGTTTTTTGTTAATTCGTTGAAATTTTGTAGTCTTGAGGTAGGCTTTGGCTGTTGTTTATTGAAGATCGTTAAATCGTTTTTTAAGCAGTTTTTTGGGTGGATGTTTCACAAATTTGGCGCTGTTGCCATTCGCAAAATACCAATTCGAAGGGTACTTATTTAGTTCTCTCGGTTTTTGGTGTTCGGAAGAGCGCCGAACTTTGTAACTTTAATAACAACAAACAATAACAAAACAACATTCTTCGGTAATCGTTCGGAATTCTCGTTTTTTGGCGTCAGAAATGTGGCACTCAAAAATTCGCTTAATTATTTTCTCATATTTCTGTTAGTTGCGGTATTAATTTTTTCGACCGTTTTTTGTTATAGCTGCAGGTTGTTTATAACAGTTTTTCGAAGTCGTTAGGATTAACCTTCACAATTATTAGGCCGTGGGCGTCGCCTCAATTTCTAAAACGCAGAATTAATGCGAGGATGTGCGCATTCGAGCGAAAAGTGGCACATTTCCGAGCGAGGGAGGCAAATGAAGCGCGACGCGGAGCGGCGCGCTTTATTTTCCCGAGATCGGAATGTGCCACTTTGAGCTCGAATGTGCACACTCGGTTTTAAGCACGATTCACAATAAATTTGGTGACGAAAAATTATTAAATAATTTTGTGTCATTTCCTCTCACTCGTACTTATGACTTAGTCGTATCTTTTCGCTCGCTCCCACTCATTGCTATGGTAGAAATACGTTTTTCGAACATATAAGCAAAATTTTATTAAATTATTTGTTTTGAAAGAAAGTTTAGTATACAAAAGTCAATAAATACGAGGATGTGCGCATTCGAGTGAAAAGTGGCACATTTCCGAGCGAGGGAGGCAAATGAAGCGCGACGCGGAGCGGCGCGCTTCATTTTCCCGAGATCGGAATGTGCCACTTTGAGCTCGAATGTGCACACTCGATTTTAAGCACGATTCACAATAAATGTGGTGACGAAAAATTATTAAATAATTTTTTATCGTTCCCTCTCACTCGTACTTATGACTTAGTCGTATCTTTTTGCTCGCTCCTACTCATTGCTATGGTAAAAATACGTTTTTCGAACATATAAGCGAAATTTTATTAAATTTTTTGATTTGAAAGAAAGTTTAGTATACAAAATTCAATAAATACGAGGATGTGCGCATTCGAGCGAAAAGTGGCACATTTCCGAGCGAGGGAGGCAAATGAAGCGCGGCGCGGAGCGGCGCGCTTCATTTTCCCGAGATCGGAATGTGCCACTTTGAGCTCGAATGTGCACACTCGATTTTAAGCACGATTCCCAATAATTTTGGTCACGAAAATGAGTAAATAATTTTATCGTTCCTCTCACTCGTACTTATGACTTAGTCGTATCTTTTGCTCGCTCCTACTCATTGCTATGGTAAAAATACGTTTTCGAACATATAAGCGAAATTTTATTAAATTTTTTGATTTGAAAGAAAGTTTAGTATACAAAATTCAATAAATACGAGGATGTGCGCATTCGAGCGAAAAGTGGCACATTTCCGAGCGAGGGAGGCAAATGAAGCGCGACGCGGAGCGGCGCGCTTCATTTTCCCGAGATCGGAATGTGCCACTTTGAGCTCGAATGTGCACACTCGATTTTAAGCACGATTCCAATAATTTTGGTCACGAAAATGAGTAAATAATTTTTATCGTTCCTCTCACTCGTACTTATGACTTAGTCGTATCTTTTGCTCGCTCCTACTCATTGCTATGGTAAAATACGTTTTCGAACATATAAGCGAAATTTTATTAAATTTTTTGATTTGAAAGAAAGTTTAGTATACAAAATTCAATAAAAACGAGGATGTGCGCATTCGAGCGAAAAGTGGCACATTTCCGAGCGAGGGAGGCAAATGAAGCGCGACGCGGAGCGGCGCGCTTCATTTTCCCGAGATCGGAATGTGCAACTTTGAGCTCGAATGTGCACACTCGGTTTTAAGCACGATTCACAATAAATTTGGGGACGAAAAATTATTAAATAATTTTTTTATCGTTCCCTCTCACTCGTACTTATGACTTAGTCGTATCTTTTTGCTCGCTTCCACTCATTGCTATGGTAGAAATACGTTTTTCGAACATATAAGCAAAATTTTATTAAAATTATTTGTTTTGAAAGAAAGTTTAGTATACAAAATTGAATAAATACGAGGATGTGCGCATTCGAGTGAAAAGTGGCACATTTCCGAGCGAGGGAGGCAAATGAAGCGCGACGCGGAGCGGCGCGCTTCATTTTCCCGAGATCGGAAATGTGCCACTTTGAGCTCGAATGTGCACACTCGGTTTTAACCGTGATTCCCAATAATTTTGATGACACAAAATTCTTCAAATAATTTTTATCGTTCCCTCTCACTCGTACTTATGACTTAGTCGTATCTTTTCGCTCGCTTCCACTCATTTGCTATGGTAAAAATAACGAGATCGGAAAGTTCCACTTTGAGCTCGAATGTGCACACTCGATTTTAAGCTTGATTTACTGTAATGATTATAATTTATTTTCTAAAAATGCTTAATTAAAAATTGCGGCCATTTTTATAAATTAGAAAGAGAAGATTAATATACAAACCTAATGAATACGAGTATGTGCACACTCGGCTTTGCGCCCTATTCACAACAATCAATTTCTAATTAACAATTGCAGGACCGCATTTCAACCAGTGACGAAATCTCCCATTTTTTCTCACCTTTGACTCCGAATGACCTTTTGAACCGCTGACGGCTTGTCGAAAACTTTTTAAAATAGCGAAACAAAGTTAATTTTTGAACTTCATGGGCGTCCAGTTTCTTTTCAAAAACAACAACAACGAAAACCCTAAAATTCTACAGAATCAAAAAAAAATTGTGTGGCTCGTAGAAATGCAGTGCCATTTTCGCTTCGCGAAGCTTCTCCCAAGTCCTTATCTGGATCCCGAAGCGCGATAGAAAAAATCCAAAATAAAAAGCGGAAAGAATCGGCAAGGAAAGAAAAAAGAGACGGTCGTGTTAGCGTCTTCGAGGAGTGCATGATGCATAGATACATGCGTGCACGTAATACTTGGTGGAAATGACTGCGGCGAAGAGGTTATTGGCCAATCGAGAGATGATTTTGAGTCTTGATATATGAGCGTACTTCTTTTCTTTTTTTCTTTTGAAAAGTGCATTTTTTTCCACACCCACAGATAAGCGAACGCTGAAACATGCACGTAACAAGAAACTCGCTTTAAAACAGACCGCCCCGTGCGCTCAGCTTCATTTTATATTCCTTTTAAGATTTTAACATCTTCCATAAATAATCGCAGCTCGAATTCTTAACCAAGCCCTTTTCCTTCGCGGTACTTCGACTTTTTTTTTGGATTTTACGCGCTTCGTCTTCTTCCAATTTTTTTAAGGAGGTTGGGGCGGGATTGTCCCGGCCAAAAATTTGGAATGTTGTCATTCTGAAATAATTATAAGACTAAGTATATTTATTTTGATAATCGAAAAAATTTTAATCTTATAAATTTTGTTTATTTAATTTTATTAAATAATTTTAGATGAATGGATTAACTTTTGTATGTTTTGTACAAACTTATAGACAAAAAAAAATATGAAAAATAGAGATTAATTATATTTTATAAATTTTGAAAAATTATCAAAGCAAATGGTATAACAAAAATGAAAGAATTAAAAAGAATAATGCGAATAGTTAAAAATAAAGTAATTAATTCAAAATGAGAATTGAAAATCTCAAAATTCCAGTGTTTCGAAATGGCAACACTTTAACTTGATTTACTGTTGGCTCTACTGACACGCTAATATATAGATATATTGCATTTTGGGGTTATTTATTATTACATATTACTTATTACTTATTATTTCATATTAATCTATTTGTTCTAAAACAATTATTCAAATCTCAATATGAATATGTTTGAGTTATATTGGATTTAAGTTTTACTTATTTGTTTATATTGTTACTTTTATAAATGCAATTTTAAACATAAATACTTTGTTAATGAAATAATTAAAACAAATACTTTAAATTATTTATCCCTATTTTATTAATAAAAACTAATACCCATTGCAAATCTATTATTAATTAAACTTAATATTATTTACTTGTACCATATGTTTTAATTACATAACCTTAAACCATACAATTTAATATATTTCAATTTTCTGTCATTATTGCTAAATACAACGTTGCCATTATTTCAGACATTAAACGTAAATCATTCACAAGTACCCCTAATAATTGGTATTTTTCATAAGGTTAAAGCTTCCTAATTAAATTAAAATTTTTTTAAAATTATCACGAAATTTCAATGTTCAACATAGTTAAATTTCGTATTGATGGCATTTTTTTTAATTTTTAATAGCAAAAATTTACGAGTTCTCCATTAGACAAAATGTATTGTTATTTTAATTAATTTTAAATAAGCTTCCTAAAAACTTTAATTTTTTCATAAAAAATTTCTAAACCAATTAACCTATTGAAATAAATATGGCATCTGTTGTTTTTTTTTAAGTTGCGCAAAACAAAGGGCGAAAAACGACCGCCTCTGCTCTTCGACGGAAAACGAGGAAATCGCAACGAAAAAAATAAAATTTATATAAGGATTACTTCATAGAGCCTTTAATCCTTGCTCAATAATTCTCTTAAACGAGAAAAGCAACAAATTACGAGGTCAACTACAGCTGGCTCGAAGATTACAAGACTTAATCGTGACTTTTTAGTGTAAGGCCGTATGTAAAACGTTCCCTCCCTACCCCCTTTTCTGCCTCTTCTTCTCGTCCAAATTACGTAATTTCATCTCCGGAACGGGAGACAAAAAAAAAACGCAAAAACTAACCCCGCGAACGTGTTCCAACTCGAAAGAGAACCCAAGTGCCGGAGGTTGTCGAACTTGAAACACCGTCGCTTCCATCCGCAAATTCTTCTCTCAGGTGAAGCCCCTCCAAATTCGATCCTGTTACCAACCGAAATCGCGACTTCCTTTTTGCATTTCGCACCAAATCGCCCCCGACAACCCTTGCGCGTCGTTCGGGAAGAAACCGCCCTCGATCGCCCTTTCGATAAAATTTCGAAAATCGCTAACCGGGTCGTTGTTAAAAGTGAGGGGGGAGGGGACCTTGGGCGCCGAAAAAGATCGCCCGTCGATTTTCCGGTGGGTGCCCAAAAACGTCTCGCGCCTCGCGAAAGCGAGGGGGTCGGTCGGCCGAGGAAAAGTTGCCGTATCTGGGATTCTGGGTTAGTTCGACGAGCGATGGAAAAATGTCACAGAAGCGCGCGTATATGGTCGCAATAATAAATAAAATGAAACGCCAAAGATATTTATAAACAGTTAGTTAACAGAGCGTGACACCTTTCGTGCCTATTTTAATAAATCTCGTTTCTGTTCGTTTGGGCCGCGGACGCACAACCGCCGCCACCCCTTCCGTTTCGAAAGGTGTGAAAAATCGAGCGTTTTCGAAAGCTCCATTTTCGGTTAAACGTTCAACCTTGCTACCGATTTCACGGTTTCGTAACGTGCCTTTTTTTTGTCTTCCTCTTTTGTTGTGTTGTGTGTCAAAATTTTTGTAAGGCGACCTCACCGAACGATTTTTGCTTTCGCATACGCGAAACGATTGTAATTCGGAATAAAAGTGTCGCACCCACGTCCTTTTTTGGGCACCGCATACGCCAATGTTTTTTCGAACTCCCACTTTTTTCTTTCTCTCAATGGATGTCAGTTTTGTTAGTAAATAAACGAAATTTTATATTTTAAAGAAATTTTTCGTCGTCATACTTATTTTGGACATTTAAAAGGTCGCAATACCAAATTTAAAAATGTGTGCGTAATCGTTTTAAAACGCCATTGTATTTAGGTCATTAATTATTGTGAATCGGGCTTAAAGTCGAGTGCGCACGTTTGAGCTCAAAGTGGCACATTTCGATCGAGGAAAATGAAGCGCGACGCGGCGCGTCGCGCTTCATTTGCTTCCTCGCTCGAAAATGTGCCACTTTGAGCTCGAAGCACATCCTGGTATTCATTGAATTTTGTTTACTAAACTTTTTTTTAAATCAAAAAATTTAATAAAATATCCATTATATGTTCGAAAAACGTATTTTTTACCATAGCAATGAGTGGGAGCGAGCGAAAAGATACGACAAACTCATAAATACAAGTGAGAGGGATTGATAAATATTATTCACTAATTTTTCGTCACCAAATATATTGTGAATTATGCTTAAACCGAGTGTGCGCGTTCGAGCTCAAAGTGGCACATTTCCGATCTCGGGAAAATGAAGCGCGCCGCTCCGCGTCGCGCTTCATTTGCCTCCCTCGCTCGAAAATATGCCACTTTTCGCTCGAATGCGCACATCATCGTATTAATTCGATTTGTTCATGAAAATGTATCTAATTCAAATATAACCATGGAAATGAAGTAAATAACCCTTCTGATTGGCTAATTATTTAGCTGTACCAAAATTGGACCAATCACAGCGGTTCATTTAAAGCGGAAATTCTAAAAGTTGAGTTTAAAAATACATTGGGTCATATTAAAAATTTTGATCGTTTTTTTATTACTCAAATAACTTTTGGTTTTCCGATACCTTTGACTTATTGAGGGTTGACTGTATTTATCTATTTTCTAATGAGATTAATAAGTAATTTAATAAATGTATTATTGTGAATGGTGCTTAAGGCCAAGTGTGCACATTCGACGATTTTTATTAATGTTACGCCACTTATTTAAATTACAGTGAAACTTTGATAACTGAAACACTTTAAAACTTCGACTTGCATAAAAATTGAAAAAAAATCTGGTAAGACGTACACAAAACTAGATCCGTCATCAATTAAATTTTGTTTAATAAAAGTAGTAATTAATTAACATTGAAAATGCATACTATAAATTCGGGCAAAAATAAACCCCAAACGCATACCATATTTTTAAAAAAATTCAATGCGATGTCCTTATTTGAATATATTTTATTTCCAAGTGTGTTTTGTTTTCTACTAATTTTAAAAATGTTTGAATTGAGGCTTGGCGAAGGACCACTCTTTGTTACGGTAAAAAGTGATCCTGCATCAAATAGCGCCACACACACATCAATTACGAATCCCACAGCCACAAAATGGCGTGTAATAATCTCGACATCTTCCTCCGAAGGAACCTACACCGGCTTATTATGATTTTAATTTTTATCAAAATTAATATTATTATCCGTAAACGATCACCGATACGTCTATTACAGTTATAAGACACGTAACTCAAACAAGTTGTGTTGCCATAGCAACGCGAAACGTCAATCTTTTATTTTTAAAAGTCCCCCCTAAGTTTTTGCGATTTCGAAAAATATTTATTGCCAGTTTGTTTCTATAATTACACAATTTGAATGGAAGTACTAAGGTAAGTGGCCCCTCTACCCGTCGCTTCGCTAAAAATTCTGACATGCATTATGACAAGTCAATGAGCAACATTTAAAAAAATATTAGAACGTTGCTTATTTCTTGAAATATAATATAAATGTAGTTTAAATAGTGTAAAAAGTGATTTTAAAAGCAAAAATAAAAATTTTTTTCATCAATTTGCTACAACATTGATTTCTTAAAGGTTTTTGTTTTGACAAGTGATATTAAATATAAAATAACAACTATAAAATCAAAAAATATTTTTGAGTGAATTAGTATAGGATATAAATAATTTAAAAATAAACAAATTAATGTCTGGTAGAAGGGTCACTTGCCTTAATGGACGTGCAAAATTAAAAATTTCTTCTTTGGAGCATTTGCATGTATTCTAATCATTCCCTCTCGCTCGCACTTATGAGTTTGTCGTATCTTTTCGCTCGCTATGGTAAGAATAAGTTTTTCGAACATATAAGGTAGAAGTACCGGTTTTGGACACTGTACCAGTTGTTGACATTTTCCACTTTATTTTGAAAAATGTCAAATATAAGAATTATCGCTACTTGCTATAAGTGTAATTAATGTATGTTTAACTACGATAGAAACATCAATGATGTTTTTTTCGTATTTTTTAAGATATTTTATCAAAATTACTCAAGTGTATAAAACTGGGCCTAACGTGTCCAAAACAGGTACTTTTACCTTAATCGAAATTTTATTAAAATTTTTCATTTGAAAAAAGTTTAGCATACTAAAGTCAATAAATACGAGGATGTGCGCATTCGAGCGAAAAGTGGCACATTTCCGAGCGAGGGAGGCAAATGAAGCGCGACGCGGAGCGGCGCGCTTCATTTTCCCGAGATCGGAAATGTGCCACTTTGAGCTCGAATTCCCACACTCGGCTTTAAGCACAATTCACATTAATTTATTTATTTTTAAAAAATTTTAAATTAAATAATTACAAAACCACAAACATCAAATACATTCATCTTGACTAAAATGCTTCAAAAAGTTTCTCATCAAATAACAATTGAACCGTTTTTGAATATCGAAGTGTGCAATTTTTCTATACACTAAAACCCACACGTTGCCAACCAAAAAAAAAACAATTTGTCGATCCCCCCGCGAAGCGATGCACAGCTCCCAAATAAAATTATCAAAACGATTCGCGCTAAAACATTTGCGAAGCTTAACCTTGAAAAAGGCGAACCCGTACGCGAAAAAGAAGTCTTTCGGCGATCAGGTGATTCGCGAAAATGATTCGTCGAAACAGTCGTGCGCCACTGACTCATTCTACATCATCATTAAAGCAACAAAGTCGTTCTTTCTGGCCCCCAAGTCGATTTTTGCCAATGCACTTTTGATGTCATTGAACTTGGCGATATTTTCGCAATTGGAATTTTAATGAATTGAGGACAAAAACTCCTTGTCACGTCATTAGATACACACGATTGCGCTTTTTATGCGTGAGGACCTTACAAAATTTACAAAAAAACAACCACTTTTTTTACAAAAAAAAAAAACAAAATAATAATTCCGCTTGAAGACGATCGACGACTTTTACTCATCGTTTTTTTTTCCTTTCTAAATGTCACTCGAAGACCTTTAAAGAGTTGCCCTTATTTTCCACCTCGGCGCCCCCTGTTATTATCCTCGAACACTAAGTTTTCCTCTGGGGGCTCGGAAGGACGAAGAAAGAGCGACAATCGACCCAATTCTCGCCTTTTTGCAACGTACGAGCTTGTGTTGCAGTTTCTTTTTTTTTTTTCATGTCTCTCTCTCTCTTTTTATTTCCTGGGCGTTTTGGCCTTCGTTTCGAAATGCAATTTTAAGAGAAGGGTGTGTCTTAGATATGTTAAATTATTTTAAGGGTATGACACGGAGAAAAAAAAAGGAGGGTGTGTTCGCTTTGCTCGACTTAATTAAAAATCCAAGTAGGTTTTTTTTTCGCACGCGAAATTAAAGCACGCGTCCGCTCGACTTTTTTTCGCCTCGGAAAAAATCATCTTTTATTTATGGGTTTATTATAATAATTGAGGTTTATTTAAGCACCGTGACGCACCGTAAAGACTTTGTTCTAATCCACTGCTTTATCGATTAATTTCCATCGTTTGTTTGTTTATTTATTTTTTTGCGCGTTCTTCTCGTCCGTCCATAGGAATAATAAACAATTGTCGTCCCGAGCGAGCGCGCGGAGATGGTCCTTTCGAACGCCCACGGGGGGGCGCGCGCGGTTCGCGAGGGAAATTTGAACGGGGGCGAAGGCGAAAAAGAAAAGAGGAAAAGTTTCGCGGATCGATGTTATTGTTATTAATATTCTACACCTAAAATGCATAATGTTGAAAGCTTATATAACTGTTACACCGCACCTTCGCCATTGTTAACGTGACAGCATTTTTAATGCCGTTTTAATGCCATATAAATTTTTCTTTCTCCTGTGCGTTTTTTTCTTTTTCTTCTTCGTCTTCTTCGTCTGGCCTCCGTTCTCTATCGCTTGGCGACGCAGGCCGCGCTGGAATACGGAATTTTACTTAGTTTTTTGCTTGTTTTTGCACTTTTATTTAATGCTAATGTCGGAGACTAGTTTTTCCAAGGTCGCTAAAACAGTTTTCTTCTGAACTATTAATAAAATTGTAGAGAAACGCAAATAAATACAAAGCATCCGGATTTTAATCGTGGATGAAGTCCAGATATAGAAGTTGCACTGTAATTTAATAAAAATCATTATTTTTTGTGTTGGCAAAAGCGAAAAATAGTAAAACAACGAAAAAACCAACGCTTCCTCTTTTTAAATACAAATTGCATAAATATATATTTTTTTTAAATAGGAAGCGCTGTAATTTTGTTTTTCATCATGGCAGCCAATTATTGAAATCATAATGGACCTTGTTTAGAGCGCGGTGACAAAAGCTCTGCTTCGCTTGGCGCGACAACCTTTTTTTTGGGTTTTAATAACGATTCTTAATTCCTAAAACAAAAGATTTAATTTTTTGCAATTTGCCTCCGACCGCCTTGAGTTTTTAACACCGATACCGGGCAATTTAAAGTACGGTCGAGCCTTCGCGCGGGCAAATCAAAAATGGTTGGAACTAGTAAAAATTATCTTGAAAATCATGTTTTAAAAACAATGTACAGTAATCCCTCAACATTCGCGGTTTCGATGTTCGCGAATTTCGATTATTCGCGATTATTAAAATGCGGAAAAATTCGACATTCGCGAGCTGTGTACTCGCTTATTCGCGGAACCATTAAAAAATTAAAATTAAAAATTCTTGAGTGAAGTGAAATAATTTCTTGACTTCGACAATACTCAATACAAGAATTTCGTCCATACTTGGTTCAACAGTAAAATTTCTTATGAGGAGAATTACATTTATTAATACAATAATTTCTTGTATCAAGAAAGTTTTTTCTTTAGTTCAAGAATAATTTTTTATACCAAGCAAATGAGTGATTTCTGGTTACAAGAATTTCTTTTTTTTATTCAAGTGCAATTTTCGTATTTTTCTTAGTTTTCGATTCAGTTGAGTAACACCTTAAACACTTTAAACACTTTAAATTCAGTTAATTGATGGTAGTTTAATTAAAAATTATTAAAACTTGTATATACATATGTATCTTGTTTTGTATGTATATACAACGTATGTATATCAAGCATCGTGGAACGTACCCCCCCTTCATTTCCACATTAAGAAAGACTTAACATTCGCGAATTCGATATTTGCGAGGTTTTTCTGGAACGTAACCCTCGCGAATGTTGAGGGATTACTGTACCTATTTTTGACAGTCGAATCAGAAGAGCGGCTTCTTGCGTTATAAATATGCGAATTTTTTAAAACAATTTTAATCAGATAATATCAAAAGAATATGGTATGCGTTTCGGGTTTATTTTTGTCCGAATTTATAGTATGCATTTTTAATTTTTATGCAAGTCGAAGTTTTAAAGTGTTTTAGTTATCAAAGTTCCACTGTAATTTAAATTAGTGGCACAAAATTAATAAAAATCGTCGGATGTGCACACTTGGCCTAAAGCACCATTCACAATAATACATTTATTAAATTATTTATTCATCTCATTAAAAAATAGATAAATACAGTCGACCCTCAATAAGTCAAAGGTATCGGGAAACCGAAAGTTATTTGAGTAATCAAAAAATGATCAAAATTTTAAATATGAGTCAATGAATGTTTAAAATCAACTTTTAGAACTCCCGCTTTAAATGAACCGCTGTGATTGGTTCAATTTGAGTACAGCTAAAGAATTAGCCAATCAGAAGGGTTTGTTTACTTCATTTCCATGGTTATATTATAAATGCATTGAATTAGATACATTTTCAGAAACAAATCGAATTAATACGAAGATGTGCGCATTCGAGCGAAAAGTGGCACATTTCCGAGCGAGGGAGGCAAATGAAGCGCGACGCGGAGCGGCGCGCTTCATTTTCCCGAGATCGGAATGTGCCACTTTGAGCTCGAATGTGCACACTCGGCTCCTAAGCACGATTCACAACAAATTTGGTGACAAAATAATTTTAGTCGTTCCTTCTCACTCGGTTTTATGAGTTTGTCGTATCTTTTCGCTCGCTCCCACTCATTGCTATGGTAAAAATACGTTTTTCGAACATATAATCAACTTTTTATTAAATTTTTTGATTTGAAAGAATGTTTAGTATACTAAATTCAATAAATAGGAGGATGTGCGCATTCGAGCGAAAAGTGGCACATTTCCGAGCGAGGGAGGCAAATGAAGCGCGACGCGGAGCGGCGCGCTTCATTTTCCCGAGATCGGAATGTGCCACTTTGAGCTCGAATGCGCACACTCGGCTTTAAGCACGATTCACAATAAGTCATTTATAAAATTACAGAATGTATTAATCTCAGTAAAAAATATATAAATACAGTCGACCCCCAATAAGTCAAAAATTATTAGAACAACGAAAAATTAATAAAATATAAATCCTTTAAATAAATAAAAAAATCAACAGTGCGTGCCTAAGAAAAGACATAGCATTCAAGGTGCTTTCGTAATTAATTAGTTAATTTGATGATTCGATCACAACAGAAACGAAGATTGTAATTATTTTTTTTAATAGTTATTAATCGAGCTTCGATCATGAAAAAAAAAACGTCGATAATTATAAACAATTATTTAAAAAAAAAATAGAATCACGTTTTTCGGATTATAATTTGGGTTTTGTCGGATTATAACCTTCGTATTAAATTTAAAAGCTAATCGAGTGGAGTTGTGTTCGCTGCTATTTTTGATAAATTGAAGACGTCAAAGAACTAACTGTCCGCTGTAAAAAGAAAATGACAGAAGAATTAATAATTTTTTTTCGATTCCGATATTAATAATCTAAGAAGGCAGAAGCGCATCGAATTGTCTTTTTCTCTTCAAAAAAGGACATTGACATCGATCTATTAATCAATCATTGGGCAATTTATCCTTTTTTCTTTCGGTTCGCCGCCAAATAAAAAAAAAACAATATGGAAGTAAGCTTTGGGATGTCCTTTTATCGTGGCCGGCTCGATTTTCGAACACGCGAATAGGCGAACTTTCTCCATTGAAGGTGGAAATGAATAGATTTTGCTAAAAATAGTTACGCTCTAGATAATTCGCTTCGAAAAAGGCTTTGCTTTAATCAATTTTAGTAAATTAGAAATTAATTTTTATTTTTCATTGTGCTGTTGTTGTTTTTTTTTCTGTGGAAGGAATAACCTCAAACGTGGTCAGATTTAAATTTTCCGAGTGACGTAAGGCGAAGCAATTAACGTAATTGCGAGCATTACGGCCGTAATTAAAATTTCACGAACGAATTAGTCGACGAGGATTCCATAAAAGGAGAGGACCGAAGTAATCAAAATTTTAATTTAATAATAATACGAAGAAATTTGTTTTGTTAGTGCTTGGTTTCGAAAGACCACAAATAAATAAATAAATAAAGAGTGTAAGCCAAAGAAATTCTGGGTGCGCCGTTGTTGATTTACGATTTTAATTAAAAAATTATTGAGATTTGTGATTAAAATGTCGTTTAAGCGAGAAGTGGCACATTTTCGGGCGAGGGAAGCTCTTTGTCGAGTTCGGAACGACTTATCGAGGGTCGACTGTATTTGTTTATTTTTTAATTCAATTCATACCTTCTATGATGTAATAACTAGATTATTGTGAATTGTGCCTTACGTGGAGTGTGCACATTCGAGCTCAAAGTGGCACATTTCTGATCTCGGGAAAAAAAATTAATAAAATTTTGATTATATGTTCGAAAAACGTATTGTTACCATAGCAATGAGTGGAAGCGAGCGAAAAGATACGACAAAGCCATAAGTACGAGTGATAGTGAACGATAAAAATTATTTATTCATTTTTTTATTGCGAATTGTGCTTAAAACCGAGTGTGCACATTCGAGCTCAAAGTGGCACATTTCCGATCTCGGGAAAATGAAGCGCGCCGCTCCGCGTCGCGCTTCATTTGCCTCCCTCGCTCAGAAATGTGCCACTTTTCGCTCGAATGCGCACATCTTCGTATTCATTGAATTCGTTTATTTGTTCCTCTCTATCTAAATTGAATTTGTTTCAATAAATTTAGACTTTATACAGTTGCACCTCGATAAGTCGAATTTCAAGGGAGATGCGAAAAAATTCGAGTTATAGAGGCTTCAACTTATAATTTAAGACTTGCTTCGGTAGAGCTCAAACAAAAGCCACGACAATAACAATAAATATTCAAAATTAAACAAAGGAACACATTGTAAACACTTGTTGACGTCAGTCGTAATAATTTCGGCATATGTCGGTATTGGGGCTTGAAGGAAGGGATTAAGCGTTTTCTTTCGAATTGTGAAAGTTATCGACTTATCGAGGTTCTACTGTAAGGGAACCTGTTGTACCCTGGCTCTTTTTTCACTTGTAATTTTTTAAATTGTATATGCAACAATTTGTTGATAAAATGAATTGCATCGTAGTAGGGCACCAATAAGGTATTCATCATAAAATATTTGAAAGCATTACCAACCGTTTACTCAAATTGCTATAAGATTTAAAAATTAGTGGTACTATGGCCTAGGTACAACAGAGGTGATGTACCTTGGCTCTATTCACATGAAGCAAAATAAAAGGCATTGTTCTATGAAAACAATATATATTTATTTTTGGATTATAAGAACTACTAATGTTCTTCTTTTAGATGACACTAAAATTGTTCCAAAAATTAACAAAACTTTTCTCGTGTACTAAATTTTCACATACTTAATGGTTAACTTTGCAAAAATTTAAATTTTTCGTTAGACTTGCGAGGCATATTATTTGAAACAAAATTAAAAAAAAAAAATAGAATTTATAACAAAGGTATATCTCAATTTTTATTTATTGCACGTTGATCTTAGGGCCAAGGTACAACTTATCGACAGTGACCGAGGTACAACACACCGACCCTTGTTGTTTAAACTCAAAAATAAAATTAAAGATTATGCTGTGCCAAAATCGGACGACTACTATGCAGACATTAATAAATAATCTTTCTATTACGATGAGTCATTTGTTATTAGGTAATAAAAATCAATAAGATATTTAAGTAAAAAGAATATAAAGACATCCATTTTTTCGATTAAAAATTTCAATTGATCTCATACATTAACAAAGTACATTGGCCAGCTGCTCCTAACTTTACGTTAATGTCTGTCAATGTGGCATTTGAAATATCGTAAATTATGGGTCAACGAAAGCCCGCAAATATTTAAAAAAATAAAGTTGACCTAGGTACACCAGGTTCTTCTACAAAGACATTATGTTTATTTTCTCAATAACTTTTTTCAAAACAGAAATCATTGATTTGGAGTTTCTGGAATGCTTTAATAAGGGGGATATGTGAATTTTGTTTTGGCGATCCGAGATAGAATTAAATCGATAAGAATTTTTTTATTTCTTTATGGTCTTGAAAGAACAGGAATCGCTAATTAAAAAAAACAACAATACTTAAAACCACACTAAAATTATTTAAATTGATGAAAAATTATTGATTAATGTACAGTCAGTTGCATTTATTTTGAGACAATTGGTCGCACAAGTCATTTATTAATTACTTCGCAAAAAAATCAACGTATTTATCGTAAGCATAAATCATTCCTCCGCACATACAATTTTAATAATAGACCCACTTGGGCGTAATTAAAAATTAATTTTTAATAACCCAAAGCGCGTGTTGTTGGTCCATCTTCGGCCGTGAGGTTTAAAGTTCTTCATGGCCAACTTTTGTCTCGAAGCAAGGTTAGCACAAATCGACGAAAGATTAAAACCAAAAAAACTGTCCGTATTAATATTATTTCTATTGATGACGTCGACGATGAGCAAAACAGGAAGTGGAAGGAAAGGCGAAAATACAACTTGCGGTTTCGATTATTAAAAAAAAAAAGAAAAAGGTGTCGCGTTCGATATTGAGAGAGAGTGCATAAGAATGCATAAAGGCTGCAGTTTTACAGAAAAGGTGCGGTTCTCGGTTGACATTGAGAGGCGTTTATTATGCGGTTTGTGTTACATTTTTCTGGTATTGTTCAATGGCATGCAACGGTGCACAATCAAATACTGATAAATGCCTCGTTAGTGCCGTTGCCGACGCCGCCACTTCACAATAAACTGACTGGAAAAATTAATTTCCACTTAAAAACGTTTCAGAACGAGAGAAATGAGTTATGTCGAAAGTAAAAGGTAAACACGGCGGCGAAAAGCTCGATCTTTTCTCTCGCTCGCTCGCTCGCTCGCCCTTTCCGCCCACCTCCGCTCGCCCGATAAATAACTAATAACGCCGATATTTGAAATATCGATAATCTTTCGCCAGATAAAAAGTTACGTTGGCTAAGTACTCGCGTGTCTATTAATCAGCCGTAACAAATGACCATTTTTTCTTATTAATATGAACCCCCGCCGCCCCCCTGCCCCCCTTTCAGCTCTTGCTAAATCTTTCAACATTTTATTGTTGGCACTTCGAGAGGCTGACTAATTCGTTAAGAATGTCAGGTATTTTCGTTTAATCATTTTCGAAATGGTGTGGAAGTTTTTCCACCTCGAAAAATGTTTTGTTTTGTTTTGTCTTTTTCTTCTTCGTTTTCTCCTCCCTGTGTTTCGTTTTGCCTCGATTATTTGCTTCCGAATAAGTTGAACTTTGCAAGTCGCGAAAATCTTGCGATTTTAAAAAAATTAAGGAAATGGTGTGCTTTTGCCCCCCGTGCCCCCCCCTTTTAATGGTTCTAGGATTTACGTAATAAATTAATTTGCGCCGCTCCAAATTCGAGCAGCGCTTCTCAAAGTGGCGAGTTTTTGTCCTAAAGATTTTTTAAAAAAATTAATAAAAATAAAAAGAAGCGAAAATTGGTCGAGAAAACTGTTATTTGGGTTTTCCTCTTTTTTCTTTCTTCCTCCTAGATCATTTTCGAGTCCAAAGTGTAAAAATATAATGCCGTTACTTCTATAAATAAACAATAAATAAACACCTTTAATTGCCTATTTAAATGACGCCTTGTTAACTTTTTAAATGCGAGTAAAAAAACAGACTGAAAACAATTTAAATTGCATAAATAATTTATAAAACAACTCTTCGAACTTTTGGACGATCTTTTTTCCGAGCGCGCCGACTTCCTGCAATTCAAATTTTTCTAATTAAATTAGAAATTTAAATTTTATCGGTTATAAAATTAATGACGCCGCGCGGCGACTTTTGTTTGTTTTTATTCGCTTTTATTTTCGGTTGGTATGGCTCGGAAATGTGCCACTTCGAGCAATTGAGTATTTATTGAATTCTGCATTTTTTCAAATAAAAAAAAATGAATGTAGTTTAGTAAATATCGATTATGTTCGAAAAACGTATTTTTACCATAGCAATGAGTGGGAGGGAGCGAAAAGATACGGCAAACTCATAAGTACGAGTGAGAGGGAACGATAAAAATTATTTAAAGAATTTTGTGTCATCGAAATTATTGCGAATCACGGTTAAAACCGAGTGTGCACATTCGAGCTCAAAGTGGCACATTTCCGATCTCGGGAAAATGAAGCGCGCCGCTCCGCGTCGCGCTTCATTTGCCTCCCTCGCTCGAAAATGTGCCACTTCTCGCTCGAATGCGCACATCCTCGTATTTATTGAATTTTGTATACCAAACTTTTTTTTAAATCAACATATTTAATAAAATTTTACTTATATGTTCCAAAAACGTATTTTTACCATAGCAACGAGTGGGAGCGAGCGAAAAGATACGACTAAGTCATAAGTACGAGTGAGAGGGAACGATAAAAATTATTTAAAAAAAATTTGTCTCCAAAATTATTGCGAATCACGCTTAAAACCGAGTGTGCACATTCGAGCTCAAAGTGGCACATTTCCGATCTCGGGAAAATGAAGCGCGCCGCTCCGCGTCGCGCTTCATTTGCCTCCTCGCTCGAAAATGTGCCACTTCTCGCTCGAATGCGCACATCTTCGTATTTATGTTGTAATTCTTTTTCTCTCTCCAATTGAAATTTATTCCAAAAAATTTAGATTTTATATTGTGAAAAAATTATATAGTTTTTTTTAAAATAACTTTCTTTCAAAGAAAAAATCATAGATTTGGAGTTTCTGCAATAAAAATAACTTTGCTTTAATTTAAGGGGGAATATTTTAATTTTGTTTTGGCAAACTGAGACGTGATTAAATCAAATTGAAATTATTTATGATTTATTTATTTGTTTTTGGTTTCCTAAGGACCGAAATCGATAATCAAAAAAATTTTACAAGCAATCTTAACGCCACTACAATCATTTAAATAATTAGTTAAATTGTTAAAAAATGATTTATTAATGTACAGTCAGTTGATTTTATTTTAGGACAATTAATGGTTAACACAAGTCTTTTATTAATTATTTTCTTGGCGTGTCTATAAATTAATTATGCCAAAAAAATATTAAGAAAATTGATTTAAAAAAGAATAAAATAATAGACACTTCTATTTAATGAATTTATAATATAACCATGGCAATGTAATAAATAAACCCTTCTGATTGGCTAATTATTTAGCAGTGTTAAAAGTGAACTAATCACAGTGGTTCATTAAAGCGGGATTTCTAAAAGTTAATTTAAAAATACATTGATATAAATCGAATGTTTGATCATTTTTTGATAACTCCAACAATTTTAGTTTTTGGTACCTTCGACTGCATTCATCTATTTTTTAATAAAATTAATATACTCTGTAATTTAAATAAATAGATTATTATATATCGAAAATATCTATTGTTATTCTTCTTTTTAGAAAATGAGCACTAACCCAAATAAACAAATCCAAGACTTTTCTCCGTTTTTTTGTTGAAATTGACATGATTTATTCAATTTATCTTAACCTATATATTTTTAATCGGGTTCTTTTCGATAAAAATACTTTTCTAAGATGAATTAGCAAAATGGAATTTTAGAAAATATATCAAAATCAAAATATTCCTTTAATTTTAATTTTGTTTAATATTAAATTTAAAAATTCGCACTTTTGTGTTTATAATACTGTTTTGATACAAACCACTTGATTTTGTTTAAAATTTAAATTAGAGACATCATCCCCATGGTTACCTTCCCATGACATACCATTCCAATGAGTTTCCGTAGACACGTAGATTTAAAACAAAACAAAAAAGAACAGTAATCTTATAATGACTTAACTCATGTCTTTTGATTTTATTTTGATTAATTATTTGATATTAAAGATAATAAAGAAAAAAAATATAAACGATAGAACTGATTTTTTGCCTAAAATGACCGCGGCTAAGAAGGACAAGAGTGGAAAAGGTAGACGGATTGCAAAACATTTATTCTCCACGTCGAATATTAAAAACGATATGAATCATGCAGATTTTCTCTCTAACGGTGTCGAAGCAAATACTTGAAAAGTCTAAGGTGAGGCCCCCCGACTCTTATTTACCAATAATTTGCATCTTTTAAATACTTAAATCCGTTACCGACAATAAGGGGCAATTTCGAGCGCGAAGTCAGAAGCCGATCGAAACATTAGCAAACAGTTATTTTTATAAATTATTAAATAATGTTGCAAAAAAATTAATTAAAGCTTCCATAAACACAAACGCACACACATACCAAATTGGAGTCGTGAGAATTGATCTTGGCGTGTTTTTGCTTCCTTAAAAGGAAGCTTTAAAATTTCAACTTGTTTAAGGAAAAGCGAATAAAAAGGGGTGAGGAAAGGGGGATTTTCTTATTGTCCTTATGGCATGGGTGTGTGTGTGTGTGTGCTCTTCCAGCATGTGATTTGATACCAATATGAAGGTGGATTAGGAAACACGTTTGACAGGAAACAAGTTCATCGCACTGACCACATGTTTATACCTTAACTTGCAGTTGAATTTAATCGTTTAATTAATTTTCAAAAGCCTATTACGAAATGCCTTTTCAAAAATCAAATTCTAAAAGAAGTTTCGATTAAAGATCAAATAATTAATCAAAATAAGATCGAGAGACATGAGATACGTCATTATAAGATTACTGTTCTTTTTTTGTTTTAAAGCTACGTGTCTACGGAAACTAATTGGAATGGTATGTTATGGGAAGGTAACCATGGGGATGATGTCTCTAACTTAAATTTTAAACAAAATCAAGAGACGTTTGGATCGAGACAGTATTACCAATACAAAAGCCCGAGTTTTTAAATTTAAAATTAAACGAAATAAGAATTAAAGAAATATTTTGATTTTGATTATATTTTCTAAAATTCCATTTTTGTTAATTCATCTTTGAAAAGTGTTTTTATCGAAAAGAACTCGATTGAAAATTTTAAGCTTAAGATAAATTGAATAAATTATGTCAATTTCAACAAAAGATCGGTGGAAAAGTTTTCGATTTGTTTATTTGGGTGAGTGCTTATTTTCTAAAAAGAAGAATAATAATAGATATTTTCGCATACATAATAATCTATTTATTTAAATGACAGAGTGTATTAATTTTATTAAAAAATAGATGAATGCAGTTAAAGGTACCAAGAAAGTAAAATTATTGGAGTTATCAAAAAATGATCAAACATTCGATTTATATCAATGTATTTTTAAAATTAACTTTTAGAAATCCCGCTTTAATGAACCACTTTGATTAGTTCACTTTTAACACTGCTAAATAATTAGCCAATTAGAAGGGTTTGTTTATGACATTGCCATGGTTATATTATAAATTCATTGAATAGAAGTTTCTATTATTTTATTCTTTTTTAAATCAATTTTCTTAATATTTTTTTAGCATAATTAATTTATAGACACACCAAAAAAAAATTAATAAAAGACTTGTGTTAACCATTAATTAGGTATTTGAAAAAAAAAATTATTGATTTTTTATGTATTTTAAAACTTTATTATTAATAATATGGATATTTAATGCAAAATACTTTAAAAAAAAATTTTTCCAATTAATTATAAGCAATTAAAAATTGATAAAATTTAAAAAAAAAATCACGTGACTATAAACGCGCCAAAATTGGCCACCATCTTTGTGACGTCATAATGTTATAGCTGTTTAATAACAGGACAGCGTTTACGGCTATTACACGTGAGTTGACAATAATATTGAAAATTTACTGCTAAAAAACGATTTGTTAGTTAATTCCGATTAGCTATGTGTGATAAAGGATTTATGAAGGCAAAGTCTGATAATATTTCTGATGTTGATATATTTTTTACTGAATTCTACTTATTTGATTTGTATACTTGGATAAATAATAATTACTAACAATAGTGTTATAAAATACTTACATCGAAATGATCTTCACAACAAAAAAAATTCGATTTTGTTTTGGGATTATAACGATGCACTGCTTGAAACCATTTATTTCGACGTTTTTCATCTTGGGGAACATTTAAAAACATTTTGTCAGGAGTTGTTTTTGTAGTATTTGTACATAATGGTACAAAACAAGAACGATAACTTTTGTGGTTCGACATTTTCAATATAAACTTGAGTATTTAACCATGACAAAAGAATTAAATGGATCAAAACACTGCATTTATAATTTCTGTATAAGCTGCAATGAATGAAAACTAACATTATGACGTCACACACGCTGGTGTTTGTTCGGGAGCTGTCGGCGTGTTTTCGACACTGGATTCAAAATTAATTTTTATTTTGATATAACTTTTGAAATATTGCGAAAAAAAAAATAAAAATAGTTTTGTTATATAACTTATATATGATCTTTCCATTTATCACAAAAAAAAAAAAATTCAAAAACCTAATTGTCCTAAAATAAAATCAACTTACTGTACATTAATAAATAATTTTCCATCAATTTAACTAATTATTTGAATAATTGTAGTGACGTTAGGATTGCTTTTTAAATTTTTTTAATTATCGAATTCGGTCCTTAGGAAAGAAAAAACAAATAAATAAATCATAAATAATTTCATTTTGATTTAATCCCATCTCAGATTGTCAAAACCCATTTAAAATATTTTGCTTTAAATTAAAGCAGATTTATTTTTATTGTAGAAACTCTAAATCTATGATTTTTTTCTTTATAAGAAAGTTATTTAAAATAAAAAACTATAATTTTTTCTCAATATAAAATCTAAATATTTTGAAATAAATTTAAATTGGAGAGAGAAAAAGAATATCAAGATAAATACGAAGATGTGCGCATTCGAGCGAAAAGTGGCACATTTCCGAGCGAGGGAGGCAAATGAAGCGCGACGCGGAGCGGCGCGCTTCATTTTCCCGAGATCGGAATGTGCCACTTTGAGCTCGAATGTGCACACTCGGCTTTAAGCACGATTCACAATAAATTTGGTGACGAAAAATGGGTAAATAATTTTAATCGTTCCCTCTCACTTATTTTTATGAGTTTTTCGTATCTTTTCTCTCGCTTCCACTCATTGCTATAGTAAAAATACGTTTTTCGAACTTATAATTGATATTTTACTAATTTTTTTTGATTTGAAGGAAAGTATAGTATAAAAATTCAATAAATACGGGGATGTGCGCATTCGAGCGAAAAGTGGCACATTTCCGAGCGAGGGAGGCAAATGAAGCGCGACGCGGAGCGGCGCGCTTCATTTTCCCGAGATCGAAAATGTGCCACTTTGAGCTCGAATGTGCACACTCGGTTTTAAGCACGATTCACAATAAATTTGGTGACGAAAAATGAGTAAATAATTTTAGTCGTTCCCTCTCACTTGTTTTTATGATTTTCTCGTATCTTTTCTCTCGCTTCCACTCATTGCTATAGTAAAAATACGTTTTTCGAACTTATAATTGATATTTTACTAATTTTTTTTGATTTGAAGGAAAGTATAGTATAAAAAATTCAATAAATACGACGATGTGCGCATTCGAGCGAAAAGTGGCACATTTCCGAGCGAGGGAAGCAAATGAAGCGCGACGCGGAGCGGCGCGCTTTATTTTCCCGCGATCGGAAACGTGCCACTTTGAGCTCGAATGTGCACACTCGGTTTTAGGCACGATTCACAATGAATTTTGTGACGAAAAATTACTAAACAATTTTACTCGTTCTGCCTCACTCGTTTTTATGACTTTATCGTATCTTTTCGCTCTCTTCCACTCATTGCTATGGTAAAAAATTCGTTTTTCGAAAATTTTAATTCCGACAGAGGGAAAACGTTTTTTTCGAGGGGCCCATCAATTAATTTCCGCGCGATGGCGTGTTAACCAACCCTCCCCCCACACAGAAGCGAAGCAAACGAACCGTGCCTCCGTCGATATCGCAAAGTGCAGAAGCAAATTTCCACCGGAAATTTTGTGGACGTGTTATCAGTCGAAAGTTTAGTCGACATCCGTTCGCTGATAACGGTAAAGACAAGTCCCCCAGGTCTTCGGAGGTCATCCGATGTTTGTCGTTGTTAACTTTAAATCACAAGTCGATGCTTTGTTTTAGTTCCTGTTGGTCGACATAAAAAATGGAACGCCGCACGGTAAACAACACGATATTTGTAAGAAAGTTCCATTAAACTACTTCTTCGAACAACATGACCATAAGTGAAACAGCTTTAGGGTTTTTTTTATTAGTTTTTCTCGACGTTAAAAAGATCCTTAATAAATTCGTTAAAAAAAAATATAATAAACGATTTCGTAACATTTATCGTTTTTGTTTCCACAAAGATACAGTTACTCGAAAAAGTATTCGTACAGCACAATCAAGTTGGCGATCTTGACCGTGTTAACAGAAATTGTTAATTTACACAATGTGAATTGTGCTTTTATTTTTTAATTTAAATATTTTCTTTTTCTTAGAACAAAATGTTTTAATAAAAATGTAAAATAACCTCTAAATTTCAATATTTTTTTTTTAGAACGTTGGTACCAAAAAATTTAAGCAAAGAACTTGTGTCAAACAATTTCAGGTTGTCATTGGTTACATTCCATCGACCACTAGGCATCAAAATAATTCGTTAACATCGACCTACCCCCTCTCCCCATACCGAACAATCGAATTTTCTCCAATTTAAAAAAAATTGTATTCCGGGCGTCGTCTTCGCGTAGAAGCGCAACAACAACACGAAAAAAAAACGTAAAAGTGGAAGTTATTAAATTAATCGGTCACATCTACGAAACCGTTGCACAGAAAGTTGACGGGTCTTTGATCGCTGAAGATATCGGTTAACAACGAATTACGTCCGCGAGGCATTTGTGTAGGTTTTATTAATAACCGATGGATCTTGGAGGAGAGCGAATTATGTCATAGCGGTACAAGAGCGGGGCAGGAGACGCTCGGCGTCCCGTCCGAAGCGAACGGCGGCTCTCCTCCGGGTTGGGTTCAAGGACGCTCTTCTTCGCATTCCTCGAAGCTGACGACCATACACAAATTCGGGATTACTCAGAGGGAACGATCGGAATGTCGCGTCGCAATCGTATACTTGGATGACTTTCGATGAGGACAAACTCTCAACTGGTTCCTCGACTTCGAAACTATAATTTCGGTGCGATTCCGAGAAAGAATGGACAGCTCGTTTTGGAGTTCGAAAAAGATGGGATTTATTTATTTCATTTTGTTTTATTTTTTTAATAACTTCTGGGGGGAGCGTTAGTTCGTACCGATATTGATCGACGGAGCCCTTTTTTTCCTCTATCGTCGAAGGGAGGAGGTTAGACTGCGGTTGTGTAATGTTATACAGTGAAACCTGGATAACTGGGATTTGAAGGGACTTATATTTTTTTATCACTTATAGAGGCTTTTTATTTGCCCATTTTCCCAAATAGGCGGGTTAATATTGCAGTTGTCTTATTTATAGAGGGTCCAACTACGAAAGGTCGAAATGTACCATGATGTACAGTTAAACTTTATTCTATTCAACACCCTCTAAACCACTTATAGTGATCGAGCTATTCCAAGGGACAAAATCTGGCGCTGCATGGTTAAAAAACAATTAAGATTGATCTTTGTAATTTTTGTACCTAGAAGTAAATTTGGAATCTTAAATAGACACGTAAAGGTATTTGTGACAGCTGTCGTTTTTGTTAGAAAAGATTTAGTAAATTGATTATAAAGCTTTTTTTTAAACAATTAATAGAAAAAATTATTTGTTGTACTTATAAAAGCCGTCAGAAATCTCATTAAACACTATTTTTAACTAAAACCTGTCTCTTGGAATAGCTCGATGATGGTAAGTACTGTTTTAGGGTGTTGATTACTTCTTAGACTGACTGTACATCGAAAAAATCTAAAAAATCAAGTCTCAGTTAAGAAGGTTTGAAAATCCCCAATAACAGAGGTATTTCAATGGAAAAGTGTCGAGACCTAATTGTAATTATCAATAACGGAGGTTTCTCACATACACAGGGCCCACTTATCCAGGTTTCACTGTAATTCAAAATTTTTAAAAAGTAAATCAATTATAATGCATCGTGCGGGGCACGTTCGAGCTCAAGGTGGCACATTTTGATCTCGGGAAAATGTGCCATAAAATTTTAAATCTTATAAATATTGTTTATTTAATTTGATTAAATAATTTTAGATGAATGGATTAACTTTTGTATGTTTTGTACAAACTTATAGACAAAAAAAATATGAAAAATAGAGATCAATTATATTTTATAAATTTTGAAAAATTATCAAAGCAAATGGTATAACAAAAATGAAAGAATTAAAAAAAATAATTTGTATAGTTAAAAATAAAGTAATTAATTTAAAATGAGAATTAAAAATCTCAAAATTCCAGTGTTTCGAAACGGCAACACTTTAAAGTCATTTACTGTTGGCTCTACTGACACGCTAATATATAGATATATTGCATTTTGGGGTTAATTATTATTACTTATTATTTTACATTATTCTATATTTGTTCTAAAAACAATTGTTCAAATCTCAATATGAAAATGTTTGAGTTATATTGGATTTAAGTTTTACTTATTTATTTATATTGTTTCTTTTATAAATGCAATTTTAAACATAAATACTTTGTTAATGAAATAATTCAAACAAATACTTTAAATTATTTATCCTTATTTTATTAATAAAAACTAATACCCATTGCAAATCTATTATTAATTAAACTTAATATTATTTACTTGTACCATATGTTTTAATTACATAACCTTAAACCATACCATACAATTTAATATATTTCAATTTTCTGTCATTATTGCTAAATACAACGTTGCCATTATTTCAGACATTAAACGTCAATCATTCACTAGTACCCCTAATAATTGGTATATCTCATAAGGTGAAATCTTCCTAATTAAATTAATTTTTTTTTAAATAATTACGAAATTCCAATGTTTGACATAGTTAAATTTTGTATTGATGACAGTTTAAAAAAAAAATTTATAACAAAAAATTAACTAGTTTTCCATTAGACACAATGTATTGTTAATTTCGATTTATATTTAAATAAGCTTCCTAATAATTTTAAATTTTTCATAGAAAATTTCTAAACCAATTAATCTATCGAAATAAATGTAGACAAAATAGTTTTCATATTTTACGTTTAACGGCTCATCCTCCTTAAGCACAATTCGCAATAATTTTGCTGACAAAAAATTAATAAATAATTTTCTATCGTTCCCTCTCACTCGTACTTATGCTTTTGTTGTATCTTTTCGCTCTCTTCCACTCATTGCTATGGTAAAAATACGATTTTCGAACATATAATCGATATTCAAATTAAATTTGTTGATTCGAAAGAGAGTTTAATTTCCAAAATACAATCAATACGGGGATGTGCGCATTCGAGCGAAAAGTGGCACATTTCCGAACGAGGGAGGCAAATGAAGCGCGACGCGGAGCGGCGCACATCATTTGCTTCCCTTTCAATTAATTAATATTAATATCTGCTAGAGCAATAAATAAGTATTCTTTTAGAAGAACGTCGCAAAAAAATTACAACCTGTAAAAAGGGAGTCGCAGTATAAAAAGATTGGGAACTCTTGGTATAAACTAAAATCAAGAGTGATCTGGATAAGAGATACAAATATAATAAACCCGAATAAATGTATGTGCGACTTTTTTTTGTTTATTCTTAAAGCAAACATTGCGAAATATGTAAAACAAGTTATGAAAGATAAGAAAACGATTATCTAATAAGGCGGTTTTGTGATTAATAGGTTAATGTCTACGTATTTAGTTATTGTTCCAACATCCATTATAAGAACAAATTGTTTGCAGCGAGATGTCAGACAACCTTTTTGCAAGTCCCTCGTTATGCGAATGTAATACTTGGTCTCTTGTACGAAGCAAGTGACCATATGGTCGTCTGGTTTTCTTCTTATAGTACGGGTTTCATTTTTATCCCCTTCTTTGTACCGTTTCTATGTTTCTATAAGAAACGCCGCAATAACAACAAATACAGTAATATCTCGATAATCCGAACGTCGATTATTCAAATATCTAACTATTTAGGACTCTTTCGGTTTTCAAGTTTCAGTTCTGGGGGAAATATGGTTCCGCAATTTATGGAAATAAAAATGTGAGCCCGAGTGTGCACACTCGGGTTTTAAGCACGGTTCACAATATATTTCGATAGATTAATTGGTTTAGAAATTTTCTATGAAAAATTTATTGAGAATCATGTTTAAAACCGATTGTACACATTCGAGCGAGAAGTGGCACTTAAAATCGATATTTACGAAACTAAATTTAATTTTTTGTTATGAAAAAGCTAATGATAAAATAGACAAACCTAATAAGTACGAAGATGTGCGCATTCGAGCGAAAAGTGGCACATTTCCGAGCGAGGGAGGCAAATGAAGCGCGACGCGGAGCGGCGCGCTTTATTTTCCCGAGATCGGAATGTGCCACTTTGAGCTCGAATGCGCACACTCGGCTTTAAGCGTGATTCACAATAATTTAGACCGATAATTTAGACGAAAAAGCAATTTTATAATTTTAATCGTTTTCTCTCACTCGCACTCACAAGATTGTAGTATCTATTCGCTCACTCCCACTCATTTGCTATGGTAAATACATTTTTCGAAGATAAAATCGATATTTACCAAAAGAATTTAATTTTTTGATTTGAAAGAGCTAAGGATAAAATGGACAAACCTAATAAGTACGAAGATGTGCGCATTCGAGCGAAAAGTGGCACATTTCCGAGCGAGGGAAGCAAATGAAGCGCGACGCGGAGCGGCGCGCTTCATTTTCCCGAGATCGGAATGTGCCACTTTGAGCTCGAATGCGCACACTCGGCTTTAAGCGTGATTCACAATAATTTAGACCGATAATTTAGACGAAAAAGCAATTTTATAATTTTAATCGTTTTCTCTCACTCGCACTCACAAGATTGTAGTATCTATTCGCTCACTCCCACTCATTTGCTATGGTAAATACATTTTTCGAAGATAAAATCGATATTTACCAAAAGAATTTAATTTTTTGATTTGAAAGAGCTAAGGATAAAATGGACAAACCTAATAAGTACGAAGATGTGCGCATTCGAGCGAAAAGTGGCACATTTCCGAGCGAGGGAGGCAAATGAAGCGCGACGCGGAGCGGCGCGCTTCATTTTCCCGAGATCGGAATGTGCCACTTTGAGCTCGAATGCGCACACTCGGTTTTAAGCACGATTCACAATAATTAATTTACTTTCTTAGACTGCTCATCTCAACCATTAAATTTTCGTTAGTTGCGCGCGCACAACTTCCTTCGCCTCCAAAAATTCTACTCTCAACTCGCCAAAAGAAGCATAACCTCAATAATAAAACAATTTACAATTGTGTAATCAGTGGCGTGCAGAATTAAATATTCATAAAGTGTAATCGAAACGAGTCGCCGCCGTTTTTTTTTCCTCCGCATTAGAGACACATACGAGCCTCGTTTATTTTTGATTTAAAATAATTTAAAATCGAATAACAAGTACGCAATAAATCTTAGGAAAGAGGTGGATGCACTTCATTTATTCTTGTAGAACAGATTGTAATTTTATTTTCATATTAATTTCTTGCTTGTGAATACTTAATGCATAATCAACACTATATTTATCTTTCGCCCAGCTCTGTTATTAACTTTGTTCGTTTTTGCAAAACAAAACAGCCCCCACCCCACCCCCTATTTTTGCTCTCCGTCTTTGCCGTCGCGCGATAAAACGGCCACCGCTTGCGTAACGCCAGTTCGGTAATCGGCGATGGGAAGGAGAGAAATTTGGAAAATTACGTAAGTGGGCTCGTTTTTTTGCGGAATCGATTCGAGCCGCCGATTTCCTATTTGCCTTGCCTCTTCGAAATTTGCGTTCCAACAAAAGAGACACTAATGTTAAATTAATAAGCGACGAAAGTGCAGTCAACCTGCAAGAACTCGAGAACCGTAAAACATGTATTTATAGTACGCAAACATGTTATTCTTTTTAGATTTAAAAGTGATCTATGATCTTGATCGTTGTAACCATCGCGTGCTTGAATTGAAATTATAAACTTGCCTCTTCGCGGGACTGTAGGAGGAAAAGATGTGGATGGACGTCGTTAATACTTATTGACAGTACGACACACCAAGCACCATACATTTTTTTTTCGCAAAAAAAATTGATTTTAATTTCAATGTATTAAAGGGGCGGGTAATGTCGCAAGTGAATTTAATTCATATGATTTTCCGCTGGGCACATGAATTCGGCGTAAAAAAAATAATACAGGGTGTCAGAAGAATAGGTACCGAAACTTAATCGGGTGGTAACCTAGCACCAAAACAATAAAATTGGTGCACAATACCTCCTAAATCTAACAAATTTCTCGAAAAATGCATTTTTACTTTTTCATTAAATGGCAACACGGCGTCGTCTCTCTACGCTGCCAAAAAAGAGAACGTATCAATTCGATTTAAAAAAAAAATAGATAAATACAGTTGAATCTCAATAAGTCAAAACGGCGGTGAAATTAAATTATTTGAAAAAATTATATTTATGTTAATGTATCTTTAAAATCGACTTTTAAATCTCCCGCTTTAAATGAACCACTGTGATTAGTTCATTTTTGATGCATCGTAATGGCTTCTAAATAATTATCCAATCAGAAAGGTTTATTTACTTCATTGCCATGGTTATATGTATTACAAATGCGTTGAATTAAATTTCCCAAAATAAAAGCAACTGACTGTACATTAATAAAACAATCTCTTCAAGTTAACTCATTTTTGAAATTATTTTAGTGATTTGAGGTTAGTACCACTGTTTCAAAGAAGTGTGCCTCTTCAATATTTTAGTTATTCTAAAATGTGTGTCAATTTTTTATTAAATGAAAGAATATGAATTTATTTATTAATGGTTTTATTATTATTTAATTTATTATGACAAAATTAAATTAAAAAGCGATTTAATGTCTTCCGCGCACTTTCCATCGCATATTTTGAACAAATTATATTTCTTTGTAATTGTCTTGTTGATCGCAATCTTTACCCATGTATGGGATATTGTAATTATTGCCTTGATCTTTGGGCTACCGGAACTTCGCAGTTCTTATTTTTAATTTCTTCTCTGTTCTTGCGTTTCTTTCCAGAATTCCACCTTTTCTTCGAATTTTGATATTAGCTGCAGAAGATCATAATCTTTTTTTGATTTAATTCGTTTTAATTTGTATTGCTAGCGGGAAAAACCAGAAAGAAATCTTTTTTGACAAACTTTAACAATTGACATTGGTGTTGATATCCAATTTTTTCAAATTTCCATTGCCTTCTATAATCGATTTATATGTAGTTTGTGTTTGCAATAATCCAAAAAAATCTCAAATAGGACACTTATTTTGGAACAGAGGTAGTACTATTTTTTGATTATCGATTCCAGTCCCTACAAAATCAAAAAACAATTAAATAAATCATAAATAATTCCATCTCAGATTGCCAAACTAAAATTCACACATCCCCCCACCCGCAGTCTCTAATTTTTGCTTTGAAACAAAGTTTAAAAAAAAATAATTATTATATATTTTTCAATACATATAAGTTCTCCATTCAGAGAGAGAAGAGTAACAAACAAATTCAATGTATACGAAAATGTGCGCATTCGAGCGAAAAGTGGCACATTTCCGAGCGAGGGAGGCAAATGAAGCGCGACGCGGAGCGGCGCGCTTCATTTTCCCGAGATCGGAATGTGCCACTTTGAGCTCGAATGTGCACACTCGGTTTTAAGCACGATTCACAACAAATTTGGTGACGAAAAATGAGTAAATAATATTTATCATTCCCTCTCACTCGTACTTATGCCCTAGACGTATCTTTTCGCTCGCTCCCACTCGTTGCTATGGTAAAAATACGTTTTTCGAACATAATCGATATTTACTTAACTAAATTAATTTTTTTTATTTAAAAAAAAGTTTAGTAAGTACAAAATTCGATAAATACGAGGATGTGCACATTCGAGCGAAAAGTGGCACATTTCCGAGCGAGGGAGGCAAATGTAGCGCGACGCGGAGCGGCGCGCTTCATTTTCCCGATATCGGAATGTGCCTCTTTGAGCTCGAATGCGCACACTCGGTTTTAAGCACGATTCACAATAATTTTGGTGACGAAAAATTAGTCAAAAATTTTCTCATTCCCTCTCACTCGTACTTATGAGATTGTCGTATCTTTTCGCTCGTTTCCACTCATTGGTATGGTAAAAATACGTCTTTCGAACATAATCGATATTTATTGAACTAAATTAATTTTTTTTATTAAAAAAAAAATGTTATTATACAAAATTCAATACATATATACATATACAAGGATGTGCACACTCGGTTTTCCTGCACAATGTTTGACCTCCTCTAACACAAATCTGAATTTTTAATTTTAGTTAGGTTAGGTGGCTTAGGTTTAACTAACTCGTAAGTAAACAAACTAAAAAATAAATTTGTGTTAAACTTTTGTAAAGCAATTTACACAACACCCTGTATTTAATTGAATAAAACAAAATATTAAGGTTTTTGCAATTATGTGCAGTTTATCGTGGAACACCCTGTATAAATTCAAATATTACTAGATTAAAAAAAAATGTACAACTTACACCATACAATTTAGTTGTAAGTAACATAGAGGAAAAAAAATGTTTTCACGGCGTAACCTCTCCTCACCACAATTAAAATCTTCTCAAAACATAAATTTCTACGCAAAACCCAAAGAATTAATTCAAACAACTAATTAGAAACTACTAACATGGTTAAAGAGTCATTAAATCATCGTTAAGGTTGACTCAACAAATAAAGATTACCGAAGACCTCTTTATCTAAGCGAATAATCGCCAATTTCGTTTTGCATTACACGAACTCCCAATTTAGCAAAATTTGCCGTTCCGATAAGTCGCCTATTTTCCTCCGCTCTAACGAGGAACCTTCTCGCAAACGACCATTTCGTCCAATTACGCAATTTCATCTTCGATTTCCCAAAGAAGGAGGACAAGCAGTTATTAGACCACAAAAAAAAACACTTTATCCCCCTGCCTCTGCGACTTTACCGTTGCAAGATGTTGACATCCTCCGATCGCGGCGACCTTCGAAATCTCCTCTTCTTCCCCAAATCCCAACCCTGTGTCGTAAAAGCGACGAACCCGCCTCGCCACCAGCAGTTCGCTGCGAGACTTCGAACGTCGACCACGGCTTCGACCTTGGGCTGGTCACACTTCTGGCCAGCAATGGGCAAGGTCCGCCTGGCCGGTGAAAATGTGGCCTTGACTTCTTCGAGTTCATAAACGAGCGCACTTTCTACGCGAGCGCTTCTCAATAGGCGAAGATGCCTTCAAGTTACTTGAAGGTACAGGCACGCCGCATTTTTACGATTTTCCTAATCAAATCTTCTTCTTTGCAGAGATGTAAAGCACCAATGGCGGCGACCGACGGACAGATAGCAGTGGCCGCTGCGAGATGGGCGGACGAAGGCAGCTACCTGCACGAGTTCATCTCGAAGCACCGTCTGCCAGCGGTTGTCAAAATCATCAAGGGCCAATATGGCAGCCTCGGCGTGCCGACGCTCCCGAGCCCCGGCCTCCAATCGACTGCTTTACTAGTCTCAGCTGGAAAGCGCCAAAAAATCGTAGCACAGGCTGTCAAATTCAAAGAAGGAAGACGCATAGTCTGCGTGGGCCCCCGCCTCGCCATCCCCGACACCTACCTCGGCTACTTCGAAATTCTCAGCGAAGAAGGAAGATCGGTGAGGTGCATCGAGAGCGTCGGGGAGCTGGCGAGGAGGCGGCCCGAAGAGGGCTGCCTGGTTCGGGAGACGATCAGAGGGGTGCAGGCTAAGATCGACGTCGACGGCGGCGTGTCTCCCGAAGGCGCCCGCACCATCCCCGTCGGGGAAGTCCTCGTGCCTTCCGGCGACATCGTGCTGCCCGGCTCCAAGAGCCGTTACCTCAAGTGCTTAGACTCGAAAGGTGATACAATTTTATTAGGGTTAGAGCAAAGGGGGAAGTTTTCCGCGCTGGCGCGTGAAGACAACATCAGCGGCGTCCACACGGCCAAAACCCTCTTGAGCAAACGTTTACCTTTGACTGTTAGATTAGTACACGGAACTGCGCCCAGAGGGCTGAAAAGTTCGAGTCATTTTGTGCCAGAATTAAGATTGCTCTCGATCTTCGAGGAAGAGCACGTCTTCGCCTTACCTCTCCAAAAGGAAGCCAACACAGTCACTGCTTTGCCTCTCGCCGCCCCCTTGAAGCTGCTCCGAACAAGAAACGACGAGCAACTGAAAAACATGTCCGAATTCAATCGGCTCGTGGAGAAGTGCATGCGATTGGTGGGCGACGTCGCCGACCGCATCCAAGTGCTCGACGGCAAAGTCGGCGACCCTAAAAAGCAGCAGGCGCACGCCGCCACCGCCGCCAAAAACGGATTCGTCTTACGCCGAAGTGCCTCATCGGACTCCGCGAATCACCGAACCAAGCATACCCATCACCGCAAAGACGAGAACAGGGTGCCTCTTCCAGATTACGACGAGATCGATCAGATCTACGATTACGTCCGCGGCTTCGCCCCTCTGCCCAAGAGTCTGCGAACCCCCTTCTCGGAACCGCCGCCCACTTTGACGTCGTCGCACAGCTCGACACCGACGCAATCGGAGCCCACCAAACCCGAACCGCCTCCCATAGAAACCATCCCGACGAAGAAACTGCAAGCCGAGAAGCGCAATCGAAAAACCGCCTCCTCCACGATCAGAGAGAACCCCCCAAAACTGCACGTGCACACGGAAAAAACGCCACCCGGCCTCCCGAAATTATATCTCAAAAATGGGCACTCCCAAAGGAGCCGGCTCTTTCGCCAAAAGAGCTCTTCGCCCATGAAGGAAACACCGCCCAGTCCCTTATCTAAATCAGGATCTCCGCTTTTTAACATTCGATATAAGTCTTTAAGCAATCTCCAGCAAGCCATGGAGCTCGATGGCACTCTGGATTCGAGCCATTCCGGCGGCCGAGCTTCCGGGGACTCGGGCGGCGGCACCAAGCAGCCCGAGAAGCGCTCCAGGAAGCTCTCGAGACCGAGGAGCCTCACCAACATAGTCTGGGAGATCAGAGAGCATCCAGACATTTCCTTGATGGAAAAATCTAAAAAAATCGAACCTGCGGCCATCATTTACAAAAAACACCCCAAATACTCCATTAGTGGTCAAAATCAACGCAGGGGGACGCTGTACTTATAAATCTAATCCGAAATTTATCGATAAGTGCAACGCTTAAGCTATTTGTGATTTTTTTTTAAATTAAAAGTACTGTACGTCGGCGGTTTTTTTTTGAATGTAGGGACTTGTGATTTTTAGGTTTTAGGAAAATTTTATTTTTTTCTCTCCGATAAGTGATATTTTGACGTTCTGGAATATCTACCCGTTTTATTTTATCGATTAATTTTATTAAGTTTGATCTCTGCACGCGATTTTCTATTAGCGACACTTGTTTCTAAGGAAACGTCCGTTTCTATGGTAACTAAGCCTACGTTGCTATGGCGAGAAGACGTTGTCATGGAAACTAAACGCGTTTCCATGGTGAGTAATGCGTTGTTATGGAAACAAAACAATGTTGAGATAATGGCTACGTTTCTATGGAAACTAAACGTTTTGGGGTGACTTCTATGAATTTCCATGGTGATGGTCATGGAACGCACGTATCCATGGAAACCGAACGCGGGAAGAAGGAAGGCGGTTTCTTTAGAAACGGCTTCTTTGATTATAATCGATTTTGATGATGGATTTTGTAAGAACACGATGCGTTTTTTTTTGGAAAAAAAATTGCAAGGCGAAGTTCTGGGAAGTCCGCGGCCATGGGAGCATACACACACACCGGGGTCGTTGCCAAATGCGCCGAAAGGAAGTCGTGGGGTCTTTGACTGCAGTTTTACCTGCGACGAGCTGCATACATTATCGGAGTTCGTCTTGAATCCTAATTATCGCGGTTCGAGTCGACTTTTATTATTGAAGATGCGTTGCAACAACACTCCCCTTCGTGTAGTACAACGGCGAGCCAAAAAAAGAAGTAAAAAACCGATTAATATTTTGTCTGACGAACCCATCGAACGGTGGTACGCCTCCATAAGCGCTGGGTTATTAAACCATACATCAACCGGTACTTGTTGAAATTTTAATAAATTCTTCATGTGTCATCTCGTATGTTTAATTTAAGTTCATTACACTTTTATTGTTGCCGATTTTTTTTTGGGTAAACATTTTTTTTTAGAGCGTTGACTTTTCGAGTCGTTAAGCTGGGGGTTGTTTTTTTCGTCGGTTTTTATACAGCACAAAATTGGTAGTTAACATTCCTCAAAGTTCGGTCTTCGGTCGGACACAGCCCAGATGCTTCTTTGATGGCTCCAAAAGGTGTGTGTGTTTGACGTCGTCAGCATTGTGTTGATTTGCAAAAAAAAAACGAAATCGAATTTAAAAAAGCACGACAAAGCTTAATCACGATCGTCTTGGATCTCTCACACACTGCCTTCTACGATTTTTCTATTCCTTTTTTTTAAATATTTTTGATAAGATTTATGTATATTTCAGGTACTATTCATATCACTTAATTATATGCCATATATTAGAAAGAAAAAAAAGCAAATTAAGATACAATACCGTAGCTTATTTTCATCTGTGATGAAATTAGAATTATGTTATTTTATAGCGTTTTATTTGTATTAGTGTGTATCTTTTTGCTGATAAGAAGGAAAATGTAAAGAAGAGTTAAATTTTGTTTTTTTTGTTATTATGTTTTATGTATGCTTGTGTTGTGCGTTAAATTTGGATTTTTTCTTTGTTGATGTGGATTTTGTGTTTTTTTTTCGAGTTTTATGTAAAACGTCTCCAATTTCATAAGTCGCAAATTTGTACCATATTTATTCATTCAATAAATGTAAAATATTATTTGTAAACCGAGAAGGTCCTCGCCTCCGCCCTTACGCCTCCAATTTTAATTTTGTTAATCTTTGACGGAGCTAATTATAAATTGATTGTTCGATAAGCGATTATAATTAACAATTGCCACCATAAGAATTAATTTAAAATGTAGTCGTTGGGAAAGGATTAAATTCGGTGATTTATAATGGGATGTTTTTTAATTTCGTTAACCAAAATGTGCTGTTTTATAAATTCGTGTTGTTAATGTAGCCCATAGATTGTTTAAAGTTGACAGGAATTGGACACTGTCAATAAAACAACTATTGTTAAATGTGCAACGTTTCGTTTCCCTCTTGGAACTTTTTTAAGAAACCGATAATTAACAAATTTGTATAACAACAATAAATACAACTATTTTATAAATAAATATAAATTATAAAATACCTTAACATCGCAGAAGTATTTTAACCATCAAAACTCATAACCCATAGATTTCCAAAGTGGTCTATATCATCGACCCCAAGGGGCCATATTAGCGAAAATGAAAATTGAAGATGCATGGGATGTAAATGGGGGTCGACGAGACTAAATCTCTTTTAACCAAGTCGTTACCAAAATTTTGATTTTCCGCAATTGAAATAATTCAAATAACAGAGATAGTACATATGTACTTACATAATACTTACATACTTAATAGATACATAAAGTAGCCATTTTTAATTTTTTTGCATTTATAATTATTGGCTAAAAAAGAAATGTCACTTATGTGTTATTATTTTTGACTTTAACAATGTTTTATTTCTTGTAAATAAGTCCCTTGTTAGGTAACGTGTAAAAGTTTGGCGTACGCGGTAAAAAGTTGAATGTGGCCCCTTTTTTTCCTGCAATATAGGGTCCGAATCCGCTCTTTCGATCCCGGTGTGATAAAAAATACCTTAACATGTCAAAAAATATGTCAAACATCAAAACTCAAAATTGTACATGTGTCAAACATGAAAGATTATAACTATAATTCTAGACCAAAGATTATTTGTAGCCATATAATTTTAATTTCTTTGATTTTATTTTATTTAAAAATAATTATAAAGAAACGAAACATTGCATATTTAACAAGAGTTGTTTTTATTGACGGTCCAATTCTGGTTAATTGTAAATAATATTAGACGCTTAAATTTTTTAATTAAATAAATATATTAGTTTTATTTTTTGTATGTAAATGAAATGCGCTTCGATTAAACAACGAAGAAAAAATCAACAGAAAAGTAAATGCAATTCTTTGAACTTACATTTAATATAATTCATCTTCGCCTACTATTATTCTTTAATTTTTGGGAAGAAAATGCTTTTTTGTGATATAAAAGAGAGACTAAATGCCTTTTAAAGGGACTAATTATAAATAACTGAATAATAGGGTGCTTTGTATAATTGTGTAAGTTTTTATTTTTTGAAAATTGACAATACCGAATACCGGAATGTGCACACTCTGTTTTAAGCATGATTCACAATAGACGATTTTAAAAACAGTAGAATGTGTACAATATATTAATTTCTCACTTGCACTTACAAGATTGTCGTATCTTTTCGCTCGCTCCCACTCATTGCTATGGTAAAAATACGTTTTTCGAACTTCTAATCAAATATTTGCAGAACTAAATTAAATATTGAGATTTGAAACAAAGTTTAATATAAAAAAATTCAATAAATACAAGGATGTGCACGTTCGAGCGAAAAGTGGCACATTTTCGAGCGAGGGAAGCAAATGAAGCGCGACGCGGAGCGGCGCGCTTCATTTTCCCGAGATCGAAAATGTGCCACTTTGAGCTCGAATGTGCGCACTCGGTTTTAAGCACGATTCACAATAATTTAGACGAAAAGGCAATTGTATAATTTTAATCATTTTTCTCACTCGCACTGACGAGATTGTCATATCTTTTCGCTCCCTTCCACTCATTTGCTATGGTAAATACATTTTTCGAACATAAAATCGTTATTTACCAAATTAAATTAATTTTTTTAATATGAAAGATCCAAGGGTAAAGTAGACAAACCTAATAAGTACGAAGATGTGCGCATTCGAGCGAAAAGTGGCACATTTCCGAGCGAGGGAAGCAAATGAAGCGCGACGCGGAGCGGCGCGCTTCATTTTCCCGAGATCGAAAATGTGCCACTTTGAGCTCGAATGTGCACACTCGGTTTTAAGCGTGATTTACAAGAATTAATTTACTTTCTTAGACGGCTAACTTCATACTGTCAAATTTTCGTTAACTGTGCGCGCGCAACCTCCGTTGCCTGCCAAAATTGTACTCTCAAGGCGCCAAATGAAGTATAACTTCAAAAAAAAAAATTTCTAATCCTTTCCAAATTGTTGTATTTTTCTTTGTCGCACCTTTAGTGGAGACTCGAACCTTTCACTGCACTTTACTCAAATCATACACAACATCAACACATTTCAAAAGAAACCATTTAAAGCAGTCCTTGCATTTTTCCCTTTCGTTCCTTCAAAATAAAATACCAAGCATTCGCATTAATGCAGATTAATTAAAAAACACTTATGTACCGTTCAAGGCACTTTCAAAACTTGTCAATCAAATTTCTTTCAATTAATTAACAATTAACGAAATTTCTAACGAAAATCGAGCGGTCACGTTTTGAGGTCAAGGCTCGCTTTATTTATTTAATACCATCATAATTTTTATTATATAATTTATCATCATTAAAACCAAAAAAGGTCTATTTGTATTTGTTGTAAGCGTCTTCCTCTTCCTCTTCTTCGCCGTCTGGGAGGGCTGCACGTTTCTCCGTAGCCGCAGCTTCTTTTTGCTCGGCAACGCGTGGTACGGTCCGAGCTGGAGGTGGAGCAGAAGTTAGCTCTTCTTCAAAAGAAGCTTGCATCCTTTCTCTCACCAAATCTTCCTCAAATTCATCATCTGCAAGAAATGTTATTTTTTTTTGCTTATGAAACAACTTATTGGTATTTGTTATGGTGATGGTTATTTACAAACGTTTTGGTATCATTATATTTTTAACTAGTAATTATCACAGAATTTTTTGCTCTTCACGCTTCTAAATACACAGTTTGTTCAATTACCCATTTGATCAATTTATATATCCAAATATTTGTGGGGTAAAAAGTAGCCTAAAACAACATCTGAAAAGTCCTGTACCTGACACCGAAAGTCCCGTCAAAATGGCATCGGCCGTTTCCGAGATTAGCTCGAACAAACACACAGACAGACAGAAATTTTAAAAAAGCCTGCTTGGATTTTGGTTACGTTGTAAAAAATATTCATTGTCCGTCACTTTAGCATCGATTTGCGTGTTGATTTAATTCTTGCATTTTTTATTGTCAATCGCTAGCATACCAGCCTTTTGTTTTTTTTTTTTGTTTATTTGGGTGCATATCTCTGGTAACGAGAAATCGCTTATTGACAACGTACAAAAGGCCACCAACCGTACAAATTAAAAAACTATTTTTACTAGTCCTCCATCAGAGGTTGCTATTGATTAGCTATCGTGACGTCACGTTACTCTTAACGCGAACGGAGCATACCTGGTGCTTGGGTGACTCTTCCGCCCGGACATCGGTCCGTTTGACAAGGGGTTGACGGTATCGCCCGTCCTTGTTCTTGATTAGAAGTAGAAGTGATCTGCGAAAGCAATAATTGGCTTACGTCACGCCTTCGATAAATAATAAGGATTTATGTGATTACATCCTTGAATTATGAAGAAAAGTCTGTGATATCGGTCGTGGTAATTAACTGGTTTTGTATTTCGTAACGTCGATGACTATTATTTAAATGTAATCATACGTGAAAATAATTGATGATTAACTTCCCCTATTGTTTTTTAATGTGCTTAACCTAAATTTAAGCTTACCAGAAGCAGACCTCCGATTATGAATGCAATTTTTAAGTCTTTCATGGTCACAAAACCAATTTAATTGTCGATTATTACTTAAAACGCCTACGTTCATTTATAAATTACGAAAATACTCGTAAAGTTTTACTACTTTTCGTGTTATTGTTGTTTTTTTAGTGCTTTCGCTATTAATTATGTCGTTTTTGTTTTAATTTGGGATCCAATTAAAAATGAAACCGTTTCAATTCATATTTTTTGAAGTTATACTTCTTTTGGCGCTTGAGAAGGGAAGTTGCGCGCGCACTGCAAATGAAAATTCGACAGTTAAAGCTTTTAAGATTTTATGTTCGAAAATGTATTTACCATAGCAAATGAGTGGAAGGGAGCGCAAAGATACCACAATTTAGTCAGTGCGAGTGAGATGAAACGATTAAAATTATTCAACTGTTTTTTCGCCCAATTTTATGGCCTAAATTATTGTGAATCGTGCTTAAAACCGAGTTTCGAATCAAAAAATTAAATTTAGTTTGGACAATATCGATTTTATGTTCGAAAATATATTTACCATGGCAACGAGTGGAAGGGATTAAAAAGATACAAGCTCGTCAGTGCGAGTGAGAGAAAACGATTAAAATTATACAATTGCTTTTTCATCTAAATTATTGTGAATCGTGCTTTAAAGCCGAGTGCGCACATTCGAGCTCAAAGTGGCACATTCCGATCTCGGGAAAATGAAGCGCGCCGCTCCGCGTCGCGCTTCATTTGCCTCCCTCGCTCGGAAATGTGCCACTTTTCGCTCGAATGCGCACATCTTCGTACTTATTAGATTTGTCTAATTTATCCTTAGCTCTTTCAAGTCAAAAAATAAAATTTGTTGTGGTAAATATTGATTTTATGTTTGAAAAATGTATTTACCATAGCAATGAGTGAAAGAGAGCGAAAAGATACGACAATCTCGTCAGTGCGAGTGAGAGAAAACGATTAAAATTATACAATTGCTTTTTCATCTAAATTATTATGAATCGTGCTTTAAAGCCGAGTGCGCACATTCGAGCTCAAAGTGGCACATTCCGATCTCGGGAAAATGAAGCGCGCCGCTCCGCGTCGCGCTTCATTTGCCTCCCTCGCTCGGAAATGTGCCACTTTTCGCTCGAATGCGCACATCTTCGTACTTATTAGATTTGTCTAATTTATCCTTAGCTCTTTCAAGTCAAAAAATAAAATTTGGTGTGGCAAATATTGATTTTATGTTTGAAAAATGTATTCACCATAGCAATGAGTGAAAGAGAGCGAAAAGATACGACAATCTGGTCAGTGCGTGTGAGAGAAAACGATTAAAATTATACAATTGCTTTTTCATCTAAATTATTGTGAATCGTGCTTTAAAGCCGAGTGCGCACATTCGAGCTCAAAGTGGCACATTCCGATCTCGGGAAAATGAAGCGCGCCGCTCCGCGTCGCGCTTCATTTGCCTCCCTCGCTCGGAAATGTGCCACTTTTCGCTCGAATGCGCACATCTTCGTACTTATTAGATTTGTCTAATTTATCCTTAGCTCTTTCAAGTCAAAAAATAAAATTTGGTGTGGCAAATATTGATTTTATGTTTGAAAAATGTATTTACCATAGCAATGAGTGAAAGAGAGCGAAAAGATACGACAATCTCGTCAGTGCGTGTGACAGAAAACGTTTAAAATTATTTAATTGCCTTTTCGTTTAATTTATTGGTTTAAATTATTGTGAATTGTACTTAAAACCGAGTGTGCGCATTCGAGCATTGTCATGATGGCACATAATACCTTTACAATTACAGTAAAACCTTTCTTCTACGGGGAGTGGCGGGACCAACATATTGTCTGTTGTAGAGGGGTGTCCGATGAGAAAGGGGGCCGAAATACATTGTTTCCCTATACTTTTTGCAACCGGGACCTTTTAAAATTGTCCGAAGAAGAGGAGTGCCCGGGCTTCTAAACAATAATTTAAAATCAGGGGTGTACCCTATAAAAATGCTGTTTTTTTTGTACTTAAACTATTTGAAAATAAATTCAGTGGGTAATAATTAATTGTTTACAATTAAATTGTTTATAAGCGATAATTCGCCTGACCTCTATGAAATAATGTAAAATCGGGGGTGAATTCCGAAGAAAATACTGCTAAAAAATTTCGAAATAATTGTTTCTCTTCGAAAAATTACAAATGCTTTTCTTTATTTGTAATTTTCTTATAAAAATCGAAGAGTGAAAATGAGTCAAAACGAAGATTACACGTCTAGATAAACACTTCTAAAAGCTTTTCAAGTGAAAAAATGAAGAAGCTCTGTGTTTATTTTTCCAATTCCTCAGCGCAGACACTTAAATAATTTTTCGTTCAAATACCGAACCGTAATTATTCCTCGCGACGTGCTATTTACGGTATGTCTATGTAATTTAACGTGCAAACACCTATTAAATAATTTATCTGAAATGCAAATTCGCGCAATTCTCGTTCACCTTGCTTTTCATATTATTTTTTCTTAACCGCCTCAAAAAATTGCATGCCCCGTCACACGCCTACACGTTAAACAAAACACCGGTCCGTTAGAAGTTATACTTCTTCGGTGTTAATCAATTAAATATGCCCACGTGCAAAAATTAATATAAATAAATACGAGGATGTGCGCATTCGAGCGAAAAGTGGCACATTTCCGAGCGAGGGAGGCAAATGAAGCGCGACGCGGAGCGGCGCGCTTCATTTTCCCGAGATCGGAATGTGCCACTTTGAGCTCGAATGTGCGCACTCGCTTTTAAGCACAATTCACAATCATTTCGGCCATAAATTTATACAAAAAGGCAGTTCAATCAATTTAATCGTTTTCTTTCTTCGCACCGACGTGATCGTCGTATCTTTTCTCTCCCTTCCACTCATTTGCTATGGTAAATACATTTTTCGAACATAAAATCGATATTTACCAAATTAAATTAATTTTTTTGATTTGAAAGAGCGAAGGATAAAGTAGACAAATCTAATAAGTACGAAGATGTGCGCATTCGAGCGAAAAGTGGCACATTTCCGAGCGAGGAGGCAAATGAAGCGCGACGCGGAGCGGCGCGCTTCATTTTCCCGAGATCGGAATGTGCCACTTTGAGCTCGAATGTGCGCACTCGGTTTTAAGCACAATTCACAATCATTTCGGCCATAAATTTATACAAAAAGGCAGTTCAATCAATTTAATCGTTTTCTTTCTTCGCACCGACGTGATCGTCGTATCTTTCTCTCCTTCCACTCATTTGCTATGTTAAATACATTTTTCGAACATAAAATCGATATTTACCAAATTAAATTAATTTTTTTGATTTGAAAGAGCGAAGGATAAAGTAGACAAATCTAATAAGTACGAAGATGTGCGCATTCGAGCGAAAAGTGGCACATTTCCGAGCGAGGGAGGCAAATGAAGCGCGACGCGGAGCGGCGCGCTTCATTTTCCCGAGATCGGAATGTGCCACTTTGAGCTCGAATGTGCGCACTCGGTTTTAAGCACAATTCACAATCATTTCGGCCATAAATTTATACAAAAAGGCAGTTCAATCAATTTAATCGTTTTCTTTCTTCGCACCGACGTGATCGTCGTATCTTTTCTCTCCCTTCCACTCATTTGCTATGGTAAATACATTTTTCGAACATAAAATCGATATTTACCAAATTAAATTAATTTTTTTGATTTGAAAGAGCGAAGGATAAAGTAGACAAATCTAATAAGTACGAAGATGTGCGCATTCGAGCGAAAAGTGGCACATTTCCGAGCGAGGGAGGCAAATGAAGCGCGACGCGGAGCGGCGCGCTTCATTTTCCCGAGATCGGAATGTGCCACTTTGAGCTCGAATGTGCGCACTCGGTTTTAAGCACAATTCACAATCATTTCGGCCATAAATTTATACAAAAAGGCAGTTCAATCAATTTAATCGTTTTCTTTCTTCGCACCGACGTGATCGTCCTATCTTTTCTCTCCCTTCCACTCATTTGCTATGGTAAATACATTTTTCGAACATAAAATAGATATTTACCAAATTAAATTAATTTTTTTGATTTGAAAGAGCGAAGGATAAAGTAGACAAATCTAATAAGTACGACGATGTGCGCATTCGAGCGAAAAGTGGCACATTTCCGAGCGAGGGAGGCAAATGAAGCGCGACGCGGAGCGGCGCGCTTCATTTTCCCGAGATCGGAATGTGCCACTTTGAGCTCGAATGTGCACACTCGGTTTTAAGCGCGATTCACAATAATTTAGACCGATAATTTAGAGGAAAAGGCAATTGTATAATTTTAATCGTTTTCTCTCACTCGCACCGACGTGAATGTCGTATCTTTTCGCTCCCTTCCACTCGTTTGCTATGGTAAATACATTTTTCGAACACAAAATTGCTATTTACTAAACTAAATTTAATTTTTTGATTTGAAAGAGCTAAGGCTATAGTAGAAAAATCTAATAAGTACGACGATGTGCGCATTCGAGCGAAAAGTGGCACATTTCCGAGCGAGGGAAGCAAATGAAGCGCGACGCGTAGCGGCGCGCTTCATTTTCCCGAGATCGGAATGTGCCACTTTGAGCTCGAATGTGCACACTCGGTTTTAAGCACGATTCACAATAATTTTGGTGACGAAAAATTAGTAAATATTTTTTATCATTCTCTCTCACTCGTATTTATGAGTTTTTCGTATCTTTTCGCTCGCTTCCACTCATTGCTATGGTAAAAATACGTTTTTCGAACTTTAATCGATATTTAACTAAACTAAATTAATTTTTTTGATTTGAAAGAAAGTTTAGTATAGAAAAGTCAATAAATAACAAGATGTGCACACAATAATTAATATTCCACTCAAAATTTTGAATTGAAGATTAAAACCAACAATAACATTTCAAATTAAAAAAACCGAAATTGTTTCCTTGCCAACCATAAAAAAAATTCTTCGATTTACATTTTCTATTATTCTTCGTCGTTTTTAAACAATAAAACGAACAATTCTGAGTGCCCATCAAAATTTCGACTTCAAATAAATCGAAAACCGAAGCGGTAAAACAGTGAGCATTTTTCGCTTATTGATTTCCAACTAGAACTTCGACCAGCTGCGCAGAGATGGCGCCAACCATCCATCCATTCGCAGTTTAAATTATCAATACACACCTTTGAACTTGCAAATAGCAGGTTTTCGATTACAATTTTGATTTTACAAAATAAAATTTCTTAGTTTTCCACGTCCAACAAATAAAACAATTTTGGGTTAGAAAATTCTTTTTTTTTGTTTAAAGTGTTATTCTACACAATTCGAAGTCGTTTTAAAGTCCCTTTAATTTGATATTTAAATTCGCAACAATTTTTTGAAAAGAGTGACAACGGCTTGTCGCATTTTCTATTAATCGAAATGGGGCGGGGGGATTGTTTGGCGATTTTATTAATGGGCGCCATCGCGCGTCGCCCGAAAGCAAAACGGCGTCGATAACAATAAATTAGTTTTAGTCGAGGATAAATATATAAGGGACTTTAATCAAGGAAACGTTTTTGCGAATACTCGACGGGGGATTAAAACAGGTCGCCGTCGATGGTGTGTTACATGCTTTCGACATTATTCTGATTGCGAGAGACGCCACTGACGTCGGTTCGCCACACATCCAAAACAGAACCGATTCCAATCTTTTCCTTCTTATTAAATTAACATTTCATTTCTTGTTTTGCCCGTCTATCCGCCTCCTTTCCGTTTTCGTCGTTTTTGCGCAAAAATTCGGGCGGACCGCCGCCGACCCGATTATTTTACGTAAATCCGTTCGCACCGGCAAACGACTTAATGCTCGATCAAAATGCACATAGAGATGAGAAGGAGGTGTTTTGCAATGCATCACCACCTACACACCGCCACCCCCCTCCGTTTTGGAAGATGTAATCAAAGTTAGTGCAGTTCGATGTTTGCTGACCAACGTGCGCATTTTAAATTTTAATAATAGCTGAACCGAATCTGAATCGGCGTTCTTAATGAAGTTTTATGCAATTTAACAAAGTAAAAATTCAATGGGAGTTTTACTGTTATTGGGTTGTTAGTACATACAGGGTGTTCTACAAGTAAAAAAAAATTAATAACTTACATGCGTAAATATTTTGTAAATTAGAAAGATGTAATTTATTTTTTTGCACGAATTTGTTTTTAATTATTTAATATCCAATATTAACAATAAAATGACGTAATAATTTTATATTAAGGGTTCTGGGTACCAAATTTCGTGCTGTACCCTTTAAACGTATGACACTGTCGGTCGTTTTTTTTTTATAATTGTGAATCGTGCTTAAAACCGAGTGTGCATATTTTTGTATTTATTCAATTTTGTATACTAAACTTTCTTCCATTTCAAAAAATTAAAAGTTTAATAAATATCGATTATATGTTCGAAAAACGTATTTTTACCATAGCAATGAGTGTGAGCGAGCGAAAAGATACGACAAACTCATAAGTACGAGTGAGAGGGAATGATAAAAAAAAATTTACTAATTTTTCGTCACCAAAATAATTGCGAATCGTACTTTCAATGCTGAGTGCGCACATTCGAGCTCAAAGTGGTCCATTCCGATCTCGAAAAAATGAAAAGTACGTAAAATTCATCTCTTCGCGTTGTATCCGAATCGGCGGTGTAACGAGAGTCCACTGTAGGAGAACCTGTTGTACCTTGGCCCTTTTTTCATTATGTTTTCTTGTTTTTTCGAACTACGTTATGCCTAAAAAGTTGAGAATAAATAGCAGCGAACTTAAGTGCGCGATCAGCGACATTCTCTTTGCTAAATTAATGATTTATTATTTGTTTTGTTTTTTTCTCGAATGGCATTTGTAAATTGCCCAATCTTACCCCCATTCGGAATTCCCACAGGAATATTTTTGACTTAATATTATTAAATGTTTACATTAAAATTAATAATGATTTAACGTGGATATAAACTATTTACGTTTGCTTATCCCCCATACGTTTTCGTGCTACTTTTTTATGCGTTTTTCAACAATAGAATTTCTTCTAAATTTGTTTACTTTTAGTAATTTTTATAAACAATTCGTTGAACGCAACTATAAAGGAACCTATTGTACCTTGGCCCTTTTTTTACTTGTAATTTTTTTTAAATTGTATATGTAACAATTTGTTGATAAAATGAATTGCATCGTAGTGGTGCACTAATAAGGTATTAATCATAAAATATTTGAAAGCATTAGCAACCGTTTACTCAAACTGCTAGAAGATTTAAAAATTAGTGGATCTATGGCCTAGGTACAACGGAGGTGATGTACCTTGGCTCTATTTACATTAAGCAAAATAAAATTAATTGTTCTATGAAAACTATATATTTATTTTTGGATTGTAAGAACTACTAATGTTCTTCTTTGAGATGACACTAAAATTGTTTCAAAAATTAACAAAACTTTTCTCCTCTACTAAAATTTCACATACTTAATGATTAACTGTGCAAAAATTTAAATTTTTCGTTAGACGTGCCGGACATATTATTTGAAGCAAAATTAAAAAAAAAATAAGAATTTATAACAAAGGTATATCTAAATTTTTATTTATTGCACGTTGATCTTAGGGTCAAGGTACAACTTATTGACAGTGACCGAGGTACAACACACCGACCCTTGATGTTTAAACTCAAAAATAAAATTAAAGATTATGCTGTGCCAAAATCAGACCACTACTATGCAAACATTAGTAAATAATCTTTTTATTACGATGAGTCATTTGTTATTAGGTAATAAAAATCAATAAGATATTTAGGTAAAAAGAAAATAAAAAGACTTACTTTTATTCGATTAAAAATTTCAATTGATCTCATACATTAACAAAGTACATTGGCCAGCTGGTGCTAACTTTACGTTAATGTCTGTCAATGTGGCATTTGAAATATCGAAAATTATGGGTCTCGAAAGCCCGCAAATATTAACAAAAAATAAAGTTGCCCTAGGTACAAAGGGACCAAGGTACAACAGGTTTTCCCACTACATAATTTGCGTTTAACGCTTCATCCTCCTTAAGCACAATCACACTAATCAACTAAAAACAATCGAATAAGTTCATAAAATTAATTATTAGTGAAAAATATTACTCCATACTTATTAAGACAATTTTGATCGTTCCCTCTCACTCGTACTTATCAGATAGTCGTATCTTTTGGCTTTCTCCCACTCATTGCTATGGTAAAAAAACGTTTTTCAAACATATAATCTATACTGAACTATATTAAATTTTTTGATTTGAAAAATAGTTTAGTATACAAAATTTAATAAATACGAGGATGTGCGCATTCGAGCGAAAAGTGGCACATTTCCGAGCGAGGGAGGCAAATGAAGCGCGACGCGGAGCGGCGCGCTTCATTTTCCCGAGATCGGAATGTGCCACTTTGAGCTCGAATGTGCACACTCGGTTTTAAGCACGATTCACAATAATTTAGTCCATAAAATTAGACAAAAAGGCAGTTCAATAAATTTAATCGTTTTCTCTCACTCGCACTGACGAGATTGTCGTATCTTTTCGCTCCCTTCCACTCATTTGCTATGGTAAACACATTTTTCGAACAAAATCGTAATTTACCAAATTAAATTTTTTTTGATTTGAAAGATCTAAGGATAAAGTAGACAAACCTGATAAGTACGAAGTGCGCATTCGAGCGAAAAGTGGCACATTTCCGAGCGAGGGAGGCAAATGAAGCGCGACGCGGAGCGGCGCGCTTTATTTTCCCGAGATCGGAATGTGCCACTTTGAGCTCGAATGTGCACACTCAGCTTTAAGCACAATTCACAATAAACAACCCAATACCTTCATAAAATGTTATAAAATACTTATCGTGACAATTTCGATTGTACAACAGGATCCCCTACTTACCTTCCTGTGGTAAATTCGCAACTTTTGTCTATCGATGAGCTCTGCAAGAAACGTGTCGAAAAGTATTTCTAACAACCCTTCTACGAGTACTTTGATTATTTAATTTTACTTTTAGATACCCTTCGGACTATATTACGGCAAAATTGCATTTCGAAAGGGGATGATGAAAATGCGATCCCCCGTTCTTGTGGCATATTCCGTAACGACGAAATTAGTTGATTGCACTTCGGAGACAACCGATTCCAAAAAAGGGGGATACCATTTTGAAAATTCGTTTTGCTTTTGGGGCTATCATTAAACAATTGATTATAATTATTTGTAATTTTATGAGGTTGGCTTTCTATGCAAGAACTTCGGAATTCTAACCACATTTTCTTCTGTCGCCAACTGCTTTACCGACAAAATCGCGCTCTTTATTTAAAAATTTGTTTTTCTCTTCCAACTTTTATTTTTGTTTAATTTTAATAATACTTGGCACTTAATTTTTTCTATTTTCTAAAGATTTCGTAGCGGGAAAAGCCTAAATCCGAATTCGCGCGAAATCGTGGTTGGCGAAGGGGCGAAGTGGCGCGAGAGGCGGTTAAAATGTATCGACATCCGTCGACTTCCTGGTGTGGGTTCCCGTCAATGGCAATTATTGACTGGTGCCAGAAACAGTTCCAGAATGTAAATTAGGGGAACTTCGGCACGCATCAAAGCAACAAGCCGAGAATCCTCCGCTTCTTTCTCCTTTCGCGCCCCTCTGCCTGCGCTCCTACCAGCCCTTAGCTTTTGTTAACTTACTGTTCATTTTGATTTCGATTGACTTATTATTAAGCGAGAATTGGGATGATTTAGTTAGGAGTTGGGCGTTTTATTTAATTTTCGCGGAAGCGTATTTTGCGAGACGACGCGACAATGCCTCCTTCTGGAGCTGGCATCTCTATGGAAGGAAAAAACAACATCGCAAACTGTCAGAAGGAATCATCCACACGTGTATAATAATTGTCGAGTCAAACCAAGCGCGTCCTAAACAATGGAGGTGGATAGACAAGACGTCAAGTGCACGTTGTACCACCTGGAGAGCATACAAACTACGTCATCTCTCTCTCCTTTATTTTGCACGCAATAATAAAACCCGCAAAAAATTAACAACAACTTGGTCGGATTCAATTAAAAATCGCCAGAAGAAGAAAAACAACGGAGACGTGCGAGCGCTTTGCGAAATTAACATTTTTTGATTGGCTGACAACTGAAACAATTATGTACGTTGCGCTTTTTTCGCTCTCGGAAACTAATTATGTTTTTTGAAAAAATTTCAGGCGAAGACGTGGAAATTGTGCGTTGAAAAAGAAGAAATTGTTGATTATGTATGGGGTTTGGTTTAAAGCAGTGGTTCCCTAACTTTACTTATTGCGGACAGATGTGGTTGTGCGCCACTGGACGCTGCTTTATTTTCTGATTAAGGTATTTATTGAATTTAATTTTAAATACGTAATTTTTCAATGAGTCGGAGTGAGTGAAAGATATGAGAATCTCATAAGTGCAAGTGAGAGGGAACGATCGAAATTGTCTGGATAAGTGTTTAGTAACATTTGATGAACGTATTGGATTATTTATTGTGAATCGTGCTTTAAACCGAGTGTGCACATTGAGCTCAAAGTGGCACATTTCCGATCTCGAGAATGAAGCGCGCCGCTCCGCGTCGCGCTTCATTTGCTTCCTCGCTCGGAAATGTGCCACTTTTCGCTCGAATGCGCACATCCTCGTATTTATTGAATTTTTTATACTAAACTTTTTTTCAAATCAGAAAATTTAATATAGTTTAGTATGTGGGTAATTCTCATTTTTTATTAGAAAAATATGTAATAAAATGACAACGTCTTTGTAATAAAAGTGACGATGGATCTTAATAGTTTTGGCCTTTTTCTTTAAGGGAAAAATATTCACCGTGCTTGTAGCCCCCAATTTAGACAATTATAGGGGTTTGAAAAACTGTCCTCCATGGTAGTGACCTCATATTCGTTGATATGAAATTTCTTACATTAATGTATTCCATGGGGATGACATGCTACAAGGAGGTGACACTTTTTGGAAAAAAAATTTACCATCAACTTTATTTACCTCTATTAACTTCATAATTATAAAAAAAGACTTCCATGTACGATAAAAATTTGGAAATAAATTGTACCATCATCTTTATTTACCTCAATTAACTTAACATTCATAACAATATAAAACAAATAACACAAATCAACTTCCATGTGTAAATTTTTATCCACAGATCCACGGAAGTGACGTCCATGGAAGTGACTTTTTTCTTTAAAATGTTAAAAACATAATCTCTAAATTAAGAATGAACATACAAATTTAGCAGAGTGTATTTGATCCATATACACAATTAACCCACGTGTGACGATCTCCACAGTTGTGACCACTTATGCGTAACGAGTTTTGAGATTGGAAATTTAAATATGATTTTCACGTGATGGTTGCAACGCCGGTAGGAAATGACAACTGAGGCGCAATGACAAATTATTACTTTGTTTCTGCCAAGAAGCCTTTGATTATACGCACAATATTTTTACAAAAAAAGAGTAGTGTGACACACATCCACGGAAGGGACAAATAAATTGATCACAAACTTAAATATGAAAAGATGCAGAATGTGTATAGCTATATAGACATTATGTTTTATACTTAAGTAGTAAATTTATTGTAGTTAATATTGGTATAGTTTTTGACGTATTTATTATAGGAAAAATAGCAATTATAATTTTTTCTTACAAAGTCAGAATGATCACACCCACGGAAGGGACATATTTGACACTTTGACATTAATAAAAAATAATTATGCAGTTAATTTACATAAATGTTTTTAAATAAAGTTTTATCTATACTTTATTACAAATCACTATGGTATTTATACAAGCTTTGAAAATGATAGTCAAATTTATTTTTAAAATGAGATTATTAATACATTATGAACAAAATAGTATTTATTCAAAAATGATTATAACAATTTGACTAATTCGTGGATATAAGTTATATAAATTTAAAATTTACATTTTCAAAAATTTAATTTTAAATTATTGATTGTTAGTAATAGTAACGTTTAAAGTAAATTAGTAAAGTATAAAATGTTTACATGCCTTTTTTCATTCTAATTTTTATTATAATGGCGACATAATTTTAAATTGCAAGACCCGTAAGCAAAATAGAACAGTATATTTGTATTCATTAGTATCCTCTGCAAATTATGAATAAGAAATATTTTCGTTGTCACGTACATGAACCATTTTTTTACTTTTCAATATAATAAATATAATTTTATTTGTAATTAAGTTATTTTTTGTAAATTTTTAAAATACATTAAAGTTTGCTTAATATTTTTTTATTTTTTTAAAGTAAGGCTTAGATAAAATAATGTTGCTTAAGCCTTTTTAAATTTTTTTGGGTTAATGTAAATTTTAAGAATTTTCATTAACGGGCCTTTTTTAATTTTCCCAAGGAACACATGAAATATTGGCTTAAATTTATTTTTCAGGGTTTTTAACATAAACCGAATTGGTTAATTAAATTTCTATTTGTTAACAAATAATTTTTTTTTTTTTTCAACAGAAAATTTTTTTTAGTTTTTAATTATGAATAAGATATTTTCGTTCCTTTCTTAGGTAAAATTTCTTACAAATATTTTACCTTTAATAAAAACAGGCATTTGTTTTGTCGTTAATTGTATTTTACTTTTTATTTAGTATGTGACTACTTACCCCAGTTTCCACGGGGTTAAAAGTCACACTTCTTTTTCATAAAATTATAATATGTTCTCATTAGATAATGGTAGAGAAAAGTCTTTATTTTTCTTAAACTAGAATAAATACACTATCTATTGATATATAAATGTTTTCTAAATCTACAATGTTTTATCTATACTTTATTAACACAAATCACTATCCCGGTATTTAAGTACTACAGCTTAGAAAAATGATAGTCACACTTTTATTTTTCAAAAATGAGAATTACCCATATAGCGATTATATATTCAAAAAACGTATTTAACCACAGCAATGAGTGGGAGAGAGCAAAAAGATACGACTATCTCATAAGTACAAGTAAGAGGGAATGATCAATATTGTCTTAAAAAGTATGGAGTCATATTTTTCACTAATAATTAATTTTATGAACTTATTCGATTGTTTTTAGTTGATTAGTGTGAAGCGTTAAACGTAAATTATGAAAACTATGTAGTAGGGGAACCTGTTGTACCTTGGCCTTTTTTTCACTTCTAATTTTTTTTAAATTGTATATCGTCGGCGACACTGCAACTAAAAATTGCAAGACCGCGTAAGTACAAAAATAGCAAAAAAGAGATTTTGTACTTAAATTATGTATTTATTTTTTCTATATGTTTTGGCACATTTATTATTTTAGAAAAAATTTTTTTGATAAAAACTATTTCATATAGCGATCTAGAACGCGTAACTAAAGATAACCTATACGGTCTACCGTGACAATTTAATCAATAATATCAGAATTTAAGCAAAAATTGAAAGTAAAAGTAATTTCTAATAGGTATAAACTTAGTTCTCTATTTAGAAACTAATAAATGTTAATCCTCCTTAAATCTATTATAACGTAAAACAAATAATGGTAGAAAAAGGACTAAAGGATGGAGACTGGGCAAATAAAGATATTTGGAAGCAAAAAACAGCAAACCCAAAGGGTAAAAGTTGAGAGAAGAAGAAAAAATCTATTTTTATGTCGATAATATTTATTTTATATAATATGTGGATAACACGTAAGTATTATTAACATTTATTTGTACTATTTTATATTGTTAATTTAATTTCATTGATAGATCGATCTTTCTGTACGATAAATAATCATATTCTGTCCTTATATATTTAATTTGAAAGAGATTAGTTCAATTGTATTTTTAGCAGTTACGAAAACGTATTTTTACCATAGCAATGAGTGGGAGCGAGCGAAAAGATACGACAAAGTCATAAGTACGAGTGAGAGGGAATGATAAAAATTGTTTTAATAAGTATGGAGTAACATTTTTTCACTAATAATTAATTTTATGAACTTATTCGATTTAAAATGACACATTGTTTGCTATTAAAAAAAAATGCCATCAATAAGAAATTTAAATATGTTGAAGATTGAAATTTCGTGATTATTTAAAAAAAAATTCAAATTTAATTAGGAAGCTTTAACCTTATGAAAAACAACAAATATTAGAAGTACTTGTGAATGATTTACATTTAATGTCAGAAATAACGGCAACGTTGCATTTAGCAATAACGACAGCAAATTTAAATATATTAAATTGTATGATATAAGGTTATATAATAAAAACATATGGTACAAATAAATAATATTAATCAAAGCGAGAAAGAAGGAAATGCCAAAAATAACTTACACAACACAAAAAAACATTTTCGTTCATCAAAATCACTATAAATATTAATAACCTCCTCCCTTTTAATTATTTTTAAAAAAACAATAAAAAAAACATTATACCCGAATCGTGTAATGCGTTTGCGATTTGTGCACGAAAAAAAAAGAAGAAAAAATAGCGAAAGAGAAAGGAAACGATAGAAAGATTGAGTATCACAACTGCCTACTAGATTTCTACGAAAGCAATCACTTCTCGGCTTGATTGAGGGTTGCGTAGGGGTAGTTTTAGAAGGGAAGTTTAAGCCTTGATTGCCGGCAGGCCCTCAATCATGTGATTTGATTGCATCGTAATCCGCGTTGGAAAATTATTAAATTTGATTGCAGGACGTCACCTGATGCCCCCCGAACGCGTATCCATTTCGCGAAGCCGTCCCCGCATCCACCGCCATCGGACGAAGGAAGCGAAGAGCTATTCAAACATCAACCCTCTTCGCAGAGAAAAAGCGAGCTTTGAAGGGAAATAAAGGGATTGGCGCGTTGAAAAGGAAATAGCGAAGTGCTGGGAGCCACATTTTCGGTTCGAGTTTATCGAATTAGCGGGTCAAATAAAATCAAAACCAAATCGAATCACCTCTAAAGAGATTGTCACCCATTACCATCACATCCAATTCGACGCCTTTCCTTCCTATTCTCTTAATTTATTTCATTCCCGACTAGCGCGACTTTCTTGAGCGACGATTTTGTTCGATATTTTGAAGGTATACTTCTTTTGGCGCGTGAGAGTGAAATTTTAGCAGGCAACGGAAGTTGCGCGCGCACACCTAGAATATTCGACAGAATGAAGTTAGTCATATGAGAAAGTAAATTAATTATTGTGAATCGTGCTTAAAACCGAATGTGCGCATTCGAGCTCAAAGTGGCACATTCCGATCTCGGGAAAATGAAGCGCGCCGCTCCGCGTCGCGCTTCATTTGCCTCCCTCGCTCGGAAATGTGCCACTTTTCGCTCGAATGCGCACATCTTCGTATTTATTGAATTTATTATACTATACTTTCTTTCAAATCAAAGAAAATAGTTAAAAATTAAATTTAGTTTGGTAAATATCAATTTTATGTTCGAAAAATGTATTTACCATAGCAAATGAGTGGAAGGGAGCGAAAAGATACAACAATCTCGTCAGTGCGAGTGAGAGAAAATAATAAAAAATATACAATTGCTTTTTCGTCTAAATTACCGGTTTAAATTATTGCGAATCGTGCTTAAAACCGAGTGTGCACATTCGAGCTCAAAGTGGCACATTCCGATCTCGGGAAAATGAAGCGCGCCGCTCCGCGTCGCGCTTCATTTGCCTCCCTCGCTCGGAAATGTGCCACTTTCGCTCGAATGCGCACATCTTCGTACTTATTGATTTGTTTACTTTATCTTTAGCTTTTTCAATTTAAAAAAATAAATTTAGTTTGGTAAATATCGATTTTATGTTCGAAAAATGTATTTACCATTGCAAATGAGTGCAAGGGAGCGAAAAGATACGACAATCTCGTCAGTGCGAGTGAGAGAAAATAATAAAAAATATACAATTGCTTTTTCGTCTAAATTACCGGTTTAAATTATTGTGAATCGTGCTTAAAACCGAGTGTGCACATTCGAGCTCAAAGTGGCACATTCCGATCTCGGGAAAATGAAGCGCGCCGCTCCGCGTCGCGCTTCATTTGCCTCCCTCGCTCGGAAATGTGCCACTTTTCGCTCGAATGCGCACATCTTCGTACTTATTAGATTTGTTTACTTTATCTTTAGCTTTTTCAATTTAAAAATAAATTTAGTTTGGTAAATATCAATTTTATGTTCGAAAATGTATTTACCATTGCAAATGAGTGCAAGGGAGCGAAAAGATACGACAATCTCGTCAGTGCGAGTGAGAGAAAATAATAAAAAATATACAATTGCTTTTTCGTCTAAATCACCGGTTTAAATTATTGTGAATCGTGCTTAAAACCGAGTGTGCACATTCGAGCTCAAAGTGGCACATTCCGATCTCGGGAAAATGAAGCGCGCCGCTCCGCGTCGCGCTTCATTTGCCTCCCTCGCTCGGAAATGTGCCACTTTTCGCTCGAATGCGCACATCTTCGTACTTATTAGATTTGTTTACTTTATCTTTAGCTTTTTCAATTTAAAAAATTAAATTTAGTTTGGTAAATATCGATTTTATGTTCGAAAAATGTATTTACCATTGCAAATGAGTGCAAGGGAGCGAAAAGATACGACAATCTCGTCAGTGCGAGTGAGAGAAAATAATAAAAAATATACAATTGCTTTTTCGTCTAAATTACCGGTTTAAATTATTGTGAATCGTGCTTAAAACCGAGTGTGCACATTCGAGCTCAAAGTGGCACATTCCGATCTCGGGAAAATGAAGCGCGCCGCTCCGCGTCGCGCTTCATTTGCCTCCCTCGCTCGGAAATGTGCCACTTTTCGCTCGAATGCGCACATCTTCGTATTTATTGAATTTGTTTACTTTATCTTTAGCTTTTCAATTTAAAAATTAAATTTAGTTTGGTAAATATCAATTTTATGTTCGAAAAAAGTATTTACCATTGCAAATGAGTGCAAGGAGCGAAAAGATACGACAATCTCGTCAGTGCGAGTGAGAGAAAATAATAAAAATATACAATTGCTTTTCGTCTAAATTACCGGTTTAAATTATTGTGAATCGTGCTTAAAACCGATGTGACATTCGAGCTCAAAGTGGCACATTCCGATCTCGGAATGAAGCGCGCCGCCCGCGTCGCGCTTCATTTGCCTCCCTCGCTCGGAAATGTGCCACTTTTCGCTCGAATGCGCACATCTTCGTACTTATTAGATTTGTTTACTTTATCTTTAGCTTTTTCAATTTAAAAAATTAAATTTAGTTTGGTAAATATCGATTTTATGTTCGAAAAATGTATTTACCATAGCAAATGAGTGGAAGGAGCGAAAAGATACGACAATCTCGTCATGTGCGAGTGAGAGAAAATAATAAAATTTTACAATTGCTTTTTCGTCTAAATTACCGGTTTAAATTATTGCGAATCGTGCTTAAAACCGAGTGTGCACATTCGAGCTCAAAGTGGCACATTCCGATCTCGGAATGAAGCGCGCCGCTCCGCGTCGCGCTTCATTTGCCTCCTCGCTCGGAAATGTGCCACTTTTCGCTCGAATGCGCACATCTTCGTACTTATTAGGTTTGTTTACTTTATCTTTAGCTTTTCAATTTAAAAAATTAAATTTAGTTTGGTAAATATCGATTTTATGTTCGAAAAATATATTTACCATAGCAATTGAGTGGAAGAGAGCGAAAAGATACGACAATCTCGTCAGTGCGAGTGAGAGCAAACGATAAAAATTATACAATTGCTTTTTCGTCTAAATTTTCGGCCTAAATTATTGTGAATCGTGCTTAAAACCGAGTGCGCACATTCGAGCTCAAAGTGGCACATTCCGTTCTCGGAAAATGAAGCGCGCCGCACCGCGTCGCGCTTCATTTGCTTCCTCGCTCGGTAATGTGCCACTTTTCGCTCGAACGTGCACATCCTTGTATTTATTAAATTTTTTATATTAAACTTTGTTTAAAATTTCAATTTGTAATTTAATTCTGCAAATATTTGATTAGACGTTCGAAAAACGTATTTTTACCATAGCAATGAGTGGGAGCGAGCGAAAAGATACGACAATCTTGTAAGAGCAAGTGAGAGGGAACGCTTGAACGTGTTTTTAATTTTTTTTAGTGAAATACCTAACCAAAAATTAATTTATTGTACACATTCTACTGTTTTTAAAATCGCTTATTGTGAATCGTGCTAAAAACCGAATGTGCACATTAGGGTGGTCCTTAATAGGGGTGTTATCGAATTTCTTTGCTCCCAGGGGCTTAAATGCTTCCGAATTGAGAAAAAGAAAATTCCCTGAAAATTTTAGTTCTTAATAATAGCTTCTATTAGTTTCTTACGGAAATAACATAAGAAAAATTTAATTTGTTCTTCAGAATTACATAACTCAGCGACAAATAAATTAAAAGTAATAAATCGCGTCATGTTTATTGTAAATTTAACGCTCTACAAAAAAATCTCTTATAATTTTTCGCTAATTTTATTGGCTTAAGAGTTATTCGAGCTCAAACTTTAATTATTATATAATTATTAATGTTATCAAGTATAATTATTCTACAAAATATATAAAATTTTTCTTGTTAACTATTTATTTATGATCAAAATAAGCAAATACAATGTTATTCTCGGAATTGTGATTAATATGTGTGATTTTGCAATTAATAAAACAAATATATTTTTAATTCTCAAGATAATAACATGAAAGTACAGATTAAATATGATATCATTTGGATAATTAGCCTTAATCCATTTTCATATTTTCAAGAATTTCATTTACTTTTTTGTTGATTTTTTCTTTGTTGTTTAATCGAAGCGCGTTTTATTTACATACAAAAAATAGAACCAATATATTTGCTTTTATTTAATTAAAATATTTAACGCGAATTAAGCGTTTAATATTATTTAAAGTTAACAGGAATTGGACTGCCAATCAAAAGAACTCTTCATTTGCCTCCTTCGGTTGGAAATGTGCCACTTTTCGCTCGAATGCGCACATCCTCGTATTCATTGAATTTTTTTATACTTTTTTGGCTAATATTACGCTCCGATGAACGACCTTTCGGAATCTAAAAAGTTTTTAAAGATCCGTTCACAAATAACCTAGCTACGATTTTTCAAAATGCACATTTAGAAAAATTATTACAAGTCTGACTCTTCGAAATTATTTTTCTCGAGAATTTCAAATAGCACGCCTATGGTTTTTTGAGCCTATCTGAAGCCAAAAAGTCTGGCGGTTTCGAATCCGTCTAATTTTTAAAGATCCGTCCACAAATAGCGACGCTACAATTTTTTTAACGTCAACTTTTGTGCTTCTAAAATGGCTCTAAAACTTCAACCCTTAATTACTCGAAAAATTCACATTGCGGTCTATGCCAATTTTGAACCTATCTTATGGGAAAATGTCTTAGGATTCCAAATCCAGGTCGTTTTTGATGATGGGATCTAAAATGAGGGCGCTGCGGTCGTTTTTGTGAGTCAAAGCGTATATTTTTCAATTTATTTAGTTTTCTCGAAAATTATGTGGGTTGAAAGGGGAGCAGGGCAGAATGGCTCGCGGATATGTTGGTTTAGGGTCCATAGCAACGTCCTGTAAAAATTTAAAGCAAATCCATTACCTAAACTTGTTTTTCTTCAAAAATACGCAAAGGGTGTTAATCCATGTTTTTTCTCGATTTTGGCCGATTTTGGGGGTTTTGAGTTAGCACCGGTTTCCGACGCGTAGGGGCTGAAAACGTTCAGAAATGAAAGGATTTGACGAAATTCGCAAAGACGGCTGAGTTAGAGCATATTGAATATTAAAAATTTTAGCACAATTTACATTTTGAAAGCTTCGCGGGCGTTTTTCTCCCATACTTAACATTGGGCCCTATTGATTTTTTTGGCTGGTTTTACGCTCAGATAAACGGTCTTTCAGAATCTGTAAAGTCTTTAAAGATCTGTTCACAAATAACCGAGCTACGATTTTTCAAAGTGGAAATTTAGAAAAAAATTATTACAAGTTGAACTCTTCGATCTCGTTTTTCTCGAGAATTTCAAATAGCACGCCTATGGTTTTTCGAACATGTCGGAAGCCAAAAAGTCTGGCGAATCGGAATCTGTATAACTTTTAAAGATCCATCCACAAATAACGGCGTTACAAGTTTTTGAACGTAAATTTTTGTCCTACAAAAACGAATCTAAAACTTCAACCCTTAATTACTCGAAAAATTAACATTGTGCCCTACCGTTTTGAGCTAAGCTCTCAAAGATCGCTTCCAAAGGCTTTTTTGGGTGGGCTTTACATATTTTTTTTGCCGGGTGGCATTACAAAGCTTGCTTTGTTTTAGGATTAGAATCGATGGGGGCGAAGATGGGACGAGGCCGATTCGAATGTTTACAAAGGTTGCATCGAAATTGCTTAATCCTGGGGGTAAATTGGTGACGGAAATTATCCCCTATCAACCTGAGCTTATTAGGAGGTGGTTTGATGAGAATCTCAGTCTTGGGCTTAAGGTTTCCAGAGTCAGGGAGCCCTACGATGTTATTTCACAAGACTACATTTTGAGGTAATTAAATTTTGAATTTGTGAAAATTCAAAATTCGCAAAAAAAACAAATAGAATACATGCTTATTTATTACCAAAGAAATTTCGTTTTTTAATATTAAAATTTGAGTAAGAATAATTTCTAATTTGAACAGTGGTAGCTCATGGAACTGAATAAGGGTTGAAAAGTTTTTTTTTATATATTAACTATGTTTTAGAAATTATGGAAAAATATTTAATTTTTTAATTAATGATTTAATGATGGGGGTGTGACGAGTTGCCAATGAGTAAATTTATTTTCGTTGTTTTTTTATCATTTTTATGCCTTCAATGTTCGTTTCTTTTTTTTTTGGGGGTTGTTAAATTTTTTTAATTGTTTTTCAAGTTATAAACATTATAAACATTAATAAGTAATCTATATGCAATAGTTTCTCTGAATTCGCAATTTTTAGAAATCGTGTTTTCTTAATTGATTTAATTTCTGCTTTGTTTTTTTTTTTAGGGGATAGTTGTAGCTTTTCTATTATTTTTTTGGTTTATTATTAACTGAAATAAGTAACTTCTACACATTAATTTTCTCGAATTAGCAATTTCAAACTATTGTGTTTTTGAATGTAATTTTTTAAAGTCTTGCATTAGATTTAGTGTCTCCCTTGTTTCTTAAGGGTAGTTAGAATTTTTAAATAATTTTTCTGGTTCAACTTGTACACATTACAAAGGTGTTTGTTTACTATCGATTAACATCCGGCCAAGCACCTTGCTTTTGCGATAAGCGACCTTTTTGCATTATCGCCGCACATGCGATAAAAGCATATCAAAATTCCTTCGTTGAAATCGAAAAAAGGCACTTGTATAACATTCTTTCTAGAAACTTCCCAAATTATTTAGTTTGAAGCGGGACTTGCGGTAAAGAAGTGCTTAATTCAGTGTTAATTTATTTAATTAATAATTAATAATTTTGTGTTTAAATAATTGTGCTTCGATTAAGGCACGAAGCAGAAAGTCAACAGAAAGGTTAGATGCAATTTTTTTTCTTAATCTTATTTTAATTTATCTTCACTTACGATTAATAATTTGCTACAAGTTTAATCATGTATGGGAGATACAATCGGGGGCAAAAGTACTGAAAATTAGAAATTCGTGAATGTCTACGTTTTATAGCATATCACGAAACAAATAAATAGTGTCAATATTAAAAAAAATTTGAAGTTATACTTCTTTTGGCGCCCTGAGAGTAAAATTTTCGCAGTCAACGGAAGTTGCGCGCGTACACAGCTAACGAAAATTCGACAGTTGAAATTAGACGTCTGAGAAAGTCAATTGATTATTGTGAATCACGCTTAAAACCGAGTGTGCACATTCGAGCTCAAAGTGGCACATTCCGATCTCGGGAAAATGAAGCGCGCCGCTCCGCGTCGCGCTTCATTTGCCTCCCTCGCTCGGAAATGTGCCACTTTTCGCTCGAATGCGCACATCTTCGTACTTATTAGATTTGTTTACTTTATCTTAAGCTTTTCAATTTAAAAAATTAAATTTAGTTTGGTAAATATTGATTTTATATTCAAAAAATGTATTTACCATAGCAAATGAGTGGAAGGGAGCGAAAAGATACGACAATCTCGTCAGTGCGAGTGAGAGAAAACAATAAAAATATACAATTGCTTCTTCGTCTAAATTATCGGTCTAAATTATTGTGAATCGTGCTTAAAACCGAGTGTGCACATTCGAGCTCAAAGTGGCACATTCCGATCTCGGGAAAATGAAGCGCGCCGCTCCGCGTCGCGCTTCATTTGCTTCCCTCGCTCGGTAATGTGCCACTTTTCGCTCGAATGCGCACATCTTCGTACTTATTAGATTTGTTTATTTTATCCTAAGCTTTTTCAATTTAAAAAATTAAATTTAGTTTGGTAAATATTGATTTTATATTCAAAAAATGTATTTACCATAGCAAATGAGTGGAAGGGAGCGAAAAGATACGACAATCTCGGCAGTGCGAGTGAGAGAAAACAATAAAAAATATACAATTGCTTTTTCGTCTAAATTATCGGTCTAAATTATTGTGAATCGTGCTTAAAACCGAGTGTGCACATTCGAGCTCAAAGTGGCACATTCCGATCTCGGGAAAATGAAGCGCGCCGCTCCGCGTCGCGCTTCATTTGCTTCCCTCGCTCGGAAATGTGCCACTTTTCGCTCGAATGCGATCATCTTCGTACTTATTAGATTTGTTTATTTTATCCTAAGCTTTTTCAATTTAAAAAATTAAATTTAGTTTGGTAAATATTGATTTTATATTCAAAAAATGTATTTACCATAGCAAATGAGTGGAAGGGAGCGAAAAGATACGACAATCTCGTCAGTGCGAGTGAGAGAAAACAATAAAAAATATACAATTGCTTTTTCGTCTAAATTATCGGTCTAAATTATTGTGAATCGTGCTTAAAACCGAGTGTGCACATTCGAGCTCAAAGTGGCACATTCCGATCTCGGAAAAGAAGCGCGCCGCCCGCGTCGCGCTTCATTTGCTTCCTCGCTCGGAAATGTGCCACTTTTCGCTCGAATGCGCACATCTTCGTACTTATTAGATTTGTTTACTTTATCTTAAGCTTTTCAATTTAAAAATTAAATTTAGTTTGGTAAATATTGATTTTATATTCAAAAAATGTATTTACCATAGCAAATGAGTGGAAGGGAGCGAAAAGATACGACAATCTCGTCAGTGCGAGTGAGAGAAAACAATAAAAAATATACAATTGCTTTTTCGTCCAAATTATCGGTCTAAATTATTGTGAATCGTGCTTAAAACCGAGTGTACATTCGAGCTCAAAGTGGCACATTCCGATCTCGGGAAAATGAAGCGCGCCGCTCCGCGTCGCGCTTCATTTGCTTCCCTCGCTCGGAAATGTGCCACTTTTCGCTCGAATGCGCACATCTTCGTACTTATTAGATTTGTTTACTTTATCTTAAGCTTTTTCAATTTAAAAATTAAATTTAGTTTGGTAAATATTGATTTTATATTCAAAAAATGTATTTACCATAGCAAATGAGTGGAAGGGAGCGAAAAGATACGACAATCTCGTCAGTGCGAGTGAGAGAAAACAATAAAAAATATACAATTGCTTTTTCGTCTAAATTATCGGTCTAAATTATTGTGAATCGTGCTTAAAACCGAGTGCACATTCGAGCTCAAAGTGGCACATTCCGATCTGGAATGAAGCGCGCCGCCCGCGTCGCGCTTCATTTGCTTCCCTCGCTCGGAAATGTGCCACTTTTCGCTCGAATGCGCACATCTTCGTACTTATTAGATTTGTTTACTTTTATCTTAAGCTTTTTCAATTTAAAAATTAAATTTAGTTTGGTAAATATTGATTTTATATTCAAAAAATGTATTTACCATAGCAAATGAGTGGAAGGGAGCGAAAAGATACGACAATCTCGTCAGTGCGAGTGAGAGAAAACAATAAAAAATATACAATTGCTTTTTCGTCTAAATTATCGGTCTAAATTATTGTGAATCGTGCTTAAAACCGAGTGTGCACATTCGAGCTCAAAGTGGCACATTCCGATCTCGGGAAAATGAAGCGCGCCGCTCCGCGTCGCGCTTCATTTGCCTCCCTCGCTCGGAAATGTGCCACTTTTCGCTCGAATGTGCACATCTTCGTATTTATTCAATTTGTTTACATTAATTTTTGCATATTTTTTTGAGTTTTCGGTCGAAACGCTTTCCCATACAAAAAAATTATGATTTTGATTTACACGTTTTACCGTGTAAATCGGGGAAGACGCACTGATTTATTTTAATTAGAAATCACTATTATTTAATTTAACACACATGGTAAAAGTTTAACAAAAATTGTGAGAAATGTCACGCTTGTCATAATTTTTCTGCTTGATACTTACTGAAAATTTATTTAATTGTTTTTTTAATACCATGTTTAGCTTTTTATTTTCGAAATAAGTAACGAAATCATAGAAATGACGAAATTTATCCTAAAAAAGGATCAACTCTATTAAGCAACTAAAATCTGCCTATTTTAGAAATTTTTTTTGTGTTTAAGAATATATGGGAGGTACAATCAGAGGCAAAAGTACTGAAAATTAGAAATTCGTAAACATCTACGTGCTATAGCATATCACGAAGTAAATAAATAGCGTCAATACTAAAAAAATTTCCAACGAATATAGGAAATTTTACCCAAAAATTTAAGAAAATTGTCAAAATGCGTCAAGACGAACCAAATTGTGATAGAATAGATCTTGGCGCATTATGAAATCCTTAATTCAACATTATTGTTGAATTTTTCTATTTTCTTCAAAATTATATACCAGGGGTGGCCAAGCTCCTTGATAGTCCGAGCCATTTTTCAAAATTTGAAATTTTTGCGAGCCGCAATTAAATACGTATTTAAAAGGTATGCAAAAAAATGTATTAAATTTTTTTTTAATTTGTTATAACATTGTACTTAGTCTTTCATATTTGTTGCCAGTAATTTAAAAGACATTTTGAAACACATACGGAACGATAATAAAATAAGGTTTGGCCAGCTCTGTTATATACAGTCCAACTTCCATAAGTCGAACCTCAATAAGCCGAATTTTTGATAACTCGAATTATTTTTAATTTCCCTTCAACTTCGACTTATCGAGGTTTGACTGTATATACTTTTTTTAGTATTGTAACTATTTATTTACTTTGTGATATGTTATACAACGTAGATTCTCACGAATTTCTAATTTTCAATACTTTTGCCTCCGATTGTACCTCCCATACATCCTTAAATCGCGCCGGCCTAAAAACAATAGCCAATAGCAAAAATATTTTTTTTAATTAACAAATTACAGGACCGTATTTAATTTGTATTTATTTCGTGTGAGGGGGCGGTTGCAACCCGATAACGTTTCTCATGTCTCATGGCGACAATCACCTTTATATACAGGGTGACCCAAACGAATCCATGGTCACCTCGAAAACGCGCCCGAGCAAACTTTTATAACGTCCAACCTAGCAGATAATGTTTACTAAAACAATCCACGTTATTTTTTTCAAATGAATTATACACCATTAGCGCGACGTGTATAATTCACCCTCGCCGAAGCACGTCGGAGAAGCCCACACCACGAGCGCATCGGAGGGCTGTTTATTAAATTTCTAAAACAAATAAATTCGCACATAAAGGGGGCCAGCATTAAATTACAACTGTAAGCGATACAAGTAATTAATTGCACGAACCAGAAAACAGCACCTACCCTAACAATATTTAAACCGGTCCGTCGCGACGCTCCAAATGCGTACGCGTTTGCTTCGCTTATCAAAGCGGACCGCAAATTGCATTCGGTCAAATTTTTAAGTTCTTTGTTGCAGAACCGTTCGTATCAAATATGGCGTGTGATTTCGTTTCATACGCGGCCGCATTCCGCATTTGCACAGAATTCATCGTTTTTTAACTAACATTTAAACGAGAGCCCCCTTTCCAGTACGATACAATCGGCTGCCCGAAAATGGTGCCACGCCAAAACGACTAAAAAGCGCTGCGTTAGACGTTATACTTCTTTGGCGTAGCTTAATTCAATATGACGCACCACCTTGCGTTTGTGTATGGCTAGACCAAATTATATGTTACTGCGCATCCCTTAAAAAAATCTAATTTTGGGCCTCCCCACTGTGTACACCTATTTTCCAATTTACACGGTTGATGGGTTCCGGAGAAAAACGTGCAAATTCAATTCATACTTTTTTGGAGGGGAAACCATATAAATCACGATACACTTATACCGGTATGCTTACGTCACTGCGAAGCACGAGCTAGATTCGATACATAGAAAACATATATAGTAAAACCTCTCTCCAACGGACAGTCGCGGGACCAACTACATTAAAACCTCCATTTACGGACACCTCTCTTAGAAGGACACTTCCATTCAGCCTACACTTTTTTGATGACGGAGAGAAGTGCCTATGCTTTATATGCATTTTAGTCCTTTTTCTTTTAGACGGACCCCTCTCTTATACGGACAAAAATTTCATGACCATTGGTGTCCATCTATGGGAGGTTTTACTGTATATTGTCCGTTGAAGAGGGGTGTCCGTTGATGAGAGGTGTCCGTTAAGAGAGGTTTTACTGTATAACGCAGTTTTAATGCAAAAAATAGCGTTGTATGTAAAGGTTGACATTTATTTAATAATTGTTAATAAATAAGGGTTATTTAAATAATCAATACTTCTGATTTTTAAGCTAAATTTTTTTTAAATGTTTTAACGTGTAATTATGAAATGAAATGAAACAAAATCCCACATTGCAACTCTATCAAATATATAGCAAAAGTATTATTTAAATTGGAACCACGATTTCTGCACTACACCATGCAACGAATGGACTACAGTCGAACCTCGATAAGACGAAGTTGAAGGAAAACTAAAAATAGTTTGAGTTATCAAAAATTCGACTTATTGAGGTTCGACTGTATATGCTTCACAAGTGACGTCACCTGCGCGAACTGGACGCGATTGTACTTCGGGAGTAGCATACCGGTATAAGTGTATCGTGATATAAAACGAAAATAAAACAAAATGTAGGGGAAGTTAACCGGTTGTGGGCACAGTTAGCTATTTAGGCCATAACTTTTGACCAACTCAATATTTATGCAGAATGAGCATATTACCGGGAAGCTAGAGACCTTAGCTAACTACTGGCAAAGGAATTAATTTTATATCAATTAAAAAAAAAAACATTTTTAACTTTTCATAAAGTAGTTAATTTTCATCATGCAATTTTTTTTAATCGGTTGTGGGCACATCAGGAAAATCCCCTCAAAATGGGAAAATATGGAGTAAAACGCCACTATATAGAGAAAAAACACAATTTATTCATATTCAAAGCCTTCAGTTATGAAAATAAAATTTAAAATAGGCTTTCGCAGTGGACTTCACGGGATCATCGTCAAATGGCTCCAATGTATGCATCACGATTGATTTTTGAAATCGCCATGGCTAAAAATGCACTAAAAAATCCGCAAACATTTCGTAAATATATTATTTACAATTTTTAGATCATATGAATTGGTCTGTAAAAGATGCTGGACAATCGAAAATCTGATTTTCAATAGTCGAGTTGTGAAAAGAAGTCTGTTTCAAATCCAAAACCAAAAATGTTTAATTTTTTTTAAATTATTGTGAAAAAGTTTTGATATCTTTACATTTTTGTCGTACATGATAATAGAGCGGGGTCTTTGCCAGCCCCCTCAAAATCAGGCCGTGGCAACACCCCTAGACTCCGCCGGGGGGTTATGTTAACATGAACAACAATATTCGACAAATTGTCAGCGAAATACAAGGTTTAAATCGTAAAAACTTAAGTGCCCACAACTAGTAAAATGTAGGTGCCCACAACTGGAAAATTCATAGCTGTCGACAAATGAGTGGCAAATTTATTTCGCGAAGATTTTGATTGAATCGAAATTAAAATTATAAAATATATTTAATTTCCTGCATATATTTACATTAAACCGACCTTTTCCAATAAGTTACTTTTATTTATCGCACTTTAAACACAATAAACGATTACATCGTGGTACATTTTTAGAGATGAAAACATGGAATAACGCGTAGCTACTACGCATATGCGTCTGTTCGCTTTATATTAGCAATAAAACATAGTGCGGACACTGCGAACAAATGGCGATCGTGAAAACACCTGTATCTGCTCACGATCAAAAGTTATTCAGGGTTGCCCACAACCGGACAATGCCCACAACCGGTTAACTTCCCCCTACATATATGAATAATTTTAATTGTTTTCTCTCACTCACACTAACAAGAGCATCGTATCGTTTCGCTCCCTTCCACTCATTGCTGTGGTAAATATGTTTTTGGAAAAAAGACAACACGAGATTTTTTTCGTAAATTTTAAATAAGGCATCTATGGTTCCTCAGCGAAAAAATCTAGGGACTCCAAATCGGTAAAGTTTTTAAGGATCCGTTCACAATTAACTGGGCTATGATTTTTTTAACGTTTTATTTTGTCTAACGGAAGTGAACCGAAAACTTCAACCCTTAATTACTAGAAATAATAACATTGCGCCCCCTATGTTGCGTTTTAAAATGTATCTTTTATAGAAATGTCTCACAATTTTAAAATTGGGTCGATTTAATCAAATTATAAAGGAGCTACCACTTCGTTTTTGAGTCAAATTGTAAATTTTTAGTTTTATTGAAAATATTTGGGGGTTGAAAGGGCATTAGAGAAACAAATGTTTTTATTATGGGGGTACAAGAGGTTCATAGAAATGTCTCGTAAAATTTTAAAGCTAATCGATTTCCAAAATTTTTTTTCTGAAAAAATACCGAGGTTAACTTTATTTTTTCCCGATTTTGAGTTAGGACCGCTGCACGCTCGGCTTTAAGCGCAATTTAGACCAATAACGTCTAAAAACAATTGTATATGTCTATGATATTAATTAATAGTTAAAAATGGTACTAATACTTATGGCGGCAATTGTGATCGTTCCCTCTCACTTGCACTAATGCGATTCTTTTATCTTTTCGCTCGCTCCCACTCATTTGCTATGGTAGAAATACGTTTTTCGAACATATATAATCGATATTTACTGAACTGAATTAAATTTGTTGATTGCAAAGAAAATTTAATTTACAAAATTCAATGTATACGAAGATGTGCACATTCGAGCGAGAAGTGGCACATTTACGAGCGAGGGAAGCAAATGAAGCGCGACGCGGGGCGGCGGGCTTCATTTTCCCGAGATCGGAATGTGCCACTTTGAGCTCGAATGTGCTCACTTTGTTTTAAACACGATTCGCAATACCTTTATTAACAAAAAATTAGTAAATAATTCCCTCTCACTCGCACTTATGAGATTTTCGTATCTTTTCGCTCGCTTTCACTCATTGCTATGGTAAACATACGTTTTTTCTAACATATAATCGATATTTTATTTAATTTTTTGCTTTGAAAGAAAGTTTAATATATAAAATTTATGAAATACGAGGATGTGCGCATTCGAGCGAAAAGTGGCACATTTCCGAGCGAGGGAGGCAAATGAAGCGCGACGCGGAGCGGCGCGCTTCATTTTCCCGAGATCGGAATGTGCCACTTTGAGCTCGAATGTGCACACTCGGTTTTAAACACGATTCACAATACATTTAGAACTTAGACGAAAATATTAAATATTTTAATCTTTCCTCTCACTTATGAGATTTTCGTATCTTTTCGCTCCCTTCACTCATTGCTATGGTAAAATACGTTTTCAAACATATAATCGATATTTTATTTAATTTTTGATCTGAAAGAAAGTTTAATATATGACAAATTTATTAAATACGAAGATGTGCGCATTCGAGCGAAAAGTGGCACATTTCCGAGCGAGGGAGGCAAATGAAGCGCGACGCGGAGCGGCGCGCTTCATTTTCCCGAGATCGGAATGTGCCACTTTGAGCTCGAATGTGCACACTCGGTTTTAAGCACGATTCACAATCATTTAAGCGAACAAATTAGACGAAAAATGAATTAAATATTTTGAATCGTTTCCTCTCACTTTCACTGACATGATTGACGTATCTTTTCGCTCCCTTCCACTCATTGCTGTGGTAAATTGCTTTTCAAACATAAAATCGATATTTACTAAACTAAATTAAATTTTTTGATCTGAAAGAGCAAGGGATAAAGTTGACAAATCTAATAAATACGAAGATGTGCGCATTCGAGCGAAAAGTGGCACATTTCCGAGCGAGGGAGGCAAATGAAGCGCGACGCGGAGCGGCGCGCTTTATTTTCCCGAGATCGGAATGTGCCACTTTGAGCTCGAATGTGCACACTCGGTTTTAAGCACGATTCACAATCATTTAAGCGAACAAATTAGACGAAAAATGAATTAAATATTTTGAATCGTTTCCTCTCACTTTCACTGACATGATTGACGTATCTTTTCGCTCCCTTCCACTCATTTCTGTGGTAAATTGCTTTTCAAACATAAAATCGATATTTACTAAACTAAATTAAATTTTTTGATCTCAAAGAGCAAGGGATAAAGTTGACAAATCTAATAAATACGAAGATGTGCGCATTCGAGCGAAAAGTGGCACATTTCCGAGCGAGGGAGGCAAATGAAGCGCGACGCGGAGCGGCGCGCTTCATTTTCCCGAGATCGGAATGTGCCACTTTGAGCTCGAATGTGCACACTCGGTTTTAAGCACGATTCACAATAATTTTGTTGACGAAAAATATTTTTTATCATTCCCTCTCACTCGCACTTATGAGTTTCTCGTATCTTTTCGCTCCCTCCCACTCATTGCTATGGTAAAAATACGTTTTTCGAACATATAATCGATATTTAACGATTCACAATAATTAATTTACTTTCTTAGACGCCTAACTTCATAGTGTCGAATTTTCGTTCGTTGTGCGCGCGCAGCTTCCGTTGCCAGCTCTCAAACGCCCCAAAAGAAGTACAACTTCGAAACATAGCAGGAAAAAAAAAGACGCAAACAAAATAAAAAGCAAAAGTAATCCCCTGAATAGCCGAAGCGGCGTCGTGACCGAAGCGACACTACAGCAACCCCGGAGCAAGGCAGAGGTCACCGGGACTCTGTGGAGGGGCTCCAATGTGGGTAAAGACCATGTCAGACCAATGGGATTAGTGTGTATCCGCCAATCGAAACGCTCCTCCACCAACCACCACGACACAGATCAAACTCATTTAGACTGTGACTTTTTTCATCCCTTAATTTAACCCGCAATTTTCAATCCTGCGAATTTAAATAACGCCAAAATTGCAAAAAAATAAACAAACTTGTTGAGTCTCGGAAGTGAGCGACGCTTTGTCCGGCTTAGGGGTCGGCGGCGTCGCGGGGGTGTAAGATTGCGAGCGGGGGGCAGGAGGGATGGGAGTCATTAACGTTACGTTTTTCCCCTTAAGGGGCTGCGGGGACGCCGGAAAGAGGAACATTCTAACGCGATCTGTAGCTATCGCGAGGGGATGATAAAGGCAAGGGGGTGGCGAGCGCAGTCGCGTGCTATGACAGAAGTTAAACACGGGGTAGCAAAGTCTGATCCCGCCCATGGATGACATCCTCGTAATACACTACCCCGGTTCTTGCACGAAATCCCTCATTTTACAATCTAACCGCCACGTCGACTAAACCCCGCTCGTTTTTCGAAAAATTCGCACACCTTTCGTTTCGATAGCGCCGTCAATGGGGGTTGCTTGTTTTTTGTGAGGTGTCTTTTTGGGCGAGCGCTCGGTGGCGGAAGATCGGGTTTTCGGGCCGCTGTGGGGCTTTTTTGGGAAAAGGAAGAGATGAATTTGTCGACGACCGCTTTGGACCAGAGCGGGGGCATCTTGCCTTCTTTGCATCAGGCGTGTTCGTCTCCCTCGGAAAATCATCATTTGCATAATGGTAAGGGTTTTTAGATTTTTTTTTCCGATCCCACTCTTTGTTTTTGAGCTCAAAAAATTTATTTTCGATTTTTGTTTTTTAATAAAGTAAATCTGAGGATTTAAGGGTTGTTTTTCGTTGAGATTTTTTTTTTCTGGCGTTTTCTTCAGGGGTTGATTGCGATAATTTTTTTGGGACTTGTTAAAAAAAATTATTTATGATTGGAGAGAAATCTTCTTTTTTTTTAATAATTGGATTAATTTTTTTTAACTTGTATTGCAAGCTTAAGAATTTTTTTCCATCTAATTTGGATTTGGAAAGTTTTGGTAGTTAAGTTTACTTGTTTTTGGATTTTATTGGTGAGTTTTGAATTTTTTGGTTTTTTTTTTGGCGCAAGTTGTCGAAGAATTTGGGGTACGAATGCATCCGACGCTCGCCGAAGTTTTCGAAATTGAAAATTTTGTTGTTGATTTTGTTTTGCAAACTTCATTTTTTACTGAACGAGTTTTGTCATTAAAAATAATAAGGGGTGGTTTGTTTATTTTTTTTTGTGAACGGCTTTGGAAAAATCTTTTGTATCTTGGGGTGTCAATTAATTTTTGAAAGAAGGAGCTGAGATTTTGATTATTGTTTGGGAAATAATCTTAAACTTTATTTAAAAATTAAAACAGTTTATTATTGGTTTAAAAATTAATTTTTGGATAAAAAAATAGTTTTGGTCGATTTGAAATTTGGAAATTTAATATAACCAACTTAGTTTTTGGAAATAATTTATATTATTTTTTTTAAATGTATTTTGGGAAAAACTCAGGTTTAATGTTCCTGTTTTAAAAATTATAAAAATCTGTAAATTTAATAAAATTATTTATAAAAAGTTTATTTTTGAACTTCAAATATTCAAACAATTTTAGCCCTTCAACTTGTTTATGGTAAATAATTCTTTATGTTTTGCTTTGAATAGGGTAAAAGACCCAATACCGGATCACTGTTTTGTCCTGTTACACGAAATATAGTTAAAACAATATTTCTATCTATTAAAACTCATTTTTCTTTTTTTTTATTGATTAATAAGGGTTTCCAGATATAGAATTAATAAAATTTCAAGTAATTAATAAATCTAATATATCAAAATAATAATTTGGGTACCCCAATACCCGATCACACCAAAATCAAGAGAATTAATACTTAATCACTAGAAAGTATTTTTATAAACCGACAAACAATATTTATTATATTCAAAAAATAATTATTAGTACATACAATTATTCGGAAAAAATAATAATTAGTTTAATCTCTTGAAATACAATGACGTCTGAGAAACGTCATTTATTTTGACGTTTTATTTGTATTGTATTTGATCGAGTACTAATTCCATAGATCAAAATGGTACCGGTACTATTTAGATCACAGTTTTATACGGTATTAATAACATAAAAATAATATTTACCTTATTTCGGGTTAACTGTCCAGTGAATGAACGCTTAGTATCACGGTCATCAAATACTTAGCTTTTAAATTTTGCCTCTAATTGTAGAAAACTGTATACTAATAATGGGCTTTTGTTTTATTAAATATAATTATACATTGGCGCAGATATTCTAGCCATTTTGTTGAAAAATAATAGCTAATTAAAAGCTAGAATAGAATATAGTAAAAAATGAGCTAACAACCCAGTATGTGAACAGTAAATGACCAGTGAATGAACAGTAACACCCCAGTGAATGAACAGCGCTTTGCAGTTGAGAATATTTTAGGTATTTCTCTAAAATAGGTTATTTTCTCAAATTCGAGGCGGAAGGGGTACAGGAAAGTAAAATTGAAGGAGAGCTGATAAGCCGTAAGTAACCTCAAAATATTTATTCATACTGAGACGAACACAAGTTGTATGGTACCTAGACTTCCAATTATGGGTCCTCGAAAATTTATTTACATTCATTTATTTGTTTCTGTATGTTTTGTTCTACATAAACATTTTTCAGTGAATCAACAACTATTCATTTACTGGTTTTCGCCCTTTTTATCAACCCAATGAATGAACACCCAATAAACACATATATTAATTATATTTCTCATGTTGTACAATGTATAATATGATCCCAGGTATAGTCAGATGAATAAATTTCGGTTTTTATCGTCTGACATGGTTTATTCTAACTATATTAATTTACAAAAGTGTCATTGGAAAAAATCACAAATTAATATTTGAAGTTGCAGGCGCAACGTTCATTCACTGGATGGTTAAACTTAATTGTTAAAATAACTTATTAAAAATCATAATAAAAACTTTAAAAATAGTTTATTAATATTATGGTAATTTTTTTATGTAGCAGTTTTCACATAATTATAAATTCCGCAAGTGATCGGGTATTGGGTCTCTTAACTTATATATTAATTTAATTTCTTTGTTTTTCCTCAAAAATTTACTAGATTTAATTTTTTGAATTGAAGAACAGAAAATTAATATAGTCAAAGGCAATGAATACGAAGATGTGCGCATTCGAGCGAAAAGTGGCACATTTCCGAGCGAGGGAGGCAAATGAAGCGCGACGCGAGCGGCGCGCTTCATTTTCCCGAGATCGGAATGTGCCACTTTGAGCTCGAATGTGCACACTCGGCTTTAAGCACGATTCACAATAATTTTGGTGACAAAAAATTAATAAATAATTTTTATCATTCCCTCTCACTCGCACTTATGAGATTATCGTATCTTTTCGCTCGCTTCCACTCATTGCTATGGTAAAAATACGTCTTTTGAACATATAATCAATATTTTATTAATTTTTTTGCTTTGAAGGATAGTTTAATATATAATAAAATTTTATAAATACGAGGATGTGCGCATTCGAGCGAAAAGTGGCACATTTCCGAGCGAGGAGCAAATGAAGCGCGACGCGGAGCGGCGCGCTTCATTTTCCGAGATCGGAATGTGCCACTTTGAGCTCGAATGTGCACACTCGGTTTTAAGCACGATTCGCAATAATTTTGGTCACGAAAAATTTGTAAATAATTTTTATCGTTTTCTCTCACTCGTACTTATCAGATTGTCGTATCTTTTCGCTCGCTTCCACTCATTGCTATGGTAAAAATACGTCTTTTGAACATATAATCAATATTTTATTAATTTTTTTGCTTTGAAGGATAGTTTAATATATAATAAAATTTTATAAATACGACGATGTGCGCATTCGAGCGAAAAGTGGCACATTTCCGAGCGAGGGAGCAAATGAAGCGCGACGCGGAGCGGCGCGCTTCATTTTCCCGAGATCGGAATGTGCCACTTTGAGCTCGAATGTGCACACTCGGTTTTAAGCACGATTTACAAGAATTTTGGTCACGAAAAATTAGTAAATAATTTTTATCATTCCCTCTCACTCGCACTTATGATATTGTCGTATCTTTTCGCTTGCTTCCACTCATTGCTATGGTAAAAATAAGTTTTTTTGATTTGAAGGAAAGTATAGTATAATAAATTTAATAAATACGAAGATGTGCGCATTCGAGCGAAAAGTGGCACATTTCCGAGCGAGGGAGGCAAATGAAGCGCGACGCGGAGCGGCGCGCTTCATTTTCCCGAGATCGGAATGTGCCACTTTCGCTCGAATGTGCACACTCCGTTTTAAGCACGATTCACAATAATTAATTTACTTTCTTAGGCGGCTAACTTCAGATTGTCAAATTTTTATTCGGAGTGCGCGCGCAACTCCAGTTGGATCCACCGAACATTAAAAATTTGTTTTAGAAATTAATTTGAAAGCAAGGCTCGTGGCAAAAACGATCCCTTGCGAGCACCAACAAAAAGAAAAAAATAAATAAAACATTAGGTCTATAATACCGACATGATTTAGGACTCTTAAGCTGGTGCTAGGGGGTGGGCGAGGGGGGCGTATTTACGTAATTTGTTTAAGTTCACTTCGTAATAGTAAATCGCTGAAGTGGTCCCTAATGTTAAAGAGTATCGAGTTTATGAAATCAATTCCAGTCAAATTGACATTAGAGTATTAATCAAGTAGGCTTGATTAACATGTGAATGGGACAGCTCTGGTCCCATATGTCAGGATGAAAGGGGATGTTATAGTGTTTGCGTGATCACCCCATATTTTAAATCAACCCGGATTAAGGCCCATACAATTTTTATATGCGTTCGCTTCTATTTTTATTAATTCTTTTTTTATTGCCATCTAATTTAATTGGGTTTTTACTTTTTCTTTTTGACCATTTAAAGAGGGGAACGGGTGGCGCTAAGAGAGATCTACACTGGGTCGCGTTCACTTTAGTACGATCTATGATTGCTTTAAAATATTTAATCTGTTTGTAATTCAAAATTGTGCTTTAAAAAATTTATAAAAAATATGAACATAAAACAAAACAATTATCAAAGTGCATTAAATTTGGTACGACTGTTTTTTAGAGAAATTAATCGATTAAGAGAATTAAAAAGACAAATTTCAATAGTGGCAATTTTTTGCGAACTTTACATCTTCGATCTATTTGTGAAATTACAAAACCTATGAATTTCCTTGAAAAAAAAGATTAATACATTATAACCTCAATAAATCAAAGGTTATTTGTGTTAACAAAAATTAAATTTTTATTTAGATATTTTTAAAATCGACTTTTAAAAATCCCGCTTTAAATGAACCATTGCGATTAGCTCATTTTTGATAAATTACAATGGCCGCTAAACAATTAGCCAACCAGAAGGGTTTATTTACTTTATTGCCATGGTTACATTATAATGCACTGTAAAAACGCTTTCTTAAAAACAAGTGACGTTCCGATTATTGTATTCTTTTTAAAATCAATTTTTTTAATATTTTTTAAGCACCAAAAAAAGCAATTAATAAAAGACTTGTGTTAGCCAGTAATCGTCTCAAAATAAAAGCAACTGACTGTACATTAAATTTTTTTTTAAAAATAATTTTTAAAATTAAATTTTTTTAACCATCGCTACAAAACCAAAAACAAATAAACAAATGACAAATAATTCCATTTCGATTTAATCTCATCTCAGATTGCCAAAACAAAACACACATATCGCCCCCGCCCTTAATTATTTCAACCAAAAATCCTTTAATATCATCGAACAAAAGGCTCGAAAAACAAATTTTAGCGCGCTTAAAGAGGGAAAGAATATTTGGTTATGGATTAAGGGGGTGTCTCAATTTAATGGCGGTGTATTAATTTGTGTTATCCGGGGATAAAGTGGTGTGGCATTATGCATTGAAATTTTAGGGTTGGCAACCGTTCCGACCCTAACCAGTTTCGAAGGACCATGTGGTCAAGCAAATTAAATCTCGATTAATGCTGTTTTTCCTTTTCAGAAGTGAGGAGCTCCCCCGGGAGCGTCGACTGTTACACTTCGGCCCCCGACGAGCACCCTTTATCCTTAAGCCTCCAAAGCTCGCAGACGCTGGTGCAAGCGTCGCGGACCCCGCCGCCGCCCTGGAGCTTTCCCACGAAAAAGGGCACCCCCGGCCTGGTCTGCGTCGTCTGCGGCGACACCAGCTCCGGAAAGCACTACGGCATCCTCGCCTGCAACGGCTGTTCCGGCTTCTTCAAGCGCTCGGTGCGGAGGAAACTCATTTACAGGTGGGCCCCACGGCGGCCATTTTGTTTTAGGCATAACTTTTTCGCTTTTCGATTAAATTCAATTAAACTTTGCGAGTCGGGCTGCGGATTTAAGGCACACACTAAAATCGAAATCCCACATGAACTAGTAACGAGCAAACTTAAGGGCTAACCGCCGCCGCCGCCGCCGACGCGACCCCCCTTTCGAATGCGTCGAGTGGGAGAGAGAAGGAGAACAGTCATCGAACCGTCCAAGTTGGGACATGTGTTCTATTGGAATCACTTTATATATATACAGGCTCATCCTTACGTCCCTTGGGAACGTTGGGAATCATTTGGCGAGCCCGGATTTGCTGTCAACTAAACTATTGGAAAGCTATTCTCTTCCAGGGCCGGGCTTACCTATCCTTTGTTTTTCGGTTTATTTTTAGGCAAATCTGATAGAGTCGATATAAAATTAATTTTAACACGTGATGTGTTGTTTATTTACGTTTCTAATAGCAACCGGCTCTTAGTTGGCTATAAATGCATTACCAACTTAGTTTTAACGTGTTCGTTGCCAACTACGAATTGAAGCAGGTGACGCGGTGTGGCGATGATAAAAATTATAATGCAGAAACAAGCTTTAATAGGAGGGCTTGTTGAGTTTTTTTTGTTTTATTATTTTTTATTGTGTTAAAAATTCGATACAGTTAAACATTGTTGGCGGCGGACCGTCAGATTTATTTTTTTTTTTTTTTTTTTGTTTTGGTTAGAGTTTTACTTTTGGATTTTTCGTAGGGATTTTATTCGTTTTTTAATTCTGTTCTATGGGGAAAATGCTTAGAATTCGGATTTTTTACAGTTTTTAAAGATGCTTCTTCAGTTAGGGGCCGTTCAAGTATTACGTAAGCAGATTTATTACAATTATTAACCCCTCCCTTGTCAGCAAAAGTAAGCAAAATTCTTCCCCGTTACGTAAACATTAGTTAGGAATCCCCGAATATGCGTTTCGTTTTCAAGCATAGACAATGTGTGGGTTGCCGTATGTGTAAAAAAGTAAATATTTACTGCTGACGTAATCACCATCTAGACCCCCACTCCCCATGTCATCAAAAATAAGCAAAGCAAAGACCCCCGCCTCCCTATAGTGCTTACGTAATACTTAAACGGCCCCTTAAGCGAACTATAAAATTTTTTAAATATGAGTTTTTAATGATTCATACGTAATCAAAATCTAATGTCGTTATTTGCTTAATTTTGTTTTTTAAATACAGATATAATATTTTTTTAAATTATGTCTTGTGCTGAAACGACTGAGGACTTGGATTTTTTTTAAGGCTAATTATATTTTTATAAATAATTCAATTGTTAATTTTTGAAATTATGCAAATCAAAATTTTTCAGCGCGATTTGCTCAAAAGGTTCAAATACACCTATACCTCGTTATACGGCCGCTTTTTATACTGCATTTTGCTATAGCGGGTTTTTAATTGGGGCAGTTTTTCGATTTGTGGCCACAATGTTTTGTTATACGGCCAAAAAAATGCTGTACTGTTAGCCAGCTTCTTTTTGAATTCCATTGATTCGGTATGCGGTTTTTCGCTTTACGGCCGACTTTTCCTGAACACAACTAGGCCGTAAAGCGGGCTATGGGTGTATGAGTTAATTATTTTTTTTTGTTGTATCTTATGGCAAAAGGGTCAACGATTTAAATTCTCAGAGGTATTTTAAAAATATCGTTACAATCAAGTTAAAAATTTTTTGAAGTTCAAATAGCAACAGCCAATTTTTTTGATGATAATTGGGAAAAAAATATTAATACTTTTTTCCATGTATTTTATATTAACGAATCCACCAATTGCACTTTGAAAAATTAAAAATAAAAAAAATGGAAAAATCGTCACGTTACAAATTGTTTTCCAAAGAAAGAAAATGCAATTCAAATTTTTCCTAATTCAGAAATTATTTTTACAACAAAAAAAACCGAAGATTTAGATTCTCAAAAGTTTTTAACGATATTTTTATGAATAACCGAGTTACACTAATTTTTCAAGTACAAAAAAGAAGTTGGGGCATTAGAAGTTATACTTCTTTGGCGTAACTAAATTAAATATGCGCACGTGCAAAAATTAATATAAATAAATGCGCACGATCGATTTTAAACACGATTCACAATAATTTTATTGACAAAAATTAGTAAATCATTTTTATCATTTCTCTCACTCGCACTTATGAAAGCGTCGTATCTTTTCGCTCGCTCCCACTCATTTGCTATGGTAAAAATACGTTTTTCGAACTTGTAATCTATATTTTACTTAAATTTTTTGATTTGAAGTGAAGTTTAGTATACAAAATTCGATAAATACGAAGATGTGCGCATTCGAGCGAAAAGTGGCACATTTCCGAGCGAGGGAGGCAAATGAAGCGCGACGCGGAGCGGCGCGCTTCATTTTCCCGAGATCGGAATGTGCCACTTTGAGCTCGAATGTGCACACTCGGTTTTAAGCACGATTTGCAATAATTTGATTGACAAAAAATTAGTAAATGCTTTTTCTCATTCCCTTTCACTCGCACTTATGAGTTTGTCGTATCTTTTCGCTCCCTTCCACTCATTGCTATGGTAAAAATATAATTTTAGAACTTATAACCGATATTTTATTGAATTTTTTTGATTTGAAGGAAAGTTTAGTACAGTAAATTTTATAAATACGAGGATGTGCGCATTCGAGCGAAAAGTGGCACATTACCGAGCGAGGGACGCAAATGAAGCGCGACGCGGAGCGGCGCGCTTCATTTTCCCGAGATCGGAATGTGCCACTTTGAGCTCGAATGCGCACACGCGGTTTTAAGCACGATTCACAATAATTAATTTACTTTCTCATTCGGCTAACTTCATATTGTCGAATTTTTGTTGGGAGTGCGCGCGCAACTTCCATTGCCTACTAAGATTTTACTCTCCAGGCGCAAAAAGAAGTATAACTTCAACAATCAGCGCAATTTTCTCCAAATTTTTAAATATTATTCGATTATTGGTTGATTACATCTTATGACAAAAAGGCTCACCATTTTGATTCTCAAAATTTTTTTTAAATATTTACAAATATCCGCATTACGACTTTTTAACGGCGGTTTTCGCGAATCGAAAAAGGCCATCGACCAACTTAATTCAATTATAATCTACAGGGTGTCCGAAAAATCGAAACGCAATCAATCGAGCACGGCCCTGGACCCATATATGAACTTACAAACGAAAGAAACAGGAAAATCGTCCTCCCCCGAAGGGCTTGCGAAAGGACGCCTTATCAATCCTGCGTGTGGGGACACGGGCGCCACTGGCGCGTCGCGCGCGCCCTTTCTCCTTTTCATTTTTTCCCTCAACTAAACCGAAAAGGTTATATTTCTTCTTCGCATTCATTTCGAAGGGATTTTTTTAACAGTATATTTACATATGTATTACGGCATTATCCTCTCTAGTCAGGACAGCAACTGTCGCTCGCAGCGCTCCTCGTGCACCTGGGGCCCCGTCGTTCGGGATTAAACTGCGGCTCGGCTTCCCGGCCCCTTCGCACGCGGACGATTGATCCCACTTTTCAATCTTTGGGGAATTGAAATTATATCTTTAATTCCCTCCACTTCTTCTTTTTTTTTTCGCCTCTTCTCATTTTTTGCCCGGTGCGGCGGCGGCGGCGGTGGTCATCGATCCCGAAACCCGCTGTCGATTTATCGATTCGGCCGGGTCGCGGGGGGCGGACGCGATTTCTGTAACCAGATTAGAGCACAAAGGGCGCACGGGTCAGCTTCGGATTATGCGTTTTCCCCCTTAATAAATTGATTGCGGCTCGCGCTCTTCGCCTCCTCGACTCGCAAATTGCGATCCGCTTGCTTCCAAAAATTTTTGCCCGCTCAAAATGCGAGAAAGAAATCTCGGGAAGCGCGACGACGCTAAATCTCCCATCGAAATATACAATTAAACTTTCCCCCTTCTCGTGGCGGTCGTGCCGACACAATATCGCCTTATAAAAGTTCGGCCTGCCTCAAAACCTATCAAAGAAAATAAAAATCCTATCAGAAAGAAAAGCAATTTCGGGGCAAAGCTGCAAAATTACATCATTTTTTTTCCTAGAGAGAGCTTTTCATTGAAACTTTTTTCGGGGAGGCGGGCGGGCGGGCGCCCGTCCTTTTGGCGTTTCCCCTCTCGGCAGAACTTTTCGCGTAGGAACTTTTTTTTTTGTTCGGTTGCCATTTCCTTCTCTTTCGCTATGTCGCACGACGATCGGGAATGAGATTTGAAAAGTTTTTTTCGTTCGGGATGCGAGGGGGTGATTTGCAGGATGTAGGGGAGACCGGGTATGGTTGTCTCACGGGTAAGTTGTCACAATGGCCATAACGGCAAACCTAATGAATTAATAAATTTGTTTACCCGTGTCAAAGAGGCCTGAGCACAATACCTCCTTGCGTACTTCACTTCAGTTTGCTCTGAAATATACAGTGTGTCCCAAATAGAGTAGGCTAACATGGGTATCTTTCTTATTAGTGAAGATAGAAGTTTGGTTAAATTTAATTTTGACTTAATTTCTATCTGTATTTTATGAAACCTAGTAACTTTTATATTAAACTTTTTTTTGTAAATTTTATAATTACAAAGTTATTTGACATTAAAGAAAATGACGATTTTTAGTTTTTTTACGATAACTTCGGAACTATTTGGAATTTTAAAATTTTCTTAACAGAATCTGAATGGGCACCTAAAACTGCAAAACATTGCCCATTTAACCAAACTTCTATCTTAACTAATAAGAAAGATACCCATGTTAGCCTACTCTATTTGGGACACACTGTATATGTTCGTTTTTTTTGTACAGTGAAAGTAATTTTTTGTGTCTCGTAAGTATATTTAAATTTTGCATAGTGATATACTTTTTCGTGAATGTATGATGTTTAAGATATGCTTCAGGATATCATTCATATGGTTTCTTAAATGACCATTGATTTAAATTTATTTTGGGAGTTTATTGTCCAAAACTGTATTTGGGGAAAGTTGTCTCAAGTTGACGGGGGCTAGTTGTCACATGTGCAAAGCAACACCATAAATATGTGCGGCCTTTTTTATTGGTTTCTAGGGTTTTACTACATAAAAGATTGGCTGTAATTATATTTGTGTCGTTTTTGTTAACATAACCTAAGTTCGTTAGATAGAAGTTACTATTCGCTCACAGCAAATATTTTTTATTTTTTTTAATTATGAATAAGATATTTTTCGTTCTTTTCTTAGGTAAATATTTCTTACAAACAACATTTTACCTTTAATAAAAATAGGCATTTGTTTTGTCGTTTTGTATTTTACTTTTTATTTAGTATGTGACTACTTACCCCAGACACGGGGTTAAAAGTCACACTTCTCTTTTTTTATAAAAATTATAATATGTTCTCATTAGATAATGATAGAGAAAAAGTTTTTATTTTTTCTCAAACTAGAATAAATACACTATGTATTGCTATATAAATGTCATTGATAAATTAAGACCATAGGCTCTAGGGGTAAACAGTACAGTGATTGGCCCTTTTATTAAAAAACATAGTTAATGACCATATAAATATAGTAATTGACCAGTGAATTTACAGTGATTGGCCAATATTTTCTAATTAAAATAAGATATAGTAAATTAGCAAAAAAAAACGAACCATTTATTAGGAAATATAGATTTATTATTATATAATTTTCTAAATATGGCCAATCATTGTCGACTGGCCAACAACTGTACTATTTACCCCTATAAATGCAAAAGAACAAAAATTGTGACTTTAACCCCGGTCTCGCGCTACCATGGAAACGCTAATTCGGTATTTTTATAGGTGTCAAGCGGGCACTGGACGTTGTATTGTGGATAAGGCTCATCGGAACCAATGCCAGGCGTGCAGGCTAAAGAAATGTCTTTCGATGGGGATGAATAAGGATGGTAAGTGTTTTTTGCTCTTTTTTTACTATTATTATTCAGCTAAGTGCGTATTTCCTTGGTAATTCGTGTCAAAAAAGCCAAAGAATTTGATTATTACGTTTTAAAATGGTAGTTGAGCGCTTTTTGAGTCGAGTAATACTAAAAATTTTGAGTTTGATCGAAAGGGGGGTTATTCGCTCAAAAGGAAAAGGTTCAGAACTCTGAATTTGTTTAATAAATATTTTTGGAAAATAAATCACAGATTTGGAAAATATCACTGCAATTTTGACTTAAAAATTTTCGGGAAAACGAATTTATTTCAGTTAATCGTTGTTAAAGCCCAGTGTGCACATCTTCGTATTTATTGAATTTTGTATGTTAAAATTTGTTTCAAATCACATATCGATTATATGTTCAAAAAACGTATTTTTACCATAGCAATGAGTGGGAGCGAGCGAAAAGATACGACGAACTCATAAGTATGAGTGAGAGGGAATGATAAAAATTATTTATTAATTTTTCGGTACTAAAATTATTGGGAATCATGCTTAAAACCGAGTGTGCACATTCGAGCTCAAAGTGGCACATTTCGATCTCGGGAAAATGAAGCGCGCCGCTCCGCGTCGCGCTTCATTTGCCTCCCTCGCTCGGAAATGTGCCACTTTTTGCTCGAATGCGCACATCTTCGTATTTATTGCATTTTCTATACTAAACTTTGTTTTAAATCAACAAATCTAATAAAATATCGATTATATTTTTGAAAAACGTATTTTTACCATAGCAATAAGTGGGAGTGAGCGAAAAGGTACGACAAACTGATAAGTACGAGTGAGAGGGAACGATAGAAATTGTTTACTAATTTTTCGTCACCAAAATTAATGCAAATTGTGGTTAAAACCGAGTGTGCACATTCGAGCTCAAAGTGGCACATTCCGATCTCGGGAAAATGAAGCGCGCCGCTCCGCGTCGCGCTTCATTTGCCTCCCTCGCTCGGAAATGTGCCACTTTTCGCTCGAATGCGCACATCCTTGTATTTATTGTTTTTTTGTATATTAAACTTCTTTTCAAAAGGAAATATTTAATTTCGTTCATTAAATATCGATTATACGTTTGAAAAACGTATTTTTACCATAGCAATGAGTGGGAGCGAGCGAAAAGATACGAAAAACTCATTACTACGAGTGAGAGGGAATGATAAAAATTGTTTACTAATTTTTCGTCACCAATAATGATTGTGAATCACGCTTGCAACCGAGTGTGCACATTCGAGCTCAAAGTGGCACATTCCGATCTCGGGAAAATGAAGCGCGCCGCTCCGCGTCGCGCTTCATTTGCCTCCCTCGCTCGGAAATGTGCCACTTTTCGCTCGAATGCGCACATCTTCGTACTTATTAGATTTGTCTCACAAAATGGTCGTAGCGCCCTCATTTTCGATCCGATCATTAAAAACGACCCGGATTCAGAATTCTGAGACTTTTCTACATCAAATACATGCAAAATCGATTAAGGCGCAGTTCTACTTTTTTGAGTAATTAAGGGTTGAAGTTTTAGATTTATTTTGGTAACACAAAAATTTACGTTTAAAAAATTGTAGCACCGTTATTTGTGAACGGATCTTTAAAAGCTATACAGATTCGAATTTGACAGACTTTTTAGCTTCGGATAGGTTCAAAAAACCATAGGCGTGCGATTTGAAATTTTCGAGAAAAACGGGTTCGAAGAGTTCAACTTGAAATTAGTTTTTTCTAAATTTCCAATTTGAAAAATCGTAGCTCGCTTATTTGTGAACGGATCTTTAAAAACATTTCAGATTCTGAGAACCCGTTTATCGGAGCACAAGATAAGCCAAAAAAATCAATAGGGCCCAATGTTAAATCTGGAAGAAAAACGCGTTCGAATTTTTCAAAATGTAAATTTTACTAAAATTTTTAATTTTCAAAATGTAACTGTCATTTTTGCGAATTTCCTCAAATCCTTTCATTTCTGAACGTTTCCAACCCTAACACGTCAGAATCGTGTTCTAACTTAAAATCTCCAAAATCGGTCATAACAGAGGTATTTTATTCTTTACAAATTAAATCTTTAAAAAAAAACTATTTTGTGACCAAAGATTCCTTATATCTACCGCTTTTCCTAATTTTCCAAAGGACTAACCAAATTATAAATTTTTTAATTAGAGTTTTCACAAACCCTTCCACGTTTAAAAAAAAATAATAATCAAAACATCAAAGCAATTTAAAAAACCAACCCATCCGGAAAACCAGAGAAAAATTTTTAATCTGCGACAATCATCAAAAACAAAAAAAAAACACACACCGAACCTTCGGCCTAAATTGCGGCCACAAGCTGTCAAATTGAAGGGTTCCGATTTGCGTGCCAAATTACCCCCTTTAAGGCCTTCCTTTCTCGCACACGTGTCGTAAACGTGCATTAATTTCTAAGCGCCTCATTATAACCGCGTCTCCCCGAGCGCGCCTTATTTTGCTTTAACGCAAAAGTTAAAAATTCGGCCGTCCGCGCTCGAATTTGCACCACAAAGAAACTTTGCCAACAAACAACTTTTCCAGTTTTCCTTTAGTTATTATTCATTCAAATTTAGAGGATCCTTTGTGCCGCTCAAGTTACCCTTAAAAATAATTTCCGCGCCGTGTGGTCGACACAAAGACGCAAAATAAAACAGTTAACGACAGTCAAGCACGTCGCCCCGCCGCCGATTTCGACGTCGCTCCTCCAAAAGTCCTCTCGCTCCGTCTCCCTCCGACTTCACCCGCCGAAAAGAACGCGGACGACCCGCCGCCGATGCAAAATTGCTTAAGGTGTAATTGGTGGAGTTATTCCCGACAAAGGGACGGGATGCAAATGTAAGGGGGTCGACGCTTGCTCAAGGCCTGCTTTATACTCCTCTATTAGCTTCGTTTATTTTAACCGAAACGTGCGGATACACGTACACACACGCACACGCCCGCCAACTCATTTAGTTTCGAATTAATTGCGCCATTCTTAGCGGTGCCAACTTAATCCGCCCCCCGCCCGCCGCCCGCAAAAACGCGCCTCGGAGAGGATCAAAAAGATTTCCTGCCGGCAAATCGCAGAACTCCATGACCATTTCGCAGCCATCTATTCAAGATTGTAAATTACGGCACTCTAATACGCATGCCATTTTAGTTCGGTGGATTAGAATGGGCGGGTGAGGGTGAAGGAGCGCGCGAGTGTGGCGGGTCGGCGCGAGGGCGCGCGCTCACAGTCTAAGCGGGAGTCCCCGGGAGTTTTGGTAGAGCGTTTGGTGGGAATTAACCGGCTTTGAATCGCATTAATCAGCGTCTTCCAAATCCCTGCTATGGCTGTTTGTTGGAAGTCTCTTTCGCTTGTTTTTCTCTCATTTTTCTAAGGTGACTTTAATTAATAACGAGAGAGCTTTGCTTTTTCGCCGTGCGTGCGTTGCCGCGCGCGTCAATTGAGCGCGCGTGTGTGACTGTTAATTTTTTTTTTTTAGTTTGCGGATTGCTTTTTGCGAGGAAGGGTGAAAGGGGGGAAGCGAAATTCCCAAAGCTGTTCAATATGCAGAAAGCACACGCGTTGAAGAACTTCTCAGTTCGCTTAATGTTCGTAGGGCTTTCTCACTTCTCTCAGGACCTCGCATTTCTAACGCGCCCCCTTTGCTCACACCCTTTCGGGCGGCCACCGCCGCCACTGATTTCGCTTAATTACTCCGTTTTGGAGTTTTGAAGCGGGATGTGCTCGTTTCATCATTAATATCGATTCGATTTTGTTCGCAAAAATTAAGCCCTTTGTTTCTTGTACGGCGCGTGCAATACTTTGTTTTTTCCGAGGTGCTATTGTTTCATTTAATGACGCGACAAAAAAAGTTATGGGCACAAAGTATAATGTACATTGTTAATTTTATTCGCGGTAGGACTTTTGTCCGTGACTGTACAAAGTCGGAATAGAGAGCTCCATGTTAATTTTTTGAATAACACAGGCCAACAAAATAAATGTTTGTAAAATAAATTTTTGATGAAACAAAATAAATCAAAAAACGTACCCCTTGATTCACAAAAAAAATCGTAGCGCCCTTATTTTGATCCAATCGTTACAAACGACACGGATTCGGAATCCTGAGGCTTTTTTACATAAGATACATGTAAAAAAAGTAGAGGGCGCAACGTAAATTTTTTGAAAGTAAAAAATTGCAATTTTTGGAGCTCTTTTTTGCCCTTTTTTTGACTTTAAAAAAATTGTAGCGCCGTTATTTGTGGACGGATCTTTAAAAACTATTCAGATTCGAATTTGGCAGCCTTTTTGGCTTCGGATAGGTCTAAGAAAACATAGGCGTGCTATTCCAGAGCTTTGGGAAAACGTTTTGAAAATTCAAAATCGATGGGTTTTAGTCCATGATTTTTTGGCAAAAAATGAAAAAAATAGAATTGCTTTATATTGCAAGGGGACGTTCCTACGTACCCCTACTAACTATAACCGGTGTCATTTCCCGCGCTTCCCCTCTAAAATAAAAATTTTCGATGAAACAAAATAAATCAAAAAACGTACCCTTTGATTCACAAAAAAAATCGTAGCGCCCTTATTTTTGATCCAATCATTACAAACTACACGGATTCGGAATCCTGAGGCTTTTTTACATAAGATACATGTAAAATAAGTATAGGGCGCAACGTAAATTTTTCGAAAGTAAAAAATTGCAATTTTTGGAGCTCTTTTTTGCCCTTTTTTTGACTTTAAAAAAATTGTAGTGCCGTTATTTGTGGATGGATCTTTAAAACCTATTTAGATTCGGATTTAGCAGCCTTTTTGGCTTCGGATAGGCCTAAGAAACCAGAGGCGTGCTATTCCAAAGCATTGGGAAAACGTTTTGAAAAAAAAAAAACGATGGGTTTTAACCCATGTTTTTTTGGCAAAAAATGAAAAAAATAGAATTGCTTTATATTGCAAGGGGACGTTCCTACGTACCCCTAGTAACTATAACCGGTGTCATTTCCCCGCGCTCTCGCTCTAAAATAAAAATTTTCGATAAAACTAAATAAATCAAAAAACGTACCCCTTGATTCACAAAAAAAATCGTAGCGCCCTTATTTTCGATCCAATCGTTACAAACGATACGGATTCAGGAATCCTGAAGCTTTTTTACATAAGAAACATGTAAAATAAGTATAGGGCGCAACGTAAATTTTTCGAAAGTAAAAAATTGCAATTTTAGGTTCACTTTTTAGCACAAAATTTTACGTTAAAAAAATTGTAGTACAATTTAGAACAATCAATTCTAAAAACAATCGTATATGTTTATAAAATTAATTAAGAGTTAAAAATGTTACTAATACCTACTGTGGCAATTTTGATCGTTTCCTCTCACTTGCACTAATGCGATTATTGTATCTTTTCGCACTCTCTCACTCATTGTAATAATACTAATGGGTAGGAACTTGCAAGGATGTCGTATTTTTTAATTACTGTCTCTCCCTTCTATAAATCTGATGTTTGTATCCTTTCGCTCACTAACACTCATTGTAAAATTTAAAAACAACTTTATCTTGCTTATTGTAAGCTAAATACATTGTTATCTTATATTTTTCTCAATTGAAACTTTTTAATATTGTCCGGTGAAGAGAGGTGTGCGTTAAGAGAGATTTTACTGCATACGGGATGTACCAACGAAATATTTTTTTGGTACACCCTGTATATAAATTTTTATAAATTATACTTAATATACCGTGTTGTTCATATATAATATATTATTAAATTTCAAATACAAAACAGTGTAGCGCCTTTTTTTAAAAATTTGTTTAAGAATTTTTTTTTTGCTCTCCCAATTTTTTTCACAATTCTATTGCGATTTTTTTGTATAATAGAAAATAGTTGGGCGGACACGAACTTTTAAATGTTTTAAATGGGAGCAGAGCCTGAGTATTTGCTGTTATTAATAAAAATTTAAAAAAATTATCAAAAAGTGATTTCGCGATGGAACTACTTTAAGTCTAGTTTTTGATTTGAGAGAGGGAGGATGAATCAACAAATCGAATGAATACGAAGATGTGCGCATTCGAGCGAAAAGTGGCACATTTCCGAGCGAGGGAGGCAAATGAAGCGCGACGCGGAGCGGCGCGCTTCATTTTCCCGAGATCGGAATGTGCCACTTTGAGCTCGAATGTGCACACTCCGTTTTAAGCACGATTCACAATAATTTTATTCACAAAAAATTATTAAATGATTTTTTATTGTTCCTCTCACTCGCACTTATGAGATTGTCGTATCTTTTCGCTCACTCCCACTCATTGCTATGGTAAGAATACGTTTTTCGAACTTATAATTGATATGTTACTTAAACTTTTTGATTTGAAGGAAAGTTTAGTACACAAAATTTGATAAATACGAAGATGTGCACATTCGAGCGAAAAGTGGCACATTTCCGAGCGAGGGAGGCAAATGAAGCGCGACGCGGAGCGGCGCGCTTCATTTCCCCGAGATCGGAATGTGCCACTTTGAGCTCGAATGCGCACACTCGGTTTTAAGCACGAATCGCAATAATTTTGGTCACGAAAAATTAGTAAATAATTTTTATTGTTCCCTTTCACTCGCTTTTATAAGATTATTGTATCTTTTCGCTCGCTCCCACTTATTGCTATGGTAAAAATACCTTTTGGAACATATAATCGATATTTACTAAATTAAATTAATTTTTTTTTGATTTGAAAGAAAGTTTAGTATACAAAATTTAATAATTACGAAGATGTGCGCATTCGAGCGAAAAGTGGCACATTTCCGAGCGAGGGAGGCAAATGAAGCGCGACGCGGAGCGGCGCGCTTCATTTTCCCGAGATCGGAAATGTGCCATTTTGAGCTCGAATGTGCACATTCGGTTTTAAGCAAGATTACCAAACGTCCCGATTTAACAAAAAAAATTGATTACTTTGTTATACTCCACCTAACACTAATTAATAATACATTATCTTTTTTCGAAATTTAATATTTTAAGGGCGAGTGATTAAAATACAATTGGCCTTGTTAAAAGCCCTTTTGCTGCGCCAAATCCAACACATCGAAGTCGGTGCTGTGACAGAATTTGATTACCGCCTAACAAAGAAAAAGAAGAAGTCTTCAACGTTTCTTTTTGGATTTTTTCAGTAATTCTAACTTCTTATGATCTTCTAGCTGTGCAGAATGAAAGGCAGCCTCGAAATACGGCTACGATTCGTCCAGAATCTCTTAGGGAGATGAGCGCCGAGCAGGAAAGGGCTCTCAGGGAGGCCGCCGTCGCCGTCGGCGTCTTCGGGTATGCACCTTTCATTTTTCTCCTTTTTTTTTATCTTCGAATAACCGAAAAGCGAAAATTTCCATTTTGCAAATTCGCCAAAGACAAAGCGAGATGTTTTTATCCATGATTTAGAGTGCTGTCAATGGAAACGAGCCATCGCATCGTCGATCAAAAGGTGACGCGCCCTTTTGTTAAAGGCAAAAGCTGAAAAGCTGACTTTAAGCTCAGGTAACCGACAAAGCTTTTGAAGTGATGTATTTTAACACGTCGTAGAATCACACCTGCTTTAAAGCTCACAACCGCGGAAAATTTACCAATCAATAAACTCCGCATCTAAAATTAATTTTCGCTTTACTCTTTCAGGCCACCTGTGTCTTTGACGATGGCCCTTTCCCCGGTCAGATACGGCCCGAGCCTCCTGCCGCCCGTCCCGCCGCCGCCCGTCATCAACAGAGAACCCAGTCCCAAGCAGGAAAACAGCGATAACGATGGTAAATCTTCTTTTCCCCATTTCAATTCAATCCCTTCGCTCCCAAATTCTTGGATTAGCGATGACGCAGCTGCTTAAACTCTTCCGCTAATTACTCTTTGGGGACGTTGGCCGTCGATCCGGCTGAGCTAGATTTAAAAAGCCCTCCGAGGACCCGAAACAAGATTGTAAATTAATAGATTCAATTTACGGAAAGCGTTTCGGTCATTTACTGATGCGCCCCCTTTTTTTTTTAGAAGAAAGCATAGATGTGACGAACGAAGAAGAGGACACTCCCGGCTGCGGGGTGTCGTCGAGCAGCGGCCCCGTTCGACCCGAGCCCCATCAAGCCACCTCGGGGCTTCCCTCTTTGGGATTATATCCGAGCAGTCACGAAACCGTTTATGAAACTTCTGCGAGATTATTGTTCATGGCAGTGAAGTGGGCTAAGAATTTGCCGAGCTTCGCCAGCTTACCATTTAGAGACCAAGTAAGCTTTAATCCCTTTCGAATCAAAATCAATTAATCTCTTCATTCTAAAGGTAATTCTTTTGGAAGAGGCCTGGAGCGAACTGTTTCTTCTCAACGCCATCCAATGGTGCATGCCCTTGGATGCAACGTCTAGTTCTTTGTTTAATCCAAACGAGCACACGAAGATGGGCCAGTCTTCCTCCGACATAAGGGTTCTAGCCGATACTTTAATGAGATTTAAAGCTGTCCATGTGGATCCAGCCGAATTTGCCTGTTTAAAAGCCATCGTTCTCTTTCGAGCAGGTACGATTACTTCTTTCCTTCTACCTTTCTCTCCGACTGATCGGAGCTTTGATTTTAGAAACACGAGGATTGAAGGATCCAAGCCAGATCGAAAATCTCCAGGACCAAGCACAAGTAATGCTCTGGCAGCATTGTAGAACCCAGTTACCCGGACAAGTGGCACGTTTCGGTAGACTATTATTAATGTTACCCCTCTTAAGAATCGTTCCGGCTACTAGGGTCGAAGCTGTATTTTTTCAAAAGACTATTGGAAATACACCGATGGAAAAGGTCCTATGCGATATGTATAAAAACTAAGTATTTAAATTAATATTAATGTTACAATTAGTATATGTATTAAAACGAATAACAGTCTCTCGAACTAATCGAACCTAATCCCAATTCTCAATTTGAACTTCCGCCCTTAGCTTAGATCAGAATCGTCGACAGAAGCGTTCGGGCGTTTTCAAAGAGATGGCAGGTAGAGCACGAGTCGCGAAGTTAAAATGGCCGCCGATCATAAACATTAAAATTGATAATAATTAACAAACACGAATGTTAATTATCTCTTGTGATGAGTGTAATTGATATAACTATCAAATGACAATGGTGTGATTAAAAAATAATTGTTGCGCAAAAAACACGTAGAAAATGGTGGACGATCATAGTAGTGATGAATCTGATAGTGAAGCAACCGAACGCCCTGAATTACAAGGCATTTTACACAAATGGACGAATTACATTCACGGATGGCAAGATAGATACATAGTTCTTAAGAATGGAACGTTGTCTTATTACAAAAGCGAGCAAGAAAGCGGTTATGGTTGTCGAGGAGCTTTATCATTAGCCAAGGCTACCATTAAGGTGTAACTTCGTCGCTAAGCGTTATTTCTTTATTCTATTATCATTTTTGTTTCAGCCACACGAGTTCGACGAGTGTCGTTTCGATGTCTCTGTTAACGATTGTGTTTGGTACTTACGAGCCAATTCTGTCGAAAGCCGGCAGCAATGGATAGACGCACTAGAGCTATACAAAGTAATATAACCTAAAACTCTGTAACATATTTGTATCTTTATTATTTTAGGCAGAATCTGGTTATGGGACTGGGTCGGAGAACAGCTTGAAAAGACATGGCTCCACTGTTAGTTTACAGTCGAACAATTACAGCACTGCCTCTGGCAGTAGCTTCAAGAGGTCCAGTCGAAATCTCAGGGAAAAGCTAGCCGAAATGGAGACCTTTAAAGACATATTATGTAGTCAGATGGATACACTACAACGTTACTTTGATTCGTGTGTGGAAACAACGACAACCGTAGACGAGCTTTGCATTGAGAACATTCGAGGTTTAAAACTTAAGTATTTGGACACAGCAAAGAATTATACGCGTTAATTTTTTAGCTAGCAGTCCAGCTGTCGATTTTCGAGGAGAGGCTCTCACATTCCGAGCTACAACTGTTGGCGTCTTGGATACGTTGGCTCATTGCATAGAGCTGGTTGTTCAACGGGAAGAAACGTGGAGAAAACGCTTGGAGAAAGAAAGCGAGAGACGTAGACGGGCAGAATGCTTAGCTAAAACATACTTCGAACAACTACAAAAGATTCGTAACGTACATCCAGGCCCCGATTTAGAAGTAAGTTGTTAGAAGGCCTTGGATACATCTTGTTGACGTTTTAAGTTTATTTTGTCTCTTTTTTAATTTAAAAAATGCCTTTAAATTTAGTTTTTAGACCGCCAACTAAATTGTGTAGCCATTTAAAGGTAACTGAAAGGAAGATCGCACGTGGAGATTGTGCTCTTACAATCTCATTTGAAATACGTAAAGTTTTATCTCTAACTTTTGACCTCTTATCTTTATTAAAACGTTAAATGTGTATTTGTGTGTGTGAGTAATTCATGAATAATTCCAGAAGTTGTGTGTGATGTTGGCAAAAAAGCAAATTAATGTAATTAAAATTATTTTAATATTTTCTCTTAGGGTTTATCGATTTTTTAATACACAGGAGTATGTTTATGATGCAATGTCATGCTATACAACTTGTGAATAATAAGTATTAGTCATTTCAAAACTGTAATTCAATTCATTTATTTCTGTGTACTACTTTTATTTACTATTAGTTTTAAAATAGATTTATTAATCATTTAAATAAGAGTCATGTATACGTGTTACGATTTGATGTTTGTATGTAATTCAATCTTCCATACATTAATAATAAGCGTTTATAATTTTTACAGGAAGGGCCTCATAGTATAATAGCTGACGACGAATTCTACGATGCTGTTGAATCGGGCCTCGATAAAATCGAAGAGGAACAAGAACTTCGAGAAAGAATCAAAAGTGGAACTGTTGTGCCCGTAACACCACCTCCGACGTCTCCAGCATCGAGCCATCGATTATGGCCCGAGGTTAATCCTATCTTAATATTTTTATAATGAAATAAACTAGTATTTAATTTTAGATTGATAGTGTTGTAAAGCAACAAGTGGCTTGGGCTCGTTTGGGGGTTGGAGAATCTGGAACAGGCTGGCAATTGTTCGCAGAAGATGGGGAGATGCGTATGTACAGAAGAGAAGAAGAGGTCGATGGGATGGTTGTCGATCCTCTGAAAGCTGTGCACATCGTTAAGGGTATCACTGGGCACGAGGTCTGCCATTATTTCTTTAGTCCACAATTCAGATACGATTGGGAGAGTAAGCTTTTAATTAAATTAATATAATTTAAGCTAAATCGATAATTTTTAGCTACTCTGGAGCAGATGACGGTTTTAGAGACCATATCGGAAGATTCTTGTTTATTTTTGCAAACGCATAAGCGCATATGGCCCGCGAGTCAGAGGGATGTGATTTTTTGGTCTCACACGCGGCATTTGCCCAACGATCAGGATCGCGATGGGCCTGATATTTGGACCGTAATCAATCACTCGACGGAGCATAAGGATCATCCTGTGAGCTTTCCCAATTATTGAGTTTCGTGAAGCTAATCGATTGACTTTTAGGCAAACGCTGGTAAATGTGTTAGAATTTATTTGACCGTCTGTATGTTGTGTCAGACTCGAGTTAATCCACCAAAGGACGGAGCCCCAATTTCCAGGGACGACATTTCATGTAAAATAACTTACTGTTCCACAGGTGAATATTTTATTGAATTGTACATTTTGAGTTTGGCGTGGCAATTCTGTTTTTAGTAAATCCTGGTGGTTGGGCTCCAGCGTCTGTGCTACGCGCTGTTTACAAAAGAGAGTACCCAAAGTTCTTAAAACGTTTCACGTCGTATGTCACAAACCAAACTAAAGAAAAACCAATTATGTTCTAGTATATTATTTAGTAAAATAATCATACTAGAAAAGGTCAGGGATATTTTTAATTAATTATAGATATTTTGTTTTATTATATTCCTCTTGATTTATTTAAAACTTTTTAGTGTCACGGTTTTAAAGAAACGAATTTTTTTTGTTTTCGCCTTTTATTTTGTACGAAATTGAATTTTGCAGAAAGGGGAAGTTATCGAAAAACGTTTAATTCTAATACTAAACAAGTGCCGTCCTGTTGTAGCTGAAATTTTGAAGAACAGTAGGAATTGTTTAGTTTTAATTCCTTTTACAAGATGTCTACCACTAAAATAATTTGGTGATTCTTCCGAGAGGCTAATTTTAAAAGTGGGATTCTAAATTAGTTTTTGTAAAGATCTCGCCTTTAATTTAGTCATCTTGGATGTTGAAGCAAAAGAGAATCATTAAATTATCTCACCTTATGATTAATTGAGATAGAAAATCGATGAAAAGAATTTTATCATACGAAAGACTGCTTGAGAAAAAACGATGCCTTGAGATTTTTTGAATTTACGTCTTTTCATTATGAATGTTGTAGTTCCTGCCAAAATATTGCACATTGTTTGAATGGAGGCATTTCTCTTGGGATTTGTTATTGATGCTGTTCTTTGCAGATGTTCTTCGAAGATTTTATTAGAAAAAGAAATATGATAAATCGAATGCCTCCTGTCTTATAAATTTTATCAAATATCTGTGTCTAAATTATTTAATCGTTATCACTGTAGTATGGAAGCTTTGTTATAATCATAAATATTATGTGTGAGTAAGTAAAAAAAAAAATAAGGAAAAAAATTAATTGTTTAAACGTAACAATTTATTGCTTTAAGCAGAGAGAGTAAAAAAAGTACAAAGATTCTTTTTGTTCGACTTTTTTCGTTTTGAGTTAAAATTAATTTATTTTTCGATTGCAAAAAAAATCTCACACATGTATGTGTCTATTCTGCGATATATTAACGTAGCATATTTCTTAGACATTTAAACTTTGATATTAATTAATTTGTTATATTGTAATTAGTTATTTTTTAAATGTAATACAGTTTTTGTATGCGATGACTGGTTCTATACCTTTTTGTAAACTTAAATGTTTCACAGACTAATCGTTTAATTTTAGATCGTAATCAATGGATCCCTTCTAGAGGAGTAAAGGTCTTGTACTGATACAATTTATTATCACCATATCCGTAGAGAAGACGACCGACACCATTTTCATCGTAGTATGGATATCTGTACTTTGGCCTACAAATTAGCAACAATTAATTTATGTAATTAGGAAACTAATCGTGCAATTTTAGGATACCTTTCGAAGTATTGGAAATTGGGGGCTTTCGGTGTCAAACTAATTGAAGCGAAACTGAACGAAACCAAGAGAAGAATCTAAAAAAATCAACGATTAAAGGACCAAGTAAAAACAAATCAATAAGGTAAATAAGTACCAATAAATTTGTTATTTTAAACATGATTAAAGCGCTTCACTTTCACTACTACTGGACTATAAGCACCTTCAAGGTGAAACTCCTATGAAAGCATCGAGTGAAAGTTTACCCCACTTGAATATTTTAACATTTACGTTATTACTAAATAATTTTTTTTAATTTTAGTTTCACTTGTGGATTTGTTTTCAATATCGGGAGGATGAACGTTGTTTATATTGTAAGTATTTTACTTAAATCATTGTTCTGTTTGATTTAAAGTTGTTTTTTTTAGGTAATCGTAGTCCTTTTGGTAACTAAATCGAGTGCCACTATCAAAGTGGTCAAAGATTTGATCCAATTTAATTTATTGGGTCATCCAGTTGTTCATCAAGATGTGTCTTATCCTTTTGATCCAGACGCTGGAATTAAACGTTCCAGACTCTATCAGGAGGTGAATGGCATTCATGGAGAAAAAGCCATAGAACGATTGGGTTTGGGCATCGATGGAAACGATTACGAAAGACTGTTGCAACAACGAGCCAGAGACGAAGGTCTATTAAACGGCCACTACGACTTGTTACCAGAATAATTACATAAGCATTTCGCTTAGGAAAATAAGCAAATTAGTGTTATTAATTTATTTTTAAATGAATTTCATTAGTTTTGCAACATTAACTTGTTGCTTATTTATTGAAGTCACATTCTACAAAGCTTTCTTTAGGTTAATTTATTAGATTTATAAATAAAGTAATGTAAGATTGATGACTTTTGATGTTTTAGGATTGTAATGGTTCCATTGTCCCTATCTCGAAGAATTAATATTGTTATTAGAGTTAATTTTAAGTTCTTTAACAAAGACCACAAGAATTAGTTATAACCATTGGATTGTTATTTAAAATTGGGTGGAATTCAAGATTTAGAAGTGCTTCAAAGCCCAAGTTTTCATTCGTGGAATGTGTCGAGGTTCGATGTCTCCGGCTACTTAATCCTATTGGAATAAAAAGTGAGTACGTTATTAAACTTAATTAAAGGCTTATTTGAGGTATAAAAAAGGACTCTGGGAGAAGTTACATGTAAACTCTAAATCTTTTTAAATTTATCATTTAGAAATGTCTCGGATTAACAAATTGTTGAAATTTTAAATTACACAGCACATTTAGTACTTTTTGTAAATATAATGTTGCTCATAGAAATTCGACAAGTCGTAATTTGCAAAAAATTATCAGTTAGTCGATAACATTCCTTTAGTGCACTTGTATTTCAGTACGTGCTCAGTGTTTTAAGTAATGACTGTTGAAATCATTCCTTCTGTTAATAAATTTGTTAATTATCCGATCAGTGGTTGAAATCTTCAATGAAAAAAAAAGGTAGTAGTATTTTGATTGTATACTAGTGGTTTTCAAATTTAATCTTGGTAGATCGGTTTCGGAGAAGCCCATGTAAATCAAAATCACATTTTTTTGTATGGAAAACCGTGTAAATCGAAAACAAAGCAAAATATACATAAAGTGGTCAATTACTTTTGGAAATTAATTTTTTTACGTAACGTTTTAATGCATTCTGTCGTCAAAATAAAAATAGTTACATTTAATTCATAAGCATGTGACCAGGCAGGCGCGTCCCCCAATTTTGAAATTACTGTTGTATACCCAACAATGGCTAGGTTTATCTTAATAATTTTATAATTTCATTTTAAATGATATAATTAACTCGGTCTAATGAAAATAATTATTATAAACTACTGTGCATTTAACGACAATTATTTTAATTTCAAAAATACTGCAATTAAAACAAATTTCGCTGTATGATTACTCATGTTTCCAAATGGTTTAATATTTGGAACTATCACGGTATAAAAATAATCGCTTTTTAAAATTTTTTAATTACTGATTGTGGAACCAGAACTCACATGGCTTCACGTTATCTGGTTTTTTGGGCCTTTTTGAAATAAATAGATTGGAGAACTGTTAACTTGTTTATTTAACATTAATTGTATCAAAACACATAAAGGCACCCCTACTGCAATAAATAATGAATCGATTACTACAACCATGATGCAATTATCACAATTATTTATAAATCAAAAAAAAATATATATATATTTCACAAAAACCATATCGTAAAGCAATAGGCAACTATAATATTAAATGTATATAAATATTCAAAAGAATAAGATAAAAATTAATTTCTCTCCGTTGCGTCCTAAGAATTAATGAAGATTAACGTGCGTGATTTATTAGCAAAAATTTCAATTAATAATAACAGCATAGATGATCGTAGAATGTAGCTATGTACAATTGGCACAAAACCATTATTTTAACAACATTAAAATAAGGTTCTATTTTTAAAAATTAAAACAAAATCGCCATATCGTTTTCAAATTTAACGGTGAAATTTGAATGATAAATAAATAAATATTTAGTCAGTCTTGTACATTGTCATTCTCTTTTATTATTTCATCTGAAGACTCTTCCGTTTTAATTGGAACCTCTTCGACAACTTCCTCAACAGTTTCTTTGCTACTCTTTTCATCTTCGGCCACTTCTTCGATAATGTTTGTATCTTTGACAACTTCTTCGCATCCATTTTCAGTTGAAGTGGTCTCATCGAGCTGTATAGGAGTACAATTCCCATTCTTTTCCGGTTCTGTTTCCGATTCCATTGCCGCCTTGAGTACTTCTGCATTCACTTTGGGCGTTGATTCAGATTCACTGTCGGTATCACTGGGTGAATTCTTTTCAGATTCCGAGGTATCTGAGTTAATTGAATTCGTTCTTAAAGCGTGCTCAAGTATAGGAGCAACAGGTCGCTTCTTACGTGCCGGATTAAATGTGAAGCAATAGCAGCAACGAAAAGAAACATATTCAAACTCTTCCCGATAAGCCATGCCATTGTGGCTAGAGCAATGGCTACAAATTAAAGCATAACGATTAGTAGGACCGTCCCCAATTAAATAATCAACCATTTTATCGAACACTGAACGATCCCTCGGTAGTATTGCTCTGGGCATAGGTAGAGGTGTTCCCATTACCAGCGATTGAGGGGCTTCACCTTTCGAGGTAGTTGGAAGTATAGGCCTAAATGGTGTAGCTCCGGTAGTTGGAAGAATACGTTGTCTAACACCGGTGGTCTTCGATACAATGGCAGTGTTGGGTCTGATAGGTGTTGTGTAATCGGTGCCAGACAAAAGAGGTGTATTCTTCCGAGGTGGCGGCTCTGGTGGTGCAAACTTTTCCAGGATCTCTTTTGCCACTTTGTACGTTTCTGTATCCATAACTTTTTCTAGCGTTTTCTTTTTTTCGTCTTTCAACGTAATTAATTTATTTTGCTTACGAGATATCTTCCATTTGTAATACCACGACAGTCCCCTTTTGACCGTGAGTATTATAACAGGTGCTAATATCAAAGGTATAATGTATAATAAACGATCGTAGAAATTAGCTGGGAAATAATAAAAGTAGTATAAAAATGCGGTTAATAAATAAATGCCAACTGAAATAACTATAAAACGGCCAACGATTCGCTTCTGTGTTTGTTCCGTGTTCCTTCTATACTCTTCGATCGACTTAATTTCTTTATCTAAAGATTCCAAGACCTCGTATGTGGTTTTTCTCCTCTACAAGTTGAGTGTACTGTTTCGAGTAAAAATAGATATGTAGAGCCACTTACCCTTAACTTAGCTATAATGATGCCCATTGTACTTTTTGATTAATTCTATACGAAACAGTGAAACAACAGATTCTAATTGAGGAAGTACACCTTTCACAACATAACCTAGAAAAGGCACTTATTGGGGCTTCAAATGTGAATGTAAAAGGTAAAAGTCATACCGGATTAATAAATATGAATTAAAATTTTTAATGTATGTCCATACATTAATTAATCGTTTACTTTACTGGCACTACGCCCAGCGAATAACATCATTAATTTTGATAACCAAAAATGTTTGAAACTTTAGACGTTTTTTATGACGTTGGTATGACGTTGATGTATTTTAGGGCGAGCAAAACTAGCGCATTATTTTTTTATTGGGTTGCCTAATTGTTTGTCGTAATTAATTAATATGACAAGTTATCTATAGAGAACCTTTGATTTATTTAAAATTAGACACAAATCAACTTTAGATTTATTGTTAAACTTATCTTTATTACTTGGTGAGTTTATTAATAATCTACAGAATTTATTTTCAGCTTTTATACGTACATTAGCGATAATGAATTTGAATAAATTATGTAACATTTTTTACTTTGATAACAAAAGGCAGGTGAACTTGGTGCCCCAGCCCATCTATGATAAAACGATAACCTTGGGAGCATTTTAATCGACTTTTCTGGAAAGTTTTGATTTATACAACACCTTTAAGGAAAATCGATTCATTTGTAGTAGTGCTTCTAAACGAAGCAAACGTGCAACAACAATGTGCTTCTCTTTATTAGAATTTGAATAATAACAGCTCTAAATGTATTCATAGGAAATTACTTCGTCGCTTTATATTACAGATTTTATTATACAATTACTATAAGTTTTGCCAAGAGATTTTAATGGGATATTTTATTTAAATATTTTTTAATTTGAAAGCACACTAATGCACAGGTGAGAAAGCATGTGATTTAAAAGTTTATGTTAGCATTTATTTTAACATTCCAACATTTTGTTATCCTGAATTTGTATAATCAATGCCCTTGATAGCTATTTTAATTAAGTTCCATAATTTATAAATTTAAATGTTTTATATTGTAATGTTTTTGTAGGTGCTCAACAAATAATCCATAAGAGTTGATAGTCCTTTTGTTCACTGTGATATATGTTTGAAGTTATTTACTTAAATACCTATGGAAAGAGGCTGTATCATTGTAAAATGTGAAAGATTAGTTCAAACGATTGAGGAAACTACTATTTTAATAAATGAAAAGGTTAGTATAGTATAAAATTAATATCCGAAATAAAAATTTTTGATGAAGCAAAATAAATCAAAAAACGTACCCCTTGATTCACAAAAAAAATCGTGGCGCCCTTATTTTCGATCCAATCATTACAAACGACACGGATTCGAAATCCTGAGGCTTTTTTACATAAGATACATGTAAAAAAAGTATAGGGCGCAACGTAAATTTTTTGAAAGTAAAAAATTGCAATTTTTGGAGCTCTTTTTTGCCCCTTTTTTGACTTTAAAAAAATTGTAGCGCCGTTATTTGTGGACGGATCTTTAAAAACTATTCAGATTCGAATTTGGGAGCGTTTTTGGCTTCAGATAGGTCTAAGAAAACATAGGCGTGCTATTCCAGAGCTTTGGGAAAACGTTTTGAAAATTCAAAATCGATGGGTTAAAACCCATGTTTTTTGGCAATAAATGAAAAAAATAGAATTGCTTTATATTGCGAGGGGACGTTCCTACGTACCCTTAGTGACTATAACTGGTGTCATTTCCCCGCGCTTCCCCTCTAAAATAAAAATTTTCGATACAAACTAAATGTTTAAAAATACGTACCCCTTGATTCACAAAAAAAATCGTAGCGCCTTTATTTTCGATCCAATCATTACAAACGACACGGATTCGGAATCCTGAGGCTTTTTTACATAAGATACATGTAAAATAAATATAGGGCGCGACGTAAATTTTTCGAACATAAAAAATTGCAATTTTAGCAGGTCATTTTGGCACGATTTTGAACTTTCAAAAAATTGTAGCGCCGTTATTTGTGGACGGATCTTTAAAAACTATTCAGAATCGGATTTGGCAGCCTTTTTGGCTTCGGATAGGCCTAAGAAACCGTAGGCGTGCTATTCCAGAGCTTTGGGAAAACGTTTTGAAAATTCAAAATCGATGGGTTTTAACCCATGTTTTTTTGGCAATAAATGAAAAAAATAGAATTGCTTTATATTGCGAGGGGACGTTCCTACGTACCCCTAGTGACTATAACCGGTGTCATTTCCCGCGCTTCCTCTAAAATAAAAATTTTCGATACAAACTAAATGTTTAAAAATACGTACCCCTTGATTCACAAAAAAAATCGTAGCGCCCTTATTTTCGATCCAATCATTACAAACGACACGGATTCGGAATCCTGAGGCTTTTTTACATAAGATACATGTAAAATAAATATAGGGCGCAACGTAAATTTTTCGAACATAAAAAATTGCAATTTTAGCAGCTCATTTTGGCACGATTTTGAACTTTCAAAAAATTGTAGCGCCGTTATTTGTGGACGGATCTTTAAAAACTATTCAGAAACGGATTTGGCAGCCTTTTTGGCTTCAGATAGGCCTAAGAAACCGTAGGCGTGCTATTCCAGAGCTTTGGGAAAACGTTTTGAAAATTCAAAATCGATGGGTTTTAACCCATGTTTTTTTGGCAATAAATGAAAAAAATAGAATTGCTTTATATTGCGAGGGACGTTCCTACGTACCCCTAGTGACTATAACCGGTGTCATTTCCCGCGCTTCCCTCTAAAATAAAAATTTTCGATACAAACTAAATGTTTAAAAATACGTACCCCTTGATTCACAAAAAAAATCGTAGCGCCCTTATTTTCGATCCAATCATTACAAACGACACGGATTCGGAATCCTGAGGCTTTTTTACATAAGATACATGTAAAATAAATATAGGGCGCAACGTAAATTTTTCGAACATAAAAAATTGCAATTTTAGCAGCTCATTTTGGCACGATTTTGAACTTTCAAAAAATTGTAGCGCCGTTATTTGTGGACGGATCTTTAAAAACTATTCAGAATCGGATTTGGCAGCCTTTTTGGCTTCGGATAGGCCTAAGAAACCGTAGGCGTGCTATTCCAGAGCTTTGGGAAAACGTTTTGAAAATTCAAAATCGATGGGTTTTAACCCATGTTTTTTTGGCAATAAATGAAAAAAATAGAATTGCTTTATATTGCGAGGGGACGTTCCTACGTACCCCTAGTGACTATAACCGGTGTCATTTCCCCGCGCTTCCCCTCTAAAATAAAAATTTTCGATACAAACTAAATGTTTAAAAATACGTACCCCTTGATTCACAAAAAAAATCGTAGCGCCCTTATTTTCGATCCAATCATTACAAACGACACGGATTCGGAATCCTGAGGCTTTTTTACATAAGATACATGTAAAATAAATATAGGGCGCAACGTAAATTTTTCGAACATAAAAAATTGCAATTTTAGCAGCTCATTTTGGCACGATTTTGAACTTTCAAAAAATTGTAGCGCCGTTATTTGTGGACGGATCTTTAAAAACTATTCAGAATCGGATTTGGCAGCCTTTTTGGCTTCGGATAGGCCTAAGAAACCGTAGGCGTGCTATTCCAGAGCTTTGGGAAAACGTTTTGAAAATTCAAAATCGATGGGTTTTAACCCATGTTTTTGGCAATAAATGAAAAAATAGAATTGCTTTATATTGCGAGGGACGTTCCTACGTACCCCTAGTGACTATAACCGGTGTCATTTCCCGCGCTTCCTCTAAAATAAAAATTTTCGATACAAACTAAATGTTTAAAAATACGTACCCCTTGATTCACAAAAAATCGTAGCGCCCTTTATTTTCGATCCAATCATTACAAACGACACGGATTCGGAATCCTGAGGCTTTTTTACATAAGATACATGTAAAATAAATATAGGGCGCAACGTAAATTTTTCGAACATAAAAAATTGCAATTTTAGCAGCTCATTTTGGCACGATTTTGAACTTTCAAAAAATTGTAGCGCCGTTATTTGTGGACGGATCTTTAAAAACTATTCAGAATCGGATTTGGCAGCCTTTTTGGCTTCGGATAGGCCTAAGAAACCGTAGGCGTGCTATTCCAGAGCTTTGGGAAAACGTTTTGAAAATTCAAAATCGATGGGTTTTAACCCATGTTTTTGGCAATAAATGAAAAAATAGAATTGCTTTATATTGCGAGGGACGTTCCTACGTACCCCTAGTGACTATAACCGGTGTCATTTCCCGCGCTTCCCTCTAAAATAAAAATTTTCGATACAAACTAAATGTTTAAAAATACGTACCCCTTGATTCACAAAAAAAATCGTAGCGCCCTTTATTTTCGATCCAATCATTACAAACGACACGGATTCGGAATCCTGAGGCTTTTTTACATAAGATACATGTAAAATAAATATAGGGCGCAACGTAAATTTTTCGAACATAAAAAATTGCAATTTTAGCAGCTCATTTTGGCACGATTTTGAACTTTCAAAAAATTGTAGCGCCGTTATTTGTGGACGGATCTTTAAAACTATTCAGAATCGGATTTGGCAGCCTTTTTGGCTTCGGATAGGCCTAAGAAACCGTAGGCGTGCTATTCCAGAGCTTTGGGAAAACGTTTTGAAAATTCAAAATCGATGGGTTTTAACCCATGTTTTTTTGGCAATAAATGAAAAAAATAGAATTGCTTTATATTGCGAGGGGACGTTCCTACGTACCCCTAGTGACTATAACCGGTGTCATTTCCCGCGCTTCCTCTAAAATAAAAATTTTCGATACAAACTAAATGTTTAAAAATACGTACCCCTTGATTCACAAAAAAAATCGTAGCGCCTTTATTTTCGATCCAATCATTACAAACGACACGGATTCGGAATCCTGAGGCTTTTTTACATAAGATACATGTAAAATAAATATAGGGCGCAACATAAATTTTTCGAACATAAAAAATTGCAATTTTAGCAGCTCATTTTGGCACGATTTTGAACTTTCAAAAAATTGTAGCGCCGTTATTTGTGGACGGATCTTTAAAAACTATTCAGAATCGGATTTGGCAGCCTTTTTGGCTTCAGATAGGCCTAAGAAACCGTAGGCGTGCTATTCCAGAGCTTTGGGAAAACGTTTTGCAAATTCAAAATCGATGGGTTTTAACCCATGTTTTTTTGGCAATAAATGAAAAAAATAGAATTGCTTTATATTGCGAGGGGACGTTCCTACGTACCCCTAGTGACTATAACCGGTGTCATTTCCCCGCGCTTCCCCTCTAAAATAAAAATTTTCGATACAAACTAAATGTTTAAAAATACGTACCCCTTGATTCACAAAAAAAATCGTAGCGCCTTTATTTTCGATCCAATCATTACAAACGACACGGATTCGGAATCCTGAGGCTTTTTTACATAAGATACATGTAAAATAAATATAGGGCGCAACGTAAATTTTTCGAACATAAAAAATTGCAATTTTAGCAGCTCATTTTGGCACGATTTTGAACTTTCAAAAAATTGTAGCGCCGTTATTTGTGGACGGATCTTTAAAAACTATTCAGAATCGGATTTGGCAGCCTTTTTGGCTTCGGATAGGCCTAAGAAACCGTAGGCGTGCTATTCCAGAGCTTTGGGAAAACGTTTTGAAAATTCAAAATCGATGGGTTTTAACCCATGTTTTTTTGGCAATAAATGAAAAAAATAGAATTGCTTTATATTGCGAGGGGACGTTCCTACGTACCCCTACTAACTATAACCGGTGTCATTTCCCCGCGCAATGCTAATTTTTCGAATAATTAAAAATTGCAATTTTAGGACCACTTTTTTGCACAAAATGCCGTTATTTACGGACTAATATTTAAAAACTATTCAGATTCGGATTTGGCAGCCTGTTTGGCTACGGATAGGCCTAAGAAACCATAGGCGTGCTATTTCAAAGCTTTGATAAACCGTTTAAAAATACAACAAACATGGGTTTTATATTCACCAGCAGCAACGGGATCATCGATGGGGAAGATTTATATCCAGAATTGTTGTATTTAGTTAATATTATGCGGATTTTTTGTATGCAGATTTGTTTTTGGAAGAGTTTGGTCCATGTTTGATTTAATTAAAAATACACACTCTGTTAACGAGTGTGGTTTTTAATATTCTTAAATTCATATGGGATTTTTTAAATTTGTACCTTTAAACAATCAAGATAAATTTTGTTAATAAACTTTATCTGTTTGAAGATAAATGTTCCTTCCATTTTTGTTATTTGAATCTTAAATTTCTTGGATTGTTTAAAGATTACTCTCAAGTTGTTTTTTGTTTATTTCTAACACCTATTATTTATTTATTTATTTATTTTTACATTTTCTTTTATAATTTGCTTATGTTATTTTAAACTTACATTATTTTTGTTATTCACATTTCAACTTGCGACATAAAAATTATTTTCCTACTTCTACTTACTTTTCTTAATAATTGTCATCTCTTCTTTAAATTTCATTTAGTATTCTGTATATTTTTTTATTCTCTTTACACATTTTTAAATAGTATAATTATAATAATTATTACAATTAATATTAATTAATTATTAAATTAATATAAAAAATTAATTATATTTGTATTGTATAATGTAAAACAGATAAGAAGTTTGAATTAAATATTTTTGAAGCCGCGGACTTCAAAAATGTGTAATTCAAACTTTTTAACTGTTAAATTTAAACTCTGTAAAAGAACCTTTATAAATTATTATATAAAATAAAGAGTCTTTATCGTTACTCGACTTTTAATTAAATTAATTGCAAGAGCAAGAGCAAGAGTCAGGTGGGTTTTTTATCTAAAACTACTTGAACATTCAAAAATAAATTTTAAATTAATAGTATATGATCATATTATTTATACGACTAAAACACACATTTTAGTCTATAATTTTCTTTTTTTCCCGCCAAAAGTTTCGACTAACCTTTTCTCACTTCTGTACTCCTGTTACAAATCAACAAAATTTGGTGCATATTGTCCAAGTTTTCCTCAAAAATTTTTGTAGCCTGCGGTTATAGTTTTCTTAATTTTGCAAACCGAACTAAATTTCGTCAATTTGTATCAGGATCACATGATATATGAGGAGGTATTCGAAATCAAAATTTTACTTTGCCTAACCGTATTAACGTGCAAATTTTTTCTTTTATTCCCGCTAAAAGTTTCGACTAACATTTTCTCACTTCTGTACTCCTGTTACAAATCGACAAAATTTGGTGCATTTTATTCAAGTTTTCCTCAAAAATTTTTGTAGCCTGCGGATATAGTTTTCTTAATTTTGCAAACCGAACTAAATTTCGTCAATTTGTATCAGGATCACATGATATATGAGAAGGTATTCGAAATCAAAATTTTATTTTGCCTAACCGTATTAACGTGCAAATTTTTTCTTTTATTCCCGCTAAAAGTTTCGACTAACATTTTCTCACTTCTGTACTCCTGTTACAAATCGACAAAATTTGGTGCATTTTATTCAAGTTTTCCTCAAAAATTTTTGTAGCCTGCGGATATAGTTTTCTTAATTTTGCAAACCGAACTAAATTTCGTCAATTTGTATCAGGATCACATGATATATGAAGAGGTATTCGAAATCAAAATTTTTTAAAGCGGTTTGTCAGTTTCCTCTCATTTTTATATTTTTTTATGCAGGTAAATTTTAAATAAAAAAAAAGAAGTGTACATAAATTATATTTATTTTTCCAATTCGCCCCCTACACATCCCCTTACTTATTATTAACTACGTCTACTATAACAAATCAAAATATATACAATTTGAAAACTTAATAATTAAAAACTAAGTTGTCTTACAGAACAACTACAGAAACAAATGGGAAGTCAAAATGTAAGTATTTAAAATACAAAGATATGACATGATTCAAAATGAACAAAAAGATAAATAATTGTTAATAAACTACAAGGGATTAACTAACTTAAAATTAAACACCAAACAAATATAAGCCCTTCACATCGGACATATCTAACGGAGTCTTAAAATACCTGAAAAAGATGTACAATTTGTTACAAATTTAAAACCAAAAAAATAATAAAAAGCTGCATCCTTTTTTTGTTATAATAGAAAAAACCCTTATTTAAATTAAACAAGGGTACGAAATGCGTAAATTAACAAAACATTAATAGAAATGAATAACATGGGACTACAACTTCTTTTACATTGTATAAAAAATCAATAATAAATTCTGCACGTTATAAGAGTTTAGCATAAAGTCCCAGGGATGAGAGCTAACGGAGGAAGTTACAGAGATGCACACTCTTCACCTTTTGTAGACACCATCAATAATAATTTAAATATTCGTCATGCGTCGACGTAGAGCATTCGAGATGAGCAGCGATGACGTCACTTTTGAGCGCCCCCTCTATGGATATATGGCTGAACTAGCGACAGTATTATAGGCATCTTCATTACCGGCCAAAGCTGCAACCCATCATACAACCACATGGCCGCAATGTGTTGTATGACGGGTTGCAGCCGTTCACCGATTCAATTTCTGAAAAACAACACATATATCAAAAACTAAATAAAACTAATTAAAATACACCAAGCACGTGTATGTAATGCTTGCAATGAACTCAATCTTTCCAAAGTACCAAGTCAGGCAACGTGGTTTTACTATTAACATCTACATAAAGCCTTTCAAACATTGCTTAATCTTTTCGGTGAACGTTTGAGATGTCTCTTTCCCATAGAAAACAATTAGCAACATTTAAACTATTGATTAATATAAATAGGTAAGACCCCAAACCAATACCGAAAGAAAATCAGACTCACATTGGACATTTCACTTAAACGATCTTCCAAAAAGCAACACTAATGAATTACCTACTACGATTTAATTATTTTTTAAATTAACACACTATTAATCAATATTTGATTTAACGCAAAAGCCGTGCGTTCAATGGCACAGTAAAAATGTAATTAAAAAGAAAACTAACCGCTTTTCTTATCGCTGAAGCTCGAAATTATCAGACCCACGAAACCGAAACTTTAAAGGAATAATTTATGTACAAAATGTGATTTAAATTTGCGCAAGGGCTGTCCAATGTGGTTCTAATAACGCTATTAAATGCATGCGTTCAGAAATGGCGACTTACTCCTTTGTCAAAGTAGTCTATCCTCGACCAAAAAATAACAAGTAACAAAAGTAATTTGTAAATAAAAATAAATAAAGGATTTTTTTATTTGATGTACATCTTAAAGTTCATCTGTTTATGGAATCCAATCTTCCATCCACATTTAAATAATTCTTCAGTAAATCATATCTGAAAAACGATCAAATATGTGTTTCAAAATTTAAAAATAAAAAATTAATCACGCACCTATATGGAGATAAATCTCTATGCCTTGCTAGTCGTATTTCTAAAGTGTGAAGATAGAAAACGGTTTCGTTTACTTCTTCAAAATATCGCCCTTCTTCGTCGAGCGATAAAGTGTCTTGGTTTTTCATGTGCCATTGCTGCTTCTCTTGTAAATACGCAGATTCCTAAAAATAAATCAATTCTGTAGCAATTTTATTAAAGTAAAAACTGTTCTGCAAGAACGACTGAATTATTGAAGTTATACTTCTTTTGGGGGTGAGAGTAAAACAGCAGCACTTCTAACAAAAATTTGACGGTAGAAGTTAGCAGTCTAAGAAAGTAAATTAATTATTGTGAATCATGCTTAAAACGGAGTGTGCACATTCGAGCTCAAAGTGGCACATTCCGATCTCGGGAAAATAAAGCGCGCCGCTCCGCGTCGCGCTTCATTTGCCTCCCTCGCTCGGAAATGTGCCACTTTTCGCTCGAATGCGCACATCTTCGTATTTATTTATATTAATTTTTCACACGTGGGCATATTTAATTTAGTGACCCCAAAGAAGTATAACTTCTAGCGTGCGTACATAAGTACACGCATCACTCTTTTTAAAATTAAATGTTGGTCCAAAATAGATGGCTATTAAATTATACCTAGTCTTTACCTTATCGAATTTTTGTTGAATTTTATTGGCACGTGCAACCAACATTTGCTTAAATTCATTTAAACACCAATCGCGTGCTTGCAGTGCTTGTAACGAACTCAATCGTTTCAATGAACCAAGTCGAGCAACGTAGGGTGTCAAATAATCAACTTCATCCTCGACTTCTCGTTCTCTGTGCTCTTTCTCGGCTTGTTCCTAAAAAATTTAAACGATTTAGTCGAATGGGGTCACCTATGGATGGTTTTAATGGAAATGGTACCCGAACACCTTATACACCTAATAAAAACCATGTACCTCGCTATACAGTCCTTTATTAATTAGGGCACTTATTCTTTGGTCACATAATCAAGAGAAATGGAATGGAAAACCTATGCATACAAGAAAAAGGTAATGGTAAAAGAAGAAGAGGTCGGTTACCCGAGACATTCATTGATCAAATAAAAAAAACTGGTGTTCGCGCGTTAGAAGTTATACTTCTTTGTCCTCGGTCGGCTTTAAGTACAATTTACGGTACTTGTGCCTTGGAATGAAACAATGAAACAATGAACAATCAACGAGTTTTATCGATTTTATGGCTCGGATATTGTAAGTCATTTAAATACAGCTGTATTTTGAGTTTAACTTAGAAAGTTGATTTTGAAAGTATAAGGTATGTATTATTTTGTTTTATTAAAGAATTACTTTATCTTCACACGTATTAATATTGAAGAGATCAATTTTAAATAAAATTTACTAATATTATGTTACGTTAATTTTAGATAAACAGCAATACTTCCAAGTTATAAAATCCTACAATAATTCTGGAAATTTTTCCCGAGATCGGAATGTGCCACTTTGAGCTCGAATGTGCACACTCGGCTTTAAGCACGATTCACAATAATTAATCCACCATCTTAGATGACTGCCTTCATGCTGCCAAATTTTCGGCTTGCACTCCAGCGCCTAATGAAGTATAACTTCAAAAATTCCCTTGCCAAAAGAAGCCAGAAACTAGATAAACATGGCGGACTGTTGTCGTATCTGGGTTCTTTGGGGGTGAGCTCACAATGCTCAAAATCCAGTTACAACTACCCTTAAAATGGCTTAAAATACCTTTTCGTGCATGCCCTTCCTGTGTTCCACGTTATGCTCTCGATCGAACAAAGATATATTCAGCTTCGGAAAGATCTTCTCGATACATCTCAACTTCAAGAATTCCAACACCTACAAAATATAATTTACGAATTAAAATGGCCAAAGCTATAAATTAACAAAAAAACCTGATCTTCGATCTCCCTGATATGATACAACGTTTTGTCTTCCTCCCCCAATTGCTGCTCGAGCAAATAGAACAAACACATTTGTCTCGGAGGCTTGGAACCAACTTCGGCTTGATAACCGACTGTTAATTCGGGGTTGAATCTTAACTTATCGCCCATTTCCGCTAAAGGTGGTTTATTAAAGTCTCTCGTCGATGCCGTCACTTTGCCTTCTTCGTAATGATATTTAATGTGAATCTCTCGATCGATGATAGCAAATTCTCTGATTGATATATCCTCCGATGCTGGTTTCTTCTCATTTCGATTGAACTTTTCTACGATGTTCTAAAACACAAGCATTTTACAATTTAAAATTATAATAATAAAACTAATTCAACATTATCTTATAAATATTTTGTTGGTTAAAACTTACAACAACAATTCTACGAGTCCCTTCAATCATGCCTGGTGGTGGTTCCCCCCTTTTAGCATAATCAATATGCCGATAGTAAATTCTAATTTTATAAATTTAATAAGAGACTTAATATTAAGTTTAGATTTCATTTTTGTACCTATCTTCTGTGTCCACATAGTCCTCCGTTAAGAATCGACCGTCTAATCTTAGCTTCGACAAACCATCGTACCTCGCATGATGATAAAATTCGATGGTCCGAGGCAGCTCAACAGAAACGTCATCTCCCACCAAATACTTATGCACTAAAATTAGATCTAAAATAACCTAAGGACAAGACCGTCTTCCTTTACATTTCACAGCATCTTCTCGTCCCGAATAAAAGTACTCTGTTATAACGCCGGTGGTGCAGTCGCTTACAATTTTGTATAAGTTGTCGTTTCTGTTCTTGTAGTGCTCTTCGATCGTGTGCATTTCGGATGGGGAACATTCCAAATCGTTGTATCTGCACACCCGAGTGACCAAGCCATCTTCTTGAATAAATTCCGTGAACTGTTCCACGAGAGTTCGTTTGAACCACGTCTTTTTTACTCCATTTGGAAAACGTTCAGTTAAAACTAAAACACTACGAATTTAATCACATAAATTTAACCAAAAAAAGGTCTTTTACTTTCATGAGGAATAAAAATCCGAAGACTCCACGGTGTAGGTATATCTAAATGCTTCTCGTCCATAATCGAAAGTAATTTGATTTCCTCTTCTTCCATGTCTTGAGAGAACTTCGATTCCCTCCATTTCATAGGCTCCCCGATCAAAAGATGCTCCCAATTCTCCAAGTTCGATAAGTCATAATCTAACTCGTCTAAGCCTTTCCCACAATCTTGTAAATTAATCTAAAATTATGCTATTTTATGCAATTGAAATAAATTAACCTCTTAAAACACGGCTACCCAATAATTATTGTGATTCCACAAGCTTTCAATGCCACAATAAAGATTACTATTTAAAGGATGAATTGCTCCCGTGCTGGGTTCGATGAACACAGAAGTTTCGACATCCATCGTCCCGGCCAGCAGCAAAACCCATCCGTGCAGCCGTTGCCCATAAAGTTCGTCGAAAGGCGGCGTTTCTAATTCCTACAAAATAAACTTGTAAGATTAAATTTATCGATAATAAAGTCTTCATAAAAATGTAACGCGTAAAAGTAAGTACCTTTAAACGTTTCCTTTCGGCTTCGGCAAAACGTTCCTTCTCCTGCATAATTCTATCGATTTCGCGCTGTTCCATTTCCAATAAAAACTTGCTTCTCAAATCTTTTGCTGGTTTTAAAGCGTATTTTGTGGCCGTAACAGTTTTCTCAACTACTGCTTCCTGCAAAATGAAAGGAAACTTTATTTTAACAAGCGACTTTCAAATTGGTCTTACCTCTTCTTTCTCGATTGGAAATGGGGAGTCGACTCTGGTCATTATTTTCAAACACACGTCTTGAGTTGCATAGCCGGACACCACATAAGCATCGTAATTAAAACCGATGAGCAGAGAACAAAGGGCCGTTGCTATCTCGAAGGAGTGCCCCGATTGTCGAAGGAAGACCGAGTGCGGCGAATACAACCTGTTGGGCTGAAACCATTAAAAAGCATTAATTTAACTAATTCGTTATATTTTCACATGTTCAATAATTATGTAAACAATAATTTCAAATTTATAATAACCCAGACGATGTGTCAAAGAAGCACAAGATGACAAAAGCTTCTGTCCAACGTTAAAAAATAAAATAACTAAAAAATACTTCGGAGATGTCGCGCACACGAAGTTGCCTATACGAAAGGAGTCATTTTCATCCCCTTCGTAAATTATTCAAGTTTATCATTTTCGTACGAATTATGAATACTTCTAATAATTAAAAATTAAAGATTTTGTGTCTTCTAAAAAGGATACGATCAGAATTTGTTTAAATCCTTAATTTTTAACCCAGAAAAGTGTACGAAAAGGATTTCAGACGATAATAATAATAATAATATACGCAATGCGTCTGAAACGGAATAGTTTAATTTTTATCCCGAAAATTTATTTAAATACCTTTTAACTAATAGTTCGAAACGTATTGGGGATGAACCTTATCGATCCCTTTGTTTAAAAATCGAATTTGTGATAAAGAGAGTGGTTGTTGTTTTCTAAATACGCGGACTATTTAAATCCGTTATCCAATTAGTAACCATAGTTACGGGTCTAAAATTAAACAGCAACAATCTTCGATTAAAGGGCGCCAAATTCAAATTAAATTTGAATTCGGGAAACTTTGTTTTGAAGTTTAAGCGAGCCAAAAGCAGCAAAGAAAATAAAAAAAAAAAAAAGAAGAGAAAAATGATAAACGAAGGAGCAATCAAAAGCGATGAAAAGTCGCGAGTTGTAATAAAATTAAAACGAGACAGGAAAATAGGCTCGTAAAGAAGAAAATTGGTTTGAAATTTGCCATTAAATTAACTAAGGGGATCCGAGTATTTCCGCAAAGATAATAAATAAAACACAAAGCTCGACTTCTCTCGACAGAAAAGCTCCCCCTTACTCGAAAGAGAATTACGAACTTTAAAAGTGTTTATAAAAGCCTCACACTCTAAAAAGCAACAAGTGTCCATAAAAATCTGATATGGGAACGGAATTCCTAAAGAATGTTCACCCCTGTTTGTTTTATTACTTTTATTACGTCCTACAAACTGTTGCGAGTAACAGGTGGCACAACAAAATAACAACGAGTTCGCTCCGAAACCGTAAAAAGTTCTTTAATCCGCTTTAATGTCTCTGTTCCGCCCTTTTTGTCCTCCCTATTAATTGTTATTTTTTTATATTACGCACTTATTAGTTTTATTAAGTGATTTTTCCGCTTCTGCGAAGGGAAAGTTGGCGTGGCCTTTTTAATCCCTTCGTTTCGTAATTGGGGCATTTGTTTATTTTAACTTAAGAGTGGACGTTCTTTGTTTCATAATCAATTCAAATTTAAATTGGAACGCCAGTAACGAAAGCCAAAAAGTCTGGGAATTTAAGATTTGCAAGGTTTTATAAAGATCTTGAAAAATTAGTGTTGCGCCCCCTATGGTTATTTTGCACGTATCTTATGGGGAAAAGTCGCACGATTCCAAATTTGGGTCGTTTTTTTGAAGTTATACTTCTTTTGGCGCTTTGGGAGTTACATTTTAGCAGGGAACGGAAGTTGTGCGCGCCAGCTAACGACAATTAGGCAGTATAAAGTCGGCCATCGGAAAAAGTAAATTAATTTTTGTGAATCACGCTTGAAGCCGAGTGTGCACATTCGAGCTCAAAGTGGCACATTCCGATCTCGGGAAAATGAAGCGCGCCGCTCCGCGTCGCGCTTCATTTGCCTCCCTCGCTCGGAAATGTGCCACTTTTCGCTCGAATGCGCACATCTTTATGTAAAAAAACATCGTTTTTTTTTTTCAAAACGTTTTCCCAACGCTATGTAATAGCACGCCTATGGTTTCTTAGGCCTATCTTAAGCCAAAAAAGCTGCCAAATCCGAATATATATAGTTTTTATTTATTGGTATGTAAATAACGGCGCTACAATTTTTTTTAAGTTCAGAATTGGCCAAAAAAGAGCACCAAAAATTGCAATTTTTTATTTTCGAAAAATTAACGTCGTACCCTATGCATATTTTACATGTATCTTATGTAAAAAAGCCTCAGGATTCCGAATCCGTGTCGTTTGTAATGATTGGATTGAAAATAAGGGCGCTACGATTTTTTTTGTGAATCAAGGGGTACGTATTTCTATTGATTTAGTTTGTATCGAAAATTTTTATTTTAGAGGGGAAGCGCGGGGAAATGACACCGGTTATAGTCACTAGGGGTACGTAGGAACGTCCCCTCGCAATATAAAGCAATTCTATTTTTTTCATTTATTGCCAAAAAAACATGGGTTAAAACCCATCGATTTTGAATTTTCAAAACGTTTTCCCAAAGCTCTGGAATAGCACGCCTACGGTTTCTTAGGCCTATCCGAAGCCAAAAAGGCTGCCAAATCCGATTCTGAATAGTTTTTAAAGATCCGTCCACAAATAACGGCGCTACAATTTTTTGAAAGTTCAAAATTGGCTCAAAATGAGCGCTAAAAATCGCAATTTTTTATTTTCGAAAAATTAACGTCGCACCCTATACATATTATACATGTATCTTATGTAAAAAGCCTCAGAATTCCGAATCCGTGTCGTTTGTAATGATTGGATTGAAAATAAGGGCGCTACGATTTTTTTGTGAATCAAGGGTACGTATTTCTATTGATTTAGTTTGTATCGAAAATTTTTATTTTAGAGGGAAGCGCGGGAAATCACACCGGTTATAGTCACTAGGGTACGTAGGAACGTCCCTCGCAATATAAAGCAATTCTATTTTTTCATTTTTCTCAAAAATACATGGGTTTAAAACCCATCGATTTTGAATTTTCAAAACGTTTTCCCAAAGCTCTGGAATAGCACGCCTACGGTTTCTTAAGCCTATCCGAAGCCAAGAAGGCTGCCAAATTCGATTCTGAATAGTTTTTAAAGATCCGTCCACAAATAACGGCGCTACAATTTTTTGAAAGTTCAAAATTGGCTCAAAATGAGCGCTAAAAATCGCAATTTTTTATTTTCGAAAAATTAACGTCGCACCCTATACATATTATACATGTATCTTATGTAAAAAAGCCTCAGAATTCCGAATCCGTGTCGTTTGTAATGATTGGATTGAAAATAAGGGCGCTACGATTTTTTTTGTGAATCAAGGGGTACGTATTTCTATTGATTTAGTTTGTATCGAAAATTTTTATTTTAGAGGGGAAGCGCGGGGAAATCACACCGGTTATAGTCACTAGGGGTACGTAGGAACGTCCCCTCGCAATATAAAGCAATTCTATTTTTTTCATTTTTTCTCAAAAATACATGGGTTAATAAAACCCATCGATTTTGAATTTTCAAAACGTTTTCCCAAAGCTCTGGAATAGCACGCCTACGGTTTCTTAAGCCTATCCGAAGCCAAAAAGGCTGCCAAATCCGATTCTGAATAGTTTTTAAAGATCCGTCCACAAATAACGGCGCTACAATTTTTTGAAAGTTCAAAATTGGCTCAAAATGAGCGCTAAAAATCGCAATTTTTTATTTTCGAAAAATTAACGTCGCACCCTATGCATATTTTACATGTATCTTAAGTAAAAAAACCTCAGAATTCCGAATCCGTGTCATTTGTAACGATTGCATTGAAAATAAGGGCGCTACGATTTCTTTTCTAAATCAAGGGGTACTTTTTTTTATTTATTTATTTTTCTCAAAAATTTTTATTTTAAGAGGGGAAGCGCAGGGAAATGAAATTGGTTATAGTTACTAGAGGTACGTAGTAACATCCTCTTGCAATATAAAACAATTTTATTTTTTTCATTTTTTACCAAAAAAACATGGATTAACATCCATGTTTTTTCTCGATTTTGGCCGATTTTGAAAATTGTTATATTAAGGCCCAATACATTCAAAAACAAAAGGTTTTTGCGAAATTCGCAAAGATGCCCGAATACGAGATGGTTTTGAAAATTAAAACTTAAATTTACATTTCGTAGGTTGGCAGCCCAATTTTTACCCTGATGTAACATAAGATCTTAACAATTTTTTTACATTTATTAAGCTTCGATACACGAGCTTTCCGAATCTAAAAAGATCACAAAAATATCTCCGCAACTAACCGAACTACGAATTTTTCAAGTCGAAATTCCGCCAAAAAAAAAACGTGCCCAACTCTTCAACCCCAATTTTCTCGTAAATTTCAAATGGCACGCCTATGGCTTCTTAAACTTGTCCGAAGCCAAAAAACCTGGGCATTTCAAATCTGCGAAGTTTGTAGAAATCCCTTCACAAATAACCGACCTACGAATTTTTTAATGTTTAACAAATTGCGTACAGTAAGACCCCGTTTAACGCGGGGCATACGTTCCAACGAGTTTAAGCGCTAAACGAAACAGCGTTAAACGAGGTCTTTGTGAAAGTGCCCCAATAAGTTCAAACAAACCTATATTTTGAAGCTTCAAGCAGGAGGCATTAAACGAGGTCTTACTGTATCATCAAACGCATTTCGACGACCCAATTTTTAAATAAACGTCGACAGGAACGGACTTTACTTTTTGCCCAACTTGGCCCGCATACAAAACGCGCGCGCGGCACCCTCGATTTCCTCTTCGCCCGCAGCAAGCAACACAAAAGTAATTCAATTTTTTTTTTGCGCGAATCGTCGGCGGGCTTTGGCGTTCGCTAAAATCGCGTGTGGTCGATTAAACGAAGAGGAAGAAGGTGAAAAACGAAGAAAAAGTGGTGGATTCCTTTGTGACGTACGAACGCGGAAGCGAAGTAGGCATGCAAGAAGCTGCCAACTTGATTTGGCGCTGGCAGCTTACCCTCATCAGCGTCAAAAATTTAAGCAACACCGTAGTTTGAAAGCGCGAGGGGCCTCGGCGCGCGTGAGGGTCGGGGAGGACGGGGAGGAGGGTCGTTCGGCCCAAGAGGGAACATCGACATCCGCCACCCCGCGAAGCCCTATCTGCGAGCATCTCCAATGCAGTGGAAAGTTCCGGCAACCGATGGCTTATGCATGTAGAGAGAGGCCTTCGGGTACGGAGGGTTCGAAAGGGAGCCTCACTCGCCGAGAGGACGGCAGGCGCCTTCGCGGAGGCGCGAGTGAGACGGCCTGAGGGTCAGTCGCGGGCTATTGAACTCGCGATTCTGGGAACGGTGCGCCGCATCATCCCTAAATCATAGTGTGCCCTGGCTGCCGGTCCTGCTGTGCCCCGACCATTAGTAAGAATTAGTTCACTTGCCTCGATGGTCGCCGTTTGTATTGGACCGACGATGAATAAATAATTTCAACCTTCTTCTTCTTCTTCCTCTTCGGCCCGGTACCCCCAGCCCGCCCGCCCTTCTAACGATTTTCGGGCCTTATTGAGGACGCATTTAAATTTAATCAACCCCATAAAACTTAATACCTTCGAGTACTTATTGAGAAAAAATATTGGTTTGGTTTCGGTCCGCGCGCCCCTCCGCCGGCACGTCGGTACCTACTCGTCCATTCCCAATTAGTTCTTATTACGACAATGCCTGGGGCAGATGGTCACTCGTTTCTCCCCCTTTTCGCCCGAACAATTTGTATGAATTCGACGTATAGAAAAAAATACACATTTTTGACGTTATACTTCTTTTGGCGCCGGGTTGAGGGTCAAATTTTTGTTGGTGACGGAAGTTGCGCGCGCACTTTATTGAAAATTCGATAGAACGACTTCAAAGTACGACGTCCGCAAAAGTTCTTATTTTTAATATTGCAATGAGTGGGACAAAGTGAGAATATACAAGAATTCCATAAGTGCAAGTGAGAGGGAACTATCAAAATTGTCTCAATGCGTATTAGTAGTAACATTTTTAGATAATAATTAATTTTATGAACATACACGATTGTTTTTAAAGTCGATTGTTGTGAATCGTGCTTAAAAAGCGAGTGTACACGTTCAAAGTTATACTTCTTTTGCGGCAATGAAAATTGCACGCCCACATCTATCAAAAATGGGGCAGTTGAAGTTACCCATATAAGAGAGTAAATTAATTATTGTGAATCACGCTTAAAACCGAGTGTGCACATTCGAGCTCAAAGTGGCACATTCCGATCTCGGGAAAATGAAGCGCGCCGCTCCGCGTCGCGCTTCATTTGCCTCCCTCGCTCGGAAATGTGCCACTTTTCGCTCGAATGCGCACATCCTCGTATTTATTAGATTTGTGTAGTTCATATTTCGCAATTTCCAACAAAAAATTTCACTGCAATTTAGTAAATATCGATTTTATGTTTAAAAACGTATTTTTACTATAGCAATGAGTGGGGGAGAGCGAAAAGATACGATAATCTCATAAGTATGAGTGCGATAAAACGATTAAAAATTATTTAACTAATTTCTTGTCTATTTTTTATTGTGAATCGTGCTTACAACCGAGTGCGCACATTCGAGCTCAAAGTGGCACATTCCGATCTCGGGAAAATGAAGCGCGCCGCTCCGCGTCGCGCTTCATTTGCCTCCCTCGCTCGGAAATGTGCCACTTTTCACTCGAATGCGCACATCTTCGTTTTTATTGATTAAAAAGTTAGTTTTTTAAAGATTTTGTTTCTTATGCAAAAAATACTATTAATGTTATGTTGATTTTGTTAAAAATTTGTGATTTAAATATCTCACTCGACCGAATAAAACAATTTCATTAGAGAAAAGTTAATGTTTTTGTAAATAACCATTTTACCCCCTCCCCATTAACCCCCAAATTTTCAATGTGTCCTAGGTACAACGTGGTACTGGCCGAGGTACATAGAATGTGTTGTACCTTGGCCTAATTTACCATTTTTTTTAAACGTCCTAAACACATGTAAGTACGAAATAGACATTTCTTATATTTTTGTGGTGGCTACTCAAATAATAGACCTTTCAATATATGCTAATACGGTTTGTGTACAGTGCGTCAAATTACAATAAAAAATATATAACTAAAAAACTGGCCTAGGTACAACAGGTTCCCCTATATTAACACGTGGTTATATTTAATATAGTTACGCCAAAGAAGTATAACTTCTAAAGTACACGCACCATATTTTTTTTTGTATGTTTATGAATTAGAAAATCGAATTATTGCTTTCTCACTTTAAATTTGAATTCCAAATTTGAAAAAATTTTAGAAATTCGAACACTTACGATTTTTTAATTCTTAATGTGTCACGAAAATGAATCGAAAATTTCAGCCCTTGATTTCTCAAAAAATTAACATTGCGCCCTATACTGATTTCAAATTGACGAGAAAGTCTCAAAATTTCAAATTTGGATTATTTTTAAAAAATTGAACCTGTAATAAGGACGCTACGGTTGTTCTTCTGAGTCAAATTGTACATTTTCCGATGTTTTTTAGTTTTATCAAAAAATTTTAGATGTGAAAAGACATGGAAGAAGGAATGACTACGGTTATGGATAATGGGGGTCCATAGCAAGGTCCCGTAAACAGTTTAAGCAATCGATTTCCCAATAGAAATTTTTTTTTTAAAGCAAAGAGGTTAACCTTTTTTTTCCCTTCGATTTTGGCCGATTTTGGGACTTAAGAGTTAGCATCGGTTCAGAAATGAGAGGATTTTGTGAAATTCGTAAAGATGCCGGAATTAGACCGTTTCGAAAATTAAAATTTTTCGTAAAATTTAGATTTTGTACAGTGGAAGCGCGGTCATCCCCACTACTTAATAGCGAACCCAATTTTTTTTACAATTGACATGCTCCGACAAATGATCTTACAAAATCTGAAAAGTTATTAAAGATATTGCCGCAAATAAGCGAGCTACGAATTTTCAAATTCAAATTTTTAAAAAAAGAAGTTATACTTCTTTGAGGTACCTAAATTAGATATAACCACTGGGTTTTAAACACGATTCGAAATAATTTTATTAACAAAAAATTAGTAAATAATTTTTATCATTTCCTCTCACTTGTACTTATAAGTTTGGGGTATCTTTTCGCTCACTCCCACTCATTGCTATGGTAAAAATACGTTTTTCGCACATATAACCCCGCATTCTGCAAAACTAAATTAATTTTTTTGATTTGAAAGAAAGTTTAATATACAAAATACAATGAATGCGGGGTATGTGCACGTTCGAGCGAAAAGTGGTACATTTTCCCGAGATCGGAAATGTGCCACTTTGAGCTCGAATGTGCACACTCCGTTTTAAGAGTGATTTACAATAATGAATTTACTCTCTTATATGGCTAACTTCAACTGGCCCATTTTTGTTAGTTGGGAGCGTGCAATTTTCATTGCTGCAAAACAAGTATAACTTCGAAAAGGAAAAAAAACGATAAAAAAAAAGAGACCAAGTCTTTCGCGATAAAGAACACTGTAAAATCAGCAAATCGTACAAATATGACTGGTGTCAATTCGCACAAAGTATTTTTATTTAATTGAAAGCTTTGGAAAAAGACCAAACGACATAGTTTATCTAAAAACATGTAAATAAGAGTTAAAAACTAATTGCTCTCCGAGTTGATAATGAAGGCAATATAAAAATGAACGCTTTTCCCAAATTAAGCAGTAAGAAAATTTAAAATGAATATTTTGGTCATTTTTTCATTGGTGTGCATAAGAAGTAAGTAATTCCTTTTTAAAAATTTAATTGCACCGTCCCCAACTTTAACTATATTTTTTTTCTAATTTCAACACTAAGAAATTTTAAATAAAATAGCTTAAGTTAAATTCAATAAATATTTGGAGGTGAAATTTTGAGGAAAATTAATTATCAGTTAAAGTATCGCTAGTATTTTTATTGATCGTTCCCTCTCACTTGCACTCATGAGAATCTTTCATCTTTTCGCTCTCTCCCACTCATTTCTATGGTAAAAATACGTTTTTCGAACATATAATCGATATTTACTGAACTAAATTGAATTTTTTGATTTGAGAAAGAGTTTAATATACAAAATGCAATGCAATACGAGGATGTGCGCATTCGAGCGAAAAGTGGCACATTTCCGAGCGAGGGAGGCAAATGAAGCGCGACGCGGAGCGGCGCGCTTCATTTTCCCGAGATCGGAATGTGCCACTTTGAGCTCGAATGCGCACACTCGGCTTTAAGCGTGATTTACAATAATTTTGATCAATAAAATCGACAAAATATTAATAAACAATTTTAATTATTTCATCTCACTTGCACTTATAACATTGCCGTATCATTTCGCTCTCTCCAACTCATTGGTATGGTAAAAATACGTTTTTCGAACATATAATCGATATTTACTGAACTAAATTGAATTTTTTGATTTGAGAAAGAGTTTAATATACAAAATGCAATGCAATACGAGATGTGCGCATTCGAGCGAAAAGTGGCACATTTCCGAGCGAGGAGCAAATGAAGCGCGACGCGGAGCGGCGCGCTTCATTTCCGAGATCGGAATGTGCCACTTGAGCTCGAATGCACATCTTTAAGCGTGATTTACAATAATTTTGATCAATAAATCGACAAAATATTAATAAACAATTTTAATTATTTCATCTCACTTGCACTTATAAATTGCCGTATCATTTCGCTCTCTCCAACTCATTGGTATGGTAAAAATACGTTTTCGAACATATAATCGATATTTACTGAACTAAATTGAATTTTTGATTTGAGAAAGAGTTTAATATACAAAATGCAATGCAATACGAGGATGTGCGCATTCGAGCGAAAAGTGGCACATTTCCGAGCGAGGAGGCAAATGAAGCGCGACGCGGAGCGGCGCGCTTCATTTTCCGAGATCGGAATGTGCCACTTTGAGCTCGAATGCGCACACTGCTTTAAGCGTGATTTACAATAATTTTGATCAATAAAATCGACAAAATATTAATAAACAATTTTAATTATTTCATCTCACTTGCACTTATAACATTGCCGTATCATTTCGTCTCTCCAACTCATTGGTATGGTAAAATACGTTTTTCGAACATATAATCGATATTTACTGAACTAAATTGAATTTTTGATTTGAGAAAGAGTTTAATATACAAAATGCAATGCAATACGAGGATGTGCGCATTCGAGCGAAAAGTGGCACATTTCCGAGCGAGGAGCAAATGAAGCGCGACGCGGAGCGCGCGCTTCATTTCGAGATCGGAATGTGCCACTTGAGCTCGAATGCACACTCTTTAAGCGTGATTTACAATAATTTTGATCAATAAAATCGACAAAATATTAATAAACAATTTTAATTATTTCATCTCACTTGCACTTATAACATTGCCGTATCATTTCGCTCTCTCCAACTCATTGGTATGGTAAAAATACGTTTTCGAACATATAATCGATATTTACTGAACTAAATTGAATTTTTGATTTGAGAAAGAGTTTAATATACAAAATCAATGCAATACGAGGATGTGCGCATTCGAGCGAAAAGTGGCACATTTCCGAGCGAGGAGCAAATGAAGCGCGACGCGGAGCGGCGCGCTTCATTTTCCCGAGATCGGAATGTGCCACTTTGAGCTCGAATGCGCACACTCGGCTTTAAGCGTGATTTACAATAATTTTGATCAATAAAATCGACAAAATATTAATAAACAATTTTAATTATTTCATCTCACTTGCACTTATAACATTGCCGTATCATTTCGCTCTCTCCAACTCATTGGTATGGTAAAAATACGTTTTTCGAACATATAATCGATATTTACTGAACTAAATTGAATTTTTTGATTTGAGAAAAAGTTTGATATACAAAATGCAATGCAATACAAAGATGTGCGCATTCGAGCGAAAAGTGGCACATTTCCGAGCGAGGGAAGCAAATGAAGCGCGACGCGGAGCGGCGCGCTTCATTTTCCCGAGATCGGAATGTGCCACTTTGAGCTCGAATGTGCACACTCGATTTTAAGCACGATTCGCAATAATTTTAGTGACGAAAAATTAGTAAATAATTTTTATCATTCCCTCTCACTCGTACTTATAAGTTTGTCGTATCGTTTCGCTCTCTCCCACTCATTGCTATGGTAAAAATACGTTTTTCGAACATATTTACCGAACTAAATTAAATTTTTTGATTTGAAAGAAAGTTTAATAGACAATATTCAATAAATACGAGGATGTGCGCATTCGAGCGAAAAGTGGCACATTTCCGAGCGAGGGAGGCAAATGAAGCGCGACGCGGAGCGGCGCGCTTCATTTTCCCGAGATCGGAAATGTGCCACTTTGAGCTCGAATGCGCACACTCGGTTTTAAGCGTGATTCACAATAATTAATTTACCCTCTTACATGGCTAACGTCAACTGCCCAATTTTCGTTAGTTGAGCAATGCATAACTTTCGCCGCTACAAAAGAAGTATCACTTCAAAAAAAAAAAAACGCAATTTTATAGCTTTATTGCGTTCAACACGACAAAATAGTGATCGGATATTGGGGCCCCTTTACATTTTGGTACATTTCTTTTTTTCCCAATTTTTTTGCCGAACCGTCACAAATCTCAAATTTACGCTTCGTGTGCGGGGAAAAAAAAGCACTGCCGCCTAATGACAAAAGGGAAAACGGAGAGGGCACGCTGGGACGTCGCATTTGAAGCGATCCAAGAGATCTGAGGCGTAGATGTTGGCGGCGTCATTCGGCCATCTGTTTTTCGACGGACAGACGGAGCTGCTGCAACGCGGTCAGATTTGTCTTCTAACCGTGTAAGAGGCATTCGAAACGGTCTCGGTGCTGATATAAATCAAGTCGGGGTGAAATGGACACATTTACAGCTCACGCCACGTTTGCCCTTTCAAAAGTCTTTCCAAATTCTAGGAATGCACGGTCTCCGCTTCTGCTCTCCCGCTTATCGCAAGAGCCCTCCTTCTGCTTTATGTGCCTCTGACATGTCTTTATGAAACGCCGTTCGCCTCCTCTTCAGATAACAAGCGTTTTGCACGCACGCACACACACACACACAAAAAAAAAGAGAGAAAGGAAAGGAACGACCTTAGATTTGGGCAAAATAACGCGCCTTTGGAAATCGACGTGCGTGGGTGCGTGCGCGTGGACGTCGATGGCGTTTATATCGAACAGACGCCAAAATGTTTTCTTTGTCTTCTTCGAGTATCCCACTGCCCTATATTGGGGGCGCTTTTATTCTTCGCCTTCAATTTTACGACGACTTTTAAGCACCTATTTATTCTTCCTCGTCGTCTCGCTGCGAAATTTTGATTTGTTTTTTTTTTTTACTTCGGCTTTTAATTAAAAAGGGGTTTCGCACGCGAACGTCGCTTCCTGCGAACATTTTCGTAATGAAAATGTTGGTGGGCGCGCGTACATAAAATCGTTGGAGATTTCAAAAAATTTGTGAACGGATCTTTACGAACGTGGTGCACTTTTCGACTTCGGATAGGTCGAAAGAATCGTAGGCGCGCCGTTTGAATTTTTTGAGAAATTTTGGGGTTTAAGGGTTGAAGTTATACTTCTTTCCGGAAGGTACGCGCGCGCAACTAACGAAAATTTCAGTGTGACGTTAGTCCGCGAAGAAAATAAATTAATTATTGTGAAAACGAATGGTTTATTAAAGTTATACTTCTTTTGGGGCTGAGAGTAAAATTGCAGCAGGGAACGGGGTTGCGCGCGCACTTCTAGCAAAAAATTGAGGGTTGAAGTTAGGCGTCTAAGAAAGTGAATTATTAATTGTGAATCGTGCTTAAAACGGAGTGTGCACATTCGAGCGAAAAGTGGCACATTTCGATCTCGGGAAAATAAAGCGCGACGCGGAGCGGCACGCTTCTTTTGCCTCCCTCGCTCGGAAATGTGCCACTTTTCGATCGAATGCGCACACACTTCCTATTTTTTAAATTTATTTGTTATTTTTCGCTATTTCAAATCAAAAAAATTAATCTATTTTAGTAAAAATGGAATTTATGTTCGAAAAACGTATTTACCATAGCAATGCGTGGAAGGAGCAAAAGATACAAAAACTAGTAAGTGTAAGCGAGAGGAACGATTAAAATTACTTAACTAATTTTTCGGTCTAAATTTTTGTGAATCATGCTTAAAAACGAGTGTGCACATTCGAGCTCAAAGTGGCACATTCCGACCTCGGGAAAATGAAGCGCGCCGCTCCGCGTCGCGCTTCATTTGCCTCCCTCGCTCGGAAATGTGCCACTTTTCGCTCGAATGCGCACATACTTCCTATTTTTTAAATTTATTTGTTATTTTTCGCTATTTCAAATCAAAAAAATTAATCTATTTTAGTAAAAATGGAATTTATGTTCGAAAAACGTATTTACCATAGCAGTGCGTGGAAGGGAGCAAAAAGATACAAAAAACTAGTAAGTGTAAGCGAGAGGGAACGATTAAAATTACTTAACTAATTTTTCGGTCTAAATTTTTGTGAATCATGCTTAAAAACGAGTGTGCACATTCGAGCTCAAAGTGGCACATTCCGACCTCAGGAAAATAAAGCGCGCCGCCCGCGTCGCGCTTCATTTCCCTCGCTCGGAAATGTGCCACTTTTCGCTCGAATGCGCACATACTTCCTATTTTTAAATTTATTTGTTATTTTTCGCCATTTCAAATCAAAAAATTAATCTATTTTAGTAAAATGGAATTTATGTTCGAAAACGTATTTACCATAGCAGTGCGTGGAAGGGAGCAAAAGATACAAAAACTAGTAAGTGTAAGCGAGAGGGAACGATTAAAATTACTTAACTAATTTTTCGGTCTAAATTTTTGTGAATCATGCTTAAAAACGAGTGTGCACATTCGAGCTCAAAGTGGCACATTCCGATCTCGGGAAAATGAAGCGCGCCGCTCCGCGTCGCGCTTCATTTGCCTCCCTCGCTCGGAAATGTGCCACTTTTCGCTCGAATGCGCACATCTACGCATTTCTTAGATTTGTGTAGTTTATATTTTGCAATTTCCAATAAAAAATTTAAATGCAATTTCGTAAATATCGATTCTATGTTCAAAAACGTATTTATACCATAGCAATGAGTGGGAGAGAGCGAAAAGATACGACAAACTTATAAGTACGAGTGAGAGGGAATGATAAAAATTATTTACTAATTTTTCGTCACTAAAATTATTGCGAATCGTGCTTAAAATCGAGTGTGCACATTCGAGCTCAAAGTGGCACATTCCGATCTCGGGAAAATGAAGCGCGCCGCTCCGCGTCGCGCTTCATTTGCCTCCCTCGCTCGGAAATGTGCCACTTTTCGCTCGAACGCGCACACTCTCGTATTTATCGAATTTTGTATATCAAACTTTCTTTCAGATCAAAAAATTTAATTTAGTTCGATAAATTAAACAATTTTAATCATTCCATCTCACTTGCACTCATCAGATTGACGTATCTTTTCGCTCCCTTCCACTCATTGCTATGGTAAATACGTTTTTCGAACATATCATCGATATTTATTGAACTAAATTAATTTTTTTGAATTTTAAGTAAAATTCTATGTAAAAAATCCAACGAATACGATTCACAAAAATTAATATCGTTCTCAACGCGCCAAAAGAAGTGTAACTTCAAAAAATGGGTTATGTTCGGATTGAAATTGATTTTAATACACGGGGGGCGCTTTCGGCCGTTGTTGTTGCTTTTTTTTTTCAAATCGAGCGCGCACGCGGGGGGAATTAAAATTAGAACGCGGCCCTACAGAAGGGCAACCAACGGTTAGTTGGTTTTTTTGTTGATTTAATCGAATGGCGGATTGTGGGAACGTGCAAAATTTACGCGTCACCCCTTCGCTGCGAGCTGCCGTCATCCCCCATAGGATACGCATTTTCCGCATCCGAAACGCACCTTCGCCCCGCTCATGGCTTATATCGGCGCGGACCCCATTGCCTTCGCTTCAAAAGATTTATCCCCAAATAAAGGAATTATAAAGGGTTACCGTAAATGGAAAAGGTGATCGATCACTGTGCGAGTGGTTGGGGTAGGTCGGTGATTTATTTCGTGCGTCACTATTTATCGAAATGCAATTCGTTCGTTTATTGATCGGTTGTTTTTTTTCGGCCGTAGAAAAAGGCCTAAAATTAAACAAAAATAACATTGAACAAATCGCACATTCTTTCTTTTTTTTTTTTGGTTTTAAATAATTAAAAAATTGATGGGGCGGGGAGTTGGGTGTAAAGACCAATTCGTTCGATAAATCAACACATCCTATTATTCCCAAAAAAGCCAAAAACGCAATACTCGATCACTTGCCGTATTTTAAAAAAAATCCTATACTATGAATAAAATATTACTGACATTAAATTTATTGCATAATCAAAAATCGATAAAATGTATTTAATAAGTTGTGAACCGATGCCGTGGATCACATTTGTTTTTCTTCTTAAGAACATTACGTTGTGTCGAAATGAAAATAAAAAAAAATCTCGATTACAAAAAAAAAACTTTTATCAAAACCAATAGTCTTTAAAAAATAATGACAAAATACGTAACTTTATTATAGAATATTTTGAACAAATTTTGATATTTGGTATCCTTAAATTTTTTTTAAACATTAAATGAGATCTTAAGATTCTTACTAGCTGCCCAAAATACTTTTAAAAAAATGCAATTGAAGAATTTTTATTTTTAAAATTAAAAAAAAAAACAATACAGTCAAACCTCGTTAATATTGTACCCTGTTAGTATGAACTCCTTGTTAGTCGAACAAACATGTTCCTCATATTGAGGTTTAACTGTACTGGTTAAATTTTTAGGACAAAGTAGCTTTATTTAATTCATAAAAAATTAATTATTAGTTAAAAATATTACGAATTCTTATTGCAGCAATTTTGATTATTCCGTCTCGCTTGCACTTATGAAATTCTTGTATCTTTTCGCTCTCTCCCACTCATTGTAAAATTAAAATAACCTTTTCTTTTTTTATATTAATACTAGGATGTGCACGCTCGACTTTTTTAAGCACAATTCACAATAATCGACTTATTTCTGCATAAAATTAATTACTACTTCAAAATGTCGAAAAGTTAATTGAAACAATTTTAATCGTTCTGTCTCATTTGCATTTTTGGTATGCTCTTATCTTTTCGCTCTCTCCCACTCATTGCAAAATTAAAAAAACTCTTTTTGTGTATTTTAAGTTAAATTCAATAAATACGAGGATGTGCGCATTCGAGCGAAAAGTGGCACATTTCCGAGCGAGGGAAGCAAATGAAGCGCGACGCGGAGCGGCGCGTTTCATTTTCCCGAGATCGGAATGTGCCACTTTGAGCTCGAATGTGCACACTCGATTTTAAGCAAAATTTGGTGACGTAAAATTATTAAATAATTTTTTATCGTTCCCTCTCACTCGTACTTATGGCTTAGTGGTATCTTTTCGCTCGCTCCCACTCATTGCTATGGTAAAAATAAGTTTTTCGAACATATAATCGATATTTAACGAACTAAATTTAATTTTTTGATTTGAAAGAAAATTTAATAGACAAAATTTGATAAATACGAAGATGTGCGCATTCGAGCGAAAAGTGGCACATTTCCGAGCGAGGGAAGCAAATGAAGCGCGACGCGGAGCGGCGCGCTTCATTTTCCCGAGATCGGAATGTGCCACTTTGAGCTCGAATGTGCACACTCGATTTTAAGCAGGATTTGGTGACGTAAAATTATTAAATAATTTTTTATCGTTCCCTCTCACTCGTACTTATGGCTTAGTCGTATCTTTTCGCTCGCTCCCACTCATTGCTATGGTAAAAATAAGTTTTTCGAACATATAATCGATATTTAACGAACTAAATTAAATTTTTTGATTTGAAAGAAAGTTTAATAGACAAAATTTGATAAATACGAAGATGTGCGCATTCGAGCGAAAAGTGGCACATTTCCGAGCGAGGGAGGCAAATGAAGCGCGACGCGAAGCGGCGCGCTTCATTTTCCCGAGATCGGAATGTGCCACTTTGAGCTCGAATGTGCACACTCGGTTTTAAGCACGATGCACAATAATTTTGATGACAAAAAATTAGTAAATAATTTTTATCGTTCCCTCTCATTCGTACTTATGACGTAGTCGTATCTTTTCGCTCGCTCCCACTCATTGCTATGGTAAAAATACGTTTATCGCACATATTAATTTTTTGTCGAACTTATTAATCAAAATTATTGTAAATCACGCTTAAAACCGAGTGCGCACATTCCAGCTCAAAGTGGCACATTTATTTATATTAATTTAAAACACGTGACTATATTTAATAAAGTTACGCCAAAGAAGTATTACTTCTAACGCACGTACAAAAGTACAGCCACCAATTTTTTGCCAAAACGAAATAACTCAACGATCGCCATGGAAACGAAACCCCATATAATTTTTAACCTCAAATTGCTTTTAAAACTATCGAAACAAATCGAAACCGGTTGCCATAGAAACACTAACATTTGTTTTTAAATTATTATTACACTCTTAAAACGAAATAACTCAACGGTTACTATAGAAACACGATGTCACTTAACCTCAAAAACAATTGGGTTTATTTTTAGTTGATTTTTTTAAGTTTTGAGCAAAATATAACTTTTGAGAAGCGCTGCTTTGATTCGAAGGAACGAGTTCCCGATCCGGCCTGAATGTTGTTTAAAAAATAACGATTTTTGGCTTTTAATTTTCGTTTAATGGAAGAAATGTACGTTGCCGGTGCGTTTCGGAGCGACGTCGATAAAAAGCTTGTAAATACTTGAAGAATAACGGAAGCCGACGAAAATGTGGAACGGTTTCGCGAGCCGCAGGCTAATGGAACTTGTATTGAATAATTAGAGCATGAATTCGTGGTAAATCCGATCATTTTTAGCAACAATTTCGAAGCAAATAAGATCTGGGTAGCCGTGATCGTCTAGTGGTTAGGACCCTACGTTGTGGCCGTAGTAACCCAGGTTCGAATCCTGGTCACGGCAAGCGAAAGATCTATTTTTTTTTTAATAAAATAATTTTTTACCCAACCATTAATTTACTTTCTAAATCACTTTAATTAAAAATTACGAGATTGTTTCGAATGTGCAATTTGATTTGAATTCGGAATTCAGAGGACTTCTTTCCATAAGACACGTGCAAAATCGGCATCTTTGCGAATTACGCAGAAACCTTTTGTTTTTGAATGTATTGGGCCATTAATATATGGGAAACCGGTGCTAACTAAAAACTTTCAAAATTGGCCAAAATCGAGAAAAAAACATGATGTTAGTCCATATTTTTTTTGAAAAAAATTAAATATTAGAATTGCAGGGGAATGTTCCTACGTACCCCTAGCAACTACAGCCGGTGTCATTTCCCGGCGCTCTCCCTCTAAAACAGAAATTTTCGCTTTTTTGAAAAATTAAAATGAAACTTTTAAAACGCAATAACTTTTTTATTTTTAAGAAGTATGCGGAAAGCGTTCATTTTCGAAAGTATTAGGTCTTAGTACGTCCGAAACCGGTGCTAACTCAAATCCCCCAAAATTGGCCAAAATCGAGAAAAAACATGGGTTAACCCCTTTGTTTTTTTATTTTGGAAAAATTGAAAAAATAGATTTGCTTTATTTTTTAGGGGGACCTTTCTGTGGGCCCATAGTGTCCATAACTAGAAGCGTTCTGCTCTGCTTCCTCATTAACGCAAAAAAAAAAATTGTCATTTTTTAGCGTCAATTTTTCTTTAAAACCAAAACATTTAAATTGAGTCAATTATTTTATTTTTGATTATTTCCCAAAATTCTTTTATTTCCGATCGCATTGGATCTTATTCTATCTGAAACCAGAGCTAACTCAAAACCCCTAAATTTTTTTAGAATTTTTTTTTCGGAAAATCGATTTTTTTATATAATTTTCGGGACGTTCCTATCGACCCCTGGTGTCCACGACCCGAACATTTTACCTCTACAACCCTTTCAACGTTAAAAATTTCCGACCCAACTTAAAATTTATACTTTGCCTCAAAAATAAAGGGGAGACCTTTTTATGGGCCCGTAGTGCCCATAACCGGAGCCATTTTGCTCTACTTCCCCATTAACGCAAAATTTTTTTGACATTTTTCAGCGTCAATTTTTCTTTAATACCATAACATTTAAATTGCGCCAATTATTTTATTTTTGATTATTTTCATAAATTCTTTTATTTCCGATTGTATTGGACCTTATTCAATCTGAAACCGGTGCTAACTAAGAACCCCCAAATTTTTTTATAATTTTTGTTTTTCGAAAATAAAGTGCTAACTTCTTTATTTTTGGTGCGATCGTTAAAAGCGAGCCGAATTTGGAATCGTGCGGCTTTTCCCCATAAGATACGTGCAAAATAACCATAGGGGGCGCAATGCTAATTTTTCAAGTAATTAAAGGTAGAAATTAAAAAAAATCGTAGCTGGCTTATTTGCGATCAGATTCATGTTTTTTTTGGCAAAAAATGAATGTGACACTTGAGTTTTAAGCTTTAAGCATGATTTACAATAATTTTATCAATAAATTCGATAAAAAATTAATAAATAATTTTAATCGTTCCATCTCACTTGCACTTATCAGATTGTTGTATCTTTTCGCTCGCTCCCACTCATTGCTATGGTAAAAATACGTTTTTCGAACATATAATCGATATTTACTCAACTAAATTAATTTTTTGATTTGAAAGAAAAGTTTATATACAAAATCCAGTGAATACATGGGGTTTCGTTTCCATGGCAACCGTTGAGTTATTTCGTTTTAGATTTGTTTTTTTTTTCTGGTGGTAAAAAAACAATTGGTGCCTGTACTTTTGTACGCGCGTTCGAAGTTATACTTCTTTCGCGTGACTAAATTAAATATATTAAATTAATATAAATGAATTCAATAAATGCGAAGATGTGCGCATTCGAGCGAAAAGTGGCACATTTCCGAGCGAGGGAAGCAAATGAAGCGCGACGCGGAGCGGCGCGCTTCATTTTCCCGAGATCGGAATGTGCCACTTTGAGCTCGAATGTGCACACTCGGCTTTAAACATGATTCACAATAAAAAAAATTGACAAGAAATTAGTTAAATAATTTTAATCGTTCTATCGCACTCATACTTATGAGATTATCGTATCTTTTCGCTCTCTCCCACTCATTGCTATAGTAAAAATACGTTTTTGAACATAGAATCGATATTTACTAAATTGCATTTAAATTTTTTATTGGAAATTGCAAAATATAAACTACACAAATCTAAGAAATGCGTAGATGTGCGCATTCGAGCGAAAAGTGGCACATTTCCGAGCGAGGGAGGCAAATGAAGCGCGACGCGGAGCGGCGCGCTTCATTTTCCCGAGATCGGAATGTGCCACTTTGAGCTCGAATGTGCACACTCGATTTTAAGCAGGATTTGGTGACAAAAAATGATTAAATAATTTTTTATCGTTCCCTCTCACTCGTACTTATGGCTTAGTCGTATCTTTTCGCTCGCTCCCACTCATTGCTATGGTAAAAATAAGGTTTTCGAACATATAATCGATATTTAACGAACTAAATTAAATTTTTTGATTTGAAAGAAAGTTTAATAGATAAAATTTGATAAATACGAAGATGTGCGCATTCGAGCGAAAAGTGGCACATTTCCGAGCGAGGGAGGCAAATGAAGCGCGACGCGGAGCGGCGCGCTTCATTTTCCCGAGATCGGAATGTGCCACTTTGAGCTCGAATGTGCACACTCGGCTTTAAGCGTGATTCACAAAAATTAATTTACTTTTTCAAATGGCTGACTTTATACTGTCTAATTGTCGTTAGCTGCGCGCGCACAACTTCCGTAGCCTGCTAAAATCTTACACCCAGTCGCCAAAAGAAGTATAACTTCAAAAAACCACTCCATTTCAAATAAAATAAAAAATTCGAGAACCGGTAGATTTAATAACCCTAATAAAACACACCAAAATCTAAATCGTAAATTGTTAAAAATCAAAAAACCGACACGTTGCCAAAATAAACGTCGTTTTTGTTGCCACGGGCAACGGCCAGTCATTTTAATTTACTCCCAAGTTGTAAATATGCCATTTTCGACTAACGACGGTCCTAGCGCACAACGCGCACTTGTAAATAATCGCTGGCAAGCGAAAAGGAGCCCCCCCGCGGGGCCACCGGCGAGGAAAAAAAAAAAGGGGACGGAAAAGAGTAATTCGAACGTTTTCGAAGAGGCAGGCGAAAAAAAAGCGAAATCGAAAACCCCTTTGTCTCTTAATAAAGCGGACGCGGGAAAAATCAATTTGAGAAAATTAAGCGAGGGGGTGGCGGTTGTGCTGCGAGCGGCGCCCACCCTTCCGCCGACCCTTGTATGTGACACGGCACGCTGTCGCGGACCAGCCGATTTAATGGCCAGCGGGGCGTGAGTAATGCGGCGAAAATTTCGCGTGTTCCGGCGTTTTTGGCGCGACTGTACCGAGAAAAAGAGAGAGGCGCAGCGGGAAAGGGCGTCTTTGCAGCCCTCGCACGTTTAACGTGGGGTGTCCTTGAGTCATCAGGGGTCGCCGTATACCTGATCGGGTGGTGCAATTGCTTCGCACGGCCCGCGGGGAGGGAAATGAACCCATTTTTCTGAGAAACGCACCGAGGGGGGAGGGGGGCACCGCAGCGGCAGCGCGGTCCGTGAAATTTTTTTCGCCGAGATTTTTGTCGTTCGCCCTCTCTCTCTCTCGCGCTCTTTTTTTTTTTGGGTGCGCTTTTGTTCGTTCGATAGCCGATGGATGGTCGATGCCCTTTAGATTTTCGACGACGTTCCGTTTGTCCGTCATGGCCGAAATCCTCTTTCTTATCTTCGGTATTTACGGCCTTTCTGCTTTTAGTTCCGAGTTTTATACAAAAGGTCGCACATAATATTGTTTCGAAACGAAGCGAGACCGTCGAATTGCGCCTTTAAAACGTTTATTTGCGTGCGCGGCCCCGGCGTTTCGGGAATTAACGTTTTGGATAATGCGAATTTTGTTGTTTCGCGGGGATAGGTCAAAAATTTTATGCGCGAATCGTTTGTTTTTCGAACAGGGCTTCTCGACTTTTTTACATGACGTCTATTTTCAAAATTGCACCCCGTTTTTAATTGATGAATCTAATACAGTGGATCCTCGGTTACTTAGAACCGGGGAGAAACTAAATTAAGGTCCGTTTTAAAACTGTACAAAAGCATCGATACCCGATCAGTATTTTGTGGTGTCGAACGAAATAAAGCTATACAAATTTTTTTATTGTTTAAAGTTAACAGGAATTGAACTGTCAATTAATTCAACACTTGTTAAAAATGCAACACGTTTCGTTTCTTTATTGAAACTCTTTCGAGGAACTCAAAATCAACAATTTGAAATTAACAATAATAATAAATAGAAGTATTTTATTTATAAAATACCATTAAAATTTCAAAAAATATTTCAAACGTGAAAAATCAAGATTTTAACAAAAATAATCCATTGCGTATTTTATTTATGCTATTTATTTATGCAATTATTATTTTTTTCTTTAAATTACAATTAAATCAGCAATCGAAGACGTACAGTATTTAATTTTTGTGCTTTTACACGAATTACTCGAATTTTGGATAACACAAATTATTATTGGTTTTCCCTAAGATTCGAGTTATAGAGGTTCAACTGTATCTTGATTAAAACAATACACAGTTATAAAATAATTGCAATTTAAATTAAAAAAAAATAATAATTGTATAGGCTATGGATTTCACAATCAATGAGAAAGATAGAGTAGGATAGATCTGGTTTTAATGGGTTAAAAAGAGATAGATATATCCCTCACAAATATTATAAAATTCATGATTATTACCTTTCAAATGGCGTAACTAAATGCAAAGTAAGGTAACAATAAAGAAACGTAGGGCTTAACAAAAATAATACATTATGTATTTTATTTGTGCAAAAAAATCAACAGCAATTACTTTTTCTTCCTTTAATTACAATTAAATCAGCAATCGACGACGTGTATGAAAATATGTAAATACTTTGAAAAATACCCCGAATTTTGGATAACTCAAATTATTATTGATTTTCCCTAAGCTTCGATTTATCGAAGTTCGACTGTATTTTGATCAGAACTGGACGCGCTTATAGAATTCTTGTTCGTTGCTGATTAAACTTTTAAATTGCGATAAAATGCAAAAATAAAATGGTATCTCGAAGGCTGGTCAAAAAATGCGATAACAATTAGTTTGCAGAGACCCGAAGCTTACATACTACGCTTTTAACCTTGACAACTTAATTAAAATAATTATTTAGAAAAATATTAATCTTATGCCTTGTTATTAATTTATTTCAAACGCTCTCCCCTGATTTTTTTTAGTATAACCAATTTTGAGTTGACGAAACATTAAGTAAAAGTGTCTTTCAAAAAACTTACAGTTGTAATTTTTGAGTCCGAAATATTACTTCGGATTTTGGAAATTTGACCGATGATGGCAGGTGCCCAAGTTATTTTCTGGTACCACCCCTGATTTTAAGGTCACTTTTTTTAAACGCACGTTTTTTGATTTAAAACTGAGAAGGCAATAGCTCGATTTAAGGGCTACGCATTTTCAAAAACGATCCGCGTAAAAAAAATACCAAGAGCCAAAAAACAAGTAATTCGGCACTGGAAAAAAAGGCACAACGTTACTGCATTGCAGTTAAAACACGACTAAATCAAATATTCCGTTAAAATAAAAAGTTTTCGATAAAACTAATCAGTAGGTATTTTATCGGCAACGAATAGACTTTTCGCTAACGTTAGAATGTTATGCAAAAAAGAAATTAATCATACGCTTAGCCAATTCAAACATTTAGAAATAAAATGTAAATACAGTCGAACCTCGATAACTCGAATTATTTTTAGTTTCCCTTCAACTTCGAATTATAGAGGTTCGACTGTATTTTAAATATGTTTTAAAATAAAACACATAAAATTAATAATTCGTTAAAAATATAGCAAAATGCTTATTGAGACAATTTTGTTTATAGTAAAATTAATTACAATTTTTCCATCGATTAAAATAAAACCATAATTGTTATCAAAAATTAAAGCCAATCACTTTTAACAATTTTAATGAAAAGAAAAACTATTCAACTTTTTGCAATGTAAAAAGAACAATGCTTTTAAAAAATTGCATTTAAGGAAATGTTTTTTTGAATTTCCTGATTTTTTATTAGTTTTAGACGTATTAGTTTATACGTTTAGACAAATCAACGATTTAAAAATTAAATGTAAATATTTTAAATACTACGTTTTAAAGTAAAACGCATAAAATTAATTATTCGTTAAAATATACTAAACGCCTATTGAGACAATTTTGAACGTTCCCTCTCACTTGCACTTATCGAATTCTTGTATCTTCTCGTTCTCTCCCACTCATTGCAATAATAAAAATAAGAACTTTAATAAAGGTATTTTTAAATTGTTCTCTTTCACTTGTACGCATGTAATGTTCGTATCTTTTCACTCACTCCCACTCATTAAAAAATAAAAAAAATACTCATCTTACGTATTTCAAGATAAATTCAATAAATACAATGATGTGCGCATTCGAGCGAAAAGTGGCACATTTCCGAGCGAGGGAGCAAATGAAGCGCGACGCGGAGCGGCGCGCTTCATTTTCCCGAGATCGGAATGTGCCACTTTGAGCTCGAATGTGCACACTCGGTTTTAAACACAATTCCCGATAATTTTGTTCACGAAAAATTAGTAAATAATTTTTGTCATTCTCTCTCACTCGCACTTATACGATTATCGTATCTTTTCGCTCGCTTCCACTCATTGCTATGGTAAAAATACGTTTTTCGAACATATAATCGATATTTACTGAACTAAATTAAATTTTTTGATTTGAGAGAAAATTTAATAGACAACATTCAATAAATACAAAGATGTGCGCATTCGAGCGAAAAGTGGCACATTTCCGAGCGAGGGAGGCAAATGAAGCGCGACGCGGAGCGGCGCGCTTCATTTTCCCGAGATCGGAATGTGCCACTTTGAGCTCGAATGTGCACACTCGGTTTTAAACACGATTCACAATCGTTTTTTATCACAAAAAATTAGTAAATAATTTCTATCATTCTCTCTCACTCACACTTATACGATTGTCGTATCTTTTCGCTCGCTCCCACTCATTGCTATAGTAAAAATACGTTTTTCAATTATATAATCGATATTTTATTAATATTTTTGGTTTGAAGAAAAGTTTAGTATACAATAATTAATTTACTTCTACTAACCGTCGAATTTAAATCAGTTGTGCGCGCGCAACTTCCGTCGCCTCCCAAAATTTTACTTTCAACGTGCCAGAAGAAGTATTACTCCAAAGAAAAAAACCCAAAACAGTAAACCCCATAAGGGGACGATTTTTGCTAGGCGTCATAAAAAGGAGCTTTTAACATAAAAATGAAAATCCCTTCAAGTTGGCGGAATTTCTTTCGGCGGGCGCGTTGCCAGGGCAACTTGTTTTGAAATTAATCGGACAAGTTGTTGTTGCGTCAAACTCGGAGGTTAGGTGAATAATTTTAGTAAATAAGTAAACATAAGTTTAATGTTGAAAGTGTATCGATTGTAGTGATGTGTAAAATTATCTCGAGCGGCAGCCCCCCTTCTCTCTTATTAATTTCGCAGCCCAAGCTTAGACCAACATTTCTACAACAAACTTGGAAAACAAACTTTCTCATAAATATATTTGCCCCCACTACACACATTCAATATTGAAACGATAAAGAAAACTCAACAGGTTGTTCTTTTATTTCCCGCGCGCCCGCCCCTCTCCTACAAAATATTTTAATAATTTCCTCGTCGACAAAGTTTTCCGGGGGGCGCTGGGGTGGAAGCTCGCTCGTAATTATTTCGCGTGCGAATCGTTCGAAAGAATTCGGTTTCCTTTGTTTTGTTTACGGACCGAGCACGGGGGGCGGCTCACGTGTTTTTGCAATTCGACGTTTTTAGGGATTAAGAATCGATAATTGGCGACGGCAAAAAGAGTGCTCGGACCATTTTGTTACGCAACCAGCCTCCCACACACCTGCCCGTTTTTTTTGCCGAGTCGCGGATCTCGACGAAAATTGAGATGACAGGTGTGCGTGCCGGTATTAGATTCGATAAGGCGGCCGAATTTTTGAAGTTGTACTTCTTTCGGCGCCGCGCCGAGAGTTAAATGTGGGCTGGCAATGGAAGTTGCGCGCGCATTGGGCTGTTGAAGTGGCCGTCTAAGAAAGTAAATTAATTATTGTGAATTTTGTACCTATATGGGTAATTCTCATTTTTGAAAAATAGAAGTGTGACTATCATTTTTCTAAGCTGTAGTACTTAAATACCGGGATAGTGATTTGTGTTAATAAAGTATAGATAAAACATTGTAGATTTAGAAAACATTTATGTAAATTAACTGCATAATTATTTTTTTTATTAAGTGTCAAAGTGTCAAATATGTCCCTTCCGTGGGTGTGATCATTCTGACTTTGTAAGAAAAAAAATTATAATTGCTATTTTTTCCTATAATAAATACGTCAAAAACTATACCAATATTAACTACAATAAATTGACTACTTAAGTATAAAACATAATGTCTATATAGCTATACATATTCTGCATCTTTTCATATTTAAGTTTGTGATCAATTTATTTGTCCCTTCCGTGGATGTGTGTCACACTACTCTTTTTTTGTAAAAATATTGTGCGTATAATCAAAGGCTTCTTGGCAGAAACAAAGTAATAATTTGTCATTGTGCCTCAGTTGTCATTTCCTACCGGCGTTGCAACCATCACGTGAAAATCATATTTAAATTTCCAATCTCAAAACTCGTTACGCATAAGTGGTCACAACTGTGTAGATCGTCAAAGGTAGGTACACTTTAATTATGAAATTTGGTCTTGTGGGTTAATCGTTTTTATGAATCAAATACACTCTGCTAAATTTGTATGTTCATTCTTAATTTGGAGATTATGTTTTTAACATTTTAATGAAAAAAGTCACTTCCATGGACGTCACTTCCGTGGATCTGTGGATAAAAATTTACACATGGAAGTTGATTTGTGTTATTTTTTTTATTGTTATGAATGTTAAGTTAATTGAGGTAAATAGAGATGATGGTACAATTTATTTCCAAATTTTTATCGTCCATGGAAGTGACTTTTTTTATTATTATGAATGTTAAGTTAATAGAGATAAATAGTGTTGATGGTAATTTTTTTTCCAAAAAGTGTCACCTCCTTGTAGCATGTCATCCCCATGGATTACATTAATGTAAGAAATATCATATCAACGAATATGAGGTCACTACCATGAAGGACATTTTATCAAACCACTATAATTGTCTAAATTGGGGGCTGCAAGCTCGGTGAATATTTTTCCCTTGAAGAAAAAGACCAAAACTATTAAGATCCATCGTCACTTTTATTAGAAAAACGTTTTCATTTTATTACATATTTTTCTAATAAAAAATGAGAATTACCCATATATAGAATTTTCTTTCAAATCAAAAAATTAAACTTAGTTCGTTAAATATCGGTTATATGTTCGAAAAACGTATTTTTACCATAGCAATGAGTGGGAGAGAGCGAAAAGATACGACAATCGCATAAGTGCGAATGAGAGGGAATGATAAAATTTATTTACTAATTTTTCGTGACCAAAATTATTGAGAATCGTGCTTAAAACCGAGTGTGCGCATTCGAGCTCAAAGTGGCACATTCCGATCTCGGGAAAATGAAGCGCGCCGCTGCGCGTCGCGCTTCATTTGCCTCCCTCGCTCGGAAATGTGCCACTTTTCGCTCGAATGCGCACATACTTCGTATTTTTTTAATTTATTTATTATTTTTCGCTCTTTCAAACCCAAAAAATTAATTTAGTTTAGTAAAATTAAATTTTATCTTCGAAAAACGTATTTACCATAGCAATGAGTAGAAGGGAGCGAAAAGATACAAAAATCTCGTAAGTGGAAGCGAGAGAGAACGATTAAAATTACTTAACTAATTTTTTGGTCTTTTTAGGTCAAAAAATTTCTAAAAAAAATAATTATTTAAAATGTACATTTTTGCTATACAAGATGTGTAAATATTTTTCGTTATATTGTAAGACAATTCGTTATATAACACTGATATTATAACAAAAAAAAAAGAATTATTTCTATCTTATATACACACAAAAGTAATTCATCTAAAATACCCCTAAATCCCTTTTTGCAGTGCTGGTAGGGTTCCCCAAAAAACTTTAAATCAAAAACAAGTAAAATGTGCATAATTCATTCATTTATTTCAATGAAAAATAAAAGTAGATACAGTAGGACCCCCGTTTATGCGGGGCTATATCATCGAGGTCCCGAGTAGTCAATCTTTTTTTTATAAGGGGTTTTTTTATTTTTGACGGTACATATGTGTGTAAATACACAATTCGTACATATACTTTTGTGTACACATATTACAGTCAAACCTCGATAAGCCGAATTTTTGATAACTCAAACCTGTTTCCCAAAACTTGCCTATTTCAACGTTAATATTTTTATATCGATAACTCGAATTATTTTTAGTTTCCCTTCAATTTCGACTTATCGAGGTTCGACTGTATAAATTAATACAAAACATTTTTTTCTTAATAGAAATAATATCTTTTACTTTCTTACCTAGCACATTTAGTGGGTAAAAAATTATAATTCGTTTATCCGGGTTTTCAATTATCCGTGAACCTCCAGTCATTAACCCCGATAATTCATACCGTCAAATTTTTGTTACCTCGCGCGCGACTTCCGTTGCCCGTTAAAATGTTACTCTCAACGCGCCAAAAGAAGTACAACTTCAATAATTTTGCAATGTTAACCCAATCTTTCTTGAATCAAACCCCATACATTTTGGTTCAAAAATAGCATTTAGCCACATTTAATCAGTTTTGTCCTGCAAACGCGAATTGTCGATTTTTTATAAGGGGTTTTTTTATTTTTGACGGTACATATGTGTGTAAATACACAATTCGTACATATATATTTGTGTACACATATTACAGTCAAACCTCGATAAGCCGAATTTTTGATAACTCAAACCTGTTTCCCAAGAACTTGCCTATTTCAACGTTAATATTTTTATATCGATAACTCGAATTTTTGATAACTCGAATTATTTTGTTTCCCTTCAATTTCGACTTATCGAGGTTCGACTGTATAAATTAATACAAAACATTTGTTTCTTAATAGAAATAATATCTTTTACTTTGTTACCTAGCACATTTAGTGAGTAAAAAATTATAATTCGTTTATCCGGGTTTTCAATTATCCGTGAACCCCCCTCCCAGTCATTAACCCCGATAATTCATACCGTCAAATTTTTGTTACCTCCGCGCGCGCAACTTCCGTTGCCCGTTAAAATGTTACTCTCAACGCGCCAAAAGAAGTACAACTTCAATAATTTTGCAATGTTAACCCAATCTTTCTTGAATCAAACCCCATACATTTGTTGGTTCAAAAATAGCATTTAGCCACATTTAATCAGTTTTGTCCTGCAAACGCGAATTGTCGATTTTTTTGTTTTTGAAGCGCTGGGCAACGGCAAACGGTAATACACAATCTTGGGGGACTACAGCTTCGCCCAGCGTTTCCCAAAACTATTTCCGCTAAATTTTTTCCGCGAAAATATAATTGACAACTAACAATAATCGCCTGTCCGTCGACCAACGACAAGGCGCCATTTTTTGAAGTTGCCATTTTGACCGACTTTGTCATTGGACGATCGGCGAGCTACGACGGGCTTTAATTTTTTTTCTCGCGGATCGCCACCGTTTGAGAAGCGCCGGCTTTTTGACCCATAGCGAAAACAACCGAAACGTCGAAACACTTGCGAATCGAACGTCCACGCCGGACAAATCGCAGAATGCGGAGGATGCAAATTAGACGTAATTAATTTCGAGCGGGTGCAACTGCAAGCGGTCCTTCACGTATGCGATAAAGCGGCAGTTGATTATTGCAAGCATCTGGATATTGGCTGACACGTATGATATGTGGCGTAGGTGGGCGATAGAGGTGGCCCAGGGGCGAGGGGGAGGGAGGGTTGCGAGTGTCGGCGGAACAAGGCAGCAAGAGCACGCAAAAGGGTACAATGGGGTTGCGGATGGGTGGCTGTTCAATGGCCGCTGCCGCCCGCGGCGATCGTCCCTTCGAACGGACGCACGCCGTCCGCGACCCGCGTCGTCTCTTGTGATGTATCCGCAGCTGTCGCGTTCAGGTTCGCGGTCAGGTCCGCACTCAGCCACCGGAAATGCCCGGAATAATGGGATGCCTGGCCGGCTCTCTCTTTGTCGGCGAACGACTTCGGGTCATGACATGCACGCAACCCTTTATCTCTACCTACATTCGCCAAAGCGAATATTGATTGCCGCCTCAAATTACTGACCCACTATAATGTAGTTAATTGCACTTTCGAGATTCTTTTTTTCTTTGTGCCACGGCCTTTTTTGTTTCTGATAAATCGACCGCGCCTAAATTCGCTCGCCTTTTACTTCAAACGGCCGCATTCCTTGTTTCATTTACCCCAAAAATCAAATTAGCACTTCGATTTCGTTTGTTTATTAGCATTTCAAAGAATTTTATTCGTCATTATAACTCGAAATGTATTCGCGAAGGTCGAAAATTAAAATACATTAAAACGGTCGATGAACAATTGATAATTTTACCTATGCCAATCGAGTTAGAATGAATAATGGCTTTACGCAATAGGAAATAATTCATTTCAACTACGTTGTTACGTTTTTCGCTAAGTTATTATGCGGAAAACAAAAATGACCACTTTTTCGCCCAAAAAATACATATAGGACTGATTTTTTATGTTTAAAAAGCCCAATACATCGTTTTTAAAGCAATAGATTTATGCAATTTTCTAAATTAAGTAATTTTCATTCTACTTTTGTTTTTAAGTATTTTAAAAATCGAAACTTTACTTTTACATTTGTAAATGTACAATTAAAAAGGCTTGTTGGTGTATGTGGACAAGACGATCAACTATAATCGCACTTTTATACTTTTAAATAAAGTCTAAAACACGTTTTAATAAAAAAACAATTGCACTAGAGTGTCGTTTATCCGAGTTTCTGAATTATTCGAATTAACTTTTACAAAATATCGTCTAAATTGCTATGGTAACGAACGAATTAAATAAAAAACATAGTATCTGATCATCTATGAACTATACCTGTACTGCAATTTTTTTGTATTAATGTATCGTTTTTACTTAACAATAACTTTATTTTAGAATTAGAAATTATGCATCTTTTTATTTTGGAAGTTTTTTATAAGTTAAGAGACTTGGGTCCTATCATTATTTTGGCGTGTTGAACCAAATAAAGGTATAAAAATATTTCTATCTATTAAAATTGTTTTTTCTTTTTTTTTAAATTTATTAACAAGGGTTTTCCGATATAAAATAATAAATCAACAGCAATTAGTCAAATTAATATTTCAAAATAATTATTCGGTTACCCCAATTCTCTTACCCTAATCACAATTATTTTTTTGGTCACAAAAACTTAAGTACGCATTCGTTTACCTAATCAATCCGCACGAGCTTGGATAATCGGGACCCCACTGTATCACCAACGTCCCGCATTTACAAATAAATAAGCCAACACCAAATAACGACGATTAAATAATCGAGCACATCGATTGTGGCGCTTTTACAGATGTCAAATTCAGGTTTTTTTAATTACCCGCATTCTTCTTCTAAAAAAAACCGGTACGTGTACTTCTCTACGCACGTCAGAAGTTATACTTCTTTGGCGTGACTAAATAAAAAATATATTGTATTGTTTCCACACTGCATGTTACTGCGCCGCGTTTAAAACAATCTAATCTTGACGCATTCCCCGATTTACGTATTAAGAGAGAGGTTTCGGAAGAAATCGTGTAAATTGAAAACAGAAAAATATGCATAAATTGATTATAACAGACTTTTATGAGCCTCCCTGCAATTAGGCGTGCAGAAAAGCATCATGATAACTTATCAAAAAAAAATAATCGATAGGAAAACCTTTTTCAAATAAAATATAAATCGTTTATTCGACTTTTAAATATTTGAATTGAAGAATAGGAAAATAATATAGGCCAATAGATTAGTCAAAAAATTAGTTGAATAATTTTAGTCGTTCCCTCTCAGTCGGACTGACGAGATTGTCGTATCTTTTCGCTCCCTTCCACTCATTGCTATGGTAAAAACATTTTTCGGACATAGCATCGATTTTACTAAATTTAATTTAAGATTATAATTAAAAAAGCGAAAGATAAAATAAACAAATTTAATAAATACGAATGTGCACACTCGGTTTTAAGCACGATTCACAAATAATCAACTTTAACAACAATTTTATATGTTCCTCCAATTAATTATTAGTTAAAAACGATACTTTCATCTATTGAGGCAATTTTAATCCTTTGGTTTTAAATAATTAAAAAATGGGGGGGAGTGTAAAGACCAATTCGTTCGATAAATCAACACATCTTAGTCGTCCCAAAAAAGACAAGAAACGCAATACGCGATCACTTGCCGTATTTTTTGTATTAAAAAAAAAACAAACTATAATATTAATAAACAATTTCTGACATTAATCAAAGATTGATATTAGTTATCCTTAATTTTTTTTTGAACATTAAATGAGATATTAAGATTCTTATACGCTGCCCAAAATGCTTTAAAAAAAATGCAATTAAAGAATTTTGATTTTTAAAATTAAAAAAAAAACAATACAGTCAAACCTCGTTAATATTGTACCCTGTTAGTATGAACTCCTTGTTAGTCGAACAAACATGTTCCTCATATTGAGGTTTGACTGTACTGTTTAAATTTTTAGGGAAAAGTAGCTTTATTTAATTCATAAAAAATTAATTATTAGTTAAAAATGTTACGAATTCTCATTGCAGCAATTTTGATTATTCCGTCTCGCTTGCACTTATGAAATTCTTGTATCTTTTCGCTCTCTCCCACTCATTGTAAAATTAAAATAACCTTTTCTTTTTTTATATTAATACTAGGATGTGCACGCTCGACTTTTTTAAGCACAATTCACAATAATCGACTTATTTCTGCATAAAATTAATTACTACTTCAAAATGTCGAAAAGTTAATTGAAACAATTTTAATCGTTCTGTCTCATTTGCATTTTTGGTATGCTCGTATCTTTTCGCTCTCTCCCACTCATTGCAAAATTAAAAAAACTCTTTTTGTGTATTTTAAGTTAAATTCAATAAATACGAGGATGTGCGCATTCGAGCGAAAAGTGGCACATTTCCGAGCGAGGGAGCAAATAAAGCGCGACGCGGAGCGGCGCGCTTCATTTTCCCGAGATCGGAATGTGCCACTTTGAGCTCGAATGTGCACACTCGATTTTAAGCAGGATTTGGTGACGAAAAAATTTTTAAATAATTTTTATCGTTCCTCTCACTCGTACTTATGGCTTAGTCGTATCTTTTCGCTCGCTCCCACTCATTGCTATGGTAAAATAAGTTTTCGAACATATAATCGATATTTAACGTACTAAATTAAATTTTTTGATTTGAAAGAAAGTTTAATAGATAAAATTTGATAAATACGAAGATGTGCGCATTCGAGCGAAAAGTGGCACATTTCCGAGCGAGGAGGCAAATGAAGCGCGACGCGGGCGGCGCGCTTCATTCCGAGATCGGAATGTGCCACTTGAGCTCGAATGTGCACACTCGATTTTAAGCAGGATTTGGTGACAAAAAATGATTAAATAATTTTTTATCGTTCCCTCTCACTCGTACTATGGCTTAGTCGTATCTTTTCGCTCGCTCCCACTCATTGCTATGGTAAAAATAAGTTTTTCGAACATATAATCGATATTTAACGAACTAAATTAAATTTTTTGATTTGAAAGAAAGTTTAATAGACAAAATTTGATAAATACGAAGATGTGCGCATTCGAGCGAAAAGTGGCACATTTCCGAGCGAGGGAGGCAAATGAAGCGCGACGCGGAGCGGCGCGCTTCATTTTCCCGAGATCGGAATGTGCCACTTTGAGCTCGAATGTGCACACTCGGTTTTAAGCACGATTCACAAAAAAAAAAACTTTAAAAACAATTGTATATGTTTCTAAAATTAATTATTAGTTAAAAATATTACTTTCACTTTAATCATTCCCTCTCACTCGCACTTATGACATTTTGCAAAAAAATGTCCGACATTAATATAGTTGTTAAAAAATTTTCGAAGTCGCCGCAAAGGTCACCCGAACTAACAAACTGATGGCCGAACTTGCAAAAGACAATAGATTATTATTATTATCGTCGAAACGGGAGAAGCCGAAATTTATGGAAACGATTGTTTACGATGTCCCATTTAGATCGATTATTTAAGTAATTCAAATACATCATAAATCTATAGGATGTAAGTTTGAACCGATCTCCCCGTCAAAATGGTCTCTCCAAATTTCAAATGGTTCCTGTGACGTTGATGAATGCGAAACCCTTGACCCTTTGGGAACTACCATTGTACATGCAGGATCTCCTATTACTTCAGAGTATTAACAAAGATTACAAAATAACTTTCCATCAAAAGCTAAAATTCAAATTTATAATTCAACACATACACACCGACCCATCATCCCCCCCACCACTCGCCGACCTACACAACCCAACATCCATTACAACGTTCTCCAAAAAAAAAAAAAAACCCTAACAATAAATTGCGAAATCCACTTTAAAATCGTTACACCGAAAAATCGTTCGATTCGGTTGCTATGGCAACACGATAAACAATCTAATCCGAAAACAAAAACGAATAAGCGTAATTCGATAAAGGTGTTGTTTGTTTATAACAATTCGATAGAGAACAAATCGGATCGAAGATGAAGAAGAAGAAGAACGCTTAATTCGAACAAACCGTTGCCATGGCGACGGGAGCGAAGTTGCGACCAGCAAAACGCGCACACACACACACACACACACGCACCCTCGCCGTTTTTAGCGTAAAATTAATAACGCGCGACATAACCGAATAATAAATTCCTAACAACCGCAAACAAATAAAAAGACGAAAGACGTGGGAGGAGGGGGAGAGGGGTGAGGGGGGCGCGGGGCGCGCGCGAGAGCATGGGCGTCGTATGCAAATATGATCTTTAAGCGCAAACGTGAACGGGGGAAAAAAGAGCAATCTTTCGTTTTAAGCCCTCGTTAATTTAACAAACAATGGATTAAACAGGTCATCGAGCATAATATGTCGTTAACAACGCGTGTCTTCGTTTGAAATTTGCGAAAGTGGGATGCGAGACGGACCCCACTGGGGTTTAGGTTGGAGCAGGGCTGTCCAAAAGGTCACCTTTTCGTTATTCTTTGCGGATCGCGATGTAAGAGTATTTAATTTCTTTTTTTTGCAAACGTCAACAAAAGAATTCAATTTAATCAATTATTTTGCTAAAATTTTCTATAAAATTCGATGATTGCATTCGAATCTGCGTGTTTCCAATTTTTTGATTGTTTGAAGTGTTTTTACTTTCCTGTCAGCTTTGTTTTATTGCCATTTGCATAGCTATGTAATTAAAAATTATTTATATTAATTTTTAAAAAAATGTATACTTTTAACAATATATCAATTAAAGAATCAACTAAATTTATATAAATAATTTAGTATTAAAACTTAAAAAGATTTGCGTGCAGTAGTTAATTTTTGTGTTTTTACACGAATCAATCAAATTTTGGATAACACAAATATCATTATTGGTTATCCCTAAGATTGGAGTTATCGAGGTTCGACTGTATCTTGCTTAAAACAATACACAGTTATGAAATAATTGCAATTTAAATTAAAAAATAATAATAATTGTAGATATTTGTATTGCATTTTTTTAAATTATTCTTTCTCGCTTGTGTACATCTGGTGTTTCTATTTTTTTTAAATCGCTTCCACTCATTGAAAAATCAAAAAAGGTTTATCTTGCCTATTTTAAGTTAAATTCAATTAATAGGAGGATGTGCACATTTCCAATCGAAAATTATACGCCAAAAGAAGTATAACTTCAAAATCGCAGATATTTTTACTTTATTATTATTAATTACTATTTCCATTTAATACAATTAAAAGAGGAACCGGCGTGTATAAAAATTAATAAATAACTTGAACCAAATTTGGATAAAAATAAAATTATTATTGATTTTCCCTAAGTTTCAAGTTATCGAAGTTCGACTGTATCTTGATCAGAACAATACACAGTTATGAAATAAGTGCAATTTAAAAAAAAAGACAATTAAAATTATTGTATAGGCTATGGATTTCACAATCAATGAGTAAGATAGAGTGAGATAGATCTGGTTTTAATGGATTAAAAAGAGATAGAGATATATATCTCGAAAATATTATAAAATTCATGATTATTCCCTTTAAAATGGCGTAACTAAATGCAAAGTAAGGTAACAATAAAGAAACGTAAGTCTTCACAAAAATAATCCATTATGTATTTTATTTATGCAAAAAAAACAACGACAATTATTATTGTTTTTCCTTTAATGACAATTAAATCAGCAATCGACGACGTGTATGAAAATATGTAAATACTTTGAAAGATATCCCGAATTTTGGATAACTCAAATTCTTATTGATTTTCCCTAACCTTCGATTTATCGAAGTTCGACTGTATTTTAATCAGAACTGCACGCACTTATAGAATTCTTGTTCGTTGCCGATTAAACTTTTAAATTGCGATAAAATGCAAAAATAAAATGGTATCTCGAAGGCTGGTCAAAAAATGCGATAAGAATTAGTTCGCAGAGACCCGAAGCTTACATACTACGCTTTTAACCTTTACAACTTAATTAAAATAATTATTTAAAAAAATATTAATCTTGGGCCCTGTTATTAATTTATATCAAACGCCCCCCCTGATTTTTTTCAGTATAAGCAATTTTGAGTTGACGAAACATTAAGTAAAAGTGTCTTTCAAAAAACTTACAGTTGTAATTTTTGAATTCGAAATATTCCTTTGGATTTTGGAAATTGGATCGATGATGATGGGTCCCCAAAGTATTTTCTGGTACCACCCCCGATTTTAAAGTCACTTTTTTTAAAACGCACGTTTTTTGATTTCAAACTGAGAAGGCAATAGCTCGGTTTAAGGACTACGCATTTTCAAAAACGATCCGCGTTAAAAAAATACCAAGAGCAAAAAAACAAGTAATTTTTGGCACTGGAAATAAAGGCACAACGTTACCGCATTGCAGTTAAAACACGACTAAATCAAATATTCCGTTAAAATAAAAAGTTTTCGATAAAACTAATCAGTAGGTATTTTATCGGCAACGAACAGACTTTTCGCTAACGTAAGGATGTTATGCAAAAAAGGAATTAATCATACGTTTAGACCAGTGATTCTCAACCACTGTGGCGCCAAATTTTAGTTATATAATTATGTTAATATTATTTTACGCAGTGTGTTATTATAGGTAAGTAGAAAATTTTTAAACTTATCTGTTTTCTATGTGCCGCTAAATTTTGAAATCGTTAAAAGTGTGCCGCAATAAAAAAGGTTGAGAATCACTGGTTTAGACAATTCAAATATTTAAAAATTAAATGTAAATAATTTAAATACGTTTTAAAGAAAAATCCATAAAATTAATAATTCATTAAAAATATACCAAAATGCTTAATGAGACAATTTTGAACGTTCCTCTCACTTGCACTTATGGGTTTCTTGTATTTTCTCGCTCTCTCCACTCGTTGCAATAGTAAAAACAAGAACTTTAATAAATGTTGTATTATTAAATTGTTCTACCTCACTCGTACACATATAATGTACGTATCTCTTCACTCACTCCCACTCATTAAAAAATTTAAAAAAAACTCATCTTGCGTATTTGAAAATAAATTCAACAAATACGAGGATGTGCGCATTCGAGCGAAAAGTGGCACATTTCCGAGCGAGGGAGGCAAATGAAGCGCGACGCGGAGCGGCGCGCTTCGTTTTCCCGAGATCGGAATGTGCCACTTTGAGCTCGAATGTGCACACTCGATTTTAAGCACGATTCACAATAATTTTGGTCAGGAAAAATTAGTAAATAATTTTTATCGTTCCCTCTCACTCGTACTTATGACTTAGCCGTATCTTTTCGCTCGCTCCCACTCATTGCTATGGTAAAATACGTTTTCGAACATATAATCGATATTTAGAGAACTAAATTAAATTTTTTGATTTCAAAGAACGTTTAATAGACAAAATACAATGAATACGAAGATGTGCGCATTCGAGCGAAAAGTGGCACATTTCCGAGCGAGGGAGGCAAATGAAGCGCGACGCGGAGCGGCGCGCTTCATTTTCCCGAGATCGGAATGTGCCACTTTGAGCTCGAATGTGCACACTCGGCTTTAAGCACGATTCACAATAATTTTGGTCACGAAAAATTCGTAAATAATTTTTATCATTCTCTCTCACTCGCACTTTTGCTATTGTCGTATCTTTTCGCTCACTTCCACTCATTGCTATGGTAAAAATACGTTTTTCAAACATATAATCGATATTTTATTAATTTTTTTAATATACAATAATTATAGTTATGGAAAAAATGAATTAATCATACGCTTAGCCAATTCAAATATTTAAAAATAAAATGTAAATACAGTCCAATCTCGATAAGCCGAATTTTTGATAAGTAGAATTATTTTTAGTTTCCCTTCAACTTCGACTTATCGAGGTTCGACTGTATTTTAAATATGTTTTAAAGTAAAACGCATAAAATTAGTAATTCGTGAAAAATATACAAAAATGCTTATTGTGACAATTTTGTTTATAATAAAATTAATTAAAATTTTTCCATCGATTTAAATAAAACCATAATTGTTAAAAATAATTAAAGCCAATCACAATACATCTTTTAACGATTTTAATAAAAAGAAAAACCATTCAACTTTGTGCAATGTAAAAAGGACAATGCTTTTAAAAAATTGCATTTACGAATTTTATTTTTTTTGAATTTCTCCAATTTTTATTAGTTTTTTTTTTACGACGAAATTAACAGAGCAATGTAATAACATTCTTCTCTATCTTTTTTGACCTTGCATTTGGGCAAGACCGACATTCGACGTTTTTTCCATTGTCAATTTTTTCTTATCGTGTTTGCGCTCGAATTTTTCCAACAGATTTATTTTCGAGCAAAATCGAACCGTTAATGGTTTTTCTACCTGCTAAATCCGATAATTGCGGTTTTTAAGCAAAACGCCTCCAAAAAAAAAAAAAAAAGGAAAAAACATGTTAAATTGTTCAAAAGCGCAGTACTTTGGCTGTCGTCTTAAAAATGATCGATTGCCAATTAAGAGAAACTGTTTCGAAAACGTGGAAGTGATTTTTTTCGTTCCGCTTAAAAGGGCTCTATTAAAAGAATCGAGGAAAAATGGGTAACACAATAGTCCTTTCTGAAAATTAATACCTAAAATGCATATTCGTGTCTTGCGGCGTTGCGTGTTAGGTTACGGTCCGTAAAAAAAAAGATTAAATCACAAAGGAAGGAACCTTTAGCCGTAACACACAAAAAAAAAAGATTATAAAAATTCGGACAGTTGTTTTCGTATTTTATTCGCGTTCGGCGAACGCAACGCCCGCTTCTTCTTGTTGTTTTATTTGTTTTTATTTTTTTTTTATTAGCGAAAATATCGAGCGTTAAGCGCTCTTAAGTTGTACTTCTTTTGGCGCGCGTTGAGATTAAAATTGTTGCGCGCGCAATTTGCAAATTGATTTTTTATTTAATTTAGTAGAGTAAATATCGATATTGTTCGAAAAACGTATTTTTGCCATAGCAATGAGTGAGAGCGAGCGAAAAGATATAAAAATTTTATAAGTGCAAGAGAGACGAAATGATAAAAATTCTTTACTAATTTTTCGTGACCAAAATTATTGTGAATCGTGCTTAAAGCCGAGTGTGCACATTCGAGCTCAAAGTGGACATTCCGATCTCGAGAGAAATGAAGCGCGCGCCCGCGTCGCGCTTCATTTCTCCTCGCTCGGATATGTGCCACTTTGAGCTCGAATGTGCACACTCGGCTTTCAGCACTATTTGCAATCATTTTGGCGCTGAAAAATTAGTAAATAATTTTTATCATTCCCTCTCACTCGTACTTATGAGTTTGTTGTATCTTTTCGCTCGCTCCCACTCATTGCTATGGTAAATTACGTTTTTCGCACATATAATCGATATTTACTGAACTTAATTAAATATGATGATTGGAAAGAAAATTTAATTTTTGTAAAATTCAATAAATACGAGGATGTGCGCATTCGAGCGAAAAGTGGCACATTTCCGAGCGAGGGAGGCAAATGAAGCGCGACGCGGAGCGGCGCGCTTTATTTTCCCGAGATCGGAATGTGCCACTTTGAGCTCGAATGCGCACACTCGGCTTTCAGCACTATTTGCAATAATTTTGGTGCTGAAAAATTAGTAAATAATTTTTATCATTCCCTCTCACTCGTACTTATGAGTTTGTTGTATCTTTTCGCTCGCTCCCACTCATTGCTATGGTAAATTACGTTTTTCGCACATATAATCGATATTTACTGAACTTAATTCGATATGATGATTGGAAAGAAAATTTAATTTTTGTAAAATTCAATAAATACGAGGATGTGCGCATTCGAGCGAAAAGTGGCACATTTCCGAGCGAGGGAAGCAAATGAAGCGCGACGCGGAGCGGCGCGCTTCATTTTCCCGAGATCGGAATGTGCCACTTTGAGCTCGAATGTGCGCACTCGGTTTAAGCATGATTCACAATAATTATATCGATAAAAAAAATGAGTAAATAATTTTTATCATTCCCTCTCACTCGTACTTATGAGTTTGTTGTATCTTTTCGCTCGCTCCCACTCATTGCTATGGTAAATTACGTTTTTCGCACATATAATCGATATTTACTGAACTTAATTAAATTTGATGATTGGAAAGAAATCATTTTGGCGCCGAAAAACACAACCGTTTTAGTTTGTGTGTGACTTTCAAAAAAACAGCGTAAAAGACAGAAACGATTGAGAAAAACGTCACGCTCATCCACGAGTGTCGCTTCGAAAGAGTTTTTTTCAATTGTCAGTCCTTGAGGGCTGTTACCCTTGCGAAAAAAAAATAGGACGCGCGACTGTAGGAAATCCGTAGATTTCTAAACAAAAGGCCTCACAAACGGTTTAATTTGCTGCAACGCTGAGTTTCGTTATTTGGAGAAAGGCGAAAAGGGCGGACAAAGAGAGGAAGGCGCGAGCGAAACGGAAAAAGCGAAAACGCGGTAGCGGAGGGAATTTTTTTCGTCGGGCCGCCGAAAGCGTGGGGGAGAGAACGCGCGGCATCCGAAATAGACGTTGGCGATAGTTTTCTCTGTGCGTGGTGGAAGAGGAAGGATTCTTAAGTGTATTGGGGCCTGCGGATCCACCTGAATTTTCCTAGAATGCCGTTATAGCTAATAATCCTAAAAGCGGTTGCGTCCCCTGATGGGAATTACTAAATTTCTATGGCAGTGACTAACCTACTACCTACGACGTTTACGCTATTACGCTGTTAGGTAGTTTTAGGTTGTTAGGTTCCCATCGCCAACTGTTTTCCGGATAAGTGCGTAGTTAGAAATAACGGACTTGGCACACAGGCTTCGGAATTGACCTTAGTCGGAAAACGGACGAGCGTTCGCGCCCCGTGTGCGTGACTGATGCGACGAGGGGCGAGGGCGGCGGAAGGGGGTCGGATCCCTGCAAACGACGAGGGGTTCGACGCCTCGCGGGGCCGCGACATCTGCTTTCTACCGCGGCCGACCGTCGCCAGCCCGCGTTCAGGGGTGGCACCAGCTTTAGCCGCCGATGCCTCTCGAAATACAGGCAAATCTCGATAAGGCGACCGCCTCGGTTGGGCTTCGGAACAGATGGTATCGTATTTTGATTCTTCTCGTAAGTTTTGTCTCTAAGCCGTCCGCGATCGTTAATTGCGTTAAATGCATTTAACTGCATTATTTATGATTCTAAGCCTGATTGACATTTTGATTCTTTTATTGTCTGTAAAAAAAAGTAAAAAAAATTTGCAGGCGTTTTTGGAAATTGTAATTTTACATATTGACAGGTTCTTTGCAAATTGATTGCTTAGAAGAACGTTCTAGAATAATGGAACAACTATTAACCTCTAGTAAATTCTGCAATAGTTAAATCGTAAAAAAGGCACGGTGCATTGTTAGGCTGTTGTACCTTGGCCCTTTTTTCACTTGTAATTTTTTTTAAAGCGTATATGTAACAATGAATTGCATCGTAGGGGGCCATCTATAAATTACGTCACACGTTAATTGGGGTTTTACAAACTTTGTGACGTAACATGTTAAAATTTGTCGTTTATTGTTTTCTAACTAGCTATTTTTTTTTGTTATCAGAAACATGTGTCTTTATGTTGATTTTATTAAAGATTATTTAATAAAAATAAGAAAAAAATGAAAATAACTGTTTTCTTTAGATTATTTTTAAATATATGCATAAATTTAAAAAATGTGTGACGTCACATCAAGGGGGAGGGGGTTCGAAAAATGTGACAACCTGTGACAAGGACGGGGGGGAGGGGTTCAAAAGTCCTAAAATTCGTGTGACGTAATTTATGGGTGGCCCCTAGTGGGGCACTAATAAGGTATTCATCATAAAATATTTGAAAGCATTACCAACTGTTGACTCAAATTGCTATAAGATTTAAAAATTTGTGGATCTAGGGCCTAGGTGATGATGTACCTTGGCTCTATTCACATTAAGCAAAATGAAACCCATTGTTCTACGAAAGCTATATATTTATTTTTGAATTATAAGAACCACTAATTTTCTTCTTTGAGATGACACTAAAATTATTTCAAAAATTAACAAAACTTTTCGTGTATACTAACATGTCATATACTTCAAGGTTAACTTTGCAAAAATTTCAATTTTGGCGTTAGACTTGCGAGCCATACTATCTGAAGCAAAATAATAAAAAAAAAAACATTAAGAATTTATAACAAAGGTATATCTAAATTTTTATTTATTGCGCGTTGATCCTAGGGCCAAGGTACAACTTATTGACGGTGACCGAGTGCAACACACCGACCCTTGATGTTTAAAGTCAAAAATAAAATTAAAGATTATGCAGTGCCAAAATCAGACCACTACTTTGCAAACATTAATAAATAATCTTTCTATTACGATGAGCCATTTGTTATTAGGTAATAAAGGCAATTTAAATGTTTAGGGGGGTAATATCAATATTCAAGAGGACAATTTGAAAACGTAATCGATTTTTAGTTTTCATCTATTATATGTTTTGAAAATTTACTTATTGTTTTTTTCTTAATTATTTCCTAGTGATTTCTTGCTAAAACCTAAATACAGTAAAACTTCGTTAGTAAGTACCCTATAAACTCCTTGTTAGTATGAACAAACCCATTCGGACAAAGTGTTCATAATATCGAGGTTTGACTGTATTAAAGTTTTTAGCTTTTTGGCATTAAATGGAATCATAATAAAAATTAAGTTGTAAAAAAGAAATTGGAAAAAAATCGCAATTAGAAAAAAATACATTTTTTAAAACAAAATTATCTAAAAAAATCACGACGGAATACATAACTTGATTATTGAATGTTTGTAACAACTTAATCATAATGTTTGTAACATTAAATGAATAATTTTCGAATAAATGCAATTGAAGAAAAACTTTGTTAGTATTGTACCTTATTAGTATAAACCCCTCGTTAGTATGAACGAACATGTTTCATAATATTGAGCTTTGACTGTTGTAATTAGGCATCATTTATAGAATAATTCAATTTTTAAATATAGAAAAAAGTTTATATGTTACATAGGGGGGCATCAAAAATTTAAAATGACTTAGGTGTGGGGCCTGTTAAAAAACAGGTTGGGAAATACGGGTTTAAAGAGTGGTCGCCTTAGAGCAAAAATTTATAAGAAGAATTAAATTAGATTATATCTGTTCTGAAGTAGACTGCTTAATTTTAAAGGTCGCCATGAAAGATTTTACTGTATAATTTATTAATTATCTACAGTAGAACCTCCATACGTCGAAAACCTCTATATCTCGAAATCTGAAGCCTCGATAAGTCGAAATAATCAGTATTTTCCTACAAAGTAGAATAATAGAACACACTCGGTTCATTCACAACAATTTTGGCCAATAAAATAGACGAAAAATCAGTTGAAGAATTTTAATCGTTCCCTCTCACTTGCATTGACAAGATTATCGCATCTTTTTGCTTCCTTCCACTCACTGCTATGGTAAATATGTTTTTGGAACATAAAATCGATATTTACTAAACTAAATTTAAATTTACGATGTGAAAGAGCGAAGGATAAAGGGGAAAAATCTGTAAATGCGAAGATGTGCGCATTCGAGCGAAAAGTGGCACATTTCCGAGCGAGGGAAGCAAATGAAGCGCGACGCGAGCGGCGCGCTTCATTCCGAGATCGGAATGTGCCACTTTGAGCTCGAATGTGCACACTCGGTTTTAAGCACGATTCACAATTTTTTTTTTTTTTTTTTTTTTTTTTTTTTTTTTTTTTTTTTTTTTTTTTTTTTTTTTTTTTTTTTTTTTTTTTTTTTTTTTTTTTTTTTTTTTTTTTTTTTTTTTTTTTTTTTTTTTTTTTTTTTTTTTTTTTTTTTTTTTTTTTTTTTTTTTTTTTTTTTTTTTTTTTTTTTTTTTTTTTTTTTTTTTTTTTTTTTTTTTTTTTTTTTTTTTTTTTTTTTTTTTTTTTTTTTTTTTTTTTTTTTTTTTTTTTTTTTTTTTTTTTTTTTTTTTTTTTTTTTTTTTTTTTTTTTTTTTTTTTTTTTTTTTTTTTTTTTTTTTTTTTTTTTTTTTTTTTTTTTTTTTTTTTTTTTTTTTTTTTTTTTTTTTTTTTTTTTTTTTTTTTTTTTTTTTTTTTTTTTTTTTCCCCCCCCCCCCCCCCCCCCCCCCCCCCCCCCCCCCCCCCCCCCCCCCCCCCCCCCCCCCCCCCCCCCCCCCCCCCCCCCCCCCCCCCCCCCCCCCCCCCCCCCCCCCCCCCCCCCCCCCCCCCCCCCCCCCCCCCCCCCCCCCCCCCCCCCCCCCCCCCCCCCCCCCCCCCCCCCCCCCCCCCCCCCCCCCCCCCCCCCCCCCCCCCCCCCCCCCCCCCCCCCCCCCCCCCCCCCCCCCCCCCCCCCCCCCCCCCCCCCCCCCCCCCCCCCCCCCCCCCCCCCCCCCCCCCCCCCCCCCCCCCCATTCTAGGAAAATTCAGGTGGATCCGCAGGCCCCAATACACTTAAGAATCCTTCCTCTTCCACCACGCACAGAGAAAACTATCGCCAACGTCTATTTCGGATGTCGCGCGTTCTCTCCCCTCGCTGTCGGCGGCCCTACGAAAAAATTTTCCTCCGCTTCCGCGTTTTCGCTTTTTCCGTTTCGCTCGCGCCTTCCTCTCTTTGTCCGCCCTTTTCGCCTTTCTCCAAATAACGAAACTCAGCGTTGCAGCAAATTAAAATTTTTTTTTTAAATTTTTTTTTTATTTCTTTAAACAAAAATTACAACTTAAACCTGAAAGTGTTCATAATATCGAGGTTTGACTGTATTAAAGTTTTTAGCTTTTTTGGGATTAAATGGAATCATAATAAAATTAAGTTGTAAAAAGAAATTGGAAAAAATCGCAATTAGAAAAATACATTTTTAAAACAAAATTATCTCAAAAAATCACGACGGAATACATAACTTGATTATTGAATGTTTGTAACAACTTAATCATAATGTTTGTAACATTAAATGAATAATTTTCGAATAAATGCAATTGAAGAAAAACTTTGTTAGTATTGTACCTTATTAGTATAAACCCCTCGTTAGTATGAACGAACATGTTTCATAACATTGAGCTTTGACTGTTGTAATTAGGCATCATTTATAGAATAATTCAATTTTTAAATATAGAAAAAAGTTTATATGTTACATAGGGGGGCATCAAAAATTTAAAATGACTTAGGTGTGGGGCCTGTTAAAAAACAGGTTGGAAAATACGGGTTTAGAGAGTGGTCGCCTTAGAGCAAAAATTTATAAGAAGAATTAAATTAGATTATATCTGTTCTGAAGTAGACTGCTTAATTTTAAAGGTCGCCATGAAAGATTTTACTGTATAATTTATTAATTATCTACAGTAGAACCTCCATACGTCGAAAACCTCTATATCTCGAAATCTGAAGCCTCGATAAGTCGAAATAATCAGTATTTTCCTACAAAGTAGAATAATAGAACACACTCGGTTCATTCACAACAATTTTGGCCAATAAAATAGACGAAAAATCAGTTGAAGAATTTTAATCGTTCCCTCTCACTTGCATTGACAATATTATCGCATCTTTTTGCTTCCTTCCACTCACTGCTATGGTAAATATGTTTTTGGAACATAAAATCGATATTTACTAAACTAAATTTAAATTTACGATGTGAAAGAGCGAAGGATAAAGGGAAAAATCTGTAAATGCGAAGATGTGCGCATTCGAGCGAAAAGTGGACATTTCGAGCGAGGGAAGCAAATGAAGCGCGACGCGAGCGCGCGTTCATTCGAGATCGGAATGTGCCACTTTGAGCTCGAATGTCACTCGTAAGCACGATTCACAATAATTTTGGTCACAAAAAATTTGTAAAGAATTTTTATCATTTCGTCTCTCTTGCACTTATAAAATTTTTGTATCTTTTCGCTCGCTCCCACTCATTGCTATGGCAAAATACGTTTTTCGAACATATAACGATATTATTTGCTTCCCTCGCTCGGATATGTGCCACTTTTCGCTCGAATGCGCACATCTTCGTTTTGATTGAATTTTATAAATTAAATGTTCTTTCCAATCATCAAATTTAATTAAGTTCAGTAAATATCGATTATATGTGCGAAAACGCACTTTTACCATAGCAATGAGTGGGAGCGAGCGAAAGATACAACAAACTCGTAAGTACGAGTGAGAGGAATGAGAAAATTATCTACTAATTTTTCAGCGCCAAAATTATTGCAAATAGTGCTGAAAGCCGAGTGTGCACATTCGAGCTCAAAGTGGCACATTCCGATCTCGGAAAATGAACGGCGCTCCGCGTCGCGCTTCATTTGCTTCCCTCGCTCGGATATGTGCCACTTTTCGCTCGAATGCGCACATCTTCGTTTTGATTGAATTTTATAAATTAAATGTTCTTTCCAATCATCAAATTTAATTAAGTTCAGTAAATATAGATTATATGTGCGAAAAACGCACTTTTACCATAGCAATGAGTGGGAGCGAGCGAAAAGATACAACAAACTCGTAAGTACGAGTGAGAGGGAATGAGAAAAATTATCTACTAATTTTTCAGCGCCAAAATTATTGCAAATAGTGCTGAAAGCCGAGTGTGCACATTCGAGCTCAAAGTGGCACATTCCGATCTCGGGAAAATGAAGCGCGCCGCTCCGCGTCGCGCTTCATTTGCTTCCCTCGCTCGGATATGTGCCACTTTTCGCTCGAATGCGCACATCTTCGTTTTGATTGAATTTTATAAATTAAATGTTCTTTCCAATCATCAAATTTAATTAAGTTCAGTAAATATCGATTATATGTGCGAAAAACGCACTTTTACCATAGCAATGAGTGGGAGCGAGCGAAAAGATACAACAAACTCATAAGAACGAGTGAGAGGGAATGATAAAAATTACTTACAAATTTTTCAGCGCCACAATTATTGCAAATAGTGCTGAAAGCCGAGTGTGCACATTCGAGCTCAAAGTGGCACATTCCGATCTCGGGAAAATGAAGCGCGCCGCTCCGCGTCGCGCTTCATTTGCCTCCCTCGCTCGCAAATGTGCCACTTTTCGCTCGAATGCGCACATCTTCGTTTTTATTGAATTTATTTATATTAATTTTTACACGTGGTTTTAAATAATTTAGTTACGCCAAAAAAAAATAACTTCTAATGCGCCTACATAAGTACACGCATCGGGTTTTTTTTTAATTGCAATATTTGAAGGTGCTTTTAAATTACTAAGTACCCAAAAAATATTCAAAAATTTCAGAATAGCTATCAAGAAAAGAATTTTTTCATATTAGAAAATTAAAAGACTAAAGATGTGATTTCCAAAAATTTGTAAAACAGCCGTTATTATATATAATAATTGTTTATTATTAATTACAAAACACCCAAAAAAAATTTTAAAGTCTAGGATAGCCATGCAAAAAGGAATTCATTTAAATGCAATGCTTCAAACTGTAAAATTTTTGATTTCCGAAAATTGCCAAAACGGCCGTTTCTATGTTACATAATGGTTTATTAATATTTCCTATACACTAGAAAAATAATTTAAAAAATCCAGAATAAATAAATATTTATAACTTTTTCTGAACTTGGGCTTATTTTTCGAATTCAAAGTAAAAGTAATTTATTGTAAGTTGGCAATAAAAAAAGAGAGAGGATTTTGTCCCTGTGTGTTGTTTATTTAACATTATTTGGAATTTAAAAACAAAAGTCGTTTTTCCCCCCATTTTATTTAGCTATCAATTTGACTATTAAAAATACAGTTAAAATACTAATACCAAAATTTGTTTTTATTGGCGTAAAATGTTATTATATTGGCTGCACTTCAATACTAATAATTTTTAACCTAAAAGTAATATAAAAATTGCCACTAATGTTGCTCTTAATTTAAAAAAAAAAAATTTAAACACTCACCCTTAGTAAAAATAACAAGGCTGTCGCCAAAGATGACTTACCTGAAAAATTAAAAAAAAAACAATCATTAGTTTATTAAAAACAGAAGTATTGATTTTGTTTGAACGCAAAAATTAATTCAGGGTGACTTTTCATAAGCAAAAAATAAAAAGGGTTTTCGTTGAACGACGCTATTGCTAATTTTGCCCGTAACAATCGGTTCAGAACGAAATAATTCGTTCCAATTAGATTTTATTTCTTTATACGAGGCCTGTTCAGAAAATAACCGAGCTCTTTTATTAATTTTACAGATTATTGGTCCTCGCCCACTCCAATGTACTCCCGTTTCCGATTGACACACTTTTCCCAGCGGTGTTACGATTTCGCGAAGCAGTCCAGGCTTTTAAAAAAAGAATTCAATCTGTTCAGAATCATTTCAAAAAAGCGAAAATTTTTTTTTCAAAATTACTAAAATCTAATAAAAGGGTTATTTAATTGGGTCTTTTACAAGCAGTTTATTTAAATAAATTTTTGTTCTATTCTCGTTAATATGACGAAAAAATTAAAATAACGAATACAATCTGTTAAAAATTATACATATTTCAAAAAAGCCATTTTTTCTCCAAAATTAACAAAATCTAATGCAAGGGCTGTTCAAAATAGACTCTCGCAGCACTTTATTTAAAAAATTTGTTTGTTTTAATACCCTTTAATACGCCGGAAAGAATTAAATAAAAAATACAATCGATTTAATTATTTTTTTATGAATTGTCCGCTTCGCGAACACCTTATAATTTAAATAATCTTAATTAAATTACAATCCGCGGCGCGTTTTAATTATTATAATTATTCGAAATCGAAAAGAAAAAGCAACTCAATTTGCTAAAGACAGTTAAAATTAGAATAAGGGTTGTTTTTGTGCAAAAGCGTCCACGTCATGCTCTTGACAGATTTGAAATACTTTCCGCGCCTTACAAAGTTGGACGCCTTCAATTTTGAGCGTTTGTTTTTTTTTTGGCGAGCCCTTTCTTTGATTTTCTTTGTGCTATTTTCGACGAAGCAGTTTTTATTAACCCTTTTCGCGCCGTTTCCTTCGTTTCCGATAATTATGGGGGTGCGGTCCGCCCCAAAAAATTCGAGAATTAAAAAAAAGAAATACGCGTCCGGTCGTGCGTCGTTTCGTTTTTAATAACGCGCGCCGATGCGTTTAAGTACAGTCGGCCCCCGATAACTCGACGACTTAAATTGTTTATTTTTTTTTGCTCGGCGTCGTCGGCGGTGACAAACACTTAAATATTAAAATTAATAACTGAGATTCGGCGTATTTGAAGTTGAGGCAAAGGTGGCGCGTGCGAGACAAGGAAAATCGACCTAAACACCCGATAAAAACGAGAAAGTTTGAGAAACGCTGACTCGACGAGCAGAAAGGATTGAGAAACGTAGATTTTCCGGCGAGTTAGAAATCGGTTGTTTTAGAATTTACATAAATTATAAGCGTTCCTCTCTCTCTTCTTCGTGCAAAATAAGAAAGAGGGGCGGAAAGCCTTGGGGGGATGTTCGGTGACCAAATGAGCATTACGTGCTGTTGGGCATTGACAACGTGTAAAAGGAAACCGTGTATCCTGTTGTTCGGGGCAGGCGGGAAAGGCGGACGGAGGGTTGGTGGGAGGGGGTCGAGGGGGATGCATTTCAAACGAGGCTCGTCACGGTCGGCGACGGTTTTGGATCGACTCCCTCCTTATTGCTGCTTCGAAGGACGGCGATGGACGCCGCCGTTGCCGCCGCCGCAGAAGAGGCTCGGACCTAAATAGCCCCCATTAATGATCAATGTCGGGGAAATGTGTCACAGCCCCCAGAACGACGGATAAACGACCGTTCAGATCTTACCTTTGTTCCGAAATTAGTTATCTCTCTCTCCTCCCCTCTCTCTCGCTCTCTTTTCAACTTTGAAATTTCATCTTTTATTTATTTCGTTTAAAAATAGATAGGTAATTGGATTTGTGAGGAAAATTATTATTTTTTAATGTCGACTTCTTAAAAAATCAGTAGTTAAATGTCTTATAGATTTTTTTTTTAAAATAGATTGTTTATAAAATAGTAAATCTAGAGCTAATTCTGCTAAAACAATCAAAAATCGCATAGAAATTTCCCCAAAAAAATTACCAACTAAAATAATCGACGTCATTCGTGTTAGAGTTCTCATTTGTACTATTGCAATGAGTGGGAGAGAGCGAGAAGATACAAGAATTTTATAAGTGCAAGTGAGAGGGAACGATCATAATCATCTAGTTAAGTATTGATAAAATGTTTAATTACTAATTTATTGAATTTTGTATATTAAACCTTTTTTCAAATCAAAAAATTTAATTTAGTTTGCAGATTTTGGGTTATATGTTCCAAAAACGTATTTTTACCATAGCAAATGAGTGGGAGCGAGCGAAAAGATACGACAAACTCATAAGTACGAGTGAGAGGGAATGATAAAAATTATTTACTCATTTTTTTTATCGATATAATTATTGTGAATCATGCTTAATACCGAGTGCGCACATTCGAGCTCAAAGTGGCACATTCCGATCTCGGGAAAATGAAGCGCGCCGCTCCGCGTCGCGCTTCATTTGCCTCCCTCGCTCGGAAATGTGCCACTTTTCGCTCGAATGCGCACATCCTCGTATTTATTGAATTTTATAAATTAAATTTTCTTTCCAATCATCAAATTTAATTAAGTTCAGTAAATATCGATTATATGTGCGAAAAACGTACTTTTACCATAGCAATGAGTGGGAGCGAGCGAAAAGATACAACAAACTCATAAGTACGAGTGAGAGGGAATGATAAAAATTATTTACTAATTTTTCAGCGCCAAAATTATTGCAAATAGTGCTGAAAGCCGAGTGTGCACATTCGAGCTCAAAGTGGCACATTCCGATCTCGGGAAAATGAAGCGCGCCGCTCCGCGTCGCGCTTCATTTGCTCCCTCGCTCGGAAATGTGCCACTTTTCGCTCGAATGCGCACATCCTCGTATTTATTGAATTTATTTACATTAATTTTTGCATATTTGGCTTTGTTTTCGATTTACACGGTTTTCCACGGTAAACCGTGTAGATTTTTTTAAGAAAGTCGCAGTAACATAGGTATGATTTGAAAAACAGTGCTCTAGCTATAAATAACCGCAAGGTAAGCAACATCACGTGGTTACATTTAATTCAATTACGTCAAGGAAGTACAGTAAAACCTGTTTTTATTGATAGGGACCGCATAAAAGAAATCGTACAAAAAAAATTCCGAAATTTTATAAATACTTACATATAATAAACAACTTTGTACGATATACCTACTACCTAATTTTTTTTATACGGCCGCATATAAAAAGTCACACTTAGAAAATACATCAATTATTTACGAAATAGATGAAAAACTGCTTTCAATTAAATTAAATAATTAAATTAGACCTGGAAAAATTGTAAAAACATTTAATTCTGCATTGTACATATGTTACAGTCAAAGCGTACGTTTCAGTTAGAGTATAGGCTAACTAGGTAAACTATGCGTTTACTACCTTCTGTAGTAAATGTGTTGATTTCGGGCGAAAGAAAGCTTTTGCATTTATGGAACTTGCGCATTGAGTGTAAACAAACAAAATTTGAAACATAACCTACTTATTGGCGTTATTTGTTAAAAGCCTTTATAGTATTTATAGTTTTTTCATATTTATATAAAGGATGTTATAGTTTTTCAATAAATAATGCAATGCGTTTTTTTATAAATTTATAACCATCTAGAACTAAATACTATTAAGTATTAAACAAATCAAAAAATATTCTTATGTAATAATAATTAGTTAGATTTTACTCTAAACATTAGGAACTTTATATTTAAATTTAGCGCACATTTGTGGGAGTGGCTTAACTATTTCTGTTGGCCGGACAGAGTATAGTGAAATCTAACTGATTATTATTGCCTAAGAATATTTTTTTGATTTGTTTAATACTTAGTAATATAATGTTTCTAATGAACTCTAACTGATTAATTATTATTACCTAAGAATATTGTTTTGATTTGTTTAATACTTAGTAATATAAAGTTCCTAATGTTTAGAGTAAAATCTAACTAATTATTATTACATATGAATATTTTTTGATTTGTTTAATACTTAATAGTATGTAGTTCTAGATGGTTATAAATTTATAAAAAAACACATTGCATTATTTACTGAAAAACCATAACATCCTTTATATAAATATGAAAAGACTATAAATACTATAAAGGCTTTTACCAAATAACGGCAATAAGTAGGTTATGTTTCAAATTTTGTTTGTTTACACTCACTGCGCAAGTTTCATAAATGCAAAAGCTTTTCGCCGAAATCAACACATTTACTACAGAAGGTAGTAAACGCATAGTTTACCTAGTTACCTATACTCTAACTGAAACGCACGGATTTGAGCTCGAATGTGCACACTCGATTTTAAGCAGGATTCGCAAAAATTTTGGTGACGAAAAATTATTAAATAATTTTTATCGTTCCCTCTCACTCGTACTTATGATTTAGTCATATCTTTTCGCTCGTTCCCACTCATTGCTATGGTAAAAACGTTTTTCGCACATATAATCGATATTTACCGAACTACATTAAATTTTTTGATTTGAAAGAAAGTTTAATAGACAAAATTCTAACATACAGATTGCGCATTCGAGCGAAAAGTGGCACATTTCCGAGCGAGGAGGCAAATAAGCGCGACAGCGCGCTTATTTCCGAGATCGGAAATGTGCCACTTTGAGCTTCGAATGCACACTCGGCTTTAAGCACGATTCACCATAATCAACTTTAAAAACAATTGAATGCGTTCATAAAATAAATTATCATCTAAAAATGTATTTAGTCAATTTTTATCGTTCCCTCTCACTTCCACTTATGAGATTCTTGTATCTTCTCACTCTCTCCCACTCATTGGAATATCAAAAATAAAAACTTTTATTTTCGCTAACAAAAAAATATTATGGAAAAAAAATCGAATTAATCATACATTTAAACAATTTAAAATAAGTCCTGTAAGGCAGTGGCGCACCCAAGGAAAGGACACTACCAGATTAAACCCAACTGCCCCCGACAAATTAAATAAAAATTAAATTCCTCCGCAAAACGCGCTTTTTTATCAAATTCGTCCATTAAAAATATTTAAACCGCAAAATTTAAGATTGGCAAAAATTTTGGTGACGAAAAATTATTAAATGATTTTTATCGTTCCCTCTCACTCGTACTTATGATTTAGTCGTATCTTTTCGCTCCCTCCCACTCATTGCTATGGTAAAAATACGTTTTTCGCACATATAATCGATATTTACCGAACTAAATTAAATTTTTTAATTTGAAAGAAAGTTTAATAGACAAAATGCAATGAATACGAAGATGTGCGCATTCGAGCGAAAAGTGGCACATTTCCGAGCAAGGGAGGCAAATGAAGCGCGACGCGGAGCGGCGCGCTTCATTTTCCCGAGATCGGAATGTGCCACTTTGAGCTCGAATGTGCACACTCGGCTTTAAGCACGATTCACCATAATCAACTTTAAAAACAATTGAATGCATTCATAAAATAAATTATCATCTAAAAATGTATTTAGACAATTTTTATCGTTCCCTCTCACTTCCACTTATGCGATTCTTGTATCTTCTCGCTCTCTCCCACTCATTGGAATATCAAAAATAAAAACTTATTTTCGCTAACAAAAAAATATTATGGAATGAAAAATCGAATTAATCATACATTTAAACAATTTAAAATAAGTCCTGTAAGGCTGTGGCGCACCCAAGGAAAGGACACTACCGAATTAAACCCAACTGCCCCCGACAAATTAAATAAAAATTAAATTCCTCCACAAAACGCGCTTTTTTATCAAATTCGTCCATTAAAAATATTTAAACCGCAAAATTTAAGATTCGCAAAAATTTTGGTGACGAAAAATTATTAAATGATTTTTATCGTTCCCTCTCACTCGTACTTATGATTTAGTCGTATCTTTTCGCTCCCTCCCACTCATTGCTATGGTAAAAATACGTTTTTCGAACATATAAATTAGATATTTACTGAACTAAATTATTTTTTTATTTGAAAGATACTTCAATAATAATTCAAAATAATTAGGTTTACTTTCGTCGACGCCCATCTTTAATTGTGCAATTTTCGTCAACCGTGCGCGCGCAACTTCCGCCGCCTTCCCAAAATTCTACTCTTCGGCGCGCGCCAAAAGAAGTACAACTTCGTAAAAATCGTAAAAACCCACAAAGCGGAGCTTTTGAGGCGCAAAAAATAAAACTCCGATCCTCTCCGCGGAGGGGTTTTCATTTTAATATTTTCCACGCGAAACGGCGATTTGCATATAAAGAAAGGTGGGTACGTTAAGGAATAATAAAACCATCGTCCATAAAGCCGTTCCTCGGGATCGGATGAAACAATAAACTGGTCGTTTAACAAGGGAACCGCCAGTTTTCGAGGGTCCCATAAGTGGACGTTGACCTTTCAATAAAAAAATTCATTTCGAAAACATCCCCTTAACTTCTCCTTACGCGCGGCGCTACCGGACGCGAAAAGGGGATCTCTTTAAATTTAAATTTTATAAAACGAAAAGCCGCAAGTCACACCTCTAAAATATTTCCCATCGACAATTCTAGAAGAAGAAGAAGAAAAAGCGGACGAAAAAAAAAAGAAAAAACAATCGAAACATAAATTTTGGTTACGACGCGAAAGGGTTGTAATTTTTCGAGGGAACTTGGTCAAAACGCTTCGCAAGCGGAATTGTTCGTTTTCCTTTTTTTTCTTTCTTTCTTCTTCTTCTCTCTCTCTCTTCTCCTTCTGGAAAATAACGTACGGAAGATTACGCGCGCACACACACACACACATGCACACCTTGTTCTCTGATACCCTTCATCGACTAAAAGCCTCGGGCAGAGCATCCCCCGCGTTATCTTTTTCCCGAATTTTTTTTCCGAGGCCGAGAAGTAGAAGGCCGTGCCTAAAATGGGGGACGCAAAAAATAATGTGGCATAGATAAATCATTGAGATCGGAGGTGTCCAGTTTAAATGTCCGCAGCAAAAGATTGAAAGATTTTTGAACAATTTTTTTTTTACTTTCTTTCGCACCCGATTTGTTAGTGTAATGCGCCTTAGACTTTTTCGGCCCCCTTTTTCTCTATCGATTTGCAATTAATAAAGCTTTCGCCGCCACCCCCTTTTTCTGAGAGGGAAAATGCGTCGACCGCATTTTTTATTTTGTCTTTTAATTTAAGCGACTTTTTTTTTGTAATTTTATGGGGCCGTTTAATGTAACGTTTGACCAATAGTTTATTTGGACAATTGTTTGTTGTATTGGCGTTAATGCGCTGGGAAAATTAAAAAAAAAAAAAACGATTCGTTAATTTTTTTTTCTAAAAAAGCGAATTTTTATCGAATAATTATCGAAATCTAATGCAAGGGCTGTTTAATAGCGTCTACGAGTGAGAGGGAACGATAAAAATTATTTAAAAATTTTTCGTCACAAAAAATTTTTGTGAATCATGCTTAAAACCGAGTGTGCACATTCGAGCTCAAAGTGGCACATTCCGATCTCGGGAAAATGAAGCGCGCCGCTCCGCGTCGCGCTTCATTTGCCTCCCTCGCTCGGAAATGTGCCACTTTTCGCTCGAATGCGCACATACTTCCTATTTTTTAAATTTATTTGTTATTTTTCGCTATTTCAAATCAAAAAAATTAATCTATTTTAGTAAAAATGGAATTTATGTTCGAAAAACGTATTTACCATAGCAGTGAGTGGAAGGGAGCAAAAAGATACGAAAAACTAGTAAGTGTAAGCGAGAGAGAACGATTAAAATTACTTAACTAATTTTCCGGTCTAAATTTTTGTGAATCATGCTTAAAATCGAGTGTGCACATTCGAGCTCAAAGTGGCACATTCCGATCTCGGGAAAATGAAGCGCGCCGCTCCGCGTCGCGCTTCATTTGCCTCCCTCGCTCGGAAATGTGCCACTTTTCGCTCGAATGCGCACATACTTCCTATTTTTTAAATTGATTTGTTATTTTTCGCTATTTCAAATCAAAAAAATTAATCTATTTTAGTAAAAATGGAATTTATGTTCGAAAAACGTATTTACCATAGCAGTGAGTGGAAGGGAGCAAAAAGATACGAAAAACTAGTAAGTGTAAGCGAGAGAGAACGATTAAAATTACTTAACTAATTTTCCGGTCTAAATTTTTGTGAATCATGCTTAAAACCGAGTGTGCACATTCGAGCTCAAAGTGGCACATTCCGATCTCGGGAAAATGAAGCGCGCCGCTCCGCGTCGCGCTTCATTTGCCTCCCTCGCTCGGAAATGTGCCACTTTTCGCTCGAATGCGCACATACTTCCTATTTTTTAAATTGATTTGTTATTTTTCGCTATTTCAAATCAAAAAAATTAATCTATTTTAGTAAAAATGGAATTTATGTTCGAAAAACGTATTTACCATAGCAGTGAGTGGAAGGGGGTAAAAAGATACGAAAAACTAGTAAATGTAAGCGAGAGAGAACGATTAAAATTACTTAACTAATTTTCCGGTCTAAATTTTTGTGAATCATGCTTAAAATCGAGTGTGCACATTCGAGCTCAAAGTGGCACATTCCGATCTCGGGAAAATAAAGCGCGCCGCTCCGCGTCGCGCTTCATTTGCCTCCCTCGCTCGGAAATGTGCCACTTTTCGCTCGAATGCGCACATCCCCGTATTTATTATCAAAAAAAAATTTTTTTCCAAATTACTCTAGGCTAATAAAAGGGTTGTTTAATTGAATCTTTTACAAGCAGTTTATTTAAATCGATATATTTTGTATTCTCGTTAATACAACGAAAAAATTAAAATAAAGAATACAATCTGTTAAAAATTATCTAGAAAAAATTTTTTTTCAAATGTAGCAAAATCTAATGCTAGCGTTGTTTAATTGGGTCTTTCACAAGCATTTTATTTAAATAAATATTTGTTGTATTCTTGTCAATAAGCACGGCAAATTTAAAAAAAGAATTTAATCTGTTAAAAATTATTTTAAAAAACAGCTTTTTTTTTGCAAAATTACTAAAATCTAATAAAAGGGTTGTTTAATTGGGTCGTTCACAAGCATATATTTTTCAAACATTGACCAAACTAAATTTAATTTTTTGATTTCAAAGGGCGAAGGATAAAGTAGACAAACCTAATAAGTACGAAGATGTGCGCATTCGAGCGAAAAGTGGCACATTTCCGAGCGAGGGAGGCAAATGAAGCGCGACGCGGAGCGGCGCGCTTCATTTTCCCGAGATCGAAATGTGCCACTTTGAGCTCGAATGTGCACACTCCGTTTTAAGCACGATTTACAATACTTTTGATCAATAAATTCGACGCAAAATTAGTTAATAATTTTAAGCATTCCATCTCACTTGCACTTATAAGATTGTCGTATCTTTTCGCTCGCTCCCACTCATTGCTATGGTAAAAATACGTTTTAAAAAAAATTCAATCTGTTCAAAATTATTCAACTTTTTTTTTTAAATTACTAAAAACTAATAAAAGGGTTGTTTAATTAGGTCTTTTACAAGCATTTTATTTAAATAAATGTTTGTTGTATTCGCGTTAATACGGCGGGAAAATTAAAATAAAAAATACAATCTGTTAAAAAATTTTCAAAAAAACAATTTTGTTTTTCAAAATTAACAAAATCTTATGCTAGGGTTGTTTAATTGGGTCTTTCACAAACATTTTATTTAAATAAATGTTTGTTGTATTCGCGTTAATAAGCAGGAAAAAATTTATAAAATAAATTCAATCTGTTAACAATTATTTCAAAAAAGCACATATAAGCGTAGCCGACTCCCGTAATAGGCAGGCTAAAACTAAGTTTCGTTCGTTAGGCTCAGTGCTCTCTACTCTTACGAAAAATATCGCATGTGAGCGGGTGTATTGGGTCTCTAACCCTACTTAATTATTATCTATTTATTTTATTGAAAAAAAAATTAATAAAATAAATAAACAAATAACTGCGCGTACGCCCCTGACGTGCCTAATTGAAATAACGATTTACCTCGGGTTCAATAAAAAAAATTGAGATATTAAATTTACGAAATACCAATTTACAAAAAAAAAACTAGTTTTCAATTAATTTAAATTCGCTTTTTTAAGGGTCGTTTTAATTGCGAAATAAATCCAGCAATTTTATTCGAAATAAAACTCGAAGCGACCTTTGCCTTTAAAAAAAAATTTGTGTGTCGTAGTTAACGCGGCATTTTTGCGCCTCTCGGACGTACAGAGGACGGCCGATTAATTTGTAAATCGATTAAAAAACAATGCGACATACACAAAAACGCAATTTGTCGAATCGATTCAGAAAACACGTAAAATCGCTTATTTATTGACGAGCGAAAAAACATTTAAAAAATTCACGCGCTCAACCCTCAACATTACGTTTTACAAGGAACAATTTAATGTGTCCACCCTGTAACTGTGATTTGGGGGCGAGATGAGGCGTCGCCGATTTAATTATTTAAGCGTTCGAACGTCGAGAAAATTATTTATAATTCGCTTTTGTGCGAAATTAAAAAAAAAAAAAGAATTAACGGAAGGCCTCGATTGCTTTTGTCTCTTTCGAACGGCCCCCTTTTAAACATTAATAAGTTTAAAAAAAAAAAAACAATAAAACCCCTTTGATTTATTTATAATTTTCTTTTTTCGTTGCGTGACGCTTCTTAAATCAGTTTTGTTCTAAAATAATAAGTGAGATGATCAGTCAGTGACGTAGACATAAAGTTTGATTTTTAAAGGTTGGACGAGGACATTTTTTTTTTGGCCGAAGTGTTTTTATAAGTTGTCAAAAATGTTCTTAGATTTTTGTATTGATCGATTGCTCTTGCGGTTGGTTTGCTTTTAATTATGAGCGATTCTGAGGGGGGATTGCACGGCTGGGTACGCCACTGGATGGTAGAAATACGCTTAGTAATTTTGAGAAATTAAATAAATAGTTGGGAATTTGTGCGCAAAGTCGAGTGTACGCGTTCGTGCTCGAAGTGGCACATTTCCGAGCGAGGAAAACAAATGAAAATTTTTTTAATGAAAAAAAATGACAGTTATTTCCCAAGATGGGAAAGTCATCGCCCTTTTGAATTTCGCATTCGGTTTTTCGCAAAGAATTTCGAAAATAAATTCCGCAAAATTATAAATGGAAAAAACGGATCTTTTTTTTTTAATTTTGAATTTGTGCGTGTGGCAACACTGACAAGATCAGAGAACGTCACTTTAACAAATATTTTTTTATAAATCGGTTTTACCAACACTTAAACAGTTAAAAAAAATTTCTAATTATTTATTTGGACGTTTTAATCGTTCCCTCTCACTTGCACTTGTGGGTTTCTTGTATCTTCTCGCTCTCTCCCACTCATTGCAATAATAAAAATAAGCACTTTCATTGAATATTGTATTTTCGATCGTTCTCTCTCACTTGCGCACATGAAAAGTACGTATCTTTTCACTCGCTCCCACTCATTGAAAAAAAGCTTATTTCGGGTATTTTAAGTTAAATTCAATAAATAACGAAGATGTGCGCATTCGAGCGAAAAGTGGCAAATTTCCGAGCGAGGGAGGCAAATGGAGCGCGACGCGGAGCGGCGCGCTTCATTTTCCCGAGATCGGAATTTGCCACTTTGAGCTCGAATGTGCACACTCGGCTTTAAGCACGATTCACAATAATTTTCGTGACAAAAAATTAGTAAATAATTTTTATCGTTCCCTCTCACTCGCACTTATGAGATTGTCCTATCTTTTCGCTCGCTTCCACTCATTGCTATGGTAAAAATACGTTTTTCGAACATATAATCGATATTTTATTAATTTTGTTGTTTTGAAAGAAAGTTTAATGTATAAAATTTTATAAATACGAAGATGTGCGCATTCGAGCGAAAAGTGGCAAATTTCCGAGCGAGGGAGGCAAATGGAGCGCGACGCGGAGCGGCGCGCTTCATTTTCCCGAGATCGGAATTTGCCACTTTGAGCTCGAATGTGCACACTCGGCTTTAAGCACGATTCACAATAATTTTCGTGACAAAAAATTAGTAAATAATTTTTATCGTTCCCTCTCACTCGCACTTATGAGATTGTCCTATCTTTTCGCTCGCTTCCACTCATTTGCTATGGTGAAAATACGTTTTTCGAACATATAATCGATATTTTATTAATTTTGTTGTTTTGAAAGAAAGTTTAATGTATAAAATTTTATAAATACGAAGATGTGCGCATTCGAGCGAAAAGTGGCAAATTTCCGAGCGAGGGAGGCAAATGGAGCGCGACGCGGAGCGGCGCGCTTCATTTTCCCGAGATCGGAATTTGCCACTTTGAGCTCGAATGTGCACACTCGGCTTTAAGCACGATTCACAATAATTTTCGTGACAAAAAATTAGTAAATAATTTTTATCGTTCCCTCTCACTCGCACTTATGAGATTGTCCTATCTTTTCGCTCGCTTCCACTCATTGCTATGGTAAAAATACGTTTTTCGAACATATAATCGATATTTTATTAATTTTGTTGTTTTGAAAGAAAGTTTAATGTATAAAATTTTATAAATACGAAGATGCGCGCATTCGAGCGAAAAGTGGCAAATTTCCGAGCGAGGGAAGCAAATGCAGCGCGACGCGGAGCGGCTCGCTTCATTTTCCCGAGATCGGAATTTGCCACTTTGAGCTCGAATGTGCACACTCGGCTTTAAGCACGATTCACAATAATTTTCGTGACAAAAAATTAGTAAATAATTTTTATCGTTCCCTCTCACTCGCACTTATGAGATTGTCCTATCTTTTCGCTCGCTTCCACTCATTGCTATGGTAAAAATACGTTTTTCGAACATATAATCGATATTTTATTAATTTTATTGTTTTGAAAAAAAGTTTAATGTATAAAATTTTATAAATACGAAGATGCGCGCATTCGAGCGAAAAGTGGCAAATGTCCGAGCGAGGGAGGCAAATGGAGCGCGACGCGGAGCGGCGCGCTTCATTTTCCCGAGATCGGAATTTGCCACTTTGAGCTCGAATGCGCACACGCGGTTTTAAGCATGATTCGCGATAATTAATTTACTTTCTTAGGCGGCTAACGGTATCTGTTAAATTTTCGTGATCTGTGCGCGCGCAACTTCCGTTGCCTGCTACAATTAATCGACGTTTATTGTGAAACATCATATCCAAAGAATAAAATAAATTAGCATTATAATGTGCACTCTTTTTAGAAAAGCCTAAGAAAAAAATGCTGTGTTGCCATTTACAGAAAAATTAAAATTCCTTTTACACAAAATTCTGCAGATTTAGGACATATTGCATACAAACGTTTATTGTATATATTGGTGTCAAGGTATCACCCCGATCAAGTTTCAGTACCTATTCGTCTGACACACCGTATAATAGATTTAACATAACGAATTATTATAATATGATGGTAATTTATAGATACGACGGATATTGGATCTCTTACCTCACCAAATTAGTAGCGAAAAAAAACTAATAAAGAAGATTCGAGTTGTAAACAAATAAATTAGGGGCGCTCTTTTAAAGAACAAAAAGCGAAAATCGTAGCGCCGGATTACAAGTCTGAATGGTCACTTAATTAAAATAAGATTAAAACGAAGTTATGAATGAAACGAGGCAAACTTTTTAAATAACATTTAAATTTATGCGATGTTATTACTTGATTATCCATTTCAACCCCATTTAAAGGCGTTTTAGGGTGAAAAGCAAACAAGTGGTTATTATTTAGGGCAGACGTTCGAGCATTCATAAAAATTTAAATCATACATAAGGGTTTTTACTCTTTCCTACGATATTATACATATTTTATCGTTCGTTTTTTTTTTTTTGCCTTTCGCTTTTCCCTTTCGTTTCGCCGATTCGCTTCCGATTGTGTTTCTTTTAAGAAAATTACTTTTTTTAGGGGTTCGCGCGCAGAAAGGAAAAGGTCCTTCGTTTTTTTGCGTCGTTTTAATTTTTAAGAAATTTTATCGAGCGGAATTTTATTATAATTAAATTAATACGCGAATACAGTGAAACCTCGATACGTCGAAGCGCAGATGTAACCAAAAACGATTCGAAATATTAAATATATTTATTATTTAAAATTAAATTAAATTAATTTAATTGTTTTCTTTCTCCGACTTTACGCGAGGTTTTTTCAAAACGAATAATAGAAAAACAAAAGATGATTTGAATTAATTATGAAATAATTAACCGCGAAATTAGAAATCGAATCGATAAAGGCGAGGAGAACTAAAAACGGATTTGTTTACATCGCGCGATTAATCCCGGGTAACCAAAGAAACGGCGTGACGTAATGCGATAATTAAGAAGATGGCGACCGTAATTAACCTCCAAGTTTCGAACGGAATCCTTTTATTCTCGAAAGGGCGCGTTTAACGTCGGAAAAAAAAAGAAGGCGAGCCGAGTAGGTTTTAGCGGAGAAAAATAAGTCATTCACAGAATCGAATTGAACGAACGAGAGACAAGACAAACACAAAGGAGAGGAACCTACTCCATTTATCTTTATCTGTCAGACTTACGTTGCTTTACTATGCATTTTTTTTCTCTTCGGCGTTTCTCAAAATGTTCGTAATAAACATTTTACGTAATCGTTTAACTTTTTTTTTTTTAAATTAAATCCAGTTTCGAATGTTTATTATTGCAATGAGTGGAGAGAGCGAAAAGATACGAGGAATCCATAAGTGCAAGTGAGAGGGAAAGATCATAATTGCCGCAATGGCTATCGATAACATTTTTGACTAATAATTAATTTTATAAACGCATTCGATTGTTTATAAAGTTGATTTATTGTGAATCGTGCTTAAAACCGAGTGTGCACATTCGAGCTCAAAGTGGCACATTTCCGATCTCGGGAAAATGAAGCGCGCCGCTTCGCGTCGCGCTTCATTTGCCTCCCTCGCTCGAAAATGTGCCACTTTTCGCTCGAATGCGCACATCTTTGTATTTATTGAATTTTGTCTATTAAACTTTCTTTCAAATCAAAAATTTAATTTAGTTCGGTAAATATGGTCAAAAAACGTATTTTTACCATAGCAATGAGTGGGAGCGAGCGAAAAGATACGACTAAGTCATAAGTACGAGTGAGAGGGAACGACAAAAAATTATTTAATAACTTTTCGTCACCAAAATTATTGTGAATCGTGCTTAAAACCGAGTGTGCACATTCGAGCTCAAAGTGGCACATTCCGATCTCGGGAAAATGAAGCGCGCCGCTCGCGTCGCGCTTCATTTGCCTCCCTCGCTCGGAAATGTGCCACTTTTCGCTCGAATGCGCACATCTTTGTATTTATTGAATTTTGTCTATTAAACTTTCTTTCAAATCAAAAAATTTAATTTAGTTCGGTAAATATAGTCAAAAAACGTATTTTTACCATAGCAATGAGTGGGAGCGAGCGAAAAGATACGACTAAGTCATAAGTACGAGTGAGAGGGAACGACAAAAACTATTTAATAACTTTTCGTCACCAAAATTATTGTGAATCGTGCTTAAAACCGAGTGTGCACATTCGAGTCAAAGTGGCACATTCCGATCTCAGGAATGAAGCGCGCCGCTCGCGTCGCGCTTCATTTGCCTCCTCGCTCGGAAATGTGCCACTTTTCGCTCGAATGCGCACATCTTTGTATTTATTGAATTTTGTCTAGTAAACTTTCTTTCAAATCACAAAATTTAATTTAGTTCGGTAAATATAGTCAAAAACGTATTTTTACCATAGCAATGAGTGGGAGCGAGCGAAAAGATACGACTAAGTCATAAGTACGAGTGAGAGGAACGACAAAACTATTTAATAACTTTTCGTCACCAAAATTATTGTGAATCGTGCTTAAAACCGAGTGTCACATTCGAGTAGTGGCACATTCCGATCTGAATATGCGCGCGCTCCGCGTCGCGCTTCATTTTTCTCGCTCGGAAATGTGCCACTTTTCGCTCGAATGCGCACATCCTTGTAGGGGAGATCGGGTATAGTTGTCTCACATGTGCAAAGCAACACCATAAATATGTGCGGCCATTTTTATTGGTTTCTAGGGGTTTTACTACATAAACGATTGGCTGTAATTATATTTCTGTCATTTTTGTTACCATAACCTAAGTTCGTTAGATAGAAGTTACTATTCGCTCACAGCAAATATTTTTTATTTTTTTAAAATATGAATAAGATATTTTTCGTTCCTTAAGGGGTTATGCCTACTTAGGTTAGGTATTTTTTTTATTGCATTTTTTTAATCTTGAGAACATTTCTCCAGCATTATATAAAAATAGGGGCACAGGTACAAAAGTTATAAGTTAAAAAAAAATAGTTTTAAACAAAAAAAACAACGACTTCGAGCTTTAAACGCGATTATCTCAATACTGTTTTTTTTTGCGGTGACCTAAATATTTTAAAAACTATTGAGCCGATCAAACTAAAAATTTTACGTGCTTATTTGTGATTACAATAGGCAGGGCCTGAACGAAGGATTTTTTGTTTGGGTTAAAATTGTGTTGTGCAAAAAACCAAAATCAGTGCGCTTCAAAACCTTGACTTTTTCGTAAAATTGTTGTCATTTTTGTAAAAACCAAAATTTTACCAAACCCTTCGTTCAGGCCCTTCGTAATGCAATATACTATCGCAATATTTTTTTTATTTTGATATCACATAAGCCGTTCCGAAGATATCTTGGTCACCGCATCTGATGAAAAAAAACGGACGTTCTAAGAGAAGAGTCGTATTTCATTCATTTTTAAATATTTTTTCATAAAAAAATTTTTTGATAGCATTTTGCGAATTTCAATAAATACTTATTAAAACAGGAAAAAAAATTCTTCAAAATTACGTAATTTTCTCGATTCCAAGTAGGCATAACCCCTTAAGTAAAATTTCTTACAAACGACATTTTACCTTTAATAAAAATAGGCATTTGTTTCGTCGTTTTGTATTTTATCTTTTATTTAGTACGTGACTACTTACCCCAGACACGGGGTTAAAAGTCACACTTCTCTTTTTTCTTAAACTAGACTAAATTGATATATAAATGTCATTGATAAATTAAGACAATGGGCTCTATAAATGCAAAAGAAGAAAAATTGTGACTTCTAACCCCGGTCTCCCCTATTCGTTGCATTTTGTATATCAAACTCTCTCTCAAATCAAAAAATTCAATTGACTTTAGTAAATATCGATTAGATGTTAGAAAAACGTATTTTTACCCCATAGCAATGAGTGGAAGCGAGCGAAAAGATACGACTAAGTCATAAGTACGAGTGAGAGAAAATGATTAAAATGATTTACTATTCCCATTTCGGGAAAATCCTCCCTCGCGCACCGATTAATATTGTAATTTTTCTATTTGTGGACGCACAAAGGGAAAAAATCGCCCCCAAAACCAAACGTTGTCCAAATTACAGGAAAAAAAAAACACAAATGACGCACAAAACGAACACGAATAATTAAACGGACATAATTGATTCGGCAGATTATTCGCGGAAAAACAAATTAGCACTTTGACTTATTAATTAACGGCGATTAATAAATAAACTAAACTTTCCCTCGCCGCATTTGTTTATGAATATTTATCTTTCGATTTCGACCGACAAATATCAAAGCGCAAACAAAAACATCGCACAAATCTTTTGTTTATTTGTCGATTACGATTTCCTTAGTCGAGCATTGTTCGTTGACGACCAGCGGCGACTCGTCGGCACCTACGAAAATGCGGACGACCGTCTCGATGCCATCGGCACCTAATTTTTTCGATTTTAAAACGCGAACTTTAAATTAAAAACAAAAATCGATCTTCGTAAGAGCGCGAAAGCGGAACGAATTTGGAGGGGGTCGCGGGACGAAATAAAAATCGAACCAAGGCCCGAAAATAATAGCCCCAAAAAAAAAGACGTAAAAGAAGGTCGTAAACCTAGTGACTTCTTTATTCGGTTATGCAGCGTAAACCGAACCGCAAATAAAGTCGACCAGAAAAGGGTCAACAAACATAGAATGCATTTAAGCTTTTTATTTGTTTTGTAGTTTTACTACTACTCCGCTTTTGCTACTACAAACGCACCCCTCCGCCGCCGAAACGAATGCAACTCCGCCGCCGCCGCCGCCCCCGTACACGAGTCATTCATATTCCCATTCATACACAGCGCACCTTTTATTACTTTTTAGTCGTTTTATCGAGCTGGCTGTGCATTATACTACACACACACACACACACCCATACACCTCTAAAACGGATCGAGAGATAATTTGTTTAAAGTTCCACTACCATTTAATTAACTCCATTTCGAGCTGAAATTTTCTACACGTCCCCCTTTTACAACCCTTCAAAACTCGTCTCTTTTCTTTTGCAAACTTTTCGTGATTTTCAAGAGTTTTCCGAATACATAAGATTTGTATTAATGGCTCGCGAAATCTCTTTAAGAAGGAAGTTTTTATGAGAAATATTGAATTAATAAAGTACAGTAAAACCTCGATATAACGCAACTTTATTTAACGGACTTCGGATATAACGGACAAAAAATTCGGTCAAATGTCAAAAAATTAAAAACGTCCTGTTATTATTATACATGCTTAAATTCAAGTGTTGCCGCATGTAAACAATTTTAGCGGCCATGATAATGACGTCATACGTCTAGCACTAGAATTTGAGACATAATGCCGTCCTGTTCGTATACTGCACCTAGCCAGAGCGATAGAGTACTAGTATAAATCTAATTTTATATAACGGACTTTCGGCTTTAACTGACACTCCCTCCCCCCAATCAGTCCGTTATATCGAGGTTTTACTGTAGTTCGATTGTACTTTCAATGGTGGAAAACGACCGCCCCCTCTATACGATTACAAATATAAAAAAAAACAAATAAAATAATTGTATGGGGCTATAGATTTCGAAATAAACTCGAATGAGTAAGACAGAGCGAGGTAGATCTGGTTCTAATGGATTAAAAAGAGATATATAGATATACCCCTGGCAAGTTTAATAAAAGTCATAATTGAGGCGGTCGCGCCACCACAAGTGTGTTCGAAGTATCAATTTAAAATTAATGTTACTGCGACTCTCTTAAAAAAAATCTAGTCTTTACACGTTCCCCTTGTACACCTATTCCCTGATTTACGCGGTTTACCGTGTAAATCGAAAACAAATCCAAATATGCAAAAATTAATGTAAACCAATTCAATGAATACGAAGATGTGCGCATTCGAGCGAAAAGTGGCACATTTCCGAGCGAGGGAAGCAAATGAAGCGCGACGCGGAGCGGCGCGCTTCATTTTCCCGAGATCGGAATGTGCCACTTTGAGCTCGAATGTGCGCACTCGGCTTTAAACGTGCTTCGCAATAATTTTATTGATAAAAAATTAGTAAATAATTTTTATCGTTCCCTCTCACTCGTACTAATGAGTTTGTCGTATCTTTTCGCTCGCTCTCACTCATTGCTATGGCAAAAATACGTTTTTCGCACATATAATCGATATTTAGCAAACTAAATTAAATTTTTTGTTTTGAAAAAAATTTAATAGACAAAATTCAATAAATACGAGGATGTGCGCATTCGAGCGAAAAGTGGCACATTTCCGAGCGAGGGAAGCAAATGAAGCGCGACGCGGAGCGGCGCGCTTCATTTTCCCGAGATCGGAATGTGCCACTTTGAGCTCGAATGTGCGCACTCGGCTATAAACGTGATTCACAATAATTTTATTGACAAAAAATTAGTAAATAATTTTTAGTATTCCCTCTCACTCGTACTAATGAGTTTCTCGTATCTTTTCGCTCGCTCTCACTCATTGCTATGGCAAAAATACGATTTCGCCACATATAATCGATATTTACCGAACTAAATTAAATTGTTTGTTTTGAAAGAAAATTTAATAGACAAAATTCAATGAATACGAGAATGTGCGCATTCGAGCGAAAAGTGGCACATTTCCGGGCGAGGGAGGCAAATGAAGCGCGACGCGGAGCGGCGCGCTTCATTTTCCCGAGATCGGAATGTGCCACTTTGAGCTCGAATGTGCACACGCGGCTTTAAGCACAATTCACCATAATCAACTTTAGAAACAATTGAATGCGTTCATAAAACAAATTACCATCTAAAAATGTATTTAGACAATTATGATCGTTCCCTCTCACTTCCACTTATGAGATTCTTATATCTTCTCACTCTCTCCCACTCATTGCAATATCAAAAATAAAAACATTAATTTTCGCTAACGAAAAAATATTATTAAAAAAAAAATCGAATTAATCATACGTTTAAACAATTTAAAATAAGTCTGTAATGCAGTGGCGCACCCAAAAAAAAACACTATCGGGTTTAAACCCAACTGCCCCCGACAAATTCCATAATTAAATGCAAATTAAATTCCTCCACAAAAATCGCTTTTTTCTTATCAAATTCGTTCATAAAAAATTTTTAACCTCAAAATTTAACATCCACACCAATCGGACCCCTCAAAAAATGCATTTAAAAACAAACTCCCCAAAACCAATACCTTATCACACTTGATAAAAAAAAACAAAATTGGCAAGGAAAAAATTTATTTAAATCCCAATATTCGTACAAAAATATCAGTTAATTTTATACAACAATGTACATCAGGTATGTATGCAAAAAAAAAATCAATTAAACTAGTGTGTTTGTATACAGGGCGCATTTTTTCTCTCTCTTCGAATCGTTCCAACGGGAAAAACAAGCGCGGCGCGTCGTAAAAAGCGACGCTCGTCGCGAGCCACCAAAAACGCAACGCCCTGTATACGCGAGATCATATACATAAAAAGTGCATTCTATATTCGTTCCTCGTCAAACAAACGGCGATAATTCAATTCAAATCGTTCTTCGAAACAAACAAACGCCTTAGGAACATAATTAAAACGCTTCGACTTTGAGTATTACACGTTTTCTACCCTCACACGCACACACACGCGCCCCATCGATTTATCCAAAAAAACGAGGGGGGCCGATGCTTACGCAAAACAAAAGAGATCATCATCGTAGGAATCATTTTCAAGTGTTAAATCGATTATATTATCATTAATTTTTTTTTTTTATTTTTGTAAATATCAAACGTTCAAAAAGGTACACATTTGAGCAAACAAGAGAACTATTGAGATTCGTTCGTTACTTCATTTTTTTTTGTTTTTGTTTAAAAAACATTTGGCACACCGTTGTTAATCCCAAAACAAAATCCATTTGCTCAATTGACATTAAAAAAAAACAAGTGATAAATCACAAAAAGACACACACCTAGAGCTTTAGTTTATTACAACGATAATTTAGGTAACTTTAAAAATTCTTAACGCTATTTGTACAGTGACGATCAAAAATAGCGGCACAATTTCTACCGCGACTGTACGTTACATAAAATTTTACAATAAACTACATAGAGTATAACTTAATTAATTAGTTGTTTTTTTTAATTATAATTAATCAATTTGGTTGCAGCTTTTTTTATTTAAAACAGCCCACAAAATTTTCTCTCTCTCTCTCTCTCTCACTCGCACACTCACTCGCTCACGCTCACGCAGATCAAAATTCGACTCATTTGCGCTTCACTTTCGCCCTACTCTGTAGATCGTTATTTCTGTTCTTAATGTTGCTCAACAAATAACGAAGTTGCATAATTTGGACGGCGGTGACCGACGGCTCCCCGCAGCATTCCAGCCACTCCAAAAATTTCTCGCCGTGCTCGATCGCCTCGTTCTGCGACAGGACCTCGATCTTCTTGCCCATGCCCAAGTTGTTGTTGTTGTTGCATAACAAATTGTCCAGGACCGCTCGCGCCTTCGTGCAATTGTTATTTTTATGGTTGGCGGCGGCGCCGGCTTTCTCCGAAACGATGTTCTCGCTATTGTAGGGATCCTTCTCTTTGGTGAGCTGCTGGTAGAGGATGGGTTTTTCCGGTAACTGCTGTTGGAGGGGGTAGGGGTTGGGAGTTGCTTGTACCACTTCCAGAACCACGAGCTGCTATGCTCGCCGATGCCGTCCCCGAAATTCGGAGAGCTTAGGTTGACGTTGTTCGTGGGGCTGGTGGAGGAGGTGGTCGGCGTGTTGCAAGCGGGCGGCAAGCCGTTCTGCGTCATGAGGCCCAACATGGAGGGCTGCGTCTTCAGCCAGTACCAAACGGACTCGTCCAAGGCGGCGGCGGTGGCGGCGGCCTTGTCCATCTTCGGCAACCTGGAGGACTTGTGCTTGTGGTCGCTGTTCTTGAGCGGCGTCGAACAGATGGGCTGGTACTGGTTGACGGTGGCCGAGGCGGTGGTGGTCGTCGTGCTGCTGATGTCGTTGGGGGCGGTGGTCACTTTGACGTTGCTCTGCATCTTTTGGTGCTGCAAGAGGAGGGTGTTCCACTGCGCCAGGAGGTTGATGTTGGTGGTCAGTTCGGCGAGCGAGGCGCTCGTACTGCCGCCGCCGCCTCCACCTCCGGCGGCGGCATTCAAATTAGGGAAAAACATTTCGGGTCGATTTAACCCGAGCTCGACACTTAATCGAGCCAATTCCGCCCTATTTCGCTCCCTTTCGGCGCTCGTCTTGTACCCGTCCGTTTTGATATTTAAATTTAAAGGTTTGGCGGCGGCGGCGTCGAAGTCCGTCTTCGAATAATCGGCGCCCGGCGAGCCGCTATCGACGTTCCCTTTTTTGCTCAAGTTGTACGGTTGGCTCGGCGATGCCTCCTCCAATTTGACTTTTTTCTCCTTCGGCTCGACGAGGCCCGGCGCTGACTCGTCCGTATCGGGACTCGACTGCCTCGACAGGTACGATATCTTATCTTCGTTTTTGCACCAGCCCCTGAGGGTCGATTCGGGCACGCCGATATCGCGAGCAACGGACGCCTTACTTTCGCCGTCGTGCACCCGCCGAATCGCCTCCAATTTTTCGTGGGCGGTCAACGAACGAAGCGGCCGCTTGCCGGCCTTCGACGACATCTCCCCTTCCACCTCCCCCGCCGCCTTTCGAAATTTCGACGGGTCGCGGGCGAAAAGGGCGCCGCGACTGGAAAAAATTAAATGCGCCGCCACGTGCTTCTGTTTATATGCAATACACGGGCGCGATCGGCCAATGAAAACAGTTGTCAGTGTGCGCAGTTCGGGAAAAAACTTCGAGTACACTCAAACTTCCGAGTCGAACAAACAAAACTTCATCCAACTTTTGACGAATGCAACACGTTGAGTAAGAGCCGCCGCACACTCGCACTCACACTCACACACATGTACACTCTTCGCCCTCGCACAGAGGATAAGAGTTGCGCCTTTTTTACGCAGGCGCGCGCTGCATTTTTCGCGCTTATGGAAAATTGTAATAGTTCGAAAATAAAAACGGCGGACCGCTAGTTTCGAACGGCACCGGCACCGGCGAACGTGTGCTTCTTGCAGAAGTGGAAGCTTGGTGGTCAGTTCCTTTGTCCAGCCGATCAATACGTGCGACGGACGAGCGCGAACTGAGCACAAGCAGCAGGGTAGGCAGGCAGGGAGGTTCGCGGGTCCCGCGTGATGGCTTGACGTGACACCCTCCCAACCCCCGGTTAGGGCCGGGTAGCACACACACTTGCGCGAAGACGCGTTTACGCAGCTTAAATTTCAATTCGCGAAACCTTCCACTTCACGTGCATGCGAGAGAGGCCCCCTTCGCGCGCGCTCCCCCCTCCCCCTCGCCGCCTAGCGCGCCCGAAAACTCGAAACAGCTGATGAAGAAACTTTAAAAACTTTAGACCCCTACCCTCCTCGCGAACCGCACGGTCCGACCGAGCCTCCTCGCAAACAACGTGTCCTCCCCCCCTTCGGCCGCCGCCCCTCGCGCCCCCCGCCGAGTCGACGACGACGACGAAAAACGCGCTTTAAATTTACACGCGAATTCTGCAAAAGTGCGGCGACGACGACTTTCTTTATCGCCGCTTCTTTTAAAAACTTTTGACCCACTTTGATCTTTCGCGACTGCTTTATGTCTTTGGCGATTGACGAAAGGCGCGCACACACACGCGGGCACGCACGTCGGCGACTGGACAAAACAAAAATGCTTATTAAAACACGGTTTTATTTAAACGTGCAAACTAATCGGTTGCGGTTCGATTCGAAGGTGGCGGTTTTTAGATACAGTGCAACTTCGATAGTGCGAACACTCCGTAATTTGGACATTTAAAAATTTTTGCCCACTATAGTACGGGGATGAAATATTTTTATAGTTATAAGAGAAAAAAACAAAAATTTTTCTATATGGAGAAGGAAGCAAGTACAGTAAAACCTCCATTTACGGACACCTCCAGTCCGGCGTACACTTTTTTGATGACGGATAGAAGTGTCTATGCTTTATATGAATTTTAGTTCTTTTTCTTTTAGACGGACGCCTCTCTTATACGGACAAAAATTTCATTAACATTGGTGTCCGTCTATGGGAGGTTTTACTGTATAAACTTCAGATTTTTAAGAGTAATAGACACGAAATGGCTCTGTGCAAGGGTATTTCAAAAAACTCGATTTTCTTGAAAAAAAAACGAAAATTAACTTTTTTTTTCTAAAACGGCTAAAAGATTTTGCTTATTATGTTTCATTTACATTTTTACTTTTATATGTTTTAATTATACATATGAACGTATAACAATTTATATTTATTATATATTCTGAATTGTTTTCATAATACAAATCCCCCCCCAAATATAAAATAAAAGATACCGCAATAGTGCGGACACTGCCCGGAATGATGTGTCCGAACTACCGAAGTTGTACTGTAATTCATTTTACCCGACGCATTAATTTTTTTTAAAGTTATACTTCTTTTGGCACTTAAGAGAGTATAATTTTAGCAGGCGACAGTAGTTGCTTTACTATGCATTTTCTTTTTCTCTCTCGTTTCTCAAAATGTTCGTAATAAACATTTTAATTAATCGATTAACTTTTTTTTTTAAATAAAATCCATATTCGAATGTTTATTATTGCAATGAGTGGGAGAGAGCGAAAAGATACGAGTAATGCATAAGTGCAAGTGAGAGGGAACGATAACAATTGTCGCAATATATTTTTGACTAATAATTAATTTTATGAACGCATTCGATTGTTTTTAAAGTTGATTTATTGTGAATCAAAAAATTCAATGTATCAAAAAATTCAATTTTGTTTAGTAAATATCGATTATATGTTCGAAAAACGTATGTTTACCATAGCAATGAGTGGAAGCGAGTGAAAAGATACGACTAAGTCATAAGTACGAGTGAGAGGGAACGATAAAAATTATTTACTAATTTTTCGCGACCAAAATTATTGTGAATCGTGCTTAAAACCGAGTGTGCACATTCGAGCTCAAAGTGGCACATTCCGATCTCGGGAAAATGAAGCGCGCCGCTCCGCGTCGCGCTTCATTTGCTTCCCTCGCTCGGAAATGTGCCACTTTTCGCTCGAATGCGCACATCTTCGTATTCACTGAATTTTTGTCTATTACACTTTCTTTCAAATCAAAAAATTTAATTTAGTTCGGTAAATATCGATTATATGTGCGAAACACGTATTTTTACCATAGCAATGAGTGGAAGCGAGTGAAAAGATACGACTAAGTCATAAGTACGAGTGAGAGGGAACGATAAAAATTATTTACTAATTTTTCGTGATCAAAATTATTGCAAATCGTGCTTAAAACCGAGTGTCATTCGAGCTCAAGTGGCACATTCCGATCTCGAAATGAAGCGCGCCGCTCCGCGTCGCGCTTCATTTGCTTCCCTCGCTCGGAAATGTGCCACTTTTCGCTCGAATGCGCACATCTTCGTATTCACTGAATTTTTGTCTATTACACTTTCTTTCAAATCAAAAAATTTAATTTAGTTCGGTAAATATCGATTATATGTGCGAAACACGTATTTTTACCATAGCAATGAGTGGAAGCGAGTGAAAAGATACGACTAAGTCATAAGTACGAGTGAGAGGGAACGATAAAAATTAGTTACTAATTTTTCGCGACCAAAATTATTGTGAATCGTGCTTAAAACCGAGTAATTCGAGCTCAAAGTGGCACATTCCGATCTCGGAATGAAGCGCGCGCCGCGTCGCTCTTCATTTGCTTCCCTGCTCGGAAATGTGCCACTTTTCGCTCGAATGCGCACATCTTCGTATTCACAGAATTTTTGTCTATTACACTTTCTTTCAAATCAAAAATTTAATTTAGTTCGGTAAATATCGATTATATGTGCGAAAACGTATTTTACCATAGCAATGAGTGGAAGGAGTGAAAAGATACGACTAAGTCATAAGTACGAGTGAGAGGGAACGATAAAATTAGTTACTAATTTTCGGACAAAATTATTGCAAATCTTTAAAACCGAGTCATTCGAGCTCAGTGGCACATTCCGATCTGGAATGAAGCGCGCCGCTTCGCGTCGCGCTTCATTTGCTCCTCGCTCGGAAATGTGCCACTTTTCGCTCGAAGGCACAATTCTTGTATTTTACATTAATTTTGTTGATTACACTTTCCATAAAGTAAATATCGATTATATGTTCGAAACACGTATTTTACCATAGCAATGAGTGGAAGCGAGTGAAAAGATACGACTAAGTCATAAGTACGAGTGAGAGGGAACGATAAAAATTATTTACATAATTTTTTTACAACCAAAATTATTGCAAATCTATTTAAAACCGAGTGTGACATTCGAGCTCAAAGTGGCACATTCCGATCTGGAAATGAAGCGCGCCCCTCGCGTCGCGCTTCATTTGCTTCCTCGCTCGGAAATGTGCCACTTTTCGCTCGAATGCACACATCTTGTGAATTCCACATGAATTTGGTGTCTGATTACACTTTTTTCATAAAAAATTATTTCAATTTACACGTTACGGTAAATTAAAGAATTTTAATCGTGCGAAGTACACGTATTTTTAAATTACAAAACGATAGAAAGGATAGAAAAAATACGATCTAGCATGTAAGACTACGTTTTAGTGAGAAACGATAAAATTATTTATCTCAAAGATTTTTCGTAAAAAGAAAATTATTTTATTGTTCGAAATTCTTAAATACGAATTTTGAATTATTTCGAAAGTAATTAGTGGTCAACTTCCGATTTCATTTGAATTTAATGAAATTTACACTTCTATTGCGCACAAAAGCTAAAATCAAATTTAAGTGAACCTCCCGCTGGAATGTGCCACTTTATTTTCAACAAGTCACATATTCGTGACTTAGAGAATTCCGATTTAATTAATTTTGTGTTGAGTTAGTTTTACATTAATTCCATAAAAAATTCGATTTAGCAATATTTTGTGAGGCCTACGATTTTATCGTTTATGATTATTAAAGAATTTTCAAAATCCCGATACGTATATTTACCTCAAGAGCTTTTTAACTTACAAAACATAGAAAAAGAAAAAAATAGTTTTTAGCATGTAAGACTCCGTTTTATAAAACAAATAAAATTTTTAATCTCAACAGCAATATTCGTAAAAAGAAAATTATTTTTCTTCGTTTCGAAATTCCAAAATAGAATTTTAATACTTGAAATTAATTCATCTGTTTTTCATCTTTTTCGTTTCATTTAATTTAAGAAATTTACACTTTCTATTCGCACAAAATAAAAAAAAAAATTTTAAGTGAACCCCACAGGGCACTATGAGCCAGGGTCGACCAAAACAACTTCTATTTTAAAACATAGTTATTTCTATGTATTCTGACCACGAGGAATCCGATTTTGAAAGAATTTTTGAAATCGTTGAGTTAGTTTTTAATATAATTCCGAAAAACCGAAAAACCCGAAATTTCGGATTTAGCAATATTTTAAAAAATCTGAGGTCCTACGATGTTTAGGATCGTTTTACTGATTTTAGAATGTATCCATTTGTCAAAATCTCCGAAACGATATTGATTTTCCTCAAGAGTATTTTTTATAATTTAAAGAAACACTTCAACTTTCAAACAAAAAAATAAAATTGAGTTTTTAACTCGAAATTTTTAAAGTACGAATATTTGAATTATTTATCGAAAATAAGTAAAATATGGAGGGGGGGGGGTCTAAACTATGAATTTATTTAGAAAAGTTTATGCATTAATTAAATACATTTTTATTAAGACGCAAAACAATGTTCTAAATGAAATATCAAACCCCAATTTAAGTTTGAATTCTCCCCTCATATGTATTTTTCATATTTTCTATAAATAAATCAAAAATTCGTACTTTAAAAATTCCGAGTTAAAACTCAATTTTATTTTTTTGTTTGAAAGTTGAAGTGTTTCTTTAAATTATAAAAAATACTCTTTTAGAATAAAAGTTGTTTTGGTCGACCCTGGCCCATAGTGCAGAGGGGGAATATTTTTCTTATATTCGTTCATTATAAAAGTTGGTATCACAAAATCCATGTTATTCTACCTCAAAAATGCCGTTTACCTTTTTTTATGTCTCTTTAATTTTGATTCGCACTGTATATAAAAAAATGGGCGAATTATTTTTTATGCTTCACTGTGTATAGTAGATTTTAATTACTTTTTGTCGCGATTTAGTTTTTGGCAAGTCTGACTGGGAAACAACAACAATAATAATCTAGTCGCGTCACCATAGTAACGGTGTTGATGTTTGGCTCCATTGTTTCGTTTTGTTTACTTTCGTCGGCCATCTTTGGCTTTAATTGAAAGCGAAACGATTTTTACGGATTAAATTTTGATGGACGAGAGAAAAAAAACTTTCCTGCGAAAGCGAAGAACTTTGGCGGCGGGACGTTTTCGTTAATTGTTTCGAGCATATTAAAATTAGTTTGGGTCGTAAACAAAACGATTTATTGAATCAAACAGGTATCCGTCGCCTATTTATAAATGCAATTATTGTGGCGAGATTTGCACGAATTTAATTATTTGTAAATTAATTGATATTTATGGGCGCTTAAAAGTCGCTTTTCGAATTATACGAGCGGTTAATTTGAAGATGCGCTTTTCGCGGTCCGAAGGGGGCTCTTTGTCGATTTACGAATGTCGTTAGTGTTTTTTTTTTAATTATTTTGTTTTATTTTTACCGACAACAGAGACGAATAAACTTAAGAACAAATTGACGCAAAACGGGCCCGGATGCAAATCGGTTCTTGAGAATCGTGGGTTGCCTGTAGGAACTTTAAATTTTGATTAGTTTTATTATTTCTTTTAATTTAAAAAAATTAGATTATTTCCTTTGACAATAAGTACCTTTTTGGAAATTAAATGGAATCAGTGGCGTACACTTTTCATTCTGGCTTTAAAATAGTGCGCCAACAAGTTTTTCAATTTACATTATCCAAAAAAAATGTTATTTATATTTTATTAAATTATTCTTTAGAATACAATTGAAAAGCTCTTGTAATTTTTAAATAAGTACATTCAATTTATTTTACAAAAAGCAGAAAATTAAATTTCACGTAAAGCTTAAAAAATATTACAGGTAGCATGCCATTTTACTGTGTCTTCCGTTTTGTTTAAAATTTGCTTAATTGACACTACACAAAAAGAATTATAAATCCTTCCAGAAATGTTTACGTATTTCTTTTGCTTTTCTACAAATAAAAGAACAGTTCGTATTACAAAGAAACGACCTTTGTACTTCAACAAATCCCTTTTTTTTCGGGTAAACGAAATGAATCATACCTTTTTGGAAAGTTACTCTTCGAACCGCGCGCTGGACTTTCAACTTGTTTTTTTTTCGATTTTCACAATCGACATTAGAAACCACAACTTTTAAAAGAATTTGCACGAAATTTAAGTGTGCGTTTGCAAAGGCGTAGCTACGGTGGGGACAAACTGGGGCACAAAAATTATTTAAAAAAAACCGGTGCGTATCGGGAGTTATACTTCTTTGGCGTGACTAAATTCAATGTAAACACGTGTTATGTTGCTTATATTGCGTTTTCAAATTATATGTTACTTAAAAAAAACTAGTCTTTGCATCTGCCCAATGTACACCTATTCCCTAATTGGCACGGTAAACCGTGTAAAACAAAAAATCGTAATTTATTAAATGGAAAAACGTGCAAATCGAAAACAAAGCAAAATATGAAAAATTAATGTAAACAAATTCAATTTCCTATAGTCGTGTCGTATTTTTTTGCAAGGGTAACAGCCCTTAAGGATTGACAATTGAAAAACTCTTTCAAAGTGACACTCGTAGACGAGCGTGACGTTTTTCTCAATCGTTTCTGTCTTTTACGCCCTTTTTGAAAGTCATACACAACGTAAAACGCTTATATAATTTTATTTTAAAAATTTAATCACTCACCCTTAATAAAATTAATAAGGCTGCCGCCAAAAATGACTTACCTGAAAAATAAAAAAAAAACAATTATTATTTTATTAAAAACAGAAGTATTGTTTTTGTTTAAATGTAAAAATTAAAACATTGTAACTTTTCATAAAGAAAAACTAAAAAGGGTTCTCGTTGAACGACAACATCCCTTATTTTGCTCGTAACAATCGGTTCAGAACGAAATAATTCGTTCCAATTAGATTTTATTTCTTTATACGAGGTCTGTTCCGAAAATAACCAAGCTCTTTTATTAATTTTGCATATTATTGGTCCTCGCCGACTTCAAAGTACTCCCCTCCCCTATTGACACACTTTTCCCAGCGGTCTTTCGTTTTCGCGAAGCACTCCAGGCTTTTAAGGTCTGTGACGAATTTGCTTTGACGACATCGGTACTTTGAAAATGGCGTCCTTTCAGCACCGATTTGAATTTCGGCAATAAAAAACTTTTGTACGCGCGTTAAGTTATACTTCTTTGACGTAATTAAATTAAATGTAACCACGTGATGTTGTTTGCTAGTCCGGTCAAATAACAAAAATTCCGACAGAGCTAAATTTTGGTGAGGCCTTGAGTACATCATTAGAAATAAAGTGTCAAACGTCCCCATCGATCCCATGTGTGCAAAAAAAAGTTATTCGGGGTCAAAAGTCAAACTTTGAAGTTTTTTGGATATTTTTCGAAAACGGTAAGTTTTATCCAAAAGTAGTTCACACAAAAATTATAGATCTTAAAATTATCTACAAAAATGGTCCTTATACTTTTTTTTCTAAGAATCACCATTCGTTAGATATCGTTATTCTACACTAAAGGAAAAAATTAAAGGATCAAGAAATTTTTTTAAATCTTTTGGTGATTTTTGACAGGCTGTATTTCAGTAAAAAATGGTCGAATCAAAAAATTTAAAAGGCTTTTTAAAGCTCCAAGATTCTAGTTTTCAGATCTTTTAGTCAGAAATTTTTAGGAGGCACCGTTATCACGCAATCTTAAGCAATACTGCGACTTTCCTAAAAAAATCTAGTCTTTACACCTCCCCACTGTGCACCTATGCCCTGATTTGCACGGTTTACCGTGGGAAACCGTGTAAATCGAAAACAAAGCCAAATATGCAAAAATTATTGTAAACAAATTCAATAAATACGAAGATGTGCGCATTCGAGCGAAAAGTGGCACATTTCCGAGCGAGGGAAGCAAATGAAGCGCGACGCGGAGCGGCGCGCTTCATTTTCCCGAGATCGGAATGTGCCACTTTGAGCTCGAATGTGCACACTCGGTTTTAAGCACGATTCGTAATAATTTTGGTCACGAAAAATTAGTAAATAATTTTTATCGTTCCGTCTCACTCGTATCTTTTCGCTCGCTCCCACTCATTGCTATGGTAAAAATACGTTTTTCGCACATATAATCGATATTTACCGAACTAAATTAAATTTTTTGATTTGAAAGAAAGTTTAATAGACAAAATTCAGTGAATACGAAGATGTGCGCATTCGAGCGAAAAGTGGCACATTTCCGAGCGAGGGAGGCAAATGAAGCGCGACGCGGAGCGGCGCGCTTCATTTTCCCGAGATCGGAATGTGCCACTTTGAGCTCGAATGTGCACACTCGGTTTTAAGCACGATTCACAATAATTTTGGTCACGAAAAATAATAAATAATTTTTATCGTTCCCTCTCACTCGTACTTATGACTTAGTCGTATCTTTTCGCTCGCTCCCACTCATTGCTATGGTAAAAATACGTGTTTCGCACATATAATCGGTATTTACCGAACTAAATTAAATCTTTTGATTTGAAAGAAAGTTTAATAGACAAAATTCAGTGAATACGAAGATGTGCGCATTCGAGCGAAAAGTGGCACATTTCCGAACGAGGGAGGCAAATGAAGCGCGACGCGGAGCGGCGCGCTTCATTTTCTCGAGATCGGAAATGTGCCACTTTGAGCTCGAATGTGCACACTCGGTTTTAAGCACGATTCACAATAATTTATTTACTTTCTAAGGTGGCTAACGTCAACCGCCGACCTTTTGTTAGGGTGCGCGCGCAACTTCCGTTGCCTACTAAAATTTAATTCTCGACGCGCACAAAGAGTATAACTTCAATTGTTTTTAACCAGTCTAAATCCCGGAGGAAAATTAAACAAAAAACTCGTAAGCGTCGGCGGTAATTTTTAACGCACCTTTTTCGCCCCCGTCGCCGCCCCCCCTTGTTCGTCGCCCACTTTGTCATTTGGCAATTTCTCCTTTAAGCTATTGCGAAGACTATTTCATTGATTTTCCGCGAATGTCGGCTTTAATTTTCCCCATTAGTTCATCGGACAAAGTCGCGCTTATTAAAAATCGCCAAAGATGTCGCTCGACGCCCAAAGAAAATCGCCACCCCCCCCCTTCCAAATCGAATTTTTTCGCCCCCATCAATTTAACGAAACAAGTTTTTAGAAATTCATGCTTTTTCGAAAAAAAATCGAAATCGAAATGCGCCCGATCGAAATTCGAAATAATTCAATTAGAAGAAAAAAAAAAAAAAACGAAGAAGGCTGTAAAACGAAGGGGATGCGAGCGCGCTAATAATGGATTTTGGGTAGAATTTCGGTTTCGCACGGTGTGAACCCGGCTGAACGGTCGGCGTTGGTTTGGGGTGGACAGGCAGGGCTGTAGGTCGCGGTCCGCGGCCCCCCGGATAGACGCGCGGCGCGCGGGGAGTAGCGGCGGGGTTCGCGAACTACCTACCCGCTTTCTCTACCCCCGGCACGTAAACAGCGGCAGCCGTGGTCCGTGTGAAATTACGGGGAATGTGTATCGGGTCGGGCCATTAGCCGGGGCCCCGATGTTTAAATGAGCAACGACAAGAGATGCTACTTTACACGCACACACACCTCGCCCCTCGCGACCCTTTAGCCCTCCTGGTTAGCGATTCCTTCCGTTTCGTCCCATCCACGACGCCGCCACCCCATATCAGCCCCGTGCGACACTCATTATTAACCGTCAAGTTCCTGATACTTCTCTCCTCGGCCTCCTGTTCGATAATCTAATTTATATTTGAACACGTAAACGTATATTCCGCCGTTTCTATATGTGATAAGGGCTGAATGCGAAGGCCGAGGGCTCGTCCTGGAGGGACGGAGGCGCGCGCGGGGGGCTTACTTTCCTCTCGCACAATGAAAACACGGGTACTTCTATGGGAATCGGTTAAATTCACATATTTAGAGTTCCAGAGGCGCACCGGGAACGATTTGGGGTGGGGAGGGGGGACGGTTAAGCTTGTTTTTCGTAATTTTCGAAAGAACGAAAGCCGGTTCGATCAGATTACTGCCCAATTAGACAAAATGTTAATAGAAAAACTAATGACTAAGTTTTTATGAAAGAGCAATCAAAAATCAAGTGGAGTAGTGAAATAAGTTTTCTCATCGGATAATGGGAACATTGTTAAAGACGTTTCGCGAGTGTGCACCTATACCAATTTATTTAACAGATTTTTGACAATTTTGAATCTAATTTTGTCTTACTTTCCAATTGTGTGACAGAGTGTGACATCAGAGACCAATCACGTGTTAAATAATTTTAATGTTCCCAGTGTTTTATACATTAACTATGGACGCGAACGAAGACGCGGGAAACGGCTAGTTATATCATAAAAGAATCATAAGAATATGGTTAACTGTTCATCTATTAATCTTAGATTTTTAAATTCAAAAATGAATGTAAACAAATTCAATAAATGATTCACAATAATTTTGGTCAATAAATTGGACGAAAAATCAGTAGAATAATTTTTATCGTTCCCTCTCACTCGTACTTATGACTTAGTCGTATCTTTTCGCTCGCTCCCACTCATTGCTATGGTAAAAATACGTTTTTCGAACATATAATCGATATCATCTACTGAACTAAACAACGAAGGCCGGTTTGATCAGAAAACTGCCCAATTAGACAAAACGTTAATGGAAAAATTAATGACTAGGTTTTTATGAAAGAGCATCAAAAATCAAGTGGAGTAGTAAAAGAATTTTTCTTATCGGATAATGGGACCATTGTTAAAAACGCGTTTAAAAATCAGCCTAATATCCCTCTCGCTTTTGGGCTCACAACCCTAATAAAATTATATTTAAAACGAAACCGAAACAAATAATAAAATAATTTTTGAAGAAATATGAAAAGGATTAAAAAAATTTATTATATTTATATTTATTTGCATAAAAAGTCACTTAAAAAAACTTTCAAGCGTTTAGGCGCAGCTCAATTTTCGTTGTCGAAAAAATCCATGTTCCCAATACTTTTTTTTCGATAGAAATAATCAGCATGGTCTTCTTAACAAAATGAGTGGGGTCACAAATTTTTCCGAAAATTGGGCAGTTTTCAGGTCAAATCGGCTTTCGTTCTTTTTCTTTCGTTTTATTTTTTTTTGGTTTGTTTGTTAAGGAATTGGAGCTTGGAGTTGATGTGTACAGTAGAACCCCCGTTAATCGAAGGAAAAAAAAATCGGGGACAAACGGACTATGTATACCAGCCTACACTATCTACACCAGGGGTTCACGAAGTGCGGCCCGCGATATCGATACGATATATTATATATTTATGAAAAAACAAATAAATAGTAAAATAAATAATGAATATTACAAAATATATTATTATATAATAAGATGGATTTCAGTTATTTTTTTCTTTTAATAAATATATAATTACAGATTTATGTTTATATTAAATTTAATATACTATTAAAAAAAAATAAATAGTTAAATATATTTAACACAAAAATAATGGTGGTTATTGTTTTGATTTTATTCCGTTTTTTTTTCGACCCTCCAAAAATTTCGATAATATTAAATTGACCCGCCTAAGAAAAACTTTGGGAACCCCTGATCTACACTAACGCAAAAAAACTAAAGGGTCAAAAAACATTCCTAAATTTTTTGGTGATTTTTGGCAGGCTGTATTTCAGTGAAAAATAATCGTATCTAAAATTAAAAAAAAAGGCTTTTTAAAGCTCTAAAATCTAGTTTTCAGATCTTTTAGTTAACAATTTTTAAGAGGCACGGTTATCACGCAATCTACTTCGCACAAATAAAAAAAAAATGCGTTTTAAAGCCAAATTTAATTTTTCAAAAAAGACGAAAATTTTTGATTTAGATGGAAAGCACGAAGAAATGACACCGACTATAGTTTCTAGGGGTACGTAGGAACATCCCCTTGCAATATAAAGCAATTCTATTTTTTCCAAAAAATACATGGGTTTACATCCATGTTTTTTCTCGATTTTCAGGGTTTTGAGTTATCACCTGTTTGGGACCTACTAAGACCTAATACTTTCGAAAACTAACGATTTCCGCTTACTTCTCAAAAACAAAAGAATTATTGCGTTTTAAAAGTTTCATTTTAAAGGCAAATTTAATTTTTCAAAAAGACGAAAATTTTAGTTTTGGGATGGAAAGCGCGCGGAAACGGAACACACTATAGATTTACCGAACGTTATTTCCGACCGAAAAACTTTCGAGTTACTCTCAAGGCCCACCTAAAGAAGTTTTACTTCAACAATGCTAAATGTTTATTTTTGCGCACCGTGTTCAATTTGACACCGAACCGACAAAAGTAAACCAAACACCAAGCAATTTGTTTCGAAAGTTAAAAATCACTACTGTCAACTGTCGAAAGAAAAAAACTATAACGCCATCTATTTGTGAAAAGCGAAATTACAGTCAAACCTCAATAACTCGAAGTTGAAAGGACACCAAAAATAATTCGAGTTATTAAAAAATCGGCTTATCGAAGTTCGACTGTACTTTCTTGCCAACCCAGTACGTATTGAGTTGTTTCTTGTGCAATCAGTGCCGGTCTAAGGGTGTTTCGTGATTGTTTTAAACGGGCGCGTTAAAAGAGGCGGATATGAGTTGATAAAGCGTGTTAGAAGAGATTTCTTGTTGTTTAATTTGTAAAGTTATTAATCGGGGATTAAGTCCGTGCAAGGGTTATTGGAAGAGAGGGTGCACATGTAATTCCTAAGGCTGTTTTTATATCAATAAAGAGCGACCAAGTTCCCCTAAAATTGCTTCGCTCTCTACAAATTATTATCTAAATATGCCGTATTAAGCCCCTTTTCACTGGATGGTCGTTCTAATGTAATAAGTGGCCGAGGAAATTAGTCAGGGGCGTGTTTACCTATCAGTTTAATAGTTTAATGTGCACGATTATTCGGATCTTAATTGTTTCTTATTGTTTATTAATTGCTTACTGGGTTAATTGCGCGCATTTTTTTTCGGTCCAATTTAGTTTAGATTGCTTTAAATCGAGGGTGCAGTTGCACACCTTTTTTTAGCACTAGTTTCGAACAATGGATGCGTTGTGTACCGCCCGTGAGCCACGTGCAGTTATTTTTGATAATTTCAATTTAGAAAATATCGAATGTATTGTTTTTTTGCGAATTATGAAGAATTATTCAATAGCACGCCGCTGACCGCCCCTAAGCACAATTTACTATAAAAATATATGTTCATAAAAGTAATTGGTACTACTAATACTTATTGAGGTAATTTTGATCGTTCCTTCTCGCTTACACTTATGGGATTTTTGTATCGTTTCGATCTCTCCCACACATTGGAATAATACAAATATGAACTTGAATGAATGGTGAATTTTTTTAATTATTCTTTCTCGTTTGTGCACATCTGATTCCTATTATTTGCACTCGCTCTCACACATTGAAAAATCAAAAAAGCTAAGTTAAATTCAATCAATAGGAGAATGTGCACATTTCCGAGCAAAAAATATACGCCAAAAGAAGTATAACTTCAAAATCGCAAATCTATTTTCTTTAGGCAAAAAAAGAACGGTTAATATTAATTATTTTTTTCAATTTAATTTCGATTAAATCAGCAATCGACCTGTATAAAAATTAATAAATAATTCGAATTTGGGTAAAAAAAAATTATTGATTTTCCCTAAGCTTCAAGTTATCGAAGTTCGACTGTATCTTGATCATAACAATACGCAGTTAAGAAATAATTGCAATTTAAGAAGATAAATAAAATAATTGCTTAGGCTATAGATTTCACAATGAATGAGTAAGATAGAGTGAGATAGATCTGGTTTTAATGGATTAAAAGAGATAGATATATCTCTCGCAAGTATTATAAAATTCGTGATTATTACTTTTAAAATGGCATAACTAAATGCAAAGTAAGAAAAATAATCCATTATGTATTTTATTTATGCAAAAAATCAACGGCAATTATTATTTATTTTCCCTTTAATTACAATTAAATCAGCAATCGACGACGTGTATGAAAATATGTAAATACTTTGAAAGATATCCCGAATTTTGGATAATTCAAATTATTATTGATTTTCCCTAACCTTCGATTTATCGAAGTTCGACTGTATTTTGATCAGAACTGCACGCACTTATAGAATTCTTGTTCGTTGCTGATTAAACTTTTAAATTGCGATAAAATGCAAAAATAAAATGGTATCTCGAAGGCTGGTCAAAAAATGCGATAAGAATTAGTTCGCAGAGACCCGAAGCTTACATACTACGCCTTTAACCTTTACAAAATAATTAAAATAATTATTTAAAAAAATATTAATCTTAGGCCTTGTTATTAATTTATTTCAAACGCTCTCCCCTGATTTCTTTTAGTATAAGCAATTTTGAGTTGACGAAACATTAAGTAAAATTGTCTTTCAAAAAACTTACAGCTGTAATTTTTGAGTTCGAAATATTCCTTCGGATTTTGGAAATTTGATCGATGATGGCGGGTCCCCAAGTATTTCCTGGTACCACCTTCGATTTTAAAGTCACTTTTTTTTAAACGCACGTTTTTGTTTTAAAACCGAGAAGGCAATAGTTCGGTTTAAGGCCAAGGAATTTTCGTAAAAAATTATTAAAAACAAAAAAACAAGTAATTAGGCACTGGGAATAAAGGCACAACGTTACCGAATTGCAGTTAAAACACGACTAAATAACTTATTCCGTTAAAATAAAAAGTTTTCGATAAAACTAATCAGTAGGAATTTTATCGACAATGAACAGACTTTTCGCTAACGTAAGAATGTTATGCAAAAGAGGAATTAATCATACGCTTAGTCAATTCAAATATTTAGAAATAAAATGTAAATATTTTAAATACGTTTTAAAGTAATACGCATAAAATTAATTATTCATTAAAAATTAACCAAAATGCTAATTGTGACAATTTTGAACGTTCCCTCTCACTTCCACTTATGGGTTTCTTGTATCTTCTCGCTCTCTCCCACTCATTGCTATAGTAAAAATTAAACTTCAATGAATGTTGTATTTTTAAATTGTTTTCTCTCACTTGTACACATGTAATGTTTCTATCTTTTCACTCACTCCCACTCATTACAAAATTTTAAGGGGTTATACGCACGCAGATAGAATGCCGAAAAAATACGTTTTTTTTTATAAATTTTTTACGAAGAGGAATTTTATTTTACAAAAACCAAAAGTTTTGATAAATTTAGTGGCAACATCTAAGTTTATAATGACACTAATCATTTGTAAAAATATTGATCTAGTGCGCACCTGCATCTCCTGAAGGTCTTCCACAAAAATTCTTTTAGTGGATAGATACAACTAGGTATTGATCGAAGGGACAATCGAAATTTCAATTTTTGACAAAATGGCGGCTTTGTAAGAAAGAAAATCGAATTTTCGATCAAAATTGCCACGTATTTTTTTTTTTTAATAGAAATAATTATCCGAAATCATATTCCTTCGATTAATACCTAGTTTTATCTATCCACTAAAATAATCTTTTTGGTTTTTTGATTTCAGATGAACTATACCGGAGAAAGCGTGGTCACCGCCTTACACCTTTTTTTTTGAAGACCTTCAGGTGATCGTTTGCAGGAGCACACCAGATCAATATTTTTACAAATCATTAGTGCCATTATAAACTTAGATGTTACCACTAAATTAATCAATACTTTTGGGTTTTGTAAAATAAAATACGTCTTCAAAAAATTATAAAAAAAACGTATTTTTTTTTGGCCTTCTAACTGCGTATAACCGCTTAAAAAACTCATCTTACGTATTTGAAGATAAAATCAATAAATACGAAGATGTGCGCATTCGAGCGAAAAGTGGCACATTTCCGAGCGAGGGAGGCAAATGAAGCGCGACGCGGAGCGGCGCGCTTCATTTTCCCGAGATCGGAATGTGCCACTTTGAGCTCGAATGTGCACACTCCGTTTTAAGTCCGATTGACAATGATTTTGGACGCGAAAAATTAGTAAATAATTTTTTATCGTTCCCTCTTACTCGTACTTATGACTTCGTCGTATCTTTTCGCTCGCTCCCACTCGTTGCTATGGTAATAATACGTTTTTCGAACATATAATCGATATTTTATTAAATTTTTTGATTTGAAAGAAAGTTTAATAAAAAAATTCAATGAATACGAAGATGTGCGCATTCGAGCGAAAAGTGGCACATTTCCGAGCGAGGGAGGCAAATGAAGCGCGAAGCGGAGCGGCGCGCTTCATTTTCCCGAGATCGGAATGTGCCACTTTGAGCTCGAATGTGCACACTCGGTTTTAAGCACGATTCACATTAATTTTGTCCGCGAAAAATTAGTAAATAATTTTTATCGTTCCCTCTCACTCGTACTTATTACTTAGTCGTATCTTTTCGCTCGCTCCCACTCGTTGCTATGGTAAAAATACGTTTTTCGCACATATAATCGATATTAATTAACTAATTAATTTTCTAAATTTAATTTTTTCATCTGAAAAAATTGATATACAAAATCCAATCCGCGTTGCGCTTCATTTGCCTCCCTCGCTCGGAAATGTGCCACTTTGAGCTCGAATGCGCACACTCGATTTTAAGCGCGATTCACAATAATTAATTTATTTAAAATTTACCAAAGTTTTATTTTTAAATAATTTTCATTAATTGTTTCCATGGCAACCGTTCCCCCAAAATTGTTATTTCACACGTTTATGCTTAGCGCAAATAGTTGCGACGCTTTGCCATGGCAACCGTCGCACAAGCGTCCCTTCTTTAAATTGCTTCCGAAACGAGTGCGCAAAATAGAAGCAATTAAAGCCGAAAACGTCGTCTTAAGGGATAATTAAGTTTTAATTTTTATCGCCTCAAAAACGAGTTCGCGCAAGTGAAAAGCGCAATCGAGAACTTCCCGACACGATTGTTTTCGATTTTAATTTCGAAAGTGATGGGCGCGAAAGAACTATTGAAAGCAAAATTATTGTTATCCCTTCTTCGGGAGGAAATCGATGCGTAATTAATTATTCGAACCGATTGCCATTTAAAACAAATCGGTTAGAAAGAGCGAGAAAATGGAGACGTCGCAATTATTTGCTAAAGTGAAAAGTTTGTCGAAATCAAATAAAAATGTGGGAAAGTTGCATTGAGCGCTTTCGTCGTCGCCTTCTCTTCGTCAACTCAAGTTTTGCTGTTTCCAAACAGATTTATTTTTGTTGCTTTTTTTTGGAAATTATATTTACACGAAAGCTGCAATTTTTTTTTTCCAATTAGATTTTCTAAAAACGTTGCTCAAGACAAAGACAAATCCCTTTCCAACGGCGTCACATTTCTAGTTATGCGAATTAAAGCTTATTATCCTAAAACAATACGAGCTGCCCAGTTTTTTTCTTAAAAAAGAAACGATAACATGGCCTCATTAAAATGTTCACCTAGTTGGCAAAGTTGAATCAATAAACGGACCCTTTTCAATTAAAACAAAACGACTTCGGGGGTAAAAACGCGACATCCAATATTTAAACATCGGGCTCTTGAATCAAGCCCGAACAGACAGTAGACGTTTCTAACTTATTTACCTTTATTAGAAACTTTCTAGAATTTTCAATAAGCGTCCGCAATAAAGCTGTCATTCAACGAGATTTTAGGGTTGGTAACTCATTGGTAAGTGCACCAAAAAAAAAAACCCTTTAAACTTTAATGTTTCGGAGCTAAAACCAGTTCGGAATAAAATCGAGCACACTTCTCGAACAAAAACAGCAGAGACAAATTAAAGTCGACTCACCAGTAATGTTGGGGCTTCCAAAGGCTCGTACTTCAATTGATCACCAACGAAACTAGCGCAGTCCTGCCATTTTTCAATGTCGGGATATGGTAAAGTTGTGGGCCGCAACGTCGTACACACCATTTTCTACAAAAAGCACATTGAAGCATGATAAAAATGCAAGTTCCAATCAACTTACCACCATTCCGACTTCGTTGGGACAAGCCAAGAGGAGAGGCTTCCGATGGGGATGCAAGCGAGCAAATTGTCTTCGAAAATTTTCAGTGTAGAGCAGCAGTAATTTTTCTTTGTCGCTGTTCTTTATGTACGATTCGGGAAAGCTGGCTCGCTTCTCGAAGGAAGGCTTTTCGACATCGGGCCAGCACAGTGTTATAATGCCGAGCTCGTTTTGGATTTGTTTTACGAGGTCTTGTGTTAGGTCTATCGGCGGAGGAAGTTCACGAGGAGCATCCAAGGTTTCAAAAATTGAAATAAATGGTTCCTGCTCTTCCTCCTCGTCGCCTAGCTCCTCCAACAGTTCTCCTTTGACTTCACCTTCCTCATCGCTTTGTGAAACATCTTCGGGAGGAGGTTCTTCGGCCATAATTTGTGGAAAATGTGATGATCAACTCCCGAAACTAAAAATAAAGAAATTTAAGGGTTATTATTTTGTCAATTTGATGTTGGAGACGTTAAATCAACAAGATCGCTGTAGCAACAAGCCAACTTGATTTATCGTTACAATTGCAACACATTTTATGTAAACTATAGCAATAACGTTTTTTGCGTTGTACCTCATCTTAAATAATGAATCTAATTACCTATCATTGCTGTTTCACAGTACATTAAGAATTAATTTAAAACTTATTGCAAACAAACTGACAGCCACAAGCAACTTACAAGATTTCGTTAGTTCAATGGCTGTAGTTTGAGGGCGCCACTAATCAGAGAGTCTTCCAGGAATTTTAGCAAGATTAGCATTTTTCGCTTATTTTACATTAAAATACAGTAATAAACTTATAATAACAATTATAAACAATACACAATAATATAAATCATCATCACAAATACATAATAAGACAAAAATGTTGAATTAGTTACCTTAGTACATTTTCCAACTCGAAGAAGATTGCACCGATTTTATATCACAAATAGGATCAGAATTACAATTAGACAATTTTCAAACACTTATTACAACAATTAAGGCGCTTTCGACGATTTTTTCATTAAAAACAATTTGAAACAACCGTCCACATTTTCAATACAATAAAATGGCGGAGTATTGTTGCCACGTTTCCGTACTGAACCGGCACGTTGCCAAACTTCACAATTAATCGCAAAACTTGGGTATTAAATAAACAAATAATTTACTTTTATTTAACTTATTACTTAATTCCGTTTTTTCTATAACTAAAAAAATCCTAAAATAGAATTATAGTGAAATAGAATTGTTTTAAGGCGTATCAGTGTTAGAAGATAACCTAAAACCTAATGTTCCACTAAAACTAAATTTAAAACATTCTTTATTAAATATTGCACAGCACAAATGAAAAATTAAAAAGTTATAATTGTAAAATTAATAATTTTACACCTAACTATGTAACTATCACATTGTCATAACATTGCGGAATTATCATTTCAATAGAATTACTAACGACCGCAACATTTCAATAACTTTTCTCCAATGCTATTTTACATACCAGTTCAATTTAAGTTAAATTAATTTCCAATAATCGAGTACGACAAATTAATAACTCGTACATCACATTGAGTATAACAAGCAGATAATACTCATACTCAACAGCTATTAATTTCAAAGTACTACTCACTTAGCTTAAAATAAATATTATACTGTTTTTAATTTGTAACATTTCCTACTTTTCTTCACTTTACAGAGCGACATTTAAAACTTACACATCATAGGAAGAAACAAACTTAAGACATACTAAAATAATTTTAACATTAACTCACTAATGGCAAATAAATATAAAAGTATAAATCTAACTCAAAGAGGTAGCTCAAATAATTCCATTTAAATTTAAAAAGAAAAACCCTCATAAATTGCTTTAAATTTCATTAATTAAACATCGACAATTTGGCACACTTCACCGAAGATCAATTTACAGTCAATTTTCTTTGTAACAAACGTTATCATTCAAAAATGATAGATTTAATATCAATTAGAACAGTTCTCGACTCTTCCTCTTATGAATAACATTTTGTTAAGTAGACCCTTCAAATTTTGAAATAATAACTACTTAAAATTCGATATGTGTTAGTAAGAGGGTAAAGATAATTACAAGGTAATTATTTGATTATATTTCTTAGACAATTTAGATTTTTCAATGTATAAATTTTAAAACAGTCTTCGATTTAGTAATTGTTGAGCCGATAGATTTTTGTTTGAACAAAATCCTTTATAAAACTACTTTTGTATTTAAATCTAAATTGGCTGCATCTAATTGTATGCAAAAAGCTTGTTTTTAAGTACAGTGTGTTTAAAACCATATTTCTATGGGACATCTTAGAACAATTAATTTCTTCTTAACATGCATTAATACAATAATAAAACAAACATAATAACATTTCCAAATACAATAAAAACAAACACTTCTTGGTTGTAGCTTTTACTTTTGTACTTAATTTTTTATTGATATTAAAAAAGTGTCCCTCCGCAAGAAGTACTTCTAAGCAATTCCTTTTCGCTAGTTACCCTTAATTAATTAATAAATAATTAAAATAAATAAATTTGGCCAACATTCAATCGAAAAACAACACAAAAAAGTAAAAGCCGTTTATTTACATTTCCAATTCCAATTACTTGCAACTATCTTTACCCATCGTCATCGCTTCTCCATTTTTGTTTAGCCTCTCGACGAGCATCAGGCACTAATTGGCTTTGCATGCCACCTAAGACATTACTAGTCGCTTCTGTTGCTATAATAATCGGTTTAACAACGGTAGGAGGTATTTGTCGAAGGACTCCACCGACAGCACCGCTGTACCCCTTTTGCTCGTGTTCGTGTGAAGCAACACGAACTAAATTATCAGCTGTCTCCCCAATTCCCTATTTAAATATTTTCAAAATTAGATTTAAAAGCCACTCAATTTGTTAAGCCGACATAACCCAAAACTTACTTCTTTAACAAGCATATAAGCATTCGCCATTCCTTCTCGAATATCTTGTGGCTGGGCGTACCTCTTTTTTCTACCTTTAGCTTTTGATCTTCTCCGAACACTTGGACCGGGCGAAACCATATCATAAGCAGTCTCAGCAGTTATCTTAAATGATCACCAATTACAATTGAAATTTTTAGGTTATGACAAAATATAAGAAACCTGAATTAAATGAATGATTCTCGATGTAAGTTCTAAAGCAGCCATCGCCGTAGAAGTTGTAAAACTATTCGCCCCCCTTTGTAATCCTCGTACTATTCTACCATCCTTTTGGTATTGTTCGATCGGTAACCAGAAGAGATCTCTTATGCCTTGGACTGCAAAAATTTAGCCAATTACAATTAAATTATCCATGAATTGAGTTCAAAAAAATTCTTACACAACTGTACGAGAGAATGCATAGGTCCAACCCCGCCCAACAAGCTGGGAAGTTGATTCTTCTTGATATCGTGAAGCCACTCGTGTAAGAAATAACTAACTAACTTCTCAAGTCCTAACAATCCATGTCTGTGGGATAGACGTCTCAGTCTTAATTCGGAACAATTTAATTGTCCTAAACCCATCAGTAAGCCGGGTAAAGGACCATGAGTCATATCAACACGTTTCCCTTGGTAATCCAATCTTATAGGAACTTCTGGAGAGAATATCACATTTCTACAAATAAAAAGTAAAACCATCGTTTCATTTACAAAGCTATAAGTTTCACCTAAAATAAATAGGAGGACCTTCTTCTACATTACTCGAAGGCGTTTTAGATACTTCGCTAGCTTCCTCGGCAGTTCTGTTTTCTTCTAATAAAATGAGTAGATTTACGTCGACCATTTTCTGGGCTTGTTCTGCAACTTCTTGTTGATTGTCCAAGTTTACTGTCATGATCGGAGGTTGATGTGTTGGAGTTGCATGTTTCGAAGTTGGATTAGGTGGTGCATCGTCTATAAATTTATTTGTGAAAATAATTCAGTCTCGTTGTAAGACAACGGTTACTAAACACACACACACACCTGTTTTTGGAACGTTTCCGCTAAGTTCATTAAAAAAACTAATTAAAAAGAGCAAAGAGTCTTGATCAATATTTAATCGTAACGGTAAAAGAGAAACTTTCAAACAGCATTCCTGCGTTTTTAGTTTTGGATCTGGACGGATATGAATTGCCTTTATAACGATCTAAAAATTAAATAAAGCAGTCTTAATTTGATTCGAAATGATCAAATCTAATCACCATGTGTGCGTGAGATTGCTTCGGCCGTGCCTGACTAGTATATTGATATAAAAACTTATTAATCTGACTCGAAGCTAAACGATCCCTTATTTCTAATTCGCTGACGAGAAGGACTTGCCTCGAAGCCTGTGCTGTATTTTCCGGATAAACTTCGTGCTGAAATCTAACCTAAAAATTCACCCAATTAATAACAAATCATCCCAAACTGATGCATTGACAAACTTTATTTAATTGGAGCTCCATCAGAACATCGTGATCCCTATTAACGCCCCCTTGTATTTGCCAGTTGTGGGTCGGTTTCTTTTTCTCCCCAAAATTGGTAAAAATAACTTCCCCGCTCCGAGTATTCGAATAACCAACGCCTTCGTGAATACAAAGATCCGAAAAATTAACTGTTTTCTTTTCTTTTCCACTGCTACTGTTCGATTTGAAATCGTTACCCCCGTACATGTGCCACACAACGCTCATCTCGCACAAAGTATATCTCATTACAGGTGTTGGATAGTTCTTCGGAGGCTTCAACAAATCAGCCTTACCAACAGGTATCGAGAAGTGATTATCAATTACTCTCAAGGGATCTTCAGTGAGCCATCGTATTTCTGGTATTCCATTTTTAGGCTGCAAGTATTTTGAACAATATATCTAATAATTGAAAACTTAGAAAACACCTACTAAGATTCCTAACCCGGCTTCGTCTCCGAGAAAACAAAAATCATCGTCCGTATCACTGCTTCTGTTCGATCGAAACGTTATATCACCAAGTTCTCTGGTGACCTGCGGCAAGGGTTTACCAGCTTCTGGAAGCGGATGACCTTCGTCCGGAAAGAAAAACATTTTGGCACCCGAACTATACACATCGAATGAATCATCTGAAATTTAATTTACTTCTTTAATAATTCAAATAAACAATTAAAAATCAACGCATACCTTCGACGCTCATACTTTCTTTCATGGCTTCGCCTAGGAGCTCGTTAACATGTTGATGTTGACTCTTCGATAAATGGCTGATGTCCTGAGGCTCGACACTGACAAGTTCTTGTTCGACTTGGTGCCTCGGACTTGAGAAACTGCTTCCCGTCGTACTGGGTGCTTCAGATGGAACCAAATCGCCGTCCCCAGCAAAATAAGTTAATAATTGCATCAATGCCCGACCACTATCGGCACAGGTCCTTATGTGCACCACATTATTTGAAGCACGAAGATCGATGTGAGGATTAATTCCACTATTCTAAAAATAACAATAATTAATTAAAGTACCATTTAAAAACAAAATATAGAAGTTAAAATTCAAATTAAAAATTTTGGAATTGGAGCGACATTAGTTTTCATATCAATGAATTTAGAAGTTGACTCATATAAAAACAGATGTCGCCACTTGCGTCTAACAAACTACAGTAAATTCGAACTTTTGATTTAAAACACAAGCAATTAAAGAAACTACTAATCTTACTTTGTCGTTAGTTTTTAGGCTTAATTCGAATAAACCGACTTCGACGACGGATACATAATCTCTTTTGAGATCAACTGCAACGCTCGAGGGTATTCCTCCTTTCGGTGGAGCCTTTTCGCTTAAAAATAGAGCACAATCTTCGGCAATAAATCGAAGAGTTGATGTGTTGGCTTGGGCCGATAAATGTGAGGACATGGTAAAATTTCCCATTGTTACAACTGATCGTAGAGGTAAATGGAGTGGTCTACGAATCACGAATTATTTATGTCATTTAAATAGAAACGATTATTCACCTATAATCTATTGCACAATCCCATACGTGTAAATGTAGTTCGGTTAATACGTCTTTGGCGTGATATCCAGGAATAGGATAATCCAACACATTAAAGAAATCGATCAGTTGCAATATCCAACTGTTTGGTTCTTGGCACATTCGGTGTCTCAGCGTCGCCTTACTTAATCCTAAAGCTACCCTAACAGTCTACAATAAATTAAATTAATTACTCAAGAAATGACTGATTGAAATAAGGGGTAGTACCTTAACGTGATGAGTTTCGTGGTTCGCCTGAATTCTTACAGCTACCGAAAGCATCTCTCGACTACCTGTGCGATCCCTTGAATTAACCAAGACACCCTGCTCCGACTTGTATATCGTCGGATGCAAATGTCTTGCTATTGCCGTTCCAAATTCTTTTAACGGTGGGCTTTGACTAGGACTGGATATCATATCTAAAAAATTTTTGTTAGTAGTCTTCGTAAATAAATTTGTTAGGATCGAACTTAAGGGCTAAATTTAGTGTTTAGTGATGAAATTATTGATAAAGAAAACTGTAATTTACCACAATGGTATAGTTGAGCATTGTGCGCTTGAACGCACACAAATCCAAGATTATCGTCTCCACAATAACCACTCACACAAAATATGCTAACATTCTCTACATTGCACAGGAATTCGCCGTGCTGTCCAGGAATTACATTAGTACTGATATCACGTACGGGTACGTGCGTACAAAGCAGTCCATGTCCGATGTGTATATTTAGTGCCAAATAACTTTGTCCCTTCAATTCTACGGTTTTCAATTGGCGCTTCTGCGACTGCTTCATTCTTTCGTAGGTCGAGTAGAAGACATCGGAGACGTCTGGGTCTGCGTCGTCCTCCGACTCGCTTTCCGAATCTAAAAATTAATCGAGTTATTAATGAGTTCATAGAAGTTGGAGTTCTACTGTAAATCTTAATACAGTAAAACCTCTCATAGAGGGACACCAATGGTCGCAAAATTTTGTCCGTGTAAGAGAGGTTTCACTGTAGGGGAGACCGGGTATAGTTGTCTCACGGGTAAGTTGTCACAAAAGCCATAGCCTCAAACCTAATGAATTAATCAATTTTTTTACCCGTGCCAAAGAAGCCCGAGCACAATACCTCCTTGCGTACTTCACTTCAGTTCGCTCTGAAATACCGTAAAAGAAATATATGCGTTCGTTTTTTTTGTACAATGAAAGTAATTTTTTGTGAATCTGTTTTGAGTCTCTTAAGTATATTAAAATATAGCATAGTGATATACTTTTTCGTGTATTTATGATGTTTAAGATATGCTTCATGATATCATTCATATGGTTTCTTAAATGACCATTGATTTAAATTTATTTTGGCAGTTAATTGTCTAAAACTGTTTTGGGGAAAGTTGTCTCAAGTTAACGGGGGCTAGTTGTCACATGTGCAAAGCAACATCATAAATATGTGCGACCTTTTTTATTGGTTTCTAGGGGTTTTACTACATAAACGATTGGCTGCAATTATATTTGTGTCATTTTTGTTAACATAACCTAAGTTCGTTAGATAGAAGTTACTATTCGCTCACAGCAAATATTTTTTATTTTTTTTAATTATAAATAAGTAATTTTTCGTTCCTTTCTTAGGTAAAATTTCTTACAAACAACATTTTACCTTTAATAAAAATAGGCATTTGTTTTGAAGTTTTGTATTTTACCTTTTATTTAGTATGTGACTACTTACCGCCAGACACGGGGTTAAAAATCACACTTCTCTTTTTTCATAAAAATTATAATATGTTCTCATTAGATAATGGTAAAGAAAAAGTCTTTATTTTTTCTTAAATTAGAATAAATACACTATCTATTAATATATAAATGTCATTGATAAATTAAGACCATGGGCTCTATAAATGCAAAAGAACAAAAAGTGTGACTTCTAACGCCGGTCTTCCCTATACAAATTTAATAAATACGAAGATGTGCGCATTCGAGCGAAAAGTGGCACATTTTCGAGCGAGGGAAGCAAATGAAGCGCGACGCGGAGCGGCGCGCTTCATTTTCCCGAGATCGGAATGTGCCACTTTGAGCTCGAATGTGCACACTCGGTTTTAAGCACGATTCACAATAATTTTGGTCACGAAAAATTAGCAAATAATTTTTATCGTTCCCTCTCACTCGTACTTAAGTAGTCACACACTAAAGTGTGTGACTACTTACCCCAGACACGGGGTTAAAAGTCACACTTCTTTTTTTTCATAAAAATTATAATATGTTCTCATTAGCTTTATGGCAGAGAAAAAATCTTAATTTTTTCTTACAAGGGGAAGGCACGAGGTGGACAATTCATTTCGGGACGAAACTCGGTATATAAGTAGTACACCTTTAGAGTAATCACCCCTTAAAATAAGAAAGCGCAATGGCCAGTCAATTTTGAGAAAAAGGCTTTTAAAAATTCCATACTGCTTCTATACTAATAAGTTTTTAAATTCTAAAAACGCCTCTGTGGGCTAGCGGTGAGCGCACTCGCCTACGAACCAGTAGTTCTGGGTTCTAAACTCGGTCTCGCTTATTTTTTTTTCAAATTAATTATTTTTAAATAAATCTATTATTTACAATTATCATTAATTTAATATAAATAAAATTGTTATTTAAAAAAAAAAAAACGCTTTAAATATTACAGGATATTTAAAATAAAGAGTAATAATTTAATTTTTCAAAATACAAAATAATAGGTACGTATAATAATAATAGTTATAAATAGCGCTTATAATTAGTAAAAGTTTACGTTGTATTGTTATTCTATTTTACAAATATTTTCGATTACATACAAGAACCAGAATGATAATTGTCATAAAAACATTGAAAACAATAAATTTTATCACATCTAGAACAATTAATAAAAGACGACTGCTTGCAAGAGCAATGTTCTTTAAGCAAATCGATTGGGAAACAAACTTCATTAACATTTAAAACAAAATATAGAAGTAAATTAAAATTCAAATTAAAATTTTGGAATTGGAGCGACATCAGTTTTCATATCAATGAATTTAGAAGTTGACTCATATAAAACAGATGTCGCCACTTGCGTCTAACAAACTACAGAAATTCGAACTTTTGATTTAAAACACAAGCAAATAAAGAAACTACTGATCTTACTTTGTCGTTAGTTTTTAGGCTTAATTCGAATAAACCGACTTCGACGACGGACACATAATCTCTTTTGAGATCAACTGCAACGCTCGAGGGTATTCCTCCTTTCGGTGGAGCCTTTTCGCTTAAAAATAGAGCACAATCTTCGGCAATAAATCGAAGAGTTGATGTGTTGGCTTGGGCCGATAAATGTGAGGACATGGTAAAATTTCCCATTGTTACAACTGATCGTAGAGGTAAATGGAGTGGTCTACGAATCACGAATTATTTATGTCATTTAAATAGAAACGATTATTCACCTATAATCTATTGCACAATCCCATACGTGTAAATGTAGTTCGGTTAATACGTCTTTGGCGTGATATCCAGGAATAGGATAATCCAACACATTAAAGAAATCGATCAGTTGCAATATCCAACTGTTTGGTTCTTGGCACATTCGGTGTCTCAGCGTCGCCTTACTTAATCCTAAAGCTACCCTAACAGTCTACAATAAATTAAATTAATTACTCAAGAAATGACTAATTGAAATAAGGGGTATTACCTTAACGTGATGAGTTTCGTGGTTCGCCTGAATTCTTACAGCTACCGAAAGCATCTCTCGACTACCTGTGCGATCCCCTTTAATTAACCAAGACACCCTGCTCCGACTTGTATATCGTCGGATGCAAATGTCTTGCTATTGCCGTTCCAAATTCTTTTAACGGTGGGCTTTGACTAGGACTGGATATCATATCTAAAAAAAATTTTTTGTTAGTAGTCTTCGTAAAAAAATTTGTTAGGATCGAACTTAAGGGCTAAATTTAGTGTTTAGTGATTAAATTATTGATAAAGAAAACTGTAATTTACCACAATGGTATAGTTGAGCATTGTGCGCTTGAACGCACACAAATCCAAGATTATCGTCTCCACAATAACCACTCACACAAAATATGCTAACATTCTCTACATTGCACAGGAATTCGCCGTGCTGTCCAGGAATTACATTAGTACTGATATCACGTACGGGTACGTGCGTACAAAGCAGTCCATGTCCGATGTGTATATTTAGTGCCAAATAACTTTGTCCCTTCAATTCTACGGTTTTCAATTGGCGCTTCTGCGACTGCTTCATTCTTTCGTAGGTCGAGTAGAAGACATCGGAGACGTCTGGGTCTGCGTCGTCCTCCGACTCGCTTTCCGAATCTAAAAATTAATCGAGTTATTAATGAGTTCATAGAAGTTGGAGTTCTACTGTAAATCTTAATACAGTAAAACCTCTCATAGAGGGACACCAATGGTCGCGAAATTTTTGTCCGTGTAAGAGAGGTTTCACTGTAGGGGAGACCGGGTATAGTTGTCTCACGGGTAAGTTGTCACAAAAGCCATAGCGGCAAACCTAATAAATTAATAAATTTGTTTACCCGTGCCAAAGAAGCCCGAGCACAATACCTCCTTGCGTACTTCACTTCAGTTCGCTCTGAAATACCGTAAAAGAAATATATGCGTTCGTTTTTTTTGTACAATGAAAGTAATTTTTTGTGAATCTGTTTTGAGTCTCTTAAGTATATTAAAATATTGCATAGTGATATACTTTTTCGTGTATTTATGATGTTTAAGATATGCTTCATGATATCATTCATATGGTTTCTTAAATGACCATTGATTTAAATTTATTTTGGGAGTTAATTGTCTAAAACTGTTTTGGGGAAAGTTGTCTCAAGTTAACGGGGGCTAGTTGTCACATGTGCAAAGCAACATCATAAATATGTGCGACCTTTTTTATTGGTTTCTAGGGGTTTTACTACATAAACGATTGGCTGCAATTATATTTGTGTCATTTTTGTTAACATAACCTAAGTTCGTTAGATAGAAGTTACTATTCGCTCACAGCAAATATATTTTATTTTTTTTAATTATAAATAAGTAATTTTTCCTTCCTTTCTTAGGTAAAATTTCTTACAAACAACATTTTACCTTTAATAAAAATAGGCATTTGTTTTGACGTTTTGTATTTTACCTTTTATTTAGTATGTGACTACTTATCCCAGACACGGGGTTAAAAGTCACACTTCTCTTTTTTCATAAAAATTATAATATGTTCTCATTAGATAATGGTAAAAAAGTGTTTATTTTTTCTTAAATTAGAATAAATACACTATCTATTGATATATAAATGTCATTGATAAATTAAGACCATGGGCTCTATAAATGCAAAAGAACAAAAAGTGTGACTTCTAACCCCGGTCTCCCCTATACAAATTCAATAAATAAGAGGATGTGCGCATTCGAGCGAAAAGTGGCACATTTCCGAGCGAGGGAGGCAAATGAAGCGCGTCGCGGAGCGGCGCGCTTCATTTTCCCGAGATCGGAATGTGCCACTTTGAGCTCGAATGTGCACACTCGGTTTTAAGCACGATTCACAATAATTTTGGTCACGAAATATTAGCAAATAATTTTTATCGTTCCCTCTCACTCGTACTTAAGTAGTCACACACTAAAGTGTGTGACTACTTACCCCAGACACGGGGTTAAAAGTCACACTTCTGTTTTTTCATAAAAATTATAATATGTTCTCATTAGATTTATGGCAGAGAAAAAAACTTTATTTTTTCTTAAACTAGAATAAATACACTATCTATTGATATTTAAATGTCATTGATAAATTAATACCATGCAAAAGAACAAAAAGTGTGACTTCTAACCCCGGTCTCCCCTATACAAATTCAATAAATACGAAGATGTGCGCATTCGGCGAAAAGTGGCACATTTCCGAGCGAGGGAAGCAAATGAAGCGCGACGCGGGCGGCGCGCTTCATTTTCCGAGATCGGAATGTGCCACTTTGAGCTCGAATGTCACACTCGGTTTAGCACGATTCACAATAATTTTGGTCACGAAAATTAGCAAATAATTTTTATCGTTCCTCTCACTCGTACTTAAGTAGTCACACACTAAAGTGTGTGACTACTTACCCCAGACACGGGGTTAAAAGTCACACTTTTTTTTCATAAAAATTATAATATGTTCTCATTAGATTTATGGCAGAGAAAAACTTTTTTTTTCTTAAACTAGAATAAATACACTATCTATTAATATTTAAATGTCATTGATAAATTAATATCATGCAAAAGAACAAAAATCGTGACTTCTAACCCCGGTCCCCCCTACTTCAATAGTCTCCTTACCGTATTTAATCCCACTTCTGCACATGGAAAACATTTCCTGGGCATCGTTCCCTCCGGCATTGTAAGCGACGTAGACGTTGTCCAGGTTTTGCGTTTTCGGCTTCGGAGCACTAGGTTCCCACAATAATAAATCGTTATTGATGCGATTGTAAAGCAGCTCGTAGATGTGTTTCGATATTAATTGCATGCTGATCGAAGGAAGCGTGATTTCGATCTGGACTCGGGAAGTCTCCGTTGTGAGTTCTATAAAATCGGACATTTCTTGTTTGTTTCCCGGTATCACTAACTCTTCCGTGTCTTCTGCAATCATTTTGAAAGTATTATAAAGAAATTTAAGAATTAAGTGAAATAACCTTGTTGGGGTTTGTTGTGTGGCGTGTCGCTTTCGTGTATGATGCGTTTGGCGCTGAAGGGACCCGGTTTTTTGGAAGTTTGCCCCGATAGGGCCCCGTACATGGATTGGTTCATCAAGTCCGGTTCGGCTTCGGGCCTTTGCTCCAATTCGATTTCCGGTTTTACGACAGGATAAATTTGCACCACCAATCTAAAAAACAAACAAATAATTTAAGTAAAAGTATGTTGGTCTTAAAAGTGTAATTTAATGCGAATTGTTCGGAAAGAAAAGAAATTTATTGAATTGATACATTTTTTTTTCAATAAGTGGGAGCGAGTGAAGAGATACAAGAATTCTATAAGTGGAGCGAGAAGGAATGATCAAAGATTGCCTGAAAAGTATTATTAATATTTTTAATTACTAATTAATTTTATGAACATTTACGATTGTTTTTCAAGTTGAATCGTGCTTAAAGCCGAGTGTGCGCATTCGAGCTCAAAGTGGCACATTCCGATCTGGAATGAAGCGCGCCGCCCGCGTCGCGCTTCATTTGCCTCCCTCGCTCGGAAATGTGCCACTTTTCGCTCGAATGCGCACATCGTCGTATTTATTGCATTTTGTATATTAAACTTTCTCTCAAATCAAAAAATTCAATTTCGTTCAGTAAATATCGATTATATGTTCGAAAAACGTATTTTTACCATAGCAATGAGTGGGAGAGAGCGAAAAGATACAACAATTCGATAAGTGCGGGTGAGAGGGAATGATTAAAATTGCCTCAATAACTGAAAGTAACAGTTTTTAACTAATAATTAATTTTAGAAACATATACGATTGGTTTTTAAGTTAATTAATTGTGAATCATGCTTTAAACCGAGTGTGCACATTCGAGCTCAAAGTGGCACATTCCGATCTCGGAATGAAGCGCGCCGCTCCGCGTCGCGCTTCATTTGCCTCCCTCGCTCGGAAATGTGCCACTTTTCGCTCGAATGCACACATCTTTGTATTTGAACCAAAATCTACAGGAAACAATTCACCCATCTCTCGAATTACACGCTACTTGTTTTACGCGGTTCACAAAAATAGAAAACGAACGAGCCTTACCCATATAAAAAAGCGTCCATTAATTACGCGAGGTGTTTTTGTAAATTTGGACCCCCTCATGCCCCTTGGTGAAATTTAGTCAGTGGTGACGGGACCCCATTCCCTCTCGCATGAGATTTCGTGATACAAAATGTCGTCTGTTATAATAATGTATATTCACCTAAATTAAGATTTTTATTGACCCCTTTGCTTTAAATAAAATTTTTCCGACCCCCTCCTCCTCATTTTAAGCTCACAAAATTAATGGACGCCCTCGAAGCTCACGGAAAAAGTGAAACTTGTTTGATAATTCGTGCTGGTCTAAACGATTACATGTTTTCACATGTGAATATCGTTTCCTACAGCTGATATAATAGCGTCCACAAATTTCGACACATGCGCCAAACACTGCACATGTAGGCGGTATTGCATACTCTCTACATTATATTTCTTCTCTCACGGTATACCCCTTTTTTGTGACAAAATTTCCGATTAATTCTCGCATAGGAAATTTCACTTCAATAAATGAATTAATTTCTAAAAGCAACTGAACAGTTTATCTAGATTTTGCTTTGTTTTCAATTTGCACGGTTTCACATACAAAATTTACGAAATGATCATCGATATAAATTAATCAATAACATTTTCGATCCAAAAACAATTTGTTATCAGTTTAATATCGTCTCAAAATTCCATTACACTAACGAGTTAATCACCTTTTAATGCAATTTGATAATTGTAATTTGTGGAAAAATTAAGTTCTCAAATCTGAGCAAAAAGACCAAGTCTTTTCGCGATAAAGAACACCGTAAAATCATCAAATCGTACGAATACGACTGGTATCAATTCGCACAAAGTATTTTTAATTGATTTCGGCCCTTCTCGAAAGCATTTTTATTTAATTGAAAGCTTTGGAAAAAGACCAAACGACATAGTTTATCTAAAAACATGAAAATAACAGTTAAAAACAAATTGCTCTCCGAGTTGATAAAGAAAGCAATATAAAAATAAACGATTTTCCCAAATTAAGCAGTAAGAAAATTTAAAATGAATATTTTGGTCATTTTTTCATTGCTGTGCATAAGTTGTAAGTAATTCCTTTTTAAAAATTTAATTGCACCGTCCCAACTTTAACTATATTTTTTTTTTTCTAATTTCAACACTAAGAAATTTTAAATAAAATAGCTTAAGTTAAATTCAATAAATATTTGGAGGTGCAATTTCGCGGAAAATTAATTATCAGTTAAAGTATCGCTAATATTTTTATTGATCGTTCCCTCTCACTTGCACTCATGAGAATCTTGTATCTTTTCGCTCTCTCCCACTCATTGCTATGGTAAAAATACGTTTTTCGAACATATAATCGATATTTACTGAACTAAATTGAATTTTTTGATTTGAGAGAAATTTAATACACAAAATGCAATGAATACGAGGACGTGCGCATTCGAGCGAAAAGTGGCACATTTCCGAGCGAGGGAGGCAAATGAAGCGCGACGCGGAGCGGCGCGCTTCATTTTCCCGAGATCGGAATGTGCCACTTTGAGCTCGAATGTGCACACTCGGCTTAAAGCACGATTCACAATAATAATCAACTTTAAAAACAATTGTATACGTTCTTAAAATTAATTATTAGTTAAAATATTACAAATTTCGGGATGACACTCCGTATATAAGTAGAACACCTTTAGAGTAATCACCCCTTAAAATAAGAAAGCGCAATGGGCAGTCAATTTTGAGAAAAAGGCCTTTAAAAATTCCATAACGCTTACCTATATACTAATAAGTTTTTACATTCTAAACACGGCCCATTAGCTCAGCGCAGAGGGTGCTCGCCTACGTCCCAATAGTTCAGTGTTCAAAACTCGGTCTCGCTTATTTTTTTTTCAAATTAATTTTTTTTAAACAAATCTATTTACAATTATCATTAATTTAATATAAAAAAAATTGTTATTAAAAAAAAAAGACTAAATATTACAGGATATTTAAAATAAAGAGTAATAATATAATTTTTCAAAATACAAAATAATAGGGTAAGTAAATAATAATAGTTATAATTAGCGCTTATAATTATTAAAAAGTTTACGTTGTATTGTTATTCCATTTTATAAATATTTTCGATTACATACAAGAATCAGAATGATAATTGTCATAAAAACATTTAAAACAACAATTTATATTGTAAATAATATATTTGTTTAAAAAAAAAGCGGGACCGAGTTTAGAACGCAGAACTACTGGGTCGTAGGCTAGCACGCTGTGCGCTGAGCTACAGGAACCGTTTTTACAATGTAGAAACTTATTGGTATATAAGCGTTATGAAATTTTTAAAGGCCTTTTTCTCAAAATTGACTGGCCACTGCGCTTTCTTATTTTAAGGGGTGATTACTCTAAAGGTGTTCTACTTATATCCCGAGTTTCATCCCGAAATGAATTTTCGACCTCGCGCCCACTCCTTGTTTGTGAGACAATTTTGATCATTCCCTCTCACTTGCACTCTCTCTCCCACTCATTGAAATTTCATTAATATGATATTTTTAGCTTTCTCTTTCACAATTTTTAGATTCCACTGCCCAAAGAAAACTATGCCGCTTCTCCATCAACACGGACATGCAAAGCAAAGCCCCCATGTTCATCTCGGTCGTGGACAAAAAAAGCTTCTGCTCCCCCGCGATAAAGACGGCATAATCAAAATGGAAAACGGCAAAAGGCTCTACCTAGCCTGTCCAGGAACCACCAACTACGTGGACGGCTACGGATCGAAAAAAATGGTCCTAGCCGAGTGCGACGACAAAAAAAACTTCTACGTGGACGGAAGGTCCAGGTCCGTCCCGATCTCCGACATAGAATGCAAGTACTACCCCATCCCCTACACCAAACCGGGCAAGGCGTGCGCGTCGAGCGGCAAAGGCAAACTCATCGAAATAGGCTTCCAATTCGAAACGCAAAAAAACGCCCAGATCACCCTCTGCTTCGACACGACTTTACTGAAGACGTATTGGGCGACGACGTCCATGCTGGGCGCCGTTTCCTTCAGTTGCCCTGTGGGCAGCATCGCCTTCTCGGACGCCTACTTCGGCAACGTCGATCCCGACCAGAGGTACGTTCAGCAAGGCAGCCGGATGCCGGACAACTTCACCACGGGAGGCGATTCCTTCGAGAAAGGCCACCTGGTGGCGAAATGCGATTACATGGATTCGGCCCGCAAGAGGATGACTTATTTCTACGTCAACACCGGCCCGCAATGGCGGACCTTCAACAACGGAAATTGGAAGAGCTTGGAGTACAGGGTGCGGCAGGCGGCCGTGGACAAGGCGACCAGATTCAGGGTGCACACGGGCAACCACGAGACTTTGGTGTTGAGAAACAAGAGAATCACTTTGGAGAAGACGGGGAAGATGCCGGCGCCTTTGTACTTCTGGAAGATCGTTATTAATACGAAGGACGGCAAAGGGGTGGCTTTTGTGGGGGTGAACGATCCGTTTAATACGTACAACGCGCTCTGTACGGTGATGTGCAGCCAAATCGGATGGCTGGGCGATTTTCAGGAGAAGAGGAAGGACAAATCGAAGGGGTACGTGTACTGTTGCACCATCGAGACCCTTCAAAGGATTTCTAACATTGAGTTGCCCGATTTGCCCGACTACACGGGGGGCGTTCTTGTGTAATTTTTTTCAGGGATTAAAAAGCTGTCCAAGCCAAATTACTGCTCTTATTTTAAGTACCTCGGCCAATTAAATCCTTCTTGCAAAGAGCTCCCGTATTTATCATCGGTTCCTATTTTAGCGACCGGAAGCAGCACGTCGGTGTCGGCTTCGACGTAGTGCAAATCGGCCGTGCAAGTCTGCAGGACGTACTTCTGGCACGGCTGATGGGTGTACCAGCTCGTGGAGGCGGACATGTCCGTCAATTTGATTGTGAGGTAGTCGGGCCTCACGTGCCTCTTCCACCAGGGGTTTCGTTGCATATCGTGTGCCGGTCGAAAGTCTGGTATCGGGAATCTAAAATGAAATCAGTTAATGGTCGTTGTGAACAAGTTACTTCAAATTAAACCTGAGCTTAATACTTAGTGACGGCGACGTGATCTTCAGATCGGTTCGAGACTCGGCTGAGGTGGTTCTCGAAGCGGCCGTTGAGGGAGTCGTCCATATGTTGGTTGCTGGCTTATTTATCACGCACACCGGTTGCGGATTGAGTAATGCACAAATTCTATCCACAATTGTAATATCTACTTCTAAAACGCACGGCTCTAAAGTAATTCTGAAAATGATGAAGAGTTATTAAAATGTATTTGTATTATTGCAATGAGTGGGAGAGAGTGAAAAGATACAAGAATTCGATAAGTGCGAGTGAGAGGGAATGATGGAAATTGCCTCAATAAGTGAAAGTGACTATTTGTAACTAATAATTAATTTTAGGAACATATACGATTGGTTTTTAAGTTAATTATTTGTGAATCGTGCTTAAAGCCGAGTGTGCACATTCGAGCTCAAAGTGGCACATTCCGATCTCGGGAAAATGAAGCGCGCCGCTCCGCGTCGCGCTTCATTTGCCTCCCTCGCTCGGAAATGTGCCACTTTTCGCTCGAATGCGCACATCCTCGTATTCATTGCATTTTGTATATTCATTTAAGTTCAGTAAATGGGTGATTCTACGATAAGAAGTAATTTGTACGGCAATCATTAGAAAACTGCTTTTTTATTCCACGTGTTGTCATTTTATGCAATAAGTCACATCATCTTAATGTATTTTATAAATAGCATAATGATTTAATGCCCAATTAAAGTACATTTTCCTGAAATTCCACGTTTAAACCTAAAAAAGTCTCTACCCTGGCCTGTCCCCCATAACGTTTTTAGTTAAACATACAGACAGCAAATACTTTCTTTGACACAGTTGCCACATTAAAGTATATTTAGCACAAATTTAAACAAGTATACTTAAGTATTATAAAGAGAAAATATAACAATATTTGTTTATTTTCAGTAATTTTCGAACTTCATTTTTGTCCCATTTATTTTGCGTATTTACCCTGGAAAATTTTGATGCGTTAATACAAACAGAGATATCATACAGTTTTATACAAAAGCGACCAAGGGCGCGTATCAACGTAAAGTTAATAACATAATTTGTCTTTGGCGCGACGCGACAGTGTGGTACAGTGGTTTCGCAAGGTGATTGTGCCTCTCCCCGGGCAAGTCGTAAAATTTATAAAATTCACTTAATTTATTTGAATTTACTGTCTAAATTCAACAATACTGTAATAGTTAAGGTGTGATATATTATTAGTTCAATATTAACTTATGTCAATTAAAAATTTTAAATTTGTCACGAAAACGTCTCTCCCCTGTTGTATTTCCCCTGGTAAAATAACTACCAAGGGAGATAATTTTGATCATAAGATGTTTGTGCAAACTAATCCAGATATATATCAACATTCTCAAGAAACGTTTTAAATTATTCTGGTAAAAGAAAAGGAGTATGATAAAAAATAAATGATAATTTCTTTGTTTATAATCCGATTTTGCTAATTTTTTTTAGTAAAACTTGTTGATTTAATGAAAGGTATGGTATTAGTATAGGTAATATACAAATTATTCTAATTATCACTTAAAAAGCGCTAGTCTCTACCCTGGCCGATGTATTTACCGTGGCCTTCTAAAAAGTAACTAAATATGTATAAAGTGACTCGCCTTTATATGATTGTGTAGATAAAAGGGACAAAAATCGTAATAGGGGTAAGCAGTACAGTGATTGGCCCTTTTATTAAAAAACATAGTTATTGACCATATAAATATAGTAATTGACCAGCGAATTTACAGTGATTAACCACTATTTTCTAATTAAAATAAGATATAGTGAATTAGCAAAAAAAAAGAACCATTTATTAGAAAATATATATTAAGAAATATAGATTTATTATTAAATAATTTTCTAAATATGGCCAATCATTGTTGACTGGCCAACAACTGTACTATTTACCCCTATATGTGTTAAATAAAAAAAAAACGAATTTTTCTTCTTGGGGCATTCTCTATGGTTTCAAAACCTCTTATCCTAGAATCATCCAAATATCGATTATATGTTCGAAAAACGTATTTTCACCATAGCAATGAGTGGGAGAAAGCGAAAAGATACAAGATTCTCACGAGTGCAAGTGAGAGGGAATGATCGATAAAAATATTAGCGATACTTTAACTGATAATTAACTTTCCTCGAAATTGCACTTCCAAATATTTATTGAATTTAACTTAAGTTATTTTATTCAAAATTTCTTAGTGTTGAAATAAGAAAAAAAGATATAGTTAAAGTTGGAGATGGTGTAATTAAATTTTTAAAAAGGAATTACTTACAACTTATGCACACCAATGAAAAAACGACCAAAAGATTCATTTTAAATTTTCTTACTGCTTAATTTGAGAAAATCGTCTATTTTTATATTGCCTTCATTATCAACTCTGAGAGCAATTTGTTTTCAACTGTTATTTTCAGGTTTTTAGATAAACCATGTCGTTTGGTCTTTTTCCAAAGCTTTCAGTTAAATAAAAATACTTTCGAGAAGGGCCGAAATCAATTAAAAATACTGTGCGAATTGACACCAGTCATATTCGTACGATTTGATGATTTTACAGTGCGGAACGATCAAAGTGGCCTCAATACTCACGATATATCAGTCTTTGGTACAGACGACAGTCTGGAAAGAGCAGTCTTTGTAGGTTTTTCGACATGTTTAAAGGCTAACTTAAGGCTGGGTTTGGAGGAGAACTGTCCGCCTCCCATCGTCCCACTTCGTTCATTAAAGCTAAGTATTTTGATATATTCCACAGATTCTGCTTTTCCATTACTCAAACACTCCAACAATTCCAGCTTTGCCACGCTCAACTTGCCCGAAATCGAGAAAGTCGTTAAAGTAGTCGTCTCGTTCGCTTCTATGTGCAAAGGAGCTGCGAGCAACCTAAAAGTGGCCAAAGGTAAACAACCATGGACTAAAACTATTCGAATTCGCACCTTAAATGGTTCAAACTGCAAGCTTTCTCGAACTGAGTTCGCGCACTATCGAAATCCTTAATACCAAACAATCCTAATTTGCTAAAAAATAATTCGGCAGTGTTTTGCATCTGGCGCACGCTAGAAACTATAAGCATTTGATCCTGGTCGGCTGCAAGCGTTAAAATATCTTCATGCAAAAGTACAACGGCCAGCGATGCAACAGTTATCTTAAAATGTGATATTTCCGCTGTCGGATCCGAATCTATGTTGCTAACTAAAAATATTGCTTAGTAACACTCGCAAAACTTAATCATAGAACAACAATAAACCTCTTCGCCTAGTTCTTGAAGTATTATCGGTAACTGAACTAGCCATGCTCGTGCTCAGACTAGATTCCATGCTACTGCTCACTCCCGAAAGGGTGCTATCGCATAAGCCCCCCGAAGAAGTCGTGCCTTTCATCGGTAGAAAGTTGTCATCGCTGTCGCTTTCTTCTACAATCAATTAATTTGGATTCTATCAAATTTTTGAGGTTATAAGAACTAATTTACCTAAAGCCGCAGTGGACCAGCCATGGATGCCTTGCAACCCCGGAGATTGGAAATTCGAGAGGGGATGCAGATGTTGCTGCAATTCTTGTTCTATCCTTTGATAATCTAAACCGCTCATCGGTTTTTCGGCACATTTCTGTCTTGGAGCAACATTACTAAAAAAAAATTAATTGTTAACCCCTTGACATACAAAAAAAAACCGAATTTGATGAGTCCAAATAAAAACTATTAAATTGGCTCAACTTAACTGTTATGAGCATACACAAATAACATAAAATAAATAATTAATAGTTTTAAAATATATTGAAATATGTAGAGCAGTGGTTCCCAATCTTTTTTTAACATTCCCCACCTAAGTCATTCCAAAATTTTGATGCATATAATATATAACATATAAATATTTTTTTATATTTAAAAATTGAATTATTCCATAAATGAAGCCTAATTACAACTTGTTCAAGACACAAGATTTAGGTTTTAGCAAGAAATCACTAGGAAATTATTAAGAAAAAGAAACAATAAGTAAATTTTAAAACCATAAACGAAAAAATATTTTTATAACCATAGCTCGAATTTTTGATACCGCGAATTATTTTTAGTTTCTCTTCCACTTCGACCTATCGAAGTTTGACTGTATTTAATTTTATAAATTTAATATATCCGAACAATTAAGATAATTTATTTATTGAGTTTTCTCCAATATTAATTTTATTTGCGTAAATTAATGATCTTCAAAGTTTTTTAAAAAACCACAAATTCTGTATTTACTCTATTTGAGTTTTCTGAAAATACATAATACAGTCGAACTTCCATAAGTCGAACGCCGATAAGACGAATTTTTGATAGGTCGAACTCGAACCTGTTTCTCTAAGATTTGCCTATCTGAACGTTAATATTTTTATGTCAATAAATCGGATTTCTATAAATCGAATTATTTAATAAGTTAAAGCGTTTTACAATTCTTTAAATTCAAGTTTCCATTAGTAAATAGGTCGATGACTCAAAGTTAAATTTTGCAACTTTTCTAAAAATTACGCTACCTGAGAGAGGATTAAGGACGGGTGCGGTTCGGTGTTATTGCTGCTTAAAAGGTCTATTGTATGAAAAGGTTTTATACTATAGGCTGTTTTGACGGCGGCACTTCAATTGGATTTAAATACTTATGTTTACGCGTGAAAAGGTAACAGACAGATAGACAGACAGCCAGAGTTACTTTCGCTTTTATAATATTAGTTAAAATAATTAAATTTTTTTAGAAAATAAGTTAAGTATTGTGAATCGTGCTGAATGTGAAGTGTGCACATTCGAGCTCAAAGTGGCACATTCCGATCTCGGGAAAATGAAGCGCGCCGCCCGCGTCGCGCTTCATTTGCTTCCCTCGCTCGGAAATGTGCCACTTTTCGCTCGAACGTGCACATCCTCGTATTTATTGACTTGCCTTAATTAATATTTTCACGTTCAAATCAAAAAATTAAAAGTAAATATGAATTTTATGTTCAAAAAACGTATTTGGCATAGTAATGAGTGGAATTGGGCGAAATGATACGAGAATTTAGTAGATGCGAGTGAGAGAAAACGATTAAATATTTTTTTTAATTTTTGAATAATTTATTAGCCTAAATTTTGTGAATGGTGCTTAAAATCGAGTGTGCACATTCGAGCTCAAAGTGGCACATTCCGATCTCGGGAAAATGAAGCGCGCCGCTCCGCGTCGCGTTTCATTTGCCTCCCTCGTTCGGGAATGTGCCACTTTTCGCTCGAATGTGCACATCCTGGTATTTATTTACATTTAATTTAGTTATGCCAAGAAGTATAACTTCTCACGAGCGTGCATAAGTACGCGCACCTTTCTTTATCATTTAATAATTGTTGTAAATAATATGAAAATTTTCAGCTAAACCACTTTAATAAATTTTATGTACAGTTAACTTTAATAACTTCACAACTCGAATTCTTTGATAACTCAAGTGGGAAAGTGTTTCTCGACAAAATGCCTATTTCAAAAAGGTAGAATTGAAACTATTCTAATATAACTATGGTTACGAAGTGATTAACCTTTCTGATTGGTCAATTAGCTAACGGCCATAATGATGTATCAAAAATGAGCCAATCACAGTGACTTATTTAAAGCGGGATTTTTAAAGTATGCTTTAAACCACTTACAGTTCTAATTACGTTATATAAAATACCATTTCACATAAAAGATATATACATACACAAATATATATTTAATGTTTAAGCTTTTTTTAATAACTCGAATTATTGATAATTCGAATTATTTTGGTGTCCCTTCGACTTCGACTTATCGAGGTTCGACTGTAATTTTTTCATCAAAATTTCCTTTTAAATTTAACGAATAAAGTTTTGTTTTATTCAATTTGTGTTATACAAAAAAAATTGATAATTAAAAATTTCTAAAGTTCTTAAATATATTTAAAAAAATTTCCAAGTTATTAAGTTATTTAATTTGAGTTGTCTAAAAACTTAAAATAATTTATTCTTCGAGTTTACTTTAATAATTTTGCTAAATGTTTAAAACTGAATTTCATTCTATGTAAAAAAAAACCCGTGCATGTACTTATGTACGCACGTTAGAAGTAATACTTCTTTGGCGCGACTAAATTAAATATAATAACGCGCTATGTTGCGCTTGTGTATAGCTAGACCAGTGGTTATCAAACTATATGTTACTGCACATATGTCGTTTTATTTGAATACATTGCTATTTCGTTTTTAAATCCAAAAAGTAATTTAAACAAATTGAATAAATACGAAGATGTGCGCGTTCGAGCGAAAAGTGGCACATTTTCGAGCGAGGGAAGCAAATGAAGCGCGACGCGGAGCGGCGCGCTTCATTTCCCGAGATCGGAAATGTGCCACTTTGAGCTCGAACGCGCACACTCGGCTTTAAGCACACTTTACAAGAATTAATTTACTCTCTGGACAATTCGCAATTAAATATTACAGAATTATATTAATAACAAAATTCCCAAATCGCCAATTTTGTGCCTTTTAACAAAATTATTGTTGAAAACATCCCTTTTTCGAAACATAAAATTGAATACAGTTCTCGACGCCTTAGAGGCGTCAAAATCTACAATGACACCCTAAACGATTGACGTCTCCCAGACGTCATTGTATGTCAAGCGGTTAATCGGACTTAAAAACAAATGATATATTAATACCTCGTATCCTCAAGATCGGGACTTGCTAAGCCGTTCGCCAACTCCAAAAGCACATGAACTTGCCTCGGAGATACAAAAGTAATAAAAGAACCTAACTCTACCGAAATTGATACTTTAGGGCCTTGTACTTCTTCAGATTGCTTCAGACGTATGCTGATCTAAGATAAATCAAGTTTGAGATCGAACCGATTAAAAACAAATCAAATTACTTGTTGTTTTCCAACCAAACGTCCGAATTGAATGATGTTTCGTTCCTCGTCAAAAGTCGAAGCTGGCTTCCTTACTTCTTCGTTACTTTGCTTAAAGTTTTCTTCGCCATCGAACTGATCGTCGTCCGCCCCCGTCAATTCGGAATACAATTCCGACGAGGCGGCTTTAATATTTTTCTCGATCATCGTCACAAACGAGTCCTCCTTCTCTTTGTCTTGCGTTTGAGAGCTGCAAGAATTGCACATAACTGATCGGGAAAAGGTCCGAGCCCTTGTTGGAAATTCGACTGTCGATAATGTGACACCTTCGAAATAAAAATTTTTCGTCGTGAACGACGAAACTACAAAGGTTTTATTTTGTTCGAAGGCAGAGGGGTCTGTGGGCTCTCCTGTCGGGGGATCGTCTCCGGCTGCATCCATGTATTCCATACTGAAAAAGTTAATTACATTAAGGACCAAGATCTTTTGCAGGGAGGTGGGTGGCCGAAGTAATTTAACACAAAAATAGTCATTTGTACTTGTGCCGGGAGTTGTGCCAAAAAAAAGTACATGCTTAAAACTGCCCGGTCTCCAAACTTTAAAAAATTAGAATTATTCTATCTTAAATTAAATATATAATGTTTTGTTTATCAGTTATTGCTATTTTTAAAAATTTTTTATTTTTTAAATTTCTTCGGACGCATCAATTCTTTTTTTAAATATTTCTTTTGCTTCATTAAAAGAAACAAGTTGGGGCAAACGCCGCCAATCTGCCACCCCTCCCCCAAAAGTCATCATATAAAATTAAATCGAATTCGGTGCACTTACTGAGGGATGCTAATTTGAAGGGCCACGCCAGTGCTGCTATCTTTCGGTACGTGTTCGATTTGTATTACAGAATTCGTGAATTTCACCTTCACTCGGCTCAAAACTAAAAAAAAAATCAATTTGAATTAAAATCGTTTAAATTTTTACTATACGGAACAAACTGGAGTCGATGGTTTGTGCAAATCGTTCTATGACTTCGAGTGGCTGTGCAGCATCGATGGGATTTGTTGGATCTTGTTTCACGCACTCTTCGGCTAGCTGCATGGAATTTGTCATCGAACTCCACATCGACTCAAACATTGAAGTTGCTAAAATTAAATGTTTTAAAAAATACAATAAATAAGGCAATGAAATAGATAGCCCACCACATTCATTTCGTTGTTTGGGTTGAACAGTGATCGTAAGCCCTCGAACTTCAATGTAACTCGAGTCCTTAAGAAGGGAGGCCCAGGGCACCGATAGAAATAATTCATCGATGTAGCCATCGACGAACTCCATCGGCCAATTTTGTTTCTCTCCCAATCCATTGAGGGCCTTGAAAATTAAATTCGTTAACACTAAATTCTAACAATTTCTTATAATGTTATTAATAGATGCAGATATGGTACAATTCCATAAATAGAAACGTTTTTCAATTCTAATTAAGAACAAGTTTATGTGTGAAGGTTGTTTATGCATAAAAATGTGTGCCTTTGTTAGTAAACAAATATTCTTTGTTTGGTATTGTATAAAAAATTCAGATTAATTTATCCTCCTGCACCTAAATTGACGATTAATTTTATCTCTATCGCGATAACCTTGTTTGTTATAAACTCAATATTAATATCAAATTAAAGCGTAACAATGTTTAATTAATAAATAAAACATATTATTAAACTTTTAATTAATGAAATTTGATTGTTAACCCATTGAGCTTAAATCTATCGAGTTGATTGCCCAAAATGGGCAAAAAACCAATCGATGAAAAGTACCTAATCAAATTAATTATTACAGTAGTGCCCGCTTATAACAAACCGCAAGGGACCGACAAAAACGGAAGTTCGCAATAAGCGGGTTCGTTCTAAGCGAACTTTACTGTAATATAAAGCAATAAATTGAAAAAAACCTTCGGATTCCGAAAATAATTAAACAAATCGCAAGCATATCATAATTTTTCCCTGTACGTACTTATTCTAATACCAAGGCCAATCAATTTCAATTTGCGTGACTTTCATACCAGTATTTTGTATTCATTTAAATGAAATTTACACCGTTAACTGTTTACTACCTCGATAAAGGCAATGGTAACTTTTATCGAGCGATTTTTTGCGTATTAATCTACGTCAATACAGACACAAACAAAAACACATTTCTTAAATCAAAAATAAAAAAAATAACAATATTTTTTAAGTTTATATGGATCGTAACAAATTAAAAATACAATACCCAATTGTTAGCCTTGCTACTACAATTTTAACGAAAAAGCATGCATATGGAAATGAGGTGGCTCGCTTTTACTTTCCTTATCACTTTTACTCGACATTAATGCGGCAATTTATAACCAACTTTGACCTCAGAGATTTTAATTTAAAAACTAATTAATAAAGGCATATATAACAGATTTCTTCTATAATTCATCAAAATGACTAATCCTTCCAGTAAAGTTGAGCTTTATATTTCGTTTAGTCCATACGATGGACGTTAAAATTAATTTTCTCTACGTTTTCCTTGTACGAGACTCTTCGCACTACAATTCTCTTTTTATTTTATAAGTCTTGTGTTTGTGTACTTGCGACAAAAGCCATTAAGTATGATTTATCTTCCTAATTGTAGGAGTGTGTCTGTTTTAATATAATAATCATGATTAATGTGTTGTTTACGGTGGCTCTTCATTGTGTAGTCCTCACGTCGTATTTTATCGAAGCCAATTCCTGTCATCGTCTTCGACATGCTCCATTTACAGAGGGCTAGGGATAAAAATATAAGGCTGCGATCTAAAAAATGAACACGACTTCCCAGTTCAAAGTACTCCAAAGACAATAATAACCTAAACGCACATAAAACGGAAAGTTTTAGAATTGAACGACATTAACATTGTTGAAACCACATGTTCAAAACAATAACAAAGGCGTTCAGCGCTTGGCACCGACGAAACGGTTGAGGCGACGAGAAAAAAGCAATTTGTTGTAATTACGCATTTCTGCCAAAAGTGTGCAAATGTCAATGTCGTAATAATCGAATGAATTGAATCGTTTTACCTGGACATCAAGGCTGATATTTTTAACAGTGCCAGTTCCATTGTACAAATCCACAGACAACTGATCCAATGTTAGTTTCTCTTCGAAGAATTGTCCAAGGTATCTTTGCAGTAAATAAATGCACGCACGTTTCTTTATATTCTCGGGCACCTGAAGCACACACCACGGCATTTTTGTGCCAGAACACACTTAATCTATTTCGTATTTCATGAAACCTTTGTTTAGTCGTATGTTTTGATAACGAACATGCAGCATCTGTATGACAGTTCCATGTTTGGGGGAAGGGAATTTCCGTACCTGCGCAGTGGCAGAACTTGAATTATTTAAACTCACATTTTGATTTAAATTACATGTTGTTTAAATGAGAGACGCCTAAATTATCGTTAATTGTATCGTTCACTTATTAATTTTTCTTACAGGTTGACATCGGACAGTACTTCAAATTGAATTTGTAGGGAGAAATAGGTCCGTTGCTAAGTTAAACTCTCTGCTGCACTTCAAAATAAAATGACACCTTTTTAAGCCAGTTTCAATCAATTTACTGTTTATATTTCTTTTATACAACATTCAAAGTTCAAAGTGAAGCACTATGAAGGATCTTGATCAATAGATAATTAAAAATCAAAACATTTTGTGACGGACATTAATCCACCGTTGATGAGATTTTTTCCATTACTGTTGTTAGCATAGCCATGTTTGATCCATTTAAACATTCTAAAGCTGTCTTAAAGCATTCATCAGATTTCTTAGCTCATTACAATCGAATCGGTCGTAGTTATTTTCTCGAGACAGATTTCGCAAACCTACAGACATTCTTTTTGGCCAATGGAATCCATTCACTAAAACTAGCTAAAAAATGCTGTAATTCTTTATACTTACATGCTGTTCATTGTTTGTGCTATTTTATTTGGTTTATTTACATTGTAAGGTAACAAAATATATAAATTTCTCTTTTCGTCTTGTTTCCACCAGACTTAGCAACAAAAGTTCAATGGTTCATTTTCGTTCTAAAATAGCAAAATAAAAACACTTGTATTTTTCCCCCTGCTTAATCTGCAACGTTAATATTATTAAATTCGCAATATATCAGTACGAAACTAGCAAAATAAAAACTTTGTTAACGATACCCTTTCTTTAGTAAGTCTGACCTTATATTTCTCTATTACAACATTAAAAAAGTAATATAAACAATTATAAAGATTCTAGAAGAAGAAATAATTAAGTTTTAAAGTATTTAAAGCTCCCATATACTAACCGTTGAAGAAGTTAAGATTTGAAGGTTAGAAAACCATTAAATCGGCCTACAATAAATAAATACCCACCACAATCTGAACGTTTCCGACCTCAAATCAAACTGGAAATACAATATCTGCATTACTTGATAACGATTCCATAAAAAAAGATAACAAATTCATTTCTATTTCTGTTACTAAGCATACATAAAATTGCATCATACAAATCCTAACCTCACTTTTAGTTGTCACGTTAATCGGTTAGAACAATCTTCAAAGCACATCTTTTAGTGATTCAGTATTAATAAATTAGGAAAAAATACTCCTGTAATACTTACCAAACGAGATGGCTACAGATTTAATGAATGGTATTAATAACATAAGTGTTAAAGACAAAAATATGGCACAAGAAGACATCGTAGATCCTTGGAACGTAGTTAGTACATCAGACACAGGAATTGATTACAATAAACTAATAAGTACATAAATATATGGCTTAATTCTGTATACGATTTTATTAAAAACATTTTGTAGATCGTTTTGGTAGTTCAAAGATCGATAAAGAACTCTTGGAACGATTCGAGAAAGTGACAGGCAAACCAAATCACCATTTACTTAGAAGAGGTGTATTCTTCTCGCACAGAGACATGCATTCTATTTTAAATCAATACGAAGCAGGGAAGCCTTTTTATTTATACACAGGTCGTGGGCCATCCTCGTCTTCGATGCATTTAGGACATCTGATACCTTTTATATTTTGCAAATGGTTACAAGATGTATTCAATGTTCCTTTAGTTATTCAATTAACTGACGACGAGAAGTGCCTGTGGAAAGATCTCAAATTAGAAGAAGCCCACAAAATGGCTTACGAGAACGCTAAAGATATAATAGCAATCGGATTTGATATGAATAAAACCTTTATATTTTCCGATTTAGATTACATAGGGTAAGCAGCTTTGTAATATGTGCCCGAGGCACTCACAGTAATGCTCGATTATTTCAGGCAATGTCCCGAATTTTATCGTAATATGATTCGGATACAAAAATGTGTAACTTACAATCAAGTAAAAGGGATTTTTGGGTTTGGTGATAGCGACGTGATTGGTAAAATTAGTTTTCCTTCAGTACAAGCGACGCCTGCCCTATCGACGTCGTTCCCATCCATTTTTAATGGAAAAAAGCTACCATGTTTGATTCCATGTGCGATCGATCAAGATCCTTACTTTCGTATGATGAGAGACGTCGCCCCACGGATCGGTTTTCAGAAGCCCGCCCTGATGCATTCGACTTTCTTTCCAGCTTTGCAAGGAGCCAAAACGAAGATGTCTGCTTCCGATCCCAACTCGACCATTTTCTTGACCGACACACCGAAGCAGCTCAAAAATAAAGTTAATAAGCATGCGTTTTCTGGTGGAAGGGCTACGGTTGAAGAGCATCGAGAGTTTGGCGGCAACTGTGATGTCGATACTTCTTATCAGTATTTAACTTTCTTCTTAGAAGATGACGATAAATTGGAACAAGTTCGTAAGGACTATACCAGTGGAGCTCTGTTAACAGGAGAATTAAAGAAATTGCTGATAGAAACTCTATCGCCGGTTTTACAGCAGCACCAAGAACAAAGAGCCAAAATTACAGGGGAAATACTTAAGGAGTTTATGACTCCTCGTAAACTAAATTTTGATTATTAGCGTAGACTCAATTTGTTCCTGTTGATTATTCTAAATTATTTATTAAGACTTACGAATTAAGTTTAAAGAGGACTTCACAAATGGCACACATAGATTTCAATTATTTAATATTTATCAAAATTGCTCGTGCAATGGGGCTTCGTAATCAAGTGAGAAAGTTAATTTATTAAATTTGTTTTATTTTAAATAAAATAATGCTGTTTTTACTAAAATTAGGCGTCCTTTCTTTTAGTATCAAAGAGAAGAGCTACTAAAAATAAAGAATTGGTAAATAGTAACGAAAACAAGCAATTATCAACGATAAGTGATGTGTTCGTGATTTTCTCATTAAAGCATTTAATTACATTACCATTCGCCTTCAATTTATACAAAATGTTGATTAAAAATAAATAATTTACAATTCATATTAAACTAATAAGCCTACGACTGATATACAAATGTTATTAAAATTATTTTGCTTTTAAAATAATTTCTAACAAAAATATCATCGATTAATTGCACAGAATTGATATTGTTAGATGCAACTAATTCAGTAACTACGATTATTTTGATCACACTTTTTTTGCGTAATGCACTGCAATTACGATATCACATAACTTCAATTATGTCTAAGCGTAAGCTATTCTATTTCATACGTGAAACTCGATTAATTCTATTAAAGGGGTTATTGCCAAAGAGATTTGCTTTACATACAACAGTTATCAGGTACATTTAGCAACGAGGGCTGGAAGTCCGTTCGTCGAAATTGCTTGCAGAAATGCCACAACACTTCTTTTGCACGGACTTCGAACCCTTGTTTTATATTATGTTGGAACGGATGAACACACTTGAAGAATACAATTAAAACCCAAAGGCACTTTTTCCAGCTAAAAAGTGCATCAGGCGGAAGTTCCTTCACACCTTTTCTCATAAGCTACATTTTATATTAATCGGAAGAAGTGAAATCTAATGGGTTGCCCCGTACAAGCATTGATCGAAGATTTCATCTTCAAATAAGTGTAACATTATTGCAATAATAAAGCAAAAATCTCGGAATAGATTAGTCCTACACTGTTTTAAACAATTAAATTGATGAATTAATACTAGGATTTTTTTATGAAATAATTTCTTCTATTTACAGACGCTATCAAATACTTCATTGGTTTGCATTGGTACCTATTGAGTCAAGCAACTTCTCGCGATTATTGTTTTATAGAAGTTTAAATAAATAGTTTTCTTTTAACGAGTGCAGTCTTAACAGATTTGATTGATTTGCTACAAACCCACAGATCCTAAAAATCGAATTGATTAATGAAATTGAGTCTTAGCTAGTTCCGTATTTCCCGCTTTCGAAAACGCCTTTACTAAAGAAAGGAGAGAAATGGACTAAGTCGCTTTTACTTATAGCCTTCTCGTAGGACAGGGGGCAAGCCGGCAACGTCCTACAGACTTCGATCAATCTCCTTAAGTACGTCTCCAGTTGTCTTCTCCTCGACTGCGCCACCGATTCGGTGTTTGCGAAGAGTTGGCGTGGGGGAAACGGAATTTTAGACACCTAAAAAAGACATAGTTAGTTTCACTTAAAAATTGCTTGATTTCGAGCTTTCTATCGCTCAAAATTAGTTTTACTTTTTTGAAGTTGTACTTCTTTTGGCGCTTTGAGAGTAAAATCATAGCAGGCAACGGAAGTTGCGCGCGCACTGCTAACGACAGCATGAAGTTAGCCGTCTTAGAAAGTAAATTAATTTTTGTGAATCGTGCTTTAAGCAGAGTGTGCACATTCGAGCTCAAAGTGGCACATTCCGATCTCGGGAAAATGAAGCGCGCCGCTCCGCGTCGCGCTTCATTTGCGTCCCTCGCTCGGAAATGTGCCACTTTTCGCTCGAATGCGCACATCCTCGTATTTAGTGAGTTTAACTCAAAATACGGAAGCTAATTTTTTTTTTAATATTACAATGGGTGGAAAAGAGTGAAAAGGTACATGAATTCCATAAGTGCAAGTGAGACGGAATGATCAAAATTGCTTCAATATGTATTTAGTATCGTTTTTAACTAATAATTATTTTTTTAGATGCATTCGATTGTTTTTAAAGTTAATTACTTGTAAATTGTGCTTAAAGCCGAGCGTGCACATTCGAGGTCAAAGTGGCACATTCCGATCTCGGGAAAATGAAGCGCGCCGCTCCGCGTCGCGCTTCATTTGCGTCCCTCGCTCGAAATGTGCCACTTTTCGCTCGAATGCGCACATCATCGTATTTATTGAATTTGTTTAATTTACTTTTTGGATTTAAAAAGAAAATAGTAATGTAAGGTAACGGAGGGTAATAAGGCCCACCAGGTAATAAAGCCCAGAAGCCATTAAATAAAAACTATAATCGAAATCGCTTATTTAGTGCCATCGGCGAGCGAGAAACATCTAAAACATATCACCTCTGGGTTGGAAAATTTTCTGGGTTTCAATTAACGCGGGAAACCTCGATTTAGTGAATCTACCTCAATATTATGTGCAATTTATAAATGTATCTCTGCCAAATTAACTTTCAATTAGTGCTATCGTGTGAATATTTAAGAGGAGCAAAATTATATACAAAGAGGTAAGCTTCTTCTTTAGTTGACTTGATTTATTTAATCAGAAAAAAAGATAATCTTAAAAAAGGAAAAATGTACTACTCAGGTAATAAGGCCCGGGCCTTAATATTTTAATAAAAGGCAAATGCTTGAGGGTCGTGACTTACAATCAAAATCAGGGTTACGTAAAAATACAATATTGCTGGCTCCTCAAAACAATCTTGGATGTGTTCCGTCTGCAACCATAATTTTGTGGCTGATATGAGATCTTGTACGTTATGTAACACTTGGGTACATGAGGAATGTGTTGGACTAACGAAAGATGACCAAGCACCTTTTATATGCCAAAGTTGCTACCCCTGAATTGAATACTTTATTCGGGACTTAATATCTGCCATTGTATTTTAAGGCGGGCCTTATTATCTGCCTGTTCGTTTAATAAGACCCAAACACCAGTGTATATGTTTTTGCTTTTTAAAAATGCGTTTTCAGTTTTTTTATTTTTAAATATACATTATTTTCAGAATAAAATATGTAAAAATCACTTAGAATTCATATCATGTTAGGAGTTGTCTATTTAACACTAAGCGGGCCTTATTACCCTCCAGTACCTTATTGAAATAATACGACATATTTTCCGAGATCAAATTGTGCACGCGGCATAACATTGTAATTTTTAATTAAAATTACAGTAGACCCCGCTTAACGTGATCACTTTGGGACCTAGATAAAGTGATTACATTAAACGACTGATAACAATAAGCGCAAGATACCAGCAAAGAAGATAAAACATAAGTTTTGAACGCGTTTTTCTCTCACCTTATTTTTTTACTTAATGAAATCCAAAAATCTAATTTTTTTCAAATTCTCAGAAGCACCAAAACGTCGTGAAAAACCTTTTTACAGTACCTTAATAACTTCTCCCGCACTTACTTTTTCACCGTACTTTGCTTTCATCGACAAATGCAAATCTCTGAAGCGGCTGTACCTTCTTAAGACACTGTACCATTCTCCGAAAGAAGTACATATTCTGACTTCGTATTCATAATGCGTACGTTTACCAGCTCCTCTCAGAAAGTACCCAGTTATGCCAATAATAGCTTCATTATCACTTGCTACAACAATAAATAATCGATAAACAGAAAACAATTCAAAGCCACTCATCGTACCACTGGGAAGAGAAGGCATCGATCGGTAGATACTACAATTAGAAAACGGCGATAATTGCTGATGTTGAAGCTAAAACATTCAATTACAAAAAGCGCATTAAAATTACTAACAATCGACTAACAGCATTAGGTGGTGTATACAATGCTGAGGTAGACCCCCGATGAATTGGTCGAACCGGGCTTGGAATATCCAAATGCTGTAATGGATGCTCCGAAGCCGGAGAGAGCACAGACGGCGATCCCACTTTTAAAGCCATATACTGTCTTTGTAATTCTTGTAAATCCTACGACAAATTAAATCAAGCTCTCTCTCCCCCCTTTTTTTAAATTCGTCAAGACTTACAGAAATTAAAGAGTTAAGTACTGCTTTTGAACAATTCGAATCTAAGCTGCGTATGATTAATTGTTTTTGATGTACGATTTGTTGGGAGAGCTTCCTAAGTCCTTCGTTGCCTTTCCTTCGCTTTCGATTGATTGGGTGGGTGTCGGTTGAGCTGGTTGTCGACTGAGAATCACTCACTTCCTAAAAAGAATAAAAACGTTTACTATTCTGTTATTGGTATTAGAATAAAACCAGCCTTTATATCGTCGGGGCTTGAAAGATCGCTTTCTTCGCGAAGCTGCGAGGACGGTCTGAGCTCGACTCCGCTGTCGCTCATGAGTTGTTCGAAACCTCCCAGACTGAGGATGTTTGTCGAACAGGCACTTGTAGCAGTATGATAAGTATCACTACTTAAGCTACCTTTATCTAAGCTCGTACTACAATTGACTTCGCACGAATTAGGGCTTTGTGCGGAATTAACCCGTTTCAAGTTTAAAGTTAACCTATAAATTAAAATTTCAAAATTTTTTTAGCTGATCGAAACGAAATCTTCTCACGATTGCTTCCTGTGCTCAATTTCCAAGAGTTGCTCTTGCGTTCTACGAGCCAAGGATAGTTTTAAATCCTGCAGCTCCTCGATTTTCGAGAAAGATGTGGTCTCGAGTTGCTCGTCAACTAATCCCATTATTTTTTTATCTAAATTTTGCACGGCATCTTGTCGATCCGAGAGGATCTGCATTCGTCGTTCGATCTCGACCTGAAGCCTCGCCAATTCTTGTCTCTAAACATTTACTTATGTAATTTGAGTTTAAAAAGCCCGCGCTACTCACGTGATGATTGACGAGATCTTGTATTTTACTGGGAGCTGCGACGTTATTCAAAAGTGCAACCAACTGATTCGAGTCTTCCATCGACAAAACGCTAAACATCGACTTATCGACCAGGTCCTACAAATAATCACAATTAAAATCGAGCTTTAAGGACGATAGCAAATTAAAAACGAAAAGCAATAAAATAATAACTCAGAGAAATACCTGAAAAATAGTTTTACTAACAGAATCGGGAAAAGTAAACTCGTTTATGTGAGACTTAACAAAATAGCAGGTCTTCACTAAAAGATGACTTAAATTTTTTCTATGCTCATCGAGCTCTTCGTACCCCTCTCCTATCTAAGAAACGAAACCGAAAATAAAGGTAATATATAAATCTACACAACTCGACATGCAAACATCTTTTAACCTGGCCAAGAATGCGTTTTCGCTCCTCTTCCAACTCCTCGCGCTTTAATATCAACTCTCGCTCTTTCTCCTCGAGCTCGGACTCCCGTCTTTGTTGTTGTGCGGTCAAATTGCGCCAATCTTCTTCCAATTGGCGGGTCTAAAATAGATCATTTATTAACAATTAATCGCAAGCATCGATTTACCTGAGCCGCATGTTCAATCTCCATATTTCGTCTTTCGGTTTCCAATCTGACCTGAGCTTCTTCGAGCGTTTTTCTCCGTTTCTCGAACGCCTCCTGTTCTCTCTCGAAGTCTTCCTTTTCTTTAGCTAAAGTGATGCGTTGATTTTCAATTTCACAACGTTCGACGTCATCGCTGCGCGGAGAAAGTTTTTAATTAGACTTTTGTTACGAAAACAAAAAATTAATATTAATGTCTTACGGTTGGAGGTTTTCGAAAGAGGCGCCTAAGTCGGGCGTCGACCAGCTGAGGAGGCTCATTCGAGACAGGTTTAAGGTTTTTTCGCCTTTGCGTAGTTCGGCCGCCTCGGCGGGATCGTTAAATCTATAATTTAATTTAATTATTATTCAAATAGCTAAGAGAAACAATTTCGCTCAGCGAACTTGAGCGACATTACAGACCCCTGTAATTTCTGACCGATGAATCGTTCAAAAATTGCTTTTCTAAGCCACAAAGTATTAGAATGGATTTTGTAATAAAATCTCGCATTATTATTTTTTAAATTACTGATTTGAGAAAGTGAATTTTTTCAACATATATTAAAAGTACAAAATTAATGAGATTAAATTTTACGAACTTATGACAATTAGCAATCACTCAAGTGTTTTAATTGTTTCTTGAGCAAGGCTAACAATCATAAATTATCTACAACCGAAAATCCCTAAACTGTTAACGATATTCAAAAACCAGCGCTTTTGAAGTTAAATTCAAAATTTTTACCTAAAAACGTGAGCTCTTCCTAAGAATATAATGCATCCCTGCATCAGTCTAGCTGGAGATTCGATCATAACGTTATTGAGCCAAACTTGAGCGTTGGGTTTTGGGTGCAACATCGCAGTCCCCTTTTCAAATATAATGCTGCAATGCTGGGGTTCCATTCCGGACCCCTTCAATACTATATCCTGCTTTACACGAGATTCCTCGGTACCAATGGTGGTTTCGCCTTCCTAAAAAGAAATTCATTTTAATCTAATTTACAAAAAAAAAAATTAGAGCAGTGATTTCCAAACTTTGTGCAAATGGGGGTGCAAAAAGTTTAATAACAATTGTCTGTATTATTTTATGAAGTACACCTATCCCTCCATTTACACGATACTTGTTTTGCGCGGTTCACAAAAACTGGGAAAAACCTAATTAAACAATTAGAATGAGTTGTTTTGATTTATATTAATGCAATGAGTGGGAGAGAGCGAAAAGATATGAAAATCCCATAAGTGCAAGTGAGAGGGAATGATCAAAATTGCCTCAATATGTATTTAAAGTTAATTACTTGTAAATTGTGCTTAAAGCCGAGTGTGCACATTCGAGCTCAAAGTGGCACATTCCGATCTCGGGAAAATGAAGCGCGCCGCTCCGCGTCGCGCTTCATTTGCCTCCCTCGCTCGGAAATGTGCCACTTTTCGCTCGAATGCGCACATCCTCGTATTTACTCAATTTATTTACATTCATTTTTGGATTTACCCAAATAAAACTACTTATGTGCACATCGGAGCAAAAGTACATATTTTTACTTAAAAATAATCAATTACTTTCAAAATAGTTTGGAAACCACTGTTTTAGAGCATGCAAATTGCCCAATTCCACTGCGATTTATTTTAATTAAAAGTAAGAACACCTTTGAGCCATAAACCATAAACAAACCTTCAATTGATACAAAGTAACTCCAGTACTCAAAGGATCATCATCGATAGCAACCAAATGTGGCTTATCGGAATCCAAAACAACCCCAGGTCCAGCTTTACGAAGCCCCAAAGCCTTTTGTTCACGCAAAATGGCCTGTGCCTCTCTCCATTTGCTCGTCCATTCTTCGGTCAATTCCTTCTCTCTCGCCTCCTTCTCGTGGATTTGGGCCAACATATCAGATCTTTGTTCGCTGAACATGAGAGCTTTGAGCTTACTGATCTCTTCTCGCAACTCTCTTATTAGTTTCACGTTGGGATCTTCGTTGACGGTCGGTTTGTTTATGATATTCTTCGCACGGTTCGCATATCGTAAAGTGCTCAACGTTTCGCCGTAATTACAATCTAAAAAAATGCATTCAGTCACAAGTAAATTTATTTAATCCCCAAATGATAAGATAGCGTAATTTATTAAATACTATTTAGGTCAATAGTTCAATATTAAATGATTAAAAGTCAGTGTTGTACTAAGCAAGAAGGTTAATGCTTTTCGTGAATGAAAATCGCACCGATACTACTTCGAGCTTCTTCGAAGTTGTATTTAACATAGAACTGCATACAAAGAAGCTTATCGGGTCATAAATAGTTACCTGCAGGACTTATAGCTGCTATCATAATCGTTTTTGAATTGCCACCTAAGCTGTCTTTAAGTAACCAAGTAAGTACTGAGTCCCGATAAGGAATAAAGAGCGATTTTCTATGTCCATTAGTCTCGACCGATAATTCCGCCAAGCCCGATATCACAGAGCCCAGAGTTACTAAGGATTTATTGATATGTGCACCTTCTTTTAGTCTTTCACCGGTAGCTCCTGTCGTGTCAGCTCTTTCGCTACCAGCCAAGTCCACCAAGTGTATCTTTAAAAAATACAAGTCAATTTAGCTCGAAACTATCAAACAAAAGTCAAATTACCTTTGAAACAGTCTCGCTTGGGATCCCGTTGCAATAACCGGCTTGTACAAAGGTAATCGTAAAAATTGCATGACTTCGACTACTCACATCGTTCATATTTGTAGCTGCCGTAGTCCTATGTGCATTACCCCTAAAATTATGTAAAATTGCAAATAAAAATTTCCAAATAAAAAAAAAAAAACGCCAATAAATTGTGTTTAAGTGTAGGTAAAACTAATACACACCTATTCATACATTCTTGTATGTGTCCATAATTTGTAACAAGGCACGTTGTGAGTCCTTCGACATATGGTCCTTTTTTAGGGTGTTCGCGAACCCGCAAAGAAGATGTGTCTCGACCTCTCAACAAATCGGCAACTCTTTCTTGATAAATTTCTAAGTAGCTTACGTGCACTCTATGTGTAGTTCCTTTTTTTGAATCCTCAGACATTCGTTCAAACAATGCTTTGCAAATTCTCGGTATTAAACCCTGATTTTCCTACGGAGTGTTACATTTAAAACGAGCACTAGTTATTTACAAAATATGAAGCTACATACTTGTGAACCCATCATCGTAAAGGTCTTACCACTGCCCGTTTGTCCATAAGCAAATACACAAGCGTTGTAGCCTTCGAATGCACATTCTACTACTTCGGTTCCTAAATTATTATAAACCAACTCCTGAGAAGCAAAATCTTCCGAGGCACTGTCGTGCGACCAATAGGAATAATCAAACGTAAATTCTTTATATCTAATGTTCTCGTCTCTTGCATTAGCCTAAAAAATCGTAACTATTTAAAAGCACCCAAGCTCGTTTCCTTTGTACCTTGCAATTTAATATGCCTGTCTTTTTGCCCTGCATTTGTATTATTAATTTAGCATCCATGTCCAATTCCCTGTAAAAATTAGAAGTTCATTGTTCCAGTTTAACATTTAAACTCAGTAGAGCAGAACAATAATGCAAAAGACCTCACCTTTGATTAAAGGGTCGAACCCTTACAGCCACTTTCACTGACGCCATTTTGCTCTTAAAACGCTAGATATATATAATAATTTCACTCAGAAAATAACATCGTCACTAATAAACGAAAGCCTCTGTTCAAACATTGAAACTTATTTTGATAAACCAGCTGTCATGTCAACAAATAAGAACTGTAAAGTTCTGCCAACCTCAGAAAACATTTAGGGTATTTTCCATAAGAACTAAAAATTTAAATTAAAAATTTATGAACAGCCTATTTAAAACATACAAATTGTTACAATCTAGGAGAAACATCGTTGGCATTTTCTTTACTATTTGCAATTTTAGATCCAAATTGGAGCGCTCTTTTTTTGAAAGTTGCAGCATTTCGTAATCCTAAATGATATGCGAGGCTTCGTAGTAGTATTTTTTCTCCCAATCCTTGTGGTAATTCCTCCGATGGAAAAGTTCTACAAATGCGTATCGTTATAATGCCTTATTCTCGAATAATTCTAAATACCTCTCCCAACAGTTTAAGCTTCTTACAAAGTCAACCACTTCCTCGTCCAAGTAAGGTGTACGTAGCTGTCGTCCATGATCAGAAACAACGCGATCATCCCTTGCTAAGTTTCGTACAGAAATATTCTGCCAATCGTTTTCTAAAGCATCGTACAAAGAAAGCCATCCACCATGCTTAAGTGCAGCTCTATGTTTTGTATACCCTCCAAATAATTCATCGGCACCCATTCCTACTAATAAAACCTACAAATAAATGAGAGTAAATTGCAAAAGTTTTAAGTACTCACCCTACAAGGAGAGGTATAATTTTCTCCTCTTCCTCTACTAGCAAACCATAAAGCACAGCCTAAGCTATCATCAAGAATCGTTTTTAAAGGATAAATAAGATTTGCTATACTCTTAGAACGCATTTCCGTTAATTCTCCTTTTGAAACGTCAACTGTAATAAAATTCCAGTGCCGTTCAGGCCTTAATTGTTTTAATTCGTTAAACGTTTCAAGACCTGTTGCTCGGTCAGGTGTCAATTCACTAAATGCAACATTAATTAAATCTATTGGACGATGGTTGTCTGTGAATTTATCTGCCAATAAAGCTAAAATAGCACAATCAACTCCACCAGAAAATAAGACACCGGTTAACGAATGATCACAGTGGGAACCATTTTTTATACAATTATGGCAGTAGGATGGTTGAGTTGATATACGTTTTTCGACAGCTGAATCTAATAATGTTTTTAATTTGTTGATTTTGTCCATGTAAGTATTGCTATTTAAAATCGTATGAAACACTGTTTCGATACTCAAACCACTTAATTCCTTGTAGAACTGTAAGTCGCATGTTTGGGGGTTTGTAAAACCTACAATTCCAGAGGTATCAGGTAGATTCCTAATTATAATTGTTGTGCTTAAGAATTTTTCAAGCTCTGCTAGTTTTAAATTAACATTCTTATGTTTGTGTTTCCACAAATGTACTTCCAATTGCTTTGAAATTAAATCAAACGAATAAATCCCAACAGCTGGTAATTCAACAAATGGAACACCCAAATCTTTAGAAGCTACACTTGTTAGAATTGTAATATCGTCACCCTTTCCAATTAACAAGCTACGTCGGCCATATAAGTCTCTGCAAAAGAATAACTTTGATTGCTTCTTATTTAAATAAATAAAGGCATAAGGTCCTTGAATATTATATAAAACTGTAGACACATCCTTTGCATTCTCTAAAGCTTCTAAGAGTAGATTTGTATCACCTTCTTTGTCCTTTAAACGACTATCAATTGATGTTCCACCAAAAATGTCTCCATTGTAAACAAAAATCGAGGTTTCATTATGAACAGGTTGTAGAGATATGTTTCTACCCTGCAGCCATAAAACACTAGCTGCAAATACAAAGGAATGGCCATCGATCTGTGCAATTTCATTATTTTGGTAATCTGGTCCTCTGTTTTTCAGTCGATCTTTACAACAGTTGTACTAAACATTATAAAACGTTAATCATCTTTAAATTAATTATTGTAAGGGTACCTTTTCTAGAAGATTAGCAGTGTTATTACAGTCATTGCTATTGTTTGTGTAAGCACAGAATATTCCACACATTTTATTTAAAAAACTTAGGTTATCTCTGAATTGCTCGAATGGAGATGAGAGACATCTAGCCTCAACGTTTCAAGTAAAATTCTGTTGTGACGTCATAAATAACTTTACCGCATAATTTTTAAATAAAAAACAGTTTAAGATAGGCTGAATTAAAGTAGAATAACTAAAATTTAAATAATAATAAAAGCTGTTTTATCTAAAGTTAATTAAACAGAATCTGATGTTCTTTAGCTACAAATAAGACTGCCACAGAATATTTCCTCGTACCTTGAATACTATCGTAAAAACTGATATTCATTCACATATGTATTTATTTTTCCAATGCATTCAAACAGCAATTCGCAGTAAACTAAATTTAAAATATCAAATTAACATAACATTCATAATATATAAAGATCTGATTAATTACAAGCAATACATTTTAAATGCAACGTTTCAAATACATTACACTTTGCAATATAAATGATAACATATTTTATAGCACTAATCATACGAATTCAAACAAAACAATAATTCCAAATAGAGCATAATTCATATACTTATATTACAAATAGAGCGGATCGTAAGATTATTGGACACAGAAAATTCTAAAAGGAATTTTAAATGTTATTACATTTAGACGATCATGCAATCATCTGATATCACACTTGAGAGTACGTGTTTGTAAAAACAGATTTGTATGTATATAAAAATGTTATAATACATACTACTTACACATATATAAACTGGGAAATTAGCTTATTTACATTACCATTCTTGCTAAGATACGAACACCAAGTGTAAGAATATGTAGGTAGTTTCCTAAATTTTTCGATTATTTTAATGAATTCGTATAGCCTTAATTTCAATATTCAAATTAAATGTAAAAATAAACTCTTATGTTTTACCAGACTCCGGATGATAAAGCATATTTCACTTAGACAAACCAAGAAATTTAGAAAATCCATTAAACAATTCAAAATTCTAGAAACTTCCAATTGGAATGTCGGTTCTGCTAATCTTTACAAATATCCTCTAGTCAGGCAATCGCTTTGGCTTCCGGAAGAAAAGCCTCCCAGTATTTGACCAACTAGAAAACCAACGGTTACAATCGACACAACCAAACCTAACGAAATTACCTGAGCTTGATGATTCAAATGATTTTCTAAATATTTAATAAACATATTCTTAAAATCATTAATTCGAGATTTATCGAAACGTTCCATTTCCATTTTAATCATCTTCGAAATTTTATCAAAGTTCTCTTGTCCCCTTTCCACTTTGGCCTCCCACTAAAACCAAGCAATATTATTTCTGCACTTTGCATACATTTTTTGAATCTTACTTCCATTACTTCGATGCCAGCTTGATCGATTTTATCCGTACGATTATTTAACTCCAACTTGGTCTTAATTTCTCTTTTACGAGTTAACATCTGCTGTGCATGTTGCCAGTGTTGAAACAATTTAGTTCTTTCGTGAAAAGCATCGCGAACTGATCCTAAAAGACCTAAGTAATCTTTTAATAATTCACATAAGATAAAAAAGTCAGTATTGGCTTGTTCCACGTGAAGAGCTTCAACCTGTTGATTAAAAAAAGTTTTTATTTAATTATTCACGAGTAGCTCCCTTCACCTTTTCTTCGGTGTCCGCTAACTGTGAGAGTGCCCGAGACAAAGAATTGTGATCTTCGCAGGAGCTGAGCATTGCAGCTGATCGAGCAACGCCATTCGTAAGATTGGCCAGTTCTTTACGATAACCCACCAATGCTTCTACGTTATTGTGTAATTTACGAAGTTGAGTTTCTAAAGCTTCAACTTGAGCTAATTTATCTTCAAACCACTACAAAACATTGTATGTTTATTTGTAAGCAAGCAATATATTAAGTCAACTCACAGGATCGCTTTCATCCATTTTATAAGTAATCTTATTAACGGTTTCTCCAACTTTATTAAATAATCGCATCACCCCTGCGCTTGATAAAGCGGAAGTGCTTGTTGCTTTCGGTAATTCAATATCTACAAACCTATGTTATAAAACAGACCTATTACCATTTATCAAATTGAATTTACCTGCTTCTAAGAACTCTCTGAAATCAGGATCTAGGACTAAGACGGGATGCTGTGAAGTTCTACGTAGATATCGTTCTAAGCACCCCCTACGTCTCTCAATAAAATCATTACCATTGCCCGCACCGCTGTCTGGTTGGCTTGACATTTTAATTTTGGTTGTTCCTAAAATAAAATTGATTATTCCGCTTTATTACATAGAAAGCACGTGTTTTGTTACCAATAACATTTTTTTCAGGTGCCGGTGGTATGATTCGACCAACTTTGAGATATTTCTCGGCAAGCTTATCGTGTAAACCTAGAAAATCGCTGAAACGTCTCATAACCGCGATTTCTTTCTTTTTAAAGAGAGGAATATTGGTGCGAGTGGAAACTCGATATAAAACATAAGCACCCATGCCATCCCCAACTTTCTGGTAGTCTGTTATGGAAATATCTATGAATTGATCGCCGCTTTGAGCCTCTACCTCTTCCATCGTTGGTGTGGCCAACAGATCTTGATTGTTTATAGGAACGGTTTCCATTTCAGTTTTAGGAGAAGTAATTTTTAATTTTCCTAAATCGTTTACGCCATTGAGCACGTCCTGATTGTCTTCTTCTAAACTAAGAGACGGAGGCTGCTCCTAAAAATTAATTAGTCATTAATCATTTTTGTAACAACTGATTAGCTGGATGTACTTTGGAATACGCAAAGAACAAACACAGATAAATAATTTTGTGGATGGAAGAAAAGCTCTTTGTATTGATCATATAGATTTACCTGTACCGCCGAACTAAATAAATCATCGTCTTCGTTATTTTTAATATCAATATTTTCAAATAAAGGGGGAGGCTCTGCCGCATCAGCCATTTCGACGAAACTTAATTTTGACAATAGCCTAAAAAAATTGATTAATTTGTAGAAAACTACGTTACCTACAAGGTATTCGTTAGTTCGTTTATTATCGTCACAAATTCCACGATTACAAAATTTTTTGTAAGTAAATACAGAAGAAGAAATATCAAAATATAAATAAAAATGTTACAAGAGGATTCAAACGGTGAAACCACCTTCGAAATCATCGATAAAAAGACTGAAGATATACCACCTTTGATCGATAGGAGAGGTTAGGCTTTCTGTTTGAAAGAAATGTCAATATGTTAAAAACTCATTTTTTAGAAATTAACAGTAGTACATCTTCATCAGCTTCCTTGTTACCATCGCCTGGTATATCGTTAACAAGTGTTCCAAGCAGTAGTGGCAATTTGTTTTCGAATGTTGCTCCACCATCGGCTTTACCTAGCTTCGTTCCAACTTCCGTCCCATCAACTAAAACAGGAATCGTATCATTGGACGCCCAGATGGCCCAACCAATTAGCATGCAACCTACAGCAGAACCTTATTATCCTACACAATTTAGGTGAACAAATGATTGTTGTAATCTGTTTTCGATTAGTAAATTGCTGTTTTGATTAGTGCGGCGATACCACCGAACAGAGGAATTGAGCAGGAAATCCCACAACCTTCCCAATCATTCGACGACAAAGGAGGATTGCTTGGCTGGATGAAAAGTGCCGTTTCAAGTGGTGGAATTTTATCGAAAGTGGCAGAAAAAGCTAAGAACTCGGTTGATTCGATGATTACTACTCTCGATCCCCAAATGAGAGAATACATCTGTACACATAATTTTACAAAGATTTACATGCATTTATAACTTAAAATTTTAGATTCTGGTGGCGATTTAGATATCTTAGTGGCTTCAAACCAAGAAGTTAAAATAAGTCCAATCAGAGAAGCTTTTCAAGAGATCTTTGGAAAAGCCACAGTGAAGTAAGATTCGAAGCATTTAATTACTAAAATTACTTTAGTTTGTAGTGGAGTTTTAGTGCAAGCAAGTAATGTTGCGGCACAACCGGTTGGCTTTGCAGCAGGAGTAAAAGCAGCCGAAGAACGAATACAAGCAGTTTTTCAGTTGGGCAATATGCAACCCATTCCTGTTGTTGCCATCGAAAATTTTTTGTTTGAAGTTGGTGAAGATAGGTACCGAGTTTTAATTTGATTTGTGCAGTGTTATATGTGTTTAATTGTAGGTGGTACGATCTTGGAGTTTTGCTATTGAATGATCCCATTAGACAAATAGTAATACAGGTTTTTACTCAAATGACTCCTGTGCCAACGCCTGTTGTTACGTTAGCTTCGGAAGACACTCCTTCTAATTATCCTTTGAAATGGTCCGGTTATTCGGTTACAATTGGGAGTTTGATGGGGAAAAATTTAGGAGTGAGTCATACCGACTGGCATAAAGCTTTAACAGGAGTCTCTCGGAGGGATATAATACTCTTGGCTGCCAAATCTCTTGCAACGATGTATAAAAGTAACATTACACAGGGGTAGCTTTTAATGTGAGTTTTTGATTGTTCTAAATTTATAGAAATGTTTATACGCATACGCAATATATATCAAACAATTTGTATATAAGATTAGTTTATAAAGCAGTTAATATTTTAGAAAACTTATATAATTTAAACAACGATATTTATTTAATTTAATTTTATAACTAACCTAACGAAATCAAATTGAGATATCTTTTATTACTTAATTATATGTTAATGGATAGTTCAAGGGTATTTATTTCTAATTTATTCATTAGTATTAGTTTTAAATCTTTAGATTTATGGGTAACTTTATTTGCCGACACTCTTTTCGGTGATATTGGTTTTTTTACGATGGCAACACTAACTTTTGATAGGTCGTTCTCAAAAACAATTCCGATAAGACCATAAGATTTTATATAAGTACAATTTTATAAAATAGTAATAATGATCCCAGTTCTAATTGTATAAAGTGTTTAATGATATCGTACGTGGCTCATTTACAATAAGTTGCCAAAAAGTATAGGACGAACCTTCAACCTAAACATATGATGTGGAAGTGAACTATTTAAATGGTTGGTTGGCGAAAAATGCTTATCAAATAATACGAATAAACTTTTACTTTCAGAACAAAATACTTGACAATTTTACTCTAGAAAATAGCGTACACTTTACCTTTATAAGTTGTTGATAGGTGTATAATTTTAGTAAAAAAAAATGAGGGTACGAAAAGCTGTTGCTTTAGCTGGATCGTTCTTAATTTTTCTAGCTTGTTTTACTATTTATATAACCATGGACCTTACAGTGTTTCCCAGTAGAAAAATTTCAATCGATCAAGAGTATCAGGAAGTAAGTGACAAGGTATTAATACTACCTACATGTTAATACTATTAAATGATCTCATTCTTTCAGAACAAATGGCTTCATTTCGAAGATCGATTAAAGCAGCTAGAGAACGACTTAAACAAGCACCACGATGAAGTGGGTGAAATTAAACAAGTAATAAAAGTCTTAGTGCCGGCACCTAACTCGACGACAAGTAGTAACAAAAAAACTAAAGGAGACAATCTCATACCAAATGCTAAACCAAATAATCACAAACTTTTGCCATCGTCGGAAATGTTATACCAAGATAGTTGTCCCTTTCAAATTGACAACGCCCCCAGAACCGACATTCAAGTAAAACATTGGGTTAGCTTTATTTTTTATTGTAACATGCTTGTTTTAGATGTTGGACTTATATAAACAAATCAAATTTGATAATCCCGATGGTGGAGTGTGGAAGCAAGGCTGGAAAATCGAGATCGATTCTCTCAGTTGGAATAAACATAACAAGTTGAAAGTGTTTGTAGTGCCTCACTCGCACAACGATCCAGGCTGGATCAAAACTGTCGACGAGTATTATCTCTCGCAAACGAAGCATATCTTAAACAGTATGCTAACAAAATTGCGAGTGGATCCTCGAAGGAAATTTATATGGGCCGAAATCTCGTATTTTTCCATGTGGTGGGAGGACTTGGATCAAAACGATCGGAGTACAGTTAAAACGTACCTCTGCCGTACTTTTATGTGTTAAAATATTTATAATTGATTTTAATCTAGATTAATTCGTAATAATCAGTTGGAAATCGTTACGGGCGGTTGGGTAATGAACGACGAAGCCAATTCCCATTGGATATCAATAATGCATCAAATGACCGAAGGCCATCAGTGGCTCGAGGCTAATCTAAACTACACTCCCAAGAGTCACTGGTCGATCGATCCCTTCGGAATGAGCGCCACGCAACCAATGCTACTTAAACAAATGGGCCTACAAAATATGCTGATACAACGCGTACATTATTCAGTTAAAAAGCAATTAGCTCGCGATAGGAATCTCGAGTTTCGTTGGAAACAAATTTGGGGTAACAACCTTTCATTTAACGAAGCTCCCAAATCTTACTCTTGTTGTTCGCAGATAATTCTGGTAAAACCGAAGTCTTTACACAAATGATGCCTTTTTATTCGTACGACATTCCACACACGTGTGGACCCGACCCAAAGATCTGTTGCCAATTTGACTTTAAAAGACTGCCGGAGTATGGCCTTAGTTGCCCCTGGAAAGTGCCTCCGCAACCCATCACCGAAGCTAACGTTGCGCACAAGTCTGCACTAAATTGCTCTTAGCGTGTCCGATTAATTAGAATTTTTGTTTTAGGGCCGAGGTGCTTTTGGACCAATATAGAAAGAAATCGACTTTGTACAGGTCCAATGTTCTCTTCATACCGTTGGGTGACGACTTCCGATTTAGTCATCAGACCGAATGGGACGCCCAATATCAAAACTACCAAAAGCTATTCGATTTTATGAATTCTAACACTAATATGCACGTGCAGGTAGCTCTTAAAATTATTGGGGTTATGCTTCTTTTGGGCGCGTCGAGGGTAAAATTTTAGTGGACGACGGCGGTTGCGCGGGCACAGCTAACAAAAATGAAGTTAGACGTCTGAGAAAGTAAATTAATTATTGTGAATCAGGCTTAAGACCGAGTGTGCACATTCGAGCTCAAAGTGGCACATTCCGATCTCGGGAAAATGAAGCGCGCCGCTCCGCGTCGCGCTTCATTTGCCTCCCTCGCTCGGAAATGTGCCACTTTTCGCTCGAATGTGCACATCCTCGTATTCATTGCATTTTGTATATTAAACTTTGTCTCAAATCAAAAAATTCAATTTAGTTCAGTAAATATCGATTATATGTTCGAAAAACGTATTTTTACCATAGCAATGCGTGGGAGAGAGTGAAAAGATACAAGATTCTCATGAGTGCAAGTGAGAGGGAATGATCAATAAAAGTATTAGCGATACTTTAACTGATAATTAATTCTCCTCGAAATTGCACATCCAAATATTTATTGAATTTAACTTAAGCTATTTTATTTAAAATTTCTTAGTGTTGAAATTAGAAAAAAAATATAGTTAAAGTTGGGGACGGTGCAATTAAATTTTTAAAAAGGAATTACTTACAACTTATGCACAGCAATGAAAAAATTACCAAAATATTCATTTTAAATTTTCTTACTGCTTAATTTGGGAAAATCGGTTATTTTTATATTGCTTTCTTTATCAACTCGGAGAGCAATTTGTTTTTAACTCTTATTTTCATGTTTTTAGATAAAGTATGTCGTTTGGTCTTTTTCCAAAGCTTTTAATTAAATAAAAATGCTTTCGAGAAGGGCCGAAATCAATTAAAAATACTTTGTGCGAATTGATACCAGTCGTATTCGTACGATTTGATGATTTTACGGTGTTCTTTATCGCGAAAAGACTTGGTCTTTTTGCTCAGATTTGAGAACTTAATTTTTCCACAAATTACAATTATCAAATTGCATTAAAAGGTGATTAACTCGTTAGTGTAATGGAATTTTGAGACGATATTAAACTGATAACAAATTGTTTTTGGATCGAAAATGTTATTGATTAATTTATATCGATGGTCATTTCGTAAATTTTGTATGTGAAACCGTGCAAATTGAAAACAAAGCAAAATATAGATAAACTGTTCAGTAGCTTTTAGAAATTAATTCATTTATTGAAGTGAAATTTCCTATGCGAGAATTAATCGGAAATTTTGTCACAAAAAAGGGGTATACCGTGAGAGAAGAAATATAATGTAGAGAGTATGCAATACCGCCCACATGTGTAGTGTTTGGCGCATGCGTAGAAATTTGTGGGCGCTATTATATCAGCTGTAGGAAACGATATTCACATGTGAAAATATGTAATCGTTTAGACCAGCACGAATTATCAAACAAGTTTCACTTTTTCCGTGAGCGCAGAGGGCGTCTATTAATTTTGTGAGCTTAAAATGAGGAGGAGGGGGTCGGAAAAATTTTATTTAAAGCAAAGGGAGGTCAATAAAAATCTTAATTTAGGTGAATATACATTATTACAACAGACGACATTTTGTATTGCGAAATCTCATGCGAGAGGGAATGAGGTTCCGTCACCACTGACTAAATTTCACCAAGGGGCATGAGGGGGTCCAAATTTACGAAAAACACCTCACTTAATTAATGAACGCTTTTTTATATGGGTAAGGCTCGTTCGTTTCCTATTTTTGTGAACCGCGTAAAACAAGTAGCGTGTAAATCGAGGGATGGGTCAATTGTTTCCTGTAGATTTTGGTTAAAATACAAAGATGTGCGCATTCGAGCGAAAAGTGGCACATTTCCGAGCGAGGGAGGCAAATGACTAAGAAATTTTAAATAAAATTGCTTAAGTTAGATTCAATAAATATTTGGAGGTGCAATTTCGAAGAAAAATAATTATCAGTTAAAATATAGCTAATATTTTTATTGAGACAATTTTGATCGTTCCCTCTCACTTGCACTCATGAGAATCTTGTATCTTTTCGCTCTAACCCACTCATTGGTATGATAAAAATATGTTTTTCGAACATATAATCGATATTTACTGACTGAATTGAATTTTTTGATTTAAGAGAAAGTTTAATATACAAAATGCAATGCATACGAAGATGTGCGCATTCGAGCGAAAAGTGGCACATTTCCGAGCGAGGAAGGCAAATGAAGCGCGACGCGGAGCGGCGCGCTTCATTTTCCCGCGATCGGAATGTGCCACTTTGAGCTCGAATGTGCACACTCGGTTTAAAGCACGATTCACAATAATAATCAACTTTAAAAACAATTGTATACGTTCTTCAAATTAATTATTAGTTAAAATATTACAAATACTTAGTGAGACAATTTTGATCATTCCTCTCACTTGCACTTATAGAATTCTTGTATCTTTTCGCTCTCTCCCACTCATTGCTATGGTGAAAATACCTTTTCAAACATATAATCGATATTTACTGAACTAAATTGAATTTTTTGATTTGAGAGAAAGCTTAATATACAAAATGCAATGAATACGAAGATGTGCACATTCGAGCGAAAAGTGGCACATTTCCGAGCGAGGGAGGCAAATGAAGCGCGACGCGGAGCGGCGCGCTTCATTTTCCGAGATCGGAATGTGCCACTTTGAGCTCGAATGCACACTCGGCTTTAAGCACCATTCACAATAATCAACTTGAAAAATAGTTTTCAAAGCTTTCAGTTAAATAAAAATACTTTCGAGAAGGGCCGAAATCAATTAAAAATACTTTGTGCGAATTGATACCAGTCATATTCGTACGATTTGATGATTTTACAGTGTGGAATTAATTTTTACACGTGGTTATATTTAAGTCAAAGAAGTATAACTTCTAACGCTCGTACAAAAGCACAACCACCCATTTTTCTAATCTATCCTTCTGTTTACAGATACAATTCGGCACTTTGACTGATTATTTTAATGCAGTCCACGCCGAAAAGAAGTCCCTCGATTTTCCCAGTCTGACTGGCGATTTCTTCACCTACGCCGACCGCAACGACCATTACTGGAGTGGATATTACACCTCGAGACCGTTTTATAAGCGAATGGACCGCGTCTTAATGTCCTACCTTAGGTTCGATTATTATTAATTAATTTCTCCCAAGTCGTCACTTTATTAACTAACTTTTAGGGCTGCCGAAATTATTCTAACTCTCGCCCATTTGAGTGGAAAACCCGGTTCGAAATGGATAGCCAGCGATCACCCTGGCTTCCAAAAGGAATTGACCGAGGCTCGGCGAGCCTTGGCACTCTTTCAGCATCACGATGGCATCACAGGCACTGCGAAAGATCATGTCGTTATCGATTATGGAAAGAAGTAAGGATCCATTACTCATCAAACAATTAATAATGGTTATAATTGCGTTGTAGGATGCTACAAGCGCTTAAAGATACCCAAAAAGTCTTACAGTACAGTGCCAATTTGTTGTTGATGGGACCTGGTGCAGACATACCAGGTATCGTAGTGAGTCACTATAGCCTCGATGATGTCAGGCACAATCACGATGCAATAGGAGAGAAACACACAATTACCATTGGCCTTGAGGTCAGCATAAAGAAGCTACTAGTTTTTAACTCTTTGCCTTTTGCTCGACACGAGCTTGTGTCTTTCATCGTATCAACTCCTTTCGTTGAGGTGATCAATTCCTCGATAAAACTAATTTAATTTGTACTCTATGGCTGATTTTAGGTTTACAATTTTAATGGTAAGAAAATTAAGTGCCAAGTAACACCTGTGTTTGAATATGGAGCTTCGATGGCTTATTCGAAGTATGAAGTCTCTTTCGTAGCAAATGTGCCAGCTTTAGGTTTGGTTTCTTACACACTTAACGCTTTGGACGAAGGCGAAATGCGACCGTAATTATTGAAATTATTATCCTGTGATATTGTTTTACAAAGTACTTCTTTTAGGGATACCACATTTTCGAAAGTTACGATTTATAATCACTTCCCCGAAGTACAGAAACCTTTGGGTTTCGAGGAGGTCGATATCACACCAAGCGTTAGCGAATTTACGTTGCAGAATGCTAGGGTTACTGCGGCTTTTAATCCTTTAGGGCTTTTGAAAGCTTTGAAGATTGGTACGCACACGATACCCGTTCATTTGGATTTTGTCAAGTGAGTGGTTTTTCAAGGCTGTTATACAGTGGTTTCCAAACTTTATTTTACTGCGCTTTTCTTAAAAAAAATTGGGTTTAATGCCTCCCAACAGTGTACACCTATTTCTGATTTACACTGTATATATGTTCCCCAGACAACAATGGGTAGTTAAAAATGCTTACTACAGTAGACGCCGCTTAATGTGATCACTTTGGAACATAGATAAAGTGATTAAATTAACCGACTGGTAACAATAAGCGCAAAAATCACATTTTTGTTAAATTTTTGAAAGAACCGTTTTTATAGATTTAATCTGGATTTAAATTTAGGTACGGAGCGCGGTATGGAGAGGAGAGGAGTGGAGCCTACTTGTTTTTACCCGATGGGGAAGCTTCTTCGATTAGGATAGAGAATACCATTGTGAAGGTGGTTCGAGGACCACTTTACTCATCGGTTGTTGTTCAGTTGCCTTATGTTTTACATATTGTGACCCTTTATAATACTCCTGGTACGTTCTTTTGAAAATTGCACTTAATTCAAAAACAAAATACTCAATTTAACGTTTTCAGGTGCCGATGGGCTTGGTTTAGAAATACAGAACTTGGTGGACATTGAGAAGACCTCAAACTTTGAAATTGCAATGAGGTTATCGACAAACATCAACAACACCGATGAATACTTTACTGATTTAAATGGCTATCAGGTTTGCCCTAAAAGATTTTATATTTCGAAATAAGTTCTTTACGAATAATAATCGACTTTTAGATACTTCGAAGAAAGAGATTTACAAAGCTACCTTTACAAGCAAACTATTATCCCATGCCCACAATGGCTTACATCGAAGATAAAACAACTCGATTAACAATCCTGACGGGAAGCCCATTGGGATGCGCCTCTCTACGAGAAGGCGAATTGGAGGTTATGTTAGATCGGAAACTAAATCAAGACGATCATTTAGGCTTAGGGCAGGGAGTTCTCGACAATCGCCCAACCAAACACGTATTCAGATTGCTTTTAGAAAAGAAAACTCACAAGTGCGAAGTAAGATTTAGTTTTCTAACTTTTAAACTAGATTATTGAATCCGATTAATGGTAGGCAACATCGGACAATCATCCTTCGGGCTTTCCTACCATATCAGCTCACGTAGCCTCTCAGTCTCTTCTAAACCCCATAATTCGCATGTTGAAGATGACGGATGGCGACTCGCAGTCTATGCCAGCTTATTCCCCTGTTACGACCGACTTTGGTGTCGATTTTACTTTGCCCATTTTAAGGACTGGGCTTAGAGTTGACGGTAGGGATTATGTCGGGATGGTGCTTCATAGGCAACATTTAGATGTGTGCTTTAGTGATCGAGTTTTGTTAAAACAATTTCCTCTTAGCCACGGCTCTGTAAGTATTATTGCTCGATCCCAAGTCGCCCTAATTAATTGTCTTTTTTTTTTAAGGTGAATATCACAAGTACATTACCGGAGCTGGGTGAAAACACTCGTCTCAGTAAATCAACTTTGTCCTTTTTAAACATCAAAGAAAAGCTCGAACTTAATGGTGATATAGCATTGTGTCCGATGGATATCCAAGCTTTCGTGTTACACAGGTGAAGCGCACACAAAACACTTATATTTATTTAAAACGCCTTTGAGAGTTTTGCATAATTTTTGATATAATTGATTACGTAAATGATTGACCATAACATGACTAAATAAGGCTGATTTAAAATTTATTGAATTCTGTTAGGCGTAGTTCGTTTTGATTCATCGTTGTAATTTTTTCCTAAGTCACAAAGTAATAGACATTGTAGACGCTGCAAATTCTACTCAGATTTGTCTGTGATTTTTTTTGCTTATCTACTTAATGGTTAGTAAAGAATTTTAATGTAATTTTGTCGATGGTGATGGCTCACCGATTCCAAGTCTCTTTTTACGAAATTATGTACTTAAATACATTCGTAATACTTTCGACGACTAAATTGCTCGTTTTTAATTAAATATAATAATTATTACTTTAGATTACTTTGTATTACTTCTTTTAATTATATTTTAATGAGCCATCACTGCAATTGATTGAATTTCACAAGAAATTTATATCGAGTACAAATTCTTATTGTTTATATGATATTAAGTTTCTAAAACTGATAGAGTTTGTCAATTACTGGGTCTTTTATCGATATTATGCTTTTGTTAACTGATAATTGGTAAATTGTGTCGGGTTCTAAAATACCTCGTAAAAATTGAATACAAGGCTTTTTAGAACACTGTGAAATTGGTTTTTGTTATATTCCTATAATGTTTAACTGTTTAGGATTTAATAGTTAATTCTTGTGTTATTGAGTGAACATTCCGGTGTTAAAGCACAATATTAATTTGACATATTAATATCTGTATTTACATCACATCTCGTTGTTTGTGTTTTAAATGGCAATTATTATTTCTACGCAGCATCGTACTTGTAAAGTAGTCTTAATGTAACACTGTTGATTGTAAATATATGTATGTATGAATGTAATTACAAATAATTATGGGTGCACAACTTTATATTGTCTCGGTAAGGCGAACCGCCACCAGAACTCTTTACATAACTAAGTTTTAATATATGTTATGCTCACCATTGAATAAGTTATTAATACTAAAGGTATGTTTAAGAATTAAATCACAGGTTTTCCAAAAACCTGAGGAGTCAACCAGTTCCTACAGGAAGAAATATATTAACTGCACATTTAAATATAACTGACTAAATAAAACCAGCTGTGACAACCATAAATACCAACTTTGCGCGAAAGAAAATTAAAAAAAGAAAACATAACCTATTATTATAACCAAAAGTGGTTTCATTATCTTTGCTTGTGAATTATAAATTAAGACTAAATATTGAAATGTAAGTGTGGTGCGTTAGGTCTTAAATAGCATGAAATTACTAAACCGAATCAAAATGCTAAGAAAGAAATTAAAACTAGACCCAACTGTAACCAAAACTACCGATACACACTTTTCAACAAGTACGGATTCCAAAAGTAGTATTGCGGAAAAATTTTTAAAGCTAGAAATTGATTTGAATGAATCTCTTAAAGAAATCCAATTTGTTAGTCCAGTAGCTTACGTCTATCGCCCTTTAGATTATGCACTTAAACCACACGAAGTGTTCACAAAACGATACTGTCTATCTCCCAAGAAAATCTTGTTCGTGGGTATGAATCCAGGGCCGTGGGGAATGTGCCAAACGGGCATACCTTTCGGAGAAATTAATATTGTTAAAGAGTGGTTTAAAATAACGGAAGAAGTTCTAAAACCGGAAAAAGAATGTCCTGGCCGAGAAGTGGTCGGAATGCAATGCACTCGTTCCGAAATCAGTGGCCAACGCATCTGGGGTCTATTTAAAAATCTTTGTGAAACGCCCGAGAACTTTTTTAGATCGGCTTATATGTATAATTACTGTCCGATTGCCATGATGAAAAACACAGGCGTTAACATAACTCCCACCGAAGTTCAGGTATTATAATCGTTTGATAATAATACTTGTACGATTTATTTCTCTTTCAGACCAACGTACAACGTGAACTGGAAGAAGTTTGCGACGCAACTTTATTCAAAGTTATTCAGTTATTAAAAGCCGAAGTCGTCGTAGGAGTTGGGAAGTTTGCCGAGCAAAGAGCTTTAAAAGTATTAAAAAATAATAATCCATTAGGAACGAAGGTGTTATATCTCTTACATCCAAGTCCTCGGGTGCCTAAGAATCAAAATTGGGTTGCAAATGCCGAGAAGAAGCTCGACGAACTTAATCTTTTATCTTATTTTAAACATTAACATTTAATGACTGATTTAATAGATTGTAAGCAAGAATTAGAATTAAGTTTAACGGAAAAGGAGAAAGAATTTATGGAAGTAGCTTTTAAGTTTGCTTACGAAGCTCTCGAAGCACAAGAAGTACCTGTTGGCTGTATCTTTGTCTATAACGATGAGATTATAGCGCAAAGTCGTAACACAGTCAACGAAACTCGTAACGCAACTCGACATGCTGAAATAAATTGTATCGATTTAGTAAACGATTTTTGTAAAACCAACAAGTTGGATATTGCAAAAGTATTTTTAGAATTAAGTGTTTATGTTACTGTTGAGCCTTGCATAATGTGCGCAGCAGCTTTGTACGATTTACGAACAAAATTGATCGTTTATGGATGTAGGAATGATAGGTTCGGGGGACAAACAGTCTTCGATGTTGCTTCGGTACTTAAACCAACTACTGTTGTTAAAGGGGATTCCGAGCTGAAGAAGGTATGAATTTATTGAAGGAATTTTATAAGGGAACAAATCCTAGTGCACCCATAGACAAAGTTAAACTAAAAGGAAAAAAATTAAATTAAAGAATAAATAATTAGTTTTCTTATACAATACTTTTTTTAGTTTTATAAATATTTTATGTTTATTGTATTTCCTGTTTCTTATTATGGTGTGAATTTATTAGTTATTTGAAATAGTTTAATACAATTTATGAAATGGGAATTTAAAATTTAGAAGTAATATACAGTACCCTCTATCGCAAATTTGTAAAATCAGGTGATGTGGTGTTTGAATAAGATGCTTGTGTTCCTACAAAAGTTATTTTTTAAGTGTTTAGTGTTTTATCATCGAAGAATTCCTACAGATAAGGTATTACAACATTTTTATTTAATTATTGTTGAATTTGTTTAACTGGAATTAAATTATTACTTGTATAACTTCAAATGAAAATTGTGAGGTTATGTACCTCTTAATTTTGTTTTTCTTTACATTCTCATTTTAATATAATATTAATCAATTTATTATAACAAGTATTTTATTGAAATTCAATTCATTGACTTTGTGTTTTGTTCAATTCATCGTACACAGATGCAAATAAATAATGTTTTTCAACTTGTGAACGTAACAATAAAAACGATACAACGAGGTTTACAACGATGCTTATATTTTGAATATAATTTACCTCTACGAAAAAATATAACATACCAAATTTCTACAGCTTGAACAAAGCAGACGCATGTTGGCTTATCAGTTAAATAAATAATTACAAAAATTTACAATGAGTTAATTACATTTTTTTCAACATGAGTGTGCTTTGTTTCCGTCCTCTTTTATAGAATACAAATTAATTATAAATTGTACTTAAGTTTCTTAAAGTCTAAATTCTCAAATTTAAATGAAAATTTCACCGATTCTTCCTCACAAAAGTGTAGTGCCTCTAAATTTGTCGTAAATCACTGCGTGCAACTATTAATATAAATGTAATTGTTAACGTTAATTTATAATTTGTGGGCACTTCCTGGATCTGAAATGAATTACGTCGACTAACAATAAGTTACATTAAAAATTTTTAAAGCTGAAAGACTGAATTGATTTTGTCCGTTCTCGAACTCTACACAATTTGTTGAATATTACTGGGCGAATGTCCATTTGTTTGTTTGTAATCGACCGTCGTTTTGTCGTCCGCAGCTTCAACATTCTCCGCATCCTTAGCACTACCACCTCCACCACCGCTGCTCGTACAAGAACTGCACGAATCGCTCGAATCAGACTCCGAATCTTCCGAGTCAGATGTGCTCATCGACATTTTATTTCTCAAATCATTATTTTCGCGTTTCAACGTTTCGTTTTCAATAAGTAGGCGCTCTATTTCTCTTTGAAATTCACTGGACGAATCAGGACTGATTTTACCACTTTCGATATCAATTTCCGTAGCTTACCCTTCAACCGCTTCGAGAGCAAATCTACGCGTTTCTCGAGCTGAAGGAACTCCTCTATTAATTCATTCTTCGACATTAAGTTTAATCGTTCCGCTCTTAGGTTCTCGTACGTATCATCGAAGTCTTTGCGTAAGAATGCTTCTTCGTCATCTGGGGAAGAATAGAAATCGCCATCGGAGTCCATCGAGAAACTAGAATCGCGCGTTCTGGCCATCATCGTGTCATTTTTGAGTCTTTCGTCTATTTCTTTTGTGTTACCTAAAAATAGAAAAATTAGCTTCGGGGCTCTTACGAGAAATTACTTTAATTGGCTTAATTTAGATGCGAAAGGGAACCTTACCTTGATCCTCGATTAAGAATTGATTACTGTTGTGAGGGGCTACGGGCTTATTGACGTTCCAAGCTTTTCGATCGCGATTTAGGTACGGGTGCCGTCGTTTATTTTTCCCGCGCCGCGTTTTCCTCTTTTTCGGCGGGTTCTCGTCGTCGTGGCTTCTCGTGTCGGCGTCGTTACCCGTCGTTGCGCGCGCAGTGCTACGTTGATCGACGTCATCTTGTGGAAGCGCACCAACCGCTTTTAAATCATTATTTACAGCCTCCAAATTGGAACACATTTTATCAAAAATCGCCGAAACGCTTTAATTCCTTCTCAGTTTTCACTTGAATATCGAACTATACACCCTTATCAGGAAACGCTTTCACTACGAGTTCTACGCGAAGTGCACACAAGCTCAGCGAAAACGCCATTTTTAAAGGCAAGTGCCACCGTTTTCCGCTAGGTGCGCTACTCCGTCCCCCGCTATGTTGATACGATAATCCGCCCAATATAATTCCTTGGGCTTACGGATATTTTCCTTTGTCTTCAATTTTGATTCGGAACTGATTTTTTTTTTGCAAACGGACCACCGCAACGCTGGAAAAACGCGACGGGACGCTCGAGAAAAAAATATTTTCTATTGTCGTTAGATGTTGACCCACAATTTAATAATAAACAGGATGTTTTTCGGAAACTTTCTCGAGCTTTTTTTTTATGTTGACTTTTCATAAGGACGAAAATTGCTCGTTGAGGAATAGCAGTCTTTATTTAATATTTTTCGTGTAGCATTAGAACACTTTATAACGAGCCATCTCCGTCCTATTAAGGAACTTAAAAGTGGCGCGCGTGCGAGAGAGAGAGGGCGATATGGCAACGATGTGACGACGTGCACGTTTCAAGTCACATAAATTATGCACTTTTATCTGTTATAAAAAAAAAAACAAGTGTTTATAAATATATTAAAGATGTTTTATTATTGCTTGATATAAGTACAACAGTAAACAAATTTTATGTTAATTTTACCATCAAGAATTTATAAAACATAGTAATTAAACAACAACAAGCCATGATTAATTTGTTTATTGTAATTTTACACGTAAATTTTATTTTAAAAATTTACCAAGTCTAATCATCCTTAAAAAGACATGTTCTAAGAAACAATGCATTCGTTAGTCATTCGTTCGTAATATACCCCGTCTCTTTCCTACTGAAAAAGAAACTTAAACAAATTTATAACAGTTTTTTTTCGATTAAATGATTCAAACTAAAAATAAATTGAATTAATGTAAGTACTTTACGAACAACACCCTTTTTACATAAATATTAATGATGTAAACAAACACAAAAGCCGAAGATGCCCGATTAGGAACAACCTTAGCACGCGTGCGACAAGTACTTCTAACCTCAAATAAGCGGTTTGTTATCATCTCAAATGAAAGAATAATGCCTGAAATTAGAATAACGCCCCTCGGGGCTGGCCAAGATGTTGGAAGAAGCTGTATCTTGCTTTCGATGGGGGGCAAGAATATAATGTTAGATTGCGGAATGCACATGGGTTACAATGATGAGCGAAGATTCCCAGATTTCTCTTTTATAAGTGCCGAGGGCCCCATTACGCCTTACATCGATTGCGTTATAATCTCGCACTTCCATTTAGATCATTGCGGCGCGTTACCTTACATGTCCGAGATGGTTGGGTACAACGGACCGATATACATGTCTCACCCCACGAAAGCCATAGCTCCCATTCTCTTGGAAGACATGAGGAAGGTTTCCGTTGAGAGAAAGGGCGATCAGAATTTTTTCACCTCGCAAATGATCAAGGATTGTATGAAGAAAGTGATAGCGGTCACTTTGCATCAGTCGGTGATGGTCGATAATGAGTTAGAGATTAAAGCATATTACGCGGGTCACGTTTTAGGTGCTTCGATGTTTTGGATAAAAGTTGGATCGCAATCGGTTGTTTATACGGGCGATTATAATATGACACCAGATCGGCATTTGGGAGCTGCTTGGATCGACAAGTGCAGACCTGATTTACTCATATCCGAATCGACTTATGCCACAACCATTCGAGATTCGAAGAGATGTAGGGAACGGGACTTTTTAAAAAAGGTGCACGAGTGCATCGATCGCGGTGGTAAAGTTTTAATTCCAGTTTTCGCTTTGGGAAGAGCGCAGGAACTGTGTATTTTGTTAGAGACTTATTGGGAGAGAATGAATCTCAAAGTACCTGTGTATTTTGCTTTAGGTTTAACGGAGAAAGCGAATAATTATTATAAGATGTTTATAACGTGGACCAATCAGAAAATACGAAAGACTTTCGTACAGAGGAACATGTTCGATTTTAAGCACATAAAACCTTTCGATCGGCAGTTCATCGATAATCCTGGTCCGATGGTTGTTTTTGCGACACCGGGGATGTTGCACGCGGGATTGAGTTTACAGATCTTTAAGAAATGGGCGCCGAACGAGAATAATATGGTTATTATGCCTGGGTTTTGCGTGCAAGGCACGGTGGGCCATAAGATTTTGAACGGAGCTAAGAAGATTGAATTTGAAAATAGACAGATTGTGGAAGTTAAAATGTCGGTTGAATACATGTCTTTTTCGGCGCATGCCGATGCTAAGGGTATAATGCAACTGATTCAGTACTGCGAGCCCCAAAATGTGATGCTCGTGCACGGAGAGGCTGCTAAAATGGAATTTTTAAAAAATAAAATCAAACAGGAATTTAATATAGATTGTTACAATCCTGCGAACGGTGAGACTTGTTTTATTAACACTTCTGTTAAGATTCCGGTCGATGTGTCTCTTCCACTATTGAAAGCCGAAGCGAGGAAATTTAGTGCTTTACCTTCCGATCCGAAGAGACGAAGAACACTTCATGGGGTTTTGGTGATGAAAGATAACTCGATTTGTTTGATGGATGTGGATGATGCTTGTAAGGAAGCAGGAATTAATAGACACGTTATTAGATTCTCTTCGACTGTGCACCTGCACGATCCAGGAACATCGTTGGCAACTGCACATAAGTTGCACGCTTTAATCAAGGATCGATTGCCTCAATGGCCCATCACTTTCACCGATGGTTCGATTTCTGTTGAATCTGTTTTAGTTAAGGTTGAAGGGGAGGACGACGATCAAAAAAGTGTTTTTGTGTCATGGACCAACCAAGACGAAGACTTGGGAAGTTACATATTGAATTTGTTGAATTCGATGGGTCAGTAGTATTTCTTTTAAACCGAAGAGGTTTTCGAATAAACTGAAAAACATAAATTGTCGCATTCGAACGTCTCATTACAAAATGTGTCCAGCATTATTTAATAGTTAATGTTATAAAAAGTCGAATAAATTAAAGTATAATACAAGACATAAAATAATAGTTATTTATACACGGACGAGCCTTCAACAAAGCCAACAAAAAGTATGTAATGTTAAAATATTTTACATCACAGTTGTATGGAATGGAAAGATCTTTTAATACTAATGTTAAAGCGGCTTCTTATTAAAATAGTTACAATATTTTTATATAAGTAAATACCAATAATTCAAAAGATAAAATTATATTATTACAACATTAAAATAAAACAAGAAACAGAATCATACAAATCCAGGGAATGCAATCTTGTATTCTTTTCTACGATGCGTCACCTTATTATTTATATTAAGAGAATCTTCGAGTAACCTACAAAGATAAAGCAGAAATATTAATTACACAATAAAACAGATGAGTTACAAAAGGGAAATGAAATGGAACTGTTCTAATTTGAGAAAGAGGGGCAAACCTTAGACGTGTCGATTAAACAATCACAAATTTTTAATCCTCACTTTTTTAGTCTTGTGCAAAGAGTGATACGTTTCTGTTCCAGAAGAATTGCTATTAAACAAGATATATGCTAAATTAAAACGAACTAGGAATAACGGTGAGAATTTCTGCAAGTTTGAAATGATACACATACCTCGGCCTCTTGAAAGAATCCTCGGTTCCATTTGATAAGTCCGAAACATCACTCTTCTGAAACCGAAATAAGAATTGTGAAAAAATCAAGAAGTCATCAACAAATTAACACGTACGTTCTCTTTGTTGGTATAATTAAGGCAGCGAGTCTTGGAACATCCACAAAGTGAGTTACACGACCTTTGCGACTTTTTACATCCACAACTACGTTTCGAGCAATCCCTTTTGCATGTACAACTCCCATCGGAGTTTCTTTTGACCGGCAAATTTTTCGATTCTGAAACTTTTAATGATTTTAATTAAATTTGAGATAAAGATATGTGTTTTAATAATACCATTGGATCGCAATCTCCTAACACGTTTTGCTAATGGGGTGTTCCGCCAATCTGGATCTGCGACAGTATCATCGCTGACATTTAATTCCGAATTGGGAGATGGTATATGATTCTGAAACGATTTAGTTAGCTTTGTTACGATTTTTCCAAGTAGGTGATTTGTTACCTGTGAATGAGGTTTCGTGGCTGCTTCTTTCGAGTCCTTCCTGACAAATCCACTTAAAGTTGCCACCTGCTTACAAACATGTGAGGAACAATTAGACTAAGATCAAAGAATAAACCAAATTCTTACTTGAATTTCATTTATAGTTGCTTGTGTGTCCTCGTATTTCAATTTCAAATCATTTATTTGTTGTTCGTATTCATCCTTTACTTCTACTAGTTTGCTTTGGAATTTAATTTGTTGTAATTCCAATTGTTGTTGTTGCTTAGCATCGATTCCTTCAGAAGTAAGAAAATTAATTTAAATCTGTACTGTTCCAGAATGTGCAAATAAAAGTATTTGAGTTTCGTTTTTATTAAATTTGATTAGATTGTTTTTCATTTTAAATTCGTAACTGATTGAAATTTAAATTGTTTTTTTCGTTTGACTTGTTAGATATGCTATTTATACCTTCAAGTGGTATATCTCGTAGCTGTCTCAACAGCACCGATATCTTTTCTTGTGCTTCTTTTGATACACTCGATAGTTCATGTTCGTGCTGGGCTTTCATCGATTGTATTTGTATTTCCAATTTAGCCAATTTTCTTTGAGTCTAAAAATAAAATATATTATTTTTATTATTATTAACAATATGTGATGTGGGTGGCGAAACGTACATCGGTTTGTGCGTTTTGAAACTCATTTATTTTAGTTTCCTTCTCGATGTCCCTCCTTCGGATGTCTGCTGTTAACTCGAAGATCGCTTTAAGGGCATACTTTGCATCGCTCATGGTTTGAATGTTGTCCCATCGAGATTTAGTTCTGTGATCTAAACATTTTAATTTTAAATAAAAAGGCTTACCAACCCAAAATTTATGAATAACATCATAAGTGTCAAAAGCGCTAGTTTTCTTTTGAATTTATAATTCATTTTTTTACTTTAATGTTTCCTTTTGCTTAGAAAAAATAAGTAAAATTTACCTTGGTTAGAATCGATAATTTTTTGTTGTAAATCTTGTATGTGTGAAGATCGCAGTTCAATTTCATCATTTAATCTCTCTATTTCGTTAGGATCGGCTAATTCAGGATTAGATTTTAATTGTTCCAATTGTTGGGTGAGTGTGGCTCGATCTTCGAGCATTAAAGGTAATGTGGCTTCAGCATCTACGGTGCTAATGAAGATCTCGAGTTCATGTTGGATCTAAAACGAAATGCCGCAATTTAGAATAAATTCTGTTAATTCATTATGTGGTTTACCCAAGGCCCTAATCGTTCAACTTTGCCTATGTGCTTTTGCTCGTGGATGTTGTTACGAACAGCCAGGACATCCTTGAGGCGCTTATTGATGGCCGCCACCTCCTCGATTTTCCTTTTGAGCACGTTTTGTTGGCGACTGTGCTGCGTTTCCAATTTCATCAGTTGATTCTGCCTTTTACGATCTTGATCTTTCAATTTGATCAGCTCTCGTTCCCTCTGCAGTTTCCAGGTCCTAAACTGTTCTGCTTCGTGCTTCATATTTTTGATTAATTTTACTTTCGTGGCTTTCATATTTTGTATTTCCACGTTCAATTGCTTGATTTTGGTTTCGTCCTTCTCTTTGAGCTTCACCAACCTTGTTAATTCGGTTATCTGCAAAACAACGAATAAATTATGTTTGATAAACATATATAATGGTTTTACTTTTTTGTGTAAGTCGTGTATTTCCTTCTCAAGTTCCTGCACTCGTTTCCTGCGCTGCTCGGCGACTTTATTGCCCGGAACGTTCATTTGCGCATTCTTCAGCTGTTGCAACAACTCGTCTCTTTCTTTCTGTAAATTGCTGACTTTCTTTTCGGTCTCAGCGACGTCATTCCAATTGACCATGTTACAAACGTTCTGAGCCATCTGCTCAGCCAAATGTTCCTTCATCGCCAACGTCTGCGTGATCTCTTGCAACTCGGAATTAAGGGCGATTTGCTGCTTGGTGAAGATCTCCTGCTTCTCGCTCAGTTCGGTTTCGGAGAAGATTTCCTTGTTGAAATATTTCGCCGAATTATTGTTCCTTTCGTGGATGCGAATCTGTTCTTCGACCTTCTGCGAGTCCTTACAGATATCGCTGAAGACGTCTTTCATGGCTTGCAATTTGTCCAAGTGCTCCTTGGCGGCCGTTGGCACTTCTTCTAAGCTGTGATTTAAGTTATCGATGGTTATGTTGTATTGGTCTTTGAGTCCGATCAGTTTCTTCGACAACTCTTCGTTGGAGGCTTGCAATAGCATGACTCGTTCTATTAGTACGGTTTTTTCGTTTATGGTCGAAGATAGCTGTCCCATCAGTTCTTGTAAGCGTAACTTTTGACAGACGTTTTCTTTCTTGATTTGGTCCAGCTCTGATTGGCATATGATAGGGCCTCCGCTGCCCATCAATTCTAGTCGGAGCTGCTGAACTAACTTATTTAACCTATTAATTTCGGCTGCCTTAGGATCCTGGTTGACGACAGGTTTATTTTTGATTTTCCTAGCCCTATCGGCGTACCGTAAAGTTGAGAGGGACTCCTCTACGTTGTAGTCGGCAGGACTCACACAAGCGATCATTAAAGTAATACTGTTTCCTCCTAACGCATCTACAACATTCATTTAAATTCGATCGTTCAAATTATTTAGCAAACTCTACCTTTAAGCAGTCTTGTTAAGTTACTGTTACGATAACCTATAAAACCTTGGTACTTTTCATCTCCTAAAGCCGAGATGACATTCCCAAGAGCCAGAAGGCCTTTATTTATATCGACGCCTTCTCTGAACGTCACACCCGTAGCACCAGTCTTTTTAGAACGCTCGGAACCAGCCAAGTCGACTAAATGGAATTTTGCAGTCTTATTTAAATTACTAAAAACATAATATCTGTATTAATGCAATTATTAAAGTAATCAATTAATAGTACCAGTCATCTTTACGTTGCATACAAATATTTATGGTAAAAATGGCGTGGCTACGAGAGCTTTGCAGGTTCATGTTGGTCGAGCCAGTTGCCCGTCCCAACGACCCTCTCGACAGGCAGTCCAAAGTGCTTTTGGCGGACGTGACCGCTTCCTCCGTTAATCCAGGTATTATTATGCTACCCTTGGTGTCTTCTCTAATTTCTAAAACGCATTGATCCCTCGACTTATTTCCTAGAAGATCGTACAGCACCTCTTGGTACAATTCCATAAAGGAAACGCTGATGGTGAAATCGTAAGCGAAGTTATCGGCGGCGTAATTGAAGATGTCGTTTATGGCGCGAGGGATTACGCCCATGTCGCCATCTCCGTTGTAAGAGGTGCCCATCGAGTAGGTTTTGCCGGAGCCCGTTTGACCGTAGGCCAAGATTGTCATGTGGTATCCTTTAAATAAATTACCTATCATATCTTTTATGCACGTATCGTAGAAATTATCTTGCGTTGCATCTGTGTCGAAGACATGATTGAATGTGAATGCCTTATCGGAGTTTTTTATTTTGATTTGTTGTATATCTTTATATACTTCTAGGATGTTTTCGCAACCGCGAGATTTTTCGTTGTCTACCAAGGGCCTTATTCGTACAGCGACTTGCACAGCACAATTATCTTTTTCTGTCATCTGAAAAGGCATGACTAGTGATGATTTTATTACGAATACACATTCGCTCACCTTTATTAAAAGTAACACCTAAATTGTAATGGCTGATTATTAAAAATATATTAATACGAAATTAAACCAAACACAATTATAAATTAAAATTAATGTGGTACATTAAACAGCCACGACACGAAACAATCACAGCAACGGAATAACTGACGTTTGAATAAAGACGTTACAACGACGAGAGAGCGTTCTGATTGGTCAAAACAACTCTGACATTGGCGACTCGTTTCTAACGTTTTTACCTAAGTTCACGTCGAGTTCTTCTGGCGCTAAAAACGTCCATTTAGAAAGTGAGGTTAACATGAAATTATAAGTTATAAGTTGTTATAAAAGTGTTTAGTTTTAATTTAAGTTTATTTGTGTCGTTACAATGTTTCCGAGGACTTTTAAAGATAAAAGGGCAGAGCTCGCAAGAGATAAAGAAGCAAAGAACTTTTCGTTCAAAAATAAAAAGTATAAAATTGGTTTGTTATTTACGGTTTCACCCTTATTTTACTTTTTTAGAGAAGAATCATCAGAGAGTAGACTGTTACAAGCCATAGAGAACGATACAATTGATCAGAAGTATGGATTTGAACGAGTTAAATCGATCCAAGAGCGAACCGGCTTTTTGATTAATATGCACACTGTGAGTTGGTTTTTTGTTAAATTGAACACCTAATCGTTGTACTTTTGCAGACGGAAATGCTGGACGAAGGTAGAAGACTGATAGCTGCCATTGATTATTATTTTATCGAAGAGGATGGAAGCCGTTTTAAAGTGTCTTATCCCTTCAAGCCGTACTTTTATATTTTGACTCGTAGGGAGTTGTTACACGAAGTATCGCAGTTTTTATTTAAAAAATATGAAGGGATCATAGGGAGCATCGAAGAAGTAACAAAAGTCGATTTGGATTTAGTAAGAATCAGTTGAGACTTAATATAAAATTATCCGAGTATTTTTTTAGCCAAACCACTTGATTGGTTTAAAGCAACATTATCTTAAGTTATCATTTTGTAATCAAACAGACTGCTTGAAAGTTAGGAAAGATATATTGGCAGTTGTTCGTAAGAATAAGAGGAACGAAGATCCACATGCGGTTTACACGGAAATGCTTACAAACGCCTACATTAATAAGGAAGGCATCGATCATGGAAATTTAAATGTGGATCATTTAGAGAATATTTTAGACATTAGGTAAGGGGTGTAAAATAAGCTATAAATTCAATAATTGAAGCTTACGATTGTAGGGAGTATGATGTACCATATCACGTAAGAGTTTCGATTGATTTAAAAATATTTTGTGGATTATGGTACACGGTGAAATGTAAAGCTTCCGCAGTCGATCCTCCTGTTATAATACCGAGATCTGATATCTTGGAGAGACCAGAACTTATTGTGCTAGCTTTCGATATTGAAACTACAAAGTTACCATTGAAATTTCCTGACTCGAGTACCGATCAGATTATGATGATATCTTACATGATCGATGGACAAGGTTTGTTTATTTTTGTAGTTAAAAACTAAGAAATTCTATCTGAGAATTTGTAGGATATCTAATAACGAACCGAGAGATTTTATCGAGTGACATCGACAACTTTGAATACACACCGAAACCGGAAATGGAAGGGAAGTTTATAATATACAACGAACTCACCGAAGTGGCTTTACTACAAAAGTTCTTTGATCACATTATGGATGTGAGACCGCACGTTTTTGTAACATACAACGGCGATTTTTTCGATTGGCCTTTCATCGAAGCTCGAGCTGCTAGTTATGACTTGGATATGAAAAGAGAGATTGGCTTTTATAAAAGTCGCGATGATATTTATATTAGTCGATCGGCGATGCATATGGATTGCTTGTGCTGGGTGAAAAGAGACTCTTATTTGCCCGTTGGATCACAAGGGCTTAAAGCTGTGGCCAAAGCCAAACTGAGGTAGTTCTTTTGTGATTAATGGTTTCTAGACAGTAAAAGGAAAAGAGTAATTAGGCCAAATAAAACGGGGTTTGTGGACATTCGAGATTAAATTGTACACTCGGTTTTTAACTACAAATTGTGTATTGTTCTTAAAGCCGAGTGTGCAGATTCGAGCTCAAAGTGGCACATTCCGATCTCGGGAAAATGAAGCGCGCCGCTCCGCGTCGCGCTTCATTTGCTTCCCTCGCTCGGAAATGTGCCACTTTTCGCTCGAATGCGCACATCTTTGTATTTATTGAATTGTTCTCTCTTAAACTCTCTTTCAAATCAAAAAATTTAATTTAGTTCGGTAAATATCGATTATATGTTCGAAAAATGCGTTTTTACCATAGCAATGAGTGGGAGCGAGCGAAAAGATACGACTAAGGCATAAGTACGAGTGAGAGGGAACGATAAAAATTATTTAACAATTTTTTCGTCACCAAAATTATTGTGAATCGTGCTTTAAAACCGAGTGCGCACATTCGAGCTCAAAGTGGCACATTCCGATCTCGGGAAAATGAAGCGCGCCGCTCCGCGTCGCGCTTCATTTGCCTCCCTCGCTCGGAAATGTGCCACTTTTGCTCGAATGCGCACATCCTCGTTTTCACCTATTTATGAACAAAAACTACCCCACATTTATTAATAAAATAAAACGACTAAAATTTTAGGTACGATCCTGTGGAATTGGACCCCGAAGAGATGTGTCCCTTAGCAGCTTCGCAGCCGCAAATCTTAGCGAATTATTCAGTGTCCGATGCCGTTGCTACTTATTATTTATATATGCAATACGTCCATCCTTTTATTTTTGCTCTGTGCACGATCATCCCTTGCGAGCCCGATGAAGTGCTTCGAAAGGGCTCTGGTGAGATTTCAACTCAGTTCTCTAACGTGTCCATTAAAACTTAATTTTTAGGTACCTTATGCGAGGCATTATTGATGGTAGAAGCGTTCAAAGTGAACGTTATCTTTCCAAATAAAGAAGAGACGATTTTAAATAAGTTAACCGATGATGGGCATTTATTGCATCAGGAAACTTATGTGGGTGGGCACGTCGAGGCTTTGGAATCTGGGGTGTTTCGTACTGATATCCCTTGTCGATTTCGTATCGAATCTGAAACAATCAATAATTTGATCGAACAAATACCCAAGACTCTTATGCAAGCCATCGAGGTTGAAGAAGGCATTCCGATGGACCAAGTTATCAATTTGGATGACATTATAGGAGAGATTACCACTAAATTAAATGGGTTGAAGGTTTTGATCGTTACAAACTTATTTAATTCCGGTTTGAAATAAAAATTGTACATTTTAGAACCAACCGATGCGATTAGAAAGGCCTTTGATTTATCATCTAGACGTGGGAGCCATGTATCCCAATGTGATTTTAACGAATCGCCTACAGCCCTACGCAATGGTCGACGAAACCATGTGCGCTGCTTGCGATTTTAATAAACCGGGGGCGACCTGCCAACGAAGCATGGCATGGATGTGGAGAGCCGAATACAGTAAGGATTTTCCTCTTAAACTGCTTTCGTCGATAATCGGGATGTAATTTCAGTGCCGGCCACGAGAAACGAGTACCAACGCATCCAACAACAACTGGAAACGGAAAAGTTTCCCTCGGCGTTTCCGGGCGGCAAGCCGAGAGCTTTCCACCAATTGAACAAACAGGAACAGGCAGAATTAGAGAAAAACGGCTCACCGTTTACTGTCGCAAAGTCTATAAAAAACTAAAGATCACGAAGGTCCAAGAACGCACCTCCACGGTTTGCCAAAAAGAAAACTCTTTTTATGTGGACACAGTCCGGGCCTTTCGTGACCGAAGGTGCTTATTGGATTTAAATTAAGTTCGTTAGATTTATTGGTCGTTTTCTTTTAAGATATGAGTACAAAAGTTTGTCGAAAAAGGCGAAGCAACAGGTGGTGGCGGCCGTCAAAGGGGGCGACGCGACCGAAATTAAATCGGCCAAGAATCGCGAGGTGGTCTACGATTCCCTACAATTAGCGCATAAGTGCATTCTTAATTCTTTCTACGGTTATGTAATGCGAAGAGGGTAAAACTTAATTGATCATTACGTTGTTTTGAGTTTTGGTAACGAATTGATTGCTTTTAGGGCTCGATGGTACAGCATGGACATGGCGGGCATCGTCTGCTACACAGGAGCGAACATAATAACGAAAACCAGAGAAATCGTAGAAAAAGTCGGTCGTCCCCTTGAATTAGACACGGATGGCATTTGGTGCATTTTGCCCGCTTCCTTCCCCGACAATTTACGGTGCGCACAAGTCATCCGACGAAGAAGAAGTTCAATATTTCGTATCCCAACGCCGTCTTAAATGCAATGGTCAAGGAACACTTCACCAACGAGCAGTACCACGACTTGATCAACCCCGAAACTTTGGAATACGTGCAGAAGAGCGAAAACTCGATTTTCTTCGAAGTCGATGGACCTTACAGGGCCATGGTTCTTCCGGCATCGAAGGAAGAAGGAAAAAAATTGAAAAAACGTTATGCTGTCTTTAATTTTGACGGAACTCTTGCGGAACTGAAAGGGTAACTATTTAGGGTTATCTAAGACAAAGAATTATCTAGTTTAATGTTGATTTTTTGAATTGTTTTTCTCTCACTTCTACGCATGCGATGTTGCTATCTTTTCACTCACTTCCACTCATTAAAAAGTAAAATGAATGTACAGTCGAACCTCGATAAGACGAAGTCGAAGGGACAGCAAAAATAATTCGTCATATCAAAAACTCGAGTTACTAAAAGAAGTTCAGTTAAATACTTCCGTATATATATATCATTCATTTTTTTATAGAAAATAATCAAAATTGATCTACAATCATTAACATTATTTATTTTTATTAAGACCCTAAAAAATATAGTTATTTACATATTATTTACTGTTAAATTGAAAGTAATCTAAAATTGTCTTTTGCTTCATTGCTCCAAAATGTTACGTTTCTACAAATTTTTCCAATGATCTTACCGATAATAATATATCTGTAGGAACATCTTCTTGAGCACATAGGAATAGAGAAATAGTATCTATTGCATTGTAAACTTGAGTTGTTGAAGGGATGTTTACTGTAACATCTGTATCACTTTCATATTCACTTTCACAGTTTTTCTTATTTTCTTCTAGCACTTTACTTATAATGCTTTCATCGCTAGGAATTTCAGCAACTTCCAAATCTTTATCAACGTTGACATTTGTCATTTGTATCTTCAGCAGCTACAATTAGGTCTCTGTTTTTTAAAATGGTTGATAAAGTGTTTGCGGGAATACCAAAATCTTTAGCTATATCCTTTTTTCTTTTGAGCCCACGTTCCACTTCTTTTATAAGATTAATTTTCTCCCTTATGGTTAAACTTTTTAATTTTCGTTTACACTCCATGTTAATACGTAAATAATTTTAGAAAAAGTATTAAACTTTTTTAGATTTACTGTTATACTCTATTACAAACTATAAAGAACGTAAAACACATTTGTTAGTCTTCGTAGTCGGCGAATAACTAGCAAATTGAAAACTAAAATGCAAAAATAGTTTCTTTTCTTGTAAAATAAACGGTAAAACCATCTTAAAATTCATAACTGCTCATAAGGCATTTAAACAACAATTAGTTTTTAAATCCAATTGAAGTGTCGCCGTCAAAACAGCTTGTAGTATAAAACCTTTTCATACAATAGACCTTTTAATCAGCAATAACACCGAACCGACCCGTCCTTAATCCTCTCCCAGGTAGCGTAATTTTAAGAAAAGTTGTAAAATGAAACTTCGAGTTATCGTCATATTTACTAATGGAAACTTGAATTTAATGAATTGTAAAACGCTTCGAATTAACGAAAAATTCGATTTATCGAAATTCGAGTTATCAATATAAAAATATTAACGTTGAGATAGGGAAATCTTAGGGAAACTGGTTCGAGTTCGAGCTATCAAAAATTCGACTTATCGGCGTTCGACTTATGGAAGTTCGACTGTATTTTCTTTTTAAATCCAAAAAGTAATTTAGACTAATTCAATAAATATGAGGATGTGCGCATTCGAGCGAAAAGTGGCACATTTCCGAGCGAGGGAGGCAAATGAAGCGCGACGCGAAGCGGCGCGCTTCATTTTCCCGAGATCGGAATGTGCCACTTTGAGCTCGAATGTGCACACTTGGCGTTAAGCACAATTTACAAATAATTAACTTTAAAAACAATCGAATGCATTCAAAAAATTAATTATTAGTTAAAAACGTTACTAAATACATATTGAAACAATTTTTATCATTCCCTCTCACTTGCACTTATGGAATTTTTGTATCTTTTCCCTCATTTCCACTCATTGTAACAATTTTAAAAATTTAGTTTTCGTATTTTAAGTTAAATTCAATAAATACGAGGATGTGCGCATTCGAGCGAAAAGTGGCACATTTCCGAGCGAGGGAGGCAAATGAAGCGCGACGCGAGCGGCGCGCTTCATTTTCCCGAGATCGGAATGTGCCACTTTGAGCTCGAATGTGCACACTCGGCTAAAGCATAATTAATTACTTTCTTAGACGGCTAACTTCATACTGTCGAAGTTTCGTTAGCTGTGCGCGCGCAACCTCAAATTTCGCCCTCATTCCCCAAAAGAAGTATAACTTCAAAAAAGTAAATCTAATTTTCGTTTGCACTCCATGTTAATACGTAAATAATTTTAGAAAATGTATTAAACTTTTTTAGATTTTCTGTTATACTATGTTACAAACTATAAAGAACGTAAAACACATTTGTTAGTCTTCGTAGTCGACGAATAACTACCAAATTGAAAACTAAAATTCAAAAATAGTTCCTTTTGTTATAAAAGAAACGGTAAAACCATCTTAAAACTGTTCATAAGGCATTTAAATCTTGTATTGTAGTATAAAACCTTTTATTCGTAGTTAACAATAGAGCTTTTAAAGCAACAATAACACCAAACCAACCCGTCCTTAATCCTTCCAGGCACAATTCTTATAAATAGCTGTAAAATGTAACTTCGAGTCATCGACCTATTTACTAATGGAAACTTGAATTTATTGAACTGTAAAACGCTTCGACTAATTAAATAATTCGATTTATTAAATTTCGAGTTATTGACATAAAAATATTAACGTTGAGATAGGCAAGTCCTAGGGAAACTGCTTCGAGTTAGGAGCCATCAAAAATTCGGCTTATCGGCGTTCGACTTATAGAAGTTCGACTGTATTTTAAATCCTCTAAATTGATTTAAATTTTTAGCTTCGAAGTGAAACGTCGTGGCGAGCTGCACTTAATAAAAATCTTCCAGTCGTCCGTCTTCGAAGCGTTCTTAAAAGGAGACTCTTTGGAAACGTGCTATTCGGCCGTGGCCCAAGTGGCCAATTATTGGTTGGACGTTTTGTATTCGCACGGACGCAACATGCCCGATTCTGAGCTTTTCGATCTGATCTCAGAGAATAGATCTATGTCTCGTAAGCTCGAAGACTACGGCACGCAGAAGAGCACTTCCATCAGCACAGCTAAACGCCTAGCAGAATTCTTAGGCGATCAAATGGTAAAGGACGCCGGATTGGCTTGTAAATACGTCATTTCCAAAAGACCAGATGGTGCACCCGTCACCGAAAGGTACGACCCCCGTTCTATAACAACCAATTTTAAGACTTAATTCATTTTAGAGCGATACCGTTGGCGATCTTCCAAGCGGAGCTCGCCGTTCAAAAGCACTTCCTTCGCAAATGGCTGAAAGACTCCTCCTTGACCGACTTCGATATAAGAGACATCCTCGATTGGAGTTACTACATCGAAAGACTAGGGGGTGCCATTCAAAAGATCATAACAATTCCAGCTGCGATGCAAGGGGTACTTAACTGTTTCATTTCAAAGTCCTTTAAATTAATTTCGAATAATTTAGGTTTCTAATCCCGTCCCAAGAATACAACATCCAGATTGGTTGCACAAGAGAATACTCGAGAAAAACGACAATTTTAAGCAAAGACGCATCAACGACATGTTTTCGGCCCGTCCGAAAGACATCGAGGATTGCGGCCCCTCCAGAAGCCCACCGAGGCCCCAAAGACCCATCGCCCACGTCACGAAACGAAAACGGACCGAGTTAAATGAATTTGAAGACGTCGATCTTAGCAAGAGTTGGATGGATGTTCTAGGGAATCCCCCACCTTTTGGTAAAACGAAGGTATGTATCTTCGTTAATTAACAAAATAATTTAATACAATTCTTCGTTTGATTAGGATGAATTAGCGGCTTGGGTAGCCTTTCAAAAGAAGAAGTGGAAGTATCAAATGCTGCAACGCACCGATAGCCAACAGAAAATAAAAAGGATGCGCGGTAGCTCGGGCGTGGTTCGAACGGGGGTTGCAGGCACACTTGGGGGATTTCTGTTGAAGAAACAACAGACCTTGATCACAACACCTTGGCAGGTTTTGCAGATTACGCCGACGAACGTGCCTGGAGAATTTAAAGTTTGGGTTCTCGTGAGTCCCTAATTAAATTTTCATTTGCAAAATGTGAAGTGGACGTTTTTTAGGTCGAGTCCGAGTTGCATCAAGTTAAACTGATAATCCCTAGAACGTTTTATGCCAATTTACGGACGCCGAAATGTGCTGACGAAGGTGCCCTTTTCAAAAAGTGTAACAGGACTTTGCCTCGATCCAGACCCATGCATAATTTGTATCTTTACTCGGTCCCCGAATCCATTTTTCAAGAGCACGGCAAGTAAGTATTTTTTTATATAGTTTAGTATTGATTATAAACGTTCATCTTATTTTAGAACGCTATACATGGATCAAAGTGACCCAAACGTCGAAGGAGTTTACGAAACACAAGTCCCTTTAATTTTTCGAGCCTTCGTACAAATGGGATGCATGTGTCGCGTCATCTGTCGAACTAATAACACGGAATCGTTTAATTTGGAATACTTAGAAATGGTTAAAGCTTCTCAACGTTCTTATCTGCCTTCGGGCACTGTTAAGCACTTGTACCTATATCAACATCGAGCCGAATCAGGCACTCGTCAGTTTATAGCACTATTCTTGACTCCGCTCAAAAAAGCTCTTGTGATCGTTCACGATTCAGTTCGTACAAATTTAATGCCAAATTTGCAGAAGTTGTATCGAGTAGAATGGTTATCGGAGAAGGAAGAAAATGATGAGTGCGAGCTTCCACCTGAAGACATAACTTTCGAGATTCACATCGAAAATAATTTAAAGCAAGTTTATAAGTTACTTCAGAAAGCTCTACAAAGCTATAAGGACGAGAAAAAAGGACCCACTTTACTCAGTTTACAAATACAGGATAACATCGTTAAGTTACAAAGCCAAGTGCCTGCTTTAATCGAGTTTCCACAGACGCACATTTATGTTAAGGTTCGTTTAATTAAATCTAGAATTAAAGATAATCTTGTTTTTTGCGTAGGACACAGACGAGGTTTTTACTAATTTAGAGTGGCAGAAAGTTGGAGCCAAAACATTAATAAGACATTATTTGAACAGCGAAAGGATTTTGGAGATACTTACTGAACAAAGCCGCTATTATCATTTACCGATAGGAAATTTGCCCGAAGATTCGACATTGTTGCGTCCGATTTGTTCTTTGCTCGCCATTTGGTTAAACAAAATCATGTCATGTGGTGTTCGACCCTCGATCGACCTGATTTGGGTGGAAGTCAAGAGATGGATGCTAGGTGTAGTTTTCGAAACAATTAAAGGGCGTTTTATTAATTAAATTGCTTTTAGGATCTTAATTGAGAACCAAGAAAATTCAACAGAGATTTGCAACACACCGGGCTGGTATTCGAGTGTTTGCATCGAGCTGGCCATCGACAGTCTTGCCATAAATACTTTGCTACAAGCACACCATGTCACTGACATCGAAGGGTCTACTTCAGCAACCGCTTTCGATGCTGTTGTACCCTCTTCGTTAAATGACATGGTCGGTGGACAACAATTAACTAGTTACGATGACACAGCCCGCTGTGCTGAGGCTTTTCGTATTTTACGAACGCTTGCAACTAATTGGATGAGAGATATTTCTTTATATCGGAATCGCTTTGCCGATTTTCAAGTCATTCACTTTTATAGGTCTGTTAATGACGACTTAAATTAGATGTTTATTTATCTTGGAGCGCTTGCAGATGGTTGAGGTCTCCGAAGGCTTTGTTGTACGATCCGGCTCTTTTAAGAAATCTACAAAACCTGATGAAGAAGTTATTCATACAGCTCGTCGCCGAATTCAAGCGATTGGGCTGTACTGTGATCTTTGCAAATTTTAATAAGATTATTTTGTGCTCCAAGAAAAGAACTGTAGAGGATGCTTTGGCTAATATCGAATTTGTCATTGCTTCTATTAGAAATAAGGAATTGTTTCATGCGTTACAAATAACTTATAGGTAGGTAACTTACTAAATTGTAATTAACAGAGTTAACGGTTTACGTTTGCAGTCTTTGTTGGCGTCAATTGATTTGGTTGGATTCAGCAAATTATGCAGGGATCGAAGCTAAATTACCGGACAATTTAAATAAAGAAGCCGGAGACACAGAAGAATTGTTAGAAAGACATTCAAATGAGATTGAAGACGACGATCCCTCTGATGACGAAGTCAGTACATTGGTTTTATAAATTAAACAAATATAATTGAATCAATTTTGTAGGTACGAATTGCAATGAATTGGAATTTAGCCGAACAACTCCCGAGCAAGCAGGTTGTCGAAGCACTTTCAACACCATCATTGCTGGATATATAAATGCGGTTTATTTAAAATTAAAACAAGTCGACATTGGAAGAAACATCACTGTTACTTTAACACAACCAGCTTTGGGGCTCGGTGCTCACGAAGAAGTTGCTTTGTTTGCGAAGGCATTAATATCGGGTGAAATAAGTCAAAATTTGTTCAGGTTTGTATTTGTCATTTAATTGAATGTAATTCGATTAATTCTTTTAAAAAAAACAGAATCACGGAAAGATTGGTCAATCGTTTACCTGCAAAGAATTTTGATGGGTCTCCTCCAACCCTGGAATTTGTTAATGCAATTTGTCATGTGCTCAATTTAGACCCTGCGGTGCAAGAAGAAGTTTACAATTTAAAATGCAATTTATTAAGACTTGTTGGTGAGTTCACTTTAAGTTATTAGGTCCATGAAAAATTCATTAAACTTTTTTAAGGTGTTGGAGAATTCTCGGAAAAGGCTGTGTGGAAAGATAGAACAGTCTCGTATGTCATTCCTCAATTGATATGCAAAGCTTGTAATCATTGCCGTGACATAGATCTTGGAAGAGATCCCCATAGAACCGATCATGGCTGGTTGTGTCCTTTGTGTAATACAGATTATAATAACGATGAAATCGAAGCACTGCTCCTGGAAATTGTTAGTCGAAAGTTTGTCGGTTACAATTTGCAAGATTTGCAATGTAAAAAGTGTCTACAGGTATTCTACTAGGCTTATTCAAAAAGAACTACGTTAAATGATTTATTTTTAGATAAAAATGGATAATTTAAAAGCTCGTTGTAATTGTGCTGGAGATTTCCAAAGATTGTTGTCCAAAGAAGACTTGGTCAAGTTGCTGAATACGTTTTATAGATTATCAGAAACTTTTAACATGTCTATTTTAAAAGAAGCGATTTACACGTCTCTACAGCTCATAAGGTAGTTGCTTCTTATAAATTATATTTTTTTAAATAATTATTTTATATGCGATTAATGTGGTTTTAATTTAAACCAAATTCTTACAATTGAAACATAATTATTTTCACACTTTACTATTCATTAACATTTACAATTATTACAATGGTTTATTTTGATTCTAAATTGATGGGATCGATAGTGGGATCTTTGAATTGAAAACTGGGGAATTTACTCATATCGACACCCTCTCCACCGCCGTATTGTCTGGCAACTTTATCGAGTTCTGATTTCAATTCTCTTTGAATGTCTGGTGTGGGATCTACCAATTTGTTACCTCTAAAATTTGAAGCGATTAGTTAAATGATTGTTATGTAAGCTTTGTAAGGGTACCCTCCACTTTTCTGTTTGTATTCTCGGATCTTATCAACGAACAATTGTTGAATGGGATCGGAAGCCTTTTGTAACATTGGGGCTAACAATCCTAAGTTACGTTGACATACTACAGCCCGAATGTGAGGTTTTAGGCCTGCTAGGCTTTGGTAGCACAGCATCTGAACAGAAAGGTTATATAAATTACATAACACCCACAATTCTCAAATATAATCCCACATTTCTTTAATTATTAATGGGGACATTTTACATCATTTATATTAGTTACAATAACGTAATTTACCTTGTTTTTTGAATATTTCTGAAATTTCTATCTGCAATAATTTAACTGTCAAGGGTAAATTGTGATATTGGAGAAATTCTGTGTGTTTTGGTGGTATTACAGTAGTGTAAAGGTTGGTAGGGGTTTAGCAGCAATGTTATTTGCATCAACAGTTCCACGTCAGTTTTTAGGTTATTTTTGATTTAACAGCAATTATGGTTTCTATTTTAAATTCTATCGATACTGGCCATGAAGATATGATACATGATGCCGAAGTTGATTTCTATGGGCTACGTTTAGCAACCTGTTCTTCGGATAATTCGATTAAAATCTACGATATTAAAAATGGGGCACATACGTTATTGGAAGATTTGAAAGGACACTTTGGGCCAGTATGGCAAATAGCTTGGAGCCACCCTAAATTCGGCAATCTCTTAGCTTCGTGCTCTTACGATAGAAAAGTTATTATATGGAAAGAACAGCAAGGGAAATGGAGCAAATATTACGAATATGCCAATCACGATTCGAGTGTTAATTCTGTACAATTTGCTCCTCCGGCTTTTGGATTGGTCTTGGCTTGCGGCAGTAGCGATGGTTGTATATCAGTTTTAACTTATCAATCTGAGACGAATACGTGGGACGCTAAGAAGATTCAAAATGCTCATGCGATTGGTTGCAATGCTATTAGTTGGAGTCCTTCAATTACACCGGAACCTGCCTTTGATAATCAACAACCACAGTCTTTGGTTAAGAGATTAGTTTCTGGGGGCTGTGATAATTTAGTTAAGATCTGGCGAGAAGATGGAGATCGGTGGGTGGAAGAAAGCAAATTGGAAGTTCATTCGGATTGGGTTAGAGATGTTGCGTGGGCTCCTTCGATTGGATTAAGCCGACACATTATAGCTAGTTGTTCGCAAGATCGAAGAGTGATTATTTGGACCAGCGAGAATTGCCAGACTTGGAATTCGAATGTTATGCACACTTTTGACGATGTTGTTTGGAATGTTAGCTGGTCACTTAATGGAAACATTTTAGCAGTTTCTGGGGGTGATAATAAAGTTACTTTATGGAAACAAAATTTGGAAGGAAATTGGCAATGTATTAGTGATGTGATTAAAGGTCAGGGACAAATCGCAGGGGACCAAAGACAATTATAATATACGAGTTATTACTTTTAATCGAAATCCCTTTTTGCTTAATAGTTATGACAAATCAGTTCTGTCTTAATATAATTATAATGTACACATTCTTAGTATTTATTTGAAAAATCTTATTTACTAATTAAACGGTTTTATTTTGAGTGTACAGACTTGCTGCAAAGACAATGTCTCGCTTTATGGCTTGAGAAGCCTCTTCCATTTTATTATAAAGTTTTGGATCCCCTGTTAGTTTCGCTACAGATTTAACATCACAAATCGTTTCATTTAATTGTTGAATGCATCTCACAATGATTCCTTCTTGTACATCGGTTAATTCCATCAAATTTGCAAAAGGCTAAAATACAGAATATTAATTTAAAAATATTAATTAAAAACCAGAAACAATTACTTTTGCATTTGCCCACTCATAAACAACTTGCGTTAGACCAAAATTTAACGTATGAACATCTGAATTATTAATATGATACATGTTTTCTAAATTTTTTATCTCCCTTTGGACTTCTTCTATCTGTTCTATACCCTAAAACACATTAATTAGAGAACACTAATTGTTAGATCAATCGAATAGTACGAATACCTTCTTAAGTTGCTCGGGTAAATCTAAAACAGTTTTAGTCTTCGCTTGGAATACCAAAGCGGAGAGCAAAGCAGCCACTTCTGCAGGTTTCAAATCGGTGAAAATGTTACGAAGAACTAATTCAGTAATTAACAATTCGTTCATTCCCATTTCGCAAGCCACCATTCCTTTCAGTTGGACTAAAAGTAATCGTTTTGTATTATTTGTCGCGTTTTTATTGCGCATTTACCTCTGTATTCTGAGTTGACGTAGTTCAGCTCTTTTAGGACACAAATTCTCCTTTCATAATCTTGGAAGAGTTCTCTGTGTGCCGAAGACAACCGATATTTTAATTCCTCCCTTTGATCCTCCAAAATCATTTTCGAGAACACCACGAGGAATTGCTCTTCGAAATTGGGTATCTGTGTACTACTAATATGATTTAATAAGTTCTCTTTTAATTTTTTCAAATTGTTTGCTTGCTCGTGTAGATCCAAGTCTCTCTCGTTACAATCGCCGATGAAATCAAAATACGAAGCCCTATTTTCCGAATTATTTTTATCGATTGTATTGAGAGTTAATATTAATAATTCTTGTATTGCTGCCATGCAGGTTTGTCCAGGAGGATCGTCCCGAAATCTCGGTATCTGTCTCTTCTCCCAATCTCTTATTATTATGTTTGTGTCGACTTTAATTAGCTTCGTGGTCACTTCGAACACATCTCCTTCACTAATTTTTAATACTTCGTGATTCGTTGAGCCGTCCGGAGCGAAGAGATTGTCGTTTACCAATGCTAACATTTTGTACCACTTATCGGGGTGCTCATCGGAATCGACTGTAGACGTCTTATTGTTTAATACCAACACTTTCCACGAGCTATTGAGTATTAAGGCGAATTTTTTGATGTGCGATTTGTGAGTAATTAAAACAACTCGTCCCGGTAGGGCTCCAATGGTTTTTAATAAGCTGGGCTGAAATTAAGTTTAAATTTGTAAAAGAGAGCGCCACCTGTGAACCGGAGGCAATGGTTCACGATTTCAAAATGGCGTGATTTAGGTAGTGTTTGATCGGTGGATTTTTCAAATTTAAATAAGTGTAGTGAAAAAAGAACATAATGGACTAGTGTTTTGAAAAATAAAGTGTAATCAAGATTTGATGGATGTTACCATAGTATCAGCTAATCCATTCAGGTAATTACTAGCTGCTTTGTAAAATTCTGTGAGAGGTTTCATGTATTGGCTCAGTTCTTTAGAATGGTTCTCTTTTAGTTGGTTTTCTACATCGGTTAATTGCGTTCTTATTCCTTCCAGTTGTTTTTGATGGTAAGCTTCACAGAAGCTTCTATTCATCATACTCTCGACACTTAAGCTTTCGACTCTTAATAATGTAAGAACCTACGAGTTATAGTTTACCATAATGTGCTCTAGTGCGAATTAAAGACCTTACCATTCCGTAGGTAACTTTAAATTGGCTGCTGAGTTTCTCAGGTTTACCGAGCATCATTTTCTTTAAATTATCAACATGTGGTACTTCTCCTTTACAAAGTATGATTACGGTGCCAGCTTCATCGAGCCCACGTCTTCCAGCTCTTCCAGCCATTTGTATATATTCCGCTGTTTTTAAGCTCCTTAATTCGCTCCCATCGTGTTTAGTTATGCTGTCAAAGATTACAGTACGAGCTGGCATATTAACACCCATAGCAAAGGTTTCCGTTGCAAAAAGAAACTAAAACAATCATTTTAATTTTGGGGTTTAACTGAATAAAATGCACTTACCTTTATTAGTTGCTTTTGGAACAACATTTCCACCATTTCTTTAATGATTGGGAGAATGCCACTGTGATGCACCCCTATACCTCTGATTAAACTCTCTTTCATGATGGTAATTTGGGGTATGTCTCTATCGGGTGGTTTCAGACTTGATATGCACTGCATGAAGAATGTGGTAATGTGAAATTTCTCTGTGGCCGTCGTTAAATCTAAGCGTTTCAGATTTTCCGCATTTAAGTCGCATTTTTTTCTCGAAAACGTAAAAGCTACAACGGGCATCAGTCTGTGTTTTTGTAAGTGCCCGATTAGGCCTTCCAACATTGTTTTTTCTTGTTTGGGATTGAGGTAGTTTTTTTTAATCGGTACAACTGAATGTTGTTTCTCTTTCTTGTCCTGTTTCTTCTCGAAAGATAGTTTCGCTTCCATGTATCTGAAAGATCGTAATAAATCAATTAGCAGACATTGGTTCACTTGCACTTATGAGATTCTTGTATCTTTTCACTCTCTCACACTCATTGCAATCCTTAAATGACTTGTATTTTATATATTCTCTCTCACTTGTATACATGTAATGTTCGTATCTTTTCACTCACTCCCACTCCTTGAAAAACGGAAAAAAACTTTATCTTGCTTATTTTAAGTTAAATTCAGTAAAAACGAGGATGTGCGCATTCGAGTGAGAAGTGGCACATTTCCGAGCGAGGAAAGCAAATGAAGCGCGACGCGGAGCGGCGCGCTTCATTTTCCCGAGATCGGAATGTGCCACTTCGAGCTCGAATGTGCACACTCAGTTTTAATCACAATTCACAAAAATCAACTTTCAAAACAATCGAATGCCTTCATTAAATTAATTATTAGCTAAAAATTTCACTAAAACTTATTTAAAAACAATTTATACATTCCCTCTCACTCGCACTTGTGAGATTGTCGTATCTTCTCATTTTTTCCCACTCATTTCAAATTACAATTCCAGATTGTTCTGCCTCACTTTTATTTACTTAACATTTAACGTACCCTTCAGTAAGAAAGGAGCCTTGCGAGTTCAGAATAAGATATCTGTTGTCTCTCGTAGAGCCTCCAGATCCCGTGTACAAGTAATGGTTTAAAGGTACAGGTCGTTTGAGTGTGGTTATGACGTAGACTTTCTTTTGATAAGTTCTTCCCAACCAGTCTGCGAATTCGATCGTGTTGGGAACTGTCGCACTCAATAAAACAACGCAGACGTGTGCTGGTAACATGATTAGAACTTGTTCCCAAACGTGCCCCCGTTCCTTGTCGTTCACGTAATGCACTTCGTCAAATATAACATATTCCAAATCACGAGTAACATCGCTGCCACAGTACAGCATTGATCGTAGAATCTCCGTTGTCATAATCAGGCACGATCCTTTCATATTAATTTGGAAATCGCCCGTAACCAAACCGACATCATCAAACTTTCTTTTAAAGTCTCGGTACTTCTGATTAGACAACGCTTTAATGGGAGAAGTGTATATAGTTCGAGTCATATGCTTCTGCGACAATGCAATTGCATACTCTGCCACAACCGTCTTCCCAGCAGATGTGTGCGCTGCAACAAAGACATTGTTGTGTTTTTCTAATTCGATGATAGCTAGCTTTTGAAAGGTGTCCAATTCGAACTCATATTCGATCGCCATTTCGGGCACTTTCTTTGAGAAATTTTTAACTGGCTGCGATGTATCCAATAAAATAGCCCATTCAGTTCCCTGCCTCTCGTACGCAAAGTCCGAGTGTTGTGATATTCGAAGAATGGGTATTTCTTTTGGTAGAACATCTACTTCCTCCGGGATATCAGTTGTTGTTTTCTTTTCCGTTGCAGATTCTGTTACTACCTCTTTCTCGATATTTTTCCACAACCCTATTAATGAAATAACCAAAAATTAATTATTCTTTTTTTACTGGTAATTTGTACCTAATAAATCGTAATCTTGTTGTGCGACATCTAACAAGTTCACAATATTCTCAATTTTCTCCAATTTGCTTCCATCTTTATTAAATTCCATGCCTCGGCTTAAACCAGGAGCAACGGTTAATAGTTCTAAAATCAAGCGTTTTAACTATGTTGTTAAGGTTTGTATTGTAAGTACCATCGGCATTAAACGATTCCACATTAGGCAATTCTTCCGTAACATCTAAGCCTCCAGGCCAGAAAGGAAAATTCGATACGCTCCCCCAGATCGATTCAGAAGGCGGACCTGGTGCTCGGTTTAACGACAACGAGTTTTTAGCATTACTTCCTGTGCTTTTGATTGGAACTTCAATGTATTTTATTATTTCTCCTGTGGTCAAGTCTCGCTGCATCTAAAATTGTGAACGGTGTATTAATCAATCGTAGACGAGATTAGTTAATACTTTAATGGTTGTGGATAGTGGAGCATTGTCGTAATTGAACAGAGTATTAGGGTTTATTTCCCGAGGCCAGTATTCCTGATTCCTCTCATATTCGTGTATGGGCAGTCTTTCAGGTCGAATTAAGTAATCTAGCAGTTCTTCTCGAATATCGGGTAGAATTGGTATCGACTGAAAAATTTGCGAACGTTTCATTATGTACAATTCAAATCATTTATAGTAGTACCATTTTAAATCAAACTTTTACTACATTTATTATTAATTATTATTATGTGAAAAGTGAGGTTACTTTCAATAGTTTAGTTCAACCAAAAGTTAATAGTTGTCGCTCGAATACTGCCTGCTTTTGTTTTTTGGTCGCCATGTTGTGGCGTTACTTCAAATTGTGATGTTTGTGCGGGTTTAATAACTAAAGTAATAATTATAAAAGACGCTTAATTATTAAATTAATATGTGTTCGGGATTGGAATAGTGATTAGTAAGGTGTGTAGAAGTTATTTCTGTGGTATTAAATTTTGTTACTTTTTTTTAATGTAATCGTGGAGGTGTCTTAGACTTCTTTTTAACTTTGGCGTAGCTGATTTTGCTTATCCCGTAATGTGCTACGAGCCTATAAAATATGATTTTTGTGTTTATTTGAGTTTGTGCTATTAAGTTCTGGTTTTTAAAATTACCATGAGTGGGAGAGAGTTAGAAAATTACAAGAATCTCATAAGTGGAAGTGAGAGGGAATGATCAAGTATTTCTGATTTTTTCATATTCGTATACCATTTTCAATTGAAGAATTATTGAACTATTAATACGTTTATTAACATTAAATGAAAAATGAAGTTAAGTGCAACGGCTTTGTTCAACAGATGTTTAGTAGATGTCGTTTGAATACCGCCAGCTTTTGTTTTCTGGTCGCCATATTGTCTAAAGTGCGTTACTTCAAATTGTGATGTTTGTGCGGGTTTAATAACTGATGTAATTATTATAAAAGACTCTTAAGTGCTTAATTAATGTGTTTGCGCTATCGAAACAGTGATTAGCAAGGTGTGTAGAAGTCATTTCTGTAGTATTAAACTTTTTTTTTTTTTCAATGCAATGCTCGATGTGAGTCATAATCAAATGCACTTAGGCTTCTTTTTAACTTTCAGATGTATTGAAGACAACTTTAAAACGAGGCATTTCAATCAGTCCTCGGTAAGGATGGTGGAGATTCAAAGATGTGCTGTCTACAATCGTAAGGTAGGATTTTTTCATTTATACTTCGTAGTTATAAAATTATTCTATTGTCTCCATAAAACTCATAACACATCAATCCTGTAACAGAAATATAATAATACTAACTAAAAATATTACGTATATATTCATAAAATGAAAAGGGGCACCACTGATCGTGCCTCTGGGTTTGTTATCGTTCGAATAAACCCTGCCGAATATCCCAAAAGTTAATAACGAATCTTGCGGTTTGGTTGTAAACATTGTAATCTCAGCCTGACCGTCTCGTGTGAATTTCTTGCAAAATGTGTAATCCGATAAAGGTTTCAAGTCGTAATGCAAAGTCGATGGCTGGTTGTAAACTTCACCGTCTTTGAAACTTGTTGTAATACTAATATTTTCAAATACTGTTGTTGGGGCAAAAGAGCTCCTTAAGCCGCAAGTAGTTGAGCTTTCATAAAGGCATGCCACCAATCCGCAGTTGTGAACGCCCAAAGTCTTTGTCGAAGCACGTCGAACACCATTCCAAGCTGTTAACCTACAAATTGCTTGTGTTAGATTTTATATTAATTAATTTAATAAAGAGCACTTACTTGTAAACGTAATTAGATGGAGTATTGTGTTTTGAGACCGTAATATTAACGGAACAACAGAATTTACTATTGGAACTACAAATTTTTTCCGATAAGTTGGTTTTACTTAAATCCAAATCCTTAAACGTGTAGTTACGCATATCTTCTTGGCCCGTTTTAAAGAAATTAATGCCAGGCAATGTTCCTCCACCTACGCTCAAGTTTGGGGAATCCTGTGTGTCGGTTATCACATTCGATGACTTAAAACGAAAAACAGGTGTTAAACTTAGCGACAATGGGTAGTAATTTAATACCTTGCACGTCCCCCAGGACTTCGTCTGCTTATTTTAGGGACATCGCGAATAATCATTTTGGACGATTTCGCCCCCGATATGTAAGATTCTGCAATTTTTCCGTTTGCTAAAAATATCCCCGATCCTCCATTTCTCTTCGACGGTTCGTCCAAGCCAGCCGAGAGTAAATTAATGCCGTTCGCTATCGCATAACCGTGCTGAACACTTAGAGCTACAACACACATTATTATTAACAGGAAATTCGGTCATAAAATAATTACATTCTAAAAAGGGCAACTCCGAAAACCACGCCACTGAGTACACGACGTCCGTTACTTGGGGATCCTGCAACACATCCAATGCTGGCGTTTTAAATAACAGATCGAAACATATAAACATGCCGAATTTTACTCCGAAACTTGTATCGAAAGTTACCACTTCGTTCCCTTTTTCGTAAAGGTATTCGTTGAAGAGATTCATCTTGCGATACCTAAAATTGCAGAGTTAAATTAAACCAAAATTAGTATTACGATTTGCATTTAAGTTACCTCGCAACGACAGCACCTGTCTTATCGAATACCACATTCGTATTATGATAAACTATCTTTTTGGCCGTTGTATTGAAATCTCTTTCGATTAAATTCACTACGACATAAATCTGGTGAGTTTCGGCAGCACAGGAGAGATCGATTAACGCCTAAAAATCGAAAGAATTTATTTGTAAATCAATGCGGGTGAAAACGCAAAGGACCTTTGAATGGTTCGCTCGATTCGACGAACACGGAATGTTTGTTTCCTTCGGATCAGGTACGTTGGTGCTCAATTGATCGACGTTACTCGCGAGAATGTTTTCCCATCCGGTTAGGCCGTCTTCGGGAAAGACTATTATGTCGACGTTCTGGAAAATCGAAGTGTTTTATTGGGGGGGTTTCGATTGGTTTCCTTGTTACCTGATCGGAGGCTCGTTGAATGTATGCGACGTACTCTTTGGTATTCTCGAGTATTCTAAACGTTGGGTTATCGCTTATGAGTTTCGGTGCGTATTCTACTACGGCGGCTCGGTATGTGTTCTACAAAATTACAGGTTGAAATAAATTAGATCGAGAACAAAAACAATTTACCAATTTATCTACGGTTAAAGGAAAATATAATATGTTTGATATGATAAATATGATCTTCCAGCGTTTCGCCATGGGAATACATTTAGAGCAATAAATATTAGTTGTTTTTTACAATTAGGACACACACAAAATTAGTTCTGAATTAAGTATAATTGTGAGGTTATGTGTTTTGATTTGTTGACATTTTCGATTGCACAGTTCTACTATTTCCTAAGAGATGGCGCTCGCAGTTGGTAAATTTTAATATCATTTTTAGCTTGCTTATTGAGTAAATTATTTAATTAATTAAATTATTAATTAATTTCTTACCTGAGTTAGCGCGTTGTTACCTAAAATTAGAACTAAGAAACACACGAATTGGCTAGTTTTTTCCATAATTGTGTATATTTAATTGTTTTCCGTGGAGGCACCAAAAATGGTTACGAGAACTGTTGTTATCACTGAGAAACTATTTATTTTAAGTGTTATTCACATGATAAGCTAAAGTATCTGGAAATACCACATATCTCTAATGGGGCGATGGATCACACGTTTATTTTCAATTTCAATAAGAATTTGGCTAATTTAATCATAGCCCACTTGCATTGTTGTTTTTTTTTAATTGTAAACGCAACCTTGTGTGTTGATTAACATATTTTCAAGTTTTTGAATCATTAATATATTTCAATTAGATTCAAACGGTTTTAGTTTTTAGATAAATGCATGAATCAGCGTTTATTCGAGGTGTTTATTGCAATTTGGTTTATAAATAAGTTTTTTGTTCGATATCGATCGTATTTTGCCATTAATTTATTTTATAAAACTATCTACAAACTTCTAATAGAATAGTTTAAATATTTTGGTTAACAATGGATCCAAATTTAGAACTAAATTCTAGAAAAAAAAACAAGGACGTAGAGAATTGCAAACGTCAACATTTTCGAATGATTCACACAGGCGTGATTAATGGGACCCGGTATCATGTCGTCATTGATGAATACTCGTCCGAATATGCCGAAAGTCAACAAAGAGTCGTGCATTTTGATCGTGGACATGCGAACTTCCATTTCGCTGCCGCTGATCGTTTCCGTGCAAAACATGTAGTCGGTGGAGGGCATCAGGTCGAATTTTAATGTCGAGGGCTGATAGTGGGCGTCTTTCGGATTGAAAATTCCCGTCACCGTTAGGCTTTCGAAGCTCAAGCCCGAAGGAGAGATGGTGCTTCTGCCTCCGCAACTTTCGAGGCTTTCGTCGAGGCAGGCGACCAAGGCGCAGTGACGCACGCCTATGGTTTTGGCGTAGCTGATTTTGCTTATCCGTAGTAGGCTACGAGCCTGGAAAATATTATGTTTGAAGTTTTGTCGTTTTTGCGATTGGTATATGAGTGGGAGAGAGCGAAAAGATAAAAGAATGTTATAAGTACGAGTGAGAGGGAACGATCAAAATTGTTTTTAACCTGAAAATTTGTTTTAATGAAAGCGTTCGATTGATTATTGTGAAACGTGCTTAAAACGGAGTGTGCGCATTCGAGCTCGAAGTGGCACATTTCCGATCTCGGGAAAATGAAGCGCGCCGCTCCGCGTCGCGCTTCATTTGCTTCCCTCGCTCGGAAATGTGTTACTTTTCGCTCGAATGCGCACATCCTCGTATTTATAAAAATTATTGGATTTATTGGATTAATTTTTTCACTTTTAAATGGAAAAATCTATTTTACTCCAATAAATTCCATAAAAGAAATCAGATATTTACTTCCAAGTAGAAATACGGCCCTGTAATTTATAATTAAACTTTTTTAGATAATAAAATATTTATTGTGAATCGTGCTTAAAACGGAGTGTGCGCATTCGAGCTCGAAGTGGCACATTCCGATCTCGGAAAAATGAAGCGTGCCGCTCCGCGTCGCGCTTCATTTGCCTCCCTCGCTCAGAAATGTGCCACTTTTCGCTCGAATGCGCACATCTTTGTTTTTGTTAAATTTTATTTAAATTACGCCGAGATACAGTTTTTATTATTTTTCAATGAGTGGGAATGAGTGAAAAGATATGGACATTACATGTATGCAAGTGAGAGAGAACAATTTAAAAATACAACATTCTCAAAGTTCTATTATTGCAATGAGTGGGAGAGAGCGAAAAGATACATCAATCCTATAAGTGCAAGTGAGAGGGCATTATCAAAATTCTCTCCATAAGTATTAGGGGGAAAGTGGCATGAAACAGCCAAGTTTTGAAAAAGCCATTATCAATTACGCGGTAGTTTTCATACGAATCGTTCATGTATTATTATTTTAAGATAGCAACACTAGCCAGATATCCCCCACAAAAATTTAACCGTTCACCGTCAATAAACGGCGCCGATACGACGTATTGAAGATTTTGTCGTCAATAAGTAAGGTTTTGAGTTCAGTTTATTTGTTTTCTAACGCCTATACGTACAAAACTAATAATAATATGATTACACTATAATTTTATAGATATATTAGGCCTTCTAATAACGTATATATTTTGTAGACTAATCTTTGATTTCATTGTAATTTTCGAGATTTTGTTTCTTGGGAGAATATGTTTTGAAATAGCCGGACTGCAGTGTAATGAAAAAGCTACCTTTTAATTGCATAAAATGCAATAATAATTGTAGTAACAGCAATCAAGAGTGGTACCGATGCAAAATTGTAATGGTTGGGCATATAAATCCTGTGGCGTAAAAGGAAATTGCATTATTTTTGCTAAAAACGTTTTTAAGTTTTTGCAATGATTGATCTCAAACGTCAATTTTTTTGACAGTTTCTTAGATTTATGTAAGTAAATATTTTATCGAGAGTTTGCGTTATTTAAAACGTTTTATAATTATATAAGATCTAAAATTATAGCTTAAGATTATTATTAAATAATATCTTCGTTAATGTGCAGTTTTAATCTTGTAATAAGAACATGGCTTTTTCAAAAATTGGGTTGGCTGTTTCAATACCTATAGGTTATGAAAAAGCCAAATTTTATTTTTTTTATAAATGATTAGAAGTCGAAAAATATCGTTAATTTTGAAAAATGTTTTATGACATTACGTACATAAATGCATGAACAATTACAGATTTAAAAAAATTGATTTATTTATGTCCTTCTATATTATTTATCCCTTTTTTTAAAACTGGCTGTTTCATGCCACTTTCCCCCTACTAACAATTTTATTAATAATAATTAATTTATTATGGGTGGGCCAAAAAAGAACGAAAGCCAGTTTGATCAGAAAACTGCCCAATTAGACAAAATTTTAATGCAAAAATTAATGACTAAGTTTTTATGAAAGAGTATCAAAAATCAAGTGGAGTAGTGAAAGAATTTTCTTATCGGCTAATGGGAACATTGTTAAAAACGCGTTTGAAAATCAGTCTAATATAGCTTTTGGGCTCAAACCCTAATAAAATTATATTTAAAAACGAAACCAAAACAAATAATAAAATAATTTTTGAAGAAATATGAAAAGGATTAAAAAATTATTATATTTATATTTATTTGCATAAAGTCACTTAAAAAACTTTTCAAGCGTTTAAGCGCTGCTCAATTTACGAAGTCGAAAAACTCTTTGTTCCCAATACTTATTTTAACTTTTTTTTTCGACAAAAATGATCAGCATGGTCTTCTTAATAAAATGAGGAAGGTCACAAATTTTTCCGAAAATTGGGCAGTTTTCAGGTCAAACCGGCTTTTGTTCTTTTGTTTTATACCTTGAGGGTACCAATTGTAGCTAAGAAAAAAAGGAAAAAAAATTTTAATATCTTGAGGTGTCCTGCTAATTTTTGAAATTGATAATGAATTTAAATTTTTGATTTAAAGCGAAAAAATTTTTTTTTGGCTTAGAATCTTTAACAACATTCGAAAATTGCCAAATTTGATTATTCTCAATTCGATTTTGACTTTTTATAAAAAATTGGACGTTGTTATTTTTTTAAAATTGCAATAATGATTTTTTTTTAAATATTTGATAGTCTTTAAAGCGGATACTTTGCAGTTTTTAGACCAATTTTTATAATTACAGTAAAACATCGCATAAACGGACACCCATGGTCATGTAATTTTTTCTCCGTGTAAGAGAGGCGTCCGTCTAAAATAAACAGAACTAAAATGCATATAAAGAATAGAGATTTCTCTCCGCCATCAAAATTGTGTTTCCCAAAAGGAGGTGTCTCTAAAACGAGGTTTTGCTGTGTATTCATTATCAAGTTTTAAAATTACTGGGGCACCTTGAGATATTAAAACAATATTTTTTTCCGTTTTTATAAGCCATAATTTATACTTTGAACATAAAAAAATTTTTTTGTCCCACCCCAGTATAAATGTGAAGTTCGAATTTTTTTACTCGCTCCAAGCTATTAAAAAAATTAAAAAAAAAAACGATCTCAAGTATTTTAAGTTAAAGTAAATAAATGCCAGGATGTGCGCATTCGAGTGAGAAGTGGCACATTTCCGAGCGAGGGAGGCAATTGAAGCGCGACGCGGAGCGGCGCGCTTCATTTTCCTGAGATCGAATGTGCACACTCGGCTTTAAGCACGATTCACAATAATCACCTTTAAAATTAATCCGTGTTCGTTCTTTAAACTAATTGTTAGTTAAAAATTCCATTAAAAATTTTAATCATTTTCTCTCACTCGCACTTGTGAAATTTCTGTATGTTCTCGCTCTCTCCCACTCATTGCAATAATAAAAATAAGAACTTTCAAGAATGTCGGATTTGTCAATTGTTCTCTCTCACTTTTACACATGTAACGTTCGTATCTTTTCACTCTCTCCCACTCATTGAACAATAGAAAAACGAATTTTAAGTTAAATTGAAGATGTGCAGCACACTCGGTCTTTCAGCACGATTCGCAATAATTAATTTTATTCTTTAAAAAATTTTAATTAAATCACCAGTGGCGCACAGTCTTGGAACTGCTATTAGTTTGCACAATTTTCCAAAAAACTTTTTTCTCTCATGAAAGAATTGACTCTTCTTTTAATTCGTATTTAATATTACACCTTTGGGGGCTGCAATCCGATAGTCCCCCCACCAAAGCACGGCCAAAAACTAAATTTTATTTTAATTCAATGGGGAACATCATGACAATGCATATTAATTTCATATCTTGTAGGGGAGACCGGGGTTGGAAGTCACATTTTTTTTATTTTGTATTTTTAGAGCCCATGGTCTTAATTTATAAATGACATTTATATATCAATAGATAGTGATTTTATTCTAGTTTAAGAAAAAATAAAGACTTTTTCTCTACCATTATCGAATGAGCAGATTTAGGTATAATTTTTCTGAAAAAAAAAGTGCAACTTTCAACCCCGTGTATAAGGGATGGTTATCATAGTGTCTGGGGTAGGTCATCACCCGTTAAATAAAAAATAAAATACAAAACGACAAAACAAAAGCATATGCTATTCTTAACCTATTCTATCTGACCAACTTAGGTTATGGTAACAAAAATAACAAATGTATTATTACAGCCAATCGTTTATGTAGTAAAACCCCTAGAAACCAATAAAAATGGCCGCACATATTTATGGTTACTTTGCACAGGTCACAACTAGCCCCCGTTAACTTGAGACAACTTTCCCCAAAACAGTTTTGGGCAATTAACTCCCAAAATAAATTTAAATCAATGGTCATTTAGGAAACCATATGAATAATGTCATGAAGCATATCTTAAACATCATAAATACACGATAAAGTATATCACTATGCAAAATTTAAATATACTTACGAGACTCAAAACAGATTCACAAAAAATTACTTTTACTGTACAAAAAATACAAACGCATATATTTCTTATACGGTATTTCAGAGAGAACTGAACTGAAGTACGCAAGGAGGTATCGTGCTTGGGCTTCTTTGACACGAGTAAACAAATTTATTAATTCATTAGGTTTGCTGTTATCGCTTATGGTGACAACCTACCCGTGACACAACCATACCCGGTCTCCCCTACGTGTTCGCAAAAAAACAAATTCACTCATATTATTACTCTCCGCCACTGGATCACCATACAATATCATTTAGGGGAACCTGTTGTACTTTGGTATCTTTGTACCTAGGGCAACTTTATTTTGTTAATATTTGCGGGCTTTCGTGGCCCATAATTTTCGATATTTCAAATGCCACATTGACAGACATTAACGTAAAGTTAGCAGTAGCTGGCCAAAGTACTTTGTTAATATATGAGATCAATTGAAATTTTTAATATTCTTTTAATATTCTTTTTACTTAAATATCTTATTGATTTTTATTACCTAATAACAAATGGCTCATCGTAATAGAAAGATTATTTATTAATGTTTGCATAGTAGTAGTCCGATTTTGGCACAGCATAATCTTTCATTTTATGTTCGAGTTTAAACATCAAGGGTCGGTGTGTTGTACCTCGGTCGCTGTCAATAAGTTGTACCTTGGCCCCAAGCTCAACGTGCAATAAATAAAAATTTAGATATACCTTTGTTATAAATTCTTATTTTTTTTTTATTTTGCATCAGATAATATGCCTCGCAAGTCTAACAAAAAATTTAAATTTTTGCAAAGTTAACCATTAAGTATGTGAAATTTTAGTATACGAGAAAAGTTTTGTTAATTTTTGGAACAATCTTAGTGTCATCTCAAAGAAGAACATTAGTAGTTCTTATAATCCAAAAATAAATATATAGTTTTCATACAACAATGCGTTTTATTTTGCTTAATGTGAATAGAGCCAAGGTACAACATCTTTTTTGTACCTAGGCCATAGATCCACTAATTTTTAAATATTATAGCAATTTGAGTAAACGGTTGGTAATGCTTTCAATTATTTTATGATGAATACCTTATTAGTGCCCCCCACTACGATCCAATTCATTTTATCAACAAATTGTTACATATACAATTTAAAAAAAAAATTACAAGTGAATAGAGGGCCAAGGTACAACCGGTTCCCCTGCTTCACTTACTTGTAAATATAATGATGCCAAATGGTCGTATGTCTGTTGACCACAATTTGAAAGAAACAACAAAAGTCGCTATCTCCACTGCAAACGGTTTCTTCGATCACCCTATTGTTGAGATCCAACGATCTAATGGTGTAATTTGTCAGATCGGACGGGGTCGTCGTGAAAAGCGAAGCGTCCCCAGGGTACTCCTCCAGCTCCTCCATATCTAAATAGACGCTCGGCGATAAAGGCTCGTTGGCCCCCTAAAAGTACCCAAATTACTCTTCACTTCATCAAAAATCCAAAAAAAAACCCTAAACACCTGACACGCAAACGAAGTATTAACTCGCATGGTAATTTTGGGGACGTAATGGACCAAGAGCTTCGACTTTCTCTCGCTCGACAAATACATGACGGGAATTTCTCCTTGGGCCAAATAGACGCCGCTGCCCCCGTTCCTCTCCGACGGATCGCTCAGGCCCGCCGCCAAAAGGTTCACGCCGTTGGAGATCGCGTAGCCGTGCTGGATCGAGTTGGCTTTGCGAAAAATAAAAAATTTCAGAACGGCTCAAATTAAAAACGCAAAATTACCTTGGAGAAAGGGCAGTTCGGTGAACCAGGCGCTCGAATAAACCACGTCCGTTAGGAAGGGATTGATCAAGACGTCCTGCGCCGGATTTTGGTACAAAATGTCCGAACTTATGAACATTCCAAAAGTCACTTCGAAATCGGTGTTGAAAGTGCTTACGGTTTTGGGACCCGGCACGATGAAGGGCTCTTCGTACAAATTGATTTTTCTGTACCTGAAATGTTTTTTGAGTTAAATCGGGGTTGGCTTTGGGGCACTGACCACTGTACATACAGGGTGTTTGAAGAGGAGGAGACTAAATTTTAAGGGTAGATAGGGGATGAAATTCTGAGACGAAAAGTCCTTTAGCGTATTGTCATCTGACGTACAGGTCATGAGTTATTAATTTTTTTTGATAGCCAATTAGAAACAAGCTATAGTGGTAAGAAAAGGGTAGGGGAACGTTGACGTATTACGTAAGCAGACTTAGGGCACGAGGGAGAGGTTATAATTTTTTAAATTTTATCTGTCAAAGGGAGCGGGGGGAGGGACATTATAAATATTGCGTAGGATAAAAAAAAATTAAAAATAATTTGGCTTTTTAAATTTAAATTGTGATATTTAATAAAAGTTTAATAAAATCTTACGTCTTATTATTTGAGGGCTTAGGAGGGGGCTACATTTTTCTTATTTTTGCTTGTACGCGGATTTAAATTATTGCAAGTTTGCTTACGTAATACTCGAACGCCCTGTAGCGAGATTAGGCAGGAGTTTGGTATTCTTCTAACCGCTATAGCTTGTTTCTGATTGGCTATCGAAATTTATTAATAACTCGGGTGCGAATAGGCTAACGGACTTTTGTCTCAGAATTTGATTTCCTATCTACCTTTAAAATTTGGTCCCCTATTTTTCGGACCCCGTGTATAGAGATCAGTGCTTTGGGGTGACGACGGTCGTACCGAGCTATTAGGGCCCCATCGCGGTCGAAGACGACGTTGGTGTTGTGGAAGAATTTTTTTTGCGAATGAAGATCGGTCCTTTCTTCGATCAGATTAATCACCGCGTAGATTCTGTTTCTTTTCGTCACGCAAGACAGGTCGACGAAGAACTGAAAAATAGTTTTGGGTAGAGGGGACGTTGTTTTTTAAATTTATTTATTGAAAAACCTTGGCGAAGACGTCTTGGTCGAAATATTGGCAGGGAACGACGTACGCCTCTGGATCTGGCACTTGGGTGCTGAAGTCTTCGATGTTTTCGGAGGATTTTAGCCAATTCGTTAGGCCGTTTTCTGGGAAAACTATTATTTGGACTTCCTGTACGACGAAAAAACAATTAAATTTAAATAAAATTGTGTTTGTTTTGCGAACGAAATGCTTCGATTTAATTTTAATTTTATTTGCGTGGTAACACTTCCGTAAGTTTGTAAAACGTCACGATTTTCAATCGCTTTAGACTAATTTTTGATTATTTTCGGATTATCAATATTAAAAAAAAAGGTTATGAATTACCTGTGCTGCGGCCATTTGGATGAATTTCATGTAAGCGTCCACATTTTTGAAAAAATTGTCCCTTTCGTTAGGTTCAGTTTCGATGGGCGCGTATTCGACCACTGCCGCTTTGTACGTTGGCAAAAAAGTCTAAAAGTTTCCATGTTTGGTTTTTTTTAAATAATTTTAAGGATTACTTACGTACGATCGGACACTATGGAGAAGGAAAATTAGTCCTAGGATTTTCATTTTCTTCGCAAAAAAAAAGAAATATGTTAGGTGTTGGTTTATTCGAAGCACTTTGTTTATTACTGTTTTTGACTTATGTAATTGAAAACGCAATTAATTAATTAATTGGGCCGAACTTGAATGTGTGTGAAATTTAATGTCGAGGTGGAAATATGTCAAGTTTATTTTTGGAATTTTTTTTCGTACTTGTTAATGTTTTCAAGAGTATTGTTTTGATTTAAAATACTGTAAATTGAATAAATCAAAAAATGGAAAAAATTTGATGGCGGGACAAATATTAATTTTCCCTTTCTTTTTTATAGATTAAAATAAATAACAAACTACAATCATTACTATTTTTAAATATAATTTTAGTTTTATCAATTTTTCTTGTACCAAGCTAGTTATAATTAAAATATAGCTATTTAAAATGAATAGAAAGATAATTCATCCTAAGCGCTTGTTACTTCCTTTTATTTAAGTTTGGTTAAATTGGACTGTTACATTGTTTTTTCAAAATAAGGGTCAAAGTTAAACTTTGTTTTTAATTACAGTAGACCTGCGGTAATTCGGCTCCTGACTTATCTCGGCTTATTCCTATAGCGAATTTTATTTTCAGGATTTAGCGATTTCGTTTTTTGAGGGGTGTCATAATATTAAATCTGTTTAAATATATTTTATGTGAGTCTATGACTCCTATGGGTGGTGCACGGTAAAACTTTTGTACAAGTGATTTGTTTCCCTTCCTCGAAATTTTACAAGATTGATAGAAATAAAACATCAATTTATTTAAAATATTCTAGTAGGTCACTAATTGTATTTAGTTATGGAAACAATTTTAATCATTCCCTCTCGCTTGCACTTATGAAATTGTCGTATCTTTTTGCTCTCTTCCACTCATTGCAATATTAAAAAATGGAATTCGAACGAGCTGTATTTTAAAATCGTTCTCTCTCACTTACATACAAGTAGTATTCGTATGTTTACTTGTTCCCGCTTATTAAAAAAAAACTATCTTACGTATTTTAAGTTAAAATGCAATAAAAACGAGGATATGCGCATTCGAGCGAAAAGTGGCACATTTCCGAGCGAGGGAGGCAAATGAAGCGCGACGCGGAGCGGCGCGCTTCATTTTCCCGAGATCGGAATGTGCCACTTTGAGCTCGAATGTGCACACTCGGTTTTAAAGCACTATTCACAATAATTTTGGTGACACAAAATTAGTAAATAATTTTTATCGTTCCCTCTCACTCGTACATATGACTTAGTCGTATTTTTTCGCTCGCTCCCACTCATTGCTATGGTAAAAATACGTTTTTTGAACTTATAATGGATATTTTAAGTTAATTAATTTTAAATTACAGAGCCGTATTTTTAATACGAACTAAATTTCTCGTTTCTCTTATGAAATTTATTGAACCAAAATTGATTTTTCCATTTAAAAGTGTAAAATGTATCCAATAAATCTAAATATAAATTTAATAATTTTAATAAAACGAAGATGTGCGCATTCGAGCGAAAAGTGGCACATTTCCGAGCGAGGGAAGCAAATGAAGCGCGACGCGGAGCGGCGCGCTTCATTTTCCCGAGATCGGAATGTGCCACTTTGAGCTCGAATGTGCACACTCGGTTTTAAGCACGATTCACAATAAAATAGACAAAATATTAGATAACATCGTTCCCTCTCACTCGTACTTATGAATTTTTTGTATCTTTTCGCTCGCTTCCACTCATTGCTATAGTAAAAATACGTTTTTCGAAAATACAATCGATATTTTAATAAATTTTTTGATTTGAAGGAAAGTTTAATATACAAATTTTCAATAAATACGAGGATGTGCGCATTGGAGCGAAAAGTGGCACATTTCCGACCGAGGGACGCAAATGAAGCGCGACGCGGAGCGGCGCGCTTTATTTTCCCGAGATCGGAATGTGCCACTTTGAGCTCGAATATGCACACTCGATTTTAAGAACGATTCACAATAATTAATTTACTTTCTTAGATGTTAAAACTTTTCGTTAACTGCGCACGCGCAACTTCCGTCGCCTCGTAAAATGCCACGCCACGCAGAGCGGCGCGCTTCATTTTCTCTCGCTCGGAAATGTGTCATTTTTCGCTCAAATGCGCACACTCGGCTTTAAGCACAGTTGAAAATGTTACTAACAGGGTTGCAAATTTATTAATTCAAAAATTTTAAAATGAAAACTGAATTTTCAATTTTTATTTTCAAATTTTGGTATTAAAAATTGAAATTTTATTTTTTAACCCCAATGTTGGGATTAAAAATTACAAAATTAATTTTTAATTCGTGTATTAGGACCAAAAATTACATTGTCAAATTGTTAATCGGTTGTCGGAATTAAAACTAGTTTTGTGGAAAATAAAATAAAAAATTTAAATTTACGAAAAATTTTATTGGCCCTTTGCGGACGAAGCCGCTCGAGGGGCGAGCGTCGCTGTGGACGACGGGTATTGTGAATTAAATTATTATAATTTTTTTCACTTTTGTTGTTATTTCGTAATGGCGAATATATAATTAAATATAAATTGTTATTGGGGTAGTTGGAATTAATAATTAAAAAATTATTTTTTAACGCAGTGATCCGGAATAAAATTTTTTTTATTGTTTTTTATCCTTTTGGCGGCATTAGAAATTAAAAAAAATATTTTTAGTCCGAGTTTTTGGAATAACAAATGAAAAAAAATAATTCGAGCGCTAATTCAATTATTATTTTAATGCATTATTTGCAACCCTTGGTTACTAATATCTATTGAGACAATTTTGATCGTTCCCTCTCACTTGCACTTATGGGATTCGTGTATCTTTTCGCTCTCTTCCACTCATTAAAAAATTAAATGTTTTTATCTTGCATATTTAAAGTTAAATTTAATAAATGCGAGGATGTGCGCATTCGAGCTCGAAGTGGCACATTTTCGAGCGAGGGAAGCAAATGAAGCGCGACGCGGAGCGGCGCGCTTCATTTTCCCGAGATCGGAAATGTGCCACTTCGAGCTCGAATGCGCACACTCGGCTTTAAGCGCGATTCACAATAACCAACTTTAAAAACAATCGAATGCCTTCATTAAACCAAATCGCTACTTAAAACGATTTCAATTGTTACCTCTCGCTCGCACTTATGCAATTCTGGTATCTTCTCGCTCTCTCCCACACGTGTTTCAATACTAAAAATAAAAACTTTTCATTCAAATTGAAACACGAATCAATTGCAAGCGAAATTCATCAATAGAAAAAAAGCAACTGCCGCCCCTCGCCCTCTAAAACAAAAACAAATTATTTTTTTATACAAAAAAAAGACCCAACTCCCAAAAAATAAGAACTTTTTTACTCGATCAGTTTTTGTACTCCATTTTGTTATATACACTTAATAAAAAAAAAAACATTTAATACTTAAATCAATCTAAAATATAAAATAAATAGGGTTAAGGGATAAATTCCAAAAATCGACGTCGAACTAGCGGCGCTCACAAATCCCTGCTCCTTGTCGTCGTTATCGAAGGTCCTTCCCAATATGCCAAAAGTGAAAATATTGTCGTGGGGCTTGGTGGTGTACAAGTTGACGTGCTCCTCGCCGGCACTGCTCTCGCGGCAGTAGACGTAATCGCTCATGGGCGTCAGGTCGTATTTGAGCGTCGCGGGGCGGTAGTGCGAATTGTTTCGCGAAAAGGTGGCGGTGAGGGCGATGCTATTGAAATTAATTCCGATCGGCGAGACCTTGCTCCTTTCCCCGCACGACTGGTCCGTTTCGTTCACGCACGCCACCAGTCCGCAGTTTCGCACGCCAATGGTTTTCGTCTCGGACACTTTGGAGACGCCGTCGTAAGCGACGATCCTAAAAAAAAAATGTTTGACAAATAAAATTGTTAATTTCTGGGGCGGGGGGCAAACTTACTTGTAAACGTAGCTTTGCCACGAATGCGAGTAGTTGGTGATGCTCATGTTGAAGGAGCAACAAAACGAGCTGCCTCTGCTGCACACCGTTTCCGAAATTTGGGAACTTTTTAAATCTAAGGTCTTGAAAGTGTAATTTGACAGATCGGTGGCCATCGTTTCGAAGTAGCTTATGTCCGGTTCGTTGATTCCGATGGGAGTGAGGGGAGTGGCGAAGTGCTTGCACCCTGTAGAATTAAAGAAATGTATACAGGGTGTCCTAAATTGAGTGGGGCTAACATGGGTATCTTTCTTATTAGTGGAGATAGAAGTTTTGTTAAATGGGCAATGTTTTGCAGTTTTAGGTGCCCATTCAGATTCCGTTAAGAAAATTTTAAAATTCCGAATAGTTGCGAAGTAATCGTAAAAAAACTGAAAAGCGTTATTTTTTTAATGTCAAATAACTAATTAATTATAAAATTTACAAAAAAAAGTTTAATATAAAAGTTACCTACACGGAGAAAAAAATATCCTTAATATAACTATCTAACGTATACCCAATTGACGTATTGTTCTGACAAGGATTCGAATGTCTAATTTAACGATATTTATAAGTCAATTTGACAATTCATAGTATGATCAAAACAGCTCTACATAGTATACTTATAATAAGGGTTCATTTATTTGATTCAAGCGTTCAAACGAAAAGCTCTCGTGAACGTGTGGAGTGTCCGTCGTGTAGGTAACTGTATAGTTAATTTGAGGATTTGAATAGCTATAATAGGGATACGTATGGTTATTATAACGATATTTTTTTCTCCGTGTACTAGGTTTCATAAAATACAGATAGAAAATAAGTCAAAATTAAATTCAAAATGCCGGTTTCCAAGATGTTGATACAAACTTTCTTATTTTAAATGGACTCCATATTGGATTTTTATACAGTTAAATAGCATTTTTTTCTTTTTTCAACCATGTATAACATCCCATATTTAAATAGAAAAAATTAACAATATTAAATATTTCTGTTTTAAATCAAGTAGCCCTGAATTATCAAAGAACATTAAAACAGCATAATATAAGCCATCGTCATTATATGTATTTTTTGACTGATATTGTAAGTTTTTTGAATAATAATATTTATTACCTTGTAAATGATTCAAAATGACAATGTTTTTAACTGAGCAGTATGATATGTTTTGTAACTACATTAAATGTTACAAAAGCTCCTGCGTTGCTGCAGAAACATTATTATTATTAAGATTTCCAGAAAAAATGACATTGGCCTTGTATTATGCTGTTTTATTGTTCTTTGATAATTCAGGGCTACTTGATTTAAAACAGAAAAATTTAATATTGTCAATAATTTATTATTTTAATATGGGTTGTTGTTATACATGGTTGAAAAGGAAAAAAAAATGTAATTTAAGGATGTACGAGCACGAAAGTCATTTTGCTCAAAATGCTTGATTTTTTTTTATATGTAGTTTAAATATGTCTAAGCAATAATTCTCAAAATTTGAAGATGGTTAACCGACTATTTAAAGAAATAATTGATTTCAAAAGTCAGCATACTTAACATTAGTCTTACGGCAAAGTGACGGATAGACGACATGTTTTCATAATTTTCACCCAAATTCGTCCCAGAATATGAAAAAAAAAACTATCTAATTAAAAGTTAAGACATTCATAAAGATATTAAAAAAATAAAAAACCGTACTAAACCGACTAAATTAAGAGATATTTACGAAAATTAGCTTACTTTTGTTGGCTCTTAAACTAAATGGCAACGCTACAGACCATTAAAGCAAAGTAAGTGTCTGAAATACTAACCTAATTTTAGGAATTCTGGTAAATTTTCATCCCGATAGATAGTTTTCTATTTCCTTTCACCTTCCATAATTTTATATTCGAACGTTTTACACTCGACGTTTATTTTGAATTTACTGATAACATTACCTTAATAATCATAATAATAACAGTGTTGCCATACGCAATGCTGCTGTCACGTGATCTACATAACCTCTTTACCGCGCGCCCGGATTGGTCTATCCCCACCCAGTACCCTGCTCGTACATCCTTAACTATGTAAAAATCCAATATGGCGTCCATTTAAAATAAGAAAGTTGGTATCAATATCTTGGAAGCTGCCATTTTGAATTTAATTTTGACTTAATTTCTATCTGTATTTTATGAATCCTAGTAACTTTTATATTAAACTTTTTTTGTAAATTTTATAATTACAAAGTTATTTGACATTAAAGAAAATAACCATTTTGAGTTTTTTCACGATTTACGATAGTTCCGAAGGGAACTATTCGGAATTTTAAAATTTTCTTAACGGAATCTGAATCGGCACCTAAAACCGCAAAACATTTCCCATTTAACCAAACTTTCTATCTCCACTAATAAAAAAGATATGCAATTTACCCTACTCGATTTGGGACACCCTGTTTACCGGGTGTTTCATTTAAAGTGCAACGAGCTTATAATTTCTAAAATCTTATTTCAAAAAAAGTGCATGTGTAAAAGTTTTTTTTAATTTATTCGTTCTATGCACTGCCATAAATATAAATTTTGTTATACTTCCGGTTTGACCGGAAATCGTGTCAACTTTTCTTGTCTTAAATAGAAAGGGCATTAATTTTTTTTTTATAATTTGATAGAGCTGCTTGGGCGCTTTCTGAAAATGTAAAATAAGTTACTCTTTGATTAATATATAATTAAAAAAAAAATAGTTTTATTTTCGATTACCACGGTGTTTCAGCAAAGTGCCACGAGCTAGTTTTATGCAAAAATCGAATATTCAGGCAATCACAGAACTCGTTCAAAAACTGTATGTAAATGCCCAAAAATTTATTTCGAATAAAACGCATCCAAAATGCTTATCGCAAAAACTGGAATTCCCACACCCGTTCCCCGCACATTTCACTTGTGTAAGGCACGTCGACGAGCACAGTTCAACGCTCTTCAAAATTTTAATTTAGTACTAGTGATTATTTAAATGTGTAGAGTGACAGTGATTATCGAGGGCCTTCTACCCCTTCCGCAAAATTCAAACCTGTAAGTCTTTTTTTAAAGATCTTTATTAATGTTTTTCGATTTTTATTGTGTAAAATTAATCTTAGAAATTTTTGTACCGCTGTGCTTACAAAAAAATTGCAAATTCTTGAGCTTTAGTGGTTTTTGCAAAAAAAATAAAACTAACCCCCAAATTAAGTTCCTTTGTGACGAATTTCGATACGTCACAGAATGACGTAGAAGCTTTGGTTTATTTGCGAGCCGACCTTATCGCATTTCTTACCTGGCTTTTGAGATATCATTTTATTTTGACTTTTTACAATTTGAGTTTTTAACTGTATTTTACAAACGAAAGCAGCTCGAAAACCACGTCCGTTTCTACGAACGTAACGGCAAAGTTCTATTCAAAAAATAATTTAGACGAGAAAATATACAGGGTGTATGATTTCCAGTCCTACGAGCTTATAATTCTTAAAATAATAAATATTTCAAAAAAATCTCACGTCAATTTTTAAATTTGAAAAATTTACGTACATTAGTATCGGACAACATTTTGTATTAAAAAAAAAACATCGGAATTAACGCTTACATTAGGTATTTAGTGGCAATAGATGAACATATCAAGACAATTTAATTATTTAAAAATTAAAGGGAGGGGGGTGCACCACAACTTACCAACTTTTACTAAGGCGGCGAATATTAAAAAAACATCTGGTGTAATGAATGGGTGCCCCCACCGCATTTATGGCCCTTACTTGAGATGCAAGAACTGTTTTAAAATTTTTTTTATCCTCCATAAGATAGTTACCTGACAGGTGTTAGAAAGATCCTTTCTAGATTTAATTTTTGGAACTTTTCGAATAAGCAACTTTGAGGCTTTGGCACCGCTCACGTAAGTCGCTAGAATCCTTCCGTCGGCCAAATAAATTCCACTTCCTCCGTTTCTTTGCGATGGATCGTTCAAGCCGGCCGCCAATAAATTAACGCCGTTCGCCTTCGCATAACCGTGTTGAACCGAATTTGCTGGAAAAAAAAAACACAAATAAATAAGACACGTTTGCATATTTTCGACTACAGAATTAATGAGAGAAGGGGGCAGCGATTTCTTCATGAATCTGTAGTAAATTCTTTTATATCACATGCATTGCAACAACTAGTTTTGATCTCTGTTTTGCCAGTCGAAACAAAACAATTTCAGACCAATGCGACTTTGTCAGTCAGAAACAACATATAAACATATATAAACATATAATGTTTCTGCCCAGCACATTCATTTATTTATTATTTATGTCTTTATTTGAAGTCTGTCAGAATCGCATTTGTTTAAAGCGAATAAAATCATAAGCGTCTGACAGCTGTCATCAAATCGTTGTCAAACATTTTAATAAATTACAAAACTCGTTGTTTCATTACATGTGATATGAAAAATACAATGTGTGGCAAGGGGTGAAACAATATACTATTTCTTTGATTGTTATCACTATCATTTACAATTTTGCTACGTATTCGGCCTTAATCTCGAAATATTGCACAATAAAAAAAAAACTACCCGTTAAAGAGTTTTAATTATACGTAATACGTAAGGAAGAAGTTTCACTTCTGTCGTGCGTCGCCTCCACGCACACACTTTCATCCTTAATTTCTGTGTGCTGGTGTCTTTAACCCGCCGCATACTAAGTGACTAAATGTCACATGCCGTACTAGGTGGGGTTTGTCATACCCCGAAAATAAAATGAAATAAAATTCACAAAATTGTACTTTATGACAATGAAATGATAAGAAATATATTTTTATAACCAATAATTAATAGGTTTAAGTATTAAATAGACTTTGATTAATAAAAATACAAAAACTTAACTTTTTCTTCAACTCGTAAGCTATTGAGTCTTTTTTTGAATAGGGGAGAGGGGAGCACCTTTGAACACTTTTTAGTAATTTATTCATTGCTCTTAATGTAATAAACGAAAAAATATGTTTTATGTCTTAATCAATACATTGATCACTCTACTTCATAATACACCTTGATTAATTTAAAAAAAAAGGCCTTAATCAAAGCTATATTATTAATTTAAAAATAGGTCACTTTGTTCAAAGGTGCTCCCCCTTAGGGGGCACCTTTGAACAGGCCTGGGGCAGGTTTGAACAATATATAAAACCACTACATAAATTATATTATTGCTCTTATTTTTCAAAGTTAAATCTTCCATTTATTAGTTTAATTAAAATTTATAAAATCTTTGAAATAATGATAAATTAACAAAGTTACTATATAATTATTAAATCTTTAACATTAATAACTTTACTCAAATATAATTAAATAAATCTAGCTCACGAGACTTATTTTATAACGATGAACGTTAGAATTAGTTTTTTCTTAGGTACAGTCAAACCAAGAAGTAATCAACACCCTATAAACAGACCTACACTAAACGTACTATTCCAGGAGACAAAATCTGGCGCTGCATGATTAAAAAACAATTCATTGGCACTGCTTGTCCGCTTTTTTTTTATAATTTCTAACCATGATTGACCTTGAAATTAAAAAATTACTTAATAACCACGTAATAAAGATCGCATATTTTTTTTAGAAACAATTTAAAAGTTAGAAAAATTTATAGGAATTAAAATTAATTCGGTTTATAAGTATTCAAACGTGCCCCTCGTTTCTTGTTCAAAGCTGCCCCAATAACATATTTGTGATAATTAATTTATTTAAACTAATTAATGATCAATAACAATGAAATTTTTTATTGTAATTAGATGGTGAAAGATATAAAGATTAGATGACCCTTCATGTATTAATAAATTTTTTGTTATTTTACCTGTCAGATGCTTACATCCAAAAAATAAATATTTTAGAATTGTAGCGTAAATTCGATTATTAATTGTAAGTTAGGTTTAACATAACAAATAAAACAACTGTTGATGGATACTAGTTGGCAGCCGTGCTGCCACCTTTAAATTTAAATTTCGCGGTTGGTAAAATGTTTTATTCAATTTTTAATTAACGGTGTTCAAAGCTGCCCCCCTCTCCCCTACTAAATTCCAATGACACGTGTCAATTACGATACCGAATATTAAGAAAACCTAACAAGAATTTCATTCTTGCCTCCTTATTGAAATACAAATTAATTTCACGGCAATTTCTTAATGATTCGCAATAATTTAGACCAATAAATTACACGAAAAATTAATTGAATCATTTTTATCGTTCCCTCTCACTTGCATTGACAAGATTATCGTATCTTCTCGCTCCCTTCCACTCATTGCTATGGTAAATACGTTTTTCAAAAATAAAATCGATATTTACTAAATTAAATTAAAATTTTTGATTTGAAAGAGCGCACGGTAAATTATATTAATACAATAAACACGAGGATGTGCGCATTCGAGCGAAAAGTGGCACATTGCCGAGCGAGGGAGGCAAATGAAGCGCGACGCGGAGCGGCGCGCTTCATTTTCCCGAGATCGGAATGTGCCACTTTGAGCTCGAATGTGCACACTCGGTTTTAAGCATGATTCACAATAATTTTGGTCATGAAAAATTAGTCAATAATTTTTATCGTTCCCTCTCACTCGTACTTATGACTTAGTCGTATCTTTTCGCTCGCTCCCACTCAATGCTATGGTAAAAATACGTTTTTCGATCATATAATCGATATTTACCGAACTAATCTATTTGAGAGAAAGTTTAATAGACAAAATTAAATGAATACGAAGATGTGCGCATTCGAGCGAAAAGTGGCACATTTCGAGCGAGGGAAGCAAATGAAGCGCGACGCGGAGCGGCGCGCTTCATTTTCCCGAGATCGGAATGTGCCACTTTGAGCTCGAATGTGCACACTCGGTTTTAAGCATGATTCACAATAATTTTGTTAACGAAAAATTAGTAAATAACACAGGCCTACAAAAAAAAGGTGCCGACATCATTTTGTTATAACTTTAATCTCTACTCCCTTAGAATACAAAAAATTGTATGTAAACGTCAAAACTACGTACAGTTTCAGAACTACCCTCACTTAAATATTTTTCTTAAAGTTACTGTTTTATATACCTTAGGGTGGTCGTTAAAAATTCAATTTCTTCTGACGCCTTAAAAAAACCTTTCTTTTAATGAAAAATACGGGGAAATTTTTAAAAAAAATTTTTAACCAAAATAACACGTGCCTCAAGACAAAAAATGTTTATTTTTTGAAAAATAAATGTAGTTATTTTGTAAGTATCTCTTAAAGTATACGGATTTGGGAAAAAGTTATAGGAGCATTTTGTAGGAAATTCAATTCTCTACAAAAAAGGTCTTTTCCATTTTTTTCATAAAATTCATATTTATAGAGATATTCTCAATAATAAATTCATTAACTTTATATAGTCAACATTTTAAGACCCTCAAACTTCATTCTTTCTTAAATATATATAATTTTCTAAAACTATAATAAATTCTAGTTGTTACAAAAATTTTTATACTTCAGAAAAAATGACGTTTGTAGGTCGTAAAATGTTGACTATATGGATTTAATGAATTTCTTATTGAGAATATGTTCAACATTATTGAGAATATCTCTATAAATATGAATTTTATGAAAAAAATGCAAAAGACCTTTTTTGTAGAGAATTAAATTTCCTACCAAATACTCCTATAACTTTTTTTTCAAATCCGTATACTTTAAGAGATACTTACAAAAAACTACATGTATTTTTCAAAAAATGAACATATTTTGTATTGAGGCACGTTCTATTTTCGTTAAAAAAATTTTAAAAAAATCCCTCGTATTTTTTCATTAAAAGGAAGGTTTTTTTGGGGCGTCAGAAGAAATTTAATTTTCAACGACCACCCTAATGTATATAAAACAGTAACTTTAAGGAAAAATATTTAAGTGAGGGTAGTTCTGAAACTGTACGTAGTTTTAACGTTTACATACAATTTTTTGTTTTCTAAGGGAGTAGAGATTAAAGTTATAACGAAATTGTGTCGGCACCTTGTAGGCCTGTGTAATTTTTATCGTTCTCTCTCACTCGTACTTATGACTTAGTCGTATCTTTTCGCTCGCTCCCACTCATTGCTATGGTAAAATTACATTTTTCGATCATATAATCGATATTTACCGAACTAATCTATTTGAGAGAAAGTTTAACAGACAAAATTCAATAAATACGAAGATGTGCGCATTCGAGCGAAAAGTGGCACATTTCCGAGCGAGGGAGGCAAATGAAGCGCGACGCGGAGCGGCGCGCTTCATTTTCCCGAGATCGGAATGTGCCACTTTGAGCTCGAATGCGCACACTCGGTTTTAAGCTCGATTACCAAACGTGCCGTTTTAACAAAAAAAAATTGTTCACGTTAGTTATACCCCACCTAGTAGACGGAAGGTTAAAAACGTCTTACGAGCGTTAATAATTAGATTTGACTCTGTTAATTAACATCAATTGCGGACGTGTTATAATTTCAAAAGTACAGTCGGACCTCGATACATGGTAACCGAGGGGAAACCAAAAATAATTCGACCTCGACTGTATTTCATTTTTGTTTCGTCGAAAGCGCCAAATTAAAAAATTACCTTCGTAAAACGGAAGTTCGGAAAACCAAGCTGCGGAGTAGACGATGTCGGTAACTTCGCGATTCTGCAGGACGTCTTGCGCGGGAACTTTGAAGAGCAAGTCGAAACATATGAACATGCCGAAAGTCACCCCGAAGTCGGTCTTGAAGGTGCTGAGCTGGTGCGGGCCCGGGACGTACTCGGGCTCGTCGAACAAATTAATTTTGCGGTACCTAAAAGCGATTTTTTTTGTAATTTTTTTTTTTAATTAAAAGTTTTTAATTACTTGGCTATGACGACTCCGTTTCGATCGAAGACGACGTTCGTGTTGAAATAAAACGTCGTGTTCGTTAGTTCGTTGAATTCCCGTTCGATCAAATTTAGTATCACATAAATTCGGTTCCTTCGCGCCGCACAAGCGAAATCGCCTAAAAACTGTTTTTTTTTCGAAAAAAAAAAAAAATTGTTATTAAAACTTAGATTTTTGTAAAAAAAAAAAAAAAATTAAACTTACTTTGGCGTATTCGGTGTGCTGTGCATTGCACGGGGATATAAATTTGGCGGGAAGGGGGACTTCGGTGCTGTATTCAGAGAGATCGTCTTCGTTGACGTCCCAACCCGTTAGTCCATCTTCGGGGAAAACGATTATGTCGGCTTCCTGCAATTTTTATTTCAAATTAGTTTTTTTTTTTGTACGTGTAAATAGGAAAAAAACGCGATCGAAAACATTTGAATGCGTATGACGTTTTTGGGGCTTATTTTTCAAGATTTTTTTAGTCAAGTATTATTATTTTTTAATTAATTATGGGGGGCTGCGACCCCGAGTGCGCCACTCGATGGCAGAAATGCAGTCCTTTAAAATTATTCTTGAAGAAATATTAAATATTGCGAGCCGCGCTTAAAAGCGACTGTGTGCACATTTAAGAGGCCTCTCTTGCACGTGACTTTTTCCGACGTAAACAAACAGTCACCTTACGTCTTCGCTGGGAGCTATACCTATCCCTACACAAACGCAAACGCGCCGATCTAGCTCAGACACTATTCTATAATATGGATGACATTGACGAATGTAGAGATATCCACTGGTCAAGCGACGTACATATTTTATTAAAAAGCAATAACACTATGTGGCAACGTTGTATTCACGCTTATCACTCTGCCTTCATTTACAAAATAAAGTTCTACTACAGCAGAAATTAATACATGCAAACGGTATTTGAATAATTCGACGATTCCTCAATATTTTCTTATCGGTTTTTCAGTAATTGATTAAAATAACTTTTATTTACGGGGAAAAGTCCGAATTACGGAAAATAATAGTTCTTTCTTTATTTCTTTATATTAATAAAAAAAACAACTATTGAGAGATCTTTAAACACTTTTCTGAATAGGTACATATTTATAAAAATAATATTGTGATGAATCTCAAACACCTCTACCTGTATAAAACATTAAGGCGCTTCGTTTTTAAACATTTTTTAGGCGGCTATAGACAAAATATTGTTCTAAACATCGAAAAAGTAATTCTCACGAATTTTCAGTTCATAATTTTAATTCTAAGTGTTTCATAATTGATTTAAATTTTTTCCCATTTACTTAACATGCAAATTTATAGTTTTTTTTCATTCATTCATTTATATCTCTGCTATACTTTATGCAATTATCTTGTTCTTTACAGCAATTTGTACAAAAAATGTTAATCTTTAAAAGTGCTGAGAATGGGATTTATGTAACTGATGCAACGGTTTCACCCCTAAAAAATCTTAATATTATTTTTTATCGATTTTTGTATTTTTCTCATAAACGGCTACGCTTAGAGCAAAACACGTAAATGACCATTTCGGAGGAAACTCGATTTTCTTCATAAAAGGTCTTTAGAGTGTAAGCTGCTGTAAAGCTGATAAATAAAAATTAAATTAAATGAAAACGAAATATGTAATTTTTAAAACGATAAACTCCATAATACAGTAATATTTTAGATTTTTATACCTTCGCATCTATTTATCTCATTAACTAAGAGTTTTACAGCTTAGACTCTGATGACCTTTTTTTGTAGCAAATTGAATTTCCTCTAAGATTGTTATTTTCGTTTTTGCCCCAATCCCCGCTAAAATTGATAAAAAATAATGTTAAGATTATTTAGAAATAAAACCGTTCAATTTTCATAGATTCCACTTTGGGCACATTTAAAGATTGATATTTTCTCTACAATTTTCCATAAAGAACAAGACCATTGTATAAAATACAACAGATATATAGATAATTGAAAAAAAAATTGAAAATTTACATGTTAAGTAAATGAAAAAATTTTAAAATCGACTAGCGATTACTTAGAATTAAAATTCAGGACTGAAATTTATTTTTCGATATTTATTATTATTATTATTTTGTTTGTGAACCGCAAAAAAATTGTTTAAAACGAAGTACTCTATCTTTGCACTCATATTCATGTGTAATAGAAGATTTGTATATAGGTATAAAAGCGGAAGTAATAATATATTATATTAAACAAGTAACGTAAAAGGCCATTTATAGATACATATTTATTATTTTTTAAAAGTGTAACAACACAAAGTTTAATAATAAAAAAAGGAGTATTTTTATTCATAAGTTTCTTTTCATGAATTTCACATAATAAGTTATTATTAAACTCCATAAGAAAATATTGATTGATTGTGGTATTATTCAAATAATAAAAGTTTCAGGTAGTACTTTAATAACAAACAAAACTAAAAAGTTGTGTTATAAATTACTTTCCATTAATTTCATATATGAACAAAAGGCTAATTAATTAATTGGTGAAAACCCTATGAAACACTATTAGATTATAGCAGAGTAAATAAAACGCTATTTCGAGAAGCTGGTCAGATATGTGCTTATTCGGAATCTATCTTTCGTCCAAGCCTAAACTCTTGACGATGTTGTCAAATGCTATTTCACGCAAGCTTACAGCTTTATCCACCACCGGGCAGCACTTGCTGGCAATTATTTTCTAATATTTTCGTAATGGATTTAATTCATTGTTAAATGTTAAAAAATATTAAATTTTGCGCCAATGCGACTAAAAATATAAGATACTTACGGGTAAGGTATTATGTTTCAAAAAATTATTTTAATAACAAAAAGAAAATTCAAATTTTTATTATATATTAATTTCTATGACTTACCCGGATCGACAAAGGCCCTACTAATCAATTGGTGAAAACCCGATCAAAACATATCGATTTATAACGGAGTAAAACAAGTACAAAATTACGAAACAGCGAAGAGGCCTCTTAATTTAAATTAAAATTCAAAAAAAATTTTTTTTATTTTTCAACAAATGAGTGCGAGCGAGTGAAGAGATACCAACATTACATGTATGCAAGTGAGAGAGAGAACGATTTGAACAATACAAATCTCCTTCGGGTTCACATTTTTATTTTTGCAATGAGTGGGAGAGAGCGAAAAGATACACGAATCCCATAAGTGCGAGTGAGAGGGAACGATCGAAATTGTCTCGATAGGTATTTAGTAACTTTTTTAATTAATAATTAGTTTAACGAACGCATTCGATTGTTTTTAAGATTGATCATTGTAAATCACGCTTAAAGCCAAATGTGCACATCTACGTATTTATTTAATTTAATTTAAAATGCTTAAAAAAAATTAAAAATTTTTTAATGAGTGGGCATTGTAAAAAAAAAGTTCGAGAAACACCGATCTAGTCTGAAATCCTTGGGAACATTTTCCAACTCCTCCGCAATGGCCCTTTTCGTCCCCTCGATTCTGGCGATCTTTTTTTTTTTGGTGCCCCAACGAAAAAAGTCCCAGGGAGCACAACGGGGGGGAGTTGGGTCCCCACTGACCTGCCCTAATGAACCTTAACATTATGTTATTTAAGCTGAATTTGACCACGTTCAAATTCAATTTGGTGACGTGCCGCCATTTTTTGTCCGCTCGACCAAAACAAAAGACCATCTCAAAATTCCTCTCCGTCTATTTGCTATTGAACTTTAAACTCTGCCAATTTATTTTTCCGCGACCTGTAACACGATTTTAGCAAAAATAACTCAAATTATATTGAGCACCCTTTCGGGTGCGACTAATCGAGGTTCGACTGTACATCAAAACAATAAATAAGGCACTCACGTTACGTTTCGCTTCCCCCAAAAAGCGTAGGTACTCTTTGACGTTGTTTTCGAAATTCAACTGCCTGTATCCGTTGTCTTTCGGATGATATTCCAAGATGGCCGCCGTGTATGCGTCCTGAAAGAAAAAAAAATGAAACAAATTGAATCACGTAATTGGTCGGATTAATGAACGGGAATTTAAGTACGAGACTCATGCTTTGAGCTTTTTCTTATTCATCGTCGACCGGATTTTTGTAATTAAATCTCATTTGGCCGGGCGCTGTTTCAATTTTAAATATCACTCATATTTCCTGTAAATGATTAGGCGACATTCTTAACGATCTTATTTACCACGTAAATGGCCATTGTCTTGTGTCTCGAAGTTATTGTTAGATTTGCGGTTTTATTTTTAAAAATACGTACGGTGTGGGAGATAAATATTTTCGCCGAAAGTCTTTTATTGTGCAGAAGAAGAATTGTTAATTTGAATAATTTTTTTTAATGGTTTTTTAAATAGATTTATGCGTCCTTTGTTCTAAGGGGGGCATTTTTTGTTTTGTTGTATAAATATGTGCGATTAGTTGCCTTGGGGGTGTTGTTGATTGTCAATTGAAAAAAAATTAATAGGGCACGGGAATTTAGATTATTGTAATTTTGATTGGATAATTTTTAAAAAATTATTCCATCGGGTTACTAATTTTTTTTCTCATTAGTATTTTAGTTTTTTTTTTTAACGGTAAAAAATAAGTTTCTGGGTCTGGAAATTTAGAGCACGTCGCTTTGGGAATGTAAATCGACTTTAAAAAAAAAAAAAAATTAATTCGTATGTATTAATTTGTATCGCAATTGTTTTACGTAAGTAAAAGCGTTTTTGATTAAGTTTCATAAAAAATGTTTTTTTTTGTGCGATGTTGCAAGACTTTTTTTGGTTACTGTATGCGTAAACTTATTATTTTACTTTGCTGGGGGGTTTCGTTAATTAGAAATGCAATTGAGCGGGGAGGGGATCTTAATTAAAGGAATTACAAAAATTTTAAAAAACGAATGTTAATTTTATTGTTAGTTTATTTTTTTTTTTTGGTTTTAATTCTTCTTTTATTGACGTCCATGTGTAACACTTATTTAATTTTAATTTCAATGTCGACTCTTGACCTCGCGCGCGTAATCGTTTTATCCGAGCTTTGGAATTTTTTTTAGAATCGCTATTATAAAAATTGGACCAATTTTTTTCTATTTCAAACGCGCTAATTGTTATGTAAGCGTTTTTTGTTGAAATTACGATTTTTTGCGTTGAAAACGGAAGAAACGTAATCGTCGTTTTCATTGTTATTAAAATAGGAAATGATTGCGACGATTTTTGAAGTTATACTTCTTTTGGCGCGTTGAGAGTAAAATGTTACGAGGCGACGGAAGTTGCGCGTGCGCAGTTAACGAAAAGTTTTGACGCCTAAGAAAGTAAATTAATTATTGTGAATGGTTAAAAAGATTCGGCAAAGTGCACTTCCGACTCTACCATGTCGTTCATTTTTAAAATTGCCACTTTTTGAATGCGCAATCCTTATTTATTAAGATTTGTATACTAAACTTTCTTTCAAATCAAAAAATTTATTAAAATATCGATTATATTTTCGGAAAACGTATTTTTACCGTAGCAATGAGTGGAAGCGAGCGAAAAGATATAAAAAATTCATAAGTACGACTGAGAGGGAACGATGTTATCTAATATTTTGTCTATTTTATTGAGAATCGTGCTTAAAACCGAGTGTGCACATTCGAGCTCAAAGTGGCACATTCCGATCTCGGGAAAATGAAGCGCGCCGCTTCGCGTCGCGCTTCATTTGCCTCCCTCGCTCGAAAATGTGCCACTTTTCGCTCGAATGCGCACATCCTCGTATTCATTGGATGTTTTTTAACTTATTCTTCGCTATTTCAAATCAGAAAATTAGTAAATATCGATTTTATGTTCGAAAAACGTATCTACCCCATAGCAATGAGTGGAAGGGAGCGAAAAGATACGATAATTTTGTCGGTGCGAGTGGGAAAGACATATTAAAATTTATCGCTTAATTTATTGGCATAAATCATTGTGAATCGTGCTTAAAACCGAGTGTGCACATTCGAGCTCAAAGTGGCACATTTCCGATCTCGGGAAAATGAAGCGCGCCGCTCCGCGTCGCGCTTCATTTGCTTCCCTCGCTCGAAAATGTGCCACTTTTCGCTCGAACGCGCACATCTTCGTATTTATTCAATTTGTTTAAATTACTTTTTTGGATTTAAAAGGAAATAGCAATGTATTGAAATAAAACGACATATGCGCAGTAACATATAGTTTGATAACCACTGGTCTAGCTATACACAAGCGCAACATAGCGCGTTGTTATATTCAATTTAGTCGCGCCAAAGAAGTATTACTTCTAACGTGCGTACATAAGTACATGCACCGGTTTTTTTTACATAGAATGAAATTCAGTTTTAAACATTTAGCAAAATTATTAAAGTAAACTCGAAGAATAAATTATTTTAAGTTTTTAGACAACTGAAATTAAATAAATTAATAAATTGGAAAATTTTTAAAATATATTTAAGAACTCTAGAAATTTTGAATTATCAATTTTTTTTGCATAACACAAATTGAATAAAACAAAACTTTATTCGGTAAATTTAAAAGGAAATTTTGATGAAAAAATCATTATGTATTTTCAGAAAACTCAAATAGAGTAAATACAGAATTTGTGGTTTTTCAAAAAACTTTGAAGATCATTAATTTATTCAAATAAAATTAATATTAGAGAAAACTCAATAAATAAATTATCTTAATTGTTCAGAAATATTAAATTTATAAAATTAAATACAGTCAAACCTCGATAGGTCGAAGTTGAAGAGAAACTAAAAATAATTCGCGTTATCAAAAATTCGAGCTATCGATATAAAAATATTTTTTAATTTATGGTTTTAAAATTTACTTATTGTTTCTTTTTCTTAATAATTTCCTAGTGATTTCTTGCTAAAACCTAAATCTTGTGTCTTGAACAAGTTGTAATTAGGCTTCATTTATGGAATAATTCAATTTTTAAATATAAAAAAATATTTATGTTATATATTATATGCATCAAAATTTTAGAATGACTTAGGTGGGGAATGTTAAAAAAAGATTGGAAAACACTGATCTACATATTTCAAAATATTTAAAAACTATTAATTATTTATTTATTGAAGATTTGTATACTAAACTTTCTTTCAAATCAAAAAATTTATTAAAATATCGATTATATTTTCGGAAAACGTATTTTTACCATAGCAATGAGTGGAAGCGAGCGAAAAGATATAAAAAATTTATAAGTACGAGTGAGAGGGAACGATGTTATCTAATATTTTGTCTATTTTATTGAGAATCGTGCTTAAAACCGAGTGTGCACATTCGAGCTCAAAGTGGCACATTCCGATCTCGGGAAAATGAAGCGCGCCGCTCCGCGTCGCGCTTCATTTGCCTCCCTCGCTCGGAAATGTGCCACTTTTCGCTCGAATGCGCACATTTTCGCACTTATTAGATTTAGAATAAAATATGCAAGAAATAATTATTTAATTTTTTAATGTAAGAGAGAGGGAACGATCACAATTGCCTTGATATGTAGGAGAACTTGTTGTACCTTGGTCCTTTTGTACCTAGGGCAACTTTAACTTTTTTAACATTTCCGACCTTTCGTGACCCATAATTTTCGATATTTCAAATGCCACATTGAGACATTAACGTAAAGTTAGCAGCAGCTGGCCAATGTACTTTGTTAATGTATGAGATCAATTAAAATTTTTAATCGTGAAAAAGTAAGTCTTTTTATATTCTTTCTACTTAAATATCTTATTGACTTTTATTACCTAATAACAAATGACTTATCGTAATAGAAAGATTATTTATTAATGTTTGCATAGTAGTGGTCCGATTTTGACACAGCATAATCATTAATTTTGTTTTTGAGTTTAAACATCAAGGGTCGGTGTGTTGTACCTCGGTCACTGTCAATAAGTTGTACCTTGGGCCTAAGATCAACGTGCAATAAATAAAAATTTAGCTATACCTTTGTTATAAATTGTTATTTTTTTTTATTTTGCTTCGGATAATATGCCTAGCAAGTCTAACGAAAAATTTAAATTTTTGCAAATTTAACCATTAAGTATGTGAAATTTTAGTATAGGAGAAAAGTATTGTTATTTTATAAAACTATTTTAGTGTCATCTCAAAGAAGAACATTAGTAGTTCTTATAATCCAAAAATAAATACAGTCAACTCGCGTTATAACGAAGCTCGATATAGCGAAAATCTCGATATAAAGAAAGAAACTGCCGGTCCCTTGAAAATCTCGCTTTATAACGAAAATTTTAATGGGTTTTGGTCCCTCGATATAACGAAGTTTTCTTGACCAAAGTCTAATAATTTTTAGTAAAAAAGTAAGTACTGTAGGTATGTTATATAATTTACATAATGTGTTTCTACACAATTTTTGATTTTTTTATCTTAAAGCAATGCAAACTTAACACTATCAATTATCAATTACTTGCAAAGCCATGACCTTGACGACAGTGTATTCTCAAGTATCTTAAATCTGGAGAACGCAATTGAACGGACACGTACAGTCACCTGCATACAAACTAAAATTACGGATTTTTTTTAGATTATACTTGTTTCTATTTCTATTGTTTTTTTTTATTGTTGTTTTCTATTGTTTTATTAAAAAAAATACATTTATGCGTTATATTGGTTATTTTATTAAGCGACAACGAATTTGTGGTGTATTGGATTGATTTATTCTATATCTCGAAACAAATTTGTAAAAGTTTGTTAATTTATGCTTTTATAATAAAGAATTTCGATATAACGAACTTTATCGTGGGTCCCTTGAAATTCGTTATAACGCGAGTTGACTGTATATAGTTTTCATAGAACAATGGGTTTTATTTTGCTTAATGTGAATAGAGCCAAGGTACATCAACTCTGTTGTACCTAGGCCATAGATCCACCAATTTTTAAATCTTGGTAATGCTTTCAAATATTTTATGATGAATACCTTATTAGTGCCCCACTACGTTGCAATTCATTTTATCAACAAATTGTTACATAAACAATTAAAAAAAAATTACAAGTGAAAAGAGGGCCAAGGTACAACAGATTCCCTTATACATAAATTTTTAAACTCTTGCACACATTTCGATGCCGGGAAAAAAATTTTTTTTTGTATATCTGCATATTTTTAAACGTTTACATTTCGTTTCGGCGAATTCGTGCTAATTGCTCATTTCAATAAACTAAAATAACTTTTTCAATCAAGTTACGTGTGCGTGCGTGTGTTATTTTTAGAATCGTTAATAATTTTCAATAATACGGTTGGACTGAGTTCAAAAATTTAAAAAAAGGAGAAAAGTCGTTCGTCACGTTTTAGAAAATGTTTTTCGAACGAACGACGCACAATTGATCGGATTGGAAAAGTTTCCACGCGAAAAAAAGTGAAGTTTGCACTTTCGTTGAGGAATTTAAGAGAAAATCGTAGATAACAAATTGGCGAATAGAGATTACAAAAAAAAAATGTTTTGTTATTGTTTCTTACGTTGCGCGACACAATTGCAAAAAAAATGAGTAGATAGTTATTAGTTTAAATAAAAAGTAAAGAGGGGTGAGGGGAAAGTTTATCAAACTTGATTTGTTTACAGATGTTCAATTAGTGAAAAAATAAACAAAGTTAACTGTTTTAAGCAATAATTTCACAACTTAAACAAAAGATTAACAATTAATAAGTTAATAAATTAACTATTTTTTTATTGTTTTTTTTTTCTAAATGACCGAATTGTCTGATTGTTTCGGTAGGTTCGAAGTTGACAATTTGCATAACAATTGAGTACCAAAAAAATTCGTTTGATTGAAGTTATACTTTTTTTGACGTTTTGAGAGTAATCTTTTAGCAGGCAATGGAAGATGCGCGCGCACAGCTAACCAAAATTCGACAGTTAAAATTAATGATTGTGAATCAAAGCACGATTTATTAAAATAATTAAAATACTTCCTGAAACTACTCACTTCAAATGTCGTATTTTCGATATCAGTGCGCGCGTAACTTACATTGCCTACTAAAGTTTTACTTTTAAATCGCCGAAAGAAGTATAACGTCAATAAACAAATAACACGCGAGATGTTTTGAATGTAAGTGAAATAATATTTAATTCCGATAAATATCCGGCTCGAAGGACCAAAATATGTTAGATCTTTTACTTAAAGATGGCGTTCTCAAATTTGAATTGTACACTAACTAATAAAAATGGCTTATGTTCAAATTTATTATAAGTAAAAAAAAAAGATACTTTTGTTTATAAATCCATAGCTAATATTTTTTAAAATATTACTTTTTATTATATTTTAAAATTAAATATTTAAATAGAAAAAAACAATACAAGCAAAACGAAAAACGAACCGCCACAAATAAATATGCGTCCGCAAATTTTATAGTTTTTCCCAATTAAAAAGTTAATTGGGGCCGGCCTTCAGAAATAGCCCAACCTTCGGTTTTAACAAAACTAATTATAGCCTTCGTCCCAATTTTACGATTAATTTTATTGCTCGCACAAAAATAGGCATTTTTTTCGAATACGCACCTGTGCTTCGACTAAATTAAACAGGCCGAGGGCTGCCAGTAGCGAAGAACAAAAAATCAAATTCATTTTCGGCACAAAAGTCTTATCGTCCTTGTGCTTTGCTTAAATAACACTGTGTTGAACGCTGCGCTGCTTCGCAGGACTCTTCCTAAGGCGAGTTATATTCAAACTGAGCCACAAGCGCGCTTCGTTTCAAGAGCACACAGTTTCTAAAAAGATGATTAGTTCGTTTAAGAGCTACTGTGACACCAATTACTGTTTACTTACGATTCTTTTGTTGTGACAGCTTGTTTTATTGCAAATATTGGGAAAAGGCATGGCAAAAATGTACACACTTGGAGCTTTGTTCTGAGGTTCAGTTTGAATTGGGCGCTTAAAGCAGCGGTCTTCAAACTTTATGTCACTGAGCCTACCTTAATAAAATAAACTTGGCGCATCGCCACCGTGTCTCGATTTACAGGATAGATAGGTTCCAGAGAGGACCGTGCAGGGCGAAAATAAAGCACTATTTGTATAAATTGATTGGTTACATTTATTTTTAAAGTAAAATCCTTTCATCGAAAGAAATACTATGTACCTATAATATGAAAGTAGGTACAGTAAAACTTCTTCAAACGGACGCTTTTCTCTAACGGACTTCTTCCTGTTCCGGACATTTTTTTATTTCCATAGTGCATCGTTTTTTAAACTTTTGAGTATTGCCGTGACCCTCTTAAAATGCCAAAAGCATATGAACCCCATATGGCACCGTGTATAAGACTTTTTTTTCAAACGTGCTTTATTTCTTGTTAAATTACGACCCCCCTCCCTCCATACTTGTGGGCGATCTTCCTGGGGGTCAAAAACCCCAGTGGAGAAACGATGCCATAATGTAAACAAATTTATTAAATACGAGGAGTACGCCCCTGCTGTTTTTTAATTTTCTTTTACATATTACTACAATTTTAGTCGTTCTCTCTCGCTTGCACTTGTGCGATCCTTGTATCTTTTCGCTCTCTCCCACGCATTGCAATAATACAACTAGGAACTTTAGGAATATCGTATTTATTAATTGTTTTCTCTCACTTGTATACATGTGATTTTCGTATTTTTTCTCTCACTTCCCGCGATCGGAATGTGTCGCTTTGAGCTCGAATGCGCGCACTCGATTTTAATCAAAATTTACAACTAATCAACTTTATAAACAAGCGTATATGTCCATAAAATTAATTATTAATTAAACATGTTACTAATAAATTAAATTAAAATAATTTATTAAATAATAATAAATTAAATTTAAAAAAGGTAAAGTTTTTGATGTCCTTTTTTAAATGTTCGAATTGCTTTGTCAAAAGTTGAAATATGGTAATAATTTTTTCTGTTGCTTACGACTACAGTGTAACTTCATTTATGCGATATTCAATTATAGAAATAATTCAGTTATACGAAGGAAACTGCGGTCCTCTAACGATAATTTTATTCGGTTATACGTACGCAGAGAAATACACAAATGGGCAACTATTCATTTAAACAATTTATTCACTTATACGAACAATTTTACGTTCCTTATTATCTTTGTGTAAGTGAGGTTTCACTGTATGTTGATTAATTTTTACAATAAATTTATATTTAATTTTAACTTTTATGGTCTGATTTAATTGAATTCTACAAATCACACTCGATTTTAAGCATGACTCACAATAATGCATTTACTTTCTTAGACGGCTTACTTCAACTGTCAAATTTTCGATATCTGTAGGCGCGCAACGTCCATTGCCTACTAAAATTTTACTCTTAACGCACCAAAAGAAGTATAACTTCAATAATCAAATAACACGAGAGAAGTTTCGAATAAAAGAAAAATAACGTTTAATTCCGATAGATATCCGGCTCGAAGGACCAAAATATGTTAAGTCTATGATGACGTCATGTGCACATTCAGTTTTAAGCATGATTCACAATTATTAATTTACTTTCTTCGCACTGTCGAATTTCCCTTTGCTGAGCGCGCACAACTTCCGTTGTCTGCTAAAATTTCACTCTCAACGCACCACAAGAAGTATAACTTCAAAAAAAAACTCGCTCTCATAGCCGGAAGCCTCTTTTGCTTCTCCAACCTCACGCGACTCGGACCAATTTTTAAGACCCCATCGCCGACAGATTTTCTTCAATATTTGATCGGCAAGTTACATAAAAATCTAAATAATAACAATGATTAAATGTGTCATATTGATTCAACACTAACCTTATCAGATAAGATAAAAAAAAATTAGTCGACGCGCCTCCGCACAGACAAATCTACTGCTTCGCGTTCAGTTCCACAGAAAAAATGCCATTATTATAATATACAATTTGAAAAAAAAACAAAATGGCTTACAATGCAACATTATTAAACTACCGAAGGGAAAACGGGGCAGCGGACGAAGAAACGGACACGAACATAAGCGGCACCGAAAAAATGTACGTAATAATCGCGGTCGTCGTCGGATTAGTATTTTTACAAATAATGGGCTGCTATCGTTGTTGTTGGAACAAACTTACGAAAAGAAACGACAAAGGCGAAGAAGTGCCATCTGAAGATTTGGACAAAAGGACAGAGGCCATCGAAATCACCGAAAATTTGTCGACCGTTCGACCGCCCAAAAAAGCCAACCACTCCTCGGAGAAGTCGTCCGACGTCCTCTTAGCGCCCCCGGAAGTTCTTCGAGAGTCGAGGGTCGAGGTGCACGACGTGGAAAATGCGGGGGACGATTTAAATTTTCGGTTGCAAAGTGCCGAGGGTTCGACCGCTCGCAATAATGCATAAAAATGTGTGTTTTGTATTCTTTTTTAACCTCAAACTATTTTTTTTTTAAGTTATACTTCTTTTGGTGCGACGAGAATAACGGTTGCGAGCGCGCACCTAACAAAAATTCGACGGGTGAAGTTGGCCGTTTAAAAAAGTCGATTAATTATTGTGAATCGTGCTTAAAGCCGAGTGTGCGCATTCGAGCGAAAAGTGGCACATTTCCGAGCGAGGGGAAAACTAAAAATTATTTGAGTTATCAAAAATTCGGCTTATCGAGGTTCGACTGTGTTTACATGTTATTTCTATTTTAATTTTCTAAGCGTATGATTAATTCATTTTTTGCATAACTATATTTATTGTATACTAAACTTTCGATCAAAGCAAAAAAATTAATAAAATATCGATTATATGTTCGAAAAACGTATTTTTATCATAGCAATGAGTGGGAGCGAGCGAAAAGATACGACAATCGTATAAGTGCGAGTGAGAGAGAATGATAAAAAATATTTACTAATTTTTCGTGACCAAAATTATTGTGAATCGTGTTTAAAGCCGAGTGTGCACATTCGAGCTCAAAGTGGCACATTCCGATCTCGGGAAAATGAAGCGCGCCGCTTCGCGTCGCGCTTCATTTGCCTCCCTTGTTCGGAAATGTGCCACTTTTCGCTCGAAGGTGCACATCTTCGTATTTATTGAATTTTTTTAGATTTAAAAAGAAGTATAACTTATAACGCGCGTACATAAGTACGCGCACTAGTTTTTTTTGTAATATTTTATTTTAAAAGATAGTTAATAATAAATTTTGTATGAAATAATGCAATTGTATTGCTACATAAATCGGAGATTCTCGAAATTGTGGGGCTCGAAATTGATTATCGTAGTGCGTCCTCTCGCTTTTAGATGGAGCTGCGCGTTTCTTTTAATTTCTAAAGAAGAATAGGGGAGTACTGAAAATCTTTTTTTGCGCAATTAACGAACGCATAAATTAATTTTTATATTACGAATTAAAACAAAAAAAATTTGATTGGTGTAATAAAATTTTTGTAAAATATTATTAAAAATGTGTGTGTAGCATTTTTGTATGAAAAAGGACAACCAAATTATGATTTTTGTGTTAATCTACTGCTTTGCCCCCTTCCCCGCCGTTGTATTATTTATATTTATTTGGGAAATTAAAAAAAATAATAATTTAGTTCTATAATATGTTTTTGACTATGATATATTTATATATATGATATTGTAAGTTTTTTGAATAATAATAATTGTTTTTAACTGAGCAGTGTGCTATGTTTTGTACCTACATTAAATGTTAGAAAAGCTGCTGCGTCGCTGTACAAACATACTTTAACAGTTTTCCAAGTTAAGGTACTTGTACCTTACAATGACTCAAACGCGCATTCGCGCGCTTCTCAATTTCTCGTTTCGGCAACTCCTACTTATAGTTAACCAATAAAGTAGTCAACGATTCTATTTGTTTACAAATAATACGCGTTAGATGGTGCTGTAGTGTAAAATTTGGTGTCACCTTATGTTTACTATTAGATTTATTATTTTATTTTGATTTGTTAACAATTTTGGTACTTTGTCAGTATTGTTATATATCCACTAGTCATTAAGTCAAAAAATGTACAACTTTCAACGATATGCATTGGGAGCGTTTTCCCATTCAAAAGGAATGATACGAGCAGTCAATAGAAGAATTCCAAAACATCTTGGTTTAGAAATCTAAGGAACTGAACTGGTTTAGTAAATTTTATTTAAAATTGATCTCTTCAATATTAATACGTGTGAAGATAAAGTAATTATTTAATAAAACAAAATAATACATACCTTATACTTTCAAAATCAACTTTTTAGGTTAAATTCAAAATACAGCTGTATTTTACTGACTTACAATATCCGAGCCATAAAATCGATAAAACTTTCGTTGACGCGCATAAATTCAAAATTGTTTCATCTTGGGGTACAAGTACCTTTTATTCGTATCGAAGTTGATCGAGCACTAATTCCACACTAGAAAATTGGTACTCGTACTAGATCACGATTCTGTATGCCATTAATAACATAAAAATAACATTTTCTTGAGATAATTGTTAAAATAACTTATTAATATTTTATAAAAATTGATAAAATTGAAGGTTTTCGGTAATAAAAAATTATTAAATATGCAAATACATGGCGGCCATTTAAAAATTATTAAATACCTTGTATCAAACATTATGATATTTGATAAATTTAGTTTCAGTAATAGTATATTAATATTTTAGTAATTTTTTTTATGTAGAGCAGTCTGCACACAATTATTTTATAAATACGAAAAATTGCGCAAGAAATCGGGTATCGGGTATCTTACCTAACTTCCTACATTTGCAAATTTCGAATTTTTTTCCAGTTATCACTTTCGATATATTATTTCATTTGCTTTGTAGTGTTTGAACTGCTTGGACGTGTTTTATTTTCCTACTTAAATATTTTATAACAATTTATTGAAATCTAACGAAAGTTATTAATTGTCAATTAGAATGTGATTGTATGGTTGTTTCAACGAAGCGAAGGTTCTTCGACTGAAAAATGGAAGTAACAGTCTCAAAAGGACGTCGACTTAATTTTCGAAGGTATTTATTTAATTATTATTGTTTTTAAATCTTCTGTCTATATCCCCGCGTTTTTAAATTATTCGTATGTTAACGTTTAATTGATTAAATCACCTTTTCAAATCAAAATCAAAAAAGGCATCAATAATAAAGCAGGCCTATCATAATTCGACGTCACCTTTAACGCGATCGTGTGCCCTTTTCACTTTTGATTTAGTCGGCAATTCTTCGTCATGAGAACCGAAAGTTTTTTGTATTTCAGCTGCTTTTTTTCTGTTTTTATTAATTTTTGTATTTGCAAAAGCGATGCCGTAGGGCTTTTGTCTATAACAAAAGGTATCCGATTTGTTCTTTGTAAAAATAATAATAATAATAGATTTGATTTTATTTTGATTTTTTCGCTCCGAATTAGGAATCGACGAGAACATTTTTGAGGACACGCCGATCGCCATTTTGGAAATTGTGAAGAGCCTGCCTCTGGATAAATTATCGGTCGCTTTCGATAATAATACAGGTATCGAATTATCGCCCCACTTTTTACGTTTCGCAGTTAATTATTTCGAGGACCGCAATTTTAGATGGCGATTTTTTGCACGGAATGAATAAAATTTTGGAATCGAACGACGTCGCAGTTGTACTTTTCAACGTCACAACAATCGACCAGCAGAACAGCGTGAGTTTTTTAAAATCAAAATAAATAGTTCTAAAGGGGTTTAGAAAATTCTATTTGTCATTTTATCCTTCGACAACGGACGTGTTCAGGGTCGCGGTGTTTAGGTGCTTTTCGCACGAGCTCTATCGAATATTCTAGCGCGCGCCTTCTACAATATTTTAAATTGTAGGGCAACGCGTTGTACCTTGGTCCCTTTGTACCTAGGGCAACTTTAGATTTTTCAATATTTGCGGGCTTTCGTGACCCATAATTTTCGATATTACGAATGCTACATTCTTATTTTTATTATTGCGATGAGTGGAAGAAAGCGAGAAGATACAGAAATTTCACAAGTGCGAGTGAGAGAAAATGATTAAAATTTTTAACTAACAATTAGTTTAATTTTCGGACAAGATTGATTTTAAAATTGATTATTGTGAATCGTGCTTAAAGCCGTGTGTGCACATTCGAGTTCGAAGTGGCACATTCCGATCTCGGGAAAATGAAGCGCGCCGCTCCGCGTCGCGCTTCATTTGCCTCCCTCGCTCGGAAATGTGCCACTTCTCACTCGAATGCGCACATTCTGGCATTTATTGACTGTAACTTAAAATACTTTAGATCGTTTTTTTTAAATTTTTTTTAATGGGTTGTAGCGAGTAAAAAAATTCGAACTTCACATTTATACTGGGGTGGGACAAAAAATTTTTTTTTTATGTTCAAGGTATAAATTATGGCTTATAAAAACGGAAAAAATATTGTTTTAATATCTTAAGGTGCCCCAGTAATTTTAAAACTTGATAATGAATACACAGTAAAACCTCGTTTTACAGACACCTCCTTTTGGGGAACACAATTTTGATGGCGGAGAGAAATCTCTATGCTTTAGGGGAGGTTGGCCTAAAGCGAGTAGGTAGCCCAAAGCGGGTAACGGCCCTTATGTGGATATGTTATATATTAGTTGAAATTTATATATTTATTTATACTGCCAGTACCCAGCCTAATTGATGTCATACTACTTTTGACACCTAAGTTGCTTAATAACGTCAAAAAATTAAAAAACAAAAAATTTAATAATTTTGTAAAATGTTTGAAATTAATTTAACTTCAATTGCTACTAAAACCCTTCACATTAACCCATTTTTTATAATGGGGTTTTCTTTTACAATAAACTAGTTTTATTTTTTTAACTAAATATTTTAATATCCATCCATTATTTTTTACGTTAATGTATCAAAACTAAGAAATGTGTGTTTGGGAAAAGCGGGTAGGTACCCTCTTTGCTTGTACCAGAAAGAGTAATTTTATTATAATTGATAGGAACTAGTTGATAGGAGTAAATTGGTATTAAAAATAAGTGATTTAAAACGTTGAAGCAATTAAGATTTAAAAACAATGATAAACCGAAGTAATAATAAGATTGGAACAAATTAGCAGGTATAATATGAAAATGCTTAATATAACTTAATACTAATGTTACTGTCAAGAACATGTCAAGTGTAGACAATTTTTTTCAAAGGTTTTGATTAATCCAATTGGTTTATGAGAGCCTACCCGCTTTAGGCCCCACGGTGGGGCAAAGCGGTTATTTTCTGACATTTTATATTTTTGAATTTATTTCTACAATTAAAGCAAAAATGTAATTATTTTTTTTTTATAAAATTAAAGTTTAATAATTGTATTACGTAAATCTAAAAAAGAAACACTTTTTTTTAGCCGAAGTGGTTCATATTAATCGATGAACCTTAACCTACCCGCTTTAGGCCACCTTCCCCTATATGCATTTTAGTTCTGTTTATTTTAGACGGACGCCTATCTTACACGGAGAAAAAATTACATGACCATGGGTGTCCGTTTATGCGAGGTTTTACTGTAATTATAAAAATTGTTCTAAAAACTGCAAAGTATCGGCTTTAAAGACAATTAAATATTTAAAAAAACATTATTGCTATTTAAACAAAATATCAACGTCCAATTTTTTATTAAAGTCAAAATCGAGTTGAGAATAATCAAATTTGGAAATTTTTGAATGTTGTTAAGGATTCTAAACAAAAAAAAAATTGTTACGCTTAAAATCAAAAATTTAAATTCATTATCAATTTCAAAAATTAGCAGGACACCTCAAGATATTAAAAAAATGTTTTTCGTTTTTTTATAAGCTACAATTTGTACCCTCAAGGTAAAAAACAAAATTTTTGGCCCACCTATAATTAAATAATTATTATTAGTAAAAATTGTTACTAATAGGGCAACCTGTTGTACCTTGGTCTCTTTGTACCTAGGGCAACTTTAATTTTTTTAATATTTGCTGGCTTTCGTGACCCATAATTTTCGATATTTCAAATACCACATTGAAAAACATTAATGTGAAGTTAGTAGCAGCTGGCCAATGTACTTTGTTAATGTATGAGATAAATTGAAATTTTTAATCGAAAAAAAGTAAGTCTTTAATATTCTTTTTACTTAAATATCTTATTGATTTTTATTACCTAATACCAAATGACTCATCGTAATAGAAAGATTATTTATTAATGTTTGCATAGTAGTCGTCTGATTTTGGTACAGCATAATTTTTAATTTTATTTTTTGAGTTTAAACATCAAGGGTCGGTGTGTTGTACCTCGGTCACTGTTAATAAATTGTATCTTGGCCCTAAGATCAACGTGCAATAAATAAAAATTTAGCTATACCTTTGTTATAAATTCTTATTTTTTTTTAAATTTGCTTCAGATAATATGCCTCGCAAGTCTAACGAAAATTTTTAATTTTTCCAAAGTTAACCATTAAGTATGTGAAATTTTAGTATACGAGAAAAGTTTTGTTAATTTTTGAAACAATTTTAATGCCATCTCAAAAAAGAACATTAGTAGTTCTTATAATCCAAAAATAAATATATAGTTTTTATAGAACAATGGCTTTTATTTTGCTTCATGTGAATAGAGCCAAGGTACATCACCTATGTTGTACCTAGGCCATAGATCCACTAATTTTTAAATTTTATAGCAATTTGAGTAAACGGTTGGTAATGCTTTCAAATATTTTAAGATGAATACTTTATTAGTGCCCCACTACGATGCAATTCATTTTATCAACAAATTGTTACATATACAATTTAAAAAAGAATACAAGTGAAAAGATGGCCAAGGTACAACAGATTCCACTATTTGAAAAAACAATTAATAGATTTTAAAAGACAATTACTTTAACCCCTTGACATACAAAAAAAACCGAATTTGATGAGTCCGAAAAAAACTATTAATTTGGCTCAACTTAACTGTTATGAGCATACACAAATAACGTAAAATAAATAATTAATAGTTTTTAAATATTTTGAAATATGTAGAGCAGTGTTTTCCAATCTTTTTTTAACATTCCCCACCTAAGCCATTCTAAAATTTTGATGCATATAATATATAACATAAATATTTTTTTATATTTAAAAATTGAATTATTCCATAAATGAAGCCTAATTACAACTTGTTCAAGACACAAGATTTAGGTTTTAGCAAGAAATCACTGAGAAATTATTAAGAAAAAAGAAACAATTAGTAAATTTTAAAAACATAAACTAAAAAATATTTTTATATCGATAGCTCGAATTTTTGATAACGCGAATTATTTTTAGTTTCTCTTCAACTTCGACCTATCGAGGTTTGACTGTATTTAATTTTATAAATTTAATATTTCTGAACAATTCAGATAATTTATTTATTGAGTTTTCTCCAATATTAATTTTATTTGAGTAAATTAATGATCTTCAAAGTTTTTTGAAAAACCACAAATTCTGTATTTACTCTATTTGAGTTTGCTGAAAATACATAATAATATTTTTTTCATCAAAATTTTCTTTTAAATTTACCGGAAATTTACCGGAAATTTACCGGAAATGTGCCACTTTGAGCTCGAATGCGCACACTCGGCTTTAAGCACACTTTACCAGAATTAATTTACTCTCTGGACAATTCCCAATTAAATATTACAGAATTATATTAATAACAAAATTCCCAAATCGCCAATTTTGTGCCTTTTAACAAAATTATTGTTGAAAACATCCCTTTTTCGGAACATAAAATTGAATACAGTTCTTGACCTCTTAGAGACGTCAATATCTACAATGACACCCTAAACGATTGACGTCTCCTAGACTTCATTGTATGTCAAGGGGTTAATCTCTTTAAAAAAAAAAAATTAAGTACAGAATTTTAATTTAAAAATTCTCGTTAAAAATTTAGTACTTCTCCTTCGTGTCCTCGACTTTTGCCATCCACGAAGACCTAACAACTTTGTTCTTCGTCAACCACAAGCTGGCCGAATTTTTTCTAATCGAGGCAAGTCCAAATGTGAATTTTCCATTTATTAAAGCACTTATTTTTTTTACTTTATAACAAAAAACAGCTCGAATACAGAAATTTCATACGTCGCAACTTTGTGGCGATTTTTTTCTGGGGGCCCGAGCCCATCGATCGCTACTTCATCCGCAGCATCCACGAAATCCTCAAAGTCGTCGTCATAACAACGGCCAAAACGAACAGGTAAAAATTTTAAATTAAAAAAAAAACAGTAAAATAAGATAAAAATTACTGTAGGTTCCGAGTGTACTACAGTCAGGCAACGTCCCACAGGAAGCACCATCTGGAAATGGTGAACTGGTGGAATCGTGGCGACGGCCTTTTCCGCCGCCCCACCCTCCCCGACTCCAAGAAAATCTACCAGAATTTCAAGGGGAAAATTTTAAACGTCCCCGTGCTGCATGTGAGCTTAATCCTCATAATTCGAAGATTTTCGTTTTGAATTAATTTGTTTTTGGGGGGCCGAAGAAGCCCCCTTGGCACTTCGTGGAGTACAATAACGAGAGCATCGTGGTCTTGGGGGGACGGGACCATAAGCTGCTGTCCCTTTTGGCGCACAGGCTTAATTTTAGGTACCGCTACTTCGACCCCCCCGACCGCAGTCAAGGCTCGAGCATTTTGGCCAACGGGTCCTTCGAGGGCGTCTTGGGCCTGATCGGAAGTAGGGTAATTTGGTGGTATTTATATGGTGTTAAATTTTTTTGAAAAAAATGTATTGCAGAAGGCCGAGTTTTTTTTGGGCGACGTGACTTTGACCTTGGAGCGCTTGAACGCGGTGGAATTTTCCTTTTTGACACTTGCCGATAGTGTGGCCTTCGTGACGCACGCCCCCAGTCGGCTGAACGAGGCTTTGGCCCTTGTGCGGCCCTTCCACTGGCAGGTATTTGACGTGATGTGTTTTTGAAAAAAGTGCGCCTAAAAATAATTCTAAATTGGTTAGAACGGGGGTGGGGGCGCAGCAAAATAGAAACTTTAATCCAGTGTTTCCCAACGTGGGTCCCACGCCCCCACATGGGGGCAATTTAATGGTTTAGGGGGGCAATATCATTATTCAATTTGAACACGTACAGTTAGCCTAAGAAGTAATCAACATCCCAAAGCAGCACCTACTGTGAACGTGCTATTTTTAAACAATTAATAGAAAAAATTATTTGTTGTACTTATAAAAGCCGTCATAAATCTTCTTAAACACTATTTTTAACTAAAACCTGTCTCTTGGAATAGCTCGATTACGGTAAGTACTGTTTTTAGGGTGTTGATTACTTCTTAGGCTCACTGTGCTTGATTTTTAGTTATCTACCTATTATATGTGTTGAAAATTGATTTATTGTTTTTTTTTTAAAATAATTTTATAGTGATATCTTTCTAAACCCTAAATCTTGTGTCTTGAACAAGTTATAATTAGGTCTTTGAAATTTTTTTTTTGTGATATATGGAAAGATTATACAGTGTGTCCCAAATTGAGTAGGCTAACATGGGTATCTTTCTTATTAGTGAAGATAGAAGTTTGGTTAAATGAGCAATGTTTTGCAGTTTTAGGTGCCCATTAGATTCTGTTAAAAAAAATTTTAAATTCCGAATAGTTCCGAAGTTATCTTAAAAAAAACTGAAAATCGTCATTTTCTTTAATGTCAAATAACTTTGTAATTGTTTGTAATTATAAAATTTACAAAAAAAAGTTTAATATAAAAGTTACTAGGTTTCATAAAATACAGATAGAAATTAAGTCAAAATTAAATTCAAAATGGCGGTTTTCCAGATATTGATACCAACTTTCTTATTTTAAATGGACGCCATATTGGATTTTTACATAGTTGAATAGCATTTTTTTTTCTCTTTTCAACTATGTATAACAACCCATATTTAAATGAAAAATTATTAACAATATTTAATTTTTCTGTTTTAAATCAAGTAGCCATGAAAACTGTTAAAGTATGTTTGTGCAGCAACGCAGGAGCTTTTGTAACATTTAATGTAGGTACAAAACATATCATACTGCTCAGTTAAAAACTTTGCCATTTTGAATTATTTATAAGGCAATAATAATTATTATTCAAAAAACTTACAATATTAGTTAAAAAATAAATATAATGACGTTGGCTTGTATTATGCTGTTGAATTGTTCTTAGATAATTCATGGCTACTTGATTTAAAACAGAAAAATTAAATATTGTTAATAATTTTTTATTTAAATATGAATTGTTATACATAGTTGAAAAGAGAAAAAAAAATTCTATTTAAATATGTAAAAATCCAATATGGCGGCCATTTAAAATAAGAAAGTTTGTATCAATATCTTGAAAACTGCCATTTTGACTTCATTTCTATCTGTATTCTATGAAACCTAGTGACTTTTATATTAAACTTTTTTTTGTAAATTTTATAATTACAAAGTCATTTGACATTACAGAAAATGACGATTTTCCGATAACTTTTTACGATAACTTCGGAACTATTCGGAGTTTTAAAATTTTCTTAACAGAATCTGAATGGGCACCTAAAACTGCAAAACATTCCCCATTTAACCAAACTTCTATCTCTATTTGGGACACACTGTATATGTTTTATAACAAAACTATTCTTTTAAAAAAATTTTTCGCAATATTTCAAAAGTTGTATCAAAATAAAAATTAAATTTTCAATCCAGTACCGAAAACACGCCGAATGCTCCCGAACATATCCGAGCGTGTGCGACGTTTTAATGTTCGTTTTCATTCATTGCGGTTTATACAGAAATAATAAATGCAGTGTTTTGATCTATTTAATTCTTTTGTCATAGTTAAATACTCAAGTTTATATTGAAAATGTCGAACCTCGAAATTTATCGTTCTGGTTTTGTACCATTATGTACGAATACTACAAAAACAACTCCTGACAAAATGTTTTCGCAAAACTTATATTTTAGGTTAATAGGTAGGACAGGTTCGAAATAAAATTGTGTTTTTTATTATATTGTGTGCTCTTATTCCATTAAATATTAATGACAATTGGATATAAAGGTGTATATATTTTAAAATAATATTTCTGAGGCAGAAGAAATGAAATAATATTTTTGAAGCATTTTTTGCGCATGATACGATCGAGTTACGGGTTACCATGGAATTCAATATGATGAAATCTAGATACGTGTAATAGCCGTAAACGCTGTCCTGTTATTAAACAGCTATAACATTATGACGTCACAACGATGGTGACCAATAGTGGTGCGTTCAGTCACGTGATTTTTTTTTTAAATTTTATCAATTTTTAATTGCTTGAAAAAAATTTTTTCAAGTATTTTGCATTAAATTTAAATATTATTAATAATAAAGTTTTAAAATACAAAATTAAAAAATTCGGTGGGTGTACTTATGTACGCGCATGAGAAGTTATACTTCTTTGGTGTAACTAAATTAAATATAACCACGTGCAAAGATAAGTTCAATAAATACGAGGATGTGCGCATTCGAGCGAAAAGTGGCACATTTCCGAGCGAGGGAGGCAAATGAAGCGCGACGCGGAGCGGCGCGCTTCATTTTCCCGAGATCGGAATGTGCCACTTTGAGCTCGAATGTGCACACTCGGCTCTAAGCACGATTCACAATAATTTTGGTGCCGAAACATTAGTAAATCATTTTTATCGTTTCGTCTCACTCACACTAACGAGATTCTCGTATGTTTTCGCTCCCTTTAGCTCATTGCTATGGCAAAGACGTTTTTCGAAAATAAAATCGATATTTACTAACGTAACATTACATTTATGATTTGAAAGGCGAAAGATGGAGTAGGCAAATCAAATAAAACAAAGATGTGCGCGTTCGAGCGAAAGTGGCACATTTCCGAGCGAGGGACGCAAATGAAGCGCGACGCGGAGCGGCGCGCTTCATTTTCCCGAGATCGGAATGTGCCACTTTGAGCTCGAACGCGCACACTCGGTTTTAAGCCTCATTCACAAGTATTAATTTACTTTCTTACTTCATCTGTCGAATTTTCGTTAGCAGGTCGCCAAAAGAAGTATAACTTCAAAAATATTTATGTTATATAGGGGGGGTGCATTTATATTTTAGAATGACTTAGGTGGGGCATGTTAAAAAAAACGTTGGGAAACACTGCTTTAACCAAAGAACTTTGGGCCGAAGCCGAACAGGCGTTTAGAATGTGAAACCGTTGCAAATAATGAACATTAAACGAATTAATTGTTTTTTAGGTTTGGCCGGCGATTATTGTGACCGTTTTGGCTTCGGGTCCGATTTTGTATATGTTGATCGCTTTGCCCAATAGATGGCGACCCAGGTTTTTGATCGGGTCCCATTGGAGGTTGTTTTGCGACTGCTGTTGGTTTACGGTGACTTTATTTTTTAAGCAGAGTAAGTTTGAAAGATGCGGGGGTCGGTGGTTTAAAGGGGGTTGCGATTAATTTGTTTTTGTAGCCGGTAGGCAGCCGTCTTCGAGCCATAAATCGAGGTTCTTTATTATCCTTTTGTCCTTTTATGCGACTTACATCATTGCCGATATGTATTCGGCAAATTTGACTTCTTTGTTGGCTAAACCTGGAAGGGGTAGGTTGATATTAACTTAAGTAATCGTTGAAGGGGGATTTTATAATTGATTTTCGTTTTTTTTAGAGAGGGCCGTTAATAATTTGGTGGAGCTCGAACGGGCGATGATTACGAGGGGTTTCCAGTTATTTGTTGAGAAGCACAGTTCCAGCTATGGACTTTTGGAGGTTTGAAAATGATAATTTATTGAATCGCGTAGATGTAGAGGAACCTGTTGTACCTTGGTCTCTTTGTACCTAGAACAACTTTATTTTTTGTGATATTTGCGGCCTTTCCTGCCCCATATTTTTCGATATTACAAATGCCACATTGTTATTTTTATTATTGCGATGAGTGGGAGAGAGCGAGAAGATACAGAAATTTCGCAAGTGCGGGTGAGAGAAAATGATTGAAATTTTTAATGACATTTTTAACTAACAATTAGTTTAATTAACGAACACGATTGATTTTAAAGTTGATTATTGTGAATCGTGCTTAAAGCCGTGTGTGCACATTCGAGTTCGAAGTGGCACATTCCGATCTCGGGAAAATGAAGCGCGCCGCTCCGCGTCGCGCTTCATTTGCCTCCCTCGCTCGGAAATGTGCCACTTCTCACTCGAATGCGCACATCTTGGCATTTATTTACTTTAACTTAAAATACGTAAGATAGTTTTTTTTTTAATTTTTTAATGGGTGGGAAGCGAGTAAAAAAATTCAAACTTCACATTTATACTGGGGTGGGACAAAAATTTTTTTTTTATGTGTAGAGTACAAATTATAGCTTATAAAAACGAAAAAAATATTGTTTTAATATCTTAAGGCAGTGGTTTCCAACCTTTTTGTACCTGCGCCCCCTTTTAAAAAATAAAAATTGTTGCGCCCCCTTAATTTTTCTAACAATCTCATTTCATAAATACTCAACTGATATTATAATTTATTTAATGGGCTACAAAACAATATACAACATTATGTAAAAATATATATACAAATTTTTTGATACCTATTCGACTTTTTTGGTTTATATTCGAAAATGATATTTTGGAAACAGCTGCATGCCCCCCTTGCAACAGTCTCGCGCCCTCCTAGGGGGGCGCGCCCCACAGGTTGGAAACCACTGTCTTAAAGTGCCCCAGTAATTTTAAAACTTGATAACGAATACACAGTAAAACCTCGTTTTACAGACACCTCCTTTCGGGGAACACAATTTTGATTGCGGAGAGAAATCTTTATGCTTTATATGCATTTTAGTCCTGTTTATTTTAGACGGACGCCTCTCTTACACGGATAAAAAATTACATGACCATGGGTGTCCGTTTATGCGAGGTTTTACTGTAATTATAAAAATTGTTCTAAAAACTGCAAAGTATCCACTTTAAAGACAATCAAATATTTAAAAAAAATAATTAATGCAATTTAAAAAAAATAACGTTCAACTTGTTATTAAAGTCAAAATCGAGTTGAGAATAATCAAATTTGGCAATTTTTGAATGTTGTTAAAGATTCTAAACCAAAAAAAAATTGTTTCGCTTAAAATCAAAAATTTAAATCCATTATCAATTTCAAAAATTAGCAGGACACCTCAAAATATTTAAAAAAAAAATTCTCTTTTGTTATAAGCTACAATTTGTACCCTCAAGGTAAAAAAACAAAATTTTTTGGCCCACCTATAATAAACTAATTATTATTAGTAAAATTGTTACTTATAGGGCAACCTGTTGTACCTTGGTCCCTTTGTACCTAGGGCAACTTTATTTTTGTTAATATTTGCGGGCTTTTGTGACCCATAATTTTCGATATTTCAAATGGCACATTGACAGACATTAACGTAAAGTTGGCAGCAGTTGGCTAATGTCTTTGTTAATGTATGAGATCAATTGAAATTTTTAATCGATAAAAAGTAAGTTTTTTTATATTCTTTTTACTTAAAAATCTTATTGATTTTTATTACCTAATAACAAATTACTCATCGTAATAGAAAGATTATTTATTGTTGGCATAGTAGTGGTCCGATTTTGGCACAGCATAACTTTAATTTTATTTTTGAGTTTAAACATCAAGGGTCGGTGTTGTTGTACCTCGGTCGCTGTCAATAAGTTGTACCTTGACCCCAAGATCAACGTGCAATAAATAAAAATTTAGATATACCTTTGTTACAAATTCTTATTTTTTTTTATTTTGCTTGAGATAACATGCCTCGCAAGTCTAACGAAAAATTTAAATTTTTGCAAAGTTAACCATTAAGTATGTGAAATTTTAGTACACGAGAAAAGTTTTGTTAATTTTTGAAACAATTTTAGTACCATCTCAAAGAAGAACATTAGTAGTTCTTATAATCCAAAAATAAATATATAGTTTTCGTAGAACAAAAGGTTTTATTTTGCTTAATGTGAATAGAGCCAAGGTACATCACCTCCGTTGTACCTAGGCCATAGATCCACTAATTTTTAAATCTTATAGCAATTTGAGTAAACGGTTGGTAATGCATTTAAATATTTTATGATGAATACTGTATTAGTGGCCCACTACGATGCAATTCATTTTATCAACAAATTGTTACATATACAATTTAAATTACAAATGAAAAAGGGCAAAGGTACAACAGGTTCCCCTACAATTTATTTAAATTTATTTACTATTTTTATGTGTTTTTTGTTAAGAAACTTGGTTGAGAAGTTTAATTGTATCAAAACACAACAACCAGGGTTTTCTTACAGAAAATTGTGTTTCAATTTAAATTAATTTGAAAAGATGCTTGAAAACACAACTAAGTTATAAATTTTTTAGCTTTTTTAATGTGTTATCTCGCTAGAGAACCACAAAACATTGCAATGAACGAAGCCGGTTATTATTGGTAGCCCCCACGAGCCCTAGAAGCATTTGCAAGGGAAATAAACCATAGTGGCCATAGGCATACGCATCTTTTAGTCTAAGGGACAGCAAATTAGGAATTTCCTGTAGGTAAATAATTTACAATTAATATAAATGTGCACTTATTACATTAGGTACTTAAGTATTTAATTCAAAAGGCAATATTCATGAATCTTCAGCAAGAATACAACAATAATTAGGCATATGAACATAATTAACGAGCTAATAGTATGGGGGTCAAAAAATCCAAGGCGCAGCAGTCTAGATGTAGGGAAACACAGCTGCTCCTCTCGGTACGCCCATGATAGTGGCACAAGAAGTCTTCAAAGTTATTAAACAACTGCCAAATGTCACCTGTAAATGGACTCGCATCATATTTGTATAAGGCTTTTATATTAGAAAATTATTAGCATTCTAAAATAAAAATATTTTAACGTAGAAATCGTATTTCCACAAATATAGTTTGAGCGCCATCTACAAGTGACATTTGGCAATTGATTTATAACTTTAAATACTTCTAGTGTCACTATGACACATTTCTGCCGAAAACGCTATCAATAATAGTCGCATTCGTTCAGTGCAATGTTTCCTGGTTTTTCTTGTCACCAGTTTTTGAATAACATTTTATTTATTTTTTTGTGAACAGAACGGCACGGGACTTTACGGACGACTTTGGACCATGATGACTAAAAACCAGCCATCTTTCGTCGTGAATTCGGTCGAAGACGGCGTCCAATTAGTAGGAAATTCGAAAGAGGCTGCTTTTGTGGCTGGTCGAGAAACCCTGTTCTTCGACATCCAAAGATTTGGTAGTTTTAAGGTTCTTTCTTTTATCTTAGAATTAATACAATTCTTTTTGTAGGCGCAAAGGACTTCCATTTGAGCGAAAAGTTAAACACAGCTTACTCCGCGATCGCTTTTCAAATCGGTTGTCCGTACATCGAAAACGTCAATCGAATGTAACTGGCTTTTTCCTCGTTAAAATTATTTTTTTTTTTTTTATTATTAGATTAATGCAGATATTTGAAGCGGGGATTTTAACTAAGATGACAGAGAATGAATACGAGAAACTTGAGAAACAGCAAGTGGCCACAAAGTCCTCGAATCAAAAGAACGAAGGGGACTCGACGACGTTCAAGAAGGAGACCAGGAAGGCTTCGAAAGCGATGGAGGACAACGAAAAACTACAACCAATTAGTATTAAAATGTTACAAGGAGCTTTTTATTTATTATTCATTGGGCACACTTTATCCGGTACTTAAAATTTAATTTTTTTTTATTCTAATTATTTAATTTATTTATTTACTGTTAATTGTTATTTTCGGTTGATATATTTTGTGTTTCTAGCATTGGTTTTGACTGTGGAAATAACGATACTTAAGCACCAGCACAAATGCAGGGATTATAAGAAGAAGATTTGTAAAAGGGCAAGAGGGACAAAGAAAAGGATTAAATATTACGTTTCTAAGTTTTTGGGGTATCTCAGAGGTCGAATTGAACATGCTCTTCGTGAAGCCTACATCGACACATTGGACTACATGGAATAGCAATGTTTTTATTGGTATTCATAATTAAAACTGACTTTGTTATGTAAGATTGAGTTTAGAAGATAGTAATTTTAATGGCCCATTCGATGGTAGAATTATTTTTTAGTTGCCCGTTTGTGGTGTCATTGCCCCATGCTTCCCCTCTAAAATAAAAATTTTCGATACAAATTAAATGAATAAAAATACGTACCCCTTGATTCACAAAAAAAATCGTAGCGCCCTTATTTTGATCCAATCATTAAAAACGACACGGATTCGGAATCCTGAGGCTTTTTTACATAAGATACATGTAAAATAAATATAGGGCGCAACGTAAATTTTTCGAACATAAAAAATTGCAATTTTAGCAGCTCATTTTGGCACGATTTTGAACTTTCAAAAAATTGTAGCGCCGTTATTTACGGACCAATATTTAAAAACTATACATATTCGGATTTGGCAGCCTCTTTGGCTTCAGATAGGCATAAGAAACCATAGGCGTGCTATTCCAAAGCTTTGGGAAAACGTTTTGAAAATTCAAAATCGATGGGTTTTAACCCATGTCTTTTTGAGAAAAAATGAAAAAAATAGAATTGCTTTATATTGCGAGGGGACGTTCCTACGTACCCCTAGTAACTATAACCGGTGTCATTTCCCCGCGCTTCCCCTCTAAAATAAAAATTTTCGATACAAACTAAAAGTTTAAAAATACGTACCCCTTGATTCACAAAAAAAATCGTAGCGCCCTTGTTTTGATCCAATCATTAAAACGACACGGATTCGGAATCCTGAGGCTTTTTTACATAAGATACATGTAAAATAAATATAGGGTGCAACGTAAATTTTTCGAACATAAAAAATTGCAATTTTAGCAGCTCATTTTGGCACGATTTTGAACTTTCAAAAAATTGTAGCGCCGTTATTTACGGACCAATATTTAAAAACTATACATATTCGGATTTGGCAGCCTCTTTGGCTTCAGATAGGCATAAGAAACCATAGGCGTGCTATTCCAAAGCTTTGGGAAAACGTTTTGAAAATTCAAAATCGATGGGTTTTAACCCATGTCTTTTTGAGAAAAAATGAAAAAAATAGAATTGCTTTATATTGCGAGGGGACGTTCCTACGTACCCCTAGTAACTATAACCGGTGTCATTTCCCCGCGCTTCCCCTCTAAAATAAAAATTTTCGATACAAACTAAAAGTTTAAAAATACGTACCCTTGATTCACAAAAAATCGTAGCGCCCTTATTTTGATCCAATCATTAAAAACGACACGGATTCGGAATCCTGAGGCTTTTTTACATAAGATACATGTAAAATAAATATAGGGTGCAACGTAAATTTTTCGAACATAAAAAATTGCAATTTTAGCAGCTCATTTTGGCACGATTTTGAACTTTCAAAAAATTGTAGCGCCGTTATTTACGGACCAATATTTAAAAACTATACATATTCGGATTTGGCAGCCTCTTTGGCTTCAGATAGGCATAAGAAACCATAGGCGTGCTATTCCAAAGCTTTGGGAAAACGTTTTGAAAATTCAAAATCGATGGGTTTTAACCCATGTCTTTTTGAGAAAAAATGAAAAAAATAGAATTGCTTTATATTGCGAGGGGACGTTCCTACGTACCCCTACTAACTATAACCGGTGTCATTTCCCCGCGCTTCCCCTCTAAAATAAAAATTTTCGATACAAACTAAAAGTTTAAAAATACGTACCCCTTGATTCACAAAAAAAATCGTAGCGCCCTTATTTTTGATCCAATCATTAAAAACGACACGGATTCGGAATCCTGAGGCTTTTTTACATAAGATACATGTAAAATAAATATAGGGTGCAACGTAAATTTTTCGAACATAAAAAATTGCAATTTTAGCAGCTCATTTTGGCACGATTTTGAACTTTCAAAAAATTGTAGCGCCGTTATTTACGGACCAATATTTAAAAACTATACATATTCGGATTTGGCAGCCTCTTTGGCTTCAGATAGGCATAAGAAACCATAGGCGTGCTATTCCAAAGCTTTGGGAAAACGTTTTGAAAATTCAAAATCGATGGGTTTTAACCCATGTCTTTTTGAGAAAAAATGAAAAAAATAGAATTGCTTTATATTGCGAGGGGACGTTCCTACGTACCCTAGTAACTATAACCGGTGTCATTTCCCGCGCTTCCCTCTAAAATAAAAATTTTCGATACAAACTAAATGTTTAAAAATACGTACCCCTTGATTCACAAAAAATCGTAGCGCCCTTATTTTGATCCAATCATTACAAACGACACGGATTCGGAATCCTGAGGCTTTTTACATAAGATACATGTAAAATAAATATAGGGTGCAACGTAAATTTTCGAACATAAAAATTGCAATTTTAGCAGCTCATTTTGGCACGATTTTGAACTTTCAAAAAATTGTAGCGCCGTTATTTACGGGCCAATATTTAAAAATTATACATATTCGGATTTGGCAGCCTCTTTGGCTTCAGATAGGCATAAGAAACCATAGGCGTGCTATTCCAAAGCTTTGGGAAAACGTTTTGAAAATTCAAAATCGATGGGTTTTAACCCATGTCTTTTTGAGAAAAAATGAAAAAAATAGAATTGCTTTATATTGCGAGGGACGTTCCTACGTACCCTAGTGACTATAACCGGTGTCATTTCCCCGCGCTTCCCCTCTAAAATAAAAATTTTCGATACAAACTAAATGTTTAAAAATACGTACCCCTTGATTCACAAAAAAAATCGTAGCGCCCTTATTTTCGATCCAATCATTACAAACGACACGGATTCGGAATCCTGAGGCTTTTTTACATAAGATACATGTAAAATAAATATAGGGCGCAACGTAAATTTTTCGAACATAAAAAATTGCAATTTTAGCAGCTCATTTTGGCACGATTTTGAACTTTCAAAAAATTGTAGCGCCGTTATTTACGGGCCAATATTTAAAAATTATACATATTCGGATTTGGCAGCCTCTTTGGCTTCAGATAGGCATAAGAAACCATAGGCGTGCTATTCCAAAGCTTTGGGAAAACGTTTTGAAAATTCAAAATCGATGGGTTTTAACCCATGTCTTTTTGAGAAAAAATGAAAAAAATAGAATTGCTTTATATTGCGAGGGACGTTCCTACGTACCCTAGTAACTATAACCGGTGTCATTTCCCGCGCTTCCCTCTAAAATAAAAATTTTCGATACAAACTAAATGTTTAAAAATACGTACCCCTTGATTCACAAAAAAAATCGTAGCGCCCTTATTTTCGATCCAATCATTACAAACGACACGGATTCGGAATCCTGAGGTTTTTTACATAAGATACATGTAAAATAAATATAGGGTGCAACGTAAATTTTCGAACATAAAAATTGCAATTTTAGCAGCTCATTTTGGCACGATTTTGAACTTTCAAAAAATTGTAGCGCCGTTATTTACGGACCAATATTTAAAAACTATACATATTCGGATTTGGCAGCCTCTTTGGCTTCAGATAGGCATAAGAAACCATAGGCGTGCTATTCCAAAGCTTTGGGAAAACGTTTTGAAAATTCAAAATCGATGGGTTTTAACCCATGTCTTTTTGAGAAAAAATGAAAAAAATAGAATTGCTTTATATTGCGAGGGGACGTTCCTACGTACCCCTACTAACTATAACCGGTGTCATTTCCCCGCGCTTCCCCTCTAAAATAAAAATTTTCGATACAAACTAAAAGTTTAAAAATACGTACCCCTTGATTCACAAAAAAAATCGTAGCGCCCTTATTTTTGATCCAATCATTAAAAACGACACGGATTCGGAATCCTGAGGCTTTTTTACATAAGATACATGTAAAATAAATATAGGGTGCAACGTAAATTTTTCGAACATAAAAAATTGCAATTTTAGCAGCTCATTTTGGCACGATTTTGAACTTTCAAAAAATTGTAGCGCCGTTATTTACGGACCAATATTTAAAAACTATACATATTCGGATTTGGCAGCCTCTTTGGCTTCAGATAGGCATAAGAAACCATAGGCGTGCTATTCCAAAGCTTTGGGAAAACGTTTTGAAAATTCAAAATCGATGGGTTTTAACCCATGTCTTTTTGAGAAAAAATGAAAAAAATAGAATTGCTTTATATTGCGAGGGGACGTTCCTACGTACCCCTACTAACTATAACCGGTGTCATTTCCCCGCGCTTCCCCTCTAAAATAAAAATTTTCGATACAAACTAAATGTTTAAAAATACGTACCCTTGATTCACAAAAAAATCGTAGCGCCCTTATTTTGATCCAATCATTACAAACGACACGGATTCGGAATCCTGAGGCTTTTTACATAAGATACATGTAAAATAAATATAGGGTGCAACGTAAATTTTCGAACATAAAAATTGCAATTTTAGCAGCTCATTTTGGCACGATTTTGAACTTTCAAAAATTGTAGCGCCGTTATTTACGGACCAATATTTAAAACTATACATATTCGGATTTGGCAGCCTCTTTGGCTTCAGATAGGCATAAGAAACCATAGGCGTGCTATTCCAAAGCTTTGGGAAAACGTTTTGAAAATTCAAAATCGATGGGTTTTAACCCATGTCTTTTTGAGAAAAAATGAAAAAAATAGAATTGCTTTATATTGCGAGGGGACGTTCCTACGTACCCCTACTAACTATAACCGGTGTCATTTCCCCGCGCTTCCCCTCTAAAATAAAAATTTTCGATACAAACTAAATGTTTAAAAATACGTACCCCTTGATTCACAAAAAAAATCGTAGCGCCCTTATTTTTGATCCAATCATTAAAAACGACACGGATTCGGAATCCTGAGGCTTTTTTACATAAGATACATGTAAAATAAATATAGGGTGCAACGTAAATTTTTCGAACATAAAAAATTGCAATTTTAGCAGCTCATTTTGGCACGATTTTGAACTTTCAAAAAATTGTAGCGCCGTTATTTACGGACCAATATTTAAAAACTATACATATTCGGATTTGGCAGCCTCTTTGGCTTCAGATAGGCATAAGAAACCATAGGCGTGCTATTCCAAAGCTTTGGGAAAACGTTTTGAAATTTTAAAATCGATGGGTTTTAATACTTTAATAATTTTTTTAATTGTTTAGATGTCTCGACCCCATGTTATAAACAATGAATCGTCAAATAGTCGTCTTAGAAAATACTTTCGCAAGGAAATTATTCTTGGTTCGTCTTCAAAGACTTCAATCCAGGAGCCTTTGGGTATTCTGATCCCGCAGCAGCAACAGGCTTATCGATGGGGAAGATTCATATCCAGAATTGTTGTATTAAGGACATTAATTTAGTTAATATTATGCGAATTTTTTGTATGCAGAATTGTTTAAAAGAGTTTGCTCCATGTTTGATGTAATTGGAAACACCATCTCTGTTAACGAGTGTGGTTTTTAATATTTTTTAATTTGTATTCAACAATTAATATTTGTATTCTTTTATTTTCAAAGTTACCTTTAAACAATCAAGATAAATTTTGTTAATAACCTTGTATCTCTTTGAAGATAAATATTCTTTCTATTTTTGTTATTTGAATCTTAAATTTCTTGGATTGTTTAAAGATTACTCCCAAGTTATATTTAGTTTATTTTTAACACCTGTTATTTATTTATTTTCACATCTTTTGTAATTTACTTATGTCATTTGAAACTTACATTATTTTTGTTATTCATATCTCAACTTGCGACATCAAAATTATTTTCCTACTTCTACTTTTCTTAATAATTTCATCTCTTCTTTAACTTTCATTTAGTATTCTGTATATTTTTTCTATTCTCTTTACACATTTTATTTAATTTTTAGTTTATTATTTATTTAAATTTCCGTAATTGTTTAGAACTTATACGCGTTTGCTCTATAAATACCCACCATCACTTTTGAGCTTCTTTTTGTATTGTTTTGTTGATATTTAATTATTCTAAAAATATTAAAGCCACCCTCTTTTCATTTAATCATTGGACCGTGCGTTTAGATGTTTTTATTTTTAAATCTTGTTTATTCTTCGAACTTTCTTTAACTTTTGAATTTTATTGCAAAATTAATTCATGTTTACTTAGATTTTTTTGAAATTTGTTAAAAAATACTACTTATACTTTTCATTTAATTTATTATTTTTTGGATTTCCTTTTTTAATATTTCACATCTTTATCTTTTAAATACTTACCTTCTTTGTTGTCTTCCCTTGATTTATGTAGCACTTTGAAGGGCACTTAACTTTTATGTATTATTACTTTTATCAAATAACGTCATTCCACCCACATATTATTATTTGATCTTTTTACACACACTTAAAACACTTTCCTTTTCCCTTTTCTTTATAGTATGTAATTAATAACTAATTGTAAAAAAAGTTGCAATCCTAAGATTGACGTGCAAATCACTCTTAATTTACACATTACCCATGAGGTTTCTTAATTCATTACAATAAAAACAATCGTAAGGGTTGCAACTTTTATTATATTAAAACGTGGTTATTTTATTTATTAATATAATTGTAATAATTATTAAATTAATATTAATTAGTTATTAATGGTTGAATTATTTATTTTTGAGCCGCGGACTTCAAAAATGTGTAATTCAACCTTCTTAACTGTTAAATTTAAACTCTGTAACAGAACTTGTACATATTATCATATAAAATAAAGAGTCTTTATCGTTACCCGAATTTTAATAATTAATTGCAAGAGCAAGAGCAAGAGTCAGTTTACATTTAATACTACTTGAAGCATTTTTGCAAAAATCTATTTTGCCTAACCGTATTAACGTGCAAATTTTTTCTTTTATTCCCGCCAAAAGTTTCGACTAACCTTTTCTCACTTCTGTACTCCTGTTACAAATCGACAAAATTTGGTGCATTTTGTCCAAGTTTTCCTCAAAAATTTTTGTAGCCTGCGGATATAGTTTTCTTAATTTTGCAAACCGAACTAAATTTCGTCAATTTGTAACAGGATCACATGATATATGAGGAGGTATTCAAAATCAAAAATTTTTAAAGAGTTTTGTTAAAGTTTCGTTTAATTTTTATATTTTTTTATGTAGGTAAATTTTAAATTAAAACAAAATTAGACGTGTACATAAATTATATTTATTTCCCCAATTCTCCCCCTATACATCCCCTGCTTATTATTAACTACGTCTACGATAACAAATCAAAATATATACAATTTGAAAAATTAATAATAATTAAAAACTAAGTGTCTTATAAAATAAATAATTAATTTTGCACGTGATAAGAGTTTAGTATAAAGTTCGAGGGATGTGAGTTAACGGAGGAAGTTAGAGCGACACACACTCTTCTCGTCGAAAGCTAGTTCGGTAATGGAATTTTTAACAATCTTTTGTAGAGGCCATCCAAAATAATTTTTATATTCGTCATGCGTCGACGTAGAGCAACCGATAGGTGAGTAGCGATGACGTCACTTTTTGAGGCCCCCTCTAATGGACATATGGCGGAACTACCGGCTTTATTATAGGCATCTTCATTACCGGCCACGGCTGCAACCCGTCATACAAACACATAGCCGCCATGTGCTTGTATGACTGGTTGCCGCCCTTCACCAATTATATTTCTGAAAAACAAACATAAATCAAAAACTATAAATAAAAAAACATTAAATGTTAATTACTAAATTTAGCACAGAGAAATATTATAAAGAACTAAATGTATTACAATTAAAAAGCTTAAAAGATAGTAAACTAATTTGCAGTTAAAAAGTAAAATAAAATCTTTACGTTTGAAGCTCTTTCCATGTCGATTGGAATACCTCCATTCCAAATTCCTATTCAGCGAAGGCTATTTGTAAGAATGTATATCATCTCAAAGGGGTTAATTCTACACTTCAAACCTAAAATAAATTATTATAGACTACAAATCAAACTCTGCATAAGCAGTACGTACCCTCCCCTTTTCTTATTTGAAAACAATGAGCAACTTATAATATTGTAAGTACTCATTCTATGATTTCTTTCAATTTCCTGCACAATTAATAATATATTTACATTTTGATACCATCACTCTTCTAACCTAAAAGCAACCGAGTATAAGAACAGCCATAATAAAACTAAACTAACATATAGTTAAAATATAATCTAAAGGACAAATTACTTACATTAATCTTTAATTACAGAAGCAAGAATAACGATCATCCTTTAATAAAAAAGACCATGTATCAAAGTTGACAAGGAAATTAGTTTCCAATGGGAAGTATTCACATCAGATCAACTTCCTCCATAACTTCTGGTGCCATTGATTATATAAAAAGCCTCCATCTCCTGCTGAAGTAAGAAAAGTAAACGTTAGTAAATTAGTTCATTTTAGATTATCGAAGAGCGATCAATGTGCCACTATAAAATTAAGCAGAGCTATACATCAAATATAAAAACAAAGTACTTGTCTTAGATTAAGTATGAACAATACTTAAAACTTAAAATTTGATGTAAAATACTTATAAAAGCTAATTACAATAGACAAAAAAAACTTCACCAATGATCTTAATCGATCATTTAAAAAGCTTCCTTCAAAGCTTAGGGTGCTATAAAAAAAACTTGATAAATCTAGTAAAAGCTACAATGATTCTTAATGTGACAAGATTAAAAGTACCAGTATGCCAAAACGCAAAGAGAAATAAAATAAAGGTTGCTTACTCCATTGAAACCTATTTGGGGTGTGCTTTTGGTAAAATCCTTTGTTCAGATTCGGGGATACAAGTTGCATTTATCTGTTTGCGATGGTTTTTAATTCCAGGCCGATGCCTTCAAACTAAATTCGTCCAAATTTTTAATCGCCATTTTAAGGTGGTTTGTGGACTCCTTTCCAATTGGAAGACCGTTTTGCTAAGGTCTAAGACCAGTCTTCCACGTCCTACAATAAGTTAATCAAGTTAGAATCGGTACAACAAAAGTAAGATGAGCTTTGGACAATATATAAAAATGCGACAATTCAAAGCGGCTTTAAAGGTTGAAATGTGAGTTAATTATTCACAAATTCTTCAATAAACCCAAAACACCTAATATTTGAAGTAAAATACTGATAATTGCAATAGTAAACTTAATCGAAGCCGAAGCACACTGAAATTAATAGCTAAAAGAAAATGTGTATTACAAAACACTCACCAAAGTTGTTAATAATGCACATTGTTAAGAAAAATCAAATATTAACACGTACAATTAGTTTAAATCAATTAAATTAAACAACGAAATATTGCTCGACCAGAAAAAGGTAATGGCGACAATAACAAAAGAAAAATGACATTTCTCAAAGGACTTCGGTAGATACCTATAATACAACGGCGAAAGTAGTAGTTCAGCACTTGCTTCTAAGATGGCGCAACGACAATTCAAAAATATAGTAAATTCTAAATAACATAAATAAACACTGAAGCAAAAATACAATAAAATATTTAAACCAAACCGAGACCGTAGAAAGCAACTATTACTCAAAAATAATTTGGAAATGGATTAAAACCAAATATACAAACGTGCAAATTGACCTTAAAGCATTAAAATAGAACTATCAATTAATTATAGCTTCGCCTTGCGTAGTTAGTAACAAATATAACAACAAAACAATTTATTATTTTCAACTTGTGCCTTGCAAAAATTTGTAAACGACCGAAAAGTCTTTATTAGCCATTCCATGTGCGGCTAAGGTCCTATAAATCTGGTGAGCGGCCGAGCCCAAAGGAATCGGGGCCCCACAACTGACGGCCACGTTGGCAGCGAGCGCCAAGTCTTTGGCAATTAATTTAGTCTGGAAGCCTCCATTGTAATCGTCCGAAGAAGGAACATTTGGCATAATCCCAGGGACGGGATTGTATGTATCGGAGGACCAGCATCTTCCGTGGAAGTATTAACGACTTGCGTCAACGTCTTCAGATCCAATCCCATTTTCGCCCCCAAATTCATCCCCTCAGCTATACCGATCATGCTGATGCCCAAAATCAAATTATTACAGAGCTTGGCAATCTGCCCCGCACCAGGTCCACCGCAGTGCATAATCCTTCCGCCCATCTGCAACAGATACGGTTCCACTTTCTTCGCCACCTCTTCTTTGCCGCCGATCATGAACGTCAAAGTTGCGGCCGAAGCCCCCGTCACGCCGCCGGAGACGGGAGCGTCGACGAACTGAATGCCGGCGCCTCCGGCGAGCTGGTGCAGCTCTTGGGCCGTCAAAGGGTTTATGGTGGAGCTGTCGACCAAAAGGGCGCTCTTGCTGATGCCCTTCAAAATGCCATCTTCTGCGGTCAGGACCTTTTTGACGACGTCCCCTTCGGGGAGCATGGTGATGACGAAATCGACGTCGGTGGCGGCTTCCTGGGGCGTGGAGCAGACCTGGGCGCCCGTCACGCTCTGGGCCGCCGATTTGGAGACGTCGTACACCTTCAGGCTTCGACCCTTTTTGATGAGGTTGTTCGCCATTCTGGCGCCCATGTTTCCTATGCCTATGAAGCCGACATCGCTCTTATTGCGTTCTAGAAATGATGAATTTTTTTTAATATGTTATTTTAGTAATTAGGTGATCGTACATACGTTGGAAGTGTTTGCGGGTGGTGTTCAGAAGAAGTAAGGCGCGTTTTTCTAGCATTTTGGCTGCGGGGGGTTGTGACCTGGCCGGCACAGATCGAACAATGAAACTGATATGGAATACTCGGCTGATAGTTTATGATTCTGATAGAAAGTTGTTTGTACGGCAACGAAGCTATTTTTAGACTGGGGACACGCGTTTGCGGTAACCTCGAATTAATTCTGTTGGATATGTTGCCTAAATGGTTGATGACGACTAATGAGAATCTTCTGATAAACAGATTCCATTGAAAAACTGTGATTTTTGTGTGATTGTTTTTTTTTTAGAAGTCCGATGATTAAATTGAACGAATTTATATGTTTTTGACGTTATACTTCTTAAACTGGCTTTTTTATGGCCTCCCCCGCTTGCCATTTTTGAAAAATAAAAGCTCGGAAGGATAATATTGTTAAAAGATGGAAGATATGGTTTTTTTAATTTTTAATGAGTGGGAGCGAGTGAAAAGATACAAGAATACCATAAGTGCGAGTGAGAGGGAACGATGAAAATTGCTTTAATATTGTATTTAGTAAACATTGTTAGCTAACATTTAATTTTTGAAGGTATACGATTGTTTTTAAAGTTGATTATTGTGAATAGTGGTTAAAGCCGAGTGTGCGCATTCGAGCTCAAAGTGGCACATTCCGATCTCGGGAAAATGAAGCGCGCCGCTCCGCGTCGCGCTTCATTTGCCTCCCTCGCTCGGAAATGTGCCACTTTTCGCTCGAATGCGCACATCCTCGTTTTATTAAATTTAGTATACTAAACTTTCCTTCAAAGCAAAAAATTAATAAAATATCGATTATATGTTCGAAAACGTATTTTACCATAGCAATGAGTGGAAGCGAGCAAAAAGATACGACAATCGCATAAGTGCGAGTGAGAGAGAATGATAAAAAATTATTTACTAATTTTTTGTGACCAAAATTATTGCAAATCATGCTTATAACCGAGTGTGCACATTCGAGCTCAAAGTGGCACATTCCGATCTCGGGAAAATAAAGCGCGCCGCTCCGCGTCGCGCTTCATTTGCCTCCCTCGCTCGGAAATGTGCCACTTTTCGCTCGAATGCGCACATCCTCGTTTTTATTGAATTTTGTATACTAAACTTTCCTTCAAAGCAAAAAAATTAATAAAATATCGATTATATGTTCGAAAAACGTATTTTTACCATAGCAATGAGTGGAAACGAGCAAAAAGATACGACAATCGCATAAGTGCGAGTGAGAGAGAATGATAAAAATTATTTACTAATTTTTTGTGACCAAAATTATTGCGAATCATGCTTATAACCGAGTGTGCACATTCGAGCTCAAAGTGGCACATTCCGATCTCGGGAAAATGAAGCGCGCCGCTCCGCGTCGCGCTTCATTTGCCTCCCTCGCTCGGAAATGTGCCACTTTTCGCTCGAATGCGCACATCCTCGTTTTTATTAAATTTTGTATACTAAACTTTCCTTCAAAGCAAAAAAATTAATAAAATATCGATTATATGTTCGAAAAACGTATTTTACCATAGCAATGAGTGGAAACGAGCAAAAGATACGACAATCGCATAAGTGCGAGTGAGAGAATGATAAAATTATTTACTAATTTTGTGACCAAAATTATTGCGAATCATGCTTATAACCGAGTGTGCACATTCGAGCTCAAAGTGGCACATTCCGATCTCGGGAAAATGAAGCGCGCCGCTCCGCGTCGCGCTTCATTTGCCTCCCTCGCTCGGAAATGTGCCACTTTTCGCTCGAATGCGCACATCTTCGTATTTATTAAAGTTAAATTAAAATACGTAAGATATTTTTTTTTTAATTTTTCACGAAATATCAAATGTATACAAGTGCGAAAAAATAATGAAAACATTTGACCTGAATGGGAAACTTCGCGTTCAAACCCCAAAATTTTTTGAGAAAACTAAATAAATCGAAAAAATACACTTCGACTCACAAAAACGATTTCTGCACGTTTCCAATCCTAACACGTCCGAATCCGGTCCTAACTCAAAACCTCGAAAATTAAAAATAATCGAAGAAAAAACATTGATTAACAACCCCTTTGCTTTTTTTCCAAAAATTAAAAAAATGTATTTGCTTTAAATTTTGTAGGGACGTTCCTATGAACCCCTAGTGCCCATATCCGAAGTCGTTTTGATCTTCTTTTCCTCTAGCCCCTAAAACTTTTCGACATATTCAAAACAAAATTTTTCGAAAAAATCAAAATTTTAAAATGCCCTAACTTTTTTTATCTTTTATAATTACCAAGAGATATTTCATTTCCCATCGTATCGGACCTTAATACGTCTGAATCCGGTGCTAACTCAAAACCCCCAAAATCGGCCAAAATCGAGAAAAAACATGGGGAACCCCTTTGCCTTTTTTCGAAAAAATGAAAAAAATGGATTTGCTTTAAATTATTGCGGAACGTTTCTATGGACCCTAAACCGACATAGGCGGAGCCTTTCCTTCCTGCTCCCCCTTCAACCCCCAAAATTTTCAAGAAAACTAAAGAAATCTAAAATAATACAATTCGACTAAGAAAAACGATCGTAGCGCCCTCATTTACGATCTGATCATTAAAAATGAAGCGGATTTGGAATCCTGAGACTTTTCTAGATAAGATACATGTAAACAAAGTATAGGGCGCAACGTAAATTTTTCGAACATAAAAAATTGCAATTTTTGGAGCTCTTTTTTGCCCTTTTTTTGACTTTAAAAAAATTGTAGCGCCGTTATTTGTGGACGGATCTTTAAAAACTATTCAGATTCGGATTTGGCAGCCTGTTTGGCTTCGGATAGGCCTAAGAAACCATAGGCGTGCCATTTCATAGCTTTGGAAACACGTTTTTCTTTTTGAAAAAACATGGGTTTTAACCCATGTTTTTTTGAGAAAAAATGAAAAAAATAGAATTGCTTTATATTGCGAGGGGACGTTCCTACGTACCCCTAGTGACTATAACCGGTGTCATTTCCCCGCGCTTCTCCTCTAAAATAAAAATTTTCGATAAAACTAAATAAATCAAAAAACGTACCCCTTGATTCACAAAAAAAATCGTAGCGCCCTTATTTTCGATCCAATCATTACAAACGACACGGATTCGGAATCCTGAGGCTTTTTTACATAAGATACATGTAAAATATGTATAGGGTGCAACGTAAATTTTTCGAACATAAAAAATTGCAATTTTTGGAGCTCTTTTTTGCCCTTTTTTTGACTTTAAAAAAATTGTAGCGTCGTTATTTGTCGACGGATCTTTAAAAACTATTCAGATTCGGATTTGGCTGCCTTTTTGGCTTCGGATAGGCCTAAGAAACCATAGGCGTGCTATTTCAGAGCTTAGAAAAAACGTTTTTCTTTTTGAAAAAAGATACATGTAAAATAAGTATAGGGCGCAATGTTAATTTTTCGAATAATTAAGGGTTGAAGTTTTAGATTCATTTTAATAGTACAAAAGTTCACGTTAAAAAAATTGTAGCGCCGTTATTTGTGAACGGATTTTTCAAAACTATACAGATTCGAATTCGTCGGACTTTTTGGCTTCGGAGAGGCTCAAAAAACCATAGGAGTGCTATTTGAAATTTTGAAGTAAAACGGGTTCGAAAAATCCGAGTTGTAATTAATTTTATCCAAATTTCCACTTTGAAAATTTGTAGCTCGGCTATTTGTGAACGGATCTTTATAAACTTTTCAGATTCCAAAAGCCCGTTTATCGGAGCGTAAGGTCCGTCAAAAAAATCAACAAGGCCTAATGAAAGTCTGGGGGGAAAACGCACTCAAAGCTTTTACATGGTAAGTCATACGATGTTTGTTTTGCAAAATAAATTAGGCCAGATGTCAAATAACAAAAAAATCTCAAATTTTTAATAAAAATTCTCCCGAACGACAATTTTGAAACGCCATCGTTTTCTAATTCAAGATTGCATCCCGTTAAAATTTAAAATTTATTTAAAAAATTTAAAACGCCCTCATTATAAAATCACAAAATTACAAAATCCTAAATTTCTCCTCCAACAGAAAAAAAAATCATTAAATTCCCAACGTAATTGGGTAAATAGACGAATGCATGTTTGCCGTTCTGTAGATTTCAACACAATTACGAAGTAAAAAAAAACCTGATAAAGACGACCATAAATTATCCCGCTAATTTGTTTGAACAGCATTTATCATCAGTTTCCTCTAAAAAAAAACCAAACAATATTACTCAAAATTTCGAGTGCCTCCTCTCCATTTCCAAAAGTACAGTCGAACCTCGATAACTCGAATTATTTTTAGTTTTCCCTTAAACTTCGACTTATCGAGGTTCGACTGTATTTGTACTCAAAAAACGTGGATCCTCGAGTGCCCGATAACATAACATCTAAGATAGACGCAATCGCATTCCAAAAAACCCAAAAAAACAATCCCAACCGTTCCTCGAAATCCACCCAAAAGCCGGCCCTGCAAAGCCTAAAATCGACGGCTCCCACATCCGAGAGCGACCTTTTCGATAATTTTCTTCGGGCCGTTCGTTCGAACGCGGAAAAAAAATGTGTACCCACTTTAAAGCATTCCGGGGTCCCCACTTCGAAGGTGTTAATGATAAGAAATGACGTCACGCCTGGTACTTATGTTGTGCGGACGACGTGTCAGGTGCAAGTGCGACGCCCACATCGGATCCGTCCTGGTGCCCGGTCATCTTCGAAAGGGACCCAGAAAGGCGCTCTCGAGGGTGAGTTAAACGTTGTTGCCAAGTTGGCTTTTAACCCCCCCTCGCACACGTTCCCCGATTTTGCGACAATTTCGAAAAGAACAAAAGGGTTCGCGAGTTTTACGAAAAGGTGTGTGCGTGTGATAGTAATAAAAAAAAACGGCCGACTTCCTGTTTTGATTAAACGCGTGAAAATTATCGGCTTTTTTTTCCGTAATGGGTTTGTAGGTAAATGGTGGTCGTTGCTCAACGATAAAATATGACTTAGTTTCTATACTCGGAACGGTTTTATTGCTAGAAACTGTTAGTGCTTATATTTTACTATTGTTTAATATTTTTGTGGCGGAATGATTGTCCATAAAGCATTCGATGATGGGCGCGGAGGGCTCCGATGGCTTTCAAAATTCGTTTCTACAGGTTTCCTTGCGTTATTATCAGCCACGACCGTAAAAAATTAAATTGAAATAAATTTCAAAAATTAGGACTTACGGGAATTTGAACGAAGCGCCGTTTTTTGGCGGTGGAACGATTTTACAAATTATTTAAATTAAACGAATTAATTAGTTGTAAGACGACTTTTCTATGGTAATGTATGTTCAAGTTAAAAAGAATGTGACGATGATTGCGACGTTGCCAAATTTTTCGTTTGACGTTTTTCGAAACGAATTTTAATTAGAAACTCGTGACACGATTAAAATAGATAATGCATCCCCCCATTTTGTGGATTATCGGCCATTAAAGCAGTTCACTCATATTTTTTTTTTTTAGTTCATCAAATTAGGCCGAGTGATGTCATTTATTACATTTAAAAAAACAAATTTTTTGACCAATTCTGGATGCGAAATATTACTAATTAAAGTGTGCACTGTTAACGTGCAATAAGTCGCAGGGATGTATATAAAAAAGTATATCTGTGTAACTTGGAAACATTTTTTACCAATTTTTTTTTTCAATTAAAAATTTAGAAAATTTTTGGAATAAACACCAGTTTTTTTATCGATTGGGTAAAAAGGTATAAATATTCCAAATTAAATATTTTTGCGACAATACCACGCGTAGTGTGTTAATACACAACATGGCTTGGCAACGCTGTGTGTCGTAATTGATCACGAGTAAAGGGCATTTTAAAAAGATTTCTATTTTAATATTTTGAAACAGCAGTAACACGGATAAAAAAGCCTATATTCACAAAGCATAATGTATGCCCGATAGAGCATTAGCTATAAGCATTGACAGCGTTGCCACGTTTACTTTCTTGTGATTATATGTATTAGTGTGGGCTGTATATAAACGTTTATATGTATCAAGTACAGTGTCTGACAAAAATAAAATACTTCGCCTATTGAATGTATATGCAGTCGAACCTCGATAAGTCGAAGTTGAAGGGAAACTAAAAATAATTCGACTTATCAAAAATTCGAGTTATCGATATAAAAATATTAACGGTGAAATGGGCAAGTCCTAGGAAAACAGGGTCGAGCTATCAGAAATTCGGCTTATCGAGGTTCGACTGTATCACTATAGGCCTATACGTTTAGCTACGAGTTAAATACAATGAAGACTATGATGTGCATATTCGGCTTTAAGAAAAACTTAGAATAATCAACCTTAAAAACAATTGAATGTATTCAAAAAATTAAATGGTAACTAATAATGTTAGTGATACAATATTGAGACGATTTTGATCATTCCTCCTCACTTGCACTTATGGGATTCTTGTATCTTCTCGCTCTCTCGCACTCATTGTATTAATACAAATAAGAAGTTTCATGAATGTTGTATTTTCTCATTATTCTTTCTCACTTGTGTACATTTGATATTCGTATCTTTTCGCTCACTCGCACTCAATGACAAATTAAAAAAAATATATCTTTACGTATTTCAATTTAATTTCAATAAATACGAGGATGTGCGCATTCGAGCGAAAAGTGGCACATTTCCGAGCGAGGGAGGCAAATGAAGCGCGACGCGGAGCGGCGCGCTTCATTTTCCCGAGATCGGAATGTGCCACTTTGAGCTCGAATGTGCACACTCGGCTTTAAGCACGACTTGCAATAATTTTAATAACGAAAAATTAGTAAATAATTTTTATCATTCTTTCTCACTCGCACTTATGCGATTGCCGTATCTTTTTGCTCGTTTCCACTCATTGCTATGGTAAAAATACGTTTTTCGAACATATAATCGATATTTTATTAATTTTTTTGTTTTGAAGGAAAGTTTAGTATACAAAATTCAATAAAAACGAGGATGTGCGCATTCGAGCGAAAAGTGGCACATTTCCGAGCGAGGGAGGCAAATGAAGCGCGACGCGGAGCGGCGCGCTTCATTTTCCCGAGATCGGAATGTGCCACTTTGAGCTCGAATGTGCACACTTGCAATAATTTTAATAACGAAAAATTAGTAAATAATTTTTATCATTCTTTCTCACTCTCACTTATGCGATTGTCGTATCTTTTTGCTCGCTTCCACTCATTGCTATGGTAAAAATACGTTTTTCGAACATATAATCAATATTTTATTAATTTTTTTGTTTTGAAGGAAAGTTTAGTATACAAAATTCAATAAAAACGAGGATGTGTGCATTCGAGCGAAAAGTGGCACATTTCCAAGCGAGGGAGGCAAATGAAGCGCGACGCGGAGCGGCGCGCTTCATTTTCCCGAGATCGGAATGTGCCACTTTGAGCTCGAATGTGCACACTCGGCTTTAAGCACGACTTGTAATAATTTTAATAACGAAAAATTAGTAAATAATTTTTATCATTCTTTCTCACTCGCACTTATGCGATTGTCGTATCTTTTTGCTCGTTTCCACTCATTGCTATGGTAAAAATACGTTTTTCGAACATATAATGGATATTTTATTAATTTTTTTGTTTTGAAGGAAAGTTTAGTATATAGAATTCAATAAAAACGAGGATGTGCGCATTCGAGCGAAAAGTGGCACATTTCCGAGCGAGGGAGGCAAATGAAGCGCGACGCGGAGCGGCGCGCTTCATTTTCCCGAGATCGGAATGTGCCACTTTGAGCTCGAATGCGCACACTCGGCTTTAAGCAAAATTTACAATAATCAACTTTAAAAACAATCGAATATATTCATAAAATTAAATGGTAGCCAACGATGTTACTAAATACCATATTAAAGCAATTTTGATCGTTCCCTCTCACTTGCACTTATGCTATTCGTCTATCTTTTCACTCGCTCCCACTCATTGAAAGATAAAAGAACTTTATCTTGCATGTTTTAACGATGTTTTCCTTCCGAACTTTTATTTTTTTAAATGGGGAGAAGAGGGCATAAAAAAACAGTTGAAGACAGAAGCCTTTCGCCTCTTCGTCCGTCTCTCTCTCTCTCGACGAGTCGCACAGAGCGCGTCGAAAAGAGAGCGCAAACATTTCGAAAAACAAATACGAGACGATAGAAATACGAACGTTATCGTAACAAGTAAATATAACAAACGTTCGATAAACCGTACATTGTGTACGTTGAAAGATAAAAAATGCGCCTTATCGCTTCCAATACATTATTGTGTTACATTTTTTTTATGAAACTATTAAACGACAGAATAATAATTAAAAGTTTTATTTGCGAAAGCGCGATCGCATTCAATAAGTCTAATCGCATTCTTCTCAAAGCGAATTAGATTTTTTTTTAATATTTATCGGCGCGTTTTACCGGTGCGATAATCCGTACAATGGGGATGCTTTATTTGCATTAAAGCAAACGTGACGTCACGATTACTAATTAAAATGCGCTACGAAAAGAAATGCAAAGAATTTAATTCGATTGAAATTTGGCAACGTCGTAATTATCGTCGGTGACGTCACATAATTTTTAACGTGAACATAGATTTTATTTTATCGAAACTTAGAAAAGTCGTTGCCACTCTCAAAGTGCTCAAAATAGTACTTTTTAGAAAAAGTCGTTTGTCAAAGTGACGTCCTTCCACCTTTTAAGTGTCGCCACACGAATAAAATTAAAATTAAAAATTTTAACAAGAAAAAATTTGTTTTTTGAAATAAAAATGCAAAATTAATGAATTTTTTTTTAATTAAGAAAACAGTATTCGTCTGCTTCTCCCGCTCGATTTTTTAGCACAATTCACAATAAGTAATCCAAATTTCTACAAAAAAAAAACTATATACAGGTTGTTTCGCGACGAGCTTAGACTATCTAAGGTAACTGATCCAAATAAAGCCCGGCGCCCAATAAGGCCGAGTTTTCAAATTTCCCGCTTCCTGATTTCGAAGCATTGTCAAAGCTCGTATATGTTACAAGAGAAAGATTATTACTTTTATTTTAAAGCTTAATATAAATAAACATTTTGATTACGAAGTATTGATGCATTTTTTTCAATAACCTATTAATTATGCCTTTATAAACTTAAGGTGGGCCTTATTTGGGTCCGTTACCTTATATATTGGAAACTACTCACACGATTTTTATAAAAATTGATATACAGGTAAACGTCGTTTTGCGCCGGTTTGTTTTACGCCGATTCACAATTGGTACCGGCGTGGGATTCCCCGGTTCGGACAATACCAGAAGGCAGAAATTAAAGCCAATGGTAGTGTATCATTCCCAGAATCCACGGGCTTTTAAAAGTCTTGATGAAAGCTCCCTGCCATTGTTTTGGAGGTCGAATAAAAAGGGCTGGGGTCACTCAGGAGATTTTCACAAACTGGTATAAAAATTATTTTTGCCCTACTGTGCTTAAATTTTGTGACCCAAATAACCTTCCAAAAAAAGCAATATTCTTATTAGAAAATGCCTCAGGACATCCGCAAAATCTTGACAGCTTAGACAGGGGATTGGACGTCATGGTAATTTACATGCCCCTAACACTACCCCCGTATTACAACCCATGGATCAGGGGGTAATTTTTACCTTTAAAGCGTATTATTTGCGCATAACATTAAAAGCACTGATTAAAGCGATAGATAGTAATTCCTATATCGTCCATTATATTTGTGTTCATTTTACGCCGATTTTTTTTACGTCGCTGTTTCTTGGAACGGAACCCCAGCGTAAAACGACGTTTACCTGTACAATAAAGCAGTTTTCTACATGTCATCAATTAGCTTGACCTTCCTATTCATTAACCCGACAACGTATTTTATATTTGGTATAGGGGATGTACACATAGAATTTTCAATATAGAGGTCTGCACCTGTCAATTATTCATTAAAAATACTAATATCACGAAAAGTATACATTTTAAGTATAGGGTATTCTACATAAAGTGACAATCAAATTTAACGTAGAATCCGAAATGTTAATAATATACAGGGTGTTCAATTTCAAATAACGAAATTGCTGTCTGTCAAAATTTTTTCCATAAATTTGCCATAACTTGTTATCCAATTTTTATAAAAATCGTTTGAGTAGTTTCCATTATATAGCTCGTCGTGAAACACCCTGTATATCAGAAACCTCCGGTTTAGTTCTTATAAACAAAATTATTAGATCGATTTAACTGCAAAATAAATCTTTCAATTTAATGAAAATTTTTGATTTAAAATGAAAAAAAAATTGAGTAAAAAGTGGCAAATTCTTCTTCGCTCGCAAAGCGCCATACTTCGCTCGAATGTTCTCAAAATTACAAAAAATTAAAGAAACGTAATTCTACCCATACGGTGGCGTACCCCCCCCCGCGCCGCCACATAACTAAACACAAATCCATTCGTTACTAAAATAAATCCAAAAAAAACGAGCCAAAAGCAAATTTTTAAAATTCCAATCTCAATAAATTCGAGTGCGTAAAAAACGATGGAGTCGACCGATTAAAAAAAAGGCGATTCGCTCGATAAACAGGATATCGGTACTCTTCTAAGCAAATATCGAACTCACCAAAAACGAAAAATCTAATCTTTTCGGTGCCGTTCAACAAATAACAAGGTGTAAAAGAAGTCAAGGCCACCTCATTATCTCGTTTACTTCTTTAATCTCTCTCTGTAAAGTATTTTTAAAAAGTCTAATTACTTTATTGCGCTGCTGTTTGTCCACCTAATAATGCTCTCTTTAAATTATTATGAATAATTATATTTGATTATGGAGATAAAGACGAGATTTATGTAAACAATATATGTTAGTTTAAACATTTCCATTCTTACCGAGCAATTTAGATTAGTAATCGTTGCTCAAATTGCCGTAAGCCCCAATTCCTAAAAAAAAAAAAAAAAAACCAACGTAAACAAATGAATAAAAAACGTCCAACCACCAAACACGACCTAATAAATAGTGTAAACAGGTGAAATCGTGTGATAATTATACAGGTAGAAGTAGTACAAGAACGGAATCTGTAAATAGGCTTTTGGGCACGATCGTCTACAATTTTTTTAGCACTTGGATGATGGAGGCCCTGATGACTTGAAAATGAAGAGAGCTATCCGTCGACAGTACAGCATTTTTACACTGTCATGGAGTTGCTCTCTTTATGGACAAGTTAAAAATCAACAATCCACCGATAAGGAGCTCATCTTTTTTTTTTCTACTTATCTGTCGAGCCATGTTTGGTATTTGTGATTTTGTAACGAAACTCTTATGTAACTCCATAAAAATGTAAATAAAACGTACTTGTGTTGGATGATTTACTCGTATTACGTTATCCCGTAACAAAGGATCATATGTAATCTTACTTAAATAAATAAAATAAAGATGATTGCCTCATATTACAAATCTTATTTGATATCTCCAGAACTTATTTGAATATGGCCGCGCCATCTGTCGCAATGCGGCTCAACTAAACACACTTATCTAATGGGATTTAGCTAGTGGGAAACGACACACGATCATAACCCTAAAAAAGCAGTGTAAATAATTATTTCGATAACATGTCTTCGAGACACAAGTAATTAAAACAATTCCACTCACGATTAATTATTAATCATAAATTGTTGTAATTTTAGTATTAAAATAATGCCAGGAGCTATTGTGTGCGAAGAATCCAAGCTTCGTGGCGACATCACAATTGGGGCTAACACTATCATACACCCTCACGCCTCAATAATAGCCGAAGCGGGCCCCATTGTCCTAGGGGACGGTTGTCTTGTAGAGGAACAAGTTAAAATCATTCACAGGTACCCGAAATTACAATCCGATGTGTTACGAGTAAATCGTTTCTCGTTTTAGGTTGCCGATCGATCACACAGACAAGGAAAACACTCCGGTTTTAATGATTGGCTCGCACAACGTCTTCGAAGTGGATTGTACGGTGGAAGCGAACAAGATAGGAGATAATAACATATTCGAGTCGAAATGTTTCGTCGGCAACAAGGTTACCATTACAAACGGCTGCATTGTGGGTGCCGGCTGTCGATTGATCGAAGAACAGACTTTAAACGATAACATTATTATTTATGGGCAGAACTGCAATCAAAGGGAGGGCTTAGATAGACCTGCCGTAAGAATTTTGATTTTAAACATAGTTAAAAGGAATTACTGTTTTGGTTTGTTTTCGTAGCCGCAAACGTTACAAATGGATACTCTTTCGAAGATGTTGCCAAATTATCATCACTTACGAAGGCCCAACAAGAAGATTTAGTATTAGATGTGTCGAAAGCCGGCTTTGACCCAGCAATTATTATTATTTATTCTAAGAAGATAGTTTCGCAGATGTTTTAGATCGTAATACCTTTTTTTAAAATAGAATTAATTCGAATTAAGTATTAGCGAAGAGCTTTTGTTAAATTAACGTTAAGGATTAGTTTAAATTATATTTGGAATACATTATAGCGTTTGTGTGTGGTTGCAACCCACCCCGATGGTGCACGAAGGGATGACATTTTTTGCCGTAGGGAAATGCACAATTGCTTACAGTATTTCCGGAGTGTTTATCGCTTTAATGACGTATCATTAAAGTAATTGGTAATGAAAATTGAGCGAGAGTTCGATTCAAATTATAGTTTCGCTTCCCCCATGCATTACGCCCTTAATGTTTTATTATCTGAGCCCATGGCGGAAACCGCAGACGTTCTACATGTGCTCCCTGCTGACGGTTTTTTCTCCCGTTTTTTCGATTCTTTGTCTACTTGCCCAAAATTATATACGAAAATGTGGCCGAGCACGAGGAAAAAGAAGTGGAAAAAATTTCGAAACGGTTTGACGCCCTTTATTTTTATGGACACATAAAAATTTGTCAGTTTTTCGCCTGAGTTGACACAGGCAGCCGCTCAAAGTAGAAGTTTTCTCATCCGTGACAATACGAGCGTGCTTCACATGTGCTCCAATCTTGTCTCGTATCCGATCTTTACCATTCTGATTTATAAGTCTACATTCTCAAAGTGCTTATTTACTCGCAAATGATACAGTTTATGAATAACGTTTCCAAAAATACCGCGCGCGCTTTGCTGGTAATTTTTTTGGGCTGCGACCCACACCTATTCGTTTTTTTTTTTTTTGGCTTCGGTAATTTTAAATTGTTTCCCATGCTATTGGAAGAATTATATATTTTTTGTTTAAATTAAAGTGAAAAATTAATTTAAAAAAATTACATTCATGAAAGGGTTCTTATTTGTATTATTGCAATGAGTGGGAGAGAGCGAGAAGATACAAAAGTTGCATAAGTGCAAGTGAGAGGGAACGATGAAAATAGCCATACTAACTAATAATTAATTTTATAAAGATATACGATTGTTTTTAGAGTTAATTATTGTGAATGGGGCTTAAAACCGAGTGTGCACATTCGAGCTCAAAGTGGCACATTCCGATCTCGGGAAAATGAAGCGCGCCGCTCCGCGTCGCGCTTCATTTGCCTCCCTCGCTCGGAAATGTGCCACTTTTCGCTCGAATGCGCACATCCTCGTATTTATTGAATTTTGTATACTAAACATTCTTTCAAGTCAAAAAATTTAATACAATTTCGCTTATATGTTCGAAAAACGTATTTTAACCATAGCAAATGAGTGGAAGCGAGCGAAAAGATACGACAAACTCATAAAAACGAGTGAGAGGGAACGATTAAAATTATTTATTAATATGTTAATGTTCACTGGAATTGGACACAATAAAACACAAATTGTTAACTTGCAACGTTTCGTTTCTTTATTGAAACTTTATCAAGCAACTTAACAACACAAAAAGGAAGTTAACCATTAAAACTCAATAATTCTACATGTGTCAAAATGAAAGATTTTTAAATATGAAAGATTGCAACTATGATTAATTATTTATTAATTTTTTGTCACCAAATTTATTGTGAATCATGCTTAAATCGGAGTGTGCACATTCGAGCTCAAAGTGGCACATTCCGATCTCGGGAAAATGAAGCGCGCCGCTCCGCGTCGCGCTTCATTTGCCTCCCTCGCTCGGAAATGTGCCACTTTTCGCTCGAATGCGCACACATCTTCGTATTTTTCAATGGGTGGAAGTGAGTGAAAAGATACGAACGTCCCCCATATACAAGTGAGAGAAAACAATTTAAAAATACAACGTTCTTGAAAAGTTCTTATTTGTATTATTGCAATGAGTGAGAGAGAGCGAGAAGATACAGAAATCGCATAAGTGCAAGTGAGAGGGAACGATGAAAATAGCCATACTTTTTAAATTAAATAAAGATTTTTTACTAATAATTAATTTTATGAAGATATACGTTCGTTTTTCAAATTAATTATTGTGAATGGGGCTTAAAGCCGAGTGTGCACATTCGAGTTTTTTTTCTAAAGCAAATTTTCTCTCACATGAATTGTTTTCTTTATTTCCCTCCGTCCTTTTTATTAATATTTAATTAAAATCAATGAAAAAAACTAGTAAATAAATTATTTACAATCCGTTTATATCATATAAAAATTTCAGTTAGGCAAAATATTTTGTTTTTTTTTTTTCGCATAAAGTGTACACTGTTAAAAATATTTGTTAAATTGCAATATTTTACAATACTAGCAATATTACACTACTGCATAGCAAAATTACAGAAATATATAGTAATTTTACTAATTATTTTTTAAAATAAGATGGTAGTTCTAATTGCTCAATCAAATATACTGGTTTTACAAAAAAAAGGGATGGCGTGTAACTATAAAGGTTTGTGATTTGATTTACGACCAAAACAATATTGTAATTTAAATTACGAAAAAATATAGCTTAAAATTTTCAAATCGTATTTTTTTCACAACGTCTCTTTTAAATTAATTTTTATAAAATTTTAATAATTGATTTGTGCCGGTCAACCTATTACTAACTATTACATAATAAATAAATAAAATAATTAAAAATTTTAGTAACGAACAAATTTTGGCTAAATGTTTAATAAAATTGCAACAAATGTTTTGTAATAATATTCCCAAACAAATTTGTGATAAGTTGTGGGGTAAAACTACCACGGAAATTTTTAACAGTGTACATTTACATAAATTTTGTAATTTTTCAAAACAAATACCGTCAAAATATTTTGTAAAATTACAATACCAGATTTATTTTTGCAAAAAACGTCCTACGCATGTTCCGCAATAGCGCAATAGAAATTTTTAACAGTGTAGAAATATCAACTAAGGACGCGGCCGTCGTTCGTTAGTTTTAATTTGATTTCGCGCAGAGCCAATTTGAACCATTTCGAATGGTAAATGTTTCAACAATAATAAATAACAACTGGCTACATAATTCTAATTTGTTCTCGTTTTAGATTTATTTATTAACGAGGAACTTAAATAGTACGAAGAGTAAATAAGGATGCCTCGTTAAACGTTTCCGTTAAAATTAAATCTAAAATTTATTTACTGGTACGACCGTTTGGCGCGTTTCCAAAAATTATTTTCTTTCAGATTAATCTGATCCCGTTAATTTAGGCAAGGAGAGACGTTTTAATTATTTACTTAATTATCGCCACTATTTATTGTAATGTTTGGAATGTTAACGCGTTTTTCGGGCTTGCGAAAATTGTTTTCTTAAAACAAAATGTAGTCAAAATATTCGATAGTAAAAAATTTCGCCCAGGTCACAAAAACAATCGTATCCGTTCATAAAATTAATTATTAGTTAAAAATCTTGGTAAAAAGTGAGGGTGACAATTTTCGTCGTTCCCTCTCTCTTGCACTTATGACATTCTTGTATCTTTTCACTCACTGCAATAATACAAATAAGAATGTCGCGTATTTTTACGTTATTCTCTCTCACTTGTATACATGTGATGTTCGTATCTTTTCATTCACTCCCACTCATTAGAAAATTAAAAAAATGTATGTTGTAGGGGAGAGGGGGGCAGCTTTGAACACCGTTAATTAAAAATTGAATAAAACATTTTTCCAACCGCGAAATTTAAATTTAAGGTGGCAGCACGGCTGCCAACTAGTATCCATCAACAGTTGTTTTATTTGTTATGTTAAACCTAACTTACAATTAATAATCGAATTTACGCTACAATTCTAAAATATTTATTTTTTGGATGTAAGCATCTTACACGTAAAATAACAAACAATTTATTAATACATGAAGGGTCATCTAATCTTTATATCTTTCACCATCTAATTACAATAAAAAATTTCATTGTTAATGATTATTAATTAGTTTAAATAAATTAATTATCTCAAATATGTTATTGGGGCAGCTTTGAACAAGAAACGAGGGGCACGTTTGAATACTTATAAACCGAATTCATTTTAATTCTTATAAATTTTTCTAACTTTTAAATTGTTTCTAAAAAAAATATGCGATCTTTATTACGTGGTTATTAAGTAATTTTTTAATTTCAAGGTCAATCATGGTTAGAAATTATAAAAAAAAGCGGACAAGCAGTGCCAATGAATTGTTTTTTAATCATGCAGCGCCAGATTTTTGTCTCCTGGAATAGTACGTTTAGTGTAGGTCTGTTTATAGGGTGTTGATTACTTCTTGGTTTGACTGTACCTAAGAAAAAACTAATTCTAACGTTCATCGTTATAAAATAAGTCTCGTTAGCTAGATTTATTTAATTATATTTGAGTAAAGTTATTAATGTTAAAGATTTAATGATTATATAGTAACTTTGTTAGTTTATCATTATTTCAAAGATTTTATAAATTTTAATTAAACTAATAAATGGAAGATTTAACTTTGAAAAATAAGAGCAATAATATAATTTATGAGTGAAATAATAATAATTTATGTATTGGTTTTATATATTGTTCAAACCTGCCCCAGGCCTGTTCAAAGGTGCCCCCTAAGGGGGGGCACCTTTGAACAAACTGACCTATTTTTAAATTAATAATATAGCTTTGATTAAGGCCTTTTTTTTAAATTAATCAAGGTGTATTATGAAGTAGAGTGATCAATGTATTGATTAAGACATAAAACATATTTTTTCGTTTATTACATTAAGAGTAATGAATAAATTAGTAAAAAGTGTGCAAAAGTGCCCCCCTCGCCCCTATATTTTATGTTAAATTTGATAAATACGAGGATGTGCGCATTCGAGCGAAAAGTGGCACATTTCCGAGCGAGGGAAGCAAATGAAGCGAGACGCGGAGCGGCGCGCTTCATTTTCCCGAGATCGGAATGTGCCACTTTGAGCTCGAATGTGCACACTCGGTTTTAAGCGCGATTCACAATCATTTTGGTGCCGAAAAATAAGTAAATAATTTTTATCGTTCCCTCTCACTCGTACTAATGAGTTTGTCGTATCTTTTTGCTCGCTCCCACTCCTTGCTATGGGTAAAATACGTTTTTCGGACATATAATCGATATTTAACGAACTAAATTAAATTTTTGTTTTAAAAAATTTTAATGTACAAAAATTCAATAAATACAAGGATGTGCGCATTCGAGCGAAAAGTGGCACATTTTCGAGCGAGGGAGGCAAATGAAGCGCGACGCGGAGCGGCGCGCTTCATTTTCCGAGATCGGAATGTGCCACTTTGAGCTCGAATGTGCACACTCGGTTTTAAGCGCGATTCACAATCATTTTGGTGCCGAAAAATAAGTAAATAATTTTTATCGTTCCTCTCACTCGTACTAATGAGTTTGTCGTATCTTTTGCTCGCTCCCACTCCTTGCTATGGGTAAAATACGTTTTCGGACATATAATCGATATTTAACGAACTAAATTAAATTTTTGTTTTAAAAAATTTTAATGTACAAAAATTCAATAAATACAAGGATGTGCGCATTCGAGCGAAAAGTGGCACATTTTCGAGCGAGGGAGGCAAATGAAGCGCGACGCGGAGCGGCGCGCTTCATTTTCCCGAGATCGGAATGTGCCACTTTGAGCTCGAATGTGCACACTCGGTTTTAAGCGCGATTCACAATCATTTTGGTGCCGAAAAATAAGTAAATAATTTTTATCGTTCCCTCTCACTCGTACTAATGAGTTTGTCGTATCTTTTTGCTCGCTCCCACTCCTTGCTATGGGTAAAATACGTTTTTCGGACATATAATCGATATTTAACGAACTAAATTAAATTTTTTGTTTTAAAAAAATTTTAATGTACAAAAATTCAATAAATACAAGGATGTGCGCATTCGAGCGAAAAGTGGCACATTTTCGAGCGAGGGGGGCAAATGAAGCGCGACGCGGCGGCGCGCTTCATTTTCCGAGATCGGAATGTGCCACTTTGAGCTCGAATGCACACTCGGTTTTAAGCGCGATTCACAATCATTTTGGTGCCGAAAAATAAGTAAATAATTTTTATCGTTCCCTCTCACTCGTACTAATGAGTTTGTCGTATCTTTTTGCTCGCTCCCACTCCTTGCTATGGGTAAAATACGTTTTTCGGACATATAATCGATATTTAACGAACTAAATTAAATTTTTTGTTTTAAAAAAATTTTAATGTACAAAAATTCAATAAATACAAGGATGTGCGCATTCGAGCGAAAAGTGGCACATTTTCGAGCGAGGGAGGCAAATGAAGCGCGACGCGGAGCGGCGCGCTTCATTTTCCCGAGATCGGAATGTGCCACTTTGAGCTCGAATGTGCACACTCGGTTTTAAGCGCGATTCACAATCATTTTGGTGCCGAAAAATAAGTAAATAATTTTTATCGTTCCCTCTCACTCGTACTAATGAGTTTGTCGTATCTTTTTGCTCGCTCCCACTCCTTGCTATGGGTAAAATACGTTTTCGAACATATAATCGATATTTAACGAACTAAATTAAATTTTTTGTTTTGAAAAAAAGTTTAATATACGAATATTCAATAAATACAAGGATGTGCGCATTCGAGCGAAAAGTGGCACATTTCCGAGCGAGGGAAGCAAATGAAGCGCGACGCGGAGCGGCGCGCTTCATTTTCCCGAGATCGGAAATGTGCCACTTTGAGCTCGAATGTGCACACTCGGCTTAAAGCACTATTCACAATAAGAAACCATTAAAACATTCGTTTATGTTCATAAAAATAATTAATAGTTACAAATATCACCACCTAATGCGATCGAGACAATTTTAGCCATTCCCTCTCACTCGCACTTATGCTATTCGTCTATCTTTTCACTCGCTCCCACTCATTGAAATATAAAAAACCTTCTTGCGTATTTTAAGTTAACCAAAAAAGTGACGTTTTGAGGTCACGGTAGAACATTGAAATTTTTAAAAATAAACAAGGGGAGTGGTTCCCCCATCTTTCATTAATTCGCCAGCTAATTATCCCTCTTCTGTTAATTTAGTTGGCGTTGATCGACGCAAGAAGTAAAACGCTTTTTCTGCGATAATTAAAATTAAAAAAAAGCAACGGAAAGAGATTTTCGCCCACAAAAAAAAAGAGGGGGGAAAATTAGCATGATAATATTGTTGCAAAATCATAAATGCCCGTGTAATAAAATAACTGCCGGTCCGATGGCGACATTAGCGCGCGCTTTGTTAGACTGTCATTCTGTCAGGGCATTGTTGTATTGTCAATCACATTGTTACACCGTTCTCCGGGGCCGATTATTTGGCTACAAAAGCTTCCAAAAAACGAGCATCCCATTTTACTAATCTCCGATTAGCGTATAACAAGCATAACAAAACGTTAGGGGTGGTTGTTAACTCTTCGCTGGCTCCGAAACGATATCAAAAATCAATTTGTTCTTTTGTTGCCAATCAAAGCCCGGGCTTTGTTTCTTTTTTTTTACTTTTTATCGACGCGCAGATACGTCCATTATGAAAGCTTAGATTCGCAGTTTTTTTATTAATTTAGTTAAAATTTCGAACGAAGGCTCGAAAATAGAAAATTTTGAGTATTATTGCAAATGTTTTTCTATTAGTTTGATAAATAATTGGCAAATTGGGAGTGCGAAAAAGTTTTTAAATGTATTTTCACACATAGTCGAAATTTGATTAAACTAAAAACAGACGTCCCAGTGTTTTCAATCGCAGTTTGCTCGAAAATATCAAATCGCACGCCTATGGTTTTTTAAGCCTCTCCGAAGCGAAAAAGTCCGAGGATTGAAATTGTGCAAAGTTTTTAAGGATCCGTTCACAAATAACCGAGCTACGATTTTTTTTAGTACTTAATTTCGTGCGGTAAAATGCAATGGAAAACTTCAACCCTTAAGTACCGAAAAAATTAACATTGCGCCCTATGGCGATTTTACGCGTATGCTATGGGGGAAAGTTTGCGCATTTTGAATTTGGATCGCTTTTAAGGACCGCACCAAAAATAAAGCCGCTACGATTGTTTTTCTAAGTCAAAGTGTAAATATTGCGATATTTTCAAATTTTTCGAAAATAATTGGAGTTTAGCGGGGGCGGGGGGCAGAAAGCAACAGCTATGGCGTCCAATTTAAAGTTTTTTTTTAGAATTTGATTTTCAAAAGCGTTACCACTAAATCAAAGTTTACTTAAACGATAAAAAAACGTAAAAAATACAAAAAAAATCGATTTGTGCAAAAATCAATTAATTAAATTGCTAGTTTCAAAAGTAGTACCTCAAAAACAAAATTGATTATTGTGAATAGTGCTTAAAGCCGAGTGTGCACATTCGAGCTCAAAGTGGCACATTCCGATCTCGGGAAAATAAAGCGCGCCGCTCCGCGTCGCGCTTCATTTGCCTCCCTCGCTCGGAAATGTGCCACTTTTCGCTCGAATGCGCACATCCTTGTATTTATTGAATATTTATATATTAAACTTTTTTTCAAAAAAAAAAATGATTTAGTTCATTAAATATCGATTATATGTTAGAAAAACGTATTTTAACCATAGCAATGAGTGGGAGCAAGCAAAAAGATACGACAAACTAATTAGTACGAGTGAGAGGGAAAGATAAAAATTTATACTAATTTTTTCGTCACCAAAATGATTGTGAATTGCGCTTAAAGCCGAGTGTGCACATTCGAGCTCAAAGTGGCACATTCCGATCTCGGGAAAATAAAGCGCGCCGCTCCGCGTCGCGCTTCATTTGCCTCCCTCGCTCGGAAATGTGCCACTTTTCGCTCGAATGCGCACATCCTTGTATTTATTGAATATTTATATATTCAACTTTTTTTCAAAATAAAAAAAATTATTTAGTTCATTAAATATCGATTATATGTTAGAAAAACGTATTTTAACCATAGCAATGAGTGGGAGCAAGCAAAAAGATACGACAAACTAATTAATGCGAGTGAGAGGGAATGATAAAAATTTATACTAATTTTTTCATCCCAAAATGATTGTGAATTGCGCTTAAAGCCGAGTGTGCGCATTCGAGCTCAAAGTGGCACATTCCGATCTCGGGAAAATGAAGCGCGCCGCTCCGCGTCGCGCTTCATTTGGCTCCCTCGCTCGGAAATGTGCCACTTTTCGCTCGAACGCGCACATCTTGGTATTTATCGAATTTAATACAAAATACGCAAGATAATGTATTTTTTTTATTCTCCAATAAGTGGGAGCGAGTAAAAAGATAAGAACATTACATGTATACAAGTGAGAGAAAATGATTTAAAAATTCATTAAACTTCTTATTGCTATTATCGCAATGAGAGAGAGAGAGCGAGAAGATACACGTCTCCCATTAGTGCAAGTGACAGAAAAGTATCAAAATTGCGTCAAAAAATATTAGTAAGATTTTTAACTATGGTAAGTGACCCCTCTACCGGACATGGCTCCTCTACTGGCCACTTCGATAAAAATTCTGAAATGTCAATAAACAACCTTTAAAAAAATATTAAAACGTTGCTTATTTAATAAAATATTATATAAACCTAGTTTAAATAGTGATTTAAAAATCAAAAATAAAATATTTGTTCATCAATTTGCTAAAACATTGATTTCTTAAAAGGTAGGTTAAGGTTTTTTTTGACAAGTGATATTAAATATAAAATTACAAGTATAAAATCAAAAATTTTTTTGAGATAATTAGTATAAGGTCAACTAATTAGAAAATAAACAAATTAATAATTTTTTATTGATTTAAACTAAAAATAAGGTGACCGAGCATAGGTACAATAAAATTGACTTTGCATGCACAATCAAAAGAATACTAAAAAAGCAAAAAAAAACATCAACTAATAAATAAATTATAACTTTAATTAAAAATACTTCTTTTATTCGATTCTAGGTATTTATTTTCCAACAATAATTACTTTTTCAAAACAAATTTTATTAAATATTGATTGATTTTGTAATTTAGAAAATTTTCGTAAAGGTGGCCGATAGAGGGGACAGACCGGACGATAGAGAGGACATCGCATCTTTTCACTATTATATAAAAAAAATAAATCCAAACCCCCCCGTCCCCTCCAATTCAATCGCGACTTTCGAAATTAATTTATTTTTTCCGCCGTCGACAAAGGAATAAACAGAGAGAGAGAGAGTTTGGGGACCGAGCGGGGGGGCGCCGGTGGCTATCAAAATGGGTGGTCATTTGGGTAATACCGTAATATTTAAGGGGGTAGTCGAAAAGCTAAGGGCATAAAGCGAGTTAATTGCGGACACAATGGCTGTTGACGAATACACAGAAAATCGCTTAGCCGCAAATACTTGGCGTCTAAAGCCTCCCCCAGATGTGCTTTATGCAAAAACTAAAAACCATAAACTCCGTTTACATAACAAAGAACTTTCAACCCTCTTAATGATCCGCTCTGCCTTTAATTCGTTTTTATTCGTTTCGATCGCGCGCGCCGAAGATAGAAAAAAAAAGAAAAAAGGAAAAAGCGGCCGGGGGCCTCTCCTTCTCGCTTTTCCGAAAGCGTAAAACAAAGGCGCAGATAAATAATTTATTTGCGAAAGTAATTTACTGTTTGTAAAAGAAATGAGAGGGCAATTAATGAAATAATTAGTGGTTTGCTTATTGTGAATTGATGATATGTCGTGCGCCCCCTTTCTTCTTTCATTATTTAACATAATTATTGTGTATTATTATCGAATTAGGGCTTTTGTTGAGGTACAAACTTGCGGGATAATTATAGAATTATCTATCGAATCGAATTAATATTTCCGCGCCCGTTTATTCTTTAATTCAGCCCCCCGCCCCCCACGCCATCTCCCTAATTACAGACGAGAAAACAAATCTATAAATTAATCAGAAACTTAAAAACTCTTCATTCCGATATTACGTATGAATTTTGTAGGAGCATTAAACGGCCTGTTTTATTCTCAGAAATCTAATGCTTTTTTAATTCGTTGCTTTCTTAATACGGTTACAGGCGCGCCTCGATTAGACGAAGGCGAAGGGGAACCCGGAAGTGACCAGTTAAAACGAGTCGAAAACGCAAAACTTAACAAAAATTAACTCTGACCTTTCGACGTCTTTCTAGCCGGTTTGTCCTTTCTCTGAAACAAAAAAATTATTGATTAGTTTAAAATTTAAGGTTTTGTGCAGTGGTAGTGAAAAAAAAGTAATATGTGTTTTGCATTTTTTTTAGTTCGTGTAATTTCTTTTGAAATTTTGTGTTATTTAATTTTTCATTACAGTAAAACCTCGGTACAATGGACCTCTATTTAACGAACTTCGAATATAATGGACAAAAAATTCGGTCAAATGTAAAAAAATAAAAAACGCCCTGTTAATATTATACATGCTTAAATTCAAGTGTCGCCCCATGTAAACAATTTTTAGCGGCCATGATAATCACGTCATACGTCTAGTACTAGAATTTGAGACATAATGCCGTCCTGCTCGTATACTGCACCTAGCCAGAGCGGTAGTACACTATACACTGTCCGGCCAACAGAAATAGTTAAGCCACGCCCCCACTAAATTGAACCAATGTATGCAGTGCCCAGTTTCACACGGTACAAATTAATAATCAAATTTGTCCCCGTTCTTGCAGGACATAAATGCTAATATTGTTGCTTGTGTTACGTGCTTAAAAAAATAAGCCAATAGAAAAAATTCGATTTAAATTTAGCGCATATTTGTGGGAGTGGCTTAACTATTTCTGTTGGCCGGACAGTGTATAGTATAAACCTATTTTTATATAACGCACTTTCGGCTTTAACGGACACTCCCTCTCCCCAATCAGTCCGTTATATCGAGGTTTTACTGTACTTGCAAAATGTATTTATTTGTTTTCTTAATAATTTTAATTGTTAAAATAATTAATATTATTTTTTGAAAATTTTTTAATTTTTTAAATAAAAACTAACCTTAGAAATATGCATTGAAATAGGGGAGATAAGCTTGGCAACAATGCCTCAAAATTGAGATGTACATTTATTCTGAAACATGATATTTAAATGATAAAATAAATTAACAATGAAGCACGTACTAAATGACCTAACTATTTTTTAACAGCTTATGGAGACGATGCTGCATTGCCATTTACTGGAAAGTTAAAAGCATTTTTTTTTCGAATTTTTTTAGATTTTGGACATATTGCACATAAACTTTTATTGTTTAGATGGATGTCAGGTATTGTCCGTTTCAATCTCAGTACCCAATCGTCTGACACCCTGTATAAATATAATAAAATTAATTTTACTAATAATGGAAAATTTAGGCAAAAAAAAACTTTAATTATTGATGGTAATTATTTTGGTAATTAAATAAATAACTCTCAAATAATTGATAATTATTTCAACAATCGAAAATTATGAGAAAAAAAATAATCCATTTTCGTCTAATAAAAAAAATAAAAGAAATTTCTAATTAAAAATTAAAATTCAATTCCCAAATATTCAAAAAAAATTAAAAATTTTGAACAGAAATAACAGGAACTAAAAAAAATCAAAAAAATGTGAAATGGGTTATTTTTGCCGATCTTTGGTTTTACGATGACAAAAAAATAAAGCTCGGATCGTAGCCCAAAAAAATGAATAATTTTTAATTTAAAAATATTAATAAAACCGTAAAAATATTAGACTCTTATAAAGTAAAAAAATATATAAAATAAAGTAGTTATGAATTAATAAAAAAGCGTTGTATGCCCCTCATTTTTTGGGGCAATTTTTTTTAAAAATTTATTTTATTTGCAGATTTAGTTTTTCATGTAAGGTTGGTATCAGTGCTTTAAGTAATATTTTTAAAGGAAGTACATCAAAGAGCAAAAAGTAATATTTTTTAATTACAAAAAAAATAATAAATTGCTTAACGCTTCCGCGGAAAAAAATTTCTTATTAATTTAAAAAAATAATAATAACTTCTAAAGGGTTGTGGTCTACAATTTGTGAACTACATTACAAAAAAACTATTTAAAAAAATTAATAAGTAGTTAAACAATAATTTTGATGTTTTCCTTCAACAAAAAATTAAAGCATTAAAATTGATTAAAATAAAAAATTCGTTAAAGTTTGATAAGCACTGCTTTAATACACAATTTTTGTACTATTTATACCATTTAATTAGTTTTAATTAGATAGTTGGCATATTCGTATTTTTTTTAATTTTTCTATCGTAATTTTGGGAGAAACGCGATTGAAAAATTCAAAATTTTAAATCCCCTCTCCAAAAACTTAAAACATTCGATTATTTACCATTGAAAATCGTTTGATTTTAATAAATAAAAAACCTAGTCGACCAGTGGCGTATCGTACGGCGGGGCCAAAAAAAAACCAGCCTCCCCGAAACAAAAAAAATGAATTTCAATTTAAAACAATCTACTTATAATTCAATCCTTAAATAATTTCTTTTTTTCGTAAAAAAAACTAAAACTAAATCAAGACGTCTCCAAATTTTCACGAATTTCAATTTTCGATTTTCAAATCGAAACGGTGGGAAAACGTTGCCCCCAATTAAACCCCCTTCTTCGGTCGAAAAAAATTTAAATTCCCGACGCGCTTTTCCCATAAGCATTACAAAAATAAAATGAGCTTCGGCGATTTAAATAATTTATTTGAAATAACTTCGACGATTGGTCGGTTCGCCCGCAGTAACCATGGTTATCCGATAAACAAGCCAATCGCAACGCCCCATTCAAATCGGCCGGTCGTTTAACATTCCGCGCACAAGTCGAAAAAAAGAGAGTGGCGTACCGATAAATCGAGAAATTCGAAAACAATGCGAAAAAAAACGAATCGGGCGGCGTGACGTAGGCACGCTAAAAAAGCGCATTTCGAACAAAGCCCACTTGAGAACGATTTTAATTGATTAAACGGGAACCGAAAAAGAAGGAACTTGCACGTTTCTCTAATTAATATTAGGCACAAGGATCGTTTTGAAAATTGATTGCGCGCGTCCGATTGGCGGATCCGTAACCAACGGATAATACAGGGCCGTCCGTCTCCCTCCAAAATCACGCCTATGTTTTCCCTTTGCTTTTATACAAGGGCATGACTAACAGCGTCAAACTATCAACGACCAAATTGGACGCGTCGCCAGTTCCGAAACGACCTTCGGTCCGTTCAGAAACACGCACGAAATTGTGCCCCCTTTTTTTTTTCCTCCCTGCTTTGCAACGTCGCAAAAACAATTTCGTGCGACGCAATTTTAAAACGAAAAAGCAATGTGAAAAGGTGTTTGTGACTAATTTAAATTTGTGATCGACGGAATGAGTGGTTTTTTTGCGAATTAAAAAAAAAAAAACAAAAGCGCGAAATGGAAGTGCCGTCGAGCGAGGCGTTGATCAGGCAGGTCCAAAGTGAGCCGCTGATAAAGCCCGTGCCGAAGCCCTTCTCCATAGAAGCCTTAATTAGTGATACGGTGCCCCGAAGAGCGCCCCCCGCGGGGCCGACGACGTGGTGCGGGACGCAGGCCTTTTTGCATCGCCAACATTTGCAAATCACGAGGGACACCGACTCCGAGGGCAGCACCGATTTGGATTTGGCGCAGGATTTGTCGCGGCACAGTCAAAGAGATGGTGAGTTATTAAAAAAAAAAAAAGACGGCTTTGAAGTGATTAGATCTAAGGTGGCGCGATTTTCGAGATGTAATGGAAATTACGGTTGGACTTCGACAAAAAAAAAAAAGATTTTCAAAAATTCGAGTTACTGAGGTTCGACTGTAATTTATAATGTGTTTATATAAAAATAAAAAGTATTTTGAGGCTGGTTGATCAATAAAAATCGGGCTGAAAGGCCGAGTGTGCACATTCGAGCTCAAAGTGGCACATTTCCGAGCGAGGGAAAATGAAGCGCGCCGCTCCGCGTCGCGCTTCATTTGCCTCCCTCGCTCGGAAATGTGCCACTTTGAGCTCGAATGCGCACATCCTTGAATTCTTTGAATTTAACTTAAAATACGCAAGATGGTGCTTTTAAATTTTCCAATGAGTGGGAGGGAGTGAAAAGATACGAACATTATATGCATACAAGTGAGAAAGAATAATGCAAAAATACAATTCATGAAAAAGTTCTTATTTGTATTATTGCAATGAGTGGGAGAGAGCGAAAAGATACAAGAATAGCATAAGTGCAAGTGAGAGGAAACGATGAATAACTTTAATAACATTTTTAACTGATAATTAATTTTATAAACATTTACGATTGTTTTTAAAGTTTATTGTGCTTAAAACCGAGTGTGCGCATTCGAGCTCAAAGTGGCACATTTCCGATCTCGGGAAAATGAAGCGCGCCGCTCCGCGTCGCGCTTCATTTGCTTCCCTCGCTCGGAAATGTGCCACTTTTCGCTCGAATGCGCACATCCTTGTATTCTTTCAATTTAACTTAAAATACGCAAGATAGTGCTTTTAAATTTTCCAATGAGTGGGAGGGAGTGAAAAGATACGAACATTACATGCATACAAGTGAGAAAGAATAATGCAAAAATACGACATTCATGAAAAAGTTCTTATTTGTATTATTGCAATGAGTGGGAGAGAGTAAAAAGATACAAGAATACCATAAGTGCAAGTGAGAAGGAACGATGAATAAATTTTAATAATATTTTTAACTAATAATTAATTTTATGAACATTTACGATTGTTTTTAAAGTTTATTGTGCTTAAAGCCGAGTGTGCACATTCGAGCTCAAAGTGGCACATTCCGATCTCGGGAAAATGAAGCGCGCCGCTCCGCGTCGCGCTTCATTTGCCTCCCTCGCTCGGAAATGTGCCACTTTTCGCTCGAATGCGCACATCCTCGTTTTCGCTCATTTATTAACAAAACCTACCCCACAAAATCGAACCGGATGAATCACAAATTGCGCTTAAATCAATTCTCAACGAATTTTTTTCTAAACATCGAAAATATGCCAGATTTCTCTCAAATGAATTGTTTAATTAATTTCACTACGACCTTTTTTTAAAATATTTAAAATCAATAACAACTCAATTAAATAGATTACAGTTGAACTTCAATACCTCGAATATGTTTAAGTTGATTTTCTGTAGAATTCAAACTTTTAAAGGATTAAATGCCCCAAGCTCGCATTTTCTCTAAAAAATTGCTTCCATATTTCGAATTTCTTCACGTCGCATTTTTCTAGAACTCGAATTAAAATTTTTTGAAATTAATTTTTTTTTTAAACTTTATATGAGCGGGAAAGAGCGAAAAGATACAAGAATCCCATAAGTGCAAGTGAGAGGAAATGATCAAAAATGTCTCTAAATAAATATTAGTGACAATTTTTAATTAATAATTAATTATATGAACATATACAATTGTTTTTTTGATTATTTTGATTATTGTGAATCGTGCACATCCGACCTTGAAGTGACGCATCTTCGTATTTAAATTAAAAAAATATTTTTCTTCCAATTTTCAATGAGCGAGAGCGAGTGAAAAGATACAAAAATACCCTAAGTGCAAGTGAGAGAGAACGATGAATTAATTTTAATAACATTTTTAACTAATAATTTGCCAATTTTTGCTCGAATGCGCACAACCTCGTTTTCACCCATTTATTAATAAAACTACTCTAAAATGAAGCCGACGAATTTAAAAGCGCTTAAAACAAAATCAGATTCAAACGTCAAATGCACAATTATCCAAAAATTTTTACTTTTATTTTCTCCGTCCATTTTTAATATTTAAAATCAATAAAATCTCAATAAATAAATTAAGTTGAACTTCAATACCTCGAATTCTTAGAATGACATTTCTTTTAAATTCAAAATTTTTAAGATTAAATGCATGAGCGGCATTATATACATTATTCCATATTTCAATTGGAGGATGAACATTTTAGTACTTAATCAATTATTTGACAATTTAAGACTTTTTTAAAACAATTTTTATTTAATACTACAAAATGAACGAGATATCAAAGCTAAACGTTCATGCATATTAACAAAATGACGTTTCTAAAGAATTGTTACTTTTATTTTCCTCCGTCCCCTTTTTTAATATTTAAAATCAATAAAATCTCAAATAAATAAATTACAGTTGAACTTCAATACCTCGAATTTCTTTAAGTCAATTTTTTCTATAATTCGAATTTTTAAAGATTAAATGCGTGACGCGCATTTTATATTCTATTTTATATTTCTATTGGGCATGGTTTACACACACGTACGGGAAGATGAATTATTTATCAACAATTACAGATTTTTTTAAATAAAACGATTTTTGCAGTTTGTATTTTTTACTTGTACGAACCTATTTTATAATTATTATCGTTATAGTGCATATACACAAAAATAGTTACTGATAAAGCTAGTTCACCCATTTATTAATAAAAACTACCGCAAAAAATGGAAGCCGACGAATTACAAAAGCGCTTAAAACACTTCCCATCGACTTTTTTTTTAAACGTCAAAAATGCAACAGTTTTCTCTCAAACGAATTGTTACTTTTATTTTCCTCCGTCCCCCTTTTTTTTAATATTTAAAATCAATAAAATCTCAAATAAATAAATTACAGTTGAACTTCAATACCTCGAATTTCTTTAAGTCAATTTTTTCTATAATTCGAATTTTTAAAAGATTAAATGCGTGACGCGCGCATTTTATATTCTATTTTATATTTCTATTGGGCATGGTTTACACACACGTACGGGAAGATGAATTATTTATCAACAATTACAGATTTTTTTAAATAAAACGATTTTTGCAGTTTGTATTTTTTACTTGTACGAACCTATTTTATAATTATTATCGTTATAGTGCATATACACAAAAATAGTTACTGATAAAGCTAGTTAATTTTTGTATTACATTTCTCTGTTACTTTGTCAATAAAATTCACATGAAAATGTCGAATTTTACAAAATTTCTACATCTCGAATTTTTATCATTGCACAAAAGAGGTTCGACGTAACGAAGTTCGACTGTATCGCGTGATCGAGATTGTTTAAAATTGCCACCGTGCAAATAGCAAAAAACAACGTCGAAAAAACGAATTCAAAATATTGGAAAAACACAAAAATAACGGACGATAATGAATAAAACGCACATGTATGTTATGTGCAAGGTGAACCAACTTAAAGTAACGAAAAACGGCAAATTGATAAAGCGCCAAATTTAAACACACTTCAATCATTCACGATCACACGGTATATTAATTTTGTTTATTGCTTAATCAAAAATAATTCTTGTAATAACTAAAAATTTTAAACGGTTCGCTTTTCAAAAGTGTTACCACCAAAACAAAACGATTATGTACTTAAACCACGCAGAAATTGATTATCTCATAATCGTAACCAATAGCAACGAAATTCGATTGTGCAAAAATCGGTTAATCTGTTATTTTTAACAGTGTTACCACACGCACAAAATTAAAATTTAATGTATAAAAAAATGCAAGGCGATTAAAATAATCGCTTGTCAAAGTGACGTCCTCTTTAAATTTTCAAAGTGTTGCCACACGTACAAAATTAAAAGTTTTAAAAAAAGACCTGTTTTCGTTCTATTTGTAATTTTGTGTGATTTATTTTAGGTAAAAAACAAGTGCGAAATTCAGATAAAAAGCGACGAATTTCCATCTGTTTTCTTTTCCAATTAAAAAAAAAAGAACATTTTATTAAAACATATTCTTTTTTAGTTTCCGTGGAAACGCTTTTGAAAACAACCCGTTCCCAAATTACCAATGCGTCATTCGGCAACCCCCAGGCTTTAATAAAAACTAATTTTTTTTACTATTTTTGTGCCATCAACCTCTTCCTTACTTTTCCTTTTTGCAACCAAAACAAACGCTTAACGCTCATAAACGAAGTATATCATTGCTTTTAATTATTGTTTATTTAATCGTTGCCCCATTAAACTTCTTAGCACTTCTAAACAAAAAAAAACAAAACAAAAATGTCGAAATTTGTTTATTTTGGCCGCGAAGCGCTTCGTTCGACGCAAACACCTTCGCCACATTAAAATCGCCGTTTTTAAATAAAGATGCAAAAAAAAACTGGGGGAAGCGGAAGCGGGGAAAATTACGGAAAGCAACACATGCCATAAATTATAATTCAAAGCCACCCACGATCGCTGTACACACACTTATTGTATCGCTCTCACGGAGTCGCAAAACTTTTCCGGGCCGAAACGAACCCCTCGTAAATTTAGGGGGTGCATAAATGTCGCCTTAATAAATTTATTTATTTGCGGAAAGCGAATTTCTGCTTTTGCCGATTAGTTCGTCGAGGCGAAGCGTCGATTTTATTAAAATGCAATAATAATAATAATGAGCGAGGTATTTTCGATTGGGAATTTTATAAACGGGCAATAAATAGCTAATTTCCTATGTTTATATATGTTTGGAATACAATTTATTTACGGCTCGTCTTGAATTAATAATTAAGTCGTAAAGTACAAGAGAGGCGATCTTAACGACGAAAAGTTATTCCAGAAATTCTCACGCGTTTAAATAACTTTTGTTTACGAGGATTGGTGTACGAGGGGCGCAGCTTTGCATATCTATTGAAAATTAATAACCTAAGAAGGTTGAGGTGTTTACACGAATATATGAAAACTATTTTGTACGCATTTATTTCGATAGAATAATTGGTTTAGAAATTTTCTATAAAAAATTTGAAGTTTTAATTTAGACAAAAGGGAAATAAAAAAGCATTATCTCGTGTTCAATACAAAAACCCGAGTCGAAATTTAGCGCCGACATTGAGCATCCTAAAGTCGGACTCATTCCGGACTCGGAGAATCAAAGTAGAGTTTATTTCTATGTTAAATTAGGTCCGACTTTGGTCTCCAAAGTGGTACAAATTTCCATTTGTACCACTTTGGGGTTCAAAGTCGGATCTGATGGAAATTTAAATTAGGTCCGATTTTAGACCTCTGTACACTATTTTATAATAATAATATGGATTTAATTCGCATTTAAAATGATTAGAATACTTTTATTTAAAATACGTAGCTAAAGTTTAAAATAACAATTACATTAAAAAAAAGAAGAATAATAATCATAAATATTATTATTAGTATTTATAATAATTAAACTAATATTGTATGTATACAGGGTGTCCCAAATTGAGTAGGCTAACATGGATATCTTTCTTATTAGTGAAGATAGAAGTTTGGTTAAATGGGCAATGTTTTGCAGTTTTAGGTGCCCATTCAGATTCTGTTAAGAAAATTTTAAAATTCCGAATAGTTCCGAAGTTATGGTCAAAAAACTGAAAATTGTCATTTTCTTTAATGTCAAATAACTTTGTAATTATAAAAATTAAAAAAAAAAGTTTAATACAAAAGTTACTAGGTTTCATAAAGTACAGATGGAAATTAAGTCAAAATTAAATTCAAAATGGCGGTTTCCAAGATATTGATACCAACTTTCTTATTTTAAATAGGCGCCATATTGGATTTTTACACGGTTAAATAGCATTTTTTTTTCTCTTTTCAACCATGTATAACAACCCAAATTTAAATAAAAAATTATTAACAATATTAAATTTTTCTGTTTAAAATCAAGTAGCCATGAATTATCAAAGAACAATAAAACAGCATAATACAAGCCAAGGTCATTATATTTATTTTTTGACTGATATTGTAAGTTTTTTAAATAATAATAATTATTACCTTATAAATAATTCAAAATGGCAAAGTTTTTAACTACGCAGTATAATATGTTGTGTACCTACATTAAATGTTACAAAAGCTCCTACGTTGCTGCACAAACATACTTTAACAGTTTTCCAAAAAAAAAAAGCAACGGAACCTTAAAATTTTTAAAAGATTGGATGTGAATATGTAGAAGTATGGATGTTTACAATAACCAAATTGAAGGAATGTGGAAGACGATCTTCATCATTTTTTTTTTGAAAACTGTTAAAGTATGTTTGTGCAGCAACGCAGGAGCTTTTGTAACATTTAATGTAGGTACACAACATATCATACTGCGTAGTTAAAAACTAATGTTTATTATCCCATTCTCAAAACGGATACTTTCTTTTCGAAATAGGAGTTTGCCATTGGGCACTCTTCTACATGTCACTCAAACACATAATGAAAAACATAAGATTTGTTGAATGTACCTTGTATGTATAGATTGCAAATAAAGTGGGGTTTAAAAAAAAATGTTTATTATAAATAAAGTTTTGTGAATTATTAATAAGTGCTACTTTATGTGCGGCCCGCCAAAAAATTCTAAAATTAAAATTGGCCCGTTGATTAAAAAGGTTGCTCAGCCCTGGTCTAAGCCATAATCCGGCCCTGCTTTCCACTCAAACCCACTCATTGTAGAATTTAGAAAAAACTAGATCTTGCATATTTTAAGTTAAATTCGATAAATACGAAGATGTGCGCATTCGAGCGAAAAGTGGCACATTTCCGAGCGAGGGAGGCAAATGAAGCGCGACGCGGAGCGGCGCGCTTCATTTTCCCGAGATCGGAAATGTGCCACTTTGAGCTCGAATGTGCACACTCGGCTTTGAGCACGATTCACAGTAATTAAATCATTTTAACTTTTTAAAAACCATTAATAAAAAAATTACAGGACCGTATTTAAAAAAATTACTGAAATTCCTCCCCGCCTTCGACTACAAACAAACCGACTCAAAAAATTTTTCGTTTCCAGGCTCGGACATGGACGAGGAAATGGACGACTCCCACTCCCCGGACGCCGCCTGCGACGGCCCCGGATCGACAAAGACGCGTCGCCGTCGCACCGCCTTCACCAGCGAACAACTTTTAGAACTCGAACGCGAATTTCACGCCAAAAAGTACCTATCGCTCACCGAGCGCAGCCAAATAGCGTCGGCCCTTCGGCTGAGCGAGGTCCAAGTGAAGATCTGGTTTCAAAATCGCCGAGCGAAATGGAAAAGGGTGAAGGCGGGCCTCGCCGCCGGCCCCCATCAATCGAAAACGGGCCAGCCGAACAAAAGCAAGCTGGTCGTGCCGATCCCGGTGCACGTCAATCGTTTCGCCGTTCGCAGCCAGCACCAGCAGCTCGAAAGGGCCCTGGGCGATTTGGCAGGAAGGGTCTTCGCCAGCCAGGCGGCCCTGCGCGCCGGCCTCGACATTCCCGCCTATCCTACGCATGCGCCGCATTGACACGCGATTTCTATGGACTAATACTTTTGTCGTTCACTGTATATAATGTGTGTGTGGTGTAAATAAATCTAGTGCATGTCGCAAAGTTCACCCGAATATTGCAAATTTAGTGTGCGTGGGATGGAGGGGGAACTGTGTCGCGGTGGGGGCGAAGAGAAAAGAGACGCGGTGGTGCGAAAGTAAGAAGACAGAGAGAGAAAGAGAGAGGGAGAATAAGTTTATTAGCACTAACAAACAACGATCTGTTTTACGAATAATTTAAATTATAAATTTTTCGAATGTTGTGCAATTTTATTATTTAAAAATTAGTGTGGTAAGTGACTATTATAGACTGTCAACAGATTGTTATTTGAATAAAATCATAAATTTAACATTTTATTGCGAATGTTTTATTTGGTCGACTCTATCCATGAGAATCTATGGGGGGGACTTGGAACTTAGTTTTTTGTTCAATTTAATCGTTGATCTTCGGAACTGAGGGATGATGGAATTAACACCTCGAAATTAATATTAAAAATAAATAAGAGCTGACGTTAGCAAAAAAAAAATTGAAAAAATTGTTTCGAAGCCAGATATTGAATGTGGTTTATTCGAAGCCGGTTGATCAATTAAAATCGTGCAAATACGAGTCGAGAAAAATTCGAGTTATTAAAGTTCGACTGTAATTTTTATTAAAATCAATTCAAAAAAAAGAAGCAAAAATATTTAACAATGTTATTAGAGCCCTTATTATTTTGAATTTTAAATTGTGCCGAAAAGCCGAGTGTGCACATTCGAGCTCGAAGTGGCACATTTCCGACCTCGGAAAAATAAAGCGCGCCGCTCCGCGTCGCGCTTCATTTGCCTCCCTCGCTCGCAAATGTGCCACTTTTCGCTCGAATGCGCACATCCTCGTATTATTGAATTTTGTATACTAAACTTTCTTTCAAATCAAAAAATTTAATAACATTTCGCTTATATGTTCGGAAAACGCATTTTAACCATAGCAAATGAGTGGAAGCGAGCGAAAAGATACGACAAACTTATAAAAACGAGTGAGAGGGAACGATTAAAATTATTTACTAATTATTCATCACCAAATTTATTGTGAATCATGCTTAGAACCGAGTGTGCACATTCGAGCTCAAAGTGGCACATTCCGATCTCGGGAAAATGAAGCGCGCCGCTCCGCGTCGCGCTTCATTTGCCTCCCTCGCTCGGAAATGTGCCACTTTTCGCTCGAATGCGCACATCCTCATATTTATTGAATATTCTATACTAAACTTTCTTTCAAATCAAAAAATTTAATAAAATTTCGCTTATATGTTCGGAAAACGTATTTTAACCATAGCAAATGAGTGGAAGCGAGCGAAAAGATACGACAAACTCATAAAAACGAGTGAGAAGGAACGATTAAAATTATTTACTAATTTTTCGTCCCCAAATTTATTGTGAATCATGCTTAAAACCGAGTGTGCACATTCGAGCTCAAAGTGGCACATTCCGATCTCGGGAAAATGAAGCGCGCCGCTCCGCGTCGCGCTTCATTTGCCTCCTCGCTCGGAAATGTGCCACTTTTCGCTCGAATGCGCACATCCTCGTATTTATTGAATTTTGTATACTAAACTTTCTTTCAAATCAAAAAATTTAATAAAATTTCGCTTATATGTTCGAAAAACGTATTTTACCCATAGCAAATGAGTGGAAGCGAGCGAAAAGATACGACAAACTCAAAAAAACGAGTGAGAAGGAACGATTAAAATTATTTACTAATTTTTCGTCACCAAATTTATTGTGAATCATGCTTAAAACCGAGTGTGCACATTCGAGCTCAAAGTGGCACATTTCCGATCTCGGGAAAATGAAGCGCGCCGCTTCGCGTCGCGCTTCATTTGCCTCCCTCGCTCGAAAATGTGCCACTTTTCGCTCGAATGCGCACATCCTCGTTTTCGCACATTTATTAACAAAACTACCCCAAGAAATCGAACGGCATGAATCACAAATGCGCTTAAATCAATTCCCATCGATTTTTTTTTGTAAAAATCGAAAATGTGGCAAATTTTTCTTAAACGAATTGTTTAATTAATTTCTACGATCCTATTTTTAAATATTTAAAATCATAAAAAAATCAATTAAATAAATTACAGTTGAACTTCAATACCTCGAACTTCTTTAATCGATTTTTTCTACAATTTGAAATTTTAAGGAATCAACTACGTCAAGCGCGCATTTTATATTAAAATTGTTTCCAAATCTCGAATTTCTTAACACTAAACCTACCACGACGGGTCAAATGGCCCATTTTAAACTTTTTGTCAGAATTTCTTGCAAATAACATTATAACATCGTCGTTTGGCTTTTCTACACTTTTCTTAAAAAATACATCAAATGTATTTTTCTTGTTAATTTTTTTACCGAGAAATATATTTAATCTACTCTAGCTACCGCAATGGGTCATTTGACCCGTGCAAAGATTCATGTGATATAAAGATTTGTTTGTGTGTGGAAAATGTGCCTTGGAGAACCCAATAATTTTCAAAATATGCGGTGAATAAAGTTGGCATATTACTTATTTATTTTCTAAATTTAAGATTCAATTGAAGAATATTTAATTTTTTTTCTTGTATTATTTTTGTTTTTTAAATTAAAAAAAGAACAATTTTGAATTGTTATTTAAAAAAATTGTTTTATTCATGTACTAAATTGTGCTAAATAATATATTTTTTCGCTACACATAATAATATATGTATATAACATTTTAAAGACGGGTCATTTGACCCCCTGTGGTAGTAATAAGTATAAATGAAGTATCGGTATGTTTAGTGTTAATCTCGAATTTTTCTATCACTCGAGTTAAAATTCCTAAGTGTTCATTCAATTTTTCAATTTAAATTAAAATAAGCAAGTTGAAGTTTTTTTTAATTTTCAATGAGTGGGAGAGAGCGAAAAGATACAAGAATCCCATAAGTGTAAGTGAGAGGGAATGATCAAAATTGTCTGAAAATATATATTAATGACTATTTTAACTAATAATTAATTATAAACACATGTACGATTATTTTTGATTATTGTGAACCGTGCTTAAAGCCGAGTGTGCACATTTTCGTATTTAATTAATTTAAATATTTGATCTACTCTATCCATGAGAATCAGCGTGCACATTGGCCTGTTTGCCATCGAATTTTTAATTACAAAACAATCATTTTGGGCTTTTTTTTATAACTCCAATATTCAATAAATCAAATTATCTGTGGTTGGCCCACAACCTTCCGTTATCAAGGTTTTACTGTATACAGTACTATACATTAAGGTGAGGAGGATTTATTTTTGACAATTTCTCAACAAAATAGAAAAATACATCTAAGTTTTAAATTATATACAGTCACTATCGTAATTATTCGTATTGAAGACTAATACCCTATAAAAATTTCATTGTTTTATTATTTTTTTTAATTAAAAAAGTAAAATTTGACACTTTTATTTTTTGAATACACTGTATTGTTTTTTTTCCAGACCACGCCTCAAATAAAATTCACATTTTAGTTTTGAACCGATTCTCCCTCCCACTTGTTCACCTTTAAAAGATTTAATTTTTCAAATCAACAAAACAATTCCAACTATTATAATAAAAAAAAAGTAGTAGTAAAATTGTACACTGATGGTATAGAACAAAATCCGGTCAATATACAGTGTGTCAGAAGAATAGGTACTAAATGTCCTCGCCCTTTTTAAAGACCATATGGAAACGATGCCGTGTTGCCATTTTAAAATGCATTTCCCTCAAATTTCGTTGAATTTAGGACACATTGCATACAAACTTTTATAGTTTACACTGGTGCCAGATATAACCCGGTTAAGTGTCAGTACCTATTCGTCTAACCCACCGGATTTGGTCCTATTCTATCAACACAAATTTTTACTACTACACACTTAAGCGATTCGACTTTCGAGCCGAGATTAAACCGAGAGAGAAGTAAACTTTTTAAGAGAGTAATTTGCAAAATAAAGTTGGTGTGGTCTTTTGGAACGTCGACTTCCACAAAGCTCTTTGGATTTGATCGTCTAAGCAAGTTTTTGTGAAAAGGGACCACAATGACACCATTAGTCCGTCTATAATGTTGGCAAATTGTTCGGTAGGAGGTCCTGCTCGTATATCACCCCTTATTGTCCCCACGATCTTCGTTTATGCTACTCGCTATTTCTTTGTGTCTCAAAATGCGATTATAAAATCAAAAAAAAAACGCAAACAAGATTAAAATTTAATAACAAACAAAAAACGTTCGCGACGAGCAGAGCGAACCCGAGAGAGATAGAGAGAGAGACACAGAGAAAAAGAAAAAATAAAATGCCTAATGTTCCTCCCATTGTTATTCTTATTGTTATTAATATTATTTACACACATTACAGTGCTAAATCCGTCACGACTTGAAAAGTCACGGCGTGAAGAATCAAGTAGGCGTGGAAGTTGGATTTGTCACCCCTGTTAAAACCAGGTGCTATATCCTATTTTTCCCAGCTGCCACCCCTTAATCGGTCCCGATATGCCCCTTTGTAAACTTTGCAGGAACGCGCTGCGTAAGGTTTTGATTTTTTTTTGGGAAATTGGCTAATTTGCAGTGCTTCTCAAAATGTACCGACGCTTTTTGTGTTTTGTACAATCGAAGCAAAAAATAAAATTCTCAATGGGGTATGTAAACAAAGAAAAACGAAGTTGCCCGACGTGGAAATAGTTAAATTTAGTTAGTTTTGGGAATAAATGCGCAAATTGTGGTTATTGTGGATTGTTTCAATTGTTATTTGTCCAAAATTTAAGTTAAAAAAAAAGAGTAAATCAAATATTTTCCAACACAGAAATTTAATCGCCTTTTTGTTTTTAAAGATCCGTTCACAAATAACCGAGCTACGATTTTTCAAAATCGGACTCTTCGAACCCGTTTTTCTCAAAAATTTCAAATGGTACGCCCATGGTTTTTTCGAAGTACCCTAAGCCAAAAAGTCTGGCGAATCCGAATCTGTATAGTTTTTAAAGATCCCTCCACAAATAACGGCTCTACAATTTTTTTAACGTAAAATTTTGTGCAAAAAAATTAACCTAAAACTTCAACCCTTAAATACTCGAAAAATTAACATTGCGCCCTATGACAATTTTGCACCTATCTTATGGGGACAAGTCTCAAGATTCCGAATCTGGGTCGTTTTTAATGATGGGATCTAAATTGACGGCGCTACGATCGTTTTTGTGAGTCGAGTGTATAATTTTCATTTCATTTAGTTTTCTAGAAAATTTTGGGGGTTGAAAGGGGAGTAGGAAAGAATGGCTCGCGGATATGTCGGTTTAGACTCCATAGCAACGTCCTGTAAAAATTTAAAGCACATCCATTACCTAAAATTTTTTGTCGTCAAAAATACGCAAGCGGTTAAATCCATGTTTTTTCAAGATTTTGACCGATTTTGGGGATTTTGAGTTAGCACCGGTTTCCGACGCGTGGGGGTTGGGAACGTTCAGAAATGAAAAGATTTGACGAAATTCTCAAAGACGGCTGAGCTACAGAATTTTGAAAATTACAAATTTTAGCAAAATTTACATTTTGAAAGTTTCGAGCGCGTTTTTCTCCCAGACTTAACATTGGGCGCTGTTGACTTTTTTGACTGATCTTACGCTCTGATAAATAGGCTTTCAGTATCTGAAAAGATTGTAAAGATCCGTTCACAAATAACCGAGCTACGATTTTCCAAAGTGGAAATTTAAAAAAAAATAATTACAAGTCGGACTCTTCGAATCGGTTTTTCTCGAAAATTTCAAATGGCACGCCTATGGTTTTTTTTAACTACCCGAAGCCAAAAAGTCTGGCGAATGCGAATCTGTATAGTTTTTAAAGATCCGTTCACATATAACGGCGCTATAATTTTTTCAACGTAAACCTTTGTGCAAAAAAATGATACTGAAACTTCAACCCTTAATTATTCGAAAAATTAACATTGCGCCCTATGCCAATTTTGCACGTACCTTATGTAAAGAACTCTCAGAATTCAAAATCCGAGTCGCTTTTAATGATCGGATCGAAAATGAGGGCGCTACGATCGTTTTTGTGAGTCAAAGTGTATTTTTTTCGATTTATTTAGTTTTCTCGAGAGGGGCGTCCTATTATTTATTATTTTTAAGGGAGACGGGGTTACGTACAGTTTGAAAACCGCTGATATACCAGAAAATAACTTGATAAAAAAATTCTATAAAACAACATTTAAGTTACATAAAGATAACCATCCTAAGTACAAGATCTTCAATTAGTGCTTATGGCTTTTGTACAGTGGTTCAAAAACGTTCCCAACACCCCCCCATCACAGCTCGCAAATCTATTGTTCTCAACACTGTCTTACATTTACGAGCATATTTAAACCAAACAGTACAAAAACACCCCATTTCAAATCAACGGGTATAAACAACATATTAAAAGAAAAATGGTCAAATAATGGACAATAAAATATCATAAGATGGCGTAGTTTCTGTGCCTCGAAAATTATAGCATTTTAAAAATTAAAGATTTGTTACAACGTATTAATTTTTACGTAATTAGTTTGTCGGAATACTTTTATACATGGTTCACAATTAATTAAACACAATATTAATTCAAGTCGCTCCCTCTCACTCACACTTACGAGATTATCGTATCTTTTCGCTCGCTCCTACTCATTGCTATAGTAAATACGTTTTTAATCATAAAATCGCTATTTACTAAAGCACATTTAAATTTTACATAGAAATAGCGAGGAATTAATTAGACAAATCTAATAAATGCGCAGATGTGCGCATTCGAGCGAAAAGTGGCACATTTCCGAGCGAGGGAGGCAAATGAAGCGCGACGCGGAGCGGCGCGCTTCATTTTCCCGAGATCGGAATGTGCCACTTTGAGCTCGAATGTGCACACTCGGTTTTAAGCGTGATTCACAATCATTTTGGTGACGAAAAATTAGTAAATAATTTTAATCGTCCCCTCTCACTCGTTTTTATGAGTTTTTCGTATCTTTTCGCTCCCTTCTACTCATTGCTATGGTTAAAATACGTTTTTAAAAATATAAGCGAAATTTTATTAAATTTTTTGATTTGATAGAAAGTTTCGTATACAAAATTCAATAAATACGAAGATGTGCGCATTCGAGCGAAAAGTGGCACATTTCCGAGCGAGGGAGGCAAATGAAGCGCGACGCGGAGCGGCGCGCTTCATTTTCCCGAGATCGGAATGTGCCACTTTGAGCTCGAATGTGCACACTCGGTTTTAAGCGTGATTCACAATCATTTAAGTGATGAAAAATTAGTAAATAATTTTATCGTTCCCTCTCACTCGTACTAAAGAATTTGTCGTATCTTTTCGCTCGCTCCCACTCATTGCTATGGTAAAAATACGTTTTCGAACATATAATCGATATTTAATGATCTAAATTAAATTTAGTATTTTGAAAAAAAGTGTAATATACAAAAATTCAATAAATACAAGGATGTGCGCGTTCGAGCGAAAAGTGGCACATTTCCGAGCGAGGGAGGCAAATGAAGCGCGACGCGGAGCGGCGCGCTTCATTTTCCCGAGATCGGAATGTGCCACTTTGAGCTCGAATGTGCACACTCGGTTTTAAGCGTGATTCACAATCATTTAAGTGATGAAAAATTAGTAAATAATTTTTATCGTTCCCTCTCACTCGTACTAAAGAATTTGTCGTATCTTTTCGCTCGCTCCCACTCATTGCTATGGTAAAAATACGTTTTCGAACATATAATCGATATTTAATGATCTAAATTAAATTTAGTATTTTGAAAAAAAGTGTAATATACAAAAATTCAATAAATACAAGGATGTGCGCGTTCGAGCGAAAAGTGGCACATTTCCGAGCGAGGGAGGCAAATGAAGCGCGACGCGGAGCGGCGCGCTTCATTTTCCCGAGATCGGAATGTGCCACTTTAAGCTCGAATGCGCACACTCGACTTTAAGCACGATTCACAATTTATTTTGTGCTCGGTACCAAATTTCGGTTTGAGAGCTGTTAAACAAATTTGACATAAAAAAAAAAAACAAAACGCTACAACTATTTGATCTAAAAATGTGTAGATTAAGGTAGCCAAATTCAATAAAACAAAGAAAAATAATACAACATAAATTAATACGGTTAGATTAGGTCGCCAAAAACCGTCAAAACTCAAAAATTGACACATGTACGCTATTTGCGAACAGAAAACGCGGAACGAAACGCATTAAACCGAGCCTCCACTTTTCAAAGAAATCGAATTAACGAAGTTCCACTGTACATCATAAGCAAATACGAAAACGCCACATCTCTTTATTCTTATCCTAAAATAACTAGTTTCTTTTTACTAGAACGAAACATTCGAAACGACAAAGCCAACTTTCTAATCGAAAACGCGCCAATTTTGAAATGAAACGCCCTTCGAACCGATCAAATCGGCAATCTGTTAACGTGCAATTGAAAATAGCAGGCCGTCCTTTTTCAATGCGATCACTTTTAATCGTTTCCATGTTGGGCGCAGTTTTAATAACAAAAAGGCACCTATTAGTGGGGCCTAATGGCTCCGAAGTGACTTGCACCTTGTGCCCTTTTTTATCGGCCTTCGACCTTAAACAAGCAGCGAAACTGACGTTCGAAGACGCATCCCGCCAATTAAAGATAATCGGTCAGTTTTCCCACGGAAAAAAGCGCTCCTTCGTCCTCTCTCTCCCTCTCGCTCCCCGTTTTTTTTTTTGTCTTTTTAAGAAAACGTAAATTTAAGCGAACGCTTTCCCCGAAAAGGCGAACACGTCGACGATCAGCGCCGCACACACACGCCGATTTTATGATAATGGTCGGTCCCTTGGAGATCAACAAAAATAGAAAACGCTTAGTCAGGGCCTGACGCCGCAGGACCGCACTTTGTCCGTTTCGTTTAATTGGACGAGGCGTCCACCAAAAAAAAAAAACACCCGCATTTGCTAACGGAAGAATGCGTCTAATTTTTAATTGGGCTTCGAACCACCGTTTTGGGACCGCTGCTTTAAAATTAGCAAAAAAAAAAAATTGAGGCAATTGCGTTTGAAAAAACGTTTATTGTTGTAAATCGTGCAGAAAAGACAAAAAGCGAGACAAATATAAAAATGCGCTATACAATTTGGAGCAGTGGTACTCAACTTTTAATTAACTAAGTTAGAAAATGTATGGGGTCCCATATAAAACATTTACGATGTATTTTAAACATTTTATTTTGTTTTTAATTGAGTTTTACGGCGCGTTTTGGGCTCTTATCGGTCGCCTATTTGGTACCACTGATTTAGAACAATTAAAAATCGTGTCTCGGTGCTTATTTAAATTTAATTCAAGAATTTTAACGATTATAAATCGTGCAGAAACATCCAATTCCGTTTAAAATGAATTCAGAACCAGCGGTACTAAATTTATACCTCGCCGAACGTGGTTCGCGCCAAATTCAATTGCAGAATTCTATGCGGACCAAAAAAAAAACAATTTAATTTTGTACACAATTTGATTTTTGGCAGGGACCATTTATTCGCACATCTATTACTTTTGTTTGGTACCGCCGATCTAAAATATTCATTAATTTTTCTTCGATATTTAATTAATTTTATAATTATACAACTTCTAATTGTTGGAAACCGTGCCGAAATACCGAGTTGCCCTTGAAAAATTAATTTGAAGCAGCGGTACCGAAGCCTCCCATTAAAGTGTGCCGTAGCACGCTCGATTTAAAAATGTATGGGCTGCAGACAAAAAAAATCGTCAAGCAAATGCTGGATTCTTCTACATTTCAATTTATTATTTTTTTTAATTAAGCGTTGTGCTTTGTAGAGTCTTAGGGACCGCTTGTTTGGTACCGCCGATGTCAAAGATTTTACACTCTTGCTTTAACCTTTAAATCGTCTAAAAAAATCGAACGGTTGTAAATCGTGCAGAAGAGACGAGTTGCGCTTAAAAAATTAATCTAAACCAGTGGTCCCTCAATCGTGCGCACATAAGAACCGTACTAAATTTACGTTCAAAGGAAAAACTATTTTTTAAGTGATGACGAAATTTAATTTAGTTTCTTTTTTTTATTTTTTGAGTCACATTTTAGATACCACTGCTATACGAGATTATTTTATGCTATAGTTTTTTTACCATAAATTTGGTATGACGTCACAACGGTGCGAGATGTCCAGCGCTTAGCCAAATTTTAAATTGTCTCTCATTACACGGTTCCTGCGACAGTGCGCTTCGATAAAGTCGAACGGGAAAAATGCTGGCGTCGGTCCTGCGTCCATTTGCTAGTGGTCGTCGTTGTAGGGGGCGTGCTGGTCGCAAATTGCGGCAGTGCGACAGTCGAGGACGGTCGCCGCTTCTGTTCCACTTTTTACGACCCTCCAATTTAAGTAGCGAAGAAAAAAAAAATGGATTTCGTAACGGTCCTCTCTCGTCTCATTCTTCTTCTTCTTCGAGCGAGAGAGATTCGAATCGTTTCGTTTTGGAAGAGAAAATTTTCTTTGCCGTAATCCGTTCCCGGGGGCAGGAGTAAATTCTATTAATGCTATCGGTTAATCAAATAAACTCTATGAATAATCAATGAGGAAGAGAGAGCTATCGGCGATCGCGGTGGCTTCAGAAACAATTGTTATTTTGTTATTTGCCACGTCATTCATGAATGAGAATGTTTTCGGAGTCTCGACACTTTTGCCCTTCCTCGACGGACGCGCCTGGAAAGAGCGAGCGAGCGAGCGAGAGAGGGAGAGAGAGAGAGGAAGCGGTTTTATTTCGGAGTTAATATCGACGAAATTAGGCATTTACAATTAAAATTTAATGGACATCTTCGGAACGCGCGACGCATTTCGATTGTCTTTTGATTTTACTCGGTTCGTGGAAGAAGTGCTCGTTTTGTTTTGGCAGCCGCCTTTGATTTCACTTCGAGGAAATTTACATTTCGGGAAAGCGCCTCGAATATATACGAATGCGAGTTTTAATAGGGGGCGAGCGGGGGAGGCGCAGGGAATTACATTTGATGAGTTCCGTGATTTTGTTGGTTGAAGTTATACTTCTTTTGGCGCTTTGAGAGTAAAATATTAGCAGGCGATGGAAGTTGCGCGCGCACAACCAACGAAAATTTGGCAGTTGAAGTTAGCCGTCCGAGCATGTGAATTAATTATTGTGAATCACGCTTTAAACAGAGTGTGCGCATTCGAGCTCAAAGTGGCACATTCCGATCTCGGGAAAATGAAGCGCGCCGCTCCGCGTCGCGCTTCATTTGCCTCCCTCGCTCGGAAATGTGCCACTTTTCGCTCGAATGCGCATATCCTTGTATTTATTGAATTTTTGTATATTACACTTTTTTTCAAAACACTAAATTTAATTTAGATCATTAAATATCGATTATATGTTCGAAAACGTATTTTTACCATAGCAATGAGTGCGAGCGAGCGAAAAGATACAACAATCGAATAAGTACGAGTGAGAGGGAACGATGTTATGCAATATTTTGTCTATTTTATTGCGAATCGTGCTTAAAACCGAGTGTACGCATTCGAGCTCAAAGTGGCACATTCCGATCTCGGGAAAATGAAGCGCGCCGCTCCGCGTCGCGCTTCATTTCCCCCTCGCTCGGAAATGTGCCACTTTCGCTCGAATGCGCAATCCTCGTATTACATATTTACCTACTTGTACATCGTTCTTTCAGAATAAAAATTTAATTTAATTCAGCAAATATCGATTTTGTTCGAAAAATGTATTTTACCATAGCAATGGAGTGCGAGCGAGCGAAAAGATACAACAATCGAATAAGTACGAGTGCGAGGAACGATACCAGTTATTCACTGATTTTGTACATTATTGGCTAATTATTGGAATCATGTTTAAAACCGAGCGAGGACATTCGCCACAAATGGCACATTCCGATCTCGCAAATAATGCGCCATCCTCGTTTCTTATGAATTCGTAATCTTCGCTCGTCCAATCATTGCTATAATAAAATACATTTTTAAACATAAATGATGTTTCGAAATTTAAGTGAAAAGCATGGGACCGCGATTATGGAAGCGAAAAGATACTTCGTAACGACTTAAGATTACTGTATTTATTAAATAATATTTTTATTGTTTTGCTTCACTTACCGAGTGACTTGTAACAATGCGCTTTCTCGAAATCTCGGAATACCGTACAGCAAGTCAAGTTTGTTTAAATTTACATTATTTGATTCATAAAGCCTATTTTTTTTAATTGGTAAATTTAATTTAATACTATCCATAGGCTATTGAAAAAAATGTTAGGGTTAAAAGATTAATCGGGCCCTGGTGAAAACATACAAACATCAAATGTAAGTATACAAATGAGAAAGAATAATTGAAAAACACGACGTTCATGAAAATTCTTATTTGTATAATAAGCAATGAGTGAGAGAGAGCGAAAAGATACAAGAATTCTATAAGTGCAAGTGAGAGGGAACGATCAAAATTGTCTCACTAAGTATTTGTAATATTTTAACTAATAATTAATTTTAAGAACGTATACAATTAGGTCTTTGAATTTTTTTTTTTTTTTGATAAATTGAAAGATCATATATAAGTTTTATAACAAAACTATTTTTATTTTTTTTTTCGCAATATTTCAAAAGTTATATCAAAATAAAAATTAATTTTGAATCCAGTACCGAAAACACGCCGACAGCTCCCGAACAAACACGAGCGTGTGTGACGTCATAATGTTAGTTTTCATTCATTGCAGCTTATACAGAAATAATAAATGCAGTGTTTTGATCTATTTAATTCTTTTGTCATGGTTAAATACTCAAGTTTATATTAGAAATGTCGAACCACAAAAGTTATCGTTCTTGTTTTGTACCATTATGTACAAATACTACAAAAACAATTCCTGACAAAATGTTTTTAAATGTTCCCCAAGATGAAAAACGTCGAAATAAATGGTTTCAAGCAGTGCATCGTTATAATCCCAAAACAAAATCGAATTTTTTTTGTTGTGAAGATCATTTCGATGTAAGTATTTTATAATACTATTGTTAGTAATTATTATTTATCCAAGTATACAAATCAAATAAGTAGAATTCAGTAAAAAATATATCAACATCAGGAATATTATCAGGCTTTGCCTTTATAAATCCTTTATCACACATAGCTAATCGGAATTAACTAACAAATCGTTTTTTAGTAGTCAATTTTCAATATTATTGCCAACTCACGTGTAATAGTCGTAAACGCTGTCCTGTTATTAAACAGCTATAACATTATGACGTCACAAAGATGGTGGCCAATTTTGGCGCGTTTATAGTCACGTGATTTTTTTTAAATTTTATCAATTTTAATTGCTTATAATTAATTGAAAAAATTTTTTTAAGTATTTTGCATTAAATATCCAGATTATTAATAATAAAGTTTTAAAATACATAAAAAAAATCAATAATTTTTTTTTTCAAATACCTAATTGTTTTTAAAGTTGATTATTATTGTGAATCGTGCTTTAAACGAGTGCGATTCGAGCAAATGGCACATTCCGATCTCGGGAAAATGAAGCGCGCCGCTCCGCGTCGCGCTTCATTTGCCTCCCTCGCTCGGAAATGTGCCACTTTTCGCTCGAATGCGCACATCCTCGTATTCATTGCATTTTGTATAATAAACTTTCTCTCAAATCAAAAAATTCAATTTAGTTCAGTAAATATCGATTATATGTTTGAAAAAGGTATTTTCACCATAGCAATGAGTGGGAGAGAGCGAAAAGATACAAGAATTCTATAAGTGCAAGTGAGAGGGAATGATCAAAATTGTCCGAAAATATATATTAATGACTATTTTAACTAATAATTAATTATAAACACATGTACGATTATTTTTGATTATTGTGAACCGTGTGTGCACATCTTCGTATTTTTTAATGTAAATATTTGATCCACTCTATCCATGAGAATCACGGTGTACATTTGCTTCCCTCGCTCAGAAATGTGCCACTTTTCGCTCGAACGCGCACATCTTCGTATTTATTGAATTTAACTTAAAATCCGTAAGATAGTTTTTTCTATTTTTCAACGAGCGAGAGCGAGTGAAAAAGTTCGAATATTACATGTATAAAAATGAGACAGAATAATGAAGAAATACGACCATTCATGGAAATTCTCATTTGTATTATTGCAATGAGTGGGAGAGCGCGCAAAGATACAAGAATCCCATATGTGCAAGTGAGAGGGAACGATCAAAATTGTTTTAATAAATTTTACTAACATTTTGAACTAATAAATAATTTTATAATTTTAAAGTTGACTCTTGTGAATCGTGCTTAAAACCGAGTGTGTACAGTCGGCCTAAGAAGTAATCAACACCCTATAAACAGACCTACACTAAACGTACTATTCCAAGAGACAAAATCTGGCGCTGCATGGTTAAAAAACAATTAAGATTGATCTTTGTAATTTTAGTACCTAGAAGTAAATTTGAAATTTTAAATAGACACGTAAAGGTATTTGTGACAGCTGTCGTTTTTGTTAGAAAAGGTTTAGTAAATTGATGATAAAGCTTTTTTTCAAACAATTAATAGAAAAAATTATTTGTTGTACTTATAAGAGTCGTCAGAAACACTATTTTTAACTAAAACATGTCTCTTGGAATAGCTCGATTACGGTAAGTACTGTTTTTAGGGTGTTGATTACTTCTTAGGCTCACTGTACATTCGAACACAAAATGGGACATTCTAATTCTTGTATTTATTAAATTTATCTATCGACTTCTCGAGAAAGTAATTTCGATTTGTAAAAACGGAAATTACTTTCCTACCAACTCAAAATAATAATTGGTCCAGAAGCCTCGCAACTCTTCTCGATCCGCCACTGTTCGCCGCGTTTTCCCTCAAAAATTTTGACCGACTTTCAAAGACCGAAAAAAAAAACCAATCGACTTCCTCGTCGGAGAAAAAGTTGTAGAAAGTGCATTCAAAAGTCGCAATCGATAAAACAAGAAGTTAATTTGCATTGCGGACGGGCGACAGTGGCGGCGACGAAGGGTGGGGGCTGCACCCGTGAACCTCACATTCGTTCAATTTCAATTATACGAAAGCTATGTGAGCAGTTGTCCGCTTGTAAGGTAGGTGTTCCACCTTTTGAATATTAACGAGGCCGAAAAGCGTCAAAGCGGCCGCTTCCGCTGGCGGCGTCCTCCAAGCGCTCGTGGATTACTGCACGGCCTTTCTGATTTTTCGGCTTGGAAGAACAAAAAAAAAAGCGAAGTGCCACTTTTATTGGTTTTGTTCGTAAGTTCTGTTGTCAGCACGTAAAGACTGTCATAATTCTTTTTATACGTGCGAACGCCCGATCAGTTTTTCGTCGCCATTGTTTCGGGTGTCAATGATTCTCCGAGACCCCGGCCAGCGGCGGTTTTTCTACGAACGCTCGCTTCTCGAAAACGCCGTCCGTTTTTTTTTTTTTTTTCGGTCGATCTTTTTCCCGCTGGCAAGTGCGCCACTGAATTTTAAAAAGAGTAGACCTTTTCGCTTGGAAGAGCAGTAAATAACTCGACGTCCGAACAAGATAGCGCTAAGATTAAGAAGAAGTAATAATAGAAACCTCTAAGTTGGCAGACTCCTTATGATAAATGACCAGAAACCGCCCCCGGATGATATACTATCTATTATGTGACAAAAACACATGTACTCGGGAGCCTTTGGCCGATCTTTCGGCCTCGCCGTCCTCCCGCCCCCCACCGACGGCGGTCATTATTTTCGAAAAATGATAAAATATCGCATCAAGTCCGATCTGCAATTTATTTCGCTCCTTTTTTTAAGTAAATTGCTCTCCTACCTTTAGGGGTGGTTTTGGCTTTCAATGCTTTGCTCTATCTTTCATTTTCGTCGTAATTTATATCGGACGATTTAGAAATGTTGGGGCGCTTTGCGACAAATACATGCGAAAAAGAAGGTACAGTCGAATCTCGATGAGCCGAATTTTTGATAACTCGAATTATTTTTATTTTCCCGTCGACTTATCGAGGTTCGACTGTACTTAGAGTTTTGTTGCTTTGCGTAGCGATTTAATGTAAATTGTTTTGTAAGAAAGAAGAGCATTTTACTTAAAAGAGTTTTTTTTTATAAAATGGACGTTTAAAAATGTCGTTTTAAATGAGCCGTCGTGATTAGCGCGGCTGTTCCGTTTTAAAATTGGGACATTTTTCCGAGATCGGAATGTGTCACTTTGAGCTCGAACGAGCACACTCGGTTTTAAGCACGATTCACAATAAACAACTTTAGACACAATTGTATATGTTCATAAAATTAATTAATAGATATCGAGGCAACTTTGATCGTTCCCTCTCACTTGCACTTATGGAATTCTTGTATCTTTTCGCTCTCTCCCACTCATTGCTATGGTGAAAATACCTTTTTCAAACATATAATCGATATTTACTGAACTAAATTGAATTTTTTGATTTAAGAGAAAGTTTATTATACAAAATGCAATGAATACGAGAATGTGCGCATTCGAGCGAAAAGTGGCACATTTCCGAGCGAGGGAGGCAAATGAAGCGTGACGCGGAGCGGCGCGCTTCATTTTCCCGAGATCGGAATGTGCCACTTTGAGCTCGAATGTGCACACTCGGTTTAAAGCACGATTCGCAATAAAATAGACAAAATATTGCATAACATCGTTCCCTCTCACTCGTACTTATTCGATTGTTGTATCTTTTCGCTCGCTCGCACTCATTGCTATGGTAAAATACATTTTTTCGAACAAAATCGATATTTGCTGAATTAAATTAAATTTTTTGGTTCTGAAAGAGCGATGTACAAAGTAGGTAAATATAGTAAATACGAGGATGTGCGCATTCGAGCGAAAAGTGGCACATTTCCGAGCGAGGGAGGCAAATGAAGCGCGACGCGGAGCGGCGCGCTTCATTTTCCCGAGATCGGAATGTGCCACTTTGAGCTCGAATGTGCACACTCGGTTTTAAGCGTGATTCACAATCATTTTAGTGACAAAAAATTAGTAAATAATTTTAATCGTTCCATCTCACTAGTTTTTATGTGTTAGTCGTATCTTTTCGCTCCCTTCCACTCATTGCTATGGTTAAAATACGTTTTTCGAACATATAAGCGAAATTTTATTAATTTTTTTGATTTGATAAAAGTTTAGTATACAAAATTCAATAAATACAAAGATGTGCGCATTCGAGCGAAAAGTGGCACATTTCCGAGCGAGGGAAGCAAATGAAGCGCGACGCGGAGCGGCGCGCTTCATTTTCCCGAGATCGGAATGTGCCACTTTGAGCTCGAATGTGCACACTCGGTTGCAAGCGTGATTCACAATCATTTTGATGACGAAAAATTAGTAATTAATTTTTTATCATTCCCTCTCACTCGTACTAATGAATTTGTCGTATCTTTTCGCTCGCTCCCACTCATGGCTATGATAAAAACACGTTTTTCGAACGTATAATCGATATTTAATAAACTAAATTAAATTTTTCTTTTGAAAAAAAGTTTAATATACAAAAATTCAATAAATACAAAAATGTGCACGTTCGAGCGATCGGAAATGCGCCACTTTGAGCTGGAATGCGCACACTCGGCTTTAAGCACCATTCACAAAAATCAAATTCAAAAACAATCGTACATGTCCGTAAAACAAATTAAAAATAAAAAAAATTTACTGATACTTATTGAGGCAATTTTGATCGTTCCCTCTCACTTGCACTTATGTAATCCTTGTATCTTTTCACTCGCTCCCACTCATTGAAAAATTTTTTTGCGTATTTTAATTTAAATTCAATAAATACAAGAATGCGCACACTCCGCTTTTCAGCACAATTCACAATAATTAATTTACTTGCTAAAAAATTTTAATTAAAAATTACTATAACCAAATCTTGGATTTAGTGCCTTTAAACTGTTATTTTGGAAAAACAATAACCGCTAAAACTTATTTTCAAATCTTGATGCATGACAAAATTAATTTTTATTTCAAACTGAAAAATCCGAAATTACTTTGTTGCGAACCCGACAAAAACAAAATCAATTATTCTATAAAAAAAATGAATTCCTGCAAAATAAAAATGAGACTTGTTTGCAAAAGATCTTATTAAGAGCAAAAATACAAAAAAAAACACTTTTAAAAATTTCGCTGTTAGTGAGCTTTAAAATGAGACAGCCGTGCTAATTTTTCATAAGCAATCATGGCCGCTAATTAATTAACCAATGAGAAAAGCCCAATTACTTTGTAACTATAGTTACATTATAAATATCAGAACCCTATATTTTTGCAACTCTAATCAAAATACGATTTTAAAACGAGCCATGTATTAAATACAGTAGCGCCTCGATAAGCGGACACCCAGAATAATTTAAAAACAATTCGAGTTATCTACAAGAATATCCCAAAATAAATATATGTGACGCATCTTTCGTATGGAACCCCTTTTATGCAAAATAATCAGATTTTACTCGACTTACAATTCGAGCCACCCTTTTTTCGATTTTAATTAATTTATTTGAGCCCTCTTTCCCAATTTTTTTTTAACACAAATCGTCAAGTACTTTCACTTCGTCGTTTTGGACTTAAAATGCAATTTAAAAAAAATTAATTAAAAGGTCTTTTTGCGCGATTTTTTTTAATGTGGTTCCGCCGAACGTACAAAAAAATACCGCCAAAAATTTTACCATTTATTTAAATAGTAATTGCCCAATTGTTTCATGCAAAATTGCTAAAGCAGAAGGTCGGTTGGGAACCCCCGCCCCGACGAGCGACCCGCCACTGCCCACGAGCCTAATTCTTTTCGTTTTTTTTTTAGAAAAGCGAGAAATCGTCGAAACGTATGCGTATCGCAATACGTACAAAAAAATGTGTATTCAAGAAACAGTCGCGTTTCGCAGAATTTCGTTTAAGGCCATCAGATATTTCGGACATTTCGCACTTGACGTGACCAAATTTGAATACGCTTCTCATTCATTAGCGCGCTCGGCGCGCTCGCATTCGAACGTGGCGCAATCGCGAATTAATTGCACACATGTAACGGCGATCGCAATTTCTTTTGTCGCAATCCGGCAAATGGCGCAAAAACGAACAAAGGACGAAGAGGGCGAAAGAGAGAAGGAGCGCGCTCCTAATACGTCTTGTAAACGCGATTAATCCTGCAAGGGGAGGGAAGCGGGGGCGGAAGTGGAAGGGAACGGCGGCGCGAAGTGTCCGGGATGCTGTGGCTTGATTGCGGCCGAGGGTGGTGCACCCCCGCTGCGAGGATAATTACTTAAGGACCCCGCCCTGGGCGCGCCGCGTGCCCGCATCTCATTACACTTGTTGACAAACGATTACTGTACACGCTGATATATCTCTGCCTTATAAATATATATATATACACACACGCTTTTCGGGGGTAATGAATCTTAAAAAATCATCCACTCACTTAATACGTACATTATATTATGCAAAGTGGGCTTAGAATTAAAATTCCATTTAAAAAATGAATTTCATTCGAGCTCCTGCCTTGCTTTTTTCAGTGACAACGATCGAATTTTTGTGGGATCTACTTTACCGGCGTTTTTATTTATTGTTGTAGCCGTGGAAACGGGCACGCATTTAATTATGGTGGTTTTAAGCGAGAGAAAATATTTTAAGGCTAACCGCACACGAAAATTCGGTATGTCAGTGTGACACTGACGAGTACGTCATAGTAGTGACGTCAGTCACACTGAAAAAGTTTTAAGAGAATTTTGATATTAAAAAAAATTAATTAATTTAAATTTTAGTGAGTATAGGGACAGTTGGGGTACAATGGAACGAAAAAGTTGTTTCGATTTATAGAAAAATCAGTGTTTTATAGTTTTGTAATTTTTTTTTAAACTATCAAGAACAGACCTTAAACTAATAATTGAACACAAAAAAAATAAAAAATTAACCCTAAACCTGAAACATTAGCGTGTTTGCAAAACACTTCCTCTGTTCCAATATACCCCAGGGCTGCGGTACAATGGAACAAGTTCTGGGGTACATTGGAACATGATCAAGAAATTGCATAACATCATAAAATATATTCAAATAATTATTAATTAAAAGTATACTTGGAGAAACAGTATAAATTGCTTTGTGACTTTGTCTTCCCTGCTAAACATAAACTTGTCAACAGCAGTTTTATATTTAGAATTGACACTATTTTCCTATTAGGGTTTAGAGGAAAATAAAAGCCATTGTCAACTTTTGCACTTTGTGCAAATACTTAATTTCAAATTCATTGTTTTCGTCCATATCAGTCAATATTTGACCATTGTTCCATTGTACCCCGTAAGATTTCGAAAGTTTCAAATACGAATTTAAAAAACTTAGGTTATTTTTTTTAATTTTATGTTAACTGTACTAAATAGTCAAAATGATTAAGATTTATGTAAAAAAATATTACATACTATTATTACTTTTCTGCTAAAAACAAAAGTTCTTTGGTACAAAATTCCAACTTTTTGATAACAAAAATTATTTTTTTTCTTCTGACAGCTCTGTTATTGCAAAGCGACAAAGTTTCACTACGTTCCCGTGTGCCTCTAGTTAGGCGTTGTAATTAGTGCAAATGAAAGCGCGCGAATTCGTTTGACATTTGAATATTAATCGCCGTCGTTCCATTGTACCCCAACTGTCCCTAAATATAACAAACAACAATTTAAAATTTTTTATAGTATAAGGTAAAAGACCCTGTTATTGACACTGACCCGGTTTCTGACACTTTCAACTTTACTTTGAATTAATAAAAAGAAAATTACCTCGAATTGATTAATTAATTTTTTCAAAATTAAAATTAATTCATCGTGTACCTATTTGATGACGATATCAGTTACAAAAAAAACCTCACTTAATATAAAATAATAATTAAGCCCAGAGTGACGGTGAAAGCCATTTTTTGGTTATAGTCTAAGCAATTGACAGACGAGCGTTCGACTATTGAATTAGTAATTTAATCATCATGTAAGTATAAAAATATTATAAAAAATATATGGTTGGATTAATAATTAACTACTCTTTATTTTTAAATATTAAAACATCATAGTAAATTATATTTTATTATTAAAATAAGAGTGTCAACAACTAGGCTCAATTTTATAGGTATGTTACAGTTATTGACACTCAAATTTTAACCTATGTTATGTTTACGTATTTGTTTTTATAATATTTAATTTTATTATTGTAATTATTTTTGTGTTAAAAAAATTAACATTTCATTTATAATAAATGATACATTATAACAAATTATGTTTGATTATAATAAATTTAAATTTGATAGTGTATAACCTAATAAATGACGAATAATTTTGACATATGGAGTGTCAGAAACTCCAGCAATAAAAATTTTAAGTGCCAGAAACTGGGATTCAAACATTATTTTTTAAAACATTAATTTAAATTATTAATCTGCTTCAAATAATTATTTTACGCATATGACCTTTTCTAGAAATCGTGAACTTAAATATGGAAAAAAAATTAATTATTTAAATTAAATTTTTTATAAGTTAACCTGTTATAACCTCAGCTGTCACTCCTAAAGTGTCAATAACTGGGTCTTTTACCTTATGTGAAATGTTAGTACCTATATGAGAAAAGTTTTGTTAATTTTTGAAACAATTTTAGTGTCATCTCAAAGAACATTAGTAGTTCTTATAATCCAAAAATAAATATATAATTTTCATAGAACAATGGGTTTTATTTTGCTTAATGTGAATAGAGTCAAGGTACATCACCTCTGTTGTACCTAGGCCATAGATCCACTAATTTTTAAATCTTATAGCAATTCGAGTAAACGGTTGGTAATGCTTTCAAATATTTTATGAAGAATACCTTATTAGTGCCCCGCTACGATACAATTCATTTTATCAACAAATTGTTACAAATACAATTTAAAAAAAATTACAAGTGAATTCCCCTACTAATGTAATAAATACGAGGATGTGCGGATTCGAGCGAAAAGTGGCACATTTCCGAGCGAGGGAAGCAAATGAAGCGCGACGCGGAGCGGCGCGCTTCATTTTCCCGAGATCGGAATGTGCCACTTTGAGCTCGAATGTGCACACTCGGTTTTAAGCTAAATTACCAAATGTCCCATTTAAAAAAATTAGTCACTGTAGTTATACCCCATCTCGTACACGGAAAGTTAAAGTTTAGTGAGTATAAATATAACAAACAACAATTTAAGATTTTTTATAGTAGGTATATATTAATTTATTGAAAAATTTATTGAATTATTAATTTAGTTCTTTCTTCTATTATAAGTAATATACAGTGGAGAGCGTTTAAAACAGTTCGGCCGACTTAATCGACAAAATATATTATTTATGGGTATTAAAAAAAAAAAAAATTACAAACAAATGACGAATGTATATGATAGTTCGCACTTGCACATAAATGTTATAATATTATAATTTTAATCAAAAATTATGATTTTAAAGTGTTCAATTACTAATAATTCTAAATAAAATTGCGAAATCGGTAGTGTGTTTAAAACTACACGTTGTGATCTTTTCCAAAAACCGTTTTTTTTTTGGAAAAAAAATTTATGTTGTAGATTTTATTATTAAAGAATGCGAATAAGAAAACCATTAAAAGTTATGTCGTAAGTGAAATTATAAATGATATATAACTGATACGCCACTGCAGATCTACTTTTTCATTAATAACGCCGCATAAATAATTTGCACACAAAAAATCAAACAAAATTAGTTTTGAAAAACTCACATTTACGATTCTTCAGCCGGACATGCCCCTCCATCTTCAGGGAACTCGGTTGTGGATCTGCAATTCTTCTTTGAGCCACCGACCATCTTCAGGGCACTTTGTTTTTTTATAAAACCGCACGTTTTTTGATTAAAGGGGGCTTTATTGAACAACTGGGAGGACAAGCACTCGGTTTAAAGACTACGCATTAGCAAAAAAACGGTTCGCGAAAAACTATTCGGCGGAGGAACTAGGAAAAACCGGCATTTTCCACCTGGAACAAAGACACATCCTCAATACACTGTAATTCAAATGCAAATAAAACAGCACGTTAAAATAAAAAGTTTTGATAAAGCCTATCGACATTTTATCGCAAACGCATAACAGGCTTTCGGCTAAAAATACGATAAGCCTTTAAAATAGTATTTAAATTGGTTATTATTAAAACCTAAAACACGGCCATTTTGTACAGAGGCAATGTCAAAACCGACTGATAAAATTTTTACAAAACACAACATAAATCAAAAAACTTCCAAAAAATCGATAACAATGCCAGAAGCAAATTTTTCTCGTGATTAACTAACAAGGCCTCTATTTCCCCTGCGTTTTGCTACCAAATCAAAGAATAAAATATATCTTCCTTCAAAAACACAATTGCATGTGTCAATGGGCACCTACCGAAAAGACTAACATGAAATCACTTAACAAATAAATCAACTCACCCGTTAAAAGAAACCCATCAATCAAACTTGCAAAATTAACTTTAACAGTTTTATATCACAAACACATTTCAAAAAGTTAATTAATTGTTAAATTATAAATTCGTTGACGTTTCGCTCTTAAAACGAAGACAAGCAATTATGGTAACCCAATAAAAACTAACTTACCCTAACTTTCCCCTAAACTTCCAGCGCCAACTTCTTAGAACAAACGAAACTCAAACAATTTCCTTCATTTACAATTATTGGAAATTGTTAAATGTTATTATTAAAAATACTAAAATCCATAACTATTTCTACCCATGTTTTTTCCGAGAAATTTTTAAAAGCCTTCAATTAAAATTTTGTACCTAATACCTTCTCGGGTACCTATTTAGCATTAAAATTTTATTTGGACCAAATCTAAATTTCTTCAGATATGAAGTAATAAATGTAACAATCTGTTAGAATGAATTATTTTCCATTCGTATTAGTAAACAAGAATATTACAAACCTCCAAAATCGCATTTAAAACGGTTATTATTAAATCAGACCATTTTGCTAAAACACGGCCATTTTGCACAAAGGCAATTTTAAAATCACAACATAAATCAAAAAACTTCTAGAAAAACTCCAGGAACAATTTTTTCTCGAAATTAATTAGCAATGCCTCTATTTCACCTGCCTCTTGTTACCAAATCAAAAATTAGAATACAATTTCTTCAAATGCATAATTGCATATGTCAATGACTACCTAAAAGGTTGACATGAAATCTCTGAACAAATAAATCAACTCACCCGTTAAAAGTAACCCATCAATCAAACTTGCAAAATTAACTTTAACAACTTTAAATCACCAATATATTTGCAAAAAGTTAATTAATTGTTAAATTATAAATTCATTGCACATTTCGCTCTTAACACAAAGACAAGCAGTTAAGGTAACGCAACAACAACTAATTTACCCCGAACTTCAAATACCAACGTCTAAAAACAAAAAACAATACACAAGCAATGTCCTCATTTACGATTATTGCAAATACACTTCACATATTATTAAATATTATTATTACTTATACATATTAAAATCAGTCATTGTCTCTACACATATTCTCTCGGAGAAATTTTGATTAGCTTTCAGTTATAATTTTATTAACTGAAGCACTTCTCGTGCACCTATTAAGAATTAAAATTTTTATTTGAACCCAATCTAAGTTGTCGGTTTTGGAATAATAAATAGTTATAATGAATTATTTCCCACTCATTTTATAAAGCAAATTGCTCAATTCCAAACTCGATACAAGAGAAACAGCTTTAATGTAAGAGAAGACAATTTCGAAATACCATGTGTACACAGAAAAATCAAACACAATTAGATTTTAAAAACTCACATTTATAATTCGACTGGGAAAGATGCTCCTCCACCTTCAGGGAACTCGGTCATTCACAATTGTGGATATGCAATTCTTCTTTGATCCAACGACCATTTACGACGCACTTTGTTTTTAAAAAGGGGCCTTTATTTGACAAATGGGACGACACCTGAAACAAAGACACAACCTCAACGCACTGCAATTCCAATGTAAATAAATAAAGTTAAATAAGCTTTTTGATATATCCAATCGGCACTTTATCGCAAACACATAAGAGCCTTTCGGCTAATAATACTATAAACCTTCAGAATCCTATTTAAAACCGTTATTATTAAATCACACCATTTCCTAAAACACGACCACTTTCCACACAGGCAATTTTAAAATCGACTGATTGAATCCTTACAAAAGACAACATAAATCAAAAAACTTCCAGAAGAACGGTAACAACACCAATAGCAAGTTTTTCTCGTGATTAACTAACAAGTCCTCTATTTCACCTGACTTTTGCTACCAAATCAAGGATTAGCACACAATTTCTTCAAATACATTATTAGAGATGTCGATGAGTACCTAAAAACTAACATGCAATTACTTAACAAATAAATCAACTCACCCGTTAAAAGTAGTCCGTCAATCAAACGTGCAAAATTAAGTTCAACAACATTAAATCACAAATACATTGCACAAAATTAATTAATTAAGAGTAATAATTAATAGCACATTTAACGCATAAAACGAAGCCGTCAACAAAAATTAATTTACCCAAAATTTCCCCCAAAGTTCATGTGCCAACTTCTAAAAAACAAAAAACGAAACTTTCAAACAATTTCCCACATGTACAATAATTAAAAATAAACATTATGGATTATTAAATATTATTATTACAGTTACTAAAATCGGTAATTATATCCTTTCGAAATTTTTGTTTGAAGAGTCTTCAATTATAATTTTTCAACGAAACCACTCATATATATTATTCGTCTTTCCAAAAGTCTTAAACCTCATTCAAGTTTAAAAAAGAAACCTCTGGTAGAGCATTGAAAAGAAAACGTCCTTTTTTTATAACAATTACAGTGACGACATAAAGCAATGATTAAGTATCTCTCTAAAAACATTATAGCTTGTAATTTCGGTTCTGAATGCATAATTTTAATTTGCTGGCTCATAGGCATTATGGCACATTTAGTGGGGGCTGTTATATAAACTCACCCCCGAGTGTCATAAATTAGTCAGGGAGTAAATTTCTGTGTCAAATTATGTAAATGTGACGGCTTGAGTGATCCTGCTTCAACTTATGTACCACTACATCACAGATGTACGAAAATGTGGTTTTGCAGTGATTCAACGCTTTTACTACCCCTAAAAATACACTCGAACTTGCCACTTTTAACTCTAACGTTGCCTCGTGGTCTTTTTCAAATCGATTCGTCCATTTCAAGACAGAGCACGAGCAGATTCGATTCGAAGATTTCCAGTTTTTTGAAACTTGAATTGGAGTTGACGAAGGGCAAAACGACCCTCGAGGTTTATTTAGCTCAATGAGAAAATTTATATAAGCAAAACGTTGATCGTTTTCGTCCCTCAGCGTCAGTCATGAATCATTTATTTCATTATTTGTTTGCGTTTATATCAAATTGCTTGAATTATCTTTTAACTTGATCAAATATGATTCAATAAACACGCATTTGCATAATTTCGATTTGAAATTTATATCTGAGCAATTTTTATAAATAATAAGTTTAACAATGGCGTGAGAGTTTTGCATTGATTTCGATTGTGAACTTCCTACAGTGCCGGATTAAGCATAATTGCGATCTTAGATTGTACCTTTTAAGAGCCCACATGTCAAACCTCATTTTTTGATTCTTTGGTCAATGAATTGACTTAGTTTGGTCTCAGGAAATTATGGCAGCGTTCTCTCGTAGATTTCCTAAAAATTTAATATGTTAATCTACTATCGTAACATTATTAAGAGTAAACTGATATTATTCATCTTATAAATTATTGTAAATTCAATTGATCCTCCCACAATACAATCAAATTAATATACGATGTTGCAAACCATGTTAAAGATACAAAGATTAATGGACGAGAAAATGCTACTAAATGAGTTTTCAGTACCAATTATTATGCAGTCTCCGAAGAATTCTATATTTGTTGCAAACACAACAGTGGGTTAGAGATGTTTCTGCTTTAAGAAAGTTCCCCAAGCTACTTAAATCGTGTAAACTGCAAATTGTGTGTGAAAGAGGATCGGCGGTGCTTTATTGCATCGTAAGATTTTCTCGTTTGTCCTGCTTAATGCATTCAGAGTAAAATTGATGGTTTATTTGTCCCCAAGTATTGTTCGTGATTGTTTCTCTTTAATTTGAAAACAATTTACATGTTGATTTAAGTTCTTCTAGTAAAAAGAAAGTTTAACTACAATACTTTCATAAATATCAATAAGCAAAATGAGATTTAGTTTTAATACTGTTAACTTACCTGCCATTTCATAATCTTCGGTAAGAGTTTTTTTGAATTGTCTGCATACGTTTAATTTTAGTTTTAAAATATTATACAGGCCTTCCCATTCGTTGTCCTCATTTAGACTTAGAATAAAATTAAGAAATTCATTAGTTTCGTCGTTGTTAAATAACACTTTTCTTCTAAAAACCAATTCTAACTTTTTAGAAAAAAATATATAGGTTAGAATTACTGCTAGTTGAAACGCGCTAAATAAAATCGTTTCGTTAATGGTCTTGTTAAACTGCACTTATTTATCTAATATTGCGTCGCACTATTTTTAAAACTCAGCAAATAATCCATTAGGTTTTACATAAACACCTTTTTTATAAACAATAATAATGGTAAAACTTGTGTACTTTTCAAACAACACTTCAATACTGCAAGCTCCCGACATCTACCAGCACGATTAAAAGTTATCGAACGGTGCACTAAATTCAAGTGGTTTGAAACTGCTCCAGAAATTTAAAAAGTTCAACAATATTATTCACAATTACTTCGTAATTTGGAACTCTCTACTAATTACTATATAAAATTAATAAGTAAGTACTGATAACTTAAACCAATAATTTATAGAATTAATTTAGCGAATTATTCTAAACGTGTCTACATAAATTAAATAAAAATGCAGCGCACCTCTGCACTACGTCTTACTTAATTTGAAAACAATTAATTGTTTTTAATAATAATTTACATTAAATTTATGCATAAAATTTCAGCGTTTAAATATAAATTGCACGTTAAATAAAAAGTAGATGAGTTCCAAGTGTCGATTAATCAAAACCTTTTAAATTGAGAATACTTCATTAACAGCAGTACTGAGGTGAATATTATTTCTTATTTCAGTATTATTATTTTGTAAAACAACAAATCACTGTAATTACCTAAAATTTTGAAAATTAAATAAAATTTAAATAAATTATTTAAATAGAACATCTCATTCTTATTGGTCGATTTGGGCATTGATTTTCAAATGTTCAAATAAAGAAGTAAGTATTGCTAAGCAACTTATCTTAAAAAATTTCAAACTTATCCTAATGCTATTTCTTATACATTTTTAAAGGTTTATTGTTAATCGTTTTATTTTATTACAAATTAAAGCATAACTTTATTTAATTCGCACAACAATTTGTTGTTATTTATGTCTTAAAAATAAGGACAAGTAAACAAAAAACACTATTCTCGATTTCTATTTAAATTCAAACTGCTTTCCACATCCGTTCATAAAAAGAACTGATTTACATAATCAAGTTCGTGTATCACACTGGTAATTAATTTTCATAATATTTAACAAATTAAGTGTGAAATAATGAATAATGATGTGTTAATAAATATTAAAATAGTTTAGAATGTTGAGGAACCTGTACAATTTAGTGTAAATCTACAATTATGGGTGTAGGTTATGTAACTGTTAAATTTATCTATCACAGCTAAACACAACTCTTATTACAGATCCTATTCTTATGAAAACATTAAGAAAAGATGGAAATATACTGTGATCATGTACATGACAGCGATTACGACGATGATAAGTTGTTGCTCGAAGACGATAACACAGAGAAAGCATCCGAAGCATGCAGCAAGTGCCGAAAGCGCTCGCTTCCTTTAAATGGCTTTGTCAATCCGCCCACCAACTCTGAGAATCATGCCACTGTGATCATAGGAAACATAGTTAGCGATGGATTATTAGAAAACATGGATGCTCCTTTATTGAACGTAAAAAATTACCCAGCAATTGCATTTGCATAACTACTGTTAACTTTTTTAGGGCCATTACAGTGACTTTGAAAATTTACACCTGCAAGACTTCCATTGTCATTTAAACAATTTACATATGGAAGATCAAAAAGCTTGGAAAAAGTTATTATATGTCTCCTTCCTATGTTTCTTCTTCATGGTGATTTAATCGCATTAATTTAGGATCAATACAAATTAATTTCATTATAGATAACTGAATTAATAGGTGGATATATCGCAGGAAGTTTAGCCGTAATGACAGATGCTGCACATTTGTTCTCAGATCTAATCGGCTTCTTAGTATCGATTTTATCAATTTGGATTGGAAAGAAACCGGCCACTCGCATGATGACTTTTGGATACCACAGGGCCGAAGTGCTCGGAGCTTTCCTTAGTGTTTTAGCTGTATGGTTGCTTGCTGGAATCTTCTGTGTCATTGCAATTGGACGACTGATACGAAAAGAATATCACATCGATGCTAATACTATGCTTACGATAGCAAGTATAGGGGTTGTTGTCAATATCCTGTAAGTCCTAATTTAATGATGGTAAAGCCATAACAGAATTGTTTTAATTAGGATGGGTGCTGTTTTGCACGGGTTATGCCACCAGCACTCGCACGGTCCGAGAGTCTCTGCACATCATGAGAATATTAATGTCCGAGCAGCTGCAGCACATGTTATCGGAGATCTACTTCAAAGTGTGGGTGTACTGATAGCCGCAATCATCATTAAGATATTTCCCAACGCGCAAATGGCTGATCCCATTTGCACTTTACTGTTTTCTATTATCGTAGTTTATGCTACTTTGAAAGGTGGCTCACGATGCTATTAAAATATTGTTGGAAGCTAGTCCGAAGCATATAGCCGACTTTGCCAGTTTATTTATGAAGATTAATGGAGTTAAACACGCACATAGTATACATATTTGGTCATTAGCACCTGGAAAAGATGCACTTGCAGCACATTTAGCTGTTGGTTAGTTAATCGAATAGTGATCGGTGATCGACTATCTAATTTATCTAATTTCAGATCCTTACTGTGATAAAGATTTAATTCTTAAACAAGCAACTTGCTTAGTACGAAGTCAATTGAGCGTTGTGAGTTGTACTATTCAAATCGAAAAATATAATGAAGAATTAATTAATTCCTGTACTCAATGCCAAACATATTGTTGATGCTTTAAGACTTGTAGCGCTGAAAAGATACCTTATATTTAAGTCAAATAGTTATCCTACAAATATCACAGATATGGGATTTTTTTAAATAATACATCACATCCTTATATGGCAAAATCGAGTGGGACATGCATTTGTACCACGGAGGACCTGCGGCATATAAGGATCATTTGTATTTTAAACTATAGTATTACTAATGGTTGTTATATTATTTTAGCTGTTATTATTTCTTCTATTATTTGTTGATATCCTTGTAAGCTCAATTATTTTAGCTTCAACTGACTTGTTTTAATAAAAAAATAGAGTTATTTTTATAATTAATAATAAAACGAAAGGATATAAACAAACGTTTAAAAACTGTATTATTTTGTGTTATAAAATATAACGGTGAGATACTACTATTTTGAGTTTCCATTAAAAATCCCATTCACACGTAAAAAGTTGTAAGTCTGCTATTTTCTTAATGGTCTCCATGTTTGCCAAATCGTCTACAATAAAATTAAAGGCTATTTATTTTTTCATAACTTACAAGTATTTCAGGTGGAAATTTTGTTTGGGTAGTCATAAACATTATTGAATTCCGAGCAATGTCCAAACTATCGAGATATCTCTTTTATTTATTAGAGAGCAGGGATTTTGTATTGTAAACATGAAAACTATTCCAAATATTTAATTTAATAAATACGTAAACAATAATTCCACTTGAAACACTTGTTAAATTGTTACCTGTGTTTTGAGCTACTTTGTCGCTTAAAGGCAATGCGGGTTTAAGTAAATCGGGTAAAAAAAGACCTCTCCGGTTCATTTTTAAATAAGAATGTGTACAAATCTGTGCTGCTGTCGGCCGACAAGCTGGCTCCCTTTGCAAACATAAAGCTGTAATTTGATGGAGAGCTTCGCTAAATCTTCGATTTGCTTGATTATGACTGAAACCTTAAACAAACCCTCAAGTAACTTCCTCTTGAGCGTACATGAAGCAATTTACCGTGTATTTCGTTATTTTCGTCTCTGGGAACTGTTGTACAATCAAGCAATTGTGGGGCAGCCCCTCGTACCTTTTCAATTAGCATTAATGTTGTAGGCATGCCAGCGAAAGGTTCTGCTCCATTTGCTAATTCACATAAAACTACTCCAATACTATATATATCAGATTTTTCGTTATACCCTAACAATGATAAGATTAATTACGATAAACAAAAAACAGTAAGTAACAAACCTTGTAAATTTTGTTCCAGAACTTCTGGACTAAGCCAGTTTAAATTCCGAGCAGTGCTTGAAGGAAACGAATGTATCTGTCTTTGCCATCTTCCATGCTCAATTATAGGACAAGCATAACGTAAACCAGTTAAACACACCCGACCTGAACCAGATATTAAAATGTGACTAGCTCTCAAGGCTCTATTAAAAAAGTAGTAAATATTTAAATTAAGACTCGTTACACTTATATTACCTATGTATATATCCTTTCTTATGAATATAATCCAAGCCTTCTAAAATATCTTTAAGTATCAAAGCAATTGCATTTTCCGGTAAACCTTAAAGAAAGACAAGTAAAAGTCAATCAGAAAAAGTACTTCATCACAAACCTTGACTGAAATGTGTGTTCAGTAAGTCTTTACAAGAGCCATATGCCATTAAGGAACTAATTACACAAACTTCAGGTCCGACTACAAAAGAAGAGAAGTAACGTACTATGTTTGTGTGTTGCAATTGCTTTGTAAGGACTATTTCGTGCTGAAAGTTTTCATTAGCATTAATTTATTAAAGGACAACAAATAATGTTTACTTGTATTAAACTAGCATCTTCTTTAATTTTATCCAAGTTAAATCTTTTCACTACAACCATTTTCCCCGAAGGCAAGTGTTTGGCTAAATGTACCGCTATTATATCGCTCCAACATTGTCCTAAGATTGATATAGTGCTGTAATCTGAATTATTTGCTTCAAAAACTACCATTCTGTAGAATTCTCTGGTTTAAATACAAATTGTTGACAACAACATAACCTATGTTTTCACATCTGATTAACTTCAATATTTATCGATAAATATTATTCTTGTACCATTATAGATTGTGAAACTTTATTTTCGAGAGCCGTTATAAAATTTAATGAGTTTATTTATATACGTTTAGGATCTTTCATAACACAAAATACTTGAGTAATAATCTATGAAAGTGCAAGCGTGCACCATCTATGAAGAACCTGTTGCACTGCAAAATATAAAAATACAATTATTTGGGCCATTTTTTGCAGAACATCGAGTAGTACCACAAAATACTATCAAACAAACAGTAAACATGCTATCTTTGATCAAATACAATGAATAGGTTTAATTTACATCTAAAATCTTACAAACGCCATCTGCTAGATAATCGTTGAACCGTTAGGTTTCAACACTTTTGAATTAGATGGCGCTTTGATGTACTTTGTTTAAAAATAAGATTAATTCAATTTTGTGATAAGTAGTTGGTTTTTTAAAATTTAAAATGCATTGCCTTCCTTAATTTAACATTACAAATCTTGCTTTTCCGATATGTTTGTAATACCTATTTTATACATAATGATATACTTAATTGGGAAAAGGTGCATATGTGCACTGTCTATGGACATTGCCCTGCATTTAAATATAAAATGACAATTTTTGAAACAATTGTAATTCATGTATTAACCATATTTCCCTCGTAGGACATTACAAGAGAAATATAGAACACTATCAAAGTCCTTGAACGACAAATAAGTTTCAATGCAGTCCATATTCACAACTTTTAGACACTCCGTAATCTCCAAAACAAGTAAACTTCCAAAAGAAGATTATCTTAAGCAGATTATATTCCAATTTGTATACCGTTGTAAAGCTTCAGATGTAAAATAAATCATCATTAGTGAAATCTAAAGGTGCCTCACTCACGTAGTTTTTAAAAACTACAAAGTTCCATCAAACTGAAGACTTGATCACTACCATTTCTTGTACAAGTATGTTTATAATTCAAGCAGGCCAGTAAAAAATAAGTTTTTATATTAAAGTTAGTCTTTGAAGAACTTTTACAACATTAACGATCACAGTTTTATTGCATTACTTACGTAATAATAAAAATACCAAACTAAGTTGTATTTTCAATGTTGACGTCTTAATTGTAAATGTTTTGGAATGTTTTGGAAGACAAGGACCTTGTTAAAACTACAAAATTCAACAACCATTAAAAGTAAATCTATAATTCCTCTGCAACTCGTTGTTTCGACTTGGGTAATCTTTCGGAGCACAATTTAGCTTCTTCCGAACACACTCTTACATCGATATTATCAGAATCGTTCTGATAATGTTGAATAATGCTATCTTCATAGTCTCCCATAATTCCCTCGCACTAAAAACATCAAATTAAGATCAAACCAAATAAAGCAATTATGTAATTGTTACGTAGTATTTAAGACTCTTATTTAGGTCATCATCTTGAATAACATCGACACTACCCATATCCAAATTCATTTGCCCGTTTGCATCGATCAGTTTTAATATAGTCAATTTCCCGGTATCCTTCCACGTAGCCCTGACATAATCGTCCATTTTGTCGCAGACCACATCTGCCAGCTCGGAGAGGTGCATCTCCGACTTTGCCTGCGACACAGTCTTCTGCTGCAGATTCCCATGTGGATCCAATCGATAACCACCAACCTCAACTTTTCGAGATGGATCGATCTTCTTAACAGCACTGTCCAACTCCTCTAACGTGGCTTTACAAACTGAAACACATTCCACTTACTTCAGGTTGGATTTTAAGGTTCACTCTTACCCAGACACCTTAATTCCGTTACATCGATGTGCACTTTAGCTTGAACGCTCGCCCAAATCCCAAAAAATAAAAATAGGCTCGTTCTAATCATTTTCCTTATGGTTCGTACGAGGAATAGCTGGTTTTTTCGAAACGTGTTATCAAATCTTGTCGTTTACTACGAGTCAGACACGTTATTTACTTTTTATTGGTTAGTTTTAAATTCTTTCAACCAATGGTGTGATTTTATTTCTGAAAAACTTTGTGAGCTATTAAAAATTAATTTCTATTAATGTCGCACGATTGCAAACGTTACTTACGTGATTATTTCGCAGGTGATTAGCGATAACGTTGTGGAATGCGGGGTGGGTTGCGCCCCGTCGTGGCATGGCGCGAAATTTTTGAACGCTCCGCCAGCCGGCCCTCTACCTTGTTTATTACGAACCGCCGACAATCCTACGGCGGCGCGGCGCATTACGCGAAGGGGTGTCCGGCTGACATTTAAATAAGTAACACGTTCGTTTTGCGCTATTTAAGGTGAATCGAAGTGCTTTTTGCGACTTTTTTTTCGTGCTTAACGCCGTTTTGTCGGTGTGATTAGGCTGCGGGGTCGTACAGGCGAAGAAATAGTTGTGATTGTTCGGTGTCGGACATGCCATTAGAATGGACCGTTCCAAACAAGCTTGCGAGGTTTTCGAGCAGCCAGTCGCCAATCGGTTGTCGAGAAGGGAAGTTACTAACAGAATGAATCATAGTTTTACTTTGTTGAATTTTTGTCCAAACTTGCATTTTTTTCGCGAAAAGTGTGTTAAACCGTTGCATAACAAACGAGCATCGAGGGGAATAGGGAAATTCCCGATTATTTTGAGCGGAGAGGCTTTAGTGAGGTGAGTGACATATTTTCGAGAGTATTTCTTGCTGCGTCGTAAGTGAAATTTTGTTTTGAAGGCGATCGTAGATGGCCAAAAGTCGCCTGCCGCGATTTCGAGTGAATTTTAACGTGATGGGAAATCGGGTTTGCTGGTCGTTGTGTGCGTTCCAAAATTAGCCTAAGTCGTGCAAAGTGGGAGGTACGCGAACGTACCTTGCCTGCATACGATTTTAACGCGTTTTGATTTAAATCGAAAAATCTTAACGCCAAATTTAGTTAGTGTTTGTTGTATTCGCCGACGTTGCGGATACTTGACCTGGCAACCGTGCGAAGCGTGTTAGAAAAGATTACGCGACGTTCTGTTGTTGTTTATTTTCGCGATTTGTTCGAAAGCCCGATTTTTCCTTCGGCTTATCGGCCCTCGGCACATATGTTCACTTGCGGTCGCAGGCGTAATTACGAAATACCTAATCATTTCGGTGTTGTTTACCGTGCGAGGGCACACGAATTTGGATCGCAGCTAGGCGAGCGGTACGGGGCCGGTCCGGCAACGGTGTCGGTGTTGCCGCGTCCTACCCCCTGCCTTCCGCGCTCGTATCGATCGTTCGGCCGTCCAATGACGAGCTGTTCGCCGCGATCGCGGGAGCGTAGTTTGTACCCAATGTTGTGAAAGCAAGAACGACCGGCGTTCCGGCGATGCGACAACGTCGCCGTGTCGTTGAGGGCAGTCGGCGTTGCCAATTCGGGGCTCGGCCACAAAACACTTTGTTATGTGCGATTCCGTGGCCCAGTTCGGCGGCGAAATGGTTTCTCGTTTGTGGTTCGTTTTTGGATTTCGGTGCCCTCTTCCAGCCGCCGCCGCCGCCGCTTTTTACCATTTGCCGGACACGTGATGGAAAAAAGGCTGCTGCGGTATGTCGTCGCTCGATAAAATCGTCGGCTCTACGCCCTACTGGCCCTCTTCGAGAGCCCGACCAAAAATAAACTCGTTCCAATGCGCTTCCTTATAGTATCCTTCAATGAACAAAACAGCTCGTTCGATTGACACTCGTTTTTGTGCAGATTTTTGAACTTTCTATATTATTTTTCGGTTCTCGATAATTCAAGGTCACACGAGAAAGTAGCACCAAGTGCGTTGTCTCTCGATTTAAATTCTTTTTTAGAACTCCGATTTCTAATAATAACAACAATAATAGGTCATGGTTTTTTTTTTCTAAATTTCCGTCGCCCTCCCCCCCGGCGACCGCCCCGCAAAATGTTCTCAAAAAAAAAAATCAAATTAAAAACAAAAGTCGGTTAATTTCAATTTCAGGCGCCCTTCTTTTGTTTTTTCGGAAACGCAATCTTCGATATCGATCGTCCCGCTTTCTCAAATCTGCAAAAGCGCGCCACCCGCATCCAATTTCAAACCATAATCGTTTATTAATACATTTCGGGCCGCCCTTTTGTTTATTGCGTTTTATTTATTCGATGTGATGTAATTTTTTTTCGGTCGCTTGCATCGTTGATAACTTCGTGCGGTACCGGTTTATTTACTCCTCGAAATACGATCGCGTAGGCGTGTCGTGCGTGTCGATCAGCTGAACATTCAAAATGGCAGCGCCCTTAAAAATTAACAAACATTTGCAGTTGTGCATTTGTGCCGCACTCGTATTGTTGATTGCATTTTTGTTTAAAACCATAGCAACATCTTGACAGTTGACGTTGGCACAATTGGCGTCCCTTCGATTGTGCACGAATTGCTTTTCGAGCTGTATTTAAAATCTCGAAAGATCTTTTTTGTAAGTAACAGAAAAAAAAACAAATAAAATCCATTTCTTTTTAGGTGTCAAAAAAAATCATGGTCACCTCTTTAATTCTAAAAGTGTTAGGAGTGAGTTCTTCGGACGTGTATCGTTATTATTTATTTTGTTGCATCGTGGCAAGAGCACGCTTTTAGTTGGGTTTTGTTCGTGCGAAGAGATACATAAGGAGCTTCCGATAGCATAGAGATAAACTGATATAAGCATTTTTTAGGTTATGTTGATTGATATGAATTGTTTGGTTCCAGCCGCCTCGATGTGAATTGAAATGAAACGCCTGCGTGTGGATGAAACAGTAAAAGAAACTAGTGGTCCTCCGATAGGTAGTTTATATCGGCAAGCGTTACCAAACGTGACATCGACGATAGCATATTCCACATCTGGTACAGTAAAAGTTGTCGGAGAGGGTATGCAGTCTAGTTTGTATTCATCTGCACCTCCAGTAAGCTACGGAGCAATGCCAGCCGCAGCAGCTCCTCACTCGGGCAAGCCCCAAGCCATGCAACCCTTATCGGTGGGTCCGCACTCGCAGCTACGAAACAAAGGGGGCTCACCGCCCACGCCACAATTGCAAGCTTCCCAACAGCAGCAATCTCCGGGCAGTAGTTTCCAACGACTGAAAGTAGAAGACGCTTTATCATACTTGGATCTAGTTAAATTTAAGTTCGGCTCCCAACCACAAGTTTACAATGATTTTTTAGATATAATGAAAGAATTTAAGAGCCAATCCATCGATACCCCGGGCGTCATCCAAAGAGTTTCGAATTTATTTAGGGGCTTTCCAGATTTAATTGTTGGCTTCAATACCTTTCTGCCGCCCGGTTACAAAATTGAAGTGCAACGAAACGAGCAGGGTTACGCTTTTCAAGTTTCTGTTAGCATGCCGAGCCCGACAGGCACGATGACTATGGATTCCCCACAGCAGAAGCCGGCTACCATTCTGAGTGGCTCCGGCACCATAATTCATAGCAATATGGGAAACCCTGGGCCTCCGACCGGGTTGAGCAGTGCACAACCTTTAGCTTTGTCTTCGCATGTGCCGGCCGTCGCGCCTCAAGCTCCTCCACCTCCCACCGTACTTCATCATCTCTCTAATTATGGGACCGGAACACCAATTCATAATAATTCGACCCATAACGCTTTGACTTTTTCTGCGGCTCAAGCTGCCGTCAATCAAGCCCTGCAAGGACACGGAGAAACCCCCCAGAATCAACCCGTTGAATTTAATCACGCCATTAATTACGTTAATAAGATTAAGGTAATTTTTGCTTTGCTAAGACTAAATCAGTTGTAAACCCAATTTTAAGAAATAATCGAGATTGGGTGCTTAAGTTAATTTTAAAAAAGAATAACAAGATAAGCGTCAATATTTGTAAATGCCAGCTTAATGATAACTAAAATAAACATAGTGTTAGGTGTTGCATGGGAAAAGAACAGGTCTCATTATGTAATTGCTTAATTACTCGATTGACATTTGAAAAAAAACATAACTCTTCTGATAACGTTTCTAAATCTTGAAAATTTTTCCAGAACCGTTTCCAAGGACAGCCGGAGAAGTACAAGCGTTTCCTGGAGATCCTCCACACCTACCAAAAAGAGCAACGCACACTGAAGGAGTCGTCGGCGGGGGGCGGCCCCGGGAAGCACCTAACCGAGCAAGAAGTCTACAGCCAAGTCGCCAAGCTCTTCGAGAACCAAAGCGACCTGCTGGCTGAGTTCGGTCAGTTCTTGCCCGATGCAACTAGTCACACTTCGCCGCCACCTCTCTCCGAACACGTGACCGCCGTTCCGAAGAAGCCACCCACCAAGCAGCCTTATCGCGATCACATTTTAGAGCGCCACGTCTCGCACAAACCTGGCCACATCTCCAGCCAAATCAAGCGCTCTCCACCTTATCAAAGTCACATCCACAGGGATGCACCGCCTCCGAAGAAGCATAAGATGTCTTCTTGTCGCGACGTGACCATCGCGGAGGCCACCAAGTACGGCACCCTTAACGATTTTGCTTTCTTCGACAAAGTTCGGAAGGCCCTCAAAATGCCTGACGTGTACAACAATTTTTTAAGATGCTTAACTTTATTTAACCAAGAGATTATATCGAAGGGCGAATTGATACAATTGGTTACGCCGTTCTTGGGAAAGTTCCCCGAGCTGTTGAGGTGGTTTCGCGAGTTCTTGGGACAAGGCGAAAACGAGCCGGTGCCATATAATGTCACGAGGGTCGAGCGGCCCCAAGGAGAACACGCCGTCGATATCGATCTAGCCACCGCCAAACGCTTGGGGGCTAGCTATTGTGTTATTCCTCCCGCACAGGTAAATCAGTTTGATCAAATCTTCCCCGAATTAAACGCTTTGCTTTTTGTAGGAAATGCTAAAGTGCTCTGGTCGCACGCAACTCTGCAAAGAGGTTCTGAACGACCAGTGGGTTTCCTTTCCTACGTGGTCAGAGGATAGCACGTTTGTTAGTTCTCGAAAGACCCAGTACGAAGAGCAGATGTATCGATGCGAGGACGAACGTTTCGAGCTCGACGTCGTCATCGAAACCAACGCATCGACGATTCGGGTCTTGGAAGGCGTCCAGAAGAAGTTGGGCCGGATGAGCCCCGACGAAATATCTCGGTTTCGTTTGGACGACTGCCTGGGGGGTAACTCGCCCATCTTGCATCAGAGGGCTTTGAAGCGCATCTATGGGGACAAGGCGCAGGACATAATCGACGGGCTCAAGAGGAGTCCTGCCGTGGCCGTTCCCGTCGTTCTCCGAAGGCTCAAAGCCAAAGAGGAGGAGTGGCGGGAGGCGCAGAAGGGCTTCAACAAGCTGTGGAGGGAACAGAACGAGAAATATTATTTGAAGAGCCTCGACCATCAGGGCATTAATTTTAAGCAGAACGACATTAAGGCGTTGCGATCGAAAAGTTTATTTAATGAAATCGAGACGTTGTTCGACGAAGTGAGTTGTTTTTATAATTTCCTCTTAGAATATTTGACGAGTGAAATTAAATCGTTTTCTAGCGTCACGAGCAGAACGAGGAAGGGGCTTGTGAGCCCGCTATTGGACCCCATCTCATTATTCCGTATCGAGACAGGACAATACTAGACGACGCCGCTAACTTACTTATACATCACGTCAAACGACAAACCGGCATTCAAAAAGGCGAAAAGAGGAGAATTAAACATATTTTAAGGCAGTTCGTTCCCGATTTGTTTTTTCATCCTCGACAACAGTTGAGCGACGACGAACGGGAAGACGATGGTATTTCATTATCGTTCAGTTAATTTTTTTACTTCAAATTTAAATGGCCGCACGTTTTTGTAGATGACAAAGAGGAGGTGGGCAACGAAAGCCCCAACAGCAATTTAAGCGCTCCGGACGTCAGGCAAAAGGTGGACGGACCCGGTTCGGGCAAATCGCCGGCTCGGACCCCCGCCGAAACCGAAGCAATCGAGAAGACTTTCATAGATTCGCTCGACATCAAAGAGGAGGACGTCAAAGTTCCTTTGCACGCACAAACTTCGGAACCTGTAAGTCGATTTCCATTTCGAAGGTGTCTTATCGATGCATTCATTGATCTAAACTTGTTCGTTCGCTTCTGACGAGCATGTTAAGTACGAATGCTAAATTAAAAGCAAGATATTTGAAGAGATTTAAGCATGTGCACTAAATCAATTCGAATGTTATGCGACAATTATTTGGAAAATTCCTGCGGATGAGTGGTTTAAAAGTCCCACTTTAATGCGGGGCTCTGATTGGCTGATTATGTAACGCAAGTTATAATTAATTAAGTAGGTGTATGTTTGGTATGTGTGTGTTTGACGAAAGCCAATTTTGTAATACAGTGGAAGCTCTGTTATCCGGACTAATTATTGTTGCAGTTCATTCGGATAATCGAAAATGAATTTATAGAACAAAAAAACGAATTTTAGCTATGTATAATGTGACCATAGTTCCTGTTTTGAATGGGATTGTTCCGTTTTCAGATCATTTGTCCCGTTGTTCCCAAGCAATCATTCGGGACGCCAAAATGTCCCGTTTTCAAAAAATTGTCAATCACGATACCGAACAAATTAATTTCACGGCAATTTCGCAACGAAAATAGTAAAAAATTATGAAAAGTAAGCGAAACCCAAAGGAGACATTTTGAGAATGCAACTACGGTTTTAGAATCCCTTGAATTTTTTTCAAGTAAATTGTCCATTGTGAATCGAGCTTAAAACCGAGTGTGCACATTCGAGCTCAAAGTGGCACATTTCCGATCTCGGGAAAATGAAGCGCGCCGCTCCGCGTCGCGCTTCATTTGCGTCCCTCGCTCGAAAATGTGCCACTTTTCGCTCGAACGCGCACATCCTCGTATTTACCCTATTTATCTAATTTGTTCTTCGCTCTTTCAAATTCAAAAAATTAAATTTAGTTCGGTAAATGTCAATTTTGTTCGAAAAAATATATTTTTGCCATAGCAATGAGTGCGAGCGAGCGAAAAGATACGACATTCTCATAAGTACGAGTGAGAGGGAACGATAAAAATTATTCTACTGATTTTTCGTGCAATTTATTGGCCTAAATTATTGTGAATCGTGTTTAAAACCGAGTGTGCACATTCGAGCTCAAAGTGGCACATTCCGATCTCGGGAAAATGAAGCGCGCCGCTCCGCGTCGCGCTTGATTTGCCTCCCTCGCTCGGAAATGTGCCACTTTTCGCTCGAATGCGCACATCTTGGTCTTATTAGATTTTTGACAATAATCTTTTGTGTTCAAAACGTTATTCTCGGAAATGTAAATTAAAAAAAAAAAACAGTAAAGTAAAATTCTAAAAATCGATCAGTTTTAAAAGAAAAACAATTCATTAAATGTAACTACAAGTTTCTTTTTATTTTTATTTTTAAATGATTCAAAAGGCAATTGAAGAATATTAATTTTTGAAATTAAAAAACAATACATTAAAATCTCGTTAGCATTGTACCAAAATTAGTATGAACTCCTCGTTGGTCTGAACAAAAACATCCCGAACAAAGACGTTCATAATATCGAGGTTTGACTGTATTTGTAACTTAGCCGTAAATTTTCTAAAAAAGAGATAAATTAATCTTTTTTTCGCGTTTTTTCAAATTTATGGTAAGGAAAGAAAAAAAATCCCTAAAAATTTGTAACAGTGCCCTATGGGGCATTTATTCTAGTTTCTAAAACTGATTTTCGTTTTTTGGTACGATTATTGGGTAATGAGATTTCAATGATTGAAGACAAAAAGATCTTTTTTTATTTTTCACGTCCGGTATCTCGGTGAAAAATGATCGTATCGAGATTTAAAAAAAAACGAACTTGAAGCCGAATAAACAAGCTATCCGCTTCATATAATGGTTTAGCCGAAAAAAAAATTTTAAGTCGGTGGATAAAAGACCAAAAAAATATTATAATTACTTAAATTAATGTGTTCATTAAATTGATTTTTAATTAAAAAATTAATTAAAAGTCATTAAACGAATTTCAATCGTTCCCTCTCACTTGCACTTATAAGATTATTGTATCTTCTCGCTCTCTCCTACTTATTAAAATTTATTATAATAAATAGGCTGTTATCAATGTATAAATTGTTTTTTTTTTAATTTTTAAATAACTAGAAAAGAAAATAGCAGAATTGAAAAATAAATAATTATGCAACAGCATTAAAAAAATTTAATGATTTTGTAATTAATTAAAATAAATTAAAAACATTAAAAAATTGAATGTGCTACAAGTTATGTGAATCAGCCCGATCTAAGGGAAGTTAGTAGAAAAAATTCCTTAACAGAGGATTAATGTAAAAAATCCAATTAACACGAAGATGTGCGCATTCGAGCGAAAAGTGGCACATTACCGAGCGAGGGAGGCAAATGAAGCGCGACGCGGAGCGGCGCGCTTCTTTTTCCCGAGATCGGAATGTGCCACTTTGAGCTCGAATGTGCACACTCGGTTTTAAACATGATTCACATTAATTTAGGCCAATAAATTAGACGAAAATTCAGTAGAATAATTTCTATCGTTCCCTCTCACTCGCACTTATGAGATCGTTGTATCTTTTCGCTCGCTCGCACTCATTGCTATGGTAAAAATACATTTTTTCGAACAAAATCGATATCTACCGAACTAAATTTAATTTTTTGATTTTGAAAGCGATGAACAAAGTAGATAAATATAGTAAATAAGATGTGCGCGTTCGAGCGAAAAGTGGTACATTTCCGAGCGAGGGAGGCAAATGAAGCGCGACGCGGAGCGGCGCGCTTCATTTTCCCGAGATCGGAATGTGCCACTTTGAGCTCGAATGCGCACACTCGGCTTTTAAGCACGATTACGAAGTGGCCCGTTTTAACAGGAAAAAACGAACGCGGTTGATAATCCGGATAATCGCGAATCCGTATAACTGAGGTCCGAACAATTGAGGTTTTACTGTACTTAAAGTTCGTTTAATTCACGTTCGATTTGGCAATCAAAATAATTGCAAGTTATAGATTTTAATTAGGATTTGTTTGGTTTTATTTCGTCATAATCTGGTTCCTTTTTTTTAATATCTTTTGACGTTTTAATTGAAAGATTGACAGCTGTCAAATGAAACTAGTGATGTTCTTAATTTAATTTTTTCTTTTTTTAGGACGAAGCCTACGCTTTGTTCATGTCGAACAATAATTGGTACATATTCCTGAGGCTCCACGCGATCCTGTGCGAGCGATTGGCCAAGATGTACGAAAGAGCGTTGGCGATGGCCGCCGAAGAGCTGAAGGAGCGTACGAGTCGCAAAGACAGCACAGCAGTTGCCTTAAGGCTTAAACCCAAGCCCCAAATCGAAATCGAGGACTACTATCCGGCGTTCCTAGACATGGTCAAGAACCTGCTGGACGGTAACATGGACTCGAACGCCTACGAAGACACTTTGCGCGAAATGTTCGGCATCCATGCGTACATAGCCTTCACCTTTGACAAGGTGGTACAATACGCCGTCAGACAACTACAGCACTGCGTCACCGAGCGCACGGCCATCGCCTGCATGGAATTATTCCAGAAGGAGCAGAAGCGAGGAGCGGCAGGCGGCCTCTGTGCGACAGCACACAGGAGATTGCATCTCGAATTGGCATATCAAAGGGGGGCGGAGGGCGCGGTGCAGGACGAGAATTGCTTTAAGATATTTATTTATAAGCGCGACTGCAAAATGACGATAGAACTGCTCGATACGGACTCCGAAGATCCGAAGAAGACGGAGGAGGCGAAGAAGTGGAGCAGCTACAAGGAGCGATACGCCGATTGCACCTCCGCCGACAGCAAAGGTCCCCGCTCCCCCGTTTACTTAAACCGCAATCTTCGAATGAAATTGAAGAACGACCATTGCAATAATCGAAATAAGGAGAAGAGCGTGTCGACGAGCGACGAGCACGGTTTGAAGAAGGACGAGGAGGAGGGGGACAAGAGGATGGAGCAGAACGGGCCCGACGAGGCGGGCGGCAGCAACGAGGCCGGCTCGAAGGACGACGACTCCATGGAGGAGTTGGAGAAGAAGTTGCAGGAGCGAGCCGCCCCCGAGCGCAATCAGACCGACCATCCGGGCTACGACATCATGGAGGAAACGCAGTGCAAGTTTAATTCGTCGGACTCGAAGATGTTGTTCACTGTAAATAAAAACAGTTACCTTTATAAGCATAGTGCCTTTAAAAAAGCTAGGAAGGTAGGTGGTCCGTTGAGACAGACGTAGAAGAAGGTTGTGGTTAAAATGTTTTATTTTGTAGTCTCATCCTTCGGTGACGAAGCGACTAGGGGGCCGCTTCAGGTCCTGGTTGAAGCGGTGGACGTCTGCAAACGTGAGTGATTCGCAGCATAAACAATGTACGGACTGGCTGATGGGTCGGAGTGAAGGTGTAGTGCCTAATCGGACACGAGTTGTTAGCAATAACGATCTGAGCCGTTCACCGTACTCACCTTACAATCGATATCGTGTCGAAAGACTTGGAGAGGACGTGGCATGATTTTGTTGCGGCCGAATCGATAAAATCCCGAGTGCTGTACAAAGTTCTTAAAGTTTTCGTGTTATTTATTAAAAAAATTATTATTTCTTTGGTCGATCTCTGGGTTAAAATACAATCTCGTGTAATTGTTTGTTACGGTTTTGTTTCGTACCTTTTTCTACTTATTTTATTGGCTTTAAAATAGCAACTTTTAATGGTTCTTCTTTTTTGTGTAAACGAGAGGCTAATGCCAGGTGCTTTAACATGTTCTAAGTGCATAACAATAACACGGTGATATACTTTATTCTTAAGTTTCAAACCAAAATAGTTTTAGTACAGTTTTTAAGTTATTTAATACGTTGTTGCGAAGCAGCAATTGACATCGTCCGTAATTCGAAATGTTGGGCTGCTATTTTTTTATTTAAAAAAGAAAAACCGACAAAATCGGTTTTGCTTAAATCACAAGTACATAAATAACAATAACACAAGAATTTTATTTATTAAAATTTTTCTTTTCAAAAAAGAATCAAAACTCTAACCTCAATCTTCGCATTTCAAGCTTTCGGAAGCTCAATTTTTTCTATTTTTGTTTTTTTTTTTTAAGTACGAAAAGAAGTTATCTAAATTATTTATTTGTTTCGATTAATTAAAACTCGAATGCTTTGGCGTTCGTTAAAACGGAGAATATCGTACGAAAAGGAACGAGGTTTTGCCTTTCCAAATGTTGATTGCTGCGAACATTATATAGTTTTGAGAAATTATTTAAAATGCCTGTGCAATAATAACTTTCAGTGCGGTTGTTCTTTTAATTGTTTTTGTAATTTAAAATTGCAGAAATTTTGTATTCTCCTTTAAATTTATAATATATCTATTACAATGTTTATATGAAATACAATAGTGCATCGTTTAAAACTTACATATTTTATTTTTTTTCTGTTGACATATCGGTTTGTGTTCGAATTTTTCTTCCGTGAATCTCTCTGTCAGTAATAATCGCAATACTTCGTAGCTCCATTATTGGATTTGTTAAATCCCAACAAAAAAAAAGAAGAAAGTACAAAATGTATTTTTATATTAGATAAATATAAAAAAATATGTTGTATTCAAGCATCGGAGATATGTCAGCATTAAATAAATTTAAAGAACATAGATATTATAAAAAAGTCTATATATTAGCTAATAAGAAATCATTTCCATGAAAATTTGTGAAAATAACTAGAAAAGAACTACATTCCGTTTTATATATTGAAGAAAAAAAAAAGTAATACATGTGTAGATAATTGTAAATAAAGTTGTTTTCACAGATTTGTTTGTCCATCTTTAAGTTTCGCACTAAAGCTCCATTCGGAATTTTAAAAATGGACAAAGGAATTCTGTACAGATTTGTACTATCGATGATTTAACATAGAAATCGTACTTGTAAATATCATTTATAAACGATTCTTATTGAGCAAACCGTTTTTTTTTATTGACTAATTCTGTTGTTCTTTCAGATTTGAAACGAAATCGAAAAACAACCCGAGAAGATAAATTATTCTAATATTCAAAAGAGTTTTTGGGTTTTTCTCGGAAAAACAGTTTGTGGCAATGTTTTTTATATAAAAATTTCATTGTGAAGGAAGCCCCTCGATAGTTGCAGCGAACTACTTCTGTTGTGGTGCTTTTCTAATGTTTTCGTATTTTCAGGGTTGGTCGGGCACCATTTCGAAGGATCTAGAACTAAAAACAATCGACAAGGGGGAGGATGAGGGCACAACTGAAAAAGCTTCCGGTCATTTCAATAAAAGCACTTGCACGAAGCAAGGTTTACGAGAAGAGTCCTGCGAATAATAAAGAATGATTTTTGATTATAAATTAGGTAATTGTTGTATTAAATCTAATTAAGTTAGTACATACATTTTCGTCGATAGCATTGATTGATTGTCGACAGATCATTGCCATTTTTTTTTTGGTACAAGATAAGAACTTAAATTAGGAATGTATAATAGTTACATGTTGTTTTCTACAATCAAATCATGTTATCCTAAACTTCCGCATTTAGTACTAAAAAAATTTCATCACAAATAAAATATTAGTCTAAAAATAGATATTTATACAGTGGAACCTCGATTATGTGATCGCATGGAAGAAAAATCAGTAACGGGCGGGCGGGACGATCGGAGCACAAGTAATCGTGGGTCCACTGTATTTACATTACATTGTGAGCAACACACGTGTTAGGTTCAAAATCGTGTTGTGAAGTTGATGAAATTTTTTGAGCATGCAGAACTGCCAAACGCCACGTTGTGGTAACTTTGTCCGAATCATTTTTAACAACATTAATTGTCTTTAGGGCTTCCAAAGAATCCTTTAAGTATTCCGTGCGTTTATTTTCCGAAATTCTCAGATATAATGGACTTACTGCTTGCAATGTTTCTAAAAATGATAAAGTGTTACATGGATGCTTAACAAATAGTACTTGAAGCATCGAGAGGAATAACCTTACGAATGTTTGATTTTTTTTACTACAGTAGAACCTCGATAAGTCGAATCTCGAGGAGACGTGAAAATATTTGAGTTATATTTAAGCTCTAAGAAGACTAGAATTACTTCAATTTTTTTTTTAAAGTAAATTGATTATTTTTGTTTGTGGTGAAAAGCAGAGTGTGCACATTCGAGCTCAAAGTGGTAAATATCGATTTTGTTCGAAAAAATGCATTTTTACCATAGCAATGAGTGCGAGCGAGCGAAAAGATACGACAATCTCATAAGTACGAGTGAGAGGGAACGATAAAAATTATTCTACTGATTTTTTGTCCAATTTATTGGCCTAAATTATTGTGAATCATGTTTAAAACCGAGTGTGCACATTCGAGCTCAAAGTGGCACATTCCGATCTCGGGAAAATGAAGCGCGCCGCTCCGCGTCGCGCTTCATTTGCTTCCCTCGCTCGGAAATGTGCCACTTTTCGCTCGAATGCGCACATCCTCGTATTTACTATATTTATCTACTTTGTGCATCGCTCTTTCAAAATCAAAAAATTAAATTTAGTTCGGTAAATATCGATTTTGTTCGAAAAAATGTATTTTACCATAGCAATGAGTGCAAGCGAGCGAAAAGATACGACAATCCCATAAGTACGAGTGAGAGGGAACGATACTAATTATTTTACTGATTTTTTTGTCCAATTTATTGGCCTAAATTATTGTGAATCATGTTTAAAACCGAGTGTGCACATTCGAGCTCAAAGTGGCACATTCCGATCTCGGGAAAATGAAGCGCGCCGCTCCGCGTCGCGCTTCATTTGCCTCCCTCGCTCGGTAATGTGCCACTTTTCGCTCGAATGCGCACATCCTCGTCTTTATTGAATTTGTCTATATTAATCATCGCTCTTTCAAAATCAAAAAATTAAATTTAGTTCAGCAAATATCGATTTTGTTCCAAAAAATGTATTTTTACCATAGCAATGGGTGCGAGCGAGCGAAAAGATACAACAATTACATAAGTGCGAGTGAGAGGGAACGATAAAAAATTATTCTACTGATTTTTCGTCCAAGTTATTGCCCTAAATTATTGTGAAGCATGTTTAAAACCGAGCGTGGACACTCGAGTTCGTAGAATATCTTTTTATCGTTTCCTCTCACTCGTACTTATGAGATTGTCGTATCTTTTCGCTCGCTCGCACTCATTGCTATGGTAAAAATACATTTTTTGGAACAAAATCGATTTTTACCGAACTAAAGGTCATAGGGGGATAAGCATGGTAAAAATGCCTTTTGTAAATATTTTAATGATATTCTATGGATATGTAGACACTATAGAAATATAAAGATCCTGAAATTTTTTTGTATCAGTCTTCAAAAAGTATAAATAAGTAAAAATTGGAAAATAATTTTTTTCTTTGGATTGAGTGAATCAATTATTTTGAAAATTTAGTATATTATGCAGGCGATAGAAAGCTTTTACGGACACCATGGACTAATTTTGACCTTAATAAATTGATGATCAAAAAAATTATTTTCCTTTAGTTTTTCAATTTTTATTATGATACTTTTAGAGCAAAATTATTATTCTATCATTTTTACATTTCTTAAAAGACTTATAATAACTCAGAATTTTTTCAAAATTTTCTTAATGGTACGCCATAGTTAAAAAAAATAAAAACTATTTTTATTACCAAAAAATCGAATTTTTCAACAAATTCTACCTAAATAACTACAAATTATACTATTATTATTACATAAATAATACACTGAAATATAATTTTAATAAAGTTGAGTTACAAATTATTTCAAATTATATTTTATTAAATTCTAATAGGCGTTATATTTCATTGTAAGAACAATTTTTTTTATTTCTAATTTTAGAGATTTATTTCAGCTTATTATTTATGTAATAATAATAGTATAATTTGTAATTATTTAGGTAGAATTAGTTGAAAAATTCGATTTGTTTAGTAATAAAAATAGTTTTTATTTTTTTTCACTATGGCGTACCATTAAGAAAATTTTGAAAAATTCTGAGTTATTATAAGTCTTTTAAGAAATGTAAAAATGATAGAATCATAATTTTGCTCTGTATCATAACAAAAATTGAAAAAGTAAGAGAAAATAATTTTTTTGATCCTCAATTTATTAATCTAAACATTAATCCATGGTGTCCGTAAAAGCTTTCTATCGCCTGCATAATATACTAAATTTTCAAAATAATTGATTCACTCAATCCAAAGAAAAAAATTATTTTCCAATTTTTACTTATTTATACTTTTTGAAGACTGATACAAAAAAATTTCAGGATCTTTATATTTCTATAGTGTCTACATATCCATAGAATATCATTAAGATATTTACAAAAGGCATTTTTACCATGCTTATCCCCCTATGGCCTTTAGTTCAGCAAATATCGATTTTGTTCGAAGAAATGTATTTTTACCATAGCAATGAGTGCGAGCGAGCGAAAAGATTCGACAATCTCATAAGTGCGAGTGAGAGGGAACGATAAAAATTATTCTACTGATTTTTCGTCCAATTTATTGCTCTAAATTATTGTGAAACATGTTTAAAACCGAGCTTGGACATATTCCAATCTCAGAATAATTTTTATCGTTCCCTCTCACTCGCACTTACGAAATTGTCGTATCTTTTCGCTCGCTCACACTCATTGCTATGGTAAAAATACATTTTTGGCAACAAAATCGATTTTGACCGAACTAAATTTAATTTTGGCGTTGGGGGGTGAAAGGGGGAAAGGAATAAGGGTTTCTTTCGAGTTATAGAGTTTTTCGACTATCCGAGGTAAGACTGTATTTCCAAAGCATAATTTTGGAATATTGTTTGTTGTAGATCCATGACGAAAAATGGAAAGCGCCCTCTCGTTCCTTCTTCATCATCGATCTATATTATTCAATAGGCTTTTCTTTTGTTCTGTAATCAAACAAAAATTACTTACTCATTAAAGATTGGACGTTACTGTATTCATAATTGACTTTTAATTGCGTGCAGAGTTTCACTTCAAAGCCGACGTCCTCTAAGGTCCTTGCGAACTCAACTTCCGGATGTTCTTCGTGAAGATAAGATAGGACATAGTCCTCGCTTAACCCATCGGCGTATTTCCTCCATTTATTCTTTTTGAGCAGCGACTCGTACGCGTCCGTAAAGCAACTATTGAGTAAATGTATGACGAAGATCTCGCCGTTCGGCTTCATCATCTTCCAGGCATTGGAATACAGCCTCCTACGATGAAAATCGCTCTTAAGAACAAGTGACGAACCGATTGGAAGACAAAGAACTCACTTTTGGTCGCTGATCCAGTGAAAACAGAAGAACGAAAAGACGTAGTCGAAAGCCTGTTCGAACTTGTTGGGCACTTCAGCGCCCGCTACGTTCATTAATTCGTACCTGATTTTAGGATTTGTGTTGTTGCTTGTGCTGTAGTCGACCATGGGCTTGGAGATGTCCACCCCGACCAGTTGGTTGAGGTTCTTCGGGAGTTTGGGGTACAAAATTTCCATTGTCACGTCCCCGCTGCCGGAGCCCATGTCTAACACCGTTATGGGGCCGTTTTTCTTCCATTTCATTCGAGGCAAGTGCTTGTTTAATACTCCTTGCGTTAGTACTCTTATTACGTTGTTGTTTTGGGCGTACAAAAGCGGTTGATTCATTGCTAAAAAAAGATTTTTATTATTGATAGAGAAATTGTTATTGAATCGAGTTTTTTGATCGCCAAAAACAATTTTTTTTACTTATAAAACCGACTACAGTCGAACTTCGATGAGTCGAAGTCGAAGGGAAACTAAAAATAATTCGAGTTATCGAGGTTCGACTGTATTGCAAGCGTTTAAATTGAATTGTTGGTGAGTACTTGATTGTTCTGTTCAATTGCGATATGAGTACCCCGTTCTCTGTCAAAAGCGTTTTATGAAAGGCCTTAATTAAAATTTACCTGTCGAATTTCTTAGTTTTAATGCAGTCAACTCGTGTTAAATGGAATTTCAAGGGACCAAGAAACAAGTGCGTCATAATATCGAGGTTTGACTGTATTAAAAATTTATAACTCGATTGCTCGTTGTAACATGTTAAAAAACTTTTTGGCATCAAATGAGATCTTAAAAACATTAAGTTGTGAAAAAGAATTCGGAAAAAAATCGAAATTACAAAAATACACAATTTTTAAAACAATAAAAAAATTTTTTTTTCAAAATGTTTACTTTGAAAATTCGTCGTTCGGTTATTTGTGAACGGATCTTCAGAAACTTTTCAGATTCTGAAAGCCCGTTTATCGGAGCGTAAGATCGGCCAAAAAAATTAACAGGGTCCAATGTTAAGTCTGGGAGAAAAACGCCCTTGAAGGTTTTAAAAATGTAAATTTAGCTAAAATTTTTAATTTTCAAAATTCTGTAGCTCTGCCATCTTTGCAAATTTCGTCAAATCTTTTCATTTATGCACGTTTCCAACCCTAACACGTCCGAATCCGATCCTAACTCAAAATCACAAAAATCGGCCAAAATCGAGGAAAAAGATGGATTAACCCCTTTGCTTTTTTTCGAAAAAAAGAAAAAAATGGATTTGCTTTAAATTTCGTAGGGACCTTCCTATGAACTCCTAGTGCTTATATCCGAAGTCATTTTGATCTGCTTTCGCTCTAACCCCAAAAATTTTCGACATTTTTAAAATAAAAATTTTCGAAAAAATCGAAACTTTAAAATGCCCTAACTTTTTTATTTTTTATAATTACCCGGAAATATTTCATATCCCATCGTATTGGACCTTAATACGTCGGAATGCGGTGCTAAATCAAAACCCCCAAAATTGGCCAAAATCGAGAAAAAACATTGCTGTTTTTCGAAAAAATGAAAAAAATTAATTTGCTTTAAATTTTTATGGGACGTTCTTATGGACCCCAAACATACATAGCCGGAGCCATTCTTCCCTGCTCCCCCTTCAGACCCCAAAATTTTACAGAAAACTAAATAAATCAGGAATAATACACTTCGACTCGCAAAAACGATCGTAGCGCCCTCATTTTCGCTCCGATCATGAAAAACGACCCGGATTCGGAATCCTAAGACTTTTTCCCATAAGATAAGTGCAAATCGGCATAGTGCGCAATGTTAATTTTTCGAGTAATTAAAGGGTTGAAATTTTAGATTTATTTTTGTAGCACAAAAGTTGACGTTTAAAAAATTGTAGCGCCGTTATTTGTGGACGGATCTTTAAAAATTATATATATTCGGATTCGCAAGACTTTTTCGCTTTCGAATTGTCCAAAAAATCAGTGGCGTGCAATTTGAAATTCTCGAGAAAAATGGGTTCGAAAAGTTTGACTAGTAATTAATTTTTTCTAAATTTCCATTTTGAAAAATCGTAGCTCGGTTACTTGTGAACGGATCTTTAGAAACTTTTCAGATTCTCAAAGCCCGACCATTAATTAATTTAAAAGTTGCAGGAACCATATTTCCACCATGAACCAAATCTCTGACAAAAATGTACATTTTAACTACTTGTCATCCGTGAAAATCTGTAAAATTTTAGTTTTTGTAAATCGTGCTAAAATAAATAACGTGCAAATCGAGGGTTAGCTGTATTACATGAATCAATACAGCTTATTTTTGAATTACGATTTGGTCAAACGCGTGCCTCCTTTTGCACCCGCCTGCGACTCCCCAGTGGCGCGCGCCCTTCACTTTTAGAACTTAGGATCTTTATTTAAATTTCAAAAGATTTTACTAGGCAAATTAAAAAAATTCACTTACCAATATATTTAACTATCGAACACTTTTTTCTACCCCCGAAGTACTTCGTCAGCCAAGCGCTCGCTTCAAAAAAATTCTAAAAATCAAGAAAATGGTACACAAGATTACGATATTATTTTAGAAAAATTGCAAATGCATCACAATTATATCGAAATACGCAAATTCCACAATCTAATCAAAAAACGACGAATTTTTAACACACATTGAAATTTTGCAATCGTCCGATCGACAATTTTAAAATGCAACAAATAATCTTCGCTGATTAGTCCCAATTAAATACGACACTGATTAAGAAATAAAATCGGAAAAAAACGTAAGATTGATGCCCTATTTAACCTTTAATTAATTTTTTTTTTTTAATTTTAGTCTTTTAATTGCGCAGATAATAGATATTGCCCAAAGCACACAGTCAGTTTCTTGCCATGGACCAACCCGAGCTCTTTTCCGCCGCCAACGGCCTGTCGCGAAACGCAGCCTCCGAAATCCTGGACCTGTACTTCGACCTGACCGTTTGGAAAAAAGCGGGCGAAACGGCGGCGGACGTCGGCTGCGGCACCGGCGACGTCACCGCCGAAATCCTGTTCCCGTTCTTCCCCAAAAACGTCAAGCGGCTGGTGGGCCTCGACATTTCCGAGTCGATGGTCCGATTCGCGTCGACCCAAAATAAAAACGCGAAAATCCATTTCGACATAATGGACGTTGCCGCGCCGAAACTTTTGCCCGCTTTCAAGGACCATTTCGACCACGTTTTTTCCTTCATCTGCTTGCACTGGGTCTTGGACCAGAAGTAATTCGTTGCGGCTCGTTCAATTTCGAGTATCGATTGTTTTTTTTTCGTTCCAGGAAGGCGTTTGAGAACATTTTTGACATGCTGAAGAGCGACGGCGACGTTTTGGCCGCTTTTTTCCCCAACACCTGCTTTTTCGACGCGTACGAGATTTTGCTGAGGAAGGACAAATGGAAGCCGTACCTAAGCGATATGTACAAGTACGTTGGGCCCTATCGGCACGTCCCGCACCCCGAGAGGGATCTGCGGAAGGTTTTGGAGAATGTCGGGTTCGAAGTGGACGTTTGTGCCGTTACCAAGCACAACTACGTTTATCCCAATCTGGAGAATTTGATGGGTAAGAAGAATGGGCTTGTGCGTTCACAATGAGCTTTATTTGTACGTTTCTGGTTGTGCTGGACAGTGGTCGTCAAAAGGGAATGGACATGCGAATTCAACGTGGAAAGTTGTCCGTTTTCTTTTGACAAGTAGTGTACAATTTGGCTGACCCAACGGCTTAGTGGGTTCGTTTTTTTCACATAAAAAAGTTGCATATTATTGACGTATATAATTTTTGAAGTGAAGCTTCTTTGCTGAGGGGGCTACAATTTTCGAATGTTACAAAAGTTGTTTTTTTTTTTTAAGTTACTTTAGATCAGTTTTTTCCAACGTGGGTCTCACGCTCCACATGAGGGCAATTTAAATGTTTGGGGGATATTGTTCAAGGGGACAATTTGAAAACGTACTTAATTTTTAGTTGGCTACCTATAATATGTTTTTAAAAATTGCCTATTGTTTTTTTCTTAATAATTTCTTGCTAAAACTTAAATCTTGTATCTTGAACACGTTGTAATTGGGCTTCATTTATGGAATAATTCAATTTTTAAATGTTACATAGGGGGTCATCAAAATTTTAGAATGACTTAGGTGGGGCATGTTAAAAAAAAGGTTCGGAAACACTGCTTTAGATGTTTTGAATTGAAATTGTTGATTAAAATAGGGTGATAATTTTTTAAATCGTTTTTTTTTTTAATTAAGACAAAAGATATAATAAAATATTATCTCGTGTTCAACACAAAAAATACTAATATTCTGTCTCCCTCTATACGTAATGAGCAAGAAGTTTCACTTTTGATGTTTATTTTGTGTTAAAAAAAACACCAAAAAAACATATCATATATAGGCACGTTTTACTCCGATTAGCTGATTAGAAATATTGATGAAAAAATTGAAAAAAAAAATTATATTTAATAATGTAAATAATGATAGTCGCTTAATACGCATTAATTGGATTTGTTTATATTAGATATGGATTTTTAATTCGAAAAAAAGGTGTAGTGTTAATTTTTTTTAATAACTGTTTAAAAGCACGGAATCGAAGATTTGGTTTTCGTACTATAAATACGGCCCTGTAATTTTTATTTGAAAATGTTCAGAAAGTAAGTTAATTTTTGTGAATCGTGTTTGAGCCGAGTGTGCACATTCGAGCTCAAAGTGGCACATTTCGGCCAATAAATTTGACGAAATATCGGTAGGATAATTTTTATCGTTCCCTCTCACTCGTACTTATGTGATTGTTGTATCTTTTCGCTCGCTCGCACTCGTTGCTATGGTAAGAATACATTTTTTCTTACAAAATCGATATTTACTGAACTAAATTAAATTGTGTGATTTTGAAATAAGCGATGAATAAAGTTGATAAAATCTAGTAAATACGAGGATGTGCGCATTCGAGCGAAAAGTGGCACATTTTCGAGCGAGGGAGGCAAATGAAGCGCGACGCGGAGCGGCGCGCTTTATTTTCCCGAGATCGGAATGTGCCACTTTGAGCTCGAATGTGCACACTCGGTTTTAAACATGATTCACAATAATTTAGGCCAATAAATTGGACAAAAAAATCAGTAAAATAATTAGTATCGTTCCCTCTCACTCGTACTTATGGGATTATCGTATCTTTTCGCTCGCTTGCACTCATTGCTATGGTAAAATACATTTTTTCGAACAAAATCGATATTTACCGAACTAAATTTAATTTTTTGATTTTGAAAGAGCGATGCACAAAGTAGATAAATATAGTAAATACGAGGATGTGCGCATTCGAGCGAAAAGTGGCACATTTCCGAGCGAGGGAAGCAAATGAAGCGCGACGCGGAGCGGCGCGCTTCATTTTCCCGAGATCGGAATGTGCCACTTTGAGCTCGAATGTGCACACTCGGTTTTAAACATGATTCACAATAATTTAGGCCAATAAATTGGACAAAAAATCAGTAGAATAATTTTTATCGTTCCCTCTCACTCGTACTTATGAGATTGTCGTATCTTTTCGCTCGCCCGCACTCATTGCTATGGTAAAAATGCATTTTTTCGAACAAAATCGATATTTACCACTTCGAGCTCGAATGTGCACACTCTGCTTTTCACCACCAACAAAAATAATCAATTTTCTTTAAAAAAAAAATTGAAGTAATTCTAGTCTTCTTAGAGCTTAAATATAACTCAAATATTTTCGCGTCTCCTCGAGATTCGACTTATCGAGATTCTACTGTAGTAAAAAAAATCAAACATTCGTAAGGTTATTTCTCTCGATGCTTCAAGTACTATTTGTTAAGCATCCATGTAACACTTTATCATTTTTAGAAACATTGCAAGCAGTAAGTCCATTATATCTGAGAATTTCGGAAAATAAACGCACGGAATACTTAAAGGATTCTTTGGAAGCCCTAAAGACAATTAATGTTGTTAAAAATGATTCGGACAAAGTTACCACAACGTGGCGTTTGGCAGTTCTGCATGCTCAAAAAATCTCATCAACTTCACAACACGATTTTGGATCTAACACGTGTGTTGCTCACAATGTAATGTAAATACAGTGGACCCACGATTACTTGTGCTCCGATCGTCCCGCCCGCCCGTTACTGATTTCTTCCGTGCGATCACATAATCGAGGTTCCACTGTATAAATATCTATTTTTAGACTAATATTTTATTTGTGATGAAATTTTTTTAGTACTAAATGCGGAAGTTTAGGATAACATGATTTGATTGTAGAAAAACAACATGTAACTATTATACAATCCTAATTTAAGTTCTTAATTTGATGACGAAAAATTATTAAATCATTTTTATCGTTCCCTCTCACTCGTACTTATGACTTAGCCGTATCTTTTCGCTCACTCCCACTCATTGCTATGGTAAAAATACGTTTTTCGAACATATAAGCGAAATTTTATTAAATTTTTTGATTTGAAAGACAGTTTAATATACAAAATTCAATAAATACGAGGATGTGCGCATTCGAGCGAAAAGTGGCACATTTCTGAGCGAGGGAAGCAAATGAAGCGCGACGCGAAGCGGCGCGCTTTATTTTCCCGAGATCGGAATGTGCCACTTTGAGCTCGAATGTGCACACTCGGTTGTAAGCACGATTCACAATAAATTTGATGACGAAAAATTATTAAATCATTTTTATCGTTCCCTCTCACTCGTACTTATGACTTAGTCGTATCTTTTCGCTCACTCCCACTCATTGCTATGGTAAAAATACGTTTTTCGAACATATAAGCGAAATTTTATTAAATTTTTTGATTTGAAAGAAAGTTTAATATACAAAATTCAATAAATACGAGGATGTGCGCATTCGAGCGAAAAGTGGCACATTTCCGAGCGAGGGAAGCAAATGAAGCGCGACGCGGGCGGCGCGCTTTATTTTCCCGAGATCGGAATGTGCCACTTTGAGCTCGAATGGGCACACTCGGCTTTAAGCACAATTTACAAATAATCAAACAATGGTATATATTTATAATATTAACCAGTAATTTTACTTAATAATTATTGAAACAATTTTAATCATACCCTCTCACTTGCAGTTATGCTATTCCTGTATCTAATTAACTTCGTTAAACTTTATGGCCGAATTGTTCGTCCAAATTGTACAGCACTCGTTTCTGGTATTATTGCAAAATGCCATCACACAATATGTAACATACTATTTTAGGCTATTTTAGGCCGTTTGCGGCAATATATATTTATTGGGGCCGTAATGAATCATTTGTAACAATAATTTACTTTTATCGCACTGTTCTTTGCACTTCTAGCCTCCTTGAGTCGACATAGAAAAAAAATTGACCTTCTCTTCTATTTCATTATTAAATTGGCAATGTGTAAGAACCGTTTGCGAACTTTTTTGAGTATTGTTGAACTTCGTTTTAGGAGCACAGTGCACCCTCGTTATATCGGTGACCCACCGTATAAACTGGACAATATCATACCGAGCGGCAACTCATTAATAACTCTCCGAATCTGCAGTGTAATAAACAGCGATATAACGAGGGTCCACTGTAATTAAATTTGTTTTTAAGTATTTTGTGTTTTATATCTGTAATTTGTTATATGTTCTTTATTTTTTTGTGTTCGCATGATTTTATTTTAAGCGTAGCTTAAGTAATGCCCTTTCGCTTTATGACGAGCTCCGTTAGGAGGCTTACAAGTTATCCTCCGGTTGAATTGGGTGGACGAAATCGTGCTCGCAGTTATCCAGGTCGTGGCAATGAATTTGACCTGAAAAACAAAGTTCAGAACGCATGTGGCCATTTTTACTCTTTTGCGATCTAAAGATAACGCGGTCTATTAAAAAAAAGAATTAAACAAACAAAGAAAGAAAACCATTTTGAAAAAAATTATACAATGTTAAAATGATATGAACTCTTGAGGCCTGATTATTGACAGTGTCAATAGAACAAGCTTTGTTACCATTTTGTATCATCTGATTGATAATAAATGGCAATGAAAAGCATCGATGTCTATGTGGCACGATCTAAATATCTGAATATAATTTTATCCAACCAATGACTCTTTGATTTTGACGATTTTTTTTTTAGCAACCGTCCAAGCTGTGAGTCCTTTCTACAAGAATCTTCCAGTACATTTGAGATACGACTACATGGCCGAGTCTTTGGAGGCCTACAAAGAATTGAATATTGTCGAGGAGTATCACGAAAGCAACACAGTAGGTGTTAATGTTGAGTATGATTTGCTCGTAGTGGTTGCACATAAAAGTTAAATTATTTTAATGTTATTGCTAATGTAGATAAAATTAATTAGGTAACGTATTAATTTTTATTGCAATTCTTGTGCAATTGCGATAAAAATGTATCTTTTAAGAATCGTTTTGTAATTTTTTAATGACTTTGTATGCTATTTAAAGAAGATAATATGAACTCCGATAGCTTTTAATTCCTTAAAAGGGTTTTATAATATTTTATTCTAACTTTAAGATGTTAATTACCCACCGTTTAATATAATTAACAATTTAGTCGCAAAAATATTTTTTATTTTCAAGTGCGACAAATTGTTCAGAGATGACGCAAGTGTGCACTTAATACAAATTTAGAAAAGACTTAAAACTGATCTAATTATCTCGTTTAAGAGCTTCTAACTAGTATATTACAATATCAAGTATTTTATTCTTAACTTGAAATGCGATTTTATTAATTAAAACTGGCTCAATGATTTGTAATTTTAAATTGAAGTGCAACATAGTGTTCATAGGTGGCACATTCGTGCACTTTATTTAAAATAAGTTCTTATCGTATATGAAAGATCTTAATTAGTTTTAAATGTTTTATTACAACTTATTCTAAGTCAGAAGTGCATTTTCTAGCTTTGTTTTATAATAATTTTTTTTTTAATAACATTTACTTTGTTTCGTTATTCGTCTATAATAAAGAACTAAATTAGATTTGATTGAACGACTAATAATATTTTATATAACTCTTGTAATGTTATGCAAAAGAAAAATAGTTTTTCCTAATAATATAAAAACCATTTAACGTAGAAGGGTACCCCTAGTTATTACGTTTCGCGGACTGTAGCTGGCGCTGCTTACTTTCAAATTACAGAATGAAATCACTAGTTCTTAATATACCAATAGATAGCACTCGTGTATGTTACGTCACACATATCGTCACTCTCACTGCTCATGACGTCAAAAATACAAGTTCTTATTAAAAGGCAGCTATTGCAAAACAGAAACTGTGTAGGTGGCACAGAAGATTAAAACTTTTATACCACGTTCTCACAAGAATACTAGGTTGAAATTGCAATATAATTTCTACCTAATTATTTAAAGTTTTATACCTATTTATCTAAAATTTTGATTACATGTAATACATACATATATATTGTAAGTTGCATCAATCGAATTTGTTTTTACTAGTAATACTCTTTGAAACATTTAGTGAAGGTGGAGTTTAAAATGATTTACCCTTATGAATAAATTATTTTTCTCATACCTATTTTACGACCATTATTAACAAATATTGTCTAATAAAAAGTTGTTATCAAAAATTAAAAGATTTATTAAAAGATTTGTTAGTACTATTATCTTTATAGATCTCGTAGTATTTCACAATAATACCGTTTGAAAAAAAATAAATGCTCTTCTCCTTCTTGCCTTTTTATACCTGTAGTCAGGTTGAGGCGATTTACCCGCTCTCAAAAATAAAATAATTAAAATTCTATAATAGGTAAATAAGTTTTATTATTACATATAAAAGTTTAAAAAAGGTAAAAAAAAATAATGATAGAACATTAATTAATTGTAACTCATAGGTGTATTCGGATTGTAAAACAAAATGCAATCGAGATTCTTTCCATGTGTTATTTAACATGTTATAAATCATAATGAATTTTACAGTCTTTTGCAAATTTTATTTCAATCATACGTTAAATTACTAATTAATTAACAGCCTAAAACCAGATTAGTTATCACAGGATTTTTTTTAACACGCAGATTATGTTTAGTGAAAAGAAAACAATGTGACGATAAAGGGCTAAGTGAATTAAGACTATAAAAAAGATTGAAATAACCTTATTAATGTTTAGAATACCCATCCAAAGTGCAAAAAGTCTATAACTTCAAAAGCAATGATAATTTCAAAAAAAGTACTAGTATAGAAACGTTTTTATAATTTGTGTTCTATTTTTGAGCTGACTATGAAAATTTTATCACTTCCGGTGTAACGAGAAATTGTGTCAATATTCTTATGGTAAACAAAAAGGTATTAATTGTATATCAAAATTGAATAGAGCTTGCCAAGAGCCTTTCTAAATATATACTCCTCGCAAAAATTATGGAGCAAGAAAAATTTTCAAATTTTTCGGTGTTTTTTGCGGACTGTATTTAGATGCAAAATGGTGGAAACGAGGTCGTTAAAAAAGCATTTTGAAGCTCCAAGATTCTAGTTTTCAGATTTTGTTTTCAAAAATGTTTAAAAAGCAACGGTTTTTACGTGAATATACCAAATAGCGCAAAGAATTTTTTTTTCAAATTTTCTGCATTTTATTTTCGGTTCACGAGCTTGGAAAACTCTTTTTGAGCTAAACCATTGCATGAGTCAAATAGTCTGTTTATCTAGCTCGAATTTCTTTTCTAAATGTTTTTTCTACGCTGATTTCTCGCGGACCTATCAGATTTTCCAAGCCCGTGGACCAAAACTAAAATTTTTTTAGGATGATAAAAGAAAGTTAACGTACAAATTTAAGCCCTTAATTTTAATATTAAAAGGTCTATCAGCGGGAATTAAAAATTTTTTACACCACACGCATATTTCACTCAAATCTTCTTAACAATATACCTGAAAAATATAAATAATACATATTTTTGAAGAAAATTATATTCTCTACAAAAAAGGTCTGATTGCAAATTTTGTCTTTTCCCTTTTGTCTAAATAATGACCGGGCATAGGTCAATGAAATTCCAATTAATTGATTCACTTATTAAAAAAGAATGAATCATAAAATTTTTTAAAATTGATTGTTTTAGATTTTTTTACTAATCAAAATCCCTTAATTTTAAATTTCTAGAGTGTCGTGAATCAACAAGCTCTAAACAAAAATGATTGTAATAAAATACCTGTAATTTAGGCAACATAGCAGCAATCAAATTAGGGTCTATAAAATTGTTTCTATAGATATACCTTTTGGTGTCCAAATTATAAAATCGCAAGAACTTCTGCCCGTAATATACATCTGACCCTGTACCTGATAATAATAATTGTGTGTTTTTTAATTTTAAACTATTTTTATCAAGTACACAATAAAAGTTTTGTTGTTTGATGTAAATTACGTGCAGAGTAAGGGCATTTAACCTCAATTATTTTATCATCACTAACTAATCCATCTGGAGAAGCTGCTAAATAGCCCTTCTTTGATTCGGCTCAAACAAATAAACCACACGGGTTCACTTTCACTCCCGTTATTTTCGTATACGCTGTGATAGCAACCTCCTCGTTCAATTTTCCGTATTCAAGTTGTGGTAAATTTGGCAACGGTTTATACATGATATTAAATACTAAATTTCGAAATTTACCACGGCGCTTACAAATTTCTCCAAATTTGGAAGCTGTAATACGGGATTGTCGTTCTCGGTGCCATTCTCGATTGATATGTTGACCTAAAGTTTTTTGTTCAATATTATGTTGCTCTTCAGAATTAATTTCTAAAGCATCGATTTGTGTATTATTCAATTGTATGATTTCTTGATCGTTTAAATCGGGTTTCAGAGCGCTTGGTCCATAATCGTTTTGTTTAGTGGAGGTTTTGGAGAAATCAATTCTTCGTCTAATGCGTTCTTTTTTATTGAGCGCAATTTTACTGCTTGCCAGACGTTTCAGTACTTTGTTTGGGCTTTTTCCCATTTTATTTTTCCAGGTTTTGGTAATCCACTCTGAACCATAATTATAAGAAAGAGCAGCACCATAACATCGTATGTTGTACCCATTTCGGCGCCCAAAAAAGCATTGTTTGCCGCCAACAAATTTAGCAACTTGGTGCATATAGTTTTTAGCTAAATTGCTGGTAGCATTGTGTGCCAATGACTCACTCTTTGTTGCCAAACTACTAACAATTCGCAAAATACGAGCTTTAGGTTCTCCAGAGCACTTATCAAAATCGTTACTTGCATTTTCACCGTGTTTACTGCAAAACCTCGATAAACAATTTGTATGATTTCCATATACATGGTATATAGCATTAATTAAATATTTTTGAAAATTTCTAGAATTTTCACTTTTGTCTTTGCTGTAAATGCTTATAATCTTTCTAATAAATTTACCAATATAGTTAATTCTCGCATTTGACATTAGCTTCTTGTTGGCATTAGATTCAGACGCAAATTTGTGTTGTTTGGTCATGTTTTTTGTAAGGTGGTTGGCACATTCTATTTTTATTATATGTCTACTATACGCAACGTTCTGTAAAATTTTGTTGTGTACGCTGCTGTCTCCATCACCTATAAATGTTGTATATTGAAGGTTGTGGGTTTCTTCACTACTGCGAAAGCCTTCAACTAATATATCGGCTTCCATTGCAGGTGAAGATCCCTTCCAATTGCAATAGCATTTGTGTGATTTAGAGTTAATATTTTTATTTATGGCAATAGCGCATATACTGCAGTATTTGTTGCGGATTCCCAAAAACAAATTTTTTTTGGTATGTGCGCCAATAATACAAGCTACACCGGAGTTCGCTTTGTAACTATGGCCATATGATCTATGACTCCAACCTCCATCCACAATAACTGTGCAACGACCTATTTCCCCATACATATTTTCAGATTGTTTAGCGTGAGTTAATTCGTCTTCTCCGGCTTTAACCATAATTTGTGTTAATTCATTTAACCATGTCTAAAGCAATATTGAAAAACAGAGTAGGTTTATATTTATTACAATTGATTAGTTTAAACTACAAACTCAAATTGTTGAAAATATTGCAAAAGTCTTGCAGTAAAGACTAAAGATCAATTATTTTTTTAATAAATGTGAATATAATACAATAGGTTAAATTGAAGTAAGTATATTTATATATATATATATTGTAGCAAACGCGATAAATGAATGAAGCGGCCTCGATAGATTTGCTTAATCACCGCGAGATACTTCTATCTCACGCGCGCGACCGTGAGATATTGAGTAAGCGTAGATATCCCAACAATTTATTAACACAAAATAATAAACAAATTTTCCTTCACCAATAACTTAAACACTAGCACTTAACAATTATTTATTTACTAACTAACTAACTTACGGTTCTAATACACTAACTAATTTATTTACACTCGTATTTTTATTTAAACGATTGTCACTGGTATATTTATTTACATTTATTCATACTGATAGCGATAGCGCTTACCTCGTAGATTCACCGGGCGTACGGACTTAGAGCGTTGGCACTTCACAATAACAGACTCGGTCGTAACTAAAGTGAGGAAGTGTTTCGAAGTTTATATATGTGTTGCTTAATCTATTCGGAAGCTTCGAGAAGTATCTGGGCCTTGGCGATACAGTCATTTCAAGGTAAAGTAGATAGAAAACTCTAGTTAGCTGTGTGTTAAAAGATTATTGGGATATCTACGCTTACTCAATATCTCACGGTCGCGCGCGTGAGATAGAAGTATCTCACGGGTGATTAAGCAAATCTATCGAGGCCGCTTTATTCATTTATCGCGTTTGCTACATTGCCCCCTTCTTAGCTCCATTTCGTCCCGAAATGTACATCTTGGCTGTGTCGATATCGGCAACTTTGTCCGCGGTTGCAATGCGATGTTTGAAAGAAGTAGCAATCGACGGTTTTCTCCATTGTCTTCTGAAGATTGTAACAGCATACCAGGATTTTTACGTTGGTGCCCGCAAAGAGGAAATCCAGCATATTTCGAACAGTTCTCCAGTTGAGTCCGTCGTAGTTGGCAACCAGCTTCGGATGGCTAATTTTGTGATGTTGTCGGAAGTCACCACATCCCTTAACTTTTTTAAAGCGGTCCATATATCGCTGTACTGCATTTTGTCTGATGTTTTTGACTTGGTCACCAAATATAGCAGTTTGCGTTCTCCTAAACGGCGTAGAATAGCGTCTCCTACGCATACCCTCTGTTCTTGAAAGTTCTTGATTTCCCCGAACTTTTTCCTAAACACCGAAGCAACCCCATTCGGCATTTCTAAGTCCTGTGCCACGGAACACACTAAGGCATAGTGGGTGGGAACTTGGAAGAGATCGCAGTTTTCCTCCCTGGTTATCCCGTGACGAATCTTACTACTCCCCGAATACAGTGACATAAAGTTCTCAAACGACTCGCTGGCCTCTTGTGTCGTTTTTACAGGTCGTACTTCTGCGTCGTTGTTACCAGCATAAGGGGCGAGCCGATTGAAATGCACCACCTTGGGCTTTCCTCGCGGTTGTTTGCTTATTCGGTATACAACGTCGTTAATTCGTTCGAGCACTTCATAGGGACCCTCCCACGATGTTTGCAATTTTGGACTTAAACCACGACGTCTCTGAGGATTGTATAGCCAAACTAAAGCACCCTTTTGGTAACCTCCTTCGTGAGCCCTAATGTCGTAGGACTCTTTCATGCGGTCGCTAGCTCCTTGGACGTTGTGCCGGACCCGTTGGTGAATGCTGTCCATTTTGGATCGCAAATTATCGACATAACCTTCTCCAGCAACATCTTCCCCTGGTAAGCAGCCGAATTTTAGGTCGCAGGGTAATCGTAATTCTCGTCCCATGACAATGCTTGCCGGCGATTGTCCAGTTGTTTCGTGGACGGCTGAGCGGTAAGCCAGCAGGAACAAATGAAGACAAGAGTCCCAGTCTCTTTGATGGTCGGAGACTACTTTGGCTAGGTGGCGGTTGATTGTCCGATTCATTCTCTCTACCATGCCATCTGACTGCGGGTGTAATGCAGTAGTTCGCGTTTTTCTGATGGACAGCAATTTACATAAATTTTGGAATACTCCGGACTCAAAATTTCTTCCTTGGTCGGAGTGTAGTTCCATGGGTACGCCAAATCGACAAATCCATTCCTTTACCAGCACGTCAGCCACAGTAACGGCCCTCTTGATTCGGTACAGCGTAAGCTTCTACCCATTTGCTAAAGTAGTCCATTACTACAATGATGTACTTATTTCCCGAATCGGTTTGGGGAAAAGGACCGGCTACATCTATGGCAATTCTTTCGAATGGACTACCGACGTTATACTGACGCATTGGAGCTCTGGGTCTTCTGCCAGGACCATTTGCCGCTGCACACGCAGCACATTTTTGGCACCATTCCTTCACATCCTTTTTACATCGCATCCAATAGAAACGATCCCTTATTTTCTCCAGCGTCTTTGCTGCTCCCAGATGCCCTCCCGAAGTTCCACCATGAACTTCTTCCAGGATTTCGAAAATCCTTCCATTCGGAATCAAGATCTGCCGTCTTTCTTCCTGACCATCGGAGCCTTTAAAGACACGTTTCAACACGTTTCCATCTAGGATGAGAGAACTCCATTGTGCCCATAACGATTTCACATCCGGGGAATACTTGGCGACCTCTTCCCAGTTAGGTCTCTGCCCGTCTTTCTTCCACCGTACCAGTATTCCCAATGCGGGGTCATCCTCTTGATCTTTTGCTAGCTGATCTTCCTGCCAGTGTTCATCCACCACGGTTGTCCTGTTGATGACAACATCCTTCTCTTCAGCGCGATTACAATGTTTGCAGTCGTCCAGGCAAGGTCTTCTAGATAGGGCATCTGCATTTCGATGAGCTGTACCAGCTCGATGGCGGGTTTCAAAATCAAATTCTTGCAGCCTTTCGATCCATCTGGCGACTTGCCCTTCTGGATTTTTAAAACGCAATAACCACTGTAATGCTGCGTGATCAGTTCGCAACAAGAATCTTCGCCCATACAAATATTTGTAGAAGTGTTCTGCGGCCTTGATCACAGCTAAAAGTTCGCGTCGAGTAACGCAGTAGTTCCTTTCTGGTTTGGACAGGGTTTTACTAAAATAGCCAATCACTTTCTCCTGTCCGTCTTGCTCCTGAGAAAGGACTGCTCCTATCCCCACGTTGCTGGCATCTGTGTCTAGAGTGAACCTTCCGTGTGTTAGAGGGTAACTCAACACAGGGGCGTTTGTTAAAGCATTTTTCAGTTCAAGGAAAGCTTCTTGACAACTGCTGTCCCATTGAAACTTGCGTAGGTCTTCAGTAAGGCGTGTCAAGGGCTTGGCTATATTGGCGAAACCCGATACATAACGCCTATAGTAGGTACAGAGTCCCAGAAAACTTCTAACTTCATGCTTATCCCGGGGTACTGGCCAGTCTCGAACTGCCTCTATTTTGTTGTCGTCCACGGCGACCCTTTGCTTGAAACAATGTGGCCCAGATACTTAACTTCCTTTTGAAAGAGATTACACTTCTTGGGGTTTAGTCTCAATCCGGAACTTTGTAATCTTTGAAACACCTGTTCTAAATTTACTAGGTGATCCTCGAACGAAGTACCCATTACGATGATGTCATCGAGGTAGACTAAACAGGTTTTCCACGATAAACCCCTTAGAACGGTCTCCATCAGTCTTTCAAAAGTTGCTGGTGCATTACACAATCCGAAAGGCATGACCTTAAACTGCCATAATCCCGTGCCTACGGTGAATGCTGTTTTCTTTATCTTCTGGTGCCATCTCTACTTGCCAGTATCCGCTTTTAAATCTAGCGTCAAGAAAATTTTTGCCCCCGCAAGCGTGTCCAGGGTATCGTCGATTCTTGGTAAAGGGTAGCTGTCCTTCTTTGTCACGTTGTTTAATTGCCGGTAGTCTACACAAAACCGGGTGGAGCCATCCTTTTTCTTTACCAGCACGACAGGTGACACCCAAGGGCCGGTAGATGGTTCGATTACGCCTTCCTTTTCCATTTCCTGGATTATTCTGTCGACCTCTTCTCGTTTGGCTAAGTGTAATCTTCTAGCTGTTTGGCGGATGGGTTGAGCACCATTGGTGTTGACTTTGTGATGAACCACGTTGGTCCTCCCTTTGGATTGATGCCCGCTCTCGAATATAGTCCAATACTTATTCATTAAATTTTCGACCCTATTTCGTTCGTAACGGCTCAAACCCTTGGAAGAAGCATTGATCAAATCCTTAAGCGGTTCTAATTCCTCCAACAATGGTTTATTGCTAACTTTGATTTCTCGAATAATAGAGGAAACGGGGCAGCAATTAGCTAAATTCGTCCCTTTCCGTAAGGTGACCGGGTGATAGTTCATGTTTGCCACTCGTACCGGGACAGTGTTTGCGACACGCGTCAAACTTTTTCCCACTACAATTCCGACTGCCACCTTTTCATCGTCGTTTCTTGGCTCAAGCATCATGATGCTCCCATCATTTCCATTATTTTCCAAGACCGCTTCGACGATTACTTCAGCGCGTTCTGGTATCTCAGTATCTTCGATTAGGAACGCTCGAATTGTAGTTTCATCTCTCTATGTATCACACTTTCTTCGCCATTTAGTTTCACAACACCATTCTTGAGGTTCAATTCGAATCCTTGGTGTTCATGATGTCCATACCGATAATAACTTCATCTTCAATCTCGGCCACAATTGCCGAATGTGTAAAAGATGTGTTTCCTATAGTTAGACGGATATTGGCTTCACCATGTGTTGTAGCCGAGTCACCTGTTGCAGTGCGCAGGCGCCATTTAGTGGGTCTTATCTTGGTTTTGGAGGATACAACGTCTGGTCTGATGATGGTTTTTGTTGCACCTGTGTCCAGCAACAAAGCACGCACTTTATTATTAATTAGCCCATCTATAAAGATGCTGCCGGACGGATGTTGTTTAGAGGTAACTTGTACTATTTTCTGTGGGGCTTGTTGCTGGCAGGTCGACGGTTGCCCCTTCGCGTTGACCCTTTCTAGTTTTCCGACGCCTTGGTGGTCGACCTCGATGGGGCTGTACCACCCCTCCACTTCCTACATTGGCGTTGCCTATGTTCCACTTGGTCGCATCCCCAACATCGCATCGGTTCTCTCTTCTCCTTTATAAGCGCTTCCATCATTTTTCTTATTTCATTGAGTTCGCTTGATTTTTCTCCCTCGGTCCCACTGACTTCACGAAGCCTCCCCGTACTTTTGGAATTGAGTTTAGCTGACTCAAATTCCAAGGTACACGCTAATGCTTCGGATATGGTTTTGGATCTCGACAACAGGACACTTTGTTTGACCTCCGTGTCTCGAAGTCCATCTGCGAAGGCCTGGACTGCTAATCGCTCTTGTACCTCTTTCGATGTATCTGAATAGGCGTAACGGACCAATCGAATTATGGCGAGCTGAAACTCTTGTAAAGTTTCAGCCGGTTTCTGGTAACGGGTTTTTAAGCTGATAGTGGTACGCCTGCCTTAATTGCGCTGACCCATACCGCGTTTCTAAGCTTTTGGTAAGTTCACCGTAATTCCCCAAGTCTTGGTCAGGAAGCGTTTGTAGAATGTCGGCAGCGTCTCCACAAAGAGCCAAAGTTAATGCTGTGGCTTTTTCCTCAAGGGTCCACCCATTGGCCTTAGCAGCCGCCTCAAATTGACGCTGGTAATTGTCCCACGGTGTTTTTCCGTCAAACTGCGGAGGTTGCTGAATGGTTCTAGGTGGGTCTACAAATTTTCTTTCGGCGATTAATGTGGAAATTTCGCCATTGGTTTCAATGGTTTCCAGCTGAGATTTAAGAGCTGCTATTTCGTCCTGAAATTTCTCCAATTTTTCATCACACTGTTTTGACACTTCTTCTATTTTCTTTTCCGTCTTTTCAGAATTTTCCAAAATCTTGTTTTCTAACCTTTGGGAATGCTCTACCAATTCTTTCTTCATTTTTCCTAGTATTCTTTCTTCCATTTCATTCATTTCTAACATGTCGTTTGCCTTTGTTCCAAAATTTTCCCAAATATCCTCCATTTTTACGGAATGGTCCATTAATTCTTCTTTCGTTCCTTTTGAACTTTCTTGAATCTTTTCCAACATTCTTTCCTCTATTTTTGCGGAATTTTCCTGAATATCCTTTATTCGTTCTTCCATTTTTCCCATCACCGTACTAATATCATCAGTACAGTAGTCAAATCTGTACTCCTCCGGATTTTTTCCTTCATTTACTAATGCCTCGAATAACCGTTTTACCAATTGGCTTACTGATATTATTGATATGATAGCTCATTTAAATTCACCGAGCGGAGTCTAAGTCAACAGTTGTACGTGAATGTCAATGTTCTTAACTCCGCTCGGTGAATTTACAAGGTGAGCGCTATCGCTATCAGTATAAATGTAAACAACATACGAGTGTCAATCGTTTAAATAAATATACGAGTGTAAATAAATTAGTTAGTGTATTAGAACCGTAAGTTAGTTAGTTAGTAAATAAGTGCTAGTGTTTAAGTTATTGGTAAAGAAGAATTTGTTTATTATTTGTGTTAATAAATTGTAATTGTAAATTAAGTGGCCAACTGTGTGTTATTATTCACAACCCGAGTACGAACCGCTTTTGCTCTCGTTGGATAGTGGATTTGGATTGGGAAATCCGTTACAATATATATATATATATATTGTATATATTTTGCATTAAAATTCAACATTTTTATTAATCCTAGATTATTTTATTGGATATACTTACTTCACCAACAATTTGTTGATATTTTGCATATGTTTTATTGCTGAAAACTGGAACATCTGCCATAGAAAATATATCTTGCATGGTTGAATAGCCTTTTCCACAAGCAATAGTTCCCCATGTAAGCGCATAGTTAATATTGCTAGAATGTTGATCGGCATTTGTCTTAATAGCCTTCGTTTCATAGCAAGCAGTACATTTAAAAACTAACGAGCTATTGAAACCTTCGTGAACTTCATGATCAAATGCCAAATACCCGGACGATTTGACATTGCAAATATGCCTTTCCAAAGACCTAACTTCAGCAATAAAGTGTGCTATGTCAACAATTCGTTTACCATTGATATTTTTGAGATTGGCATCCTTGTTAGGTTTTACATATTCGTACTCCAAAGACCTACACATAGGATTTATATATATGTATTTACATGTGTTGTAGGTTTTCAAAAAATATTGATAAATATTTTATCAATTTTGTAAAATCTATACATACCAATTATTAGTTCCCTCTGTTTCGTTACAATTAGTGACAGATATCGAGTTAATACTAAAAATGTGTAATTATAAATATATTATAGTTATTATTAATTTTAAAATCTTACTTGACATTGGAAATAGAACATGTAAGAGTATTTGACTGTTGACAAACATCACTTATATTTCCTCTACATTCGTTCTCACTAAATATCAAATAATTAGAAAAATGTTATATTTGAAATCGTCTAAAACAAAACTTACTTCTCGGAAACGTGTACTTTACTTAAATTAATAACTCGGCGAGATTTTTTTGCAAATTGTTGTGAGCCAATTATAACTATGCAAAAATATGATACTTCTAAAAAAATATAATTTGCAAAATGTGAATGTACAAATGTACGTAAGTAAACCAAAAAGTAAAACTCAAAAAAACTTGCAAAAAAATCAAAAATACGTAAGAGTCTTGAAAAAGACTGTTTTTAATAAAAAGTGGAGGTAACAATAAAATATAAAAACGTAAGAACGTAAGAACTAGAACAACAACGGCAGACAACTAACTTTTGTAAGTGGGCATTGATAATAATTTGATATTCTACAGCATGAGACTGCTGTGCAGGGTTTCCAGAAAATTTTTCTTCAAGTCGCCTGACCTGTGATCGAAAGTCGCAAAATATTCTGAAGAGTCGTCTAATCGTAAGCTTGACAAAATTCAATAGATACACTTGAATTTACCGCGTAATTTAGAATGTATTTTAGTACAATTTTATAAAGGAATTTGAGAATCATTGCGATTATTCGTACTTATTGTTGAAATAAAATCATTTGGGATGATTGCCAATGTTAAACAATGAAAAGAGCTCAAAGAGCCTGATTTGCGATTTGTCGTCCAAATTTAATTAAAGTTTTTATGAGATCTTAGAGTGAAATAATAATTTTTATTCAATTACATTGTACCTATTTAATGTTTTTGAGTTTATGAGTGGAACTCCAATCTTGCCAATCATAAAAATCTTCGACTTTCATCTTTAGAATATCATTTTTTTTAATACTGTATTCAAGACAATCACTAATTGCAAAGGGAAATCGCCGCAGCTGAAATTTGCTGAGGTATACGTTTATAAACGTATACTGAAAATACTTGGGACTTTTTATCGTATTTATTTGAGATATCACTAAGTTTTTTATACATACGACTTAAAAGTCGGGGAATTTTAATATCTCGAAACACAAAAATCAGAAAATTTGGGACACCTACCAACTGTATTTAGTAAGCTGTTACCATCCTCTAGTACAAGCATAAGTAAAGATTTTTAGCTTTAGCTAAAATCTCTTTCGAGTATAAAAAGCTACATACGTAAAACAAATTGGAAAAAATTGGGGCCATATATAAAATTGAAGTAATATGCGTGCCTTTTATAATTACAAAAGTACATTTAATTCATTGTTATAAAAATCAATTATAACATAAAAATAAATCAAATTTAATTTTTTTAAAATGGAAATTTTTTTCAAATACAAGACAACGATGATCTGCGCTTCGCGTATTATCAAGCAGCGACCGTAGTTTGCTTAGGTCTCCTATAAAGATTTCCTTCGCTCGTGCTGCTAAAACTTGCAAGTTGACGGAAAGCTGCATACGATATTGTATGCATATTTCTATCTCTTTACAACTTCAACCTCTCACTCTACCTCCAGTTTTGGTAAGCAGACAGCTTCGACAAACACATGTGTAATTATTGGTGACGTCGTATATACATACGTCAACAACATGCACACATTAGAAAGGTTTGCAACAAAGATTTTAAAACTGTTTACTGTGGCCAGAGGCAGCACATTCTATACAAATATTTTCATACACATTTTAAGTACTTCAAACATTAATTTCTAAATATTAAACTGTTTATATTTAATTGTAATTTATTCAAAAAATTCATAAAACTGCACAAATTATACGGCTATAAATATTATTTGAATTTAATATTTTTTTAAAGCAGGAGATACCTCCAAAAACTATATTTTGATTATTTTCCAAATCCCAGCTACGATTTTTTTAAAGTTTGAAATTTTGCGTTATATTACAATATCAACAAGCTGTCCAAATTTTATTAATTTTGAACTTTTAGTTTTGTGACTTTACTCTTACAAAATATCGGTTTTTTTCATATATTTCTGAAACTTAAGCTACGATTTTTTTTAAATTTTCCCAAAACAATCCTTTAATTAATAATAACCTATGTTCCAAATTTGGTTAACTTTGAACTTGTAGTTTAAAAGTCTGGGGGTACACTTCCACCTTAAATAATATAAGCGGTTTGGATTATGCGGTCTAATTCAAGAGGGCGCTACAGTACATAACCTTAAAAATTTTGACAAGACCAATCATTCCTTGTATTTAATTGTAATGTATTTTAATTATTAATACTTTTTTATAAACAATTTACTAATCCTAATTTTATTTATAGCTAAATTAAAGTGTTATACGTCATCATCTTTAGTTTTGGGAAAAAGGTCAAAGAAAAGCTAAGTAAAAGCTATCCCAATCCATAATTATGTTAAGCTTTCATTAGAAATGGGTTTGAGAAAATTTTAATGGTAGTACAAGGATAAATTGTATACTATACAGTAATAGATATCTTATCTATTAACACCAGGTAAAGCATTTAGACTTATTGCGATTCATTATTCACAACGGCTGGTTTTTTGATGTATTATAATATTGTCCTTTGTATTTAACTCTAATTTTATTATTCTAGTTATGGCCGAAGCGAACGTAGAAGAAGATATAAAGGAAGGGTTCTTATGTCCTGTCTGCCACAAAGATCTACGATCGCCCAACAATTTATTAGTTCATTTCCAAGATTTACATTCCGAAGATCAAGATTTGTTAAAATCGATTAAGGGTTCTCTGTCTCATAATGTTGTGACATAAAATAACCATTATTCTTACAGATCTTGTTGGTAAAGCCAAGAAGAAGATCTTAAAATTAGATGAACAAGAATTAGAATCTTTTAAGGCGGAGATATCTCTACAAAAATATTGCATTGAATACAGTGAACCTCAAGAAGCAGGCTTTAGTAGAATACACACGGAAGAATTTAAAGCAATGCGTAGGGAACGTTTAGATCATAGAACTACTGAAACTAATAGATTAATTATAAGATTAGATAAATTACTGAGGGTCGATTCCACTGATCGGAAACATAAGGAACAAGAGTTGGTGATGTGGGTCGATGGTACTGTCGTTAATCGATGTCCATCTTGTGCAGCCAGCTTTAATATAGCGAGGAGGCAGCATCATTGCAGACTGTGCGGAAGCATCATGTGTCATTCCTGTTCCTGCTTTTTATCTTATGAAGCTGCAAGTTTGTGCAAAACACTTATTTGCCCTATATCTTGACTTTAAAAAGATTATTTTAGAAACGATCGTTGCTCCTGTGTACACAGACGGAAATAAGTTAAATAATTCCAGTTCGACTAAGAACGATACAGAAAATCTAAGACTATGCACTCATTGCATGAACATGTTAGAAAACAGAATGTGTTTGCAGAGATTACAGGTTGTTCATCCTACGATCTGTCAGCTTTACTCCCAACTACAAAAAATTAGATTAGAATTGCAGCCTTCCGTTGAGTTGTATGAAAAGGTTTGTCTCCGTTGTTAAGACGAACAATCAAATACTAATAAATTTTATTAAAATAGATGTACAACTATTTGACGGCAGGAGATTCAAAATACCAATTACAAGACGCCCAATCTCTTAGGAGTTCGATCGCTAAACAAGCCGAATATTTAGATGTGATTAGTAAAAAAATTTTAGCCATCCCCGAAGACCCCGAACAACCCAAAGCAGTTTTATTGCAGGCCACCATACGCCGAGCTACCTCTCAATACATCAAAGATTATCTACTCACCCTGCCAGTCCTTCCAAACCCAACAGAATTGGAAAAAATTCGAAAGGAACGCGTTTCAAGATACACAGAAACGCCGAAGCACGTTGCGAGCAGCAACATAAAGAAAATGGCTGTTACGACCGGTTGGTCCCCTCAAAATCTTCCTCAACCGATCGAACAAGAAAGCTGCGACGATCCTCTCATCGAACAAATTAATTTAGTACGTAATTACATACGACAAGCTAGAAAAGATAAAAGATTTGAAGAGGTAGCTTCGTTAGAAGAGAATCTAAGGGAATTGAAAAGAATTTATCACGATCAATTACGGGAAGGGAATTCCCACTGAACTTTATATATAAATATAATCCGAATGCACAGGAATGAAGTGCCTCTTGTTTCAAATACTTTCTACGCTATGTTTGTTACATATCTGCTAAATGTAAACGTAAAATATATTCGAGCTTCAAGCAATTAAAATGTTTCATTAGGTAAAAGTATTCGAATTGATTCATTTTGTATTTAATATGTTAATTTCAGAGTTAAAACGTAAATTGTGTTTTTGTGCGATTTGAATTTGTTGGATTACGACTGCAGTACCACCTTTTGGCGTAACGGGTAAAAGCTGGTTCGTTCGAAGAGTTCGCCGAAAACGATCTTCTTCTTCGTTTTTTGACGACAATGGCGTCTTGTCCAACGTGCGGTTCTTTAATACGTGAAAATGGTATTAGTGATGTTTGTTCAACTGTAAGTATTCATAATTTTATAATTTAATGACCCTTCTTCTGCCCGATTAGTATATTTTAGATTTTTATTAACGACTTCGAGAAAAAATCGATTCTTTAATGTGCTTTGGACCATTAGGTTGGCAATTGCTCGACCATTCTGTTTAACTTCTAACAAAGCATTCAAATCCTTCCTGAATTACCACAATTGAAATCATTTTAGGAATCCTCCCGAGTTTGTTAGGATTTTTATAACGCTCAAACGGCCCGATTGGTTTTACTCCTTAAAAAAAAAGATTAAAATTTATTGCGGATTAAATTTGAGGCTGCCCGGCGTTTAGTCACATAACCTCAATTTTCCCAGACTAATGCAAATTAAATTACACAGACCAATGGTCCAAAATTGGAAGCAATGGACGTTGCGCCTGCTAACAACAAGAATGAAGACGTAGCAGCCGAGGAAATGACTTCGAGAGATTACTACTTCGATTCGTATGCTCATTTTGGTATACACGAAGAAATGTTGAAGGACGAAATAAGAACTTTGACATATCGTAACTCGATGTACCATAACAAACACTTGTTCGCTGGGAAGACCGTCATCGATATTGGATGTGGTACAGGGATTCTCAGTATGTTTGCGGCCAAAGCAGGAGCGAAGAAGGTGTTCGCTATAGAGTGTTCTAATATAGTCGATTATGCCAAACAAATAGTCGAGGCGAATAAGTTGGATCACATTATAACGATCGTTAAGGGCAAAGTGGAGGACGTTGTCTTGCCCGATGGGAATGAGCAAGTGGATATTATAATATCAGAATGGATGGGGTATTGTTTGTTTTACGAAAGCATGTTGGATACGGTCTTGTATGCTCGGGATAAATGGCTTAAACCAGGGGGCCTTTTGTTCCCGGATCGTTGTTCGTTGTTTGTGACAGCGATCGAAGATAGACAATACAAGGACGAGAAGATCAATTGGTGGGACGATGTCTACGGCTTCGATATGAGTTCAATTCGTAAAGTAGCAATTAGCGAGCCCTTAGTCGACGTAGTTGATCCTAAGCAAGTAGTTACTAACGCCTGTTTAATTAAGGAAGTCGATTTATACACTGTACAGAAATCAGATCTCGAGTTTACAGCCCACTTCAACTTGCAAGTTCGTCGGAACGACTACGTCCAAGCTTTAGTCACCTTCTTCAACGTCGAATTCACGAAATGCCACAAACGTATTGGATTTAGCACGGCTCCAGAAGCTCCCTACACGCACTGGAAGCAGACCGTCTTCTACTTCGAAGATTACATGACCGTGAAAAAAGGAGAAGAAATTTATGGAACTTTTTCCATGAAACCTAACCCACGAAACAATCGTGATTTAGATTTCGTCGTCGATCTTAATTTTAAAGGCGAATTAGGCGAAGTTAGTGAAATTAATCATTATCGAATGCGTTGAATTATTTATTTCTTTAGACCATGTCTTTCTACTCTACTATTATTTTTCTGTCTAATTGCGTAATTTACTTTTTTTATGGTTATTTTTTCGACTTCTTTTTGTTTTAATTTTGGACATTTTGTAAGCTTTAATTACCAATTTTTATATTATAAAAGTAATCCAGTGGGCTTAAGTACATACTTATGACTGCCGTTATGCCTAATTGAATAGTAATTAAAAATGTAGAATAGTTTTAAAATACAGAGTGAACATTTACATCGGATTCATAAAATGGATCTGTTCGAACCAACTCCGTTTGCATTGTTTTCGTTTTACACAGACCAACAGAAGCGGCCGCTTAATCAAAACAGCAAGTGCTACTTAAGATGTCTGCATGTTTTTATTGCATTCATGGTCCGAGTGGTTATGGTTTAATTTCGTACTAATTTGGTTTTGTTTTCAGAAACTGTGTTTGTGTGTGTGTATGACTGTCTGTTCTCGAAAAGCAAAGGTACACATTTTATTTCTAATCTTTCGTGAAACTCATTATCGTAGACTTTCGATAGAAAAATTATCTGTAAATACAGTATTCGATTAATTAACACGCTTGTGTGGTTTAATTAATGAATGAAACGAGGGTACTTGTTTTTTTAATGTATTTACTAATATTTTATAGGTCGTATTCGAATGATGTCTACGATTTAGATATTACAATGCATGTATTTAGTATTTATATATTATACACCTTTAGATTAGATCAGTGGTTTCCAAAGTTTGTTGGTGCGCGAAAAAAATGTGGTGCATCCCCACTGTACACCTATTCCTCGATATACACGGTTCGGAAAAAAAAACCGTGTAAATCGAAAACAAAGCAAAGTGTGCGTAGTTTCAACGATTTCCTTGAGAATTTTTAGAATTTACATTTTTGTTAATCGTGGAAATGAAGGAATAGGTGTAGTATGTATCGTAGAGTGTGCAATTTGGTTTCGGGAAGATGTGCACATGCGGCCTTTTATTTGGGTACATTACTCTTCTTTTTAAATCAAAATATTAATGTAAACAAAGTTAATAAATACCAGGATGTTCGTAAAATTAATTATTAGTCAAAATTTTTGCTTAATACAGATTGAGGAAATTTTGGTCGTCCCTCTCACTTGCACTTGTGGATTTCGTGTATCTTTTCACTCACTCCCACTCATTGAAAAATATATAAACGTTTTTCTTGCTTATTTTATGTTAAATTCAATCAATTCGAGCTCAAAGGGGCACATTTCCGAGCGTATATGTTCATAGAATTAATTAGTAGTCAAAAATTGTTACTTTTAATATTATCGAGGCCATTTTGATCATTCTCTCTCACTTGCACTTGTGTAATTCGCGTATATTTTTGCTCTCTCCCACTCGTTGAGAAATATAAAAAAATTTATCTTGCATATTTTAAAGTTAAATTCAATCAATACGAAGATGTGCGCATTCGAGCGAAAAGTGGCACATTTTCGAGCGAGGGACGCAAATGAAGCGCGACGCGGAGCGGCGCGCTTCATTTTCCCGAGATCGGAAATGTGCCACTTTGAGCTCGAATGTGCACACTCCGCTTTAAGCACAGTTTACCTTTAAAAACAATTTTAATTATTCTTAAAATTAGTAGTCAAAAAAATTTTGATCATTCTCTCTCACTTGCACATATGAAATTCTTGTATCTTTTCGCTCTCTCCCACTCATTGAAAAATATAAAAAACCTTATCTTGCATATTAATAACAAAATTAAATTCAATTTTTTAATTAAAAGTTACAGGACCGTATTCCTACCAGTAACCAAATCTCCGACCAATAATAGTTTAAATTCTTGAAAAATTTCCAGAACTTCAACGAGGAACAGGTGCACCTCATTTTAACCATCTTGCGCGCCCCCCAGTTTGGAAATCACTGGATTAGCTTTAAATCTAACAAAAAGAAGTCTAAACTAATACAATAATTTTACGATTTACGAAGCAAAAAAAAAAAATTGTGTAGCTCTGTGAATTTTTACGATTGATGTAATTATCATACTTTCAAAATATTCTGTTTTTGACTTTTGAAATCGCTTCTGAGTTGGATGAAGTTGTTCAGAACGGACCTATCCAAATCCACCTGAAAACGTACACAAAATGAGCGGATCGCTTCGCATCGCCACCAATTAACACGCTCACCAGCGAATCCTCGGAGCAAACTTGCTGCAAATTTTCGGGTTTGACCAACAACAAATTGCAAAGTGCATTTAACGTGTCGAACAGTTTCGTCACCAACGGCCCCAACAGTTTCGTGCAGGACCTGTACTCGTTTAAGTCACATATCGCAACCATTGCTCCTTGAACGAACATTTCTAATTAGCCGTAATGAATGTTATTAATATTTTTACCTGCAGTGTTGTATTGAAATTGTAGCATGTGATCATAAATGACTCTATGTAAACGTATTCCTAATTCTTGTAAAACAGCCGAAACGTTATTCCCATCTAAATTCGATTGTATTTCGTTGATGATGGTCTTCACGTACTGACAAACCGTATTGCAGGCCTAAAAAACCACAAACTGGCTTGGCACATACAAAACAACAACCTTCACCACTTACCGCAGAGGCAACAGTATCGAAATCGTCTGTTTCTGGTTTAAAATCAGTCTTTTTTTGTTCGGCTTGCAAGAACAGCTTGGCCCACGTTATGATGGCCGTTAAAGACCTGTCCAAACCTGTGTTGATCTTTCTTTCGATGTCATCCATTACAAATTTCTTCTTATCGAGGCAATCTGTGTACTTCGGTGTATTTCTTAAATAAATATGCAATTTAGCTTAGAAGAAAAACCCTGTGGCCTTTCTTACATGACAAGAGGAATAACCAAATCTACAAATTGCTTCTCGAGCAAATGTGTGATGATGTTGCTTTGTTGAACGACCGAGAAGAAATAAATGGTGGGTGGTGTTTTTGGGCCCTCCGCCACTGGAATGGCCTGAAGGCCTAATTCCAAAGCATAATCCACGTGCTCCACCAATAAAGCATTCAATAAACAGTCCAGGATGTGTGTGGCATTAGTTGCTCGGTCTTCGGTCCGAGATAACTACAAATTAACAGCTTCGTTGCAAGTCCAAGCGAAAATTGAATGTTACTTACGAGTTGGCATCTTTGGAAAGCTAATTTGGTGTCTTGTAAAATAGTAATGGCCAATTCTTCGGAGAGGAAGGTTTCTCCTCCGTAGTTCTCGATTTGTGCTATGTTGATGTTAGCTCGTGTTCCGATGACTGCTTGCAAATCACGTCTCAGATCTTGAAAGCTAAGTAAGTTTTATTTAATCGATAGTTTGTTATTAATTGTATTTACGCACCCTCCCGATTGGATTTGTTTCTTTTGATGGTTTTTAGTTTCGTAGTACTTTTGTAAATTCGCTGCACTTCGTTCTCGTAAGCACTTCAGTTCCAAACTGGAATTAAACAGATCTTAAATAATTGCCTTAAAGAATTAATAATATTACTTAAGATAATTTACGATGTGCTTGTGGAAGATTTTGTTCGTAAGTTTGTTAAGGTAATTCTTATCGTTGCCCATGTTAAACATCGACAAATCATTCGATAACTGATTGGTTCTGTAAAAGGAGAAATTTAATCACTATTTAAAAAATGCATAAAGTAAATCTACTTAGAATATAAATCGTAGAGGGTTCGTAAATAATTGTAAGTGTCCATTCTCTGCGACAACTTTTCCATTATGTATTCTTGCAGCTTTAAATGGTAAATATTTAAAACAAACTTCGCCATCACTTGTTCGGGGTTAGTAAAAACGATTTTGATGATTTCATAGTTTTCTTTACAGAGTGGCAATAAAAATCCAAAGACATCTTTGTTCAAGAGACAACCCTAAAAATTCCTACAAGGTTAAGATTACAATTGCTTAATGACTAACTTACGGCTTGACTTTGTTCGATGAATGCATCGACACAATGTGAAAATCCTTTAAATTGCGATAAAACATTCGCTATTTCTTTCATCCTCTTATAATCTTGGTGTCTATGTGCGGCACCAAAGTCCTCAATTAAAGCTCTTTCGGTCTCATCGTACTTTCGTTCTATTTTATTTCTTGCTTCCTCGAATCTACGATAACAAAGTAAATCTATTTGTTTAGGTAATAACATTGATTTATACTTCGGTATAGGTAAATCTTGTGCTATTAAATTTAATTTCTGTACTACATCTGCTGCTTCATCGATCTACAATTCATTAGTGATATCATTTGGGATTTAACACGCAAAATACTACCTTAAAAGGGTCGTTGAATAATGGAACAGGTATTTGACCCGGTGTTAAAAAATCATCTAAATGAGACATTAATTTTTGGGCTTCGACGACTCGAGATCTAGGCCCGTTAACACTATCCAATTGATCACCTAAATGCAACACCTTAGTTGCTACGTTATTGATTTTGCCATCTAAATCTTGGAATGTATGAACGGCATCCTAAAAGGAATTCATTATAAATCAAATTTTTATTCTGTTTAATGTTATACTTTGTTTTGATCTTGCAAACCTTGGATTTCTTGAAAAAACACTACCTGATCTTGTCTGACAACCGTTTCTAATCGTTCGCATTTCTTTTGTTGTCTTTCTTCTAACAATGTTAAGTCTCTGCAAAGTAAAACCTTATCAATCGCAGGGCTTTATGGAAGGCATTATAGTGTACTTAATAGCTTGGACAAAAGAATCGTGCAAAAGGCCAGGATTAAAATCTTCTTCGCCTTCATTCTTCATTTCGGCAATCGTTCTCCAAGCTAAACGTTCGACAAACTCTTCGGCATCAAACGGGTCCTACAAATTTCCATCTTATAATGCTGGTATTACTCTTTAATAATAATACCTGTTCAAGCTCTTTCATATATTGTTGCATCATTTTGATGTTTGTTTATTTACAATTCTTGCTAGCCCAACAATGGAATATATACTTTATGGTTGCCACTAAAACTTCCTTTTTACTGTTATTGGGGATTAACTGAATATTTGTTGGCCTGTGGGGGGTTAGGGGCTTCTTTTACTAAAAAGTAGTGCTCTGCCCCAATTTCTTTTCATTAAATTTTAGGTTATAAAAACTACAATAAAACGGCAATAATAAGTGAGGTTAAACATTTTTATTATCTTGAGTGTATTAGAATATTCATAGATGGCGAGTTAAATACGCGTGCAAATCTTTAACGACCAAAAAATGTTTTTATACGTTTTCTATAAAAAGTTTTTCACGGTTAGGCGCTTTAGATTTTTGTACCGATAAGGATTTTATATAGCCTCAGGCTAAATTGCATGGGGGTAAAAAAAGAGGTCCTAAATCGCCTGGGGCTATATCAAAATTCTTATCAGTGCGAAGATCTAAATCGCCTAACCGTTAAAAACTTTTTATAGAAAACGCATAAAAACATTTTTTAGTCGTTTTCCCAAGTTTCGTATTTGTCTTCAGACATTTTTTATTAATTTTATTATACTTGCGCCGTTTCACGCCCCAGCGCGTTTTTGAAACATTGGCAAAACGACTAAAAAATGTTTTTATATATTTTCTATAAAAAGTTTTTCTCGGTTAGGCGTTTTAGATTTTTGTACTGATAAGGACTTTATATAGCCTCAGGCAAAATTGCATTGGGGTAAAATGGGTGGTCCTAAATCGCCTGGGGCTATATCAAAATTCTTATCAGTGCCAAGATCTAAATCGCCTAACCGTGAAAAACTTTTTATAGAAAACGCATAAAAACATTTTTTGGTCGTTTTCCCAAAGTTTCGTATTTGCCTTAAGGTATTTTTTGTTAAATTTGCTAAAAATTTTAGAACCGGAGGCTACATAGATTTTCCCAAAGATAAGAAACTTCTTTTAAAAAATTTAATATTATAATGCTGTTTCACGCGCCAGCGCGTTATATCTACCCGACTCATTGCTTGTGCTACGTCAACTCATGACGAATATAAAAACAAGTGGGGTGGCCATTAATAAAAGACCCTGTTAAACCGTCCTGGTTCAGCTATTTGTTCACAGGAGCGCTTTTTAAAAGTGACGTCACATCTACCCCTACTTATTGTTTGTGCTACGTTAAATTTATGACGAATATCAAAACAAAGTGGGGTGGCCGTTAATAAAGGACCCTGTTAAACCGTCCTGGTTCAGCTATTTGTTCACAGGAGCGCTTTTTAAAAGTGACGTCACATCTACCCCTACTTATTGTTTGTGCTACGTTAAATTCATGACTAATACAAAACCGAAGTGGGATGGCCATTACTTTATATGCCTATTAAACCGTCGCTGATTCAATTGTAAAAAAGATTAGTAGATGAGAAACAAGGGTTACTCAAAATGCAACCAACCCGTTTTTTTGTCATACAAGCATGACACTGCTATACGTTTCCACTCGAGTTTCAGAAAACTAAAAATAAATCAAAAACAAATAAAAACCATATTAGATGTTAGATGCTATATTTACATGTATATTATGTAAAAAAGCCTCAGAATTCCGAATCCGTGTCGTTTGTAATGATTGGATCGAAAATAAGGGCGCTACGATTTTTTTTCTGAATCAAGGGGTCCGTTTTTTTATTTATTTAGTTTTATCGAAAATATTTATTTTAGAGGGGAAGCGCGGGGAAATGACACCGGTTATAGATACTAGGGGTACGTGGGAACGTCCCCTTGCAATATAAAGCAATTCTATTTTTTTCATTTTTTCTCAAAAAAACATGGGTTAAAACCCATCGATTTTGAATTTTCAAAACGTTTTCCCAAAGCTATGGAATAGCACGCCTATGGTTTCTTAGGCCTATCCGAAGCCAAAAAGGCTGCCGAATCCGAATCTGAATAGTTTTTAAAGATCCGTCCACAAATAACGGCGCTACAATTTTTTGAAAGTTCAAAATCGTGCCAAAATGAGCTGCTAAAATTGCAATTTTTTATGTTCGAAAAATTTACGTTGCGCCCTATATTTATTTTACATGTATCTTATGTAAAAAAGCCTCAGGATTCCGAATCCGTGTCGTTTGTAATGATTGGATCGAAAATAAGGGCGCTACGATTTTTTTTGTGAATCAAGGGGTACGTATTTTTAAACATTTAGTTTGTATCGAAAATTTTTATTTTAGAGGGGAAGCGCGGGGAAATGACACCGGTTATAGTCACTAGGGGTACGTAGAAACGTCCCCTCGCAATATAAAGCAATTCTATTTTTTTCATTTATTGCCAAAAAAACATGGGTTAAAACCCATCGATTTTGAATTTTCAAAACGTTTTCCCAAAGCTATGGAATAGCACGCCTATGGTTTCTTAGGCCTATCCGAAGCCAAAAAGGCTGCCGAATCCGAATCTGAATAGTTTTTAAAGATCCGTCCACAAATAACGGCGCTACAATTTTTTTAAAGTTCAAAATTGGCCAAAAATGAGCCTCAAAAATCGCAATTTTTAACTTTCGAAAAATTAACGTCGCACCCTATACATATTTTACATGTATCTTATGTAAAAAAGCCTCAGGATTCCGAATCCGTGTCGTTTGTAATGATTGGATCGAAAATAAGGGCGCTACGATTTTTTTTGTGAATCAAGGGGTCCGTTTTTTTATTTATTTAGTTTTATCGAAAATATTTATTTTAGAGGGGAAGCGCGGGGAAATGACACCGGTTATAGATACTAGGGGTACGTAGGAACGTCCTCTTGCAATATAAAGCAATTCTATTTTTTTCATTTTTTCTCAAAAAAACATGGGTTAAAACCCATCGATTTTGAATTTTCAAAACGTTTTCCCAAAGCTATGGAATAGCACGCCTATGGTTTCTTAGGCCTATCCGAAGCCAAAAAGGCTGCCGAATCCGAATCTGAATAGTTTTTAAAGATCCGTCCACAAATAACGGCGCTACAATTTTTTTAAAGTTCAAAATTGGCCAAAAATGAGCCTCAAAAATCGCAATTTTTAACTTTCGAAAAATTAACGTCGCACCCTATACATATTTTACACGTATCTTATGTAAAAAAGCCTCAGGATTCCGAATCCGTGTCGTTTGTAATGATTGGATCGAAAATAAGGGCGCTACGATTTTTTTTGTGAATCAAGGGGTCCGTTTTTTTATTTATCTAGTTTTATCAAAAAAAATTATTTTATAGGGAAAGCGCGGGGAAATGACACCGGTTATAGATACTAAGGGTACGTAGGAACGTCCCCTCGCAATGTAAAGGAATTCTATTTTTTTCATTTTTTGCCAAAAAAACATTGTTTTTTCAAAACGTTTTCCCAAAGCTTTGGAATAGCACGCCTATGGTTTCTTAGACTTATGTGAAGTCAAAAAGGTTGCCAAATTGGAAATTTAAAATTTACAGGTGTAGCATGAATATGTAATGCAAAACCAAAATAATAGCAAATATTCGCCAAATAAAGTGTTGTAGTCTTATTTTAAGCTTTAATTGATATACACGTATATCGCTCTATACCAGATGATAATTCATTAATTTAGTTTTATTAATACTTGTTAAATAGAGGGACCTCCAATGAGACTTATGCGACACCGAGATTTACGTCTTTATAAAAACTCCTTTTAAATACTTGCATTTAGAACTTTCCTTCTGCAACATTCTAGAATAACGCGTATTTTTCCTATCTTCGGTGTTAATTACATACTCCTTCATTTAAGTATTAAAAAGCGTATTTGTAGTTCAAATTAAGATTTAATTCAGGTGCGCAACTGAAAATTGATAAAAACATTATATAAAGCTTATACCGTTATACATTAACATAAAAATAATATTCGAGTTATATTAATTCTAACAATAAATATTTTATCACTTGCTAACATTAGAACGGGCGATAGACAAAAATACTCCCTCCAATGTAGTTTCCGTTATAATATAATCCTCAATTATCGGATAAGTCTGTTTTAACTCTTCAATTTCTCTAAATAGAGTACTCCATTTCTTTGTTAAATCCTTAATATGGTAATGCAATAATCCCTAAAAATAAACAGTTATTAAACATAAAGAATAAGCAAGAGCAAGTTTCACTTACAGAATGTTTATCACGTAAAGAGCTACCTTTATACATCTCTCCAAAAACGAACATTAATTTCTTAACCTCCTCCGAATCATTCACAAAGGCACTATTACAAGTATTATTAACACTTAATGGGCGACTCTGACTCGCTAAACTATCGTCATCCTCTTGATTCGAATTGACGACGACGGATAAAACAGGCCTTAACTTTAACATCACAGTAAATCCTTGATCGTATTTCTTCTTTAAACTTGGAATAGTTCCATAGCACTCCAACTGACCATCTTTCATAATCGCCAATCTTAAATCGTACAAAAATTGAATTCAATCAGAAAACAAACGATTTGATCGAGCTTACTTATTACACAAAGCTTCGCACTCATCCATACTATGTGAGGTTAACAAAACACTTAATTTTTGTTCCTCTTTTGCAGTGGATAGGGTGTCCCAAAGCTTGCGTCGAGACACCGGATCTACACCACTTGTGGGCTCATCCAGCATCACCAACAAAGGTGAGCCGATCAAAGCAATAGCCATACTCAGCTTTCGTTTATTACCACCGCTGTATTTACCACAAGACTTATCAGCATACTCCGTCAAACCTAAATTTCAAAAATCAATTAAAACGTAAACCTTTTGTTCGATTTCATACCTAAACGATTAATCCAAGAGTTAACTTCAATCTCGACTTCTTTATTATCAGACATTCCTCGTAACCGAGCAAAGAACTCCAACATCTGCCTTCCCGTTAAAACCTCATTAATTGCATCAAACTGGGGACAATACCCGATGTTCATAGAATACTAAAAAAACCAAATTAGCCTTCACTTTTCCCCACATTTAAATGCAAACAAACCTGAAGAGAATCCTTCGAAATACAAAGAGGATTTGTTGAGGTTATGATCATAGCATCACCGCCTGTTACAGGTTCATTACTCGTTAGCATGTTGAATGTAGTTGTTTTACCGGCCCCGTTAACTCCAAGAAGTCCAAAACAATCACCTGCTTTGATCCCAAAGCTAATTCCTTTCACCACTTCCTCCGACGTGTAAATCTTTTTCAATTTATGCACAAGCAACAAGTCATCTAAAATAGAATTTGACCACTTAAAATAATTCAAAAATATAAATCAAAACAATCTAACCTATTTCTTTCGAGTTTCGTTTCGATGATTTTAAAGTACCATCAACACGGAGCGATTCTTTCTTGACATCTTCATCGTCATTTATTCCATCGGGTTGATCTTCCTTTAATTTCTTATAACGAATAAAGGATCGTAAGTAGATCAAAACGCTTTGACCCCTTTTACGGATACATTTAGCGTCTAAAAGCAAGATTATCGTGAAGTACAATAACGAGGAGAGAGCCATTAACGAGAGGACACAACAAATGCCATGATCGCCGGCGAAATAACTTTGGTAAATTCTGCACTTTGCAGTCTCTGAAGAATCTGAAATTAAATCACATTTAAACTTTTAAAAAGCAAAAAGAAATTCACTGAATAACTTACCACAGCATGGGTGATAATCTCGATAGCATTCCATCATCTTCTCATGGGGCGTTTTTATATTCCAATTGTGATTACGTACTGCTTTCCTTGAAAATTTAATGGTACTATAAGCCAGCCCGAATTGCGGATAAAAGGAGAAGATTTTCTCCAAAATATTTCCAATGTTCTCGTAGTAATCCTCCCCCGATGATTTTAAGATTAACACAACAAGAGTCAAAACAACGCTAATAAATAAACTGGTCATTAAAAACGAAGCGAAACCCCCAGCTGCTGTCTTCGTATAACTAAAGATGTACGAATACGGTATCACACAAAAACCATAAACTATGAGGATTATACAAAGTACTTCCAGTTCCTTCCATCCAATCATCGTAACTTGGGTCGGAAGCATATAAAGCACAACAGCCAATGCAATCAAGATCGTAACAAGAATGTATAACATTAAATCATACATCCAAAACCAGAACCAATAAACTAAAGGCCTGATGCACATGATTTGTAATTGTTTCAAACTGGTGGCCCGTTCGATTTGAGGCACCAAAACAAAGTTTCCAGAAAAGAAAAGAATTCCTAAAATAACACCGGTAATTCAATTTCACTCTAAAATAATTAGGTTTATTTACCTAATGGGAATAACATAAACCATAGTATTGCCACTTTCCATTCGGAAGCTTGTGCAAAAAAGTTGTCTTCAGCAGAAGGCAGAGGAGCGTTAGCAGTAGTAATCGAGTACTCCTGCCCTTTCAGAGATTTAAGAAGGGCATTCATAAGAAGATTAAGAGAAATGGGTGCCCCGTGTACCGCTCCATTTGAATACATCGCGTTTATTATGGCTTCATTTTCAGTTTTGTTAAATTCAGCTGCGACAACTAGGTTTTTCTTGTAATATTCGATGTTTTTGATACCTTGTTGAATTATGGCTGCAAATTAATATGTTATTAATAAATCAACCATTTTAATTCATTAAATATCTACCGTCAGAAACACTTGCGACTTTTATGGCTTGCCCGTCTTGTGTCGGGACGAGTTTGGAATAAAAGTCTTCCATTTTCGATAAGAATCCATCATCATTGCCTGTCCCACCGTAATACACTTTAGTCGAACCGTATTGATTTAAAACAAAATTAAAAGGCTTGTAGAATTGAGTAGAAGGATCTGTTGTGTTCTCGCTTAAATAAATTGGTACGATAACCAGAGCTATAGCTACAGCTACCTAAAATAATTAAGATTGAAAAAAATTAATGAATATTAGATTAAAAACAGCAGTACTTGTATCAATAGAATTTTCCAGTTGTGTTTCGTAACCCAAAATCGTTTTTGTAGTAAACTGTAGTATTGTTCTTTCGATTTTGGCCATCCTTCCAATTTGATTGATGTTTGTGCTAAAACACAGAGATTTATATTATTATCTTAAAAAAAAAACTTATGTTGAGTTAGTAATTGTGATATAAATTAGTGTACCTGGAGTTCCAACTTCTTCTCCTCGACCAATTTTAGAAAAATGTATTTTATAGTATTAAATCTAACCTCATTTATGTAATACTTACAATCGTTACTTGCAATACTAGATGTTCTCTCGAATTTCTCTTTTTCGGCAACGATAGCTCCAACTCTAAAGACAAAATAAAACAATTAATTAAAAAATACTGGAGCCCAATAGGAAGAGGAAAAAGCGGAAGACCCCGAAGATCCTTCAGAGACGAAGTAGATGAAGAGATGAAAAGAAGAGGACTGGAGGAAATGGTTGAGAGAAGGAAGGCAGCGTCAGCTGTAGTAATCCTTTATATATATATATATATAAATAATAACTACTTGATGTTTTACCTCAAAAAAACTTCTTCTAAAGTTGTAACAGACATGCTAAGATTAAGAATGCCTAATTTATCTTTCTGCTCCTCTAAGTTCAACAGAACTTTAGTGAATTTTGGTTTAGCCTCATTTGGTAGAAGGAACGTTAAGTTATTTCCATTATTACATTGTAATTTTGCGTCACTTATATCCGCTTTGACTGCATTTACAATGGAATCGAGCTGACTCGTCGGTGCTTGTATTCCCGAAGAATCAAACATTTCTTTATCACGGATTATAGTTAAATGGTATCCAGCACCTAAAATATTTAATTACGGCATAAAGAATTCAAAAACAGTGCAACAGGACTAACCATATTCTTTTTTTAAGTACATCGAGGTTCCGTAACAGATTAAACTGCCATGATCCATGATTGCAATGCGATCACCAAGTACATCGGCTTCTTCCATGAAATGGGTTGTTATAATAATCGTTCTGTCACCCCTAAGAGTTTGCAACAAATCCCAAATGTCTCGACGAGCCTCGGGATCCAATCCCGATGTTGGTTCATCCAAAATTAATACCTGATAAAATAATATTATATATAATATAATATTAGTTTTCTCTCTCAAAAATTACTTAATACTTATTTTATATAATAGAATAACTTTAAATAGCAAAGTATCAGTGATAAAACTGATTTTAAAATTTTTCTGATTTGTGCAATCAAAGTTGCATATATTCCCATCTTTTTCTATCGTTAAAAATGTGCAATTCTAATTTAAAAATAATTACTTTAGAATTTCCAATGATTGCAATTAGGATTGCCAGTTTTCTTCTCATGCCCCCGGAGAGTTGTAAAGGAAAAGCGTTCTTCTTGGAAGCAAGACACAGACGATTTAAGTAATCGTCAGCTTGTCGTATCGCTTGGACTCTGCTCAAGCCCTTTAGCTAAAAATGCTTTTGTTAATAACGAGTTTTAATATAACTAAAAAAAGTACCATTCCAAAGAAAATCAAGTGCTCCATAACTGTGAGATCTGTGAATTGTAGATTGTGCTGCGGACAAAGTCCTAAAGAGCTGCGAACTGCATCTAAGTTGCAGCTAATGTCTTTGTTGTTTATGTAAACAGTTCCGTCTGACGGATTAATCATTCCTACAAACATAAAGATAAGATTAAGAGGCTAAAGTTGATTAGAGAGAGTACCTGTAATAATGTGCATCGTAGTGGTTTTACCAGCTCCATTGTGCCCAAGCAGTGCAGTGATTTGTCCTTGGTATATATCAATTGATAAATCGTTTACGACTGTTTGTTTACCGTATTTTTTACACAATCTCTCCACTCGAATGCCTACGTTTAAATCAGGTGCGGCTTCAAGCTTACAATAATCTTTGGCCATCGATACCTCGTGCATGGTCCGTACTTTTTGAGACCGCTTGAAAATCTTATCTTTTATATACTACAAAAAAATTACTTCGTATTGTAAGTAAGATTTTTTTGAAAGTTATCGACTTACTAATACTGGAAAATGTAAGGGCTTTGCCAGCCCATAAGGTCCCGGCTTAATATTTTCTAAATATATAGTAAAAAGCATATAAAAAATTATTTCTACAATAAACATGATTAAGACATTTCCCATTGTAATGCCTTGTTTGTCTTCGTTGGGCGATTTGAATAGATTACTCCATTGAGCTCCGACTTCTACACAAAAAAAGAGTTAAACATTAATTTTTTTTTTTAATTATGGTTTATACCAATGGATTCGTATAAGGACATCACGTTATACCCATAACTCAACGCCATATTGGGAAAAATTCCAAATAATATTTTTAATCCCCATTTCATGTTGTGAGAATGCTCTACAATGCTGCTCGGTAATGTTAGGGTTAATATCCACAGAAGTACTCCGACAACCATTGCAAGAGTAGCTAAAAATATTCGTAATTAATTAAAATGAGCAAGAAAACATAATAAAGGAGAAAAGATGATTAAAAAAAAAATGTTTAATACTGCAATGAGTGGGAGAGAGCAAGAAGATTCAATAATGTCATAGGTGAAAGTGAAAGGGAAAGACTTAAATTGTTTTGGCGAAATGTTTAACTATCAATTAATTTAATGATGTTTTTAACGTTAACAATTCGTTTAATGAACGTAATCGACTCAAATCCATACTTCCATAATACACTTAAAGTCCATCATTGCATATTGTACTTAAAGCCAAGGCTCAAAGTTTTCCTCCAGCTTAAGATAACTATCCATGGATACTTCAAAGATAAAATAAAATATAAAGTACTTACGTTTATTAAATAGGCTACTAATCGCAAAGCAAAACATGATTCCAGCCGCACAATAGAGCAATAAAAAGATAAAGAACAAAGAAGCGCTGCAGTGCTCGATCGGAGGATACTTCGCATCCCAAAGTGCAACCTTCATAACAAACGTTATAACACAAATGGAGACGACATTAACCATAAAAGCGTGAAGGAACCATCCCAACCATAACATCCATGACTGAAGCCCCATCATCTTCATCAATTCCTACAAAATCACATTTAAGCATCCGAATAAAAAGCAATCAAACAAATCCACCTTAATCCCGGTCTGCTTTTCCTCCACAACTCGTTTGATGACCGCAGGACATAAAAATACGAAACTAAAAATCGTAACAATGGGCAAGACGTATAAAAACATATCGGTGAAGCCCAAATCGTTCAGATACGGTGGATAAGGGAATTCCTGCAGCATAATTATGGGTAATTCTTGCTTCGAAGTCATCTCAATAAAAGAAGTATCTAAAGCTAATTGTAAACTTATAAAGCCTCGATTAATATAAGTAACAGATCCTAAAATCAACCCATTATTTTCTAGTTTTTTAAATTCAATTAACTTTTGTACCATAATCGGGTACATAGAAAAATTCCTGGTGGAATAAAGAATCTGTGTCCCATGTTATATACTTCTCGTACGGTCTTATCGTATATTTAAATTGTTTCGATTCTGCAGTAGTTGAGAGCTGATCGAAAATAACTGCTAGGATAGTATCGTTCTTTCCAAACTGATCATAATGAACCAATAGGGCGGCTTCGTCATCGAAGCCTTTCACATCTAAAATGTTATTTGTAATACAACAATAATGAGAATAATCGATAGGCTTACCAGCTGCATTAATATTAAATTTTAATTGAACGTTGCGAAACAAAGAGGATAAAAAATCTGTGTTGGGGGCATAATAGATTTTAGTGCCATGAGTAAATTTTTGGTAGTAGAAATCTTGAGTGGTTAAAGGTGTCGTGTACGACGGAGTGGCTACATACTCTTTGCCTAAGCTGTCGATTTTCGCACGGGAGTAAGCTATCAATACAAAGAGTACGACTGGTATTGCCACTTCGAGAATCGTTAGAAACCAATGGTGCTTCCTTATTATTAAGTTCTTCCATAATACGACCTTTAATTTCAAACACAGAGATGCTGTCGTAACCATTGTTGTGTTTACAAACTAAAACATATAAATTTGCATATCAGTTAGGATGTAGGAGTGCTTATCTGTTTTCAACACTTTATTATTTATTTTGCTTTACACACCCAAGCCCATTCGATAACTAGAAATACCAGCACTTTACAGGATAAAAATTTAGGTATTAAGTAGAATCTACGTTTGCATGTAATTAGATGATCAATATGGAAACATATTTCAAATTACTAAGTAATTATTAATAATAAATATTAATCACGGAAGTATAAAATTAGGGGACCTTGGGGGAGTAAATAACAATAAACAACATACCTTAATAACAACCTACAATTTTAGTAAATGTAGTAAAATCACAAATATTACACTCATATTTAGTGCTCTTCTGTAGAACATTAATGGATTTCTAATTAAAAACTGGCACTCATAAACTACGTTAGAAAGTCAGACATATGCAAATGGCGTCCGCCAACTGCCAATGCACATGGCGCGAAATTCAAACTTAAATGGACACAAAAAAATGCTGGCATTGTTCGTTTAAAAATTTTAAAAGTAAAATAGATAATATATAAACAAACAACAGTAATCTACTTGTACAGTACAGTTTTACAAAAAATGATTAGTTGAAGGATTGATAAGAACGATATCAATTAATATTTAATAATGTATTAAGATCATGAAAGTAATGCCTTTAAGTACATTGCATGCAAATTGAGCCACTTTTTCGAAAAAACTCCGAATAAAATTAGTTTCTTAAACAATTTTCGTTAACACAAAGGGCACTTACGCTTTCTTCCCAGTAATTTACAATTATAATTATTTTATTATAATTTATAACTTAAGTCACTTATTGCGGTTAATTGCACACACTTTTAATGTCTTTTAATATAATTATAATTATTTTATAATACAATTATAATTATAAATTACAGTGAGCAGCTTAAGCAACAAAACTTAAAACTAAACTAAAGAATTTTATTGTTTGATAAAATCAGAAAAAGTAAAAACGTAAAGTACAAAGCTATCTTTCCCTTATCCAAATTGAAGTAGATATTGATTAACCGAAATTTATAGTTTACCTGGTACTAACTTCCATAGGTTATAAATAGATTTGTTTTTGCAATGCAGTTTTTTTAAAACTTGATAATCTGAAACAGGAAATTATATAAAAAATAAAAATATAAATTTGCAATCAAAACAAATCTTACTATTATTAATCAAAAACTCGCTAATAATTTCATACACATCTCGAATAGGTATAGCCATATTAACACGAGGATAAACAACCCCATCATCCATCTTAGTGTTTGACACGATAACACCTAACAATTCACCGTTGGGCCTCAAAATGGCCCCTCCACTGGCTCCTGCTAAGATTGTCGCAGACGTCTTCAGCATGGATTCATGAACGTGAGAGATGTGGCCCCTCGTTATACATAACTTCGGATTTAATTCCTTTTCAAACAAAGCATAACCAGCCCCATATATTTCTTCCCCTATAAAACTCTTTTTATCTTATTTTATTCAGATACTCACATTCACTTACCAACTTTTGCAACATCCAAAGCTATATTTACGTTAACGATAGGAAGGTTTTGTAATTTCGTAGGGTTGCACTTGATTAAAGCAAGGTCATAGACATCGGAGTTGGGTGTTTTAAAGACTAAGAATGCATCTATGATTGTATCGCAGCAATGTACAGTAATTTTGGCATCTGTTTCCTTTGGATTGTATTAAAATTAAATTAAAGTTACGATCAATATAAAATACTAACAATCACATGGGAATTTGTTAGAAAAACACCTTTGGCTTTATCTACGAGAATCCCGCTACCCCATCCTGGGCTACAAACGACTTGGACGACAGACTGACCCCCTACAAAACGATTCTAATTACAAATTTCATTAAGTTACTCAATATCACACAACTATTACCCAACACATTACTTGTAACGTCGAAATATCTGATCAACTTCCGATTTAGCATCTCCAGCAACAGAACCTCCAAATTTGCTACTAAAGTTAAGCCGACCCATTCCCCTTTCCACCAATTCAAGCAAGAAACCACAATCCCAACGCAATCTCCTTCGGACCTAAAACAAATCGATTTAATTACAAATTTCTATTCCCACAGAGCCTTACGTTTTTAGAAAAATTGGGCTACCTTCGCTCCCCGGAGTAGTCGGACCGTCAGTTAATAACAAACAAGTCTTCTCCCCAAAGGCATTCGACAAAATACCGTAACTATAAGAATCCAAAAAAGCTCTGTTCCCGAAGGGAACACTCCTAATGAAAATTTCACAGCCGATCCTTAAGTCTTTTGACGAACTCTTGAGTAGCTCTGTGAGAGCTTCTTCGAGTCCCACCTTCGACTCTGTATCCACTAATTCTAACACAAAAAACAAGGATAAAAATTCATTAAGTCCATACTTTGACTCTTTAAAATCGATCGACCAATTCTTCAGGTACCTCTGAGAAGAACCGTAAATGTTATGGGAAATAAAACCTGCAAGTACTTTGGCTTTATAAAAAGACAATTTGGCTTCTAAGGGCGACGCCTTTGTTATTACTGTAAGTCTTGGACTGCTTTCCGAAGGAAAGACATCGAAAACAAGTCGTCCTGGTACGAGCCTTTTTAGGCTTTCTTCAACTGTTGGTTGTTTTATATAGAGGGCTAAAACGCTGCTCGTTATCAGTACGAATTTGTTTTTGAATAACAGTCCTGAGTTGGTGTAAATTACTTGGTTGTGTTCGTACTCGACTAGGGCTACCTTTGACTCCATTGGTGGCTCAGGAATTAATTTTAATCAACTAAAAAATGAAAAAAAAAAGTTAAATTAGTTAGTACTGTTTGTGTTAGTTAAGAGAAAGTTACAAAAAGAAGAAAAAAAAGTATGGCCCATGGGGGGATCGAACCCACGACCTTCGCGTTATTAGCACGACGCTCTAACCAACTGAGCTAATGGGCCTCTGCTTGCTTTTTTTACTAACTGTGTGTTGTCCACTGCGTTAAGCTAAAATTATTGTTATCGATTAATTAATTATTTTGATTACAAGTAAATTATTTAAATTAATTGGTTAAAAATCGACCACGTATTAGCTCAACCTTGATAACAAATACCAAAATAAAGGACATGTACTCACTAAATCTATTTAATAACCTTTCAAGGTCTGTTTCTTTTCTATTGTTCCCTTTTAATTTTATTTAATTGTAAATCAATAAATTACTGTTGTTCTTACGTACTTTATAAAAAAATTATTAACCATTAAATTGGCAGTAATAATAAAATAAAAATGGCCTCGAAAACCCAACCATTAAAACCATTAATGGCAAAACGATAACAATGGTAGGCAACCACCCCTACACCGATGGTAATAATTCTTCTAACTCCAAGGCGCCCATTTCACGCAAAAAATTAATTTTAATTTAAACGAATTTATTTATCTATAATTAGAAGAAGTTATTACGACCCGAAACTGCGCGTAGGTAGAAAAATAAATTCGTTAATCCCCTCTAATTTAAAGAAAATTCAAGATTTCCCTCTACCTACACAAACACACAATCAAACAGCTCAAAGAAAATGATAAACCAAAAGGGTATTTCAATAAATATGACATATAATTTGAAACACGTGCGTACGTTACGTCAGGAATTTGTCGCGACACATTTTTTCCTTCGCACTTTATGCTCCCCCTAAGAGCACGATGGCAAAAAAAGAGGCTAAAGATTAAGGAAAAATTGAGATAATTGATATCGATGAGACACAGGAAAATTTTCACTTAAAAAAAAACGAGGAGAGTTAATTTCAGACGTATTTTTCTTAAAATTATGTTTTTTTTCTTAAGTATCATCCCTCGGAGTCGTGGAAATGATTAAAGGGGGCAAGTTTCTTGCACCGTTCTGCGGAGTTTATCTAATCTAAATATATCCTAGAGTAGAGCTCTTTCAATAAATATCATAATAAATAACAAGTTATAAGAACATATAAAGAAATGTTCGCCACGGGGTGTCAAGGAAGCGACTATAAGCGGGGTTGGCGCCTCTATATTAACACCACTTCATCCCCAACGACACATTTGCCTGGACGTCTTCGTTTGACGTCTTTGAATTGTTTTTAAGGTGAGTCGCATGCTTTTATTTGCGTTCTATGAGTGCACTTTTTCGATTTTAGCGCCCAAATAATGCAATAATTAAAATTGATAAGTTAAATTTGCGCAAAAAAAATTGTTTCCGCCCGGGATCGAACCGGGGACCTTGTGCGTGTGAAGCACACGTGATAACCGCTACACTACGGAAACTATGCACAACGATTCCGAATACTTCAATTTTGTTCAAAATGTACAATAAATTAGGTTTTATTTTAAATTAATATAAATCTTAAATACAGTTTTTATTAACAATTAACAGTACGTTACGAACAAGTTTAAAAATTCCGAAAAGAATTCGAGAAAACGCGACTAAATTTGGTGTTGGATTGTAAATGAAGTTGCCTAAGTTTGGGCGTTTGACAATGTATTTCGTTGTGTCGAAATGGACGGCTAATTATTTTTTTTTTCACACAGAGCTCTTAATTAGTTCTAAGTACTTTGCGGTTTTTTCTTTTGTAAATTGAGATTGGTTGAACGAAAAGCGATTAAAAACACGCTTCAAGGTAAAATTAGTTACCGAACAAAGTTTAATAATTGAAAAATTGTTTGAAGCCAGTGCTTCTCAACTTTTTTAATTTAAATGGACGGGACGAAAAAGAACTTTTCTTAGCAGCAGCGTACAAAATTATGAGTAAATAGTGAATAGATGGAGTACCACTACAGGAAAACGAACAAAATCTTAAATTAAAAAATCGCGTTTACGAACACTAAAAGAATTTCTAACTCTTGCACATTCAATCTTATCTTTTCGATTAAATCTAATGCAATATATATTTTGATTCTAATCAGTTATCTGTGTGTAATAATTGTGCAATAAAAATTAGTCACTTAGGAATACCTTAAATAACCCTTCTTCCATAAAGTTTTAATGTTTATTGTTTTACCCAATTATTTCAAAGCCCGTTTAAATTGTGTGAGATTTAATTTAATTGCCATAAAATGAAAAGTTTTTTAAAGGTGTAAATTCAAAAAAAATTAAAACACTCACTGGTATCGGTTATGTTCCCCCAAATTGGACGAACGTACTGTTTAGTCCCATTCAAAGATTTTTTTAGCAGGGTTTGAACCCTTCTTATCTTTCCTTATTTTTCTTTAACAATCAATTCCATCCAAAACGTGTAACTGCTAAAATATAGGACCACAGATTAGTTGAATTAATCGAATTTTATATCGATTTACAATTTTATTTATAAGATCATTAGAAGAATGTATTGCTAGAGGTAATTTAAACTGTGTTTACACAAATTTTTATTAATAAATAAATAAAGAGGCTAAAATATGGCGACCCATAAAAGAAAATTGATTCTGCATGGTACACTTAATATTTCTCGCTGGTGGTTCGTCTTAAAATAAAAATATGCTATTTCTTTAATTTTAAAGAATGCAACAACAGTTAAAAATGGCTTCAGATAAACCCACCACGAAAATATTGTATGTGGGACCTATTTTTATAAACCATCATAATTTATTCGATTATTTTGTTTTCTCATGAGTATTTGTTAGTAGCAATTCGTGTAAACATAGTTAAAAGTACTTTTAATAACATATTCTACTTTAAATCCTATAATCATTAATTAAATAATAAGAAAGTGTATAAATCAGCGAAATAAGTAGGTTATGCAACTTAGCAAACAGCGGACAGCAAGACTGTTGTATTGTATGATAAGTTGCATAACCACGCCCACCATTTCGAACAGGGTTTTGTGCCTAAACCAAAAATTTTCTATATCTTAAATTATTTTTTTAATTAATACGAATTAACTTAAAAAAATTACCTGTAATTTGACCCAAATTAAACGAATTAGATCAAATTATGTCTTTTCAGTTCTCTCAAGTTCTATATGAGATAAAAATGGTAAAAATGTCCCATCAGGGAAGGCTCAGAATTCAAAATCAACATCCACATTTTTGGAATCTTCTTTTTAATTTTCCGCCGATTAAATTAGTCGTTTTACCATTTTCATTCGCAGTGGCGGCACGTCGATTGAGGACCGCTGCTTCACGTAACAATCGAAACGACATAAATCCTGACCTAATTCTCTTCTAACACCTGTTGGAAAGAAAAAAGATTATAATACAAAATTAAATAATTCCTCGATGATCTCACCACAAATACCAGATGGTCTGATGATGACTCATTCGGAGTACATTTCGAAAGTTTTTTTTCTCCTCGCTCACCTGTCCATCAAAGCCAAAAATTTCGCCCTTTGGCCACACATTTTTTTTCGCCCCAACCTTTCTTTAATCGATTCGCTATTTATGGCCTGCCTCGAAGGCTAATTCCTTCGTACCGGAAGTAATTCTCGATTTTCTTCGATAAAACTCCTAAAAATCTGAGAGAGAGCAAAAAAAATTAGCGGCGATCTTCTTTCGAAAAAGCGGTCGCCGCCAAAAGACCGCAGAAAACGTCGAAAAGTAATTGGCAGGACCCCCGTGCCGGCGCGCGTATTTTTTTGCGAGGACAACTTTTTCAACGTCTTTTAATTTTTCGGAGAGCCAGGCTGTCTGCGTTCGTAGAGTTCACGTTTTTGATAATTATCTTCGTCAAGTTCGTTCGAAATTGGGGAGAAAGAGGCGCGACGGGCCGCAAGAGCGGCCTTTTTGCGTTTCGCGCGAAATCGAGGCGGCGCAGGCGCGAAACATTTGCGGAAGCGCGCCAATTTCAAATTTGTTCAGACGTCGGACGAGTTTTGCGAAAAAAAATTGTTTTGTGGCGAATTTGTTTTTCGGAAAGGTAATTTAGACAAAAACAAATGCGTTGTAAAATATGTCGGGTACGGTTAATTGTTCGGTTGGCATTCAAAATGAGAATTTCTCTCGCCTGACCCAATGAATAATTCGCGTTGCGGTAATTATTGTTTGTTGCAATAAATTATTGTCTTACGTAAATCTGATATAACGCTTTTGTCGTCAATGGGGAGCAGAAAAAACTTCCTAATCCGCTTTTTTTCGCTTCCTCTTACAATTAGTCCGAGATCCTGCATCTTATATCATCCGAAAAACCGATTTTTCTCACGGATTTCGCAAAAAATTTAATGCGCGCGAGTAATTTTGTGTAATTAATTCGTAATTTTCGCCAAAGCGCTAATTGGCCGCAGAAACATGACCCACATTTGATTACCGAAAGGTTACGCTAATTATTTTTACCGCTTTTATTTCGACAATTAAAAAATCGGAGCTTGGGCTGGCGAAGGATTGGAATTGTTGAAGTTGTACTTCTTTTGGGGCGTCGAGAGTTACGGAAGTTGCGCGCGCACGACTAACAAAAATTGCACGGTTGCATTTAGCCTACTAAGAAAGTAATGTGAATGATGCTTAAAACCGAGTGTATTATTTTTCGCTCTTTTAAATCAAAAATAAATAAATAAATGGTGATTTTTGGTTCGAAAAACGTATTTACCATAGCAATGAGTGGAAGGGAGCGAAAAGATACAAAAATCTCGTAAGTGCAAGTGAGAGGGAACGATTAAAATTACTTAACCAATTTTTCGGTCTAAATTTTTGTGAATCGTGCTTAAAACCGAGTGTGCACATTCGAGCTCAAAGTGGCACATTCCGATCTCGGAAAATGAAGCGCGCCGCTCCGCGTCGCGCTTCATTTGCCTCCCTCGCTCGGAAATGTGCCACTTTTCGCTCGAATGCGCACATACTTCGCATTTTTTTAATTTCTTTGTTATTTTTCGTTCTTTTAAATTAAAAAATTAAATTTAGTCTAGTAAATATCGATTTTTGGTTCGAAAAACGTATTTACCATAGCAATGAGAAGGGAGCGAAAAGATACAAAAATTTAGTAATTGTAAGCGAGAGGAACGATTAAAATTACTTAACTAATTTTTAGTCTAAATTTTGGGAATCATGCTTAAAACCGAGTGTGCACATTCGAGCTCAAAGTGGCACATTCCGATCTCGGAAAATGAAGCGCGCCGCTCCGCGTCGCGCTTCATTTCCTCCTCGCTCGGAAATGTGCCACTTTTCGCTCGAATGCGCACATCTTCCATTTTTAATTTCTTTATTATTTTTCGTTCTTTTAAATTAAAAATTAAATTTAGTCTAGTAAATATCGATTTTGGTTCGAAAACTTATTTACCATAGCAATGAGTGGAAGGGCGAAAAGATACAAAAATTTAGTAATTGTAAGCGAGAGGGAACGATTAAAATTACTTAACTAATTTTTGGTCTAAATTTTTGGGAATCATGCTTAAAACCAGTGTGCACATTCGAGCTCAAAGTGGCACATTCCGATCTCGGAAAATGAAGCGCGCCGCTCCGCGTCGCGCTTCATTTGCCTCCCTCGCTCGGAAATGTGCCACTTTTCGCTCGAATGCCTACTCTCATTTTTAATTTCTTTGTTATTTTTCGTTCTTTTAAATTAAAAAATTAAATTTAGTCTAGTAAATATCGATTTTTGGTTCGAAAAACGTATTTAACATAGCAATGAGAAGGGAGCGAAAAGATACAAAAATTTAGTAATTGTAAGCGAGAGGAACGATTAAAATTACTTAACTAATTTTTAGTCTAAATTTTGGGAATCATGCTTAAAACCGAGTGTGCACATTCAGGCTCAAAGTGGCACATTCCGATCTCGGGAAAATGAAGCGCGCCGCTCCGCGTCGCACTTCATTTGCCTCCCTCGCTCGGAAATGTGCCACTTTTCGCTCGAATGCATACTTCACATTTTTTAATTTCTTTGTTATTTTTCGTTCTTTTAAATTAAAAATTAAATTTAGTCTAGTAAATATCGATTTTGGTTCGAAAACGTATTTACCATAGCAATGAGTGGAAGGGAGCGAAAAGATACAAAATTTAGTAATTGTAAGCGAGAGGAACGATTAAAATTACTTAACTAATTTTTGGTCTAAATTTTGGGAATCATGCTTAAAACCAAGTGTGCACATTCGAGCTCAAAGTGGCACATTCCGATCTCGGAAAATGAAGCGCGCCGCTCCGCGTCGCGCTTCATTTCTCCTCGCTCGGAAATGTGCCACTTTTCGCTCGAATGCGCACATACTTCGCATTTTTTTAATTTCTTTGTTATTTTTCGTTCTTTTAAATTAAAAAATTAAATTTAGTCTAGTAAATATCAATTTTTGGTTCGAAAAACGTATTTACCATAGCAATGAGAAGGGAGCGAAAAGATACAAAAATTTAGTAATTGTAAGCGAGAGGGAACGATTAAAATTACTTAACTAATTTTTTAGTCTAAATTTTTGGGAATCATGCTTAAAACCGAGTGTGCACATTCGAGCTCAAAGTGGCACATTCCGATCTCGGGAAAATGAAGCGCGCCGCTCCGCGTCGCGCTTCATTTGCCTCCCTCGCTCGGAAATGTGCCACTTTTCGCTCGAATGCGCACATACTTCGCATTTTTTTAATTTCTTTGTTATTTTTCGTTCTTTTAAATTAAAAAATTAAATTTAGTCTAGTAAATATCGATTTTTGGTTCGAAAAACGTATTTACCATAGCAATGAGTGGAAGGGAGCGAAAAGATACAAAAATTTAGTAATTGTAAGCGAGAGGGAACGATTAAAATTACTTAACTAATTTTTTGGTCTAAATTTTTGGGAATCATGCTTAAAACCGAGTGTGCACATTCGAGCTCAAAGTGGCACATTCCGATCTCGGGAAAATGAAGCGCGCCGCTCCGCGTCGCGCTTCATTTGCCTCCCTCGCTCGGAAATGTGCCACTTTTCGCTCGAATGCGCACATACTTCGCATTTTTTTAATTTCTTTGTTATTTTTCGTTCTTTTAAATTAAAAAATTAAATTTAGTCTAGTAAATATCGATTTTGGTTCGAAAAACGTATTTACCATAGCAATGAGAAGGAGCGAAAAGATACAAAATTTAGTAATTGTAAGCGAGAGGAACGATTAAAATTACTTAACTAATTTTTAGTCTAAATTTTTGGGAATCATGCTTAAAACCAGTGTGCACATTCGAGCTCAAAGTGGCACATTCCGATCTCGGAAAATGAAGCGCGCCGCTCCGCGTCGCACTTCATTTGCCTCCCTCGCTCGGAAATGTGCCACTTTTCGCTCGAATGCGACTACTCACATTTTTAATTTCTTTGTTATTTTTCGTTCTTTTAAATTAAAAATTAAATTTAGTCTAGTAAATATCGATTTTGGTTCGAAAAAAGTATTTACCATAGCAATGAGTGGAAGGGAGCGAAAAGATACAAAAATTTAGTAATTGTAAGCGAGAGGAACGATTAAAATTACTTAACTAATTTTTGGTCTAAATTTTGGGAATCATGCTTAAAACCAAGTGTGCACATTCGAGCTCAAAGTGGCACATTCCGATCTCGGGAAAATGAAGCGCGCCGCTCCGCGTCGCGCTTCATTTCCTCCTCGCTCGGAAATGTGCCACTTTTCGCTCGAATGCGCACATACTTCATTTTTTAATTTCTTTGTTATTTTTCGTTCTTTTAAATTAAAAATTAAATTTAGTCTAGTAAATATCGATTTTTGGTTCGAAAACTTATTTACCATAGCAATGAGTGGAAGGGGCGAAAAGATACAAAAATTTAGTAATTGTAAGCGAGAGGAACGATTAAAATTACTTAACTAATTTTTGGTCTAAATTTTTGGGAATCATGCTTAAAACCGAGTGTGCACATTCGAGCTCAAAGTGGCACATTCCGATCTCGGGAAAATGAAGCGCGCCGCTCCGCGTCGCGCTTCATTTGCCTCCCTCGCTCGGAAATGTGCCACTTTTCGCTCGAATGCGCACATACTTCGCATTTTTTTAATTTCTTTGTTATTTTTCGTTCTTTTAAATTAAAAAATTAAATTTAGTCTAGTAAATATCGATTTTTGGTTCGAAAAACGTATTTACCATAGCAATGAGAAGGGAGCGAAAAGATACAAAAATTTAGTAATTGTAAGCGAGAGGGAACGATTAAAATTACTTAACTAATTTTTTAGTCTAAATTTTTGGGAATCATGCTTAAAACCGAGTGTGCACATTCGAGCTCAAAGTGGCACATTCCGATCTCGGGAAAATGAAGCGCGCCGCTCCGCGTCGCACTTCATTTGCCTCCCTCGCTCGGAAATGTGCCACTTTTCGCTCGAATGCGACATACTCGCATTTTTTAATTTCTTTGTTATTTTTCGTTCTTTTAAATTAAAAATTAAATTTAGTCTAGTAAATATCGATTTTGGTTCGAAAACGTATTTACCATAGCAATGAGAAGGGAGCGAAAAGATACAAAAATTTAGTAATTGTAAGCGAGAGGAACGATTAAAATTACTTAACTAATTTTTAGTCTAAATTTTTGGGAATCATGCTTAAAACCGAGTGTGCACATTCGAGCTCAAAGTGGCACATTCCGATCTCGGGAAAATGAAGCGCGCCGCTCCGCGTCGCGCTTCATTTGCCTCCCTCGCTCGGAAATGTGCCACTTTTCACTCGAATGCGCACATATCTTGCATTTATTGAATTTGTTTATATTAATTATTAAATTAAAAAAAAAAAGAGTAATGTACCCAAATAAAACGATATGGGGTAGAGTGGGGCAAGTTGACGCCCTTAAGGAAAAAATAGTTATTGACAAAAAAATATTCATACTAATAAAAAAATATACATATATATAAAACAAGTGATTATTGCCTATAGAATAACATAGTTATAAAGCGGTGATTTCTTAACTGGGGTGCCCGTACCCCTGCAGATGCGGAAAGATTTTTTTGGGGGTGCGGGAAAAGCCCCTAACAATATAAATTATTAAATATAATTTATTAAAATTCGCAAAAAATGTCTTTTTTTAAACTAAAAAATCTAAACACATTTTTCAATGGGGCGCGGGGACCTATTTTCAGATCCAAAGGGGTGCGGCTCATTTAAAATGTTAAAAAACCCTGTTCTAAAGCAATATAGCTTAAAACAAATATATAAAAAAAATAATTACATTTTTTAGACGTTTACGTCATCTTGCCCTAGCTATGGGGCAAGATAACGTACCATATAGAGCAAGATGAACGATTACGGTAGGACACCACTCTTTTTTTAAAAGTCATAAAAAATTAAGTTCTTTATCTTGCCCCGTGCGTCGTCTTGCCTCACTCTCCCCTACTTACGTGCATATTTTCCGAACACCAAAGAAGTATAACTTCTAATGTGCGTACATAGGTAATTTTACCCACCGTTTTTTTTCTTTGAAGTAAAACTTTGATCAAAATAGTGGTTTTAAAATTTTTTGATTTAACATTTTTTTTTTAATTAAAAATTTACAAAAAAAAATTATCCAATTAATTTTTTGGAAGTTTCGCCGCCCACTGCGGAGGTGGGGCGCGCCTGCTTCCCCCGCGTCTCCCTACTTTATTACTGACAAGTCTTATGTCTCGCTTCATTTTTCTAAAGCGCGCTCTTGATTGGTTACATTATTTAATTAATAACTATTGAAGGGTGCGTCAAGTAAAAAAACGCCAGAGCACTTTTCCTCTCAGAATTTCATCCCTCATTCTCTCCCCTACTGTTCTCAATTACGTTTAGGTGACCCTGTAGATTACGCCAGTCAAACTATCAAAGAAACGAACCGCATTAGCGTAGGATCTTGTCACGGTTGTTATCTCGGCTAAAACCATAGAAACGCTTCTCGCAATTACAAGGCGCGTCGTTTAAACGGCTTCAAATGTGAGGTAATTAAAAAAGAGCAAAAAAAGGTCGAGGAATGCGAAATATCTGAATGAAAAAGACCTACAATCACCTTCCGATCTAAATTTAGAGTCGTTACAATTATTCGCTAAATGTGAAAGTAAGCAACTCTTTAATCAACGCTCAATGACGTTTCGTACCGACCTGCCAATCAACTCTAATGCAAAAGGTCTCGACATGACACAACGCAAAGCACCAATTTCTTAAATTGGAAAGCAAAAACGGAAAACGCTAGAAAAATGCAAACTTCAACAATTACCTTGCGCACACGTAACCGAGAATAGTAGGAAAATGAAGGAAGTCGTTTCGTACAATGCTGATCGTATCTTTTGAGAAGCAAAAAAAAAAAATAAAATAAAAAATAATCAGGCCTTCGTGACTTTCACTAATAATTTTCTTGCAACCTTCCGAAGGCGCGCTGAACCGAGGTTCAGAAAATTCGAAGCTTCAAGGAGGACCATTTTTATTTCGCGCCGTTTTGTCGGGCGTCCAAAAAGTGCGCGCTGAAAAGGCGAACGAGGGAATAATCGACGATCGTTTAGAAAAAAAAATGTTTCGAGTTGCTGTTGTTATTGTTTCAACATTCCTTCTTGCAAGTTTATGTCCTTGCAATGTTTTCGACCTTTCGTTACGTTCTACATAATTTTCTTTACTTCCTGGCATACCTTAAACAAACGAGATTATCTCTTCAGTTTTCTCTTTTCGCGTTTGTTTTATCTGATTTGCTTTGCGGATATTTGTTTGGGTCGTTTAGTCGCGCGGGGTGTAAGGTGCTTGCGGGTAATAAAGCCTGTCGTTTAATAAGGCCTAATTAACGAAATTCGTATTTAAATAACTGCTTTTGTTTAAGGCCACACTCACACGAAGATGTTCCTACGAGTTTGTGGAGGTTTCGGTAGTAAAATAAGGTCTACTGGCAGGGTTTTAACAATACTTAATTTTGTTTTTGTTTATGGTAAAATTTGTCATTTGTTGTTTATATTTTGTAGTACCTGAATCTGAAAAATGATTACTATTAAAATCTGTTGATTAAATTCGATGTTTTTAATTTTATTCCAAATATGTCTTAGCTAGGCCTTATTACCCGCAGGTACCTTACGCGTACAGGATGGTTTAATTTACATAAAGAGTAAATTTCCGACTATGTCTTATTGGGCTTATTTTTGATTATTCCGAGAGCGGAATGTGCCACTCGGTTTTAAGTGCGATTTACAATAAACTTTAAAAACAATTGAATATGTTTATAAAATTAATTGTTAGTCAAAAATGTTACTAATAGTTATTGAGACTATTGTAATCGTTTCCTCTCACTCGCATTTATGGGATTCTTGTATCTTTTCGCTCTCTCCCACTCATTGCAACATTAAAAATTGAAATTTGAACGCATGCCGGTTTTTAATCGTTTTTTCTCACTTGCATGCATATAATGTTCATATGTTTTCACTCGCTTCCACTCATCGCTTTTTATTTAAGAACTTTAAGAGCAATAGAATATAAATTAAAACAATTTTTTTTTATTAATAGTATTGATAGAACTTTTAATCGTTTTTTCTCACTTGCACTTATGAGATTGTCGTATCTTTTCACTCATTCCCACTCATTGCAGTATTAAAAAACGAACATTTGAACCGACGCGATTTTTTCAATTGTTTTTTTCTCGCTTGTTTACAAGTGCTGTTCGTATCTTTTCACTCGCTTCCTCTCGTCGCTTTTTAAAATGAATGCCACAAAATTAGAAAAGGAAAAAATAGGTTTTTTTCTTAAAACGTTTGTTTTTATTTTTGTGAATGAGGCAGCACTTGGAAAAGCTTAGTGGACGTCACTTTGACAAATGACTTTTTATAAATCAACTTAACCAATATTTATTTCAATTGGCCTGCTTTTATAAATGAAATTTCAATTTTCTTTTTGTGGCAAGACTGGCAAAAATGACAGATCGATTAACTGATTTTTGCAGCCGCGTATCTACGACGTTGGAATTAAAATAATTTTTTTGCTGCGTGCCAAAAATCGCTTTTTAAATCATTCAAACCCTTATATATTTTTCTCTTAAGTAAACAAAAAAATTTTAAAAAACATCATAGTAGCGTTCTTGTATAGAAATAAAAAAAAACTTATAATTACTTGAACTAATGTGTTCATTAAATTGATTTTTAGTTAAAAACGTCATTAAAACTTATTAAAAGAATATCCATCGTTTTCTCTCACTTGCACTAATGGGATTCGTGTATATTTTCGCTCTCTCCCACTTATTGAAATTTATTATACTAGATGGGTTGTTATTAATGTGTTAATTGTTTTTTTTTAAATTTTTAAATAACTAGAACGGAAAATAGCAAAATTGAAAAATAAATAATTATGCAACAGCATTTAAAAATTTAATGTTGTTCTAAATAAATAAAATAAATCAAAAACAATAAGAAATTTAATGTGCTACAAGTTTTGTGAATCAGCCCTATCTAAGGCAAGGTAGTAAGGGAAATTTCTTAACAGAGGATTAATGTAAAAAATCCAATAAAACGAAGATGTGCACATTCGAGCGAAAAGTGGCACATTCCCGAGCGAGGGAAGCAAATGAAGCGCGACGCGGAGCGGCGCGCTTCATTTTCCCGAGATCGGAATGTGCCACTTTGAGCTCGAATGTGCACACTCGGTTTAAAGCACGATTCACAAAAATTTAGACCGAAAAATTAGTTAAGTAGTTTTAATCGTTCCCTCTCGCTTACAATTACTAAACTTTTGTATCTTTTCGCTTCCTTCCATTCATGGGTATGGTAAATACGTTTTTCGATCCAAAAATCGATATTTACTAGACTAAATTTAATTTTTTAATTTAAAAGAGCAAAAAATAACAAAGAAATTAAAAAAATGCAAAGTATGTGCGCATTCGAGCGAAAAGTGGCACATTTCCGAGCGAGGGAGGCAAATGAAGCGCGACGCGGAGCGGCGCGCTTCATTTTCCCGAGATCGGAATGTGCCACTTTGAGCTCGAATGTGCACACTCGGTTTAAAGCACGATTCACAAAAATTTAGACCGAAAAATTAGTTAAGTAGTTTTAATCGTTCCCTCTCGCTTACAATTACTAAATTTTTGTATCTTTTCGCTCCCTTCCACTCATTGCTATGGTAAATACGTTTTTCGAACCATAAATCGATATTTACTAGACTAAATTTAATTTTTTAATTAAAAAGAGCGAAAAATAACAAAGAAATTAAAAATGCAAGTATGTGCGCATTTGAGCGAAAAGTGGCACATTTCCGAGCGAGGGAGGCAAATGAAGCGCGACGCGGGCGGCGCGCTTCATTCCGAGATCGGAATGTGCCACTTTGAGCTCGAATGCACACTCGGCTTTAAAGCACGATTCACAAAATCTAGAAAAAATCGAATGTGTTCTAAATTAATTTAGTTATAAATTTCTTAAAACTTAATAAAACAATTTGAATCGTTCTCTCACTTCCTTACGTGATTCTTGTATCTTTTGACCATCGATATTACTACTTTAATTTTATCATAAAAACGAAAATTAACGAATTTGAAATTTTAACGTGTTTGCATTCACAAAACATTACACATGTAAAATGTAATTTTTCACTCACCACTCATTGACAAATTATCGAAACGAATGTATGAGTCTCATTCTCGGTTTTAAGCACGATTCACAATAATCATTCTAAAAATCAATGTGTCTAAATTAATTTAGTTATAAATTTCATTAAAACTTAATAAAAACAATTTGATCGTTCCTCTCACTTGCACTTATGAATTCTTGTATCTTTCGCTCTTCCCACTCATTGCAGTATCAGTAAACGAAATTTCGAATCTTGTATTTTTAACGTGTTTTCTCACTTTAAATGCTAAAATCGTAAATTCAATTTTCTACCCCCATCATTGACAAAACATTATCGAAAAAAGTATAAATACGAAATTCTATTTCTCTTTTAACGGATTCACAATAACAATTTTAAAAATCAATTAATTGCAAAATCAATTAATCAATAGTTGAAAATATTTTATAAATACTATTTTGGGGAATTATTGATTCTACCACTTCTCACTTGCACTTATCAAAATTTTCATTGTATCTTTTCACTTTCCACGCATTAATGACAATTTTAAATTTCCCCCATTTTAAATTTATGTTAATAAATTATCATAAACAAAACGTTAAATTCCCCAAAAATTTCGTCATCTTCTTCCGACGCACTCTGTACAATAACATTTTTCTCTCTACAAAAACAAATTAAACCGCTACAAATTCAATTTAAAAACAATTGAATGTGTCGATTAAATTAATTGCTAGTGAAGAATTTCATTGAATTTTATCAAAATCGATTGAAATCGTTTTCTCTCTCTCTCTTACTCATAAAAATGGCGTATCTTTTTACTCTCTTCCACTCATTGCAATATTAAAAACACGAATTTGAACGAATATCGTTTTTTAATTGTTTTTTCTCTTTTCACGCAAAATTTGTAACTATTTTCTCCCACTTTACAAAACTCATCATCGTTCTCCAAAAAACAAAACGTTAAATATTAAGTTGCATACCATCTTTTCGACGCACTCTTACAATAACATTTTCTCAAAATCAAATTAAACCGCTAAAATTCAATTTAAAAACAATTAAATGCGTCGATTAAATTATTGCTAGTGAAGAATTTCATTGAATTTTGTCAAAATCGATTGAAAATCGTTTTCTCTTTTCTCTTACTCATAAAATTGGCGTATCTTTTCACTCTTCTTACATATTGCCAATATTAAAAACACGAATTTAACGAATATCGTTTTTAATTGTTCAAATTTCCTCTTTTCCACGCAACTTTACTAACTATTTTCTCCACAAAAAATTAAAAACCCCATCAAATTTAAAAACAAAACGTCAAATATTAAGAGTTATTCAATTTTATCAAAATTTCGCCATCTTCTTCCGACGCACTCTGTACAATAACATTTTTCCTCTCTACAAAATTCAAATTAAACCGATTTAAAATATTCAATTTCAAAACAATTTTTAAATTTCGTCGATTAAATTGCTAGTGAAAAAATCTCAAATTGAATTTTGTCAAAATTTGATAAAAATTTTGCCTCTTCTTCCGCCACTCTACAAAATCATTTTTCACCTTCTCCTTTTTCCACATTGAATTTTAACATTAATCGTTCTTTTAAATTGATATTAAAAACACGAATTTGAACGAATATCGTTTTTAATTGTTTTTCTCTTTTCACGCAACAATTTTAACTATTTCTCCCATTTTAAAACATGCGCACCATCGTTCCAAGAAACAAAACGTCAAATATTAAGGTTATGCAATTCATCCAAAAATTTCGCCATCTTCTTCCGACGCACTCTGTACAATAACATTTTTCCCTCTACAAAATCAAATTAAACCGCTAAAAATTCAATTTAAAAACAATTGAATGCGTCGATTAAATTGCTAGTGAAAAATTTCATTGAATTTTGTCAAAATCGATTGAAATCGTTTTCTCTCTCTCTTACTCATAAAAATGGCGTATCTTTTCACTCTCTTCCACTCATTGCAATATTAAAAACACGAATTTGAACGAATATCGTTTTTTAATTGTTTTTTCTCTTTTCACGCAACAATTTTAACTGTCTTCTCCCATTTTAAAACGTGCGCACATGGTTCCCAAGAAACAAAACGTCAAATATTAAGGTTATGCAATTCATCCAAAATTTCGCCATCTTCTTCCGACGCACTCTGTACAATAACATTTTTCCCCCTACAAAATCAAATTAAACCGCTAAAATTCAATTTAAAAACAATTGAATGCGTCGATTAAATTGCTAGTGAAGAATTACATTGAATTTTGTCAAAATCGATTGAAATCGTTTTCTCTCTCTCTCTTACTCATAAAAATGGCGTATCTTTTCACTCTTTTCCACTCATTGCAATATTCAAAACACGAATTTGAACGAATATCGTTTTTTAATTGTTTTTTCTCTTTTCACGCAACAATTTTAACTATTTTCTCCCATTTTAAAACGTGCGCATCATGGTTCCCAAGAAACAAAACGTCAAATATTAAGGTTATGCAATTCATCCAAAAATTTCGCCATCTTCTTCCGACGCACTCTGTACAATAACATTTTTCTCCCTACAAAATCAAATTAAACCGCTAAAATTCAATTTAAAAACAATTAAATGCGTCGATTAAATTGCTAGTGAAGAATTTCATTGAATTTTGTCAAAATCGATTGAAATCGTTTTCTCTCTCTTCTTACTCATAAAAATGGCGTATCTTTTCACTCTCTTCCACTCATTGCAATATTAAAAACACGAATTTGAACGAATATCGTTTTTTAATTGTTTTTTCTCTTTTCACGCAACAATTTTAACTATTTTCTCCCATTTTAAAACGTGCGCACCATCGTTCCCAAGAAACAAAACGTCAAATATTAAGGTTGTGCAATTCATTCAAAAATTTCGCCATCTTCTTCCGACGCACTCTGTACAATAACATTTTTCCCTCTACAAAATCAAATTAAACCGCTAAAAATTCAATTTAAAAACAATTGAATGCGTCGATTAAATTGCTAGTGAAGAATTACATTGAATTTTGTCAAAATCGATTGAAATCGTTTTCTCTCTCTCTTACTCATAAAAATGGCGTATCTTTTCACTCTCTTCCACTCATTGCAATATTAAAAACACGAATTTGAACGAATATCGTTTTTTAATTGTTTTTTCTCTTTTCACGCAACAATTTTAACTATTTTCTCCCATTTTAAAACGTGCGCACCGTCGTTCCCAAGAAACAAAACGTCAAATATTAAGGTTATGCAATTCGTCCAAAAATTTCGCCATCTTCTTCCGACATACTCTGTATAAAACATTTTGCGACCTACAAAATCAAATTAAACCACTAAAAAAATTAATAAACACAAACAATTCGAAGGATATTCGTGAAAAATGAACTCGTACGATTCGAATAAAAAATATTTTTATTTCCTCTTAATCTTTTCCTTTTCCACCTTGGTCTTAAATTGAAATACAGGAAGCGCGAGACATCTTTCGAATTATAAACGAGGTCGAGGCTTCGGACATAATATTCGTGATAAAAATAGGAGGTGTTTAAGGATCAAGGATTTATTCGTAAATCGATTTTGAAATCGCACCGAGCAAACGAATCGACAACTTTTTGGCCCGTTACCATGGCGACCCGTCAAAAGAAGTCCTTCCCGCTCATCGAAACGCGATTTTGCGCTCGAAGGTGTTCTTCTTCTTGCGATAGTCGAGAATTTTGAAATATTCTTTTAAGTGTGCGGGGTCGAGGGTGCCGTCGTCGTCCAAAGCCTGGTCCAAATTTTCGAGCATCTCCATGGGCAGCACGTGCCCGTACAGCTTCCACGTGTTGAGCACCTGCCTCTTGTTGGGCTTGGCGATGTTGGCCAACTGCGGATTTTTGTCCGGGTTCAGCTTGAGGGGCGGCTTAGGCGCTTTGGATACGAGCCCTTTTTCTATGCGCCTGAGGGTCTGCAGGTTTCTGCCGGTTTGGTAGTCGTGCCAAAGGTCCCTGTAGTTGATCGGGGACGAAACGGGGGAAATGGACGGTCGGGGTTCTTCTTTTTTGCGTTCGCGGTAATCAAGGCCCCATTGCACCTCGGCGCCGATCGCGGTCTCTTTCGAGGGGCGGGGGTGGACGGGCGCGTCTTCGGGCGCGCGGGATTTGTTACAGCGAACCATTTATTTTTTGACCCCCAAATTTTGACGTGAATTTTGGTTTGTTTGAAGTGACAGTTTCGGTTTTGTTTTTTGAAAATTGGCTTGCTACGTTTGTTTATTTTTTTTTCGAGAGAAGAATTTTTATTATGAATTTTTAGCTTTTTGGGAAATTGTTTGTCTTTAATTGAAAAATTACAGTAGACCCCCAATTGTTCGGATTAATTGCGATCGGACCCGATACAGATAATTGGATGATGATGGAAAAAAGAAATTGATTAAAAAAAAATTATAAATTATTGTACAGATTTTGAGCAGAGTTCGGATAATTCGAGTTTTACTGTACGTTAATTTTTCAAAAATATTACTTAAAATAACTCAAAATAAAAATTAATATACAGATTGCTATTTTAAAAAATTAATTAAGAATTGCAAACCGAAGACATGTACAAAATTAAAATTTTTTTTAATGATTATAACTTTAATAATAGGTATAAATAAAAAACAAAAAAAATTATACACGCCATTTTCTCCACGATTTTTGCGGCATTAAACCTATTAGACCTTCCCATTCTACTTTCAAAAATGAAAAATTTCTAAAATTCATGCGAGGTACTTTTAATCGTCGAAAATTAAAAAAAAATTTTTTTTTTTAATTTTTTAATTTAAATAAAACCCTAATACAATATGTATAGTAGGGTGGCAAAAAAACCGATTATTTTTTTTGAGTCTCGAGTGAAAAAATGTTAGTTTTTGATGTTTTAAGAGCTATCTCCCGAGGACAGCTCAAAAAAAAATTTTTAAGAGATTGCTCAAAATTTTTTAAAATTTCAAAAATCGTTTTTGTTAATTTTTTTTCTCGTTACAGTATAATTTTATAGACAAACAAAAAATAAGTTTCAATTTAAAATTTGAGTTTCAAAAGGTCGCTCAGAATTTTTTTTTTACTTATTAGTACATCACTTTGGATTTTTTCGAGTGACATTTTAATATTCAAATTAAAATTTCATACATTTTTTTTCTATTATTTAGTAAAATAATCAACAAAAATTCACCCCGAGATGAACTAAAAATCAAATAAAATAAAATAAATAATAGAAAAAAATGTATGAAATTTTAATTTGAATATTAAAATGTCGCTCGAAAAAAACAAAAGTGATGCACTAATAAATAAAGAAAAATTCTGAGAGAATTTAAAATGAAACTTTCAGAAACTTATTTTTTGTTGGTCTATAAAATTATACTGTAACGAAAAAAAAAATTAAAAAAACGATTTTTAACGGATTTTGATATTTTATAAAATTTTGAGCGACCTCTTAAATTTTTTTTTTTTTTGAGCTGTCCTTTGGAGGTTGCCCTTAAAACATCAAAAACTAAATTGTTTTCACTCGCAACTCCAAAAAAAAAATAGTCGTTTTTTTTGCGCCACCCTAATGTATAGTGATTTGAAAGAGCAAAGAATAACATGGAAAACTACTTTAATCGTTCCCTCTCGCTTGCTCTTATAAGATTCTTGTATCTTCTCGCTCTCTCCCACTCATTGCGATATTAGAAATGAAAAGTTTAACGAATGTTGTATTGCCAACTTGTTTTCTCTCACTCCCACTCATTGACAAAAGATGAAATACATTAAATACCAGGATGTGCGCATTCGAGCGAAAAGTGGCACATTACCGAGCGAGGGAGGCAAATGAAGCGCGACGCGGAGCGGCGCGCTTCATTTTCCCGAGATCGGAATGTGCCACTTTGAGCTCGAATGTGCACACTCGGTTTTAAGCGCCATTCACAAAAATTTAGACCGAAAAATTAGTTAAGAAATTTTAATCGTTCCCTCTCACTTACACTTACGAGATTTTTGTATCTTTTCGCTCCCTTCCACTCATTGCTATAGCAAATACGTTTTTCGAACATAAAATTGATATTGACTAGACCAAATTTAATTTTTTGATTTGAAAAAGCGAAAAATTACAAAGAAATTAAAAAAATACGAAGTATGTGCGCATTTGAGCGAAAAGTGGCACATTACCGAGCGAGGGAGGCAAATGAAGCGCGACGCGGAGCGGCGCGCTTCATTTTCCCGAGATCGGAATGTGCCACTTTGAGCTCGAATGCGCACACTCGGCTTTAAAGCCAGATTCACAATAATCTATCTTTAAAACCATCGAATGTGGCCACTAAATTAATTGTTAGTTAAAAATTTCATTAAAACTTATTAAAAACAATTTGAATCGTTCTCTCTCACTCGCACTTATGTGATTCTTGTATCTTCTCGCTCTCTCCCACTCATTGCGATATTAGAAATGAGAAGTTTAACGAGTGTTGTATTTTTAACTTGTTTTCTCTCACTTTTACACATGTGTTCATCGTATCTTTTCACTCACTCCCACTCATTGACAAAAGATTAATGTAAAAATCGTATAAAACAAAAGTGTGCCACTTTGAGCTCGAATTTCCATTTGGCTTTAAAGCATGATTCACTCCCACTCATTAAAAAATAATAAAAATGTTCTCTTATGTATTTTAAAAACTTTTAATCAAAAATTAACAATCATCCAGTGGCGTACCTAACAATAAGGCCACAACTACACGCGCACAATAAATCAATTACTCGAGCGAGCGCGCCACTGTGTCCGCCAATCAAAACCAAGTGCACCTCAACTTTTGCGAACAACTATGCAAATCCATAGCAGCCCGGGCACAAATAAAACGCAAACCCCAAATCGCAGAGCGCCACGCCCAATTTAAACGCACCACTCGCATACAGGGTGTCCGCGAAAAAAAAACGATTTCCTTTTCGTTCCCTCAGCGCTAATACTTTCGTCCTTCGTCGAGCGCTTAAACGCCACCGTTTTTTCGTCTTCGCATAACTTCCAAATAACCCAATTATCTTCTAAATATAATCGGACTCAAGTGGTCTGTGTATAAATGCATTAGAAGTGAACGTAAGGGCCGTACCAGGTCATGGGACTATTCTCCGTTAATAAGCTTCATCCTGTACACGGAATTACGTGAAAATACTGCTCCAAATGTTAGTGTTAAGAACGAGCGCGGGCGGCCGTCGTACAACGCTGCGAACCAGGAAAAAAAACGTCAAAAGTGCGCTTTTTTAAATCGTCCGAGTAAAAGCGCCCTTTTTTCCATGGATTTTTCCGAAACGAACAAGTGCCGAGGAACGCGTTTCGTGCCTCGCGTCGAGTAAAAACGCGACGTTGCCGTTTACGATGCTAGAAATCACCAAACTTTACAACAGTGTTACGCATACGTAAAGTGCCCTTCCACACCCCCCCCGGACAAAAAAACGTACGAGGCGCGCCCACAAAAAAATGATAACGTCAAAGAGTGAGTAATTAGGTGAGTTGTTTTTGTTTTTTTTTGCGAAATGGCGTAGGGGAAAAACGCGAGCCCCCCTCCTTCATTTTTAAAATGATGACGTCGCGGCCCACAAATTTTAACCCCTTTTCGGTGAAATAAATCTTGCAAAGGTGGCCTGTTTTAACCGAGACGAAAAAAAAAAAACAAATGCGAAAAAAACGAGTTTTAAACTCGCTTTAATTAGCAATAAATTAATTTATTAATTAGCCTCGCCGTTTGCTTAATAATTAATTTTTTTCGTCGACTCATAAAATGACGCTGAACGCGCTTCGAAGAAGAAAAAAAATAGTCAAAGTGCTTCGCTGCAACCTAACCTCAATTTTTGGTGGTTTCCCCCGAATTGGTGGTACGCGTGCTTCGCGACACGTTCACGACTGGAGAGGGGTGGGGACAGAGGGGCAAAAAAGGTAAATTTTCCGCCGACGTACGTTTCGAGCGTTTTTCGCAGAAAATTATGGTCCGATTCCCGCGCAATTAAAATTAATTGAATTGGCGGGGGAAGAAGGAAGGGCGCGAATTTTCCGATCGCCTACGAAAAGTGCAGCGTCATGATGCAACTGCAAATTTAAATTAATTTTAATCGCGATGCGTACGAACAGATGGCCGTTCTCGGAAAAGCGCGAGGCTTCTCGAAACGAAATCAATCATAAGTTTGTTGTTTTTTTTTTTTTGTTATCTTTTTATCTTCGCGAAACGTTAGTTCGCAACCGTGTCAAGTTCTTTTTTTTTTAACCGTAATGCTGAATGGCGGTAATTATTTTTAAAGTTGCATCACGTCGCTTAATTATCGTTATTATTACTTCAAGATGGAATTTTTCGTAGAAGAAAATTTGTTACGATCTCGGCCGCACGTCACTGCCACGCGAACACACCCACTTTCGTTCTTCGTTCGCTTTTTGTGCGTTTTAATTTTTTTTTTATTATTTGATTGCTAAGTGCATTAAGCAGAATTGAGCCAAAAGTGGCACTGTTCACAATAATCTACTTTAAGATCAATTAAATTAATTTTTAGATAAAAATTTCGCAAAAAAATATTTTAAATTTTTTTTAATGTTTCTCTCTCACTCGCACTTATGAGATTGTTGTATCTTCTCGCTTTCTCCCACTCGTTGCAATAGTAATAAGTAATTGAATGAATGTATGGACTTATTATATAATTTTTTATAAAAGTTTTTTTATATAGTTCTCTCTCACTTTCACTTATGAGAGTGTTGTATCTTCTCACTCACTCCCACTCATTGAAAAATAAAAAATACAATATTCCATGTATTTTAGATTAAGGAAGTAGGAGCAGGGTACTGGGTGGAGATAGACCGCTCCGGGCGCGCGGTAAAGAGGTTATGTAGATCACGTGACCGCAGCATTGCGTATGGCAACACTGTGATTATTATGATTATTAAGGCAATGTTATCAGTAAATTCATTGAGGGTAACACGTGCGAATATAAAATGATGAAAAGTGAAATAAAATAGAAAACTATCTATCGGGATGAAAATTTACCAGAATTCCTAAAATTAGGTTAGTATTTTTGACACTTACTTTTCTTTAATGGTCTGTAGTGTTGCCATTTCGATTAAGAGCTAATAAAAACAAGCTAATTTCGTAAATATTTCTTAATTTAGTCGGTCACTACGGTTTTTTATTTTTTTAATTTTTTTATTAATGTCTTAACTTTAAATAAGATAGTTTTATTTTTATTTTCTTCGACGAATTTGGGTGAAAATTATGAAAACATGTCGTCTATCCGTCACTTTGCCATAAGACTAATGTTAAATATGCTTACTTTTGAAATTAATTATTTATTTAAATAATCGGTTAACATTTTGAGAATTTATTTAGACATATTTAAACTACATATAAAAAAATAATCAAGCATTTTGTTCCAAATTACTATAGTGCTCGTACTTCCTTAAATTTAATAAATACGAGGATGTGCGCGTTCGAGCGAAAAGTGGCACATTTCCGAGCGAGGGAGGCAAATGAAGCGCGACGCGGAGCGGCGCGCTTCATTTTCCCGAGATCGGAATGTGCCACTTTGAGCTCGAATGCACACTCGATTATAAGCGTAATTTACAATAATTTATACCGAAAAATTAGTTAAGTAATTTTAATCGTTCCCTCTCACTTACACTTATAAGATTATTGTATCTTTTCGCTCCCTTCCACTCATTGCTATGGCAAATATTTTTTTCGAACATAAAATCGATATTTACTAAACTAAATTAATTGTTTTGGTTTGAAAGAGCTAAAAATAACAAAGAAATTTAAAAAATACGAAGTATGTGCGCATTCGAGCGAAAAGTGGCACATTACCGAGCGAGGGAGGCAAATGAAGCGCGACGCGGAGCGGCGCGCTTCATTTTCCCGAGATCGGAATGTGCCACTTTGAGCTCGAATGCGCGCACTCGGCTTTAAAGCACGATTCACAATAATCTATCTTAAAAACCATCGAATGTGTTCACTAAATTAATATTTAGTTATAAATTTCATTAAAACTTAGTAAAAACAATTTGAATCGTTCCCTCTCACTCGCACTTACGCGATTCTTGTATCTTCTCGCTCTCTCCCACTCATTGCAATATTAGTAAATGAGAAGTTTAACGAATGTGGTATTTTTAACTTGTTTTCTCTCACTTTTACACATGTGACGATCGTATCTTTTCACTCACTCCCACTCATTGACAAAATATTAATGTGAAAAGTCGTATACAACGAAGATGTGCTACTTCTCGCTTTTAAGCATGATTCACAACGATCAATTTTAAAAAACAATCGAATGCGTTCATTAAACAAATTGTTAGTTAAAAAATTTACTAAAAACTACTAAAATCAATTTCAATCGTTCTCTCTCGCTCGCACTTACGTGATTGTTGTATCTTCTCACTCTCTCCCACTCATTGAAAAACAAAACAAACTATTTTTATGTGTTCGATTCACAATAAATGCACTTTTTAAAATTTTTGATTAAACATAAAAACTTCACAGCATTTCTCCGTTATTTTTCCCAATTTTTTTGCAATTAATTTTTACTTAAAACAAAAAGCGAGCCGTGGCCCGCGAGCCCTCCCTTTGGTCACGCTACTGATTCGGTAAAATAAGCTGGCGTGACGTCATCATTGATTTAATTAAGAAAAGCCTAGTAATTAGTTTTTTTTTCCTGATGAGTTTATGGGGTTTTTGACTTACAATTAGTGAGGCGAGTGTTTTCGTCGGTCGCAAAGACAAATCGACGTTTAATCAAAGAAATGTTTACCATTCATGAAACGGAATTGTTGGCCGAGCTAATAAACGAGTCGCATGCAATAATTTTATTGGTAATAAAGTGAATTAAATGCTGTCGAAATAACATCGCCAGATTTGTTTCGCATTTAGCCTTATTGCGTTCGCTTTAATTTTTTTTCTCCTTTCGTCTTGTTTCAAATCGATTGCTTATGTAAGAGTCGCCTAAGGACCCGTTTCCTTCGCTTGTAAAACAAGTCGAGCTTGAAATGCCATCTTTGATATTATTTCTAAATTAATTATTTCTTAATTGTTTGTGTTGTTACAAAAATTTGAGTTTTGTTTTTTTATTTAGTTGGGTTAGTTCGGTTTGTTTTTTTAAACGAATTTGATTAAGTGGTAATTTGTATTAAAACTGCTTTTTATTTAAAAAAAAATATTATTTCCAGTTGTAATATTGCAATGAGTGGGAGAGAGCGAGAAGATACAAAAGTATTGTAAGTGCGAGTGAGAGGGAACGATTAAAATTGCTTTTAATAAGTTTTAGTGAAAATTTTAACTAAAATTGGTTTAATGGATGCATTTGATTGTTTTTTAGATTTGATCATTGTGAATCGACCTTAAAGTGGAGTGTGCACATTCGAGCTCAAAGTGGCACATTCCGATCTCGGGAAAATGAAGCGCGCCGCTCCGCGTCGCGCTTCATTTGCCTCCCTCGCTCGGAAATGTGCCACTTTTCGCTCGAATGCGCACATCCTTGCATTTATCGAATTTTTTATACTATACTTTCCTTCAAAACAAAATAATTAATAAAATATCAATTATAAGTTTGAAAAACGTATTTTTACCATAGCAATGAGTGGAAGCGAGCGAAAAGATGCGACAATCTCATAAGTGCGAGTGAGAGGGAATGATAAAAATTATTTACTAAATTTTCGTGACCAAAATTATTGCGAATCGTGCTTAAAACCGAGTGTGCACATTCGAGCTCAAAGTGGCACATTCCGATCTCGGGAAAATGAAGCGCGCCGCTCCGCGTCGCGCTTCATTTGCCTCCCTCGCTCGGAAATGTGCCACTTTTCGCTCGAATGCGCACATCTTGGTCTTATTAGATTTTTGACAATAATCTTTTGTGTTTAAAACGTTGTTCTCGGAAATGTAAATTTAAAAAAAAACAGTGAAGTAAAATTCTAACATTAGATCCGTTTTAAAAGAAAAACAATTAATTAAAAGTAACTACAGGTTTCTTTTAATTTTTAACTAAGAACGCAAACTAGGTTTTCTTTTTGGAATTTTGCGGTTTTTTTTTGCTTATCAAAAAAAAAAAATTGGTGGTTTAAATGATTCAAAAGACAATTGAAGAATATTAATTTTTGAAATTAAAAAAACAATACATTAAAATCTCGTTAGTATTGTACCAAAATTAGTGTGAACTCCTCGTTGGTCTGAACAAAACATCCCGAACAAAGACGTTCATAATATCGAGGTTTGACTGTATTTGTAACTTAGCCGTAAATTTTCTAAAAAAAAGATAAATTAATCTTTTTTTCGCGTTTTTTCAAATTTATGGTAAGGAAAGAAAAAAAATCCCTAAAAATTTGTAACAGTGCCCTATGGGGCATTTATTCTAGTTTCCAAAACTGATTTTTGTTTTTTGGTACAATTATTGGTTAATGAGATATCAATGATTGAAGACAAAAAGACCTTTTTTTATTTTTCACGTCCCGTAACTCGGTGAAAAATGATCGTATCGAGATTTAAAAAAAAAGGAACTTGAAGCTGAATAAACAAGCTATCCGCTTCATATAATGGTTTAGCCGAAAAAAAAATTTTAAGTCGGTGGACAAAAGACCAAAAAAATATTATAATTACTTAAACTAATGTGTTCATTAAATTGATTTTTAATTAAAAATTAATTAAAAGTCATTAAACGAATTTCAATCGTTCCCTCTCACTTGCACTTACAAGATTATTGTATCTTCTCGCTCTCTCCACTTATTGAAATTTATTATAATAAATAGGCTGTTATCAATGTATAAATTGTTTTTTTTTAATTTTTAAATAACTAGAACAGAAAATAGCAGAATTGAAAAATAAATAATTATGCAACAGCATTAAAAAAATTTAATGATTTTGTAATTAATTAAAATAAATTAAAAACATTAAAAAATTGAATGTGCTACAAGTTATGTGAATCAGCCCGATCTAAGAAGTTAGTAAAAAATTCCTTAACAGAGGATTAATGTAAAAAATCCAATTAACACGAAGATGTGCGCATTCGAGCGAAAAGTGGCACATTCCGAGCGAGGGAGGCAAATGAAGCGCGACGCGGGCGCGCGCTTCATTCCGAGATCGGAATGTGCCACTTTGAGCTCGAATGGTTTTAAGCACGATTCGCAATAATTTTGGTCAAGAAAATTTAGTAAATAATTTTTATCATTCCCTCTCACTCGCACTTATGAGATTTTTGTATCTTTTCGCTCGCTTCCACTCATTGCTATGGTAAAAATACGTTTTTCCAACTTATAATTGATATTTTATTAATTTTTTTTGATTTCAAAGAAAGTAGAGTATAAAAAATTCAATAAATACAAGGATGTGCGCATTCGAGCGAAAAGTGGCACATTTCCGAGCGAGGGAGGCAAATGAAGCGCGACGCGGAGCGGCGCGCTTTATTTTCCCGAGATCGGAATGTGCCACTTTGAGCTCGAATGTGCACACTCGGTTTTAAGCACGATTCGCAATCATTTTGGTCGCGAAAATTTAGTAAATAATTGTTATCATTGCCTCTCACTCGCACTTATGAGATTGTCGTATCTTTTCGCTCGCTTCCACTCATTGCTATGGTAAAAATACGTTTTTCGAACATATAATTGATATTTTATTAATTTTTTTTTATTTGAAAGAAAGTTTAGTATAAAAAATTCAATAAATACAAGGATGTGCGCATTCGAGCGAAAAGTGGCACATTTCCGAGCGAGGGAGGCAAATGAAGCGCGACGCGGAGCGGCGCGCTTCATTTTCCCGAGATCGGAATGTGCCACTTTGAGCTCGAATGTGCACACTCGGTTTTAAGCACGATTCGCAATAATTTTGGTCGCGAAAATTTAGTAAATAATTTTTATCATTCCCTCTCGCTCGCACTTATGAGATTTTTGTATCTTTTTGCTCCCTTCCACTCATTGCTATGGTAGATACGTTTTTTGAACATAAAATCGATATTTACGAAATTCAATTAATTTTTTTGTTTTGAAAGAGCGAAAAACAAAATAGAAATATAATAAATACGAAAAATTTGCAAAATTTTTCTAGCGCGCTATTGCTTAAGATCGCGCGATAACGATGGCTCCCAAAAATTTTTCGACTAAAAGATCCGAAAACTAAAATCTTGGAGTTTTAAAATTCTTTTTTTTTAAATTTAATTTCATTTACGATTCATTAAATTCCATCACATTAAAACCAAAAAAAAAGTAATTTAAATTAAATTCTTCAAATATGTAATTATTAAATTTTTTTCTTTAATTAAAAATGCATTTTTGATAAAAAACGTACATTTCGATTTGATTGAAGTTAAAAATTTATTTTTTCAATGAACATTTAAACGATGCGCCACATTTAAAATTTATAAAATCGATCAAATTCAATCTACACGCCCGAGCCCCGATAATCGAGGGTCCACTGTACAATTTCTTTCAACTCCCAAATTAAATATTTTGTTTTTTTTTTTTGACCAAAAACCAACGATAAATCTGCGCCTTCCAACCGAACGATTTCTTCACAATTAGCAATTCAAATGATTCTTTCTCTTTTTCTCGCGAGCAAAAAAAAAATCGAGAGTGTTCGTTCATCGTAAAAATAGACTTCCCAATAAGAAGATACATTCGCAATTTCCGCAATCTAAATTTAAATGTTTATCAATAATAAAAAACGGGTTAAAGTTCGACTTATTTATAAAATCCGTTTCTATAAAAGGAATCTCGGTCGGCTTTTCGAAAACGTCATCGAAAAATCGCGCGCGTTTCCAAGGAAACGACCGGCCTGAGTCAGGCCGTTTTTTTGCATTCTAAAAAAGCGCGAAAAAAATGGCGGCGGGCCGCGGGCCGCGAAACGGGCCGCGGGTCGCCAAACGGGCCGCCCTCTTCGGGCCCGACCGCGCCGCCGAAAAAAAAAATCCGCGCGAAAGAATCGTAGAAACGTCGAAACGTTCGATTAGATAAAAATAAGCAGATAAGAGCATTTGCCGAGTACAACAAGTCCCCACTTCGATGACGTAATCGGAGTATATACATATGTCAGCCTCTGGAGCCGACATTTCCAATGTTTCTCAACATCTGCAGAAACAACCACGTGCACTCGTCCGCTCGGCGCATTCAAATTCTTCTTCGAACGCATTAAATTCGATTCGCTGCCGTCCGGCCGTCCAGAGAAGAGCCAAAAAAAAGTCGAGGATCGAGCGGGCCCGCCGAAAAAAAAAGTGCGACCAGGGCGAAAAATTTGGCAGAGAGCGCGCGCCCCCGACACCCCGAAAACCTAACGGAATTTAAATACCTGCGAAAGTGCGCCCGGTCCGAAAAGAATTCTCGACGAAACGAAGGAGGCCGGTTGCGTCATTTTTTCGCGTTTTAAAAAGTGCGGCCAAGTGCTACCGGGGCCGTCGTTTTCGGTGGTTTTTGTTTTTAAAGTGCTGAGTGCTTGGGACTGAAGATTGCTGATTTGTCTTCTTGTTTTTTGAATTTTTTTAATGTGAGTATTTTTTGTCTTTTTTTAACGTGAAAGTGGAGATTTGTTGTAGAAGGCGGTGGATCGTTTCGATTTTGTATCGATAACCCCTTTGCAGTGGCGCGCGCGGTTTTTTTCGAGCGCGGAAATGTGTTTGTTTTTTTTCGTCTAGTGGTCTTGCGGCCGATTTTTGTTTAATCGCGGTGGGCTGCGGCCCTTATATTTTTTTTTCGAAAGTAAATTAGTTGTTGTGAACGACGCTTAAAGGCGAATTTGAGCGAAAAGTTGCACGTTTTGCTGTTACATTTTATTTAATTTGAATCGTGTAACGGACTGAGTTTTTTTAATTTTTCAATGAGTGGGAGCGAGTGAAAAGATACGAGCATCGCATGTATAAAAGTGAGACAGAAAAACGTAAAAATACGAAATTTGTTGATGTTCTCATTTCTGATATGGCAATGAGTGGGAGAGAGCGAGAAGATACAGAAATCTCGTAAGTGGAAGCGAGAGGGAACGACTATAATTGTTTTTAATCGATTTTAATGAAATTTTTATCTGACAATTAATTTAATGAACCCATTTGATTGTTTTTTAAGTAAATCATGCTGAGAAGCCGAGTGTGCGCATTCGAGCTCAAAGTGGCACATTCCGATCTCGGGAAAATGAAGCGCGCCGCTCCGCGTCGCGCTTCATTTGCCTCCCTCGCTCGGAAATGTGCCACTTTTCGCTCGAATGCGCACATCTTGGTTTAATAGGATTTTTGACAATGATCCTTTGTGTTCAAAACGTTATTCCCGGAATTGTAAATTAAAAAAAAAAAAACGGTAAAGTAAAATGCTAAAAATCGATCGGTTTTTAAAGGAAATCAACCAATTAAAACTAACTACACCCATACCTCGCTTTACGGCCTAGATACGTTCCACGAAACTTGGCCGCAAAGCGAAAAGCCGTATAAGGAATCAATTATTGCGCTTGCGCAAGATTGTCAACATGTGGATATATCGGCATCGAAAAAAAGTTTTTTTTGCCGTTATAGCGAAACATTTTAGGCCGTAAATCGAAAACGTGGCTTATTTGAAGAGAGCCGTTATAGCGAAATGCCGTATAAAGAGCGGCCGTATAGCGAGGTATGGGTGTACAGGTTTTTTTTTTTAATTTTTATATAAGAACGCAACTAGGTTTTCTTTTTGGAAACGGTCATTGGAATTTTGCGGTTTTTTTTCGCTTATCAAAAAGAGAATTGGGGGATTTAAATGATTCAAACGGCGTTCTTTCGCGCGCAATAAAAAAATCGATTTAATTGGCTTAGAATTGAACTACGAATTTATTTAATTTAATTGAAAATGTTCCAATGAGCGGGAGCGAGCGAAAAGATGGCAACTTTACAAGTGTAGAAGTGAGAGAGAACAATTGAAAATTCTACATTTATTATTTTTTATTATGGGAGGGAGTGCGAGGATGCAGTAATCTTATAGGTGCAAGTGAGAGGGAACGATTGTTTTTTGCTTTTCATTCTTTCAATCCGCAAAATTAAATTAAAATTAGTTTAGTTTCGTTGTTTTTTTTTAATGTGAAAAACAGAAGGCTAATGTAAAAATTGTATAAAATGCAAATGTGCACCATTTGGCTTTAAGCACGATTCACAATAAAACTGAAAAAAATGCAATTACATAAAATGCATTTGCCAAAAAAATATATTTAATTCTAATTATAATATTAATGTATAAAAAATGGACCACGTTTGTCTCAAATGAATTGCTTATTTTATTTCCCTCCCCCCTATTTTTTTTTGAATATTTAAAATTAATAAAAACGACGTTAAAAAAATTATTTACAATTTATTTATTGTTTAATTGACAATAATCTCTAAAATAACCTAAAATTTGAAACGATTTTGTTTTCACAATGTGTTACCCCCTAAAACAAAATCGAAATTTAATTTCTAAAGCAAAACAACAAAATAAATGTTGGTACAACCGATTTGTAACAATTCATTTGTCAAAGTGACGTTCTCTAAACTTTTCCAAGTGTTGCCACACGCGCAAATTAAAATTAAAACTTTTACGAAACGACCTGTTTTTTTTCTTTTTAATTTTGTGGCATTTATTTTAGAAAATTTTCGCGTGAAAAGCGATGAGCGGAAGCGAGTGAAAACATTTGAACATTATATGCGTGCAAGTGAGAAAAAACGATTAAAAAACGGCATCCGTTCAAATTTTCATTTTTAATGTTGCAATGAGTGGGAGAGAGCGAAAAGATACAAGAATCCCATAAGTGCGAGTGAGAGGGAACGATTACAATAATCTCAATAACTATTAGTAGCATTTTGAATGTTGCAATGAGTGGGAAAGAGTGAAAAGATACGATGTTCTAATAAGTGCAAGTGAGAGGGAATGATCCAAATTGTTTTTGTTACATTTTAATAAAATTTTTAACTATTAATTCATTTAATGACCAAATTTGATTGATTTTTAAAATTGTTGATTGTGAGTGGTGCTTAAAGCCGTGTGTGCATGTTCGAGCTTTTGTTTTTCAAACCAAAAAAAAAACAATGAACTTAAACCAAATTGAATTATTTGGTTTAAAATAATTTTAATCGTTCTCTCTCACTTTTACTTATGAGTGTTTTGTATTTTTTCACTCTCTCCCACTCATTGAAAAATAAAAAAAACTTTAACTTACGAATTTTTCAAATTAAATTCAATAAATACAAGGATGTGCGCATTCGAGCGAGAAGTGGCACATTTTCGAGCGAGGGAAGCAAATGAAGCGCGACGCGGAGCGGCGCGCTTCATTTTCCCGAGATCGGAAATGTGCCACTTCTCGCTCGAATGTGCACACTCGGTTTTAAGCCCGATTCACAAAAAGAAACTTTAAAAACAATGGTATATATTTATTATATTAATTATTAGTTAAAAATCTTATCAAAAACATTATTGATCATTCCCTCTCACTCGCACTTATTAGAACGTCGTATCTTTTCGCTCTCTCCCACTCATTGCAATATTAAAAACGCGAACTTCCACAATAGATGTGGATTTTTGAATGGATCTCTCACTTGCACACATGTAAAATTGCCATCTTTTTGCTCGCTCCCACTCATTGTAAAAAAAAATTAAATTAAATTAAATCCGTGGCCCCACCCCGCGCCCATTAAACGAATTTTCTCGTCGCGCGCCAAAATCCGCATTTTAAATGATTCACACCCCCCCAATTAATTTTTTTTTTGTTAAGCGAAAAGGAAACCACAAAATTCCAATGACTCTTTCAAAAAGGAAATCCTAGTCGCGTTCTTATATAAAAATTAAACAAAAAAAACCTATAATTACTTAAATAAACTAATTAGTTTTTTTTTTCGTTTGAAGCCGATCTATTTTTAGATTTTGACGAATTTACTGTTTGTTTTTTTTCCTCTCTCTCTTTCCTAAATTAACGATTCCGGCGATCTCGACGCGCTTTCACGTTCGTTTTTTACCTGCGAATCGCGGCGTTGGCGATTTTTTTTTGCCGTTCGCAGGCCAAAGAGCGCGCTCGATCGTTCGCAAAAGCAAAAGCGAAGCCTCCTACGAATCCTACGTCGAACGGGAAACTTTCTACGAGCGCAACAATCGTCCGTTTTCACGTAAAAGGCGACCAGAATTTCGTGAAAGCTGAATTATTATTATTATTATTATTTTCTTGGGATTTTTAAGTTTTTAATTGCTCGTGCGCGGCCGCCAATTATAAATCTTGGGCGCAATTAAAAAATGTCGTAAAACTCAGGAAATTGCGGGCTTCGTTTTTTTCGTTTTTTTTTTATTAATTTATTTCGTTTTTTTTTAATTGTCCCCCAATTTGCGGCCAGAATTTGTTTTATTATGAATAATTTATTGGGGTTTGGGGCCGTACGAAAGACCGTGTTGGGGGGACCATTTGCAATTGTTTCGAAACGTTTTCAATTAATTTGAGGGGTTTTTTTGCAATTTTGAGAATTTTTTGAGTGGCTTTTTTGGATTTTAAATCGCTCCCATTTGTTTCGAAACGTTTTTAGTTCAATTTAATTTTATAAAACGATTTGTTCGTTTGGGGTTTTTAAATTGAAAAAAACCAAATTAGGGATTTTTATTTATTTAAATTAATTTTTAGCCGGTTTTTTTAAATTTTTAAATCGTTATAAAACAATTTGTTGGTTTTTTAAATAAATTAAATTTCTTTTAAGTATTTTATTTTATTTTTTTTTGGTTAGGGGCTCTTTTTTGGGTCACTTGTTTTAGTAATTTTTTGGCGGTATTTATCAATTTTAAGCAAGCTCAAATGTTGTCTAATTTTTTTTTTCGAATTTGAAATAATTGTTATCAGTTCTGAACTGCTTTGTAATTTTTTTAAACATTTTAATTAATCTTAAAACAATGTTTTTTAATTAACAATAATTTAAAAACATTTTTAATTGTTATTAATTAAATTATTTATTGAGGTTTGGGGGCCGTTCGAAAAAACGTGTTGGGGGGACCATTTCAATTGTTTCGAAACGTTTTCAATTAATTTAAGGGTTTTTTTGCAATTTTGAGAATTTTTTGATTTTTTTTTAAATTTAAATCGCTCCGATTCGTTTCGAAACGTTTTTAGTTCAATTTAATTTTATAAAACGATTTGTTTGTTTGGGGATTTTTTTTAAATTGTAAAAAACCAAATTAGGGATATTTATTTATTTTAATTAATTTTTAACTGGCTTTTTTAAAATTTTTAAATCGTTATAAAACAATTTGTTGATTTTTTAAATAAATTAAATTCGTTTTAAGAATTTTATTTTTTTTTTTTGGTTAGGGGCCCTCTTTTGGGTCTTTTATGAATTTTTTAGTAAAACCAAAATCGGTTCGAAATTAATTTAAATTAATTTTAAATAAATAAAGTAAAAACGTTTTAAATTCGATTTTCTCGTTTTAAGTTGTTTTTTTTGTCATTTTGAAATGATTTAAATTAGTGTTAAAATCGCTTTTGTAGTTGTAAAACCGTTTTCGGTTACTTTTTGCAATTTCGATCTAATTCGATCAATTTTTGTCGATTTTAATCGAACTCAAATTCTTCGAAATCTTTCAAAAATTAAAATTTAGCCCCTCCAACGCAATACGAATTTGTTTTAGTAATTTTTTGATTTTAAGCAAGCCCAAATTTTGTCTATTTTTTTTCGAATTTGAAATAAATGTAATCTGTTCTGAACTGCTATTCAATTTTTTTAAACATTTCTATTGGTCTTAAAACAATGTTTTTTTAATTAAAAATAATTTAAAAACATTTTTAATCGTTATTAATTAATATTTATCAGTAAAAAAAAATAAATAGCGAAAGTGAGAAAGAATTATGTAAAAAGTCCCACATTGATTTTTAATACTTATTTTTAATATTCCAATGAGTGGGAGAGAGCGAGAAGATACAACAATTTTATAAGTGCGAGAGAGAGGGAACGATTAAAATTAGTTTTTTAGGAATTGTAGCGAAATTTTTATACAAGAATTAATTTAACGAATACATTCGATCGTTTTTGAAGTAGATTGTTGTGAATCGCGCTTAAAGCCGAGTGTGCGCATTCGAGCTCGAAGTGGCACATTTCCGATCTCGGGAAAATGAAGCGCGCCGCTCCGCGTCGCGCTTCATTTGCTTCCCTCGCTCGAAAATGTGCCACTTCTCACTCGAACGCGCACATCCTCGTTTGCATCGATTTATTAACAAAAACTACCCAAAAAATCAATCCGGCTGAATCACCAATGCGCTTAAATCAATTCTAAACATCGAAACAATGCGCATGCGCCGCAAACCTTCGTCACGAACCAGTCTAGCCCTCAGTCAAAACCGCATCAAAATCCCTACAGTGGCTTCTCAGATTGACCGTCACAGATAGACCGGACGACAGAAAAACGGGCCGGGGGACTTTAATTTATTTGTACTAATTCTTTAAATTCTTTAAACAAAAACCAATTTAGCCACTTTTAAGATTATTGGTCGATTTTAAACCGCTTCGAATCCATTTTAAGTCGCTTTAAATTAATTTCGAAGACTTCGAATTTCGAATCGACTTTTATACAATTTAAAACCGCTTTTATTTGTTTTTAATTAATACTTATTATCGACCATTGCAAAGCAATTTAAAGCCACCTTTGCCCGTTTCAAATTAAAAATTAAAAAAATATTTTCGAACGCCACAAAACGAGAATTGCGGTTGCGAAAAAGATCTCACAATTGTTTTCTTTTTTTTTCTAAAATTTATTTCTAATTAATTACTAATAAAAACGTGACGTATTACAATTAAACTTGAGTGATCTTGAAAGGTTATTGATACATAAATAATTCATATATTTAATCGTCGGTAATTAAAATGTACGACTTTCCCCCCACCGCCCGACCAATTTAAACTAATTACGAGCGAATTCGCGTTTCTCTCTCTCTTTCGGCCGAAAGCGCGCTTTTCTTCGCAAAAATTAACGCGATCGAAGAAGAAAAAAAGCGGTCTCGTTCCTCTATTTTTAGAATTCGATTCGAAAAAAAGAGCGCGCGACGGGGCGCGAGGGGGCACCCGGAGCAAGAAAGTGCAATTGCGTAGCGGCGGATCGACTTAGGAAAAAAAAGACGAGCGTTACTCAATTAATTCGGAGTTGCGCAAAAATAGTGGCGCGCGGTTTTTGACTTCGGCGGCGGCGGCGGCGCTTCGCAAAATTCGCAAAAACTAGAAAAAGTCGGTCTAGACTCGATAAATAATCGGATTTTCGCAAAGTGCATGTTTCTTGGCTTCGAGACTCGAATTTGATTTTTTTTTTTTAGAATTTAAATTTAATTTGATTTAATTTATTTTTCCGCTACCGTCGAAATAAATTTGGACTTACCCCAATTCAAAAATAGTGTGTATGTGTGTGTGCGTCTGTGTGTGTACATGTCTTGTTTGTTGTTTTTTATTGGTCCGCTAACAGTTTAATTTCTGTTTTTCTTTTTGTGCAAAGTGCGATTGCTTTTCTATCTTTCTCTCCCGTTTTTTTTTAATATAGCAACAACACCCACGTTTGTGCGATTTTTTCTTCTATTAGCCTTGCCGGGGGATCGTATTTCTTGGGTATCGAATACGCACCAATCAATAAGCGCCTTTGGACATCAAAAAATTACTCGAGAGGAATCCTTCAGGATCGAATATTTGCTTTAGTTTTTAATCTTTTCGATAAGCGAGCCGTGTGTAACCAAGGGCTTTTTATTGTTTTTTAAAAAACGGGACGAAGATTTTAATCGCTTTTCTAGAAATCCGGACGAACGCGATGCCATCTATGAATAACGACCGAAATTAATTTTATTATGTAAATTAATAATTTGGGACTTTTTCGTTTTAATTTGCCAAGAAAATAATTCGAACATTTAAAGTGCAATTTTAACATTTTTTTTGGTCGGGGTAGCCATAGCAACGCGCTCAAAATTTTGAAAATTAAAACATTAATTGTGATTTAAAAAACAAATTTTAAATTTTAAGGGCTAGTTTCTTTAATGCGTGACCATAGCGACCAGGCCCAATTTTTATTTTTTAAATTAAAAAGTTGGCCTTTTATTGTTTTTAAAATAAGTTGGAAATACAATAATCGTCTCCCAAAAACTGATAAAATTAATTATATTAAATTAAGGCGTAACCATAACAACCGACTTGTATAATTTTTGGTTTTTTGCTTTTGCTATGGGTTATGAATAAAAAAAAATTAATTGTAGAGACGAACGAAATAGCGTGAGTTACTATGACGTGTAACCATAGCAACAAAACCTAAAATACACCTTTGGCAAATACAAAAATTATCTTTTTTTATTTATTTCAAAATTGTTTAAATATAATTTAATTAAATCCCTAATAATTAATTTTTCGGAAGTAACTATAGCAACCGACTAAAAAGTCTAATTAATTTAAAATTTAGAAAAAAAATTGTTTTGATTGTATAATCAGTCGGAAATAGAACAATTAACACCCTAATATGCAATATCAAGCACTAGCAATATTGCTTTGTTATTTCCAGGCGTAACCATAGCAACTAGATGATAGAACGTTTTTTAATTTCAAAATGAAGTTCTCAATTTTTATTCGAATTAGAATTAGAATTTGAAAAATTTTGGAGAACCCCATTTTTAACGATTAACAGAAGAGCTTAAATTTTTGTTAACATATCACCATAGTAACCAAGCCAAATTAATAATGTGCCAAACCAGCGATTCTTTTCTTCTCTTCGATTTAAAAAATCAAAATTTTTTAACCCTAATTTGTCCCGTAACCATAGCAACAAAAAAAAGTGTTCGAACAATTTATTTGCATTCAAACAATTAAATCCCTCAAAACACAACAACGAAAACCCCCAAAATCGTTTAAATTGTTTTGACGCGCGACCATAGCCAACCTTCCAAACAAAAAAAAAAATGAAACGTAACTGTACGGGCCTCTTCAAAGCTGCGTACTTTTTCGAATCGATTTAAGAACTCCGTTCCCAAAATAAATGTTTCGCATAAATCCGTCCGCGCTTGAATTTTCTCGAAAAATCGCAAAATTAGCGGCCGGGCGACGATTTCCAGTAAATGGGGCATGGAAAGTTTTACAGTTACTCTTTATTATGTGTCGACGATAGTTTGATAGTGTCGTTGTCGACCATCTGGACGTATCTGGTCGTCAGAAAAAGAGATATTGGACGCGTGACCAACTGTGTAGGCAGCGAAAAGCCAGCGCCGAGCAGTCTGCCAAGCTTGCCCCCGTACAATAACGGTTTTTTCAATTTTGCGCGTGTGGTAACACTGGCACAAATGACAGATCGATTAACGGATTTTTGCGGCCGCGGATCTACGATTTTTCAGAGCCGGGGCTAAAACTTGTCAATGGCATTCCATCCTCCGCCCCTCCAAACTGGTGCCCATTTTTTTTTTCAATTTGAAATAAATGGAATTCGTTTTAAACTGCTTTACAATTTTTTTTAAACACTTATCGATCTTGTAACGATATTTTTTAATGAAAAACAATTTAAATTCTTAGGACAGACTGAAGTTAGCCACTTTTAGTCGATTTTAATACACTTCACATCATTTTAAGTCGCGTCAAATTTCTTTCAAATTTTGCTTCGATTTTTGATCATTTTTATACAATTTAAAACCATTTTTATTTGTGATTAATTAATATTTGTTAATATCTATTTGGTTTAACTTAAAATACATGAGATTAAGTTTCTTTTAATTTTTCAATGAGTGGGAGTGAGTGAAAAGATACAACAATTACATAAGTGAAACTGAGACAGAACTATATAAAAAATCGACATTCAATTAAGTACTTATTTTTAATATTGCAATGAGTGGAACAAAGCGAGAAGATACAACGATCTCGTGAGTGCGAGAGAGAGGGAACGATGTAAATGGTTTTTTATCATGTTTTGATGAGTTGTTCAACTAAAATTAATTTAATGAACGCATTCGATTGTTTTTAAAGTTTTTTTTCTGTGTATTGGACTTAAAACCGAGTGTGCACGTTCGAGTTCGAAGTGGCACATTTCCGATCTCGGGAAAATGAAGCGCGCCGCTCCGCGTCGCGCTTCATTTGCCTCCCTCGCTCGGAAATGTGCCACTTCTCACTCGAACGCGCACATCCTCGTGTTTAGTGAATTTTAATCTGAAATACGCAATATATTTGCTTTTTCATTTTCAATGAGTGGGAGTGAGTGAAAAGATACAAGAATTCCTTAAGTGCAAGTGAGAGGGAATGATCAAAATGGTCCCAATTGGTACTACTAACATTTTTTAACTAATAATAATAATTAATGGTATGAAGATAGACCAGCGGTCGGCAACTTGTGGCTCCGGAGCCACATGCGGCTCTTTTAGAAAATTTTGTGACTTTCTGAATATTAAATATTTTTGTATAAAACGATCCCATTTTTTTTTAGTGGCTCTTCCATGTTTTTGGTTTTTCTTGTCAATATAGATTTGGCTCTTTGTCACCGAAAGGTTGCCGACTTCTGACATAGACCATTGTTTTTAAAGTTTTTTTTATGAATCAGGCTTAAAACCGATTGGCTTCTAACAAAAAAAAAACTAATTAGTTTATTTATGTAATTATAGGTTTTTTTGTATATTTTTTACATAAGAACGCGACTAGGATTTCCTTTTTGAAATTTTTTGGAATTTTGTGGTTTTCTTTTCGCTTAACAAAAAAAAATATAAATTAGGGGGGTTTGCATGACTTAAAATGCGGATTTTGGCGCGCAAGCAGAAAATTCGTTTAATGGGCGCGGGGTGGGACCACGGATTTAATTTAATTTAACTTATTTAGCATTTTTTAACGAATTCTTTTTTTGCATTTTTTATCTAGGGCTTATTTTCGGAGAATGTCTTATTTTCGGAAAAAGACGGTAGTAATTAATATAATGAATATATTCGATTGTTTGGTGAATTTAAATTTAAAATACGCAAAATAAAATAATTTTTATTTTTCAATGAGTGGAAGTGAGTGAAGAGATACAAGAATCCCTTAATTTCAGTGAGAGGAATGATAAAATGTCTAATTTATATTTTTATTTAACATTATTTAACTTTTATGAATCATTTTCTTAAATACGAGTATTGGGAAGCAACATTTGATTATTATCTATAATAAATCAACAGCATTTTTTAACGAATTTTTTTCATTCTTTATCTAGTGGCTATTTTCGGAAGTCTCGGAAAAGACAGTAGTACTTAATAATGAATATATTAGATTGTTTGGTGAATTTAAATTTAAAATACGCAAAATAAAATAATTTTTATTTTTCAATGAGTGGAAGTGAGTGAAGAGATACAAGAATCCCTTAAGTGCAAGTGAGAGGGAATGATAAAAATGGTCTCAATAAGTATTAGTAACATTTTTTAACTTTTAATTAACTTTTTTTAAAGCTTTTTTTTGTGAATCAGGCTTAAAACCGAGTGTGCACGTTCGAGCTCAAAGTGGCACATTCCGATCTCGGGAAAATGAAGCGCACCGCTCCCCTCGCCTTCATTTCCCCCCTCGAAAATGTGCCACTTCTCACTCGAACGCGCACATCTTCGCATTTAACGACTTTTAATTGGAAAAACGCAATATATTTGTTTTTTCATTTATCAATGAGTGGGAGTGAGTGAAAAGATACACAATTCCCTTAAGTGCGAGAGAGAGGGAATGATAAAAATGGTCTCAATAGGTATTAGTAACATTTTTTAACTAATAATTCATTTTATGAATATATACAATTGTTTTAACGGTTCTTTTTGTGAATCAGGCTTAAACCGAGCGTGCACGTTCGAGCTCAAGTGGCACATTCCGATCTCGGAAAATGAAGCGCCCGCTCCGCGTCGCGCTTCATTTGCCTCCTCGCTCGGAAATGTGCCACTTCTCACTCGAACGCGCACATCTTCGCATTTAGCGCATTTTAATTGGAAAAACGCAATATATTTGTTTTTTCATTTATCAATGAGTGGGAGTGAGTGAAAAGATACAAAATTCCCTTAAGTGCAAGTGAGAGGGAATGATAAAAATGGTCTCAATAGGTATTAGTAACATTTTTTAACTAATAATTCATTTTATGAATATATACAATTGTTTTTAACGGTTCTTTTTGTGAATCAGGCTTAATACCGAGGGTGCACGTTCGAGCTCAAAGTGGCACATTCCGATCTCGGGAAAATGAAGCGCACCGCTCCGCGTCGCGCTTCATTTGCCTCCCTCGCTCGAAAATGTGCCACTTCTCACTCGAACGCGCACATCTTCGCATTTAACGACTTTTAATTGGAAAAACGCAATATATTTGTTTTTTCATTTATCAATGAGTGGGAGTGAGTGAAAAGATACAAAATTCCCTTAAGTGCAAGTGAGAGGGAATGATAAAAATGGTCTCAATCGGTATTAGTAACATTTTTAACTAATAATTCATTTTATGAATATATACAATTGTTTTTAACGGTTCTTTTTGTGAATCAGGCTTAATACCGAGTGTGCACGTTCGAGCTCGAAGTGGCACATTCCGATCTCGGGAAAATGAAGCGCGCCGCTCCGCGTCGCGCTTCATTTGCCTCCCTCGCTCGGAAATGTGCCACTTCTCACTCGAACGCGCACATCTTCGCATTTAGCGCATTTTAATTTGAAAAACGCAATATATTTGTTTTTTCATTTATCAATGAGTGGGAGTGAGTGAAAAGATACAAAATTCCCTTAAGTGCAAGTGAGAGGGAATGATAAAAATGGTCTCAATCGGTATTAGTAACATTTTTAACTAATAATTCATTTTATGAATATATACAATTGTTTTTAACGGTTCTTTTTGTGAATCAGGCTTAATACCGAGTGTGCACGTTCGAGCTCGAAGTGGCACATTCCGATCTCGGGAAAATGAAGCGCGCCGCTCCGCGTCGCGCTTCATTTGCCTCCCTCGCTCGGAAATGTGCCACTTCTCACTCGAACGCGCACATCTTCGCATTTAGCGACTTTTAATTAAAAACGCAATATATTTGTTTCATTTATCAATGAGTGGGAGTGAGTGAAAAGATACAAAATTCCCTTAAGTGCAAGTGAGAGGAATGATAAAAATGGTCTCAATCGGTATTAGTAACATTTTTAACTAATAATTCATTTTATGAATATATACAATTGTTTTAACGGTTCTTTTGTGAATCAGGCTTAATACCGAGTGTGCACGTTCGAGCTCGAAGTGGCACATTCCGATCTCGGAAAATGAAGCGCGCCGCTCCGCGTCGCGCTTCATTTGCCTCCTCGCTCGGAAATGTGCCACTTCTCACTCGAACGCGCACATCTTCGCATTTAGCGATTTTAATTAAAAACGCAAAATAAACGATATTAAACGTGACCAATGGGGGTAGGAGTGAAAAGCAAATTCCCTTAGCAGTGCCCAAATGAGAGGTACAACAACCGGCCTTTAAAGGGAAAACTTGTTAACAATAATTCATTTAAATATATACAATCCGAAAGGATTTTTTAGTGAACACAAACATGCCGTTTGAAAACATTCCCTCAGCGCGCCACTCCCTCGCCGTTTATTTTCAGCGCGGAAAAAGTGCCAATTTCCGAACCGCGCACCAATTCTTCGTTTCGTGCGACCCTTTTTAAATTAAAATACGAAAAAAAACGTATTAAAGGGAAATTTTAATCGACAAGCGAGGCCAGGTCTGGGCGAGCCGCTTCGTACAACAAACCGGGATTAAACAAATGCTGGTTGGTGGTCTTTCCAAAAGGAACAAACCCTCCGACGCGATTTTAGAAAAAACAGTCCCTTCGTAAAACCCCTCGCACAATTCCCCTCCGGGCGTTTCCCAACCACCCAATTTCCCAGCGTACGATCTTCCTCTTTCCTTCGAAGAAGAAGAATGGTCAAAACGCAAACGGGGGGCCCATTCGGTCGGCGCTCGTTGACAAGCTTTACGGGCTTTGAGGAATGCCCCGGCGATTATGCACATGTTTAAAAAATCAATTCCTGGTTTCCTCCCAAGACGTCTTTATCTTTCCCAAAAAGGATGGCCCGCGGGCCGAACGGTCCCCCATTAATTTTCAAATTTCCGGGGACAGAAAAAATTTTGGGAGCGAAGCGAGAAGGCCGCACCCATACCCTTTATTCAAGATGGGGGGAGCCATCGGATCGACCCCCGGGAACGAAAATTTATATTTTACGAACGAACGAACAAAAAAAAAACATTCGATAAGGCGTTATCGCGCCAGCGTTCTATTTAAGGAAATTACGGTATGAATGTGTGTTTATTATTAATTTTCGAACTTCTACCGTCAATAAAAATATTATTGGACAATGATGTTTATTTTTAAAAATCTAGGTTTTTGCGTAATTTTCGAAGGAAAGCGTCTTGATGTGTACGCGCGGGTCAGCGCGATAACTTTTTTTTTTCGTTTCGATTTTTTAATTGAGAAAAAATTACGTGCGCACTTAACATCCATCTTCTTTTATCTGACATCTGACGATTGTGAAATGGGACGAATGCATCACTTATCTCGGATCTTCGATTGGCCCGCGGGCGGAAAAGTAGGGCCCTAGCTCATGTAAATTGTCAGCGCTTGTCAACCGTTTTTGTTTTAGATAATAGTTACGTATTAGTACGCATGTGCTCATTAAAACAGGGTTTCTCAAAATGTGGTTCGCGATTTTCAAAAAATATTACATTATAAGGGGTCATCCATATATTACGTCATTTTTTTAATTGTTAGACCCCTCCCTCTCACATTTTGATTGAACTCTTTCCTGATCAGTGGCGTCACACCGTGACACCCACCTATACGTTAATAATTGGTAGAAATTTTTTTTTTAACAAATGAATTATATTCAATTACAGTTACATTTAAAAATAATGTATTAGTTGCTATAGTAACATCGGTAAAACAAAAAAAGTATTTGACCACCGATCCCATGGACCAAAAAAAAAATGTTTTTGAAAAATTTGACCTTGTAACATAACCATATTTAAAATCCCCCGGATCTCCATTGCACATTTTGTCACAAAGGCCATAGGGGGGGCCATGGTAAAAATGCCTTTTGTAAATAGCTTAATGATATTCTATGGATATGTAGACACTATATAAATATAAAGATCCTGAAAAAATTTTAGACCTTAATCTATATAGGTTTCTTCAAAAAGTCTAAATAAGTAAAAATTGGAAAATAATTTTTTTCTTTGGATTGAGTGAATCAATTATTTTGAAAATTTAGTATATTATGCAGGCGATAGAAAGCTTTTACGGACACTGTTAAAAATCGAGAGCGTAAATTTCTCGTTGCTCTGGGGAACAAAAAAAGTAGAGAGTGTTGTTGTTATTAATTTGAGAGTTAGTTACCGTTTTTTGGTGAATAAAGTAAAAAGCGTGAAGTGCCCCGTTTATTTTGTGTTCTATGTTAATGAAACAACCCTTCTTGCAGTTCTAGAAGACAACACAACGAACTTGCCCCCTGAAACGCCATAATTAGAGCCCACGAGCGTACATCCTTGAGCACCCCTGTGTGCTGAACAGCCTTTAATGAATGCCTTTGAACAACTTGAGCGAAAACCAGTTCAGCACCCTGCGTGCTGAACAGCCTTTAATGAAAGCTAACCAGTTCAGCACCCTGCGTGCTGAACATCCGTTAATGAACTTCCCAGTTCAGCACCCCTGCGTGCTGAACAGCCTTTAATGAACGCTAACCAGTTCAGCACCCCTGCGTGCTGAACATCCGTTAATAACACTTACCAGTTCAGCACCCTGCGTGCTGAACAGCCGTTATAATTTGACATTATTCGCTTCTTTGACCTTAACTTAGAACCTATTTCTAGACCCTTGGTCTAAAACCTCTAAAGTGATTAATCTATTTTAACACTTTTTCTCTATTTCACTCAATTTTTGAAAACTTGTTATTCAATGAGCCATAAGAAAGCTATTTCTTTGGACCTAATGACACATTTTTACAATCCAAATTCTACTGATCAACAAAATTATTTTTTTCTTACCTTACAATTTTTTAGATACTTTAGAGTCACAAATTATGATTCTTATATTTTTTCATTTTTAATAAGACCTTATATCATCAAACAAAATTTTCTTATTACCCTATTTAAAAAATATATTTTTATTATAATACAAATTTTAACAAATTATGTAAATAACTACAAATTATACTATTATTATTACAGAAATAATACGCTGAAATATAATTTTAATAAAGTTAAGTTACAAATTATTTCAAATTATATTTTTATTAAATTCTAATAGGCCTTATATTTCATTGTAACAACAATTTTTTTTAATATTCTAATATAAGAGCTTTATTTCCGCGTATTATTTATGTAATAATAATAGTATAATTTGTAATTATTTAGGTAGAATTTGCTGAAAAATTCGATTGGTTAGTAATAAAAATAGTTTTTATTTTTTTTAACTATGGCGTACCATTAAGAAAATTTTGAAAAAATTCTGAGTGATTATAGGTCTTTTAAGAAATGTAAAAATGATAGAATCACAATTTTGCTCAAAAAGTATCATAATAAAAATTGAAATATTTAGAAAAAATAATTTTTTTGATCATCGATTTATTAAGCTAAAAATTAGTCCATGGTGTCCGTAAAAGTTTTCTATCGCCTGCATAATATACTAAATTTTTAAAATAATCGGTTCACTCAATCCGAAAAAAAAATTATTTTCTAATTTTTACTTATTTAGACTTCTTGAAGGGGCCGCTATAGATTAAGGTCTACAATTTTCAGGATCTTTATATTTCTATAGTATCTACATATCCATAAAATATCATTAAGATATTCACAAAAGGCATTTTTACCATGCTTATTCCCCTATGGCCTTTGTGATGTCCCCCTCCCCGCCCCTTGATGTCTGACGTAATTTATGAATGGGCCCTAAAGGCTGAATTGAGGTATCGGGTGACTGATGAACTCGGCGATTGCCCCTCACCCCTAGGAAAACTCGATTGCTACGCCAATGGTGCCCGGTTAGAAAAAGTTTGGGAAACGCTGTATTAAAATTTTATGTTTCAACAGATGCTATAAAACTAACCTTAAATTGCTTGTTTTATGGTTTTGTAAAAAAATATCTATTTAAAAAATAATTAATCGACATCTTTTTTGCAAAAAAAATATTAATCAGAGCGCTTGATCGCTTTTTGACTGGAAAGCGTAATTTGTAACATTTCAGAAGAGACAATATTGTGTTTTAAAGAAAATATAGAATTTTACTCATTGTGTAAGAACTTCGGCCATTTAAAAAAAAAACGGAAGTATTTCTGAAACACTCTGTATAAAGTTTTTTTGATTTTTACATCTAATATTAATATCCGGAGAGATCTCGTATATAATAATTTAAAAAAAAACATTGCTTTTATTTAAATAAAAAAAATATATATAAAAGTACTTTTTTTATTTTATAATGAGTGGAAGTGAGTGAAAAGATACAATCGTCGCATGCGTACGAGTGAGATAGAGCGAGCAATTTATTCATTGTCGATTAATAAACGCTTTTCAACACGTCCGCTGCCGCGTTATGTAATCGGTCGAAAAATAAACACATTCACCACGCACTAGCGCGTAATCGGCACAAGCGCCATTAAAAATCATTTTAAAAAGAAGTAACGTGGGAGAGAGAGCGAGAGAGAGCGGTGCCACAAAAATCATGGACCAAAAAATAATACACATTATAAAACAGTCATCCATGTGTTTGTTTAGGTTACTAAGACAACGAATTCTTTGAAACAATCTACTTAACATCTTACCAAACTAACAAAAAAAAAACAATTGTATGAGTAGCGCTTGGGAAGGCCACAACTTCTTGAAATTTACAAAAAAAAAATATATAAGTGGTTCAATGCGTCAGAATCTGATTCATTGCGTACCTCGCCCCCGGGGGGCTCTTTCACCATTTTACGCAGTTCGAACGCCGATCTTTTGCCGCTCCTTCGATTTACGCACAAAAAACCTACTAATCGGCGCAATTAAAAAAATCGAATAATTTTTGCGCGCAAAAAAATCGAATAATTTTTGCGCGCAAAAAAATTGAATTTTTTTTTGCTAAACACGAATTAAATTGCGTTGTTTAAAACGAAAGATCAGTAGCGCACATAGGGCTTAATTTTAATATTATTAATTATTTTTTTCCAGGCTTAAAAATTTTTTGGGGGGCCGGGGGGCTGATTAAACTCTTCGGTGCGCCCCGGGCGCGTTTTTTTCGATTAATTTCGAGATTAAAAAAATTTTAAATTTCCAAGGGCTGCGGGGCTTTGTTTTTCGGAGCGACGAAAGAAGAAGAAGGACGTCGAGAAAGAAATAGGAACAGAAGCGTCAGATTTAAAAATAAAACGCGTAATCAGTGTATTTTGATGTGTATTAATGATGTTTTTTCGAGTGTGTGCGATCGGTCTATCGAAAATTGATAAAAAAGGTTATTAAAGTTTATAAAAAGGGGCGAAGACAGCGCTGCAAAATGGTCGTCTCGAAATAATTTATGTAAAAGAGTAGTAAAGGTTATCGCGAGCAATTAGTATTAATGTTAAGAATATCGCCATTAAAGCGATTAAAACGAAGTATTTCTCGTTTTGAAACGCGCACGTTTGTATATTTAGAAACGTTACAAGAAATTATAGAAATATTACAGAAATCGTAGAAAAACTGGTTGGTACGTTGTTGAACATTTAATATCCACTTTATTTAGTCTTTTTCTCCTTTATTGCACACCTGTTGTGCGGTCTAAGAGAACGGCCATCCACGGTACGTGCGCCAGCGGCGCGCCGTACGTTTTCTCGAGGGGGGCACTGCGCTCGCTTTGCAAGTTTATTTGTATTTAATTATGGAGGCCTTTTTTTATTTTAATTTTTGTTAAAAATTTTTAATTAGCGGGAGTGAGTGAGAAGATACAACATTTGCATAAGTGGGAGTGAGAGGGAATGATTATGATTTTTTTTTAATTTTTAAGTAACAACTTATATAATAAAGAGATTGGGTTGATTGTTGTGAACGGTGCTTAAGGCCGAGTGCGCACGTTCGAGTTGAAGTGGCACATTTCCGATCTCGGGAAAATGAAGCGCGCCGCTCCGCGTCGCGCTTCATTTGCCTCCCTCGCTCGAAAATGTGCCACTTCTCACTCGAACGTGCGCATCCTCGTGTTTAATGAATTTTAATTTAAATTACCCAACATATTTTTTTTTATTTTTCAATAAGTGGGAGTGAGTGAAAAGATACAAGAAACCCATAAGTGGAAGTGAGAGGGAACGAGCAAAATTGTCTCAATAAGTATTAACTAATAATTAATTTTATGAACGCATTCAATTGTTTTTTAAAATTGATTATTTGATACTTTTTGCAATTTCGATCTAATTCGATCAATTTTTATCAATTTTAATCGATCTCAAATTCTTGGAAATCCTTCAAAAATAAAAATGCAATACGACTTTGCAAGTCCAAATTTTGTCTAATTTTTTTTTTCGAATTTGAAATAAATGTAATCAGTTCTGAATTGCTTTGTAATTTTTTTAAACATTTCTATTGATCTTAGAACAATTTTTTTTAATTAACAATAATTTAAACCCATTTTTAATTGTTATTAATTAAATAATTTATTGAAATTTGGGGCCGTACGAAAAAACGTGTTGGGGGGACCATTTCAATTGTTTCGAAACGTTTTCAATTAATTTAAGGGTTTTTTTTGCAATTTTGAGCATTTTTTGAGTGACTTTTTTTTTGTTTTAAATCGCTCCGATTTGTTTCAAAACGTTTTTAGTTTAATTTAATTTTATAAAACGATTTGTGCGTTAGGGGATTTATTTTAAATTGTAAAAAATTAAATTAGGGATATTTATTTATTTTAATTAATTTTTAGTTATTTTCTTTTAAATTTTTAAAACGTTACAAAACAATTTGTTGATTTGTTAAATAAACTAAATTTGTTTTAATGAGTGGGAGTGAGTGAGAAGATACAACATTTGCATAAGTGGGAGTGAGAGGGAATGATTATGATTTTTTTTTAATTTTTAAGTAACAACTTATATAATAAAAAGATTGGGTTGATTGTTGTGAACGGTGCTTAAGCCCGAATGCGCACGTTCGAGTTCGAAGTGGCACATTTCCGATCTCGGGAAAATGAAGCGCGCCGCTCCGCGTCGCGCTTCATTTGCCTCCCTCGCTCGAAAATGTGCCACTTCTCACTCGAACGTGCACATCTTTGTTCCACTGAATTTTTTTAAATCGTATCCAACTTTAAAAACAATCGAATATGAATTAAGGAGGTTGAGGTGGAATAGTTTCGACCAAAAATTTGGAATTTTGTCATTCAGAAATGCTTTGTATTAAATGATTAAAAATCATTATAAGATTAACTTCAATTTTTTTATAAAAATCTTTCAAAAAATTAAAAATATATTATTTTGAGAAAAAGAAAATTAAAGACAAAAAATCCTAAAAGTTAAATTGTACTAAGTAGTACAAAATTTTTAATAAATGGTTTAAATTTTTCTCATTAAATATTTTTCAATTAATTCAATTTTTTATAAAAATCTTTCAAATTTTTTTAAAGTCCACAAATATTAATTTAAAAAATCTATCGAGTTATCGAAGTTCAACTGTATCATTCAATTAAATGAAGATTATTGGAATTTGTTCGGAACCCCACTAAAGCCGGCAATCTAATGGTAAGCCTAATCAGACAAACAAAACAAAGTGATACTAACCTCAAAAAAAAAACAAATGTACAGTTTTTTGAAAAGCAAAAGCAGAAATCCCAAAAGTTAAATTGTAACAAGTATTACAAAATTTTTAATAAATGCCTTAAATTTTTCTCATTAAATATTTAATTGATTTCAATTCAATTCAATTTTTTTTATAAAAATTTGTTATACAATTTTAAAGTCCTCAAAACTCAATTAAAAAAAAATCCATCGAGTTATCGAAGTTCAACTGTATTACTCAATTAAATGGAGATTATTTGAATTGGTTCGGAACCCCACTAAAGCCCAAACCAAGTTCAATTAAGCAAACAAAACAAAGTGATACCAACCTCACAAAAAAATTAGAAGCAGAAATCCCCAAAAGTTAAATTGTACCAAGTATTATAAATTTTTAAAAAAATGCTTTAAATTTTTTTTATTAAATATTGAATTTTTTTCAATTAATTCAATTTTTTTTATAAAAACCTTTGTTATACAATTTTAAATTCCTCAAAACTCAATTTAAAAAAAATCTATCGAGTTATCGAAATTCGACTGTATCATTCAATTAAATGCAGAATTATTTGAATTGGTTCGGAACCCCATAAAGCTCAAACCAAGTTCAATCAAGCAAACCAAAACAAAATAACAACCTCAAAAAAAAATTAGAAGCAGAAATTCCCAAAAGTTAAATTGTACCAAGTAGGTAGTACAAATTTTTAATAAATGGCTTAAATTTGTCTCATTAAATATTGATTTTTTTTCAATCAATTTAATTTTTTTTATAAAATCTTTGTTATACAATTTTAAAGTCTTCAAAACTTTATTTAAAAAAAATCCATCGAGTTATCGAAGTTCAACTGTATGATTCAATTAAATGGAGATTATTCGAATTGGTTTGGAACCCCACTAAAATCGGTAATATAAGCTTAATCAGGCAAACAAATCAAAGTGATACCAAGCTTAAAAAAAAATTAAAAGCAGAAATCCCCAAAAGTTAAATTTTACCAAGTATTACAAATTTTTTAATAAATGCCTTTTCCCCAGATCAAAATGTACCCCTTTGAGCTCGAATGTGCACAATCGGCTTCTCAACACGATTTATTTAAAAAACAATCAAATGGGTTCATTAAATATTATAATAAACAATTGTTTATTAAAAACGACAAACCTATAATAGGAAAACGTCGGATAAGAAGAAGAATTGTTTATTATAATATTGCACTAAAACCATTTCAATCATTCCCTCTCACTTGCACTTATTAATATATCGTATCTTTTCGCTCTCTCCCACTCATCACAATATTACAAATGGGAAAGGTTGTATTGGTTTTCCAAATTGTTCTCTCACTCGCATACATGTAATGTCCATATCTTCCCACTCACTCGCACTCATTAAAAAAAAAATATTTATTCTAAATGAAACTAACAAATCGGCAGCGGCGCACCCTAAACCCCAATTTTTCCTTCGCAAAGAAACTCACCGCCCCCCCGCCACTTATCTTCCGCAAAGCCCGCTTTTAGCAAAAACAGATGCGGCCCGATTTTCCCGCGCCGATCCGGCAAAATGACAGCCGATCCGCAAAATTGAGATACATCTCGTAGCAGCGGGCAGCCTTCGGCCATCGACGGCCTTGCTTTAATGAAAAAGCGCAAATTGTAAAAGAACCACCGCGAACGGCCACACAACGAGATCGGATTACCTCCGGCCGCGGATTTCTTATTCTTTTTAATAAGCCAACTTTTCTCACCCGCGACCAACATCGGAGAGCGCCTTCCGTAAAAATGCAACCCACTTTTTATTTTTCCAGGCCTGTGCCATTACAAAACCGCACTTCGAGTTCCCACGCCGCGAAAGCGAGGTGTTATTCGTCTGCATCTGCTAAATCTTCTTCTTCTTCTTCTTCTTCGAAGCTTGTTAGAGACATGTCCGGTGGTCTTCTGCCTCTTCCGAAGCCGCGATGAAGTCATAACTCTACTTTTTGTTCGCCTCGAGAGGACTGTCATTATGGACCATCATTTATTCTTTAACAAGCCGCTTTTCAGACTTCTCCTTCATCATCCTTTTGACCCATCGCTAAAAAAACGTCTTCTTCTTCTTCTTCTTATTTTTAATCTTCCTGCTCGGCGCAGAAGACGTCTTCTCTGACGTCAGCGGACTCGGCTTTTCCACCTTTTATCCCCCGCCATTTATCAATTCGTTCGTTTACGCCCGCGCCCAAAAAAACAAGTCAAAAACGATTTACGTAATGTTCGATTTGGTACAATTTAACTTTTGGGGATTTCTGCTTCTATTTTTTTTTGAGGTTGGTATCACTTTGTTTTATTTGCCTGATTAAGCTTAGATTACCGGCTTTAGTGGGGTTCCAAACCAATTCGAATAATGTTCATTTATATTGAATGATACAGTTGAACTTCGATAACTCGATAGATTTTTTAAATTGATTTTTATGGACTTTGAAAGAATTTTATAAAACAATTGAATTAATTGAAAAATATTTAATAGGATAAATTTAAACCATTTATTAAAAATTTTGTACTACTTAGTACAATTTAACTTTTAGGATTTTTTGCTTTTAATTTTTATTTCTGAAAATAATGGTTTTTTTTTTTGAGATTGGCATCACTTTGTTTTGTTTCGCTTGATTAAGCTTAATTACCGCTTTTAGTGGGGTTTAGAACAATTTTGGTTAATACCCATTTAATTTAATGTTACAGTCGAACTTCGATAACCCGATAGCTTTAATCCATAGATTTTTTTATTGTTTTTTTATTTGATTTGAAATTACTTATATAACAAAAATTTTATAAAAAAAGTTCAAGTAATTAAAAAAAATTTAAGTGATTTATCAAAAAAAATTGTAGTACTTGGTACAATTTAACATTTAAAGATTTTTGCTGTTAATTTTTTGATTCTGAAAACAGTAGGTACATTTGTTTTTTTTACGTTGGTAACACTGCGTTGTTTGCTTGTTTAAGTTTAATTACCGCTTTTAGTGGAGTTCAGAACCATTTTGATTAATCCCCATTTAATTAATTTAAGTTGAGTTTCGATAACTCGATGGATTTTTTTAAAATTCAGTATTGAGGACTTTTAAATTGTATAACAAAGATTATTATAAAAAAAATTGAATTGATTTAAAAAAATTTAAGGTATTTATTAAAAAATTTGTAATACTGGGTACAATTTAACTTTTGGCGATTTTTGTTTTTTTTTTTTAAATTGGTATCACTTTGTTTCGTTGGCTTCATTGAACTTAATTTGGGCTTTAGTGGGGTGCCGAACCAATTCAAATAATTCTCCATTTTATTGATTGATACAGTTGAACTAGGATAACTCCCATTTAATTTAATGTTACAGTCAAACTTCGATATCCCGATAACTCGAATCCATAGATTTTTTTTAAATTGATTTTTAAGGACTTCGAAATTATATAACAAAAATTTTTATGAAAAAAAATCAAGTAATTAAAAAAGAAATATAAGTCATTTTTAGGGTTTTTTACTCTTAATTTTTATATTCTGAAAACAGTAGGTACATTTGTTTTTTTACGTTGGTAACACTTTGCGTTGTTTAAACTTAATTACCGCTTTTAGTGGGGTTTAGAACTATTTTGATTAATCCCCATTTAATTCAATGTTACAGTCGAACTTTGATAACCCGATAACTCGAATTCATAGATTTTTTTAAATTGATCTTTAAGGAATTGGAAATTATATAACAAAAATTTTTATGAAAAAATATAAAATAATTTAAAAAAAAATTAATACATATTTAATGAAAGAAATTTAAGTCATTTATCAAAAATTTAACTTTTGGGGTTTTTTACTGTTAAATTTTTTTCTTCTGAAAACAGTAAGTAGGTACATTTGTTTCTTTACGTTGGTAACACTTTGCGTTGTTTAAGCTTAATTGCGGCTTTTAGTGGGGTTCAGAACCATTTTGATTAATCCCCGTTTAATTTAATGATACAGTCGAACTTCGATAAGTCGATAATTCTAAACCATACATTTTTTTCAAAAATTGAGTTTTAACACCTTCGAAATTCTACAACAAAAATCTTTATATAAAAAATTCCAAAAAATTTTGTAGTAGGTAACTTTAAAAATTTAAATTGAAATCCATCCGATAACCAAAAAACACTTGGGAGTTTCCTCGTGACGAGCCGCCCATGCCTCGTACGACAGATGCAATCCCTAATTAAAATCGCAGTAAGCCATGGACCGACTCAATAAGATAGCAATTCGGCCGCAGATAAAACTGTTACGAAAATAAACCGCACACAATCGAAAATTGCGCAAAAATTCGGCGATCGAACGAAAAAGGCAGAAAAATCGTAGTGCACGACTCCAAAACATTCGAAGTGTTACTCTTCGAGATGACGACCCCCATTTATCGGCTTTGACCTTTAATCTGTTACGTACATCGCATTTTTTTTTTGCACGGACAGAAAATTTTGCGTTTCAGTTAAGCGGCCCCTCCAGAGCCTTCCCTCCTTCGAGGCGGCGAAAAAGGGGGCGCAAGATCGGAGGCGAGTGCGCGTTTTCGAAAAGATCGAAGGTGCATTTGGAAGAAACAAACGCTAATCGAATTTGGTTTACTATAAATAAATTGTGATAGTTGCCGCTTTAATCTCTGCGTACACCTGCTTATTTTAATTTTAATTAAAACCGCTACTAATTTGTATTCCGGCCGACTAGATTTCAGCGGTCGTCGTTCCATTTGTTTTTCTTTCGCTCTTTTCTAATTATAAAAATCAATCTGTAAGTTTCAATTTTTGTTAATGTCTGACTTATAATTAGCATCACCTCGACTTGTATTGAAGGTTACAGTTTTGATCTAATTTTAAAGGCAAAATCACATACGAGCCTTTGCGTTTTTGTTTTCTTTGAAATGTCATCGGGCGCTTTCTCGATTTCGTGACAAGGTTCATTTTTTTTCGTTGTATATTTTTTGGAAAGGTAGTGGAAGCCCTAAAACGGCGCGCCACTGCGGTTTCGTACTTTGTTGAAAGTCGATTGATTTTTGTGAATCGTGCTTAAAGACGAGTCGCTCGGAAATGTGTCACTTTTCGTTCGAACGCGTAACGTATGAGTGGGAGTGAGCGAGAAGATACGGCGATCTCGTAAGTGCGAGTGAGAGGGAACGATTAAAATTGTTTTAATGGCGTTTTTAAGTAACGATTAATTTAATGAGCACGTTCGATTTGTTGCGGTTGATTATTGTGAACAGTGCTTAAAGTTAAAATTTTTTAATGAGTGGGAGTGAGTGAGAAGATACCTCATTTGCATAAGTGGAAGTGAGAGGGAATGATTATGATTGTTTTTAATTTTTATGTAACAACTAATATAATAAAGAGATTGGGTTGATTGTTGTGAACGGTGCTTAAGCCGAGTGCGCACGTTCGAGTTCGAAATGGCACATTTCCGATCTCGGGAAAATGAAGCGCGCCGCTCCGCGTCGCGCTTCATTTGCCTCCCTCGCTCGAAAATGTGCCACTTCTCACTCGAACGTGCGCATCCTCGTGTTTAATGAATTTTAATTTAAATTACCCAACATATTTTTTTTTTATTTTTCAATAAGTGGGAGTGAGTGAAAAGATACAAGAAACCCATAAGTGAAAGTGAGAGGGAACGAGCAAAATTGTCTCAATAAGTATTAACTAATAAGTAATTTTATGAACGCATTCAATTGTTTTTTAAAATTGATTATTTGATACTTTTTGCAATTTCGATCTAATTCGATCAATTTTTATCGATTTTAATCGATCTCAAATTCTTCGAAATCCTTCAAAAATAAAAATGCAATACGACTTTGCAAGCCCAAATTTTGTCTAATTTTTTTTTTCGAATTTGAAATAAATGTAATCAGTTTTGAATTGCTTTGTAATTTTTTTAAACATTTCTATTGATCTTAGAACAATGTTTTTTAATTAACAATAATTTTAAAACATTTTTAATTGTTATTAATTAAATAATTTATTGAGGTTTGGGGGCCGTACGAAAAAACGTGTTGGGGGGACCATTTCAATTGTTTCGAAACGTTTTCAATTAATTTAAGGGTTTTTTTTGCAATTTTGAGAATTTGTTGAGTGACTTTTTTTTTGTTTTAAATCGCTCCGATTTGTTTCAAAACGTTTTTAGTTCAATTTAATTTTATAAAACGATTTGTGCGTTAGGGGATTTATTTTAAATTGTAAAAAACCAAATTAGGGATATTTATTTATTTTAATTAATTTTTAGTTATTTTCTTTTGAATTTTTAAATCGTTACAAAACAATTTGTTGATTTGTTAAATAAACCAAATTTGTTTTAAGTATTTTATTAATTTTTCTTCTTTGGTTAGGGGCCCTCTTTTAGGTCTCTTATGAATTTTTTTGTAAAACTTAAATCGGTTCGAAATTAATTTTAAATAAATAAAGTAAATACGTTTTAAATTCAATTTTCTCGTTTTAAGTTGTTTTTTTTTGTAATTTTGAAATGATTTAAATTTGTTTTAAAATCGATTTTGTAGTTGTAAAACCGTTTACGGTTACTTTTTGCAATTTCGATCTAATTCGATCAATTTTTGTCGATTTTAATCGATCTCAAATTTTTCGAAATCGTTCAAAAATAAAACTTTAGCCACTCCAACGCAATACGAATTTGTTTTAGTATTTTTTTGGCTGTATTTATCGATTTTAAGCAAGCCCAAATTTTGTCTAATTTTTTTTCCAATTTGAAATAAATGTAATCAGTTCTGAACTGCTTTGTAATTTTTTTAAACATTTCTATTGATCTTAAAACAATGTTTTTTAATAAAAAATAATTTAAAAACATTTTTAATTGTTATTAATTAATATTTATCAGTAAATAGCGAGAGTGAGAAAGAATTATGTAAAAAGTCCCACATTCGTTTTTAATACTTATTTTTAATATTTCAATGAGTGGGAGAGAGCGAGAAGATACAACAATTTTATAAGTGCGAGAGAGAGGGAACGATTAAAATTATTTTTTTAGGAATTGTAGCGAAATTTTTATACAAGAATTAATTTAACGAATACATTCGATCGTTTTTGAAGTAGATTGTTGTGAATCACGCTTAAAGCCGAGTGTGCGCATTCGAGCTCGAAGTGGCACATTTCCGATCTCGGGAAAATGAAGCGCGCCGCTCCGCGTCGCGCTTCATTTGCTTCCCTCGCTCGAAAATGTGCCACTTCTCACTCGAACGCGCACATCCTCGTTTGCATCGATTTATTAACAAAAACTACCCAAAAAATTATGTAAAAAGTCCCACATTCGTTTTAATACTTATTTTTAATATTGCAATGAGTGGGAGAGAGCGAGAAGATACAGCGATCTCATAAGTGCGAGAGAGAGAGGAAACGATTAAAATTGTTTTATTTAGATATTGTAGTGAATTTTTTAAGTAAGAATTAAATTAATGAATATATTCGATGTTTTTTGAAGTTGTTTATTGTAAATCGTGCTTAAAGCCGAGTGTGCGCATTCGAGCTCAAAGTGGCACATTCCGATCTCGGGAAAATGAAGCGCGCCGCTCCGCGTCGCGCTTCATTTGCCTCCCTCGCTCGGAAATGTGCCACTTTTCGCTCGAATGCGCACATCTTCGTTTCCATCGATTTATTAACAAAAACTACCCCAAAAAATCAAACCAGAGGAACCACAAAGAGTTTTTTTTTCTACAAAAAAAATGGACCACTTGTGTCTCAAATAAATTGCTTATTTTATTTCTCTCCGCCCTGTTTTTTTTTGAATATTTAAAATTAATAAAAACGACGTTAAAAAAATTATTTACAATTTATTTATTGTTTAATTGGCAATAATTCCTAAAATTAAAAGTTTTACGAAACGATCTGTTTTTTGTGGCATTTTTTTTAGAAAATTTTTGCGAGAAAACTAGTGCGGAATTTAAATGAAAAGCGATGAATGGAAGCGAGTGAAAACATATGAACATTATATGTATGCAAGTGAGAAAAAACGATTAAAAAACGGCATCCGTTCAAATTTTCATTTTTAATGTTGCAATGAATGGGACAGAGCGAAAAGATACGACGTTCTAATAAGTGCAAGTGAGAGGGAATGATTTTTAACTAACTGAAGAAGTCATTAAATACAAAACTTATTTATTTTAATAAAACAAAAATGAATAGATTTCGGAAACAAATGATCGCATTAAAATAATAAAGTCGGTTCATTTTTTTATTAAAAAATTTAAACAAATTATATAAAAAACCACCTGAAACGCTTTAATTAAATTAAGTTAAAATTTAAAGAACCTGCAAAATTCATGGCCTTTTGGCAAAAATAATTAAATAACGGAAGTCTTTGAAATTTTGTCAAAGTGTAAATGACGAATTAAATTGCCAACTTTATTATTTTTGACCAAAAATTCCAGATTTGGTAATAATTTTCTAATCTCCAATTCTATTACCAATTTATTTAAAATTCTAAAAAGTTATTTAAATCCAAAAAAAAAATTTTAAATCGAAACCAACTTTAGGAACAATTGAATTTAAAGTAATTTTAATTAAAAAATTTAATTAATATTTAGTGAGAAACTTTTAATCGTTCTCTCTCACTCGCACTTACGAGATTTTCGCATCTTCTCGCTCTCTCCCACTCATTAAAATATTAAAAATAAGCATTTGATTAAATTCCCACTTCTTAATTTGTTCTCTCTCACTTACTCTTACGAAATAATTGTATCTTCTCACTCGCTCCCACTCATTAAAAAGATAATCAGAAGTATTTGCATTTGAACCCAATAAAACGTGATCGAAGTGCCCACAAACCAATTTTTTTGCAAATCATGGCGCGCGAAACTGCCGCAACCCTTCAGCCCGCCTCCCTCTTCATTATTTCTCAAAAAAAAAAAACGCGTTTTTATTTCCAGCAATTCATCCCCGCAATAAAAGCAAATAGAAATTGTGTGACGATAACCTTGCTCGTAACATTTTCGTTATGACGCACAATTCCGAGTAAGCGCTACATTTTTATGGATTATTACTATTGAACTTGATGAGGTTAATAATTCGTCCTACTTTTCCCTTTATTGTTTTATTGTTTATCGGCAGCCGACGCCGCTCTAAGCCTCCATTCCTTTCCAGATGCATCACCGACCATCGAAGTGCTTCAGCGCCGCCAAAGGAGTGTGGGTGTGTATGGCACTAGCGCTGGTCCTCCACCTCGCACGATCCACCCCGACCCAAAGATCGCGACCCCTGCTCTCCCACCACCTCACCAAAAGGGCATTCGCCGACCAACAATGCAAAGGTGTCTACGATAAGAGCATATACGCGCGATTAGACAGAATCTGTGAGGATTGCTATAATCTCTTCAGAGAACCAGAACTGCACACGCTCTGCAAGTAAGTTTTTTTCCCTCTTCTTCTTCTTCTTCTTCGGATTACACTAATCCACACAAAATTCGTGTGATGTGGCAAGCATTACACCCGAAGGCCTAAAGTGTAACGTCATAAGTACATTTCCACGATAAAAAGACGGTTCAAGAGTGCAACACTTTTAATCGGTCTTTATCTCTTCAATTTTTTTTGTTAATCAGCCAACTCGTTTAAATTAATAAAATAGAGCGCACGCGGTGCTCGCGCGCTGTGCAAGTTGCATACCTCGCCGGGCGTACGCATTGACGTTCCATTTGGCTCTGACAAGAGCGCGATCCGATAGGTGGCGCGGCACTAACCGATTCAAAAACGCTTTGGCATGTTTGGAGTGCGACTGTTATTTTCTTTTGATTTTTCTGCACAATTTCTAAGCTTAGCATGTTATGTATCTTACAGGAAAAACTGTTTCAAAACAGACTATTTCTTAGCCTGCACGGATAGCCTTCATCTCGAAGATGAAATGCCGCAAATTATGATTTGGGTTAAGGGACTGAACCGACGCCGCTCTTAATTTTTAATCTCTTCTGATTTTTTTTTAATTTAATTAGTCTGTATTTGTACTAACACTAATCTTAAGCCATCTTTATATGTATTACAAGTCCTACCGCACCGACGCACACACTTCTTCTATTTTATTGTTTTTTTTTTTTTGCTTTGGTTGTGGTTTATCTCTTGTAGTTATGGAATTACTTAATGTTTATTTATTTATACGTATTGGTTAAGGTCTTAATTTTAAAACTAATACTCTCAACTCTCTTCTATTGTATTTGCTTATTTGTAGACTGTAGATTTTGTAATAATAATATTAATAAAAAAAAAAAAAAAGAACGAAACCTTCAGATCTTTGTGCTTGCCACATTACTTAATTACTCTTTTTTTTCGTACTCTGTAAATTCAGCCCAAAAATGGTCCCAAAAGTATTCGTACCGAAACAAACAAGTCTGTGCACGCTTACCCCTGCCCCCGCACGACTCTAAACTAATTTTCGGCGAAAACCGTTTTTCGAAACCGTTTCGACTGCTATTTTAACGCAAAAGCGTGCGATTTTATGCAAAATTCGATTTACTGATTAGATTAATTGCACGCCACCTAAAATAGTGGGTGCCATGAAACAAACGACAATCGAACGCAACCAACGCCAACACCTTACGTCAAATTCCCTCAAATTTTAACTTAAATCCTTCTCACATCTTATCAATTGCAAACGTTAAACGATTACAAATACGACCAATTCATCCGTTCCTAGAAAATAGTGCAAAGGCACCAGCCCTACAACCGTTTCGAAATAAGTCCCAAAGCCTACGCGTAGGACCTGGCCGTTGAGATTTTCAATCCGGCGATATACACATTCAAATCGTTCATCAACAAAGAAAAAAACCGACATTTCGATGCGAACGGAATTAATAAAAAAAATCCTACCTTATTTGTGCTGATTTCAAGTCGATTAGGCACTAATTGTTAACACTAATTGCAAGCACTTATTATTAAACGACACTTCGCAAAGACGCCGACGTTCAACTGTTTCTTTTCGTGCGTTACCACCTGTTGAATTCATTAGGGTAATTTGTTTTCGCACCAAAATTTTTGATTTAAAACTGTGCCGGTCCGTTGTTGTTTTTAAGTCGTTTAAAACACAACCTAAAAAAAAAAGGTTAAACAAATCGTTTGCGAAGGGAATAATTAAAGATCTTACCTTTTTAGGAACGATGTTCTATTAAGAAGGGTAATTATAAATAAATCTTGTAAAATGTACGAATTAAAGATTTAGTATGAATACTTATGGGACTAATTTTAGGTCGGTGATGGCGAATCCACAATTAAAGATTAATTAAATCTAAAGATGATACCAGAGAATTAAATCCAATCGAAAAAGAATAACTTAGTACCGAATTATTTCTGTCTCGGTGGGTTACACAGTTCGTAGGAAAAATTCCTTTTTCTAGTCGAGTGCCTCGTCACTTTGGCAATTCACGAGAGAACTGTTCTGTTTTACTTAAATTAAACCCCGCAAACATTCGCCATCTCTGCCTTAAATTTTGTGACTTACAGATTTAAGAATAATTAAAAAAAAGAAATCGAGAGTGAGTACGTTGTGTAAAGAATGTAAATCAGATGTATTTTTATTTTTCACTTCAGGAAAAACTGTTTCACATCAGACTTTTTCAAAGCGTGTCTGGACTCTCTCCAGCTCCAAGACGAAATGGAACAGATTCAAATATGGATAAAACAATTACACGGGGCCGAACCGGGGGTTTAGGTACACTTCATTATTTTTTTTTTAGTTAACCATCTAACATACCTTTTAAGTAACTCCTTCGATGCAATTTGAACGATTTTTGAATTTAAAGCGTCGAAGGGGCCTTTTTAACACACACACACTAACTTTTTTCTATTTATTTTTTTCGAACAAACTCCTCGATTTTTGATTTTTAAGGGAGAGAACGATCTGCTGCAGTATTTTTTGTATTTTGAATGCAGATTTGAACGAAGGCAATCTGAAGATGTTTGAGACGTTTTTAATTTTTGCAGGTCTCGTTGTTTTTCGACCCAGTATTTTACGGGTTGCTTAGAGGCTCTACTTTTGACCGACGAACTGGATAAGTACAATCAAATGATCGATTATCTCAAAGGAAAAAAGAAGTGAGCCAAAAAGTACCAAACACCCGAACGTGTCCTATTATTCTAGTCCATTCAAATCGTCCGATTTGATGTATTATTTAATATTAAACTAAGTTTTTGACGAATTTTTAATGATGTACCCTTAATTAGAAAAGAGACGAGTTCCATCTCTTTCGATTTGTTTTTAAAGGAGATGCAACTCGTTTTGCACATTGATTTTTAGTTTTAGAAATCAATTTTCGACATCACTTTAAGGATATTATTTATTAATTTGTTGGTTTTTAAGAAAACGTAGAGCTTTACTCTTTGTGAGAAGCTCGATCGATGAATCGAGGATGAGCTTCTTACGATCACTAAGCTCACTTGTTTTTAGAAACCAAATCTAAAAAGTATTACAGATTTTATAAAATAGTCCGTACACAGATTCTCTACTAGTTTGTAAATATATCAGTAGTTTATTCTATTTATTATTTTATTTAAAACTTTTTTATGTTTATTTTTTTATTTTCATTATTTCTCATTCAGGCTGGTGTGTTCATCGATCCATTTCATTAATTTTATTATAACTGATATATTTATTAATTAAATTACTAAAATAATTAAAGCTGAAAGTATTTATGTTAGATAATTGTTTAATTGAAAAATCTTCAGGGGTTTACTGAAAGATCGGCCCCGAGGCCCTTTAACACATTCCACAAGACAGTATTTTTGTAAAGAAGTTGTCTTAGAGCAGTATTTTTTATTCGTTGTATCGTCCCTCGGTCAATTATGTCTTTAAATTATTTCCAATTGTATGTTGTAAATAAATATAGCATGCGTTTCTCTTTTTAATTTTTGCCAGAAATCAGTTGGAAATCTCTTTCAACGCATGCTGTATGTATTCTATTTAAATATTAATTATATTTGTAAGTTGTAATAAATGCAGATATAACTAAAAAAAAAATTCCTATAAATGTAAAACGGCAGCTTCAAATTATAACATTTTAAAAATGAGTGTGTTTATTTTATTCACATCAGACGTCGCATCCTTAAAAAAAATAAACTTTAAACCTTAAATAATCTATCAAAAAAATCATAATTAATAAATAATAACGTACAAAATCTTCCACTAAACAATCACAGATAAAAAACGAATTTAATTTCCCTAAAAATCGAACAGATTCATTTCGCTGAAAAGCCGATAGTCTCCCTTTTCAAATTGATCCAATCGAGAGCTTTCTGCGTGGCTCCTTTGCCTTCCACGAGCACTTTCGCAGCCCCTTGAAACTTATCCTCGTTCCTCCTCAGATACATAAGGGCGTCCCTTTCCAGTTGCTCCAATTTCTTGGGGTCGATCTCGGCCATACTGATCATCTCAGTAAGATACGGATTGAATCGATAATAAACATTACCGGGCAATAAATCGTTTAACATTGTATGTACTCCTTCAGTATCGGTCGCACTATCTAAAATCTTTAAGAATTTGTTCTTCCACGAAGAGTTGCTCGAAGAAGTTTGGTCGAGGACCGCTTCCAAGTGACTAGGGACGCTTCGACCTGTTCCGAAGGATACAACACATTGAATCGGGGAATTTGGCCAAAGAAGCTTCGCTTCATGTATCGCCACCGCTGTAGGATTATTAACTAAAATTCCTCCATCCTAAAAGAGACCATTTAATTCCTCTAACTCGCAGGATATAAATTAAATCGTACCTGATGCAACAAGTTACCTAATTTACATTCTTCGAAGTAAGTAGGAGCTGCGGCCGAAGCTCGAACAGCTTCCCATACTTTATAGTCGTGCCCACCCATGTACTGAGATTGTATCTTCCAAGGAAGAGAGTAATTTCGGAAAACATAAGCAGACACTCGTGACTGATTTACGATAGCTGATATGGCTGCGATCTACAAACTAAATTAATCAACCAACGATTTCAGGTTATGTAATTATACTTTTGGTGATTTCGGATTGCGGGCTGTTCTTATTAAGTCCTCTTCTCCTAAATATTCTCTTAACATTTGTTCCCAGAGAGAGGTATCGTAATAAGAGTGGCTCCACACTAAATTACTTGTTCCCCAAATAGCCGATTGGTTAAATACTTTCGTACTTATGTCTTTGTAATTATTTGCGATTGCGTCTAGATCTCTTTGGTGCACTCCTGTGGGAATTACAATTTAACTAATAGCAATTCTAATAAGGCTTCGTAAATTTTTTTTACCAATCGAAGCAGCTATTATAGCCCCTGTGCTAACGCCACACACAAAATCAAATAATTCGTGTGTCTTCTTTCCTGTAAGCTCCTCCAACTTTCGGAGCATTTCTATTACGAGAAGCCCTCTAATTCCTCCTCCATCGATCGATAGAATTCTAATACCGTGGCCGGGTAAAGGTGTGCTATATCCCAATAAAGCAAGCGCTTCATTGATAACGTAGTGAACTTCGGGATGATTTGTCTTCTCTCGAACTCTCAACAAAAGCCCTATCGCTCCATCCTAAAAAACACTTTGTATAATTTCGTTTTAAATTAATCATTTAGAGATGTACTTTTACGACATGACTTTTAACATCGGGGTATTGTTTAACATGGTCTATTAAGCCTTCGATTCGTCTTACTCTAGATTCATCACTCTCGGCAAGAGCAACCGAAGTCATAACATGTCCAGTCCTCGAGGCAATCGACATCTACAATACACAAAAAATAACATTGCGTTATCAATTATATAGAGCTTACTTTAGAAATGGTACTGGTGGAGGTCTTCCACTTTGGAACGATCTCTTTGTTGTTTTCATTTTCTTTGTTGATTTTAATTTTGAGTCCGTTTAAGACGTTGGAGAAGCTGCTTTTATCTTCGATGGCGGGTGTAGCTTCGGGCGTGCTGGTAGAGTCGAAAAAACGAATTGATTCGCTTGCATACACAGACGGTTGAAGCTTTTGTAAAAACTGTGTAATCTCTTTGTTTACAGCGTTTTGAAGCTTTTTGTCGTTTGAAAACTTTTGTACATAGTCTTTTAATTGATTTAGTAGTTTCCACTGAGTGAGGGACATAACTTTCGATTGCATTTTTGGTGGATTAACTGTATTTGAATTGCCGGAGTAGTATTGCCTAAAAAATAACATGATACTTAAGTAGTAACATCGAAAGTTATACATACGTTAAATCGTTTTACGTTAATTGTTAGCATATTTCACACTAGAATTTTGTAATTTTTATCCTAAAAATGTGATGAATGATTAATTTAGAGTTATGCTAGATATGATTATATAAACAATAACAATTATGACAATCAGGTGTAGTTGTTACTATGAAAACACAATTGTGACCAACTTAGGAATTCTCAAGTACCTAACTCAGTGCGCATCGAAATTCAAAAATTTAATATAAGTAAATTCTAAAAATAATTTGAACAAATTTGTTTTTTTAACAGAAAAATAAAGCAGTACCTTTACAATATAATTGAATACAATTTACCACGAACTAATACAAAATAAATTAAAAATCACATTTTGGACTAGTAAATTTTAATAAATAATTATACAAGTCCTTTGCAAGCACAAGTTCAAGGACACTGCTAACTAAATTACAAATAAACAATTTTTAACGTTTTACCTCATCGGCGAAGAAAGGCTCCGATAGTGCCTTATATTTTTACTCATAGACATTTTAAATTTCATCAGACAACGAATTTCAATAAAAACTGTGTTGTACTGGACTTGTAGCACGTATCACTATAATCACGTTTTGATAATGATATTGAACTACAATGCCAACTACTTAAGTAGAACAATATTACGTCGTTCACTGTTTACTACGAGTAAGCAATGTGGAATAAACAACTTTTGAAAAAAACATTTTCATAATTGAAAATAGTGCGTGATGAGTTTTGAATTAAAGCCAAAGCTTCCCAGTATCGAGCTTCGAAATCGTATGATTCAAGCTCCGCCTGTTCCATCACCTCATCGTGCATGCTCAGTTTCTAAAAACGTAAAATTAAAGTACACGTCATTGGATTAAATAAACCCCCACTTCAGAAGTAATTATAAACTATTTTCATTGATAGACATTATTGTTTACAATCTAAATAACGTGCGTATATACTTTAAATCCCAAATTTTTTCATCAAATTATTAATAACATCATTTGTGATATCGCTGATTTGCATATACTCTCCCAGCTTCTTAATATCTACAAAAAAACCATAATGAGTAATTTACATAAAATAAATAAAACGTAGATTTATGAAGATAAACAAACAACTTACTATTTTGGTCCTCTTCAGACATAAACATTGTTAACATTTCAAATCTTTTAACTTCCGATAATCCTAAAAGATAGCCATCGACTGGATCCTTATTCGTTACAAAATAGTTAGCTAAAGTCCCAACGATCCCACTAAACAACTCGGAATCTAAAGATTCTTTAAAAAGAGTTGCAAAGTTCTTGGGATTGACTTGCTTTAAATACTTGTATCTCATTCCTGGTTTATCGTGTAACAACCTCCAATCTAAGCCAAACTGTATAGAAGTATCAGGCACGCTTAACTTAAATTCTATTAAATTCTCTTTTGTGTCTTCCTTTTTATTTTTATTAAGATCCCGACTTTTAGTTTCTTCCAAAGTTTTGTTATCAAAGTCCTCTCGTCTCCTTTCGACTATTTTAAGTTCATCACATCTGATTACTTTATTATCGAATCCGGGCCTGGGCCACGGTTCTGCCGTATTAGTTCCATCAATTTCGGTAATCACAATTCTTTTTAACGGTTTCTTGGAACGTAAATGAGGAGCTTTCTTTACAGGTTGTATTAATTCAACTTCGTTGCCACTCGGCCAATATGTACCAATTTTGGGGGTTTCGGTAACTGTTCGTTCCTCGACTGGTTCAGTCACCGAACTCTTTTGTTTTTGTTTTGTCGCATTATTTTGTGTGGACATTGTAAACTTTGATATTGGTCGTTGAACTTCTGGCTTCTTCTCGATTTTCTAAAATAAATTTTTTTAAATGGCTTCTTGCTTAATTTATGTAACTTACAACACTTTGATTGAATTTTTCTAATTTGTTTTCCAACTTTTTGAGAGCTGCTTTTGATTCTTTGTTGTTTGGTTCGTAATCAAAAATTTTGAGAAGATCATTGTGTGCATCGGTTAGTTGATTTAGTGCCTCTCTAGCGGCTGCTCTTCTTTGGTAGGCTTTGACGTACGTTTTATCCAGCTGGATTGCAACTGTGCAATCTACTTCGGCAGCAGGATAACTACAAATTTAAGAATATGATTTTAAGTGTTAATTTAAGAAAATTATCATACTTCTGTTTTTTTAAATAACATAGTGCTCTGTTGGCATAAAAAACAGGATCATGTGAGTAATGATTAATAGCTTTAGTATAACAAGCTATCGCTTGATCCCAGTTTTGCTTATTCACAAACTTGTTGCCCTAAAAATACAATGTAAATAAACAATTACGTTTAAAATGGAAGTAGAACCTTTTCTTTCTCATAAATAGCTTCTTCTCTAGCATTCTCATCAAATTCGTCCGATAAATCAGAATCATCTCGTGCAAGTTCCTCATCGTCCAATTTAGCACACTCTGCATCGGCATCGTATTTCTCCCAAGCCGAATAATCAGAAACCTTCATTCGTTTCTTCTTTTTAGGTACTGGTTTCTCTTCGTTTGGTTTAATAGCTTTATCCAGTTTAGCTCGAGGCAAAGGAACCTAAAAACTTAAGTGTTTTACAAAAGAAAAGTGATCGCAGCACTTACATTTGTATTGGGATCAACGCCTTTCTTCAACAGATCATCTTTACGACTCATTTCGGCACCCCATTCTTTTAATTCGTCACAAAAGTTGTTTAAATCCTTCGAGTTATTTCTAAGTTGCATTTGAAGCGATAGCGGATCCATTTTTCTGTTGTTGTTAGATCGAAATTGACAATTGCATTAAAAATGACATTTTAATCCATCTTTTAACAAACCCTTGAACTAAATTTACTCGAGACACAAACCAACTCAAAAATTTCTTAAAATTCAAAAAAGCTCTAAATAAGATGTATCAATTTAAAGACTAAAAACCAAGATTTATTAAATACTTATCAAGCAATAAGCATTTAAATATGTTTATAAAAGTACGTACATAAAAACTAACATAATTTTAATGTTGCAATCTTAAATATTAATATTTTGTACTTATCCATCGATTAACAAACACGTATCATATTTTTGCCAAGAACAACAAGTACACCATCATCTTGTAAATCTTTTAATACATCCTCGTACTGTTCTCTTGTAATCATCTAAAAAAAAAGCATTTAAAACACATCTTAAATTAACTTCAAAATAAATTACCAAATTAGACGACTCTCTTAATTCAGCCAGTAATTTTTGATAATTAATAGTTTGAATTTTGCCTTTCCCTTCGAGAAGTTTCTTAAGCGCTTGTCCCAACTCCAGCCTTCTCTTACGACCAGCACTGCTCAATCCAGTTGTTAAAATGCCCACATCAATCTTACCCGACATGGGATCTGTGGCAGATTGCTTAAGAGCCTCCCGATGCAATCGATAGGCCTCTTCCACGTCCTCCACCGTCACAATTTGGGACAATCGAACTTTAGCATGGGCTTCTGATAATCGTATTAAAGATTCGAGTTGTCGGGGGTAAGCTGAGATTTGTCCACGTCCCGAACCAATCTTTCTCATGTCCACGTAAGCCTGAATCAACTTCTGCTGCGCCTCTTCGCTTAATTTTGGTTGAATATGCTCTTTCGCATAAGCTAAATAATCTCTTAAGATCGACATGTCCTATTTAAAAAAAATCGTCAAAATTGTTCTAAATAATTGTTTATCTTCCATACCAAAAGCTCGTCTTCTTCCTCTTCGAGAGTCTGATAATATAAAGAAACTAAATGGCGAGCCAGTCGCTTATCGAATTGCTCATTCTGCGGGTCCAAAATTAAGAAGATCAGATCAAATCTACAAAGAATTGTTTATTTAACTTAGTGTTGTTTTTAAAAAGTACTACCTCGACATAAGCGTGTGGGGAAGCTGAACGTTCTCAACTATAGTCTTATTTTTATTCCATTGCGACTCGGAGGGGTTAGCAGCCGCCAAAATCGAAGTACGAGCATTTAATTGACAAATAATTCCAGCTTTGGCAATACTTAAGGTCTGCTGTTCCATTACCTACAATAAAAATAGGTCAATTCAGTAATAAGAGCATGAAGTAAACAAACCCACCTCGTGCAAGACACTTCGAGTTGCATCATTCATTTTGTCGAACTCATCGATGCAACAAATTCCATTATCGGCCAAAACTAAAGCCCCGGTTTGTAAAACAAGCTGACGAGTTTCGGGGTCTTTGGTTACGTAGGCTGTTAGACCGACAGCCGAAGAACCCTTTCCTGAAGTGTACTGGCTTCGAGGAACCAAATTGAACGCATATTGTAAGAGCTGAGATTTGGAAGTTCCTTTAATTAATCCAAGCGTTATCGAGAGACTTTAGGCAACTTAAATGGTAAATACCTGGATCACCGCAGAGAAGTATATTAATTTCGGCCCTAAAATTAGTTCGACCTGATACGTTAAACTTTTTCCTTGTCCCTCCAAATAGTTGCAAGAGAATCCCTTTTTTGATGTCTTCGTTCTCGTAAATCGAAGGAGCAATGGCTCGGGCCAATCTATCGTAGACATCTGGCTTTTGGGAGAGTAACTGAAGTAACTCGATTCGTTCGGGTGAAAAGCAGTGTTCGTTACTAAAAGAATCTTTTAAACACAACAAAATAGAATAAAACAAACGACCATTACCCTTCTTCAAATTCGTAAAGTCTTTTACTATCAATTTTTCGAAAATGCAGGACGTCGATGTGAGTTTTATAAACAGCTCTGATATTTCGCATGCGAGGATTGACTCTTAATGGTTGAGCTCTGTAAATGCCTGTTACCGTAACCCTGTCTCCTGGATGAACACCATCCACCAAATCATTATGAGCAAATAACACAATCGTATGAGGTGTCTGACCAGCAGGCATGTCATCTACAATTTAAACGTATTAGGAATTGATATAAATATGTACTTTAAAAATTAAAATTGTTATTATTCAATGCGAGATAAAATCATTCAAAAAATCAACATTCCTTTAATTTCTCATTTCTGAGAATGCAATGAGTGGGAGAGAGCGAAAAGATACAACAATCGCACAAGTGCAAGCGAGAGAGAACGGCTAAATTTGTTTCAATAACAATTAATGAACGTTTTAACACTTAACAATTAATTCATTAAATCATGCATTAAAAGATACAATTAAACACTACAACCGACCTGGAGACTCCTGCAACTTAACCATTTGCTTATCGGTGAATTGCGATCGATTATGGATCAAAGTAAAGCAATGGTTTGTGTTACAATTTGTACAAACTGTTGGTTCAGCAATTCTTCCCCTATCCAATTCAACGGTTGTGGTATAAGAACATACGATACATTTAAAAAAAGCTTCTCGCATCTCCGGCATTATATTCGAAGTCCTAATCACCATACCACATATCGTAATCAATTGATCGATATCTAAAATTACATTCTGTTTTAAGATAATTCACACAAAATTAAACAAACTAAAACCTTCAGGGTTAAGAGCCCTCATATTCTTAGTCTGCTCGGCATTAAAAGGGCGCACTTGGATCTGATGTTCCAAAACTGCTGCCGGATGAGCTTCGTAGAACATCTCATTTACGACCATATCAAAAGTAGGAATTACTTCTTGCGGATAACAAATCAATTGCTGATATAAATCCTTATCGAAAGTTTCCAAATGCCCGCAGTTTACATTTAAAAAAGGCTCCTCCAAAGTATGAATCTAAAAAAGCACATTTTACAATGAAGTATCGCATCGAAAGACTCAACAAACCTCTTCGAGTTTCTGCATGTATAAAGGTTCATTACGAGCCATCGAATCGGTGATTTCGTCTTCTTCGGCATCGGGATTTATGTACCTCATAATAAATTGTTTGAATTTCTCTTTGCATCGAGAGACTGACACGTTCGTTCCCCAAATGATGAGCTGGGGAGCCGAAGGGTCCTCTGCGATTGTTTCTAACTGCAATATTAATTTGCGTCAAACTGTCAATTTTATACGTTTTGTGTTAAAGTTTATAACTGTTTGTTTTTCGAAAATTCAGGGTAAAAACATGCAGATACTATTAGAAGAAGGTATTAATAATATCTGGCCTTCGCTCGATTTGACTGGTTTTCCTTCGTATCAAATTATTTTAACATGGATCTTTTTGTTGCTTCTGATTTATACATGTTATTTTATTAAATTGCAGTATAAAAGACTTAACTTTCATATGCAATTATTTGAGTTGCATTCAGGTATTGAGTATTAAAATTAAATAAATAAATAAGAATAAAAATAAATCTTCCGTAGGCTCTATCATGATTTACAACAAAGAGAATTGTCCCATATGTTTAAACGAATTTAAAGCTCCAATACGAACGTCATGTGGTCATGCTTTCTGTGTCTTTTGCCTTCTGAGGTACTTCAAATTGAATAATTACCAATGGAAATGTATCTGTCCGCTCTGTCGGAGCTTAATTCAAAACATTGAATGCTTAGATGTAAATTAACACCAATTCATCTACAAAATAACTGTTATTAATCTGAACTTGCAGAAGTTTAATTTTAACGACAAGGAAGAGAAGAGAAAACTAAAAGCTGAAAAACAAATATGCAACTTAATATCAAGTCAAAATTCTGATATAAAATTCGTCGAACGATTTGTATGGTTAAAGGAACGCCAATTTAAAACAGTTTTACTTATAATCTGTTCTTTAACGACAGTATTTTTAATTAAAGCCCTCATATAAAATTGCTCGTTTTACTCACACCTCCTTGCCCTCCTATGTCTACTTGTCGGATCCTTTTATCAGATCTCACATCGGGTCTCATTCGAATTGGAGTGCCACGAATGCCAGAACGTGGTGTGTGAATCGATCCCAAAGAACTTGGCGTGCCATAATTTAAAGGCGAACTCAAATCGATATCGCTCATCCCTGCAAAAATACAATTTAACTGGTTTGAATACAAACGTAATCTTTAATGTACCAGCACCGGGACTTTTAGGAATGATACTGGGAGTCGGAGAGGCAGTTTGTAAATCCTGCCTTCTTCCAGCTCCCCAACGCAAAGGTGTTGAAACATCGCTTTTGGCCGGTGTATTTTCCACTGTGCCTGGAGTTCTTGCACGTCGACGAGGAGTTCTACTCGAACCAGGAGTTCTGTTCCCTCTGCCCGATTGCCTTGGAGTTCTGGACCCATCATCTTCCTCTCTACGTGGCGTACGGAAACCTCTCGGCGAAGGCATGCTGAATTCACCACTAAACTTCTACAATTTAGTATTACAGAAAACAATTAAATGGCTTGATTACACACAACACATTAACACATCTAAACACTAGAAAAGTAAGGTTAACAACTCTAAAACGCGGGAAACTTACGATTAGTTGACAAGCCACCTAACGATAACTTCTCAAACTAGAACAGCTACTCTCGGTGCTACCACAACAATGCTAGTAACTTCTTAGTGAAATGTCGTTAATAATATCTATTTTAAAAATGTAGAAAGTGCATAAAATAATTTAATAATCCTAATTTGAGAAGAACGATAAAGCTAGAAATGCGATTGCGGATCGAATCATGTCAACAGACGATGGTATTATAAATTTTTAATTTTCTTTATTTATAGGTTATCTTGAAGAATAGCGAAGACTCCCTTAATTTCCAAAAACTTGTTTATAATTAATGAAAGACGCGTAAAACACTTAGGAACATTGCGTAGAGTTGTTTGAAGTTTTAAATATTTTGAAAGTTTGGATAATCAATAGTAATTTAAAGGGATTCTGAGCATGTGCAACTTACCCCCTCGCGACACCCCTGTTGCTAAAGATCAATGGATTCGTTAATCAATAAAACGAATTAATTCAGATCACACTTTTCTCCACAACATGGTTTTCATATGAAACGCTATAAACATTGTTATATCGAGCTCGGTACATAAAATGAAAAGTGTAAGAAGCTTGTTGCTTGTGAAAACCTGTGATTGCGATTTACCAGATGGTTAAAGATGTATTTTTTAAAATTCTAGTGTTAGCCGTTTATATTTAATAACAATGCAAACGTTACGAAAGAAAACTAGTCCTTTAAAGTGTAAGTATCCTTGTCCAACAATTAACCAGTGTTTTTGTGGTTGCCCTAATTAGATATTAATTGATGACAACGTTGAATTAGTGTGTATGCCAAACAATGCCTACGCAACTTGTGCGACGTTAAAAAATATTTCCTCAAACACAATTCTATTCGTAGATAAGAATGAGACTTCTCGTTTTCTGGGAGAAGGGGTGAGTTTCAAGGCAAAATTAATAGGAATTCTAGAAGTATCGGAGGCTAGAGGAGACAGGATGTGCCAAGAAGCTTTGTCTGATTTAAAAATGGCTATACGAGCAGCTGGAGAGCATAAACAGAGGATAACTATTAATATTGCCATCGATGGTTTACGATTAAGAGATGAAAAAACAGGAGTAAGTTAATTAATATAATCCAACAAGCACCTCTGACTTTTCGTCTTTCAGGACTCGCTCTACCATCATCCCGTACATAAAATCTCGTTCATAGCACAGGACATGACTGATTCTAGGGCTTTTGGATATATCTTCGGCTCCCCCGACACGGGACATAGATTTTTTGGTATCAAAACCGATAAGGCTGCTAGTCAGGTCTGCTTTTAAATAATTCAATAGAACAGCATCGAACTAAACGTGACACCGTAGGTTGTTATTGCAATGAGGGACCTATTCCAAGTCGTTTTTGCTTTGAAGAAGAAAGAGATCGAGCTGGCCAAGCAACATTTGGATAAAAATCGATATGGAGCTTCTATATTTTCTGATAGTAGTATTTCTAGTTCAAAGGTACATCAGATAAAGCCTGGAAGGCTTCTTTTAAAGCAATTTAAATATTTAAATTAATTTATGATTGATTTAGGCACTATCGCATGAGACTTCGACCAAGGCAACTTCCGATAGTAAAAGTGGAACGAATGTAGAGACAAAAACGGAGACGCCAGCCGTAGCAGATCTCGTCGATTTAGAGTTAGAATTGAGCAGTCTTCAGCAAGGTATTACGCAGATGGAACGTATCACACCTTCCGATCCATTCGGATCGAAAGATGATCCTTTCGGTGACAGTTTTATTACATATCCTGTGAGTATCTTTTTTATGAGCTTTAACATCAGATGATGAGTAAATTAATTTTAGCCTAAACCAATACTTCCTCCTCCACCGTCCGGTAGAGAAAGATCAAGTAGAACGTCTGAGACGAGCAGTTTATTTAGTCCGAAGACACCGCACACAGGTGGCAGCACTGAGATTAATACCACATCAGAAGCTTCCATGTTCAATGAGAAAGATTTTAATTTTTCGCACGAATTTAATAGTTCGCACGAGGAGCCGAGTAGTGGGGATTGGTTTGCTCCTTCGATGAGCGATAAGCTCTTCGAGGAGCCTCCTTTAGTGCCTGAGCCTTCCAAAGAACAACAACAGCACGAACAAACCAAACAGGAGATCCTTTCGCAGTTCGATGTTTTTATGGAATTGGATCCACTAGGTAGGAGTACGTACCTTTTTGTTTTTCTTTTTATTTAACTTTAGTTGGGTCTCGTAAGACTGAATAGGATCAATGTACTCAAAAAGGAATGGTCCCTTTAGTCATGACGTGCTTTCTTTCAGGTACAGGTAAAATTAAACCATACATCGATAAAAAAGACTTCTTCCAAGAACTTAAAAATCCCCCCAAAAAAGTGCTTAACGATTTAGTAAGCGAGAAGCAGCCACAAGACTCAAAATTATTTAATGCCAATTTCGACGAACAACTAACAAACGCCCCTAAATTTAATGCCGATCCTTTTGGTGAGGATCCTTTTGACAAAACAGATCCTTTTGCAGAAACTGAATTCTCAAGACAGGATCCTTTCGACACCGATCACTTCGGAGCCGATTTTAAATTAACTAAGCCTAGCGATTTCGCTGAGAAATTTAAATTTCCACCCTTACAAACGAAACACTCAAAGTCACCCAATAAAAGCCTAGCGCTCGAGAAGCAGAAGTCTTTGGCGACGACCACCACGTCCCCGAGAACGATCCAATTCAACAAGCAGAACACCTTCGACGAAAAACTCACCAATAAACTCACACAAGTGCACGAGAATCGCAGCTTGGACATGTCCTCCGAATCGGAATGCGCACCAGAACCTCCGCCGAGACCCACCTCCAATTTGGTTCAGATCAAGCCGCCACCTTTGCCGCCGAAGAAGCAGCCGGGAGATCTCTGCTCTAAGCCGCCTCCGAGACCGCCACATTCGGAAGACGTCCACTACGATTCCATGGATACTTATGAAACCGGACCAAGTAGTTTAGAAATAATCAAAAAGCTGGATAAAAGCCCGCCGTTGCCCGCACCGGCTCGGAAAGCTAAGTTTGAGGGAGACATCGGAGCGCCTCCTCGTAGACCCAAAAAACAATTCAACGCACAGCAAGGATGGGTTTGTATCTTAACTAATTCTCATTTACGAAGCTAACTTGAATTGTTTTAGTCGAGCGAAGAAGATTATTTAACTCCCATCTCGTTCCCGAAACCAAACCGAGAATACAAACCGTGTGGACCGATTTTATTGCCTCCGCCACAGAAGAGCGCGAAGAAGCAAACGGTCCAAGAGAAAGTCTCTTCGTTGCTCGAAGCCAAGCCGAATATCAACGCCACAGAAGAAAAACTAAATTCCTTAGAAGGGTTAGATATAACTTTAAGTCAACTGACTTTAAGCAACTTGAATGAGATTGCGTCAAAATTGGACATCCCGACGAGTCAATTAAGCAACATGACTTTGGTGCAGCTTACGGAGTACATCACAAACTTTATTAAAGACAAGGGAAGTGGTCGAAGCGCGACCAAAGAAGCTGACCCCGAATTCGCCGACTTCAAAGCTAATTTTGCCAACTTTAACAATTTCAACGAAGAGCCTCACGATAAATATGCAGTCTTTCGTGAGCTGCTACAAGAAGAAATCAAACAAACCAAAATTGACACGGAGCCCGAAGAGGTGACAGAGGAAAGAACTAAAAAAGACGAGGAGCAACTCAATAACTTGGACATTAAGCCTTTGAATGAGAATAAAGCGGATCGGTATGCGGCTCTCAGGGAAATAGTCGAAAGCGAAATAACCCAGACGATCAAAGAAGAAGAGAACGAAGAGAACAATTTAAACGAAGCTGACACTAAGCAAGAGAACATTTTAAACGAAGATTCGACTAAAATCAAAAATGAATCCAATATACTTCTTTCAACAACAACAAATAATAATAATCAAAAGAACGATATTTTAGAAAAAGACCGCATCATTGAATATACTACGAACAGTGAGAATAAAAAGGAGACCCTTACGACACCCACTAAATCACCTGTTAAAATTAAAAGCCCTATTCCTAATGCCGTAACGGATGTGATCCAAACAAATAATAGGCTTACATCGGGCTCTTTGTCCGATGTTGTAAGTGGGAGTTCGCCTGAAGTTGATAACACTGGAAGTACGTCGGAGGTAGTAGCAAAGAAGTCTGCTGACGCCACAGGTAACTAAATAAGCTATTTACTCGTAATTAAAGTTATGAAAAAGTAATTTTAGCTGAGAGTTGGGCGATTTTCGATCAACCTAACCTCACACAACAACCGAGCAGAGATAAACACAGCGAAGAAGGCGTGTCGCCTTGGTCGAGCGATTCCAAAGAGTTTGGTAACGGTTCACCGCCCGAATGGAGACAGAGGACCGATTCTGGGAGTGGAGTGGATCGATGGGCTAGGCATCGGAAGGAGCCCGAAGGGGGCTGGTGGGATACCTCGGCAGAACCTGAGGGTGCTTAATTTTATTTCATGCTTTTGAAACAGCCGCTTTTAAATTACATTTTTTATATTTAATTTAGGGCATACAAAATCAAAAAAACGACGTAAATATTTCGATATCAAAAATGCAATTCTTTTCGCTTTTTTAAAGTGCAAGATTTCAACAGTTGTTTTACTGTTTTATTTTATAGATTAATTTGGCTTTAATTACAGTTTAATCTCACGGTAAATTAAACTAAATAATAATATTTTGCCGTTTAATTAGTATTAATTTCCAACTCGATCGACACCTAATCAAAATAAATTTTATAGCTCAGTACTACCCCACAAATCGTCGTTCAACAGATAGTTACGAAGACGAAGGCTACGAATACTACGACAGGCCACCTCGAAGAAGGCGTCAAATGGCTTGGCCCGCGCACGGTGCCGACAATCAAGCAACTGGGGGGCACTCCTCCAGCTCAAGAGACGCAAGCCCATGGGAGGAAGAACCGCGAAGGGTCAGAGATGGAAGAGATCACAGAGAAATCTGGACTTCGAGACACAGCAAACAGCATTCTTTCGAAAGGCAGAGGGATCGTAAGCATGCAGACAGCTGGGACGAAGAAGATGATTACGAGTACGACGAAGAGCATTCGGGACGTTACCATTGGCCTGAAAGACATAGCAGCAGAGAACCACCCGCCAGAGAGAGGGAATTAGACCGTTGGGGGGACGATTGGGGCGACAGCAGAAGGCATCGTAAGAGGAGAGATGTGGAAAGGGACCGATGGTGTTGTCCCGATTGGGAACAAGAAGCCGAAGGTTTATATTAAACTAAAAAGCACACAATCAACCATTAAATAACTTATTTTTTAGGACCAGGGCGCTACAACACGGGGCGATGGCGGGAGAGGTACTACATGCGGGAATCGCAAGAATCCCCATGGGACGACGACTACACCAACGAACCAGAAGGATCCCATTCGTCTCGTTATCTCTCCACCGGGAAACGCGTCTGGAAGAGGCCCAGCAGCGCCTCGGAAATGGACAGAAAGACTGGAGAAAATCGAAGCAGGCCTTCTCAATATTACATGGGCTCGGGTAAGTAATCTTAAGCATCCTCCGCGTCCACATTTAAACCCACAGCTCTTAGGCGGAAGCGATGGGGAGAGGGACCGCAGATACAAAGCGGCTCGACGGTCCAGAAGCAGGGATTCTCAATTCACAGAACCTCCGACTCATAGTCGACACAAAATCGACCCTAACTTAACGATCCGAGGTCCGCACAGATCCAAGATCCATCTCCATCAAAAATCTCCGATGGAAAACGAAATCCCATTAAAGAAGCTAGAAAACATCAAGATCGACATGTCGAAAAGAAGCTCCACTTTGGGAAACCGCAAAAAAAGCAAAGAAAGTCCTAAGACTGAAGAATCATCGATGACCTTTCCCAGAAAAGCTACCACTTTCGATAATAACTTTTTACCTTCAGAAACTGAAAGCCCCATGTCTTCAAATATAAGTCCTCGGTTTACTTTTGAAAACGACTTTGAGACTTCTGAAGCCGAGTCTCCCATTGCGATTAAATCAATTAAAAACGTGAGAGGGGAACCCAAAAGAGTGAACTTGAGGTATGAGAACAGAAAAACGACCACCTTCAAAGAGGACACGAAAATCTCTCCGTCGTCTCGTTCTGCACAAAAATCGCCATTTGAAGACGATTTCTCACCACCAACCGAAAAACCTGAAAGTCAACTGCACGAAAATCTAAGCTCGTCGAGCATCAAAGAAGAGATCGATGGGAACGAAGAGGAAGATTCTTTCACTGTAAACAACTTTGATAAAAGTGCTATGAGGAAGAAGATTTTAAATAAGAATAGGTTTTCGAATAATTTTCATATTGATACAAATTTAAAGAAGTCGGAGTCTGTTAATATTTTTGCGAGAGAGAGCGATCCTTTCGATGACGAGTTTTTTAGTGCGAAACACACCGGGGATTCGCAAAACATGGATAAGTCGCCTCGAAGCGGTGACCAGAAGTGGACCGATGATTTTGAAGACTTCGATTTCGATGGGAGAAAGTAATGAAAGCGAATAAAGAATCAAACATAGGCCATTGTACATACGGATTGCTCTTTCATAGTATAAGACTTGATTTTTTAAACGTCTTAAAAAAAACTAGGGAAGTTTTCATGTTGAATATTGTTATTTCTAATTATACTAGATAGAAAATAATAATCAAGTGTAATTTGTTATCAACGTACGTAATTAGTACTTTTATTATTATATTTTAATATATTTAAACTAAAAAAAAAAGAGATCAATAATATGTGATTTTGCAAATTTGATGAATCTGAATGGGTCATTCAGTTTTTGTGGTGGTGTGTAATTTTAATGTTGGATTATCTGGTTTATGTGTCTTCTCTTTGCAAATTATACAAACTGAAGTGTAATAATACTCTGTTAATGTTCGGTGTCTTTACGATGCCTCTATGTAATTCTATATTTATTTATTTATTCCAATTGTTCATTTCTTGTGATCTTGCTTCTAAGTATTATGTATTTTTTGTTATTTAAATTTTATTTTTAATATATTTTTTAATATTCTGTTCTCGTGTTATTTTTAATCCATTTTAATAATCAATGGGAAATTTAAAATTACATAAACTCGATTTTAATGCCATCTCTTGGAAATGCCTTGAATCGTATTCTTCAGTCAGAATTGTTAGTTTGGCCATTCACCACCGACCTCTTGTTTTTTCAAAATGGCTGATCAAGTAAGTAATTAAAGATTAAACTTAAAAATTTAGTTTATAGCAAAAGATATAATTCAATCTTGTTGAAACATACATTTTCGTACGTATCTGCACATTTTTAACCATATTTTCTTAGAATTTAGAGGTACTTTAAGGTTTATTTAGCACGTGGCTAGACAGCCTTACGTTGAGGTTACCTCAGTAAAAATTGCCCATTAATATATTTAAACATTTTCCAGAATGAAAGGTCATTTCAACGGCAACCGACAATTTTCTTAAATCGTAAGAAAGGTGTTGGTGGTAAGAGACGTAAGTCTTTGAGATATCACCGTGAAGTGGGGCTTGGTTTCAAGACTCCACGGGAGGTATGCATATTTCAGTTCTTAGCATGCTAACGTGTGTTTTTTATCTATAGACGGAAAAGGCTTTCCAAAGGCAACATAACATTAATATCAACCGTAAACCCGGGCTAAAGAAAAAGGGCATCCGAATTCATCGGAGTGTGGGTCTTGGGTTTAAAACACCCAGAGAGGTTTGTTAGTTTTTAATTGACTTACAGGAGGTGCAGGGCCAAAGCAATGGACGTCAATGAAAAGGGTTTTAACCGCATGGTTTTGTTGAGCTTTCGCTTTAAATGTTGCATGATTTATTGCTATTGTTATTCAAATAATTTAAACTAAACCGCATGAAATACAACAATGTCTGCTTTAGTAATGATAGTTTTGGTTACAATGTAATTAAGGTTTCTTTTGTTTAGGCCATCGAAGGTTCATATATTGACAAGAAATGTCCCTTCACTGGAAATGTTTCCATTCGTGGCAGAATCCTAACTGGCGTCGTTCAAAAAATGAAGATGCAAAGGACTATTGTAATTCGCCGTGATTATTTGCACTACATCAGAAAATATAATCGTTTCGAGAAACGACACAGAAATATGTCGGTGCATTTATCGCCCTGCTTTAGGTTAGAACGATTTCTTCAAATTACAATCTGAAATACTCAAAACGTTGTTTTAGGGACGTCGAAAATGGAGACGTAGTCACAATAGGAGAATGCAGACCACTATCGAAGACGGTCAGATTTAATGTCTTGAAAGTCACCAAACAAACAGGCTCCAAGAAAAGTTTCAGAAAATTCTAATTTGTAAGAAGATTTCCCACAATATACAAATTTAATACTTCCACCTTTATTTTATTTCGAAACTTCTTAATTTTATATGTTACGGTGTGCAGTAGAAAACGTGGCTTTAATTTTGTTTATTCAACAACTATTTTAATGAATAACAAATATAAGATAACCACAGTTGAATATTACTTTTCTTTGATCGATTCTAATTCAAGTAGTCTATTTAATTCTTTCAAAATATTTTGCCAATGTCGATTAATTTCTGGATTGTAAATATCACCCCTTGTAAGTTGATAAGTATAATATTGTGTTACATATCGTAGAGCTTCTTTGCAGTTTTTAATTGCTGAAGCAGTCCTAAAAAGAAGATCTTGAATTCAATAGTTTTTAAATATGATTTAATTAGCTTACGGTCTATCACACAATAATTTTATGTTTGTGCCCTGCAGGCACAGTAAGACTTGATCTTTGGAAGTGATTTTATCCGATTGGTCATCTTTAGCGATCTACAATAAAATTATTGTAAGTCACTTATTGTTTCTATAAATTATAACGTACGTCTTCAATTTTTAAATCCCCATTTTTAAACAGCAGCACAGTCAATTGCGATATTAAACTTGTTTCCCTTACAAGAGTCGTGTGTCGTAAATTAGACACGGTTTCGTTGATGTGTAGCAAAAAATCTGATGGAAATTTCGCTCTTCTACAATTAATACTATCCGAAGTGATAGTCGCTTTATGATTATTCCTAAAAACAAACATTCAACTTATTTTTGTATGGCTCAACCTAACCTCGCACTTTGTTACAAAGACATTAGTCTTTTTAAGCCTTCCTTTAACAATATCCCATGTACGATGCTGTAAAACACTTCCAACGCCAGATAAAACAACCCCTTTCACTAATTCGGTATTATCTGATAAATCGTTAGAAATCGGAAGGACATCACAAAGACCCTTTCTAAGATAATCCATATGAACTTCGCACAATTCTAAAACGCATCACATTAATTAAAATTCTTGATCAATTATTAAAACGCTTACTGGAAATAGTTCTAAGCTTCGGAAACACTAAACCGGTGCTATAACAGAAGTTATCGGCTTCGTCGAAGGCGTTATTCTTAATGTAAGCCGACCAAGTCTCGAACATCTCCATCAAAGCCAAATGGTCGCTGCTTTTCGAAAATTTAGACATAACACTACGAACCTGCTCTTTATCCATCAAACTATTCGAAAACAAAGCCGAATCGAATGAGTACAGAGTGGCAATATCAATAACCGGAGCCACACATTTAAATATCACAGAATTCACCATGGCCTTCGATAACTTAGGTGGCAATTGGAAATCAGATAAGACTCTTCCTAAAGGCGTTAGATTTTCATTTTCGTCCAACAATTCGAGCTCCTTCAATTCTTCTAAAGCTTTCTCGATGGCAGAGTTCGCCGGTGGACAGATGAGTTGCTTGTGGAAGTCAATCGCACTCATATTATTGCTGTACACTTTCGAATCTAAAAGTATTTTCGTAAGGGAGGTCCTTAAGATCTCAGGTATTGAAAATTTGAGAAACTCTTCGTATTTGGACTTGGGATACATGTGGAAACATTCACCGGCTTGGCAACGGCCAGCTCTTCCTCTCCTTTGAATAGCACTGGCTTGCGATATCCAATGATTATCCATGCAAGTCGTTCCTAAAAAACTAATCTGTTTAAATGGTTTTATTAAATTATTTAAATGGACACCTTTTTCAATATCGAATCTTTGTTCCTTGTGTATGCCGGTGTCGAGCACATAAACAACATCATCGACTGTAACAGAGGTCTCTGCGATATTTGTTGTTAGAATTACTTTTCTAACTCCTGGAGGAGGTCTTGAAAATATCCTACGTTGCTCAGACATATCTAATCTGGAGTGCAAGCAGAGCACAGATATATCTGGGTACTGCGGATCAATTTCCTAACCTTTGCAATATCGTCCCACCCGGGTAGAAAGCATAAGATAGCGCCCTCGGGCTTTTTTTTATGAATAAATTCGATCATTTTGACCACGTCTTCCGTTACAACATTGGGATACTTTCCCGTGCTCATCTCCAAAGTTTTTTTGAATGATTGATCGGAGTGGCTTAAGAAGTGTTGCTCGACTGGGTATGTAAAGCCTGGTATGTGCAAGGTGGGAGATTTATCAAAGTAGTCTTGAAATAAATCGGTGTCGATGGTTGCACTCATAACTAAAATGTTCAGATTGGGATTTAATTGAAGAGCATGTCGAAGAAGATTCATGAGTAGATCTGTGTTAACATCTCTCTCGTGTGCTTCATCGATGAGTACATGTGTGCAGTCGGATAGCTTCGGATCATCCTGGAGACGTCTGAGAAGGATGCCGGTTGTGCAATACATAATCCGACCAGTCTTGTTATTAAAATTGGACTTGAAACGAATTTGATAACCCACAGTTTCTCCTACCTAAAATAAAATGCTTTAATACTGTAATGAGTAAGAGAGAGTGAAAAGATACAACAATCTCATAAATACAAGTGAGAGGGAACGACATAAATTATTTCAATGAGTATTAGTGATTTTTAAAGTTCTGTAACTCTGTGAAAAATAATCGTATCGAAACGTTAAAAGAAGCCTTTTAAAACTTAAAGATTCTAGTTATGAGTTTTTGAGTTACGATTATTGCCCAATCAAAAGAACTATCAAGAGCCCAATAAAACAGTTCCCTCTCACTTCCACTTATGAGATCGTTGTATCTTTTCACTCTCTCCTACTCATCGTATGTTTGATTTTTCAAATTTTTTAAAACCTTACACTTTCTTCCCGCTCACTGGCAACCCTTTCTGCTAAAGAAAGTGCGGCAATACGTCTTGGTTGAGTCACAACGATTCGACAAGGTTTGTCGTTGCTGTGAGCACTTTTAGCCCATCCTTCTAAGACATATTGAGGTACTCGTGTGCTCTTACCACAACCAGGTTCCCCTTTAATTATTAAAACTCTATTATTCTCCACTCGTTGGATTATTTCATCCCTAAAACAATCACAAATTAAACTAAATCGACAATCTAACAAAATCTTACTTAAACTGAGAAATTGGTAACTGAACAGGTTCTTTTGCTAAATAATAGTCCAAGTTCCTAAATTCTTGTTTTAATCGTTCACCAGTTAATTTCGGCCATTCTTGATTTAAATCAGGTGAATCGTCTTCACTTTTTGTTGCCCTATCGTATTCAAGCACTTTACTCGCTAAATCACTTTGAAAAATTCTGTCGATACGTTTTAAACCGTCTTCGGCTCCTCTGCTAATTTGTAAGACCGGATAAAACTTTTTAGAAACAGCTTTAACATCTTTCTTCTCGTAAATTATCGGTTGGCCCTCTTTATTAATCTTTTTGTTTTCCTTCAGCCACATAAGAGCCGAAAGTGCGGCTTTCGTAGACGCTTCCATTTTGGACAGTGCGGTGTGGCTGAATTTTATTTCTTCGGGCCATTTTAAGTTGTAGATGCACATCCAAAGATTCGTTTTACCTTGCTTTACTATTTTATACTGCGGGGACAGCTTCAGTTCTCTTTGTTTCAATTCGTTGCTTAAAACGTCGAACGCATTGTGAAGTACGCTCTTCGGAGCTCTTCGAATATTGTCCGAAGGAATATCAGTTTTCGAAACCGAATTAACAGTCGAAGTACAATAAAATTGTTTGCTAGTTCTTGCAAGACATAAAGATTGCGATCTTAAAATTAAACCGTTACAATATTTGTTTATATTGTAATGTGACACAATTCTTTCGTGCTTTTCGACTTCTGTCGAGTTTTTAATTTCACAATTTCTTAGTTTATTTGGAATGGTTGTTTTTCCTAGTGTTTCAAATAAAGGATAATAATTAGATGTGCCATGCAAGGTTGTATTTTTACAACTTTCAATAATTTGGTGTTTTTGAGTTGGTCCATGTTTTATTACCCTTCTGTTACATATTTCTGAGCAAAGAGCAACGTCTGATCTGTAATGCCTATTTAAACAGCTAGATTGTAATGGAAAACTATTGCAGAACACCTCTGCAAACCATTTCTTCTTCGAAATCTTTGAAACAGTTGCATACATTATGTAATTGTTTAATTAAAACTTTAAATCAAAATAAATACTATAAGTTTTAGTGTTTTTTACATTAAAGCACTGGACAATCAATTATAAAACATTTATAATGGTTCTAAAATCAGATTTTGTTATAACTATATCGTTATGAGCATTGATGAGATTTCTGTAAAAATTCAAGATTAAATCCAATGAAACATGAGGAGATCTTAGTATACTTGTTACCATCTCATTATCTTAATTCACCAATTACTCTTTTATGCCCTTAATATGGTTTAGTAGTATCCAATCAAAATTCTCGGCAACAATCCAAATTTTGTACATATCTCTTCTTATAACGTTTCAACCTACAAAAAATAATAAGTATTATAAAGGGGCACATTAGATAGGTCTACAAAATGTTATATAAGTAAATGACATTCCTTTTTCAGTAATTTATAAAATGTGACATAACCTAAAAAGAATTAGCTTATTTTGGAACACATGTTTGGAAGCAAATTAGACTATAAGTACATTATATTGGTAAAAAAACGTAGACTACGATTTTTGAAATCCTTTTTTAATTGCTTACACTTCAATCTTTGGGTCTTCTACCAAGGAGAAGCCGTTTTTAATCACAATGTTTTTAAATGCTTTCCAAAAGTTCGTATACTCTTCCCCATAATTTAGTTTGTTGAAGAAGAAACAGGGTTCAATTTAGTTTTTGGAACAAATAATATAAAACAGAGAATAGTTGACCTATTCTTTAAATTTGTGAAGTTCGTTGAGGTTATTCAAGCACTTTGAAAGACTTTTTGTGTTGGAGGTCTTTTTAACTCGCCATCTATTAACACTTTGAGTCAATTTTCATTAATTTATAAATCGTATTTCTAACATAATATGTTATGTAAATTTTTGTGTAAGAGATAATTAAGTTATAATTTAAACTACTGTATTTTAAAATAAAAACCATTTTTTAATCAAATTTTCCTTCAATTTATTAATTATATTTCTCATGTACAACAGTCTAGCAGTAATAACAAATACTACCAAAGAAATTCGTAAGAAGTTGTTGTTAAACCATTTTAAATATAGCACTTTTGCGAATTAAAAAAAAAATTATTGACTAATGGAACTTATCTATTTTATTTCTGGTTCGACAGTATTCAACAGTAGCATAAACAATCATCAACCTGTGTTGAATAGCATTGAGGTGATCTTCGGTAGTGACACTCCAAATATCCGGCATTAATACTAACTTATCTTTCAAAAAACCACCCGATAACTCTAGCAAACGTTTCCATGAACTTTCCCTTAACCTAAAATATTTAATTTGATTATTATATATCTTAACAAAATTATATTACTTACATGCAGCATTGATACAGAGGAGCTAAGATGTCCAAATAGTGTACGTTAGGGTTACCGAGGCCTTTTCCGTTATCAATTAAGATCACATTGTTCTCTAAAGTTTCAAAGTGATGTCTGTCTCCATTTTGGATCAAAAAATCGAATATTGAGGTATCGATTAGATCTAACAATGTATGTGTTGATATTTTCCTCTTCACAATCCTAAAATACACAGAGATCGATTATATTTTTGATTTCATCTAAATTAACTGACTTGCAAAAATTATCTTGCGTCTCCCATGAAGCCCTTTTATCTGTTTTGTACGTTCTTTGCCAAGGGGAGCGATTATTTTTTAAATTAGCGTCGATATTAATTATAATAGCACCTGTAAGCATGTTAGTACTAGAATCCTCGCACACAGGATCTTCCTTTTTGCAATAGTAGCATTTTCCATACATGCACATAACTGATTTTCGCTCATAAATTGTGTTTACCAAACGAGCTGTTGCCACAGGCATAATATCTTTGCGTATCGACAGCTTACGATGAGTTGTAATCGGTATCAGAGGTCTCCCTATAATTGCCGATAAATAAAATGCGACGATCTCCGAACCAAATCTATCCTTTCCTGAGTACACTGGGCCTTCTATAATTTTGTCGATTGGATACCATTTTGGTTTAAAAACAGCTTGTTGGCCACCCTAACAAAAAAGAGTGTTATAAATGAAATTGAATCGTTAAACCCCTACCTCTAGAGTTAAAAGTAATTTAAGTTGTGTTCCTCTACTATCAATATCAGCTTTAATAATTTTAGAAGTTTTTAAAGCATATAATACGTTCCCCAAATTATTGCTCCTATAATCGTAGAGTTGGGACTTGGATACATTCAAATTAACTTCGTGCCACAGCTGCTCCTTGTTTTTAACATAAGTAACAGTTTTAAGATTTCTAATAAAGGTATCCGTAATGTTATCATTGAGACGTTTGGCCTTAAAAGTTTCGATAATTAGTGGAAGCTTTTCTAATATTCTCTCATTGATCGTTGGAACAATTGGAGTATCAAGATCGCTTTGTTTATGATTTAAAACAGTCACAAAGCGACTTATTACAATAACAAGCGTTACTATTAGAAAGACAGCTAGAAAGAAAAGTCTTCTTCTCCGAAGGATCATTAAGATAACTCATGAGTTGCTATCTAAGCTTCGAATTTCTATTTTTTATAAATCGTAAAGGGAAAACTAAACTTATACACATATCACTCAATTTACAATTAAAAAATATAATTTAATGTGCATTTTATACTGGAAATGAGTCAATGTTTTGAAGTCTAAACCTAACCTAAAAATTATTACACCATAACCAATAGAAAAATTTTAAAATTTATAACCTCATTTTTTTTAATGTTTATATTGATAATTATTTCTATTTAAGAGAAATACTAGTTATTCTAAGAATTTAGATCAAAGCATTACAGTTTAGCATATCGGAAATGAGTAAACTAAAACGATTCATAGGTAAACAGTCTATATCTTAGCATGCAACGATAACATTATTTAAATTTAGATATTGGAGCAAATTTGACTGACCCTATGTACTCGGGCATTTACAATGGAAAACAGAAACACGAAGGAGACATTCAGAATGTTTTAAATCGCACTTGGGATTCGGGGATTGAGAAAGTTATTATTACAGGTGGAAGTCTAACGGAAAGTAAAAAAGCATTAGAATTAGCTCGATCAGATGGTAATTTTGTTAGTAACTAAATTTTTGATCTAATGCTAGTTTTGTAGAGAAGCTATACTCAACTGTTGGTTGTCATCCAACGAGGTGTTTGGAATTCGAAACAAATAACGAGCATTGCGATTATTTAAACGAACTTGAAAAGGTAGCACTTGGTAACAAAGATAAAATAGTTGCTATTGGGGAATGTGGTTTAGATTATGATCGAGTACAGTTCTGTCCCATTGATATACAAAAAAAGTATTAGAAACATTAATTTTAAAGCAAACATTGATTTGGAAACTTTCAGATACTTTGAAGTACAATTGCAATTGAGTCAGAAGTTAAACCTGCCTGTCTTTTTACACTGTCGCAATGCTGCACAAGATTTATATGAAATTCTTTCCAAATATAGTGGATTAAAGGGAGTAGTTCACTCTTTCGATGGCTCAAGTTCTGAAGCCAAACAATTTATAGATTTAGGATATTTCATAGGTCTTAATGGCTGGTAACGATATCTAACATATAGAAAGCATATTCAAAATAATTTATTTGTAGTTCTATAAAAACACCAGAAAATTTAGAGACTGTAAAGGATTTACCAATGAATCGTATACTTTTAGAAACCGATTGCCCTTGGTGTGAAATTCGACCTACTCATGCAGGTTTTAAGTACATTTCAAAAGCAAATCAAACATTTCCTTCTGTTAAAAAAGAGAAATGGAATGCTACTTGTTTAATTAAAAGTAGGAATGAACCGGTTAATATTCGGTTAGTTTTAATTTAAATAATTTACCGTTATTAATTTTGTGGTTTTAGACAAGTTTTCGATGTCATCGCTGGTATCCGACAAGAAAACCCAGACGAATTATGCGAAAGAATTTATAGAAATACTTTAGAATTGTTTTTTGAACGAAAATAATTAATAAATATTATCAAGTTTATTATGGCTTTCAGTAATCCCACGGGATTAATCCAATTTTCTAACAAACTATATTTGAAAACGTTAGTACATGCTTGGAATGTTCCACATTATATAAATACAAATAAAACCGGTACATAAATATACATCAACAATGCCTCAATTCAAAATTACTTCCATACCTCAAACACACCTACAAATATGTAAAATTACAATAAACCGTAACGAAATGTAAACAAAATATAAAAAAAAAGTTAACGACTATTAGTTACACTTAATTTTCAATTTTAAAAATTATTTCATAGTTGATTGAACTTTCTCATAGATCCACTGATAGCATTCAACTGCTTTCTGTTGAGTTGTGTTGAATGCTTCGTAAACGACTCTTTGCATATTTTCGGGTGCCAACTGTCCACTGCAAGTTACAAAATTAATAAATACATTCGTCATAATAATCAAATTACATACACAAAGACTTCAGTCTTTAAATAATCGATGCTTCTAGTATAATATAGCACCGATGTAGACCAGACATTCCCAAACACCTTCTGCGATTGTTGGGCAAAGGTTACTGCATAAGGTTCAATCTAAAATAGCACATAATTTAACAAATTCCAAGTTATTGAAAAGATCAACGCTTACAGAAGCCACGACACTGGGGTATTTATCAATTGCCGCATCTTTGACATCATTGAATATGTTACATCCTATAACTGCTAAATTTTTGCTTAGCTGAACATAGACTTCCAAGTAGTCGGCTGTGGCTTCGTAATAACCGGGAATTTGTTCGTCGATGCGTAGATGAAGCCATTGTAGCCCTTCGTGCGATCTATCGACAGCTTTTTTAGTGTATCCCAGTACACCAGACTCCTTTAATCCAACGTAAGTCCGTGAACCTAAATTAAAATCCAATTTATTATGATTTACTTATGGTATCAACAAAAACTTACGATCCCATGACCCGTGCTGCTTAATATCATAATACACCATCCCTCCAATCACAGCAACAACAATAAAGGAGAAAAATTTGTATGGAAAGCCAGATCTATGCTTATCTTCCATTTTTTCAGTCAAATTCTAAAAAAATCATTAAACATACCTTTTTAGTCATATTCCAATCTATGAAAGTGCTTTTTTTTTTTACTTAATTCTAAACGTAAAAAGAGCTGCCTCCCAAAACTCTATCAGATCTTGGTTGAAATTATTCAAAGTTCATAACAATCATAGCTTTGTAATTTTGTTGATAATAATTAATTTATCTGTTTTCTATTTTAGTCAACATTACAATATCAAAATTAGTGTCGTAGTTTATCAACTAATTATGTTTATTTACGGCGCATTCTCAATAGAAATTTGTCAATTCACCAATCAAAATGGCGGATGCCAAAAAAGAAACCTAAATGGCTTAGCAGAGACGCAAACCATAACGGTTATATTTGAAAGTAAAAGTTCAATTAATTTTTTCAGAAAATATTCGAAAGCACTAAATAGACGAAGCGTTAAATTAAAATAAAGAAAGTATTACCTTTATAGCTGTTACAGCTTCAGTCAAACCCAATTCCTTCCGCTTTTTCAGCGACAGTTCCTCGTTCGCAACAGAATACGTATTCAACAGATTAGAAAAAACAGTCTTGTTAAAATTCTTAGATACAGACGTCCAATTTGCATCTAAAAAACATATTCTTATTAAAACCATTAATTAAATGCTAAGATAAATTAATATTACCCAAGTAGTTTAATAAAATTGCGCTTTGTTGCAGGTATTTCGTGTAAAGTTTACTCCAAGCTCCACAAGCTGTCTGATCTTTAGTCAAACAAGTAGTTAGGACTTTGTTGATCTCATCCCTGTATTTCTTACTGTTATTGCTCAATAGTTTTTTAAGTAAAGGTTCAATGAACGTATGATATTTTTGAAAGTCTATATTTTGCATTAACATTGCTTCTAAATGGGACGTAGTCTTCTGCATTTCTTGCCTGAGATCATTTGGAAAGTTCTTGTAATTAGCAAAAGCGACGTCTAAAATTAATAAATATTGATCGGCGTTTATGTGCATCTTGTTATGATGCTTAACAAGACTCGTAAGGTACTGTATCACATAACGCGAGTAATTCTTCATTTCTACTAAAGGCAGCATGAGTTCTTGGAAAACTAAAAAACGTAAAAAATTAGATTTATTACGTTTTCAAACGAAAGTAAAAACAATACCTTTTAATCCTACGTTAAAATCTTTCATTCCTGCTTGCCCAAGCCCCCACAGAATAGAAAGACCGATTTGTTGTCGATTTTGATATGACGATCTCAAACTTAAATGTTTATTCATATTTGTTAAAACAAACTGTGGCTCATTTAAGGCAAGATATTGAATATACAATTTGTGGCCTACGGTATTCAGATTCTTACTCATATCGTTTGCCATTGTTGTTAATGAAATATCTAAAAATATCTGAGCATTGCTCTTCCCAGCATCTTTCACCGATTTCTCTATTATGTTCCTGATTGGTGTAGGAACCTACAAATGAGTTTTACAAAATAAAGAAAAAGGTTTAGTTAAGAAACAATTACAATTGAGAAAGGATAGCCTTCCGGTCTTGTCGAAAATGTTGAGTCTTGCACTTCGATAGGAATGGCTTGATTTAGGAAATGTACCATGTCTTTTAACCATATCAGAGGTCCATCAGGAAATAAACGTTTTGAATTCTCAAAACAAGATTTAAAATCTTCGATGTTAATCTACAATTTTAATAAATTAGGTTAGAATTAAAATCGAGAAAGGTGACTTACAGAATTAAGGGCACTTTCTATAGATTTAGGAGGCTTAGGTTTAGGCGGTTCCTGAGGTTTTTCGGGTTTCTTTTGTACTTTTTTTGTGCCATTCTCTTGCACTTTTGCCTTTTCGACAGGCTTTCGATTTTCCTTATTTTTTCCTGTGTTGTAGATCTCCTTCATTTGCTTTAAAGGTACTGAAATGGTGCGACGTGTAATAAGTTAGATGTAGGTTGTAATATTGAGTTACTTACGAACTTCTTCCACTTTTGGTGTTTGTTGTATGAAATTGGGCTTTGTATTATTGCCGCCAGTTTTCTTATTAAGCGAATTGGCTTCCTTGCCCTTTTTTTTCCCAACAATTTCCCATTGACCGGACATTTTCATTAAAAATTAAAGAAAATCTGAAACGAAAAGCTAAAAGTCCAGTTTCAAACTGACAGCTGTTCAATTAATGTCAAATATTTTAACGTCATCAATTTTCCTCCAACTTGTGCCAAATTTCACTACGTCACTTCCTGTGGAGAACAAGTTTTATTACCAACTTTAAAAATTGATTATGATTTAAATTTAATAGTGGGTTTTAATTGCTTTTTTTAAAGCGGTTTTACTATGTCTAATTTTTTCTTTTGATGAGAAGTAATAAGATATTTCAGCCATTTATTTATTTATTTATGGAATATCGATGTACACAATTCTACATTCCATAGAAATGAAAATCACACATGCGATAAACATAAGGCAGAAAACATTGCTATTGCTGCACGTTAAAAACGTCCAAGAATCCAAATCCAGTCTTGTTCTGTTCGTGCATCAAAATTGAAACGTGACTACTGGATTACACACAGCTTTGTTATTCTTCAAACAAAACATCAATTCCATATACTTAATACTTCCACATCCATCGGCTAAATTGCTAAACTAGTTGTAAACCTAAATAAATAAAGTTTTACCTACTAATTATTTACAGTTAGAAATAAGCCTACAAGTTTCACTTAAAATAATTCTTACTTTATAATTTCAATGCTGCAAAATTATGTTTTTTAGTTACTCTTTTCACATCTACACATGTCCATAACTTTCCCCATTTATTTTTCTTGCTTTTTACTTGGATTTGAACAGATTCCGTTAACATTCACAGAGCTGATTTAATCAATCACAAACCACCTCAATTATAACAAAAAAAGAAAAAGACCTAATGTATAAAATCAAAAAGCAAGAGAAATATGTAAGAATTAGTTTCATTTTTAAACCTCCTTCAAAATTTGGTTATTCTAGGCATTGCTACCATCGACTCTTCAATAACTACAATTTTGTGCATCGTGTAAAATTAATTAAATAGCACCATTGAAAAAATTAAATCGACTTTAGTCGATCGTAACAACACACAAGCTTTCAATAGATAGGACGTGATTTAAATCTTCGCTTATAATTCCGACAAATTTTCTGGAATTGTAGAAAAACATTAAAGGTATACCACCAATTATATACAAACATCGCTGGGACAAAAGTAAAAACAGAAAAAAAAATATTCAGAATACTGATTCTCCCCATAATGTTTTCCGGTGCTTAGTATAAAAATTTTTTTGGGCGTCACACATTGTATAATTATTGTGTAAGAAAACACTATATGACTTAGTATATGTATGTACATACAATCCATAAATTTGCACTGTTTGAGATCTCAACAAATAATAATAAAAAAAAAGAAACAGAAACATCGTAAACGAGTCTGAGCTAAATTACCCTCTCAAAAGGCCGATCTACACTAAAAAATATTCTTCTTAACAACTAAAACGTAACATAATTCGCAAGAAAAGAAGAATAAAGAAAAGCTTATGCAAAAATAGAATTAAATTATTAACGGATCACGATTCTCCATTGCCACTGTCGTTCTCGTCGTCTTCGGCACAGTCCGATCCGTCTGAAGGATCGTCATAATCTTCATCGTAATCGTCGTCATAAAAATCTGTCATTTCAACTTGATTATCGTTATTTGGTTTTACTTGAGTCTTTATACAGTAATCCTCGAGAGTTAGAGGTACTTGGATACCTTCTCTCTCGGCTTCAGCTCGAGCAGCCATTGCTTGCTTCCTAAAATCATTTTTTCCATTAAACGATCCCAATTAATTATAAGCAACATTCGAACTAACCTTATAATGTTCTCGTACTCTTTGTCTCGGCCTTTCGAGTCTCTCCAACGTCGATACATGACCGAAGCATCGACATTGGCTGGACTGAAGGTATTGGGCTCGTTCAAAAGAGAAATAACACTTAGGAGAATGGTACGGACATTTTGTGTTGGATTCCAACGTTCACAAGGCAATTCACCGGACTGCGGATCGTCCACCGGTGGATGGAGTATGCTGATACATAAATCGCCATTCTACAAAAAAAATATGCTTATCAGCGAATTGATGTGTTTTTTAATTGAAGCAAACTCAACCCTGAATGAACCTTGCGTTAATGCGTAACATGCAACGCGTTTTAACGATCCTTGATTTATTTATATATTTTTTTTTTTTTATTTGAATTACTGAGCTAGTTCTAACGCATTTCTAATCTGTTAACGAGTCTCGAAGGCTTTTGCATAAAGGCTCCGATAAAAGTTGTAAACCTTCAGTAATGATCTTGACGCGTTTTAGACATTAGCCTTCGGAAGTGCCGTTGCCCTTTAATAAACACAACAAATTCTAAAAAAGAAAACAATTCAATTCGGAAATCGAACGAAATAAATAAAAAAAGGGCAAAAAATAAAAACTGCGTAGAATCCCCTTTGATAAGATGTTGAGCACATGTCCCATTATTGTTTACCACAAGCTGAGATGTCCTCGTTCATTAATTTCTATTTCAATGCTACACACATACATACACACACACACACACACACACAAACACACCAGATAAGCCTTTTATAGATTTAATCCTAGGAAGAAAAAAGGTAATTAGTTGTTAGCTCTTCCGAGTTGAAAAATTTGAAAAGTATTCAAGGTAAATAGTTCAATTTCCTCACATTGAATTGGTCATGCACCCTATTTATAACTTACCTCGTACACGTTAGGATGCCAGACTTTTGTTAAGAATCTTATCGATGGTGGTGAGTAAGGATAATCCGGAGGGAATTTCATCCGAGCCTGCAACATTCAATGAAACATTTACTATCAATTATAGCAATTAACAATCAAAATCTATATTTTGAGCAAAACTTGGCACGTTTCCCAAATCGAAATATGTTAATAAACAAATAAGACACAAAACCTGTGCGAACTGAAACGTGATTGTCTTTAATTTGTTTACTTCGACCAAAAATTAGTCATCAATAGACGTCCTTTGTTTAATCGTACACCTTTGTCCAATTAACAAGATTATCCAAACGTAACCCGAGAAAGTGTTTCAATTGCGTAAAAGAAAGTTAAGTTATTTAAAAGTGTAATACGACCTGATTAATAAAATGATTTCTTCTTAAGAAATTATAAAAGTGAATACAATGAGCGATTTTAATTATGATTATGTAGGTCGACACATGCCCAAGTCTTGTGTGCTTTACAAGCAGATTAGATTTTTCTTTCGATGTCGATCAAACAAAAAGGATTCTTTACGATGGGCCTTGCAAACACTAAAAAAAAGAAGAAACAGTGTATCGATGTTGATCGAAAAGCTCACCTTAAAATATCCACCCATATACAGAGTGTCGGGGGGCCCAAAAATTGCTACTTCCCATTCGAAGAGGTTGTCTTCGTTCACAAGTTTAACACAAAAACCTTCAACAGGTTCTTCTTGTAATGATTTGTATTCTACAGCTAAAGCGCGAAGAGCACTACTCGTTCTTGGACTTGCCATCATTTTTTACTATAAAAAAGTTTTTCGTACAAAGGAAATTTCGAAGAATCGGTTCGATCTCTATGACGCCATTTACCAACGAAAAATCTTAAAATATCATCACTTAATAGTAAACTTCCCACTGAGTAATTGCACACGTTAAAGCCTCGCTTTTACTTGCTCGAACAATCACTTTAAGATAATCTTTTGTTGTCCCTGAGTTACAGAACTTTGTGCAATATTAACTTAATCACGATATATCACCAAACAAAGACTTTCGAATACTTTTATGTCACTATTTCCTTCACAATTTAGCAAAACAGCTGGTATTATCAGCGCGCAGGTTAAATTACGCAGATTTCACTGACAATTACTTATTGCGCCATCCAGCGCCGAAACCATAACTTCAGCTTCTTCTCACCAGAGTGGTTCTAAACTTAGCTAAACCCTTCAGAAATTCTTAGGTTATTTTTCATCTTACATCTTTTTATTGTTATTACTATGCCAGGATTTATTCATTTAACTTTTCTTTCTAAAATTTTTTGAAAATTCTAATGTGTGTGTTATAAAATGAATTCTACTATAATCGGAAGATGTGTCTGGAAGAAGCACAGCGGAAATCTTATAATTTGGCGGAACTACCAAGCTTTGGGGATGATTTATACAAATGTAAACACCAGATTGTATTCAAAGACCAACAGCAATAAATATAAAAGCAAAGTAACGAGTGCTAGTTTAGTGGAAATATGTAAAAGATTATTAAGCTCAAGCACCGATCGTCCTACGAAGAAATTGCCTCCATTAATGAACTTCCCTGAAATCGTATGGCCTTCATTAATTAAGTCTTTTCGGAATTTTATTTTATCAACGTTTATAATTAAACCGTACATGGATCGAGAGTTTAACATCCCCGAATTTGTGAAGGGTTCCAAAAAAGCAGTCGAGGTGCATAAGCTTGTTTATTAAAATAATAGGCTATGCTTGCTATAATTAATTTAGCATTGTGTTGTAGGTGGTATCAAGTAAACTTTCGGAGGGAGATATAAAGTCTTTGGATGGCTTAGTTACTAACGACATCCTAACCGATTTACACAAGTCGATTTCACATATGTCTTTAACACAACGAGAGCAATTAGCTATTAATAGTGAAGACATATACTTCTCCTTCCCATATCAAGTAAATTTTACAGTTGATTTGGTTCTGATAAATAATTCGAAGCTTTGTAGGTCGGAATAATATTCAATGACGACGAAGGAACCGATCACAAAAGATTTGTGGAAATCACGATGGTCTATCACAGTTTAAGAGGATTATCGGCAATGCGATTGAGTGGCGAAGAGCCCCCACTTAATATGGGAATGATACCCGAATATCAAGGCAGAATATCGGTATGTAATTATAGATTTATAAGAGAATTTACCAAAGGCGTCGAGAGTGAATGGACTGTAAATCTCTTAAATCATTTTAAACCAGCTGATTATTTAGAATGATATTTTCTGTTGTATTGAATAAATGTATTATCTCTCCTTTATATATCACAAAAAATATCGACTATTTCTAAGCGTTGAGAAATCAGTAGGTCTTCCCCATCGATCTTTAAGGAAAGCTTAAGTAAGGCATCTTCTAAACGCTGCAAATCTAACAATCTCAATATAATCTTTCCATTTTGATTAATTTTAACGAGTTGTATTTCATTTGGATTTGTAACTTCTAAATTATCAAAATTCGATAGTGTTACATCAATAGCATTATTAAAAACCTTGTATTTAGTTAATGCACAGTTAGCTCTTGAATGCGGAAGAATCTTTTCTTTAATATTAAGGATGTTGTAATACTTATGATTATGTAATGATGTATCGGAAGCGGGATTACTTAAAAAGTAATCTAAAGTAGTTACGAAAGAAATACAAGGCATCTGTTGTGGACATAAAATCGATATATCTAAAACCAATTACTTTCAATACAAAGTTTTATCTCAAAGCCGTGATTTCCAAACTTGAGTAAAAAATTAATTAATTTCTAAAAGTAACCCACCAATTTATGCATATTTTGCTTTGTTTTCGATTTTCACCGTTTTCTCCGGAACTTATCTACCGTGTAAATTGCGAAATAGGTATACAGTGGGGAGGTGCAGTAATATATAGTTTGGAAACCACTGGTTTAATAAGGCAATAGTATACCTGAATTAACTTTTCTTAAAATGGATAAAATGGGGATGTTTTCCTTTAGGTACTTCTTTAAAACGCTCACATAAACTCCATTCTCATTATTTCTATCTTCGTAAGCAGATAAATGGCTTGTGGTTGTATAAATTCTGATTAAATTTCGATTGCAACTAAACATACACGGTTGAATTGCATCCTGATATATTTTTGGACACTTCTCGCTACAAATATACAATATTTTAAAATTAAGTTAGAAAATTTACATATCACATACATATTCGGTGATTTTAAGCACATATCTAGTATTAACAAGAAGAGAACAGGCTTTTTCTTACAAATTATCTCTAATAATTTGGATTCTGAAATAGCATCGTTCTTTGTTAACTTTGCCAAGTCAGGAGAGTCTGTTGGTAACATAAATCGGTCTCCGATTTCAAAACCGTGCCCAGCATAATAAAACAAGACAAAAGAATCCTGATCGATGCAATCTGCTAATAATTCCATAGCCACTTGCATTTCGTACAGAGTAAAATTGTTAAAACACATTACCCTAAAACCAAGCTCTTCCAATATTTGTGCCACTGTTACCACATCATTTTCAGGCAGTCCAAGGGGTTCTAAATTCTTATAAGTATTATTTCCTATTAATAAGGCAACTTTGTTTGATAATAACTTGTTGTAACGTCCAAAGACGTTTTCTTTGTACACTATTACGTCTGTTTTGTAGGTAATTTCACTGTATTTGTTCGATACAAAACATCTGTATTCTCCACTATGTTCACTCTTTGTTTTCCTTATCTACAAAAGGGTGCGATTAATCTGCAGGTAAATTACTTATGGTATTACAATAAGTGTATCTTTCGTTTCGTTTTTTAAGAATTCGTTCCCAAAAACCCATTGAAAGGTTGGCAGTGGATAAGCTTTAACTTTTAATTTTAGCACTAAAGGATTATCTTCGTATAAACAAACAAATTCGTCTGGTTTCGCTATTAAACTGCATGCAATAGGAGACATGCATATTTCAATCAAATTAGAAACAAATCTGCATGTTTCTTGTGTAACAATGCAAGTATACAATCCCTCCATAGATGGCCTAAAATCAGACGTGCAATACTTTGTATTACTTTTTATTAGTCTTACAAAAAATGCTTAATTTCTAATGTCGAAGAAGTTGCATCTTGTAAAAACTCGTTATCCTTGACCCATTGAAATTCTGGCATTGGCACGCCTTCGACAATAAATTTCAGTAGTAACGAACCACCACATACAATACTGATTTTATCGCTACCATCGAAAAAATCGGTGGGTTGTTTAATTACTCTCATACGTTCTGGTTGAAAAACCAAATCAATTATTTGTCTTAAAAATTATAACACGCAAACCTGGCGGGCAGATAGCTGGCAGCACGTCAAACAGAAAAGACTCTTTTAAAATGTAAATCAAGCTTCCGACGGAGCACAATTTTGTACTTAAAATATTTAAGAGCCTCTCGGCAGGACAAGGGGCTTCGGACATTGTTACAATGTCTTCTTTCCTGATTCACATGTAAATATATAAATGTATTATCTCAATTATTTAATTGCTTGTGCATCCTTACTCGAATAAAGGGAGATACTCGACTAGCCTCTTCCAATTATTCTCCTTTTGTAAAGCAGTGGTTAATTTTTTCCATGTAATCATATCGACGTCTTTTAATAATACATCTTCTAAATTCAAATCCATTTTCGTTTAAATACAATTTACAAAGTTTAAATACAATTATGAAAATTTTTCCCGTTGAGATAACAACATAAAATCTAACCTCACTTTTCAGTTAAAAAAACAAAGTGAATTCTGGGGTGGAGGAAATAATGTTTATCAAGAGTTGGCGGCCCTGAACGGAGGGCAATGCGTGTAGTTGCAGATTCTCGCGCAGTTTAGTGAAGAAGTGTATTTGTGATTACAATAATGGCGAATCCTAGGAAATTCAGTGAAAAAATCGCACTTCATACTCATCGACAAGCTGAGGAAACGGCACGGTTCGAACAAATCATGAAAGAAGTCTCGGATGCAACAGCTAGGGTACGTAAAGACTCTGCGACCATTTCAGAAATCTTGAAATAGGAGTCAGATGACGACGTAAACAACAGTTGCTTATGCTGTAATCAGTTGATCGTGCTTTCAATTCGGCGATAAAAGGGCCACGAGTCGAACGCATCCGTTAGAAATGCATTTGGAAGTGGAGTATTGCAGGAATAAGGGCACCAGACCGACCTGTTGACCAAATTTTAAAATATTACCACAATCAATAATTCTATAGCTTTTTGACAGAACAACACAAGCAACAACAAATCTAGGCATGATTGGTTCGTTATTTACATTTCAAATGGCTATTACGAAAAAATTTGTTTAATATTATTTATTCAAGGTACAAACAAACACGTTAATCGTTCCACAATTCATTTCTGACTTATCTCGATGTTTATTTACGATCCACACTCGATACTGCATTGTTATTAAAATTATGTTTCTTCATTAACAATTGTCATATTTCAGGTTAGAAACATGTCACATTTACACGATAAGAAAAAGACTGAAGAAGTTTAACTCCTTTTTGTTTTTATGAAATTATGTGGAAAACGGAGAACACAGAAGCCCAATCGTACAAATTAATTCCGATATGTTAGGAGTTTTTAAAAAACCTTTCTGCATTGTAAGACTGATCGATTCAGAAACACTTTATTTCTATAATTTATTGAACGTATCTCTAAAAAATGTCTCCGTAGGTCCATTTTGGAAGTTTTACACAAAGAATTGGAAATAACCAGATTTTAAGATAGAAAAAAGCGAAATAATAGAAATTACAATAAATTTTGAACGAGTCAACTCTAAACAATTTTCATTCGTTTATTCGATATCAGATCATAAGATTATTAGCATAAATAGTGGTTTGTCTAAAATTTAATAAGGCTTCCTTATTCAGCCATTAAAAACGGGTTTTTAAAAGCGACTCGAAAGATCTTAAAATCTAAATTTAGTCAGAATGGTTATATGGTGATTGTTTCAATGCCAGTCGTGATTTAAAATTCTAGAATGTTTTATGATGGGTCGGTTTTAGGTTCAGCCAGACCGAGGCTCTGGCAAAAACGCACTGCGAGTTAACAACAACCAATCTTTGGGGTCGTTTCGGGGGGGTTCCTTGCCTAATGTTTCTGCGGGAACCCCAACGGTTAAGACATCTCCTCGAATCAGTGATTCTAAGGTGAAATTAGTTATCACTGTTGGGTTGTCCTTTGTTACCTTTTTTGATTTTTTTTTATGCACGTTTTTGCATGTCGATTGTTGTTGATGCTTCTTGCTCGTGATTGAAGTAGATATTTTTTGTGTACAACTTCCAGTTTTATCTCTTGAATATTATATATTTAGTAGGCAACGTTGAGATAATTTTTTTTACGAATTAGCTGACGTATTTTAATTTATTGCTATTTACTAATTGTTGTTATTTTTATCGTTAAGCTACATCTGTTTTTTTTTTAGATATGAATGGGATCGCTTTAATTAGTCAATCGAAAATTTGAAACGTTCGATTAAAGAACGAAAAAAAAAATAAGCAAACCAGTTTCGGGTGATTAGGAAGTTAAATGTAAAATTTCTTGAAATGCCTCGAGGATAACTATTTGAACTTCAAGATTCCAATGAGTTTGTAAAATCAGCAATGAATATGTAATTAAAAACGAGTTTTAGCAATCTAGGAAAGTTATCCATTTCCATATGTACTTCAAGCTTTGTTGTACACAAAAAAAAATTAACTCGAGATATAAGCCACATGTTCCTTTTTTTCGTTAAATTTCAAATTGAAAAATATTAAAACAACAAACACAACTTTTAAATGTCAAACTTCTTAAAGGATCCTCGAAAGGCTCGAAAATTATTTATAAACACGAAAACCTACAATTATTGTATAATTTAGCATAGTAATTATTAGATTAAATATTTAATTAGCTTTTGTTATTACACGTGCGAATTACTTTATTGCTTTTAGATTTTTTTTCTTTGTGAGACTTACTCGGAGCATTTATCGCATTCAATAGCTTTACGAGCAATTATGGAGCTGATAATATATTTTTTTTAAATTCAATGCAAATGCTCCAAGTACGTACAATCCTTTGTCTTTATAAATCTGCTTCGAATCTTAATCGTTTCTTTGTATTCGTCCGAACTCTGTATTGAAATTTTTATTTCGCATTGCAGCCCGAAGACAGCATGCAAATGAAGGTGCATTACAATAGGGAAGGTAGATCTCGTCCGCATGGTGGACCAATGCGAAGACCTCCCGATAGGAAGCACGACACCTCGCCGTACTCGACTAGCCCTTTTCTTAGTCCACCTTCCGATACAGGATGGAGACGCACAAACAGCGATTCTGCCTTGCACCAAAGTGCCATGCAGGTTTGAATTTGTCCTTAAGAGGTCTTACGAGTCAAATTGATTAATTTTAAACACTAGGGAGGAATGGGTGTGGAACGAAGCGATAGTGCGAACAGTAGATGGCTGTTGCAGTCTCTGAATGGTCCCGAGCAACACGATGGTCGACCTAGATCATGCGAAGTTCCAAGAGTACCTGGAATTAAGTATGTTGGTCTACTGCACTTTGTTTTTTAGTCTTAATCGAACTATTTAAAAGAAGTTAGTTCTGCTTAATTGAGTTTTATGCAATGAGTGCGAGGGAGCGAGATGATACGAATGTGTCGTGAGTGCAAGTGAGAGGGAACGGTTAAAATTGTTTTAATCACTTTAACTGACAATTAGTTTAATGAATGCATTTGAACGTTCTCAAGGATTTACAACAAACAACACTAAAATTATAAGCTCAATTATACGTTTCTTGTTTTTTAAAATATTTTTATGACTTAAAATACAATGGAAACTCGGTTATTCCGACTAATTAATGTTGAAGCTAGTTCGGATAATCGAAAATTTGATTAACTGAATGTCTGGAAAAAAAACTAATTTATTCCATATATTGTTAGGTATTTATTTCCAAAAAGAAAACAAATATTAATCGTAAAATCAACAAAAATCGCAATCTATTAAAAAAATCACTGATTAAAACAGTTACACATTTTCTTAAAATCAACATAGTAAGAAATATCAAATAAAATAATGCAATACAGTCGAACCTCGATAAGTCGAAGTCGAAGAGACAGCAAAAATAATTCGTCATATCAAAAACTCGAGTTACCAAAAGAAGTTCAGTTAAGTACTTCCGTATATATATATCATTCATTTTTTATAGAAAATAACCAAAATAGATCTAAAATCATTAACATTATTTATTTTTATTAAGACCCTAAGAAATATAGTTATTTACATATTATTTACTGTTAAATTGAAAGTAATCTAAAATTGTATTTTGCTTCATTGCTCCAAAATGTTACGTTTCTACAAATTTTTTCCAATGATCTTACCGATAATAATATATCTGTAGGAACATCTTCTTGAGCACATAGGAATAGAGAAATAGTATCTATTGCATTGTAAACTTGAGTTGTTGAAGGGATGTTTACTGTAACATCTGTATCACTTTCATTTTCACTTTCACAGTTTTTGTTATTTTCTTCTAGCACTTTACTTATAATCGCTAGGAATTTCAGCAACTTCCAAATCTTTATCAACGTTGACATTTGTCATTTGTATGTTCAGCAGCTACAATTAGGTCTTTGTTTTTTAAAATGGTTGATAAAGTGTTTGCGGGAATACCAAAATCTTTAGCTATATCCTTTTTTCTTTTGAGCCCACGTTCCACTTGTTTTATAAGATTAATTTTCTCCCTTATGGTTAAACTTTTTAATTTTCGTTTACACTCCATGTTAATACGTAAATAATTTTAGAAAAAGTATTAAACTTTTTTAGATTTTCTGTTATACTCTGTTACAAACTATAAAGAATGTAAAATACATTTGTTAGTCTTCGTAGTCGACGAATAACTAGCAAATTGAAAACTAAAATACAAAAATAGTTTCTTTTTTTGTAAAATAAACGGTAAAAACCACTCATAAGGCATTTAAACATAAATTAGTTTTTAAATCCAATTGAAGTGCCGCCGTCAAAACATTCTTGTAGTATACACCTTTTATTCGTAGTTAACAATAGAATTTTTAAAGCATTAATAACACCAAACCAAGCCGTCGTTAATCCTCTCTCAGGTAGAGAAATTTTTAGAAAAGTTGTAAAATTTAACTTCGAGTCATCGACCTTTATACGAATGGAAACTTGAATTTAATGAATTGTAAAACGCTTCCATTAATTAAATAATTCGATTTATTAAATTTCGAGTTATATACATAAAAATATTAACGTCGAGATAGGCAGGTTCTAGGGAAACTGGTTGGAGTTCGAATTATCAAAAATTCGACTTATGGAAGTTTGACTGTATTTTGTAATTATAACTTAGATTTAATTTTCGCAACGATAACGAGCACGGTTGACAATCCGGATAATCGCGAATCCGTATAACTGAGGTCCGATTAATCGAGCCTTTACTGTACATAAGATTTTTTCAGGAGTGGGAGTGAGTGAATAGATAAAAAAATCACATATAATCAAGTGAGAGAGAATGTATGACTTTGGTAACGCTTTATTTAATAAGGAAAATGTTTTTCTAATTATTATTATTTGTTTTTTTGTGTTATGTTAAAAAGCATTATACTGTACAATCAGATTTTTCACAATTTCCCACTACTATAAAAATTATAATTTTATTTATTTATTTTTTTTTAATTTAAAGAGCAAGATTAATTTTTTTAAATTAGATGTAAAAATTCAGCTTGTAATTTTAGTCATGTTTGTTATAAATCTTCAAGTCTGTGCGGCTCTCTAAAACTGTCATTAAAACAATTTCCATCAATCCCTCTCACTTCCACTTATGAGATTCGTGTATTTTCTCACTCACTCCCACTCATTGCATTATTAAAAATGACAACTTTAATGAACTTTGATTTTTCAATTGTTCTCTCTCGCTTGTCTACATGTGACATTGCCATCTCACTCATTTCTACTTATCGAAACCTAAAAGCTTTAACTTTGCTTTTTTTGAGATGTTATGGCATTGAAGCCACTCATCGGACTTGCTCGATGAGTCCCATCGATGACTGCAACCTAATTTAAACGAATTTTTGTTTTAGCATCTATCCATCAGCCCACGAACCTGGTACAATACAGATCCCAATAGGTAATAATACCGGATCGCTACCCGATCTGACAAGTGTTCACTTTCCATCGCCCATTCACACACCTCTCGACCAAGACTTGGACCAAGGAAGCTCACCATACAGCTCCGTACGTCAAACGCCTCGGCCTTCTAGCTTTCAATGAATTAATCCAAACCGATTTACAGAGTCCTGCAAATACGAGTCCGTCTACTTTATCGCCAACAAGTGTTCCACAAGGCGTCCGACATCAACACGGCCGCTTTCCCTTCTCGGGACATTCAATCTCGCACCACCAGCAGGTACGTGCCTTAAGTTATAACCAAAGCATGCTGCCAGTCGTTTTTTGAATAATTTTTGATTTTGCATGTTTTTTTCTTTGTGGTTTTGTTGCAGAATCATTTGTCAGTTCCCGTAAATTCTAGGTACCTGCATCACAACAAGGTGCGTAGTGGTGTGCTTCGATGCACGGTAGATGCTTCTTCTTTTTTCTTTTTTTTTTCAATTTATTTTGTGGCAAAAATTTGCAGAGTGTTAATCGATTTTTCTTTTAGGGCGTCGCGTTAGAGAATAACATAATAAGTTTATTAGAAAAAACAGATTATACACAGCTCGGTGGAATGGGAACGATGTACCAGCAACAGATGCCGCCCCAATCGCCCTCGCCGACCGTGAGTGACTATGTAATTATTGGTGGTAATTTGCAGTGATCACTTTACGATTTAAACCATTTAATATCGTCGAAGTTTTTCAATTACTAGAGCTGCTAAATGGAAGAGTTTGTTTGTTATAAAGTGGGGAGAGTTTCGGACGAAGAAAGTCGCGCAATTATAGTAAAATAAGTTAAAAATGACTTCGACCCTTAGAAAATTAACAATTTGTATGGATGTAATGGGAAATTATCTTAGGATTTCGAGTTTGAGTTATTTTTAAGGTTTCCATTATAAATGAGGGCGCTAGGATTGTTTTTCTGAATCAAAGTGTAAATTTTGGGACTATTAGTTTTTTTGAAAATTTTGGCGGTGAGGGGAGGCAGAGATAAATGGCTCCGGCTATGGACACTACGGGCCCATAGGAACGTCCCATTGAAAAAGAAAGCGAATTAATTTTTTTCAAATTTTTCCAAAAAAATCAAATCCATGTTTTTTCTCGATTTTGGGGGTTTTGAGTTAGCACCGGATTCCGACGTATTTAGGCCCAATACGTTCGGAAATAAAAGATTTCCTGCTAATTATCAAAGATATAAAAGTTAGGGCATTTTAAAGTTTCGATTTTTTCGAAAATTTTGAGTTTCAAAATGTCGATAATTTTTAGGGTTAAAGGGGAAGCACATCAGAATGGCTTCGGATTTAGGCACTAGGGATTCTTAGAATCGTCCCTACAAAATTTAAAGCAAATCCATTTTTTTCATTTTTTCGAAAAAAAAACAAAGGGGTTAACCCATGTTTTTTCTGGATTTTGGCCAATTTTGGGGGTTTTGAGTTAGCACCGGATTCCGACGTATTGAGGCCCAATACGTTTGGAAATAAAAGATTTCGTGCTAATTATCAAAGATACAAAAGTTAGGGCATTTTGAAGTGTCGATTTTTTCGAAAATTTTCATTTTGAAAATGTCGATATTTTTTAGGGTTAAAGGGGAAGCACATTAAAATGGCTTCGTATATAGGCACTAGGGATTCTTAGGAACGTCCATACAAAATTTGAAGCAAATCATTTTTTTTAATTTTTTCGAAAAAAAGCAAAGGGGTTAACCCATGTTTTTGCTCGATTTTGAGGGTTTTGAGTTAGCACCGGATTCCGACGTATTGAGGCCCAATACGTTTGGAAATAAAAGATTTTGTGCTAATTATCAAAGATACAAAAGTTAGGGCATTTTAAAGTTTAGATTTTTTCGAAAATTTTCATTTTCAAAATATCGATAATTTTTTGGGTTAAAGGGGAAGCACATCAAAATGGTTTCGGATATAGGTACTAGGGATTCTTAGAAACGTCCCTACAAAATTTAAAGCAAATCCATTTTTTATTTTTTCCAAAAAAAGCAAAGGGGTTAACCCAGGTTTTTGCTCGATTTTGGCCGATTTTGGAGGTTTTGAGTTAGCATCCGATTCTGACGTATAAGGATCCCGTACGTTCACCAATTAAAAGATTTGCCGAAATTCGCAAAGACGGCCGAGTTAGAACATTTTGAAATTTTGAAATTTTTCCCAAAATTTACACTTCGGTAATTTCGATCGCGGTTTTTTCTCCAAGTTTTACCATTGGGCCTTATTAATTTTCTTGACGCTCCGATAAACCAGCTTTTAGAATTTGAAATTTTTTTAAAGGTCCATCCACAAATAACCGAGCTCTAAATTTTCAAAGCCAAAATTTCTAAAAAAAACAAGTTTGAACCTTCAACTTCGTTTTTCTCAAAATTTTCAAATAGCTCGCTTACCTAAAGCCAAAAAGTCCAAGGATTTTAAATTTTCCAAGTGTTTAAAGATCCATTCATAAATAACCGAGCTGCAATTTCCTTTTGTTCAATTTTTTTACAATAACCGAAAAGTTTTGCCACTTTATAATTTACCAACTTTTATTTAGTTCACAAACAGTTCCTAGATATTTAATGTTAATTATTATTTGGTGGAGTCGTAAATTGGCATTGTTAATTATTCTAATCTTAGATAAGCTTTGCGATTCGAAAATGAACGTTGTCTTTTTAGATGCAGCAGCCTGCGAGTTATCGAAGTCCGAGACCCAGTCCGCAGTCGTCCCCCGGTTTAGGCCATCATTCGGCTCCTTGCAGTCCCGGAGCCCCTAGTCCGCTATCGAACGACTATCTCTTAAACCACCACCAGGCGAATCAGTTGCAGCAGCACTTCGAGCAGTTCTCGATGGTAATTATCAAAAGCCCCGATGTGCACGTTAGTTTTCATAAACATAAACTTTGTATTGTCTTGCGCTAACAGGGTGTGGTAAGTATGGATAGCTCATTGGTGGTTGTTTTTATGAGTATCATTAATAACATTGTTCATTGCATATAATTTGGTCGGATAGCACTCGACACTTAGGTAACAATTTAGCAGACTCACACCTGAAGGGTAGATATCAATCCAGTTGTGCTGTTTAAACGAAACACAAATGTTAATCGTTCGCTATTTTTCTTTTGATGAGTAGAAGGGTTATACATTATGATTGTTAATAGGACTGGGCACAACTGGTTGCCAATCTTGTCGAGTCAGGCTGCACATGGACTGCTCAAGTGCAGGTGACTACACACTTAAAAGACAAAACTAATGACAGTTCATGTTCGTAGTCCTGTCGTTAGTGCTTAGCTTGGATTATTTACAACATTTTATCGAATTTAATTTGTCTTAGTAGACCTCTATATTGTACATTTTTATTTATTATTATTCTCTTAGTCGAAGACAGGTTCTAGAGAGATCCTCGGTCACTTCGTTGCACTTCCACAACGAAGTCACATTGGTTTTTTAAATGCAATCGGAGTAAACCCCAAATTGAGCAGTACAAAGTAAGAGTTGCATTTAGCAACAAATCAGGTAACGCAATTCAGTTCTAATTAAAATTAGAATCGAAATTTGATGTTAAATAAAAATTGCGGGAATTCCGCCATTAAAATTTCAATTTGACGTTTCTGTCGTTACAGAACACTGTTTTACTGCTCGATTTAAAATGGTAGTAAATTTGACGTTTGAAATCGACAATCATTATTAAACACCGTTTCTCTCTATTGCTTGTGTAAGGACCTTTTTATTTTATTGATAGAAGCTTTTAAAGGTTTTATTCGTATTATACAATTGTTTCATTAAACAGCCCAACTCGTTTTAAGCATGAATTTCTGTTTCAAAATCATGGAGAGCATGCAAAGCTTATTCTGCGCCTTTAATTTTGTACAACTTCCATTCCATTCTGTTTAGTTCCACAAGTTGTGCATGTTGAATAGGGAAGCGCGTTCGAAACCATTAATTTTGTGGAATTATTTAAGGTGGATCAGCCCCTAAGCCCGGTGAACAATGTTTCGTACATCGATCAACCAGGCAGCCTCCATCTCACTCAATCCCAGTCCCACACGTTGCAAGACATCTCGAGCGTGACAAACGCAGAGCTTTCGGGAGATGCCGGGTATTACAGTACATCCCCGTCGCAGTTGGTTTATCCCACAGCTCCACCGAGCTTACACACCACTCCGAACACTCCGACAAGCATACCCGATATTATCCTAACAGGTGAGTTGTCTTGTAGTAATTCCAACGTTATTAAGCGTCGCTTTGTAGATTTCTCGACGGCAGACGATATTACAAGACAGGAATTATCGTTATCTAAACAATTGGAGGCTGAATTATTGTCCGAGGAGAGTCTGAGAGAAGGTTTAGGTCCTATCGATTTGGACGGCTTGCAGATTTTGTCGGATCCTACGATAAGCTTAATATCGGATGGGGTCGAAGACAATTTTAAGCTGGATCGTTCATAACAATGGTAAGGAGTGTAGGGGGGCCTCGACTCGTAGATAATCATTCTGTTTTAGAAGTGTCCGCAGTCGTTCTATTCGATACGAAACTTTAGATTCTTTCTATTTGATAAGAAGTAGTAGTAGCCTCTCAGAATGTCGAACTTTTTTTATTCTAAGTGATGTCGTAGACATACAATGACTACAAACTGTTGAATATCTTATTTGGCAATGTTGTATTGTTACGATGCAAGGGCAGAATACAAGTCGCCAAATATTTAATTGACGAAGACAGCAAATTAGAAAGACTGATACGGACGTTCGTGTCTATAAACATATACAAACGAATATTCGAATATTTCTTTTCGTTTATCTTTTTTTTTTTATAATTGGAGAAAATGAGAAGCAGTTGAGTAGATTTTTCATATTGTACCATTCGTCTAGTTATTAAATTTTATATGTAATATATAGAACTTATGGCGGTATAGTTTAAATAGCTATTTAGTGTCAGAGGTGTTTGTACAAATCTTTAGATTTCTCTTAGTCTATTTTTAATTTTAGGATTTTAATGGAGAATTGCATCAAATGCACTTTGTTATACCTTGTCGAGCTCGGTGCAATTTTGATTAATTTTTATTTAATTTTAGGCGATGAAAAGTTTACCAGTCGTTTTAGGCGAAACGTTAAAAAGGCTTTTAATTATTTTTATAATGTACTGTGTAAATAGAGGAGCATCCATAATATTTCTTAAGACTATTCGATCCATCGAGTAGATTTATTTTTTAATTTTAAAAATCGACATCAGACAAGTGCAATTTTATTTTATAATTATCGTTTTAATTTTATTTTCTAATTTTGTTTGTTGATTACGATAGGATAGTAGTAATCACTTTGTAAATGTACTATGCACACATACACATACTTAAAGACACACATAAACATATGAATTTATGCACAAAATTTTCTCTAATTTGACTGCATAGATTTAGAACGCACAAACCATACATGTTTCAATAACCAAAAGTCGTAACTAAGTACTTTCTGTCCGTACTAAAATTGAATTTCTACGTCGTTCTTATTGTAATAAAGACATTAAGTACAAAGTTGGAAAAGTTTATCTTCGGTGGCTCTCTCATGTATCATGAATTGTTCGTGTCATTTTCTCATTGTGAAAATACGAAATAATCGACTTTTAATGAATAGGAATTAATAAAAGAAATTCTTGATACTGTTTATAATAATAATATTGTAGAGAATTCGCTGTTTAGGTATCTCAGAACTATGTAAATGATCGAATCGATGTAGTTTTTATATCTTTCATATTATATTTTAAGTTGAACAGGTGAAATATGATTATGGTCATAATAGTTAGTAATTTGTTCTTTATCGTAGGGATTTGCTAGTAACTTGGTGCTAATTTTTCAATTAATATTATATGGATTGTTATTTTTGTTTCTTTATTATTACGATTTACTTCTACAAAGTAACGTTTTGTAAAAATACATAAGACTAGTGTCGTTGGGTTTTTACTCGATCTTAACTTGGGTTTCTTGTAGTACGAAATTAATTAAAGCAAACGTCTTTTCGCAAACTAACGATCAACTAATTTAATTAGAAATGGCTGTGTTTTTTCCGTTTTTGGCTGTGGAAGCTCGAAATTTTTATTTTATATATTATATATAGTAAATTAAATAATTGTTTATTTCTCTTTTTAATTCGTAACAGTAACTTATTTTTTTACTTAGATGGAAAGGACGTTTGCTTTGAAAGATCTTTTTATGCATTTATTAATTTGTTCTTTGGAAAATTTAAGTAACACTTGGTGTCGTAACTTTAAAGACGTGCATATTTTTATAAGATTATTGTAAAAGCCTGTGTTTTATATTTTTTATGTTGTTTGTTTGAATGTAAAATTGTTTAAAGCAGTGCTACTTTGTTGTACTTGGAGACAGCTTTAGAGATTTGTAATGGCATTATAAATTTCGAAGTTGGCTTTGTTGTTACTTAAAAAAAATTGTTCTGGTAATTTAGTTGGTGCTTCGATGATTATGCTGTGTGGAGTTTGGACCAAAAATACACCGGTAAACATTTTAAATTTAGTGCTTAGGGTTTGAGTCATTTTGTGTTTATTGTGAGTTGAAGATTTGTTTCGGAAGCTTAAAGAAACGTGTTGAAGTGTTACATATCAAATGTCCTTGGCATAAATTTGAATTCATCTCGACCTAATCATCTGAAAAACTTTTTAGCGCCCAAAGTTAGGCAACCTTTCAAATCTTAGTTAAAGCTTGCGCGGTAAAGAAAATCAATACAATGGCGACATCGTTTCGACCAATAGCGAGCGACCTTATGGTTTTGACATTGGACTTTTTTTCCTGGATTACAATTTATAAAAATAGTGTGAAATGAGAACAACATAATACCAGCAAGTACTGATTTTTGTAAAATGGGGTGAGTGCTTTCTTATTTTCATATTGGTCAATGTGCAGCTGTGTTTAATGTGAGGGTGGCCTATTAACCTACATTTCATAATATGTGATGGTCAAATTATCGGTTAGAGTTCACATCATGAGGCCGCCCTTGAATCGTACCGAAATGTATGTAGGGCGTTAATTTTGTATTCCAGGTTAGTAAATTAGATAATATCAAGTGTCCAAACCATTCAAATCAAAAGATATAACAGTTTTAATTTCGTTGTTTCCGAGCTAAAATTGGCCATCTTAGTCAAATAGTTGGGCTGACGTAGGTTAGATGGCGCTTTGAAATCAGCTGGAAATTTGAAAGTGCCGAACGAGTAAAGATGCGAAAAGTAAATTGGAGAAATAAAAATAATTATTAATGATGCATTTTTATTTTCTATATTAACTCCAGGATATACTCTTTTGATGTCTGTGAAGACATGTTGCAACATATTACCTGGAGAGCGATTAAAATTTTTAAGAAACCATCATGCGATATAAATCCGCGATATATAAATTAGCCGCGTTGTTTTCTCTACTTCTTATACAACTCCGACAAGATTTAATACTTTTTTTCAGTTTTCGCCACTGTCTTTCCTCTTTGTAGTACACACTATTTCCATACCTTCTCGAATGATTAATTACGAAATGATTCCCCATTCCGCATCAGAATCTGGTGATGGGATCAAATTCTTCCTCGATACCATTGTATCCACCCCAAGAATCAGAGTGTATGAAAGTAAGAGGCTCAACATATGTTCTAATAACCCTATGCAATTCTGCACGATTTCTTTGTTGAATGGGCACTATAAACATATCATCCGTTTCTCTGCAAATACCACCGAAACATCATAATTGTTAGCGATAGATGGGTCTTCGGTGGTATTTGCAAGTGTAAATATGCATGCAGAATTGCATGCATTACCCAGTGTGTTTATTTCGAATTCTTGTAATTAAATATAGTTTTAATTTTTTGTCATTCTTTATTATTTACAGAAAGCATGCCTTCGGGTTGTAGCAATGGAACTGTAGCATTTCTCAAAGGATATAATTGTAAAAAAGTAAACTCTGGGGGGCCTTAGAAGTGCTCACCAAGAAGTAGAAATTCAAAATTCTAAATGGTCTTGGAAATATTTAGGTTTTGTCATTTATGATCTTTTTCAAACGTTTGCTGATGGTTTTTTTTGAGAAGAGCACAGGACGAACCTACAAACCGAAGAATTAATTAAAGTTGTATAGATGTCAAAAACCCGATGGAAACAAGAAGAGTTCGTTCTTCTAGCAACGTAATTACAATTTTTTTTATCTCTGTGATCTTCAAAGTTTTATAAATACATAATAATGTATTTAAGGTTTGCTTTTGATTAATTTATTAATTTTGTTGTGTTAATTTTATGTATGAATATTTTAATTTCAGTGTACATGTGTGTTCGTCCTTGTCTTTGTGATCGTGGAATGATTATCTTTAATTTGAAGGTACAAACAAAGCTATGGCCTATTTTTAGTTTTGTAATAAAATGCATTGGGTTCATATCGAATCATTATAATTAAACAGAACTTTGTGTCAATTATTGTTATTTATAAGACACATGCTTTCGATATGTAGCATTTCTCAAAGGATATAATTTTAACAAATTCAGAGAAGAAGTGGTAGTGATTCTGGGGGTCTAGAGGTACTCATTCACTTACAGTTCGCCTGCAGTCCAGAACTGCAGATTAGATAAGGTCAATTACATATACAGGCTATCGACACACGAGTCTATTATAAGATTCACTTAAACTGAAGGCTGTAATCTATCAATGGCATGTATATGTAATTGCCCTTGACTGATCTGCAATTCTGGACTGCAGGCGACCTGTAAGTGAATAGGTACCTTAAAAGTGCTCCTCGGAGATACAAAATACAAATCCTAAATTGTTTTCGAACTATTTAGGTTTTATCATTTATGATCCTTTTCAAACATTTGCTGATGGTTTTTCTTTGAGAAGGGCACAGGACGGAACTACAAACCTGAGAATTAATTTAATTATCATTTATGTTTTGAAAATTATTAATCCGACACTGATTAAATTTTATTTGATTTCATTGGAGCGAACAAAATTCTTGTAAATTAATAGAATTCAAGCGCATGTTCTCAATTAAATTAGACATCAAGAATTATAAAATTACAATCACTTTTTCCATTTTAATCAAGTCCCGAAATAGCACATAAATTAAAATCCTGAATAAGGGCCGACATTTTAATAGCTAAAAATGACAACAAATTAATTTGATATTTGAGGTGACATCTGCTGCTGTTTTCCAGAACTTATTACAGGAATTTATAATGGTTTTAAAAAGAAGGGTTGGTTTTTAACTTAACTATTAAAGTGTAGCCTCTAATTGTTAGATGGCGGAAGCTGTATTATTTGGGTGTAGAAATAATTTTCTTTTATTGACAGATTGTTATTGTGTAAATTTTACATGCTTAACCTTAAAAATTTTACTGAGAAAAGAGTGCATCCGATGTATGATTTAGGATATTATATCATACTTCAAGCTTCATTTTTGTTACAGATTTGTCCTTTTGAAAACTGTGAAACTCATGAAGTAATTAAAGTTATATAGATGTTAAAAACCTGATGGAAGCAAGAAAAGAGTTTGTTCTTCTAGCAACATAATTACAATAATTTTACATCTATGTGATCTTCAAAGTTTTGTAAATACATAATAATGTATTTAAGGTGCTTTTGATTAATTTATTAATTTTGTTGTGTTAATTTTATGTATGAATATTTTAATTTTAGTGTATGTGTGTGTCCCTAATTGTTTTTGTGATTGTGGAATGATCATCTTGAATTTGAAGTTACAAACAAAGCTATGGTCTATTTTTAGTTTTATAATAAAATGCAATGGGTCCATAGCGAATTTTTCTAATTAAACAGAGCTTTAACTTTGTGTCAATCGTTATTATTTATAAAACACATGCTTTTAGGATGTAGCAATAGAACTGTAGCATTTCTCAAAGGATCTAATTGTAACAAATTCAGAGAAGAAGTGGTAGTGATTCCGGGGGTCTAAGAAGTGCTTCCTCGGAGATACGAAATACAAATTCGAAATTGTTTTGGAACTGTTTAGGTATTATCATTTATGATCCTTTTCTAACTTTTACCGAGGGTTTTTCTTTGGGAGGGATGCAAGACAGGATAACCTGGAAATTAATTTAGTTAACATTTCAATTCAATTCATGGGATATATTGTTTTGGAAAATACTAATCTGAGACTGATTAAATTTTAATCTTTTAATAAATATTATTGGGTATACTTTAAATAATATTAATAACAGTTAAAATCTCGATCTTGTATTATATAGGCTTTAGTAATTTTTCTTAATTTTGTTTTTTATTTTATTGCAGAGAACAGTCGTGTTGAAAAATACTTTCGGAAGCCAATGTGGATTTGTACATGTACCCTTGGTTCTTCTTCACATAAGGCAATACAAGAGGCTTTCGGAAACCTAATCCAGCAGCACCAGCAGAATCATCAATGGAAGACTAAATCTTCAGATTTGTATATTAATTATAGTTAATCTTACAGAACGACCCTCATATTTTTTGTCATTTTTTCTACATAGGATTAAGTTAGATAATCCATGTTAGCGTAGTTTTTGCTAAACTTGTAAATTTATTTTGGGAATTTTAATTACTTTTAAAACACATTTCTTTTTGCCACACTTATTTATGTTTAATTATTTATTTATAAATTGTTAAAAGAGTTGCAGTCCTATCATATTGATAAGTATATTAATGTTTCGATCAAACCTCCCTTAATTTATATATTTGACACTTTGTTTAATTTGAATAGGGTTTCTTTTGAAATTAAACGACAAAAAAGGGATGCAGATTTTTATTATTTTTAGGTTTTTAAATTGTAACAAATTGTATATTTTTTTCTGTTAATCTAAGACAACATGTGCTCTGATGGGAAGGGCTTAAGTCTTCGATTAAAACTTTTGCTTTCGTTGGATTCATACAGTGGTTACCCTTCACATCGGACCACATAATGTTTGTTGAATGATGGGGTGTTCTAAGATTGTATAATCTTAAAACATCCAATCAAGGGCTGTGCTCTATTGTAAACATATTTGAATATTATGACCAATATTCTTCTGTTAGGCTAATTAGATGTAAAGTGGGATGTAAGGGGGGTTTGGGAAATAAAAAAAACTATTAACTACCTGTTGTTTCTTTTCACACTAAAAATGTAAGGAGAATGTGTCAACTGGTAACAGTGGCATAAAAGAAAAATTGCAAAAATGTGATCGCGATCTACAGTCGTAATATCGCAAATCGCGAGGGACGGTCGGCCGAGTCGGCCGAGTCGGCCGAGGGTTTATCTTAGAGATTTTTAAAAATATTTTTCAAATCACGAGTATCCTACAGTCATTCGTCATTCGTCATTCGTCTCGTTCGGCTCGTTGCTCGTTGGATTTTTCTTCGAGATTTTTAAAAATTTTTTTCTTTGACCGGTATGGGAATCGAACACGAGACCATTTGAACAAACAACCGATCCTTAACCAACTGAGCTATGGCGTTGTTATACGAAGTAAGTGTTTTAAACCTTATAAAGTACACTTCCTATAATATTAATTTAAAATTTATTTTTAAATGTTTAAGTAGTTAGGTGTAAAAGCCCACCTGACTCTTACTCTTGCTCTTCCAATTAATAATTATTAAAATTCGGGTAACAATAAAGACTCTTTATTATTTCTAATAATTTATACAAGTTATTTTACAGAGTTTAAATTTAACAGTTAAGAAGTTTGAATCACACATTTTTTTAAGTCCGCTTCTTCAAAAATATTTAATTCAAACTTCTTATCTGTTTTAAATTATACATTATTAAAATAATTAATTAATTAAAAAAACCAAGTTTTAATATAATAAAAAATTTGCAACCCTTACGAATGTTTTTATTGTAATTAATTAAGAGTGATTTGCACGTCAAACTTGGGATTGCAACTTCTTTTACAATTACATTACATTACAATTACATACTATAAATAAAAGGGAAAAGGAAGGTGTTTTAAGTGTGTGTGAAAAGATAAAATAATAATATGTGGATGGAGTGGGGTTATTTTATAAAAGTAATAATAAATAAAAGTTAAGTGCCCTTCAAAGTGCTACATAAATCAAGGGAAGACAACAAAGAAGGTAAGTATTTAAAAGATGAAGTAATTAAAGTTATATAGATGTTAAAAACCTGATGGAAGCAAGAAAAGAGTTTGTTCTTCTAGCAACATAATTACAATAATTTTACATCTATGTGATCTTCAAAGTTTTGTAAATACATAATAATGTATTTAAGGTGCTTTTGATTAATTTATTAATTTTGTTGTGTTAATTTTATGTATGAATATTTTAATTTTAGTGTATGTGTGTGTCCCTAATTGTTTTTGTGATTGTGGAATGATCATCTTGAATTTGAAGTTACAAACAAAGCTATGGTCTATTTTTAGTTTTATAATAAAATGCAATGGGTCCATAGCGAATTTTTCTAATTAAACAGAGCTTTAACTTTGTGTCAATCGTTATTATTTATAAAACACATGCTTTCAGGATGTAGCTATAGAACTGTAGCATTTCTCAAAGGATCTAATTGTAACAAATTCAGAGAAGAAGTGGTAGTGATTCCGGGGGTCTAAGAAGTGCTTCCTCGGAGATACGAAATACAAATTCGAAATTGTTTTGGAACTGTTTAGGTATTATCATTTATGATCCTTTTCTAACTTTTACCGAGGGTTTTTCTTTGGGAGGGATGCAAGACAGGATAACCTGGAAATTAATTTAGTTAACATTTCAATTCAATTCATGGGATATATTGTTTTGGAAAATACTAATCTGAGACTGATTAAATTTTAATCTTTTAATAAATATTATTGGGTATACTTTAAATAATATTAATAACAGTTAAAATCTCGATCTTGTATTATATAGGCTTTAGTAATTTTTCTTAATTTTGTTTTTTATTTTATTGCAGAGAACAGTCGTGTTGAAAAATACTTTCGGAAGCCAATGTGGATTTGTACATGTACCCTTGGTTCTTCTTCACATAAGGCAATACAAGAGGCTTTCGGAAACCTAATCCAGCAGCACCAGCAGAATCATCAATGGAAGACTAAATCTTCAGATTTGTATATTAATTATAGTTAATCTTACAGAACGACCCTCATATTTTTTGTCATTTTTTCTACATAGGATTAAGTTAGATAATCCATGTTAGCGTAGTTTTTGCTAAACTTGTAAATTTATTTTGGGAATTTTAATTACTTTTAAAACACATTTCTTTTTGCCACACTTATTTATGTTTAATTATTTATTTATAAATTGTTAAAAGAGTTGCAGTCCTATCATATTGATAAGTATATTAATGTTTCGATCAAACCTCCCTTAATTTATATATTTGACACTTTGTTTAATTTGAATAGGGTTTCTTTTGAAATTAAACGACAAAAAAGGGATGCAGATTTTTATTATTTTTAGGTTTTTAAATTGTAACAAATTGTATATTTTTTTTCTGTTAATCTAAGACAACATGTGCTCTGATGGGAAGGGCTTAAGTCTTCGATTAAAACTTTTGCTTTCGTTGGATTCATACAGTGGTTACCCTTCACATCGGACCACATAATGTTTGTTGAATGATGGGGTGTTCTAAGATTGTATAATCTTAAAACATCCAATCAAGGGCTGTGCTCTATTGTAAACATATTTGAATATTATGACCAATATTCTTCTGTTAGGCTAATTAGATGTAAAGTGGGATGTAAGGGGGGTTTGGGAAATAAAAAAAACTATTAACTACCTGTTGTTTCTTTTCACACTAAAAATGTAAGGAGAATGTGTCAACTGGTAACAGTGGCATAAAAGAAAAATTGCAAAAATGTGATCGCGATCTACAGTCGTAATATCGCAAATCGCGAGGGACGGTCGGCCGAGTCGGCCGAGTCGGCCGAGGGTTTATCTTAGAGATTTTTAAAAATATTTTTCAAATCACGAGTATCCTACAGTCATTCGTCATTCGTCATTCGTCTCGTTCGGCTCGTTGCTCGTTGGATTTTTCTTCGAGATTTTTAAAAATTTTTTTCTTTGACCGGTATGGGAATCGAACACGAGACCATTTGAACAAACAACCGATCCCTAACCAACTGAGCTATGGCGTTGTTATACGAAGTAAGTGTTTTAAACCTTATAAAGTACACTTCCTATAATATTAATTTAAAATTTATTTTTAAATGTTTAAGTAGTTAGGTGTAAAAGCCCACCTGACTCTTACTCTTGCTCTTCCAATTAATAATTATTAAAATTCGGGTAACAATAAAGACTCTTTATTATTTCTAATAATTTATACAAGTTATTTTACAGAGTTTAAATTTAACAGTTAAGAAGTTTGAATCACACATTTTTTAAGTCCGCTTCTTCAAAAATATTTAATTCAAACTTCTTATCTGTTTTAAATTATACATTATTAAAATAATTAATTAATTAAAAAAACCAAGTTTTAATATAATAAAAATTTGCAACCCTTACGAATGTTTTTATTGTAATTAATTAAGAGTGATTTGCACGTCAAACTTGGGATTGCAACTTCTTTTACAATTACATTACATTACAATTACATACTATAAATAAAAGGGAAAAGGAAGGTGTTTTAAGTGTGTGTGAAAAGATAAAATAATAATATGTGGATGGAGTGGGGTTATTTTATAAAAGTAATAATAAATAAAAGTTAAGTGCCCTTCAAAGTGCTACATAAATCAAGGGAAGACAACAAAGAAGGTAAGTATTTAAAAGATAAAGAAATGAAATATTAAAAAATAAAGTCCAAAAAATAGTAAATTAAATAAAAAGTATAAGTAGTAATTTTTACCAAATTTTGAAAAAAATCTAAGTAAACATGAATTAATTTTGCAATAAAATTTAAAAGTTATAGCAAGTTCGAAAAATAAACAAGACGGGAAAAATTAATAAGATATAAAAATCAAAAAAATCAAAACGCACGGTCCAATAATTAAATGAAGAGAGGGTGGCTTTAAACTTTTATGAATTATTTAGTTTTATCAAAATTTTTATTTTAGAGGTGTAGCGCGGGGAAATGACACCGGTTATAGTTAGTAGGGGTACGTAGAAACGTCCTCTCGCAATATAAAACAATTCTATTTTTTTCATATTTTGCCAGAAAAACATGGGTTTTAACCCATCGATTTTGAATTTTCAAAACGTTTTCCCAAAGCTCTGAAATAGCACGCCTATGGTTTTTTAAGCCTATCCGAAGCCAAAAAGGCTGCCAAATCCGATTATGAATAGTTTTTAAAGATCCGTCCACAAATAACGGCGCTACAAATTTTTGAAAGTTCAAAATTCGCTCAAAATGAGCTCTAAAAATCGCAATTTTTTATTTTCAAAAAATTAACGTCGCACCCTATACATATTATACATGTATCTTATGTAAAAAAGCCTCAGGATTCCGAATCCGTGTCGTTTGTAATGATTGGATCGAAAATAAGGGCGCTACGATTTTTTTGTGAATCAAGGGGTACGTATTTCTATTCATTTAGTTTGTATCGAAAATTTTTATTTTAGAGGAAGCGCGGGAAATGACACCGGTTATAGTCACTAGGGGGACGTAGGAACGTCCCTCGCAATATAAAGCAATTCTATTTTTTCATTTATTGCCAAAAGACATGGTTTAAAACCCATCGATTTTGAATTTTCAAAACGTTTTCCCAAAGCTCTGGAATAGCACGCCTATGGTTTTTAGGCCTATCCGAAGCCAAAAGGCTGCCAAATCCGATTCTGAATAGTTTTAAAGATCCGTCCACAAATAACGGCGCTACAATTTTTGAAAGTTCAAAATTCGCTCAAAATGAGCTCTAAAATCGCAATTTTTATTTTCAAAAATTAACGTCGCACCCTATACATATTATACATGTATCTTATGTAAAAAGCCTCAGGATTCCGAATCCGTGTCGTTTGTAATGATTGGATCGAAAATAAGGAGCTACGATTTTTTGTGAATCAAGGGGGACGTATTTCTATTCATTTAGTTTGTATCGAAAATTTTTATTTTAGAGGGAAGCGCGGGAAATGACACCGGTTATAGTCACTAGGGGTACGTAGGAACGTCCCTCGCAATATAAAGCAATTCTATTTTTTCATATTTTGCCAAAAGACATGGGTTAAAACCCATCGATTTTGAATTTTCAAAACGTTTTCCCAAAGCTCTGGAATAGCACGCCTATGGTTTTTAAGCCTATCCGAAGCCAAAAGGCTGCCAAATCCGATTCTGAATAGTTTTAAAGATCCGTCCACAAATAACGGCGCTACAATTTTTGAAAGGGTTTAAAATTCGCTCAAAATGAGCTCTAAAATCGCCAAATTTTTTTTTTCGAAAAATTAACGTCGCACCCTATACATATTATACATGTATCTTATGTAAAAAGCCTCAGGATTCCGAATCCGTGTCGTTTGTAATGATTGGATCGAAAATAAGGGAGCTACGATTTTTTGTGAATCAAGGGTACGTATTTCTATTCATTTAGTTTGTATCGAAAATTTTTATTTTAGAGGGAAGCGCAGGAAATGACACCGGTTATAGTCACTAGGGGTACGTAGGAACGTCCCTCGCAATATAAAGCAATTCTATTTTTTCATATTTTGCCAAAAAGACATGGGTTAAAACCCATCGATTTTGAATTTTCAAAACGTTTTCCCAAAGCTCTGGAATAGCACGCCTATGGTTTTTAAGCCTATCCGAAGCCAAAAGGCTGCCAAATCCGATTCTGAATAGTTTTAAAGATCCGTCCACAAATAACGGCGCTACAATTTTTGAAAGTTCAAAATTCGCTCAAAATGAGCTCTAAAATCGCAATTTTTATTTTCAAAAATTAACGTCGCACCCTATACATATTATACATGTATCTTATGTAAAAAGCCTCAGGATTCCGAATCCGTGTCGTTTGTAATGATTGGATCGAAAATAAGGGAGCTACGATTTTTTGTGAATCAAGGGTACGTATTTCTATTCATTTAGTTTGTATCGAAAATTTTTATTTTAGAGGGAAGCGGGAAATGACACCGGTTATAGTCACTAGGGTACGTAGGAACGTCCCTCGCAATATAAAGCAATTCTATTTTTTCATATTTTGCCAAAAGACATGGGTTAAAACCCATCGATTTTGAATTTTCAAAACGTTTTCCCAAAGCTCTGGAATAGCACGCCTATGGTTTTTAAGCCTATCCAAAGCCAAAAGGCTGCCAAATCCGATTCTGAATAGTTTTAAAGATCCGTCCACAAATAACGGCGCTACAATTTTTGAAAGTTCAAAATTCGCTCAAAATGAGCTCTAAAATCGCAATTTTTATTTTCGAAAAATTAACGTCGCATCCTATACATATTATACATGTATCTTATGTAAAAAAGCCTCAGGATTCCGAATCCGTGTCGTTTGTAATGATTGGATCGAAAATAAGGGAGCTACGATTTTTTTTGTGAATCAAGGGGTACGTATTTCTATTCATTTAGTTTGTATCGAAAATTTTTATTTTAGAGGAAGCGCGGAAATGACACCGGTTATAGTCACTAGGGTACGTAGGAACGTCCCTCGCAATATAAAGCAATTCTATTTTTTCATATTTTGCCAAAAGACATGGTTTAAAACCCATCGATTTTGAATTTTCAAAACGTTTTCCCAAAGCTCTGGAATAGCACGCCTATGGTTTTTTAAGCCTATCCGAAGCCAAAGAGGCTGCCAAATCCGATTCTGAATAGTTTTTTAAAAATCCGTCCACAAATAACGGCGCTACAATTTTTGAAGGTTCAAAATTCGCTCAAAATGAGCTCTAAAAATCGCCATTTTTTATTTTCGAAAAATTAACGTCGCACCCTATACATATTATACATGTATCTTATGTAAAAAAGCCTCAGGATTCCGAATCCGTGTCGTTTGTAATGATTGCATCGAAAATGAGCTACGATTTTTTGTGAATCAAGGGGTACGTATTTCTATTCATTTAGTTTGTATCGAAAATTTTTATTTTAGAGGAAGCGCGGGGAAATGACACCGGTTATAGTCACTAGGGTACGTAGGAACGTCCCTCGCAATATAAAGCAATTCTATTTTTTCATATTTTGCCAAAAAGACATGGGTTAAAACCCATCGATTTTGAATTTTCAAAACGTTTTCCCAAAGCTCTGGAATAGCACGCCTATGGTTTTTTAAGCCTATCCGAAGCCAAAGAGGCTGCCAAATCCGATTCTGAATAGTTTTTAAAGATCCGTCCACAAATAACGGCGCTACAATTTTTTGAAGGTTCAAAATTCGCTCAAAATGAGCTCTAAAAATCGCCATTTTTTATTTTCGAAAAATTAACGTCGCACCCTATACATATTATACATGTATCTTATGTAAAAAAGCCTCAGGATTCCGAATCCGTGTCGTTTGTAATGATTGCATCGAAAATGAGAGCACTATTGAAACTAATTTTGAATACAAGTGAAATTTGTAATTACTTTTTCAAACGTAACGTTTTCATTAACAGATCTTAAAATAATCAAAGCCACCCCAAAGAAGAAATTTAAAGTGAGTCTCAAGAGTACACGAGTTACTCTAATTTATAAAATGTGTATGTGGGGGTTGTGTCTGTTTGTGTGGAAAGAACATGGTGATTTCTTCTTACCATTAGCTGATCTTCAATCTTTGCCCAAGATTTGAGGGCGCATTATTTCTTTGTGTGTCAGAGGCCTTGATATTTCTTAGATGTTGTTTAATAATACTTAAATTGTAATAAATCACCCCCTCTTTATTGTTATATTTTCTAATTACAAATATCAGAATTCTTTCCCACCCTTTGCAATGTGTATTGTGTTTAAATTGAAATTTTGATGGTATTTTTTGATAATAAGATTGTTTTAGATTAAGTTCTTAACTGAATATAGATTTATATTAATTTCAAATGTTTACTAAAAATGTCTAATTTTAATTAAAAGAATAATAATAAAAACTAATTTAAAACCAAAATAATGAAAAGCATTTTAAAAGTGTGGTGTGTAATGAACTTATAAACTACCCTAACACAATGGGTCAAACAGAAGGGCCCCGTGCACAGCACCGGTAACCACGACTGTCTTCAGCTAAGAAGAAACAACATCTAAGAATATACCATGGCCTCATTTGCAAACCGTGCTACCGTATTATTTTACTTTCTTTCGTTAAAATGAAATAACCTTCTCTGGAATGTTGTTTAAATTAATTTTTCTTTAAAACTGACCACGGTTTTTTCACTTCATGAAATATAACGTGGACACACAAAGAAATAAACAAATACAATAAAGAACTTACTTACTAACACAAAAATTATTACAAGCATATAAATACAAATATAAATAATAAATTAACTAAAAGTCTATCACAGCATAGACTTGAACATGAAACGATAGCTCTTAATAAGCCGAACGAAATAATTAAACAAAATTTACAAAGAACAATAAGACCCTGTTACTCCACCTTAAATTATAGGAGAAAAGTGGTAGAAAAAAGGTTTCAATAAAATGTAATACAAATAAGCAAATTCATGTAAAAAATGTAAAATTAAGACATTATCAAAATAAGACAATAATTAATCGTAATATTCACGTCCAATATCTTTTAATATTATTAAAAGTTAATAGAAATTGTTGGACTGCCAATAAAACAACTCTTCTTAAATATGGTAGTCCTTAGTGAGCCTGGGGGAATTCTCCTGTGTTACTTATGTCGGTGGCCTGCATTGTCCTAGAGCACTCGCTGTCTTAGATGAGGTTGTCCCCCTTTCGCCCGCCAACCTGCCAGCCATGTCGAGCCACGGGGCTTGTAGTGCCTATGGTGGTCCTTGGTGAGGATTATGTATTGTCTAAAAAGAAAGATACAATAGTTTAAATATCATAGAAGCACAGATAAAAAACATAGTGACAGTAGAGTAAACTAGTAAAAAGTTTATTAGTAATATATAGAAATACATATTTTATAAATTATATTAAATAATTAATTAAATAAATAACATTATTGCGTATATAACGTTGTTTCACTGATGACTATACACTGTCCGGCCAACAGAAATAGTTAAGCCACTCCCACAAATGTGCGCTAAATTTAAATAGAATTTTTTCTATTGGCTTAATTTTTAAAGCACGTAACACAAGTAACCATATTAGCATTTATGTCCTGCAAGAACGGGAACAAACTTGATTATTAATTTGTACCGTGTGAAACTGGGCACTGCATACATTGGTTCAATTTAGTGGGGCGTGGCTTAAATATTTCTGTTGGCCGGACAAAGTATAATATATTTATTTCCATTTCTAACACCGGCTATAGTTACGAAGGGTACGTAGAAACATCCCCTTGCAATATAAAGCAATTCTATTTTTTTCATTTTTTGCCAAAAAAACATGGACTAAAACCTATCGATTTTGTTTTTTCAAAACGTTTTTAAAGATACGCTCACAATTAACCGAGCAACGAATTTTCAAAGTCAAATGTTCGAAAAATTATAATACAAGTCCGGAGTATCAATGTTACAAATAAAAACAATACAGAAAAAAAAGAGATATTAACAAACCCAAGTGGCTGGGAGCTACCTTTGATTTCCATAAAGAGCTGGAAAACATCGTCCAACGATCCCACAGAAAGGAGTCCGCTCGCAGCAGTGGTGACTTTGGCCGACACCTCTGCGTCGCTCGCCGGGAACTGCCTTCGCGCCATCGACGGTGAAATCCGGTTTTCTCCTAAACACAAAAGAAAATAAAATTACAAGATTAATAAAACGTTTTTGGAAAAACACTAAAACACCAAAAATTTGGATTTAAAGTTATGCAAGTAATAAAGAGTTGAAACACTAATCAATTTTAAAAATCGGTGGGACTTTAAGAATTAAAAAAAAACAATCGGCCGTTTCTAGAATTTAATGAAGCGATCAAAGGATATTCAAATTAATCACCAACTATAGTAATTAACAAGCCTTTAATTTAACAAAGGCTACCCATGGAGGAAAAAAATAAGACCTTCGTACTTACATCATTTGAAAATGTGCATCCCTTTGATGGGTTGGCTATATCCAAAATTTTACTTTTAAAGAGGGTTGAAGGTGGTGGGGCGTAATGCATGGTACCTTCGCGTTTAAATTGCTGTCTGTAAAATAAAAAAATAATTATTAGCTGAAATCTTTTACGAAATGTGTGAATTTAGAAAGAAATCGTTAGAATGACTATTTACCTTAAATAAAGGGTTGTAATGAAAATTAGATGCACTAATTTATAATAATAATTAAGACACAACCGTACGACTTCGTTGTATATTGCAAAATGATTCAGAAATCGAAAGTTTTATGTAAGTGCTGCTATAAGTCATATCCGTAGACCCCCAAAGCCAAGCTGCCCGATATCAAAAGCGATAAAGCTACCTAAACGAGCCGCGATTATTTTAAATAAAATTATCGATTTAATTAGTTCAAAGGAAAACAATAATACAGGGTATTGCAAAATATTTGTTCTTACTTTATTGTAATTTATTAAACCCTTAATTTTTAGTTTATAATCGACAAGGGGTTAACCTTTCCGTGTACGAGGTGGGGTATAACTAATGTGATCAATTTTTTTATTGTTAAAACGGGATGCTTGGTAATCGTGCTTAAAACCGAGTGTGCACATTCGAGCTCAGTGGCACATTTCCGATCTCGGAATGAAGCGCGCCGCCCGCGTCGCGCTTCATTTGCCTCCCTCGCTCGGAAATGTGCCACTTTTCGCTCGAATGCGCACATCTTCGTATTTATTACATTTATCTAATTTATCCTTCTCTCTTTCAAACCAATAATTTTAATTTAGTTTAGTAAATATCGATATTATATTGGAAAATGTATTTACCATAGCAAATGAGTGAAAGGGAGCGAAAAGATACGAAAACCTTGTTCTTAATCTACAAAATTGCGAGAAAAATGCATTTTGATTTTCCAGTAAATGGCAACACAGCAATGTCTCTACATATATGTTTTTAAAAGAGAGTGAGGTCATTTAGTACGTGTTCCATTGCTAATTGACATATTTGTTATACGATTCCTATGCATTTTTCGTATTTTTGTAAAAACAAATTCTACGTTCGGCTTTAATGGCATCGTTATAACAAATTTGAATAAAAATAATAAGGTATTTACCTATTACAAATTTTTGTTTGGTTTAGGGTCGCTTACAAGCGGGTTAAGTTCCAGTACTTATTCGTCCGACACCCCGTCTATTATTTTTTTTGCTTTTTTACATCACTCTATTGATTTTTGTAATTTAGTAAATTTTTATTAGTCTATTGAAACAGAAGAAAAACTAATATTCAGAAATCTTGCAAACAGGTTAATAAAAGTGGGGGGACCCATCTATCGCTAACAATTATGATGTTTCGGTGGTATTTGCAGAGAAACGGATGATATGTTTATAGTGCCCATTCAACAAAGAAATCGTGCAGAATTGCATAGGGTTATTAGAACATATGTTGAGCCTCTTACTTTCATACACTCTGATTCTTGGGGTGGATACAATGGTATCGAGGAAGAATTTGAACCCATCACCGAATTCTGATGTGGAATGGGGAATCATTTCGTAATTAATCATTCGAGAAGGTATGGAAATAGTGTGTACTACAAAGAGGAAAGACAGTGGCGAAAACTGAAAAAAAGTATTAAATCTTGTCGGAGTTGTATAAGAAGTAGAGAAAACAACGCGGCTAATTTATATATCGCGGATTTTTTTATCGCAAGATGTTTCTTAAAAATTTTAATCGCTCTCCAGGTAATATGTTGCAACATTTCTTCACAGACATCAAAAGAGTATATCCTGGAGTTAATATAAAAAATAACAATGCATCATTAATAACTTAGAATAATTATTTTTATTTCTCCAATTTACTTTTCGCATCTTTACTCGTTAACTTTTAAATTTCCAGCTGATTTCGAAGCGCCATCTAACCTACGTCAGCCCAACTATTTGACTAAGATGGCCAATTTTAGCTCGGAAACAACGAAATTAAAACTGTTATATCTTTTGATTTGAATGGTTTGGACACTTGATATTATCTAATTTACTAACCTGGAATACAAAATTAACGCCCTACATACATTTCCGTACGATTCAAGGGCGGCCTCACGATGTGAACTCTAACCAAATTATCTACAATGTTTAATTCCTTTACTTTTGCAGGTGATCAAAACTTAGTATAAAATCTTGACCCATGAGAGTTTATGAAGGAAGTTAGTCCGATGCTAATTATTCTAATCGAAAGGTATTTTGGTTGTTCATTTCAATACGAGTCGTTTTCATAGGTTGAAAGAGTTCTTTAGCTTCGTGGACTAAAGGTTAATGTGAGTAACATGTGCCTTTAGTGTATCCCTTAACTGCAGATTAGTCAAATTTTATTGGAGCCTTCTTAATTGTAATGTGCTGTTTTTTTAGGTGCGAAGAGTGATTTATAATTTTAATCGAAACATCTTAGTGGTGTATGAATGGAACTGATTGTACAACAGCGGAAAGGTATTACCGGAGGCGTAATTTTAATATTACAAATTACTGGAGTGTTTGTTCTATTCACCGGGGTCGTTCAGGCTACGCCAGCCACCGCTACTGAAGCTATTTCATCCAGCCCTTAAGACTTGGGGGTTGTGACTATTCCAACACACAATTTTAACGTTTGATGTGGGAGGGGCCCCAATCATCTGCAGCGAAACTTTAAGATTTTGTAATAAAACAAAAAGCCCTTCTGCAAAGGGATGTAATAAGAAAAAATTGAAAAATAAATAAACTTATTTACCACATGCTGTTTTGCTTTTAAATGCCTTCTCAATATGAGCACAGATAAATATACCTTTCAATACGAGCGCACAACTGGGAGACTTTAACGCAGAAAAATAATAAATGCAAAAATAGAATTTCTTATCCGTGCGGAAATCTTTGTGCCTGGAGGCTACGAAACATTTTTCTGCAGTTTTGCCAAAGTTTCCAATGCTTCGAAATGGCTCGAGGCATAACGACAAAAAAAAAATTCCTTATCCGTGCGGAAATCTATGTAGCCGTAGGCTATGAAAATTTTTAAAACTTTTGCAAAAGTGCAGAAAAGTATAACTTGAAAAATACATGAATAGTCTGGATAAACTTCCCACATTCCAAAAGGGTAATTTCTATTATCGGGACCAAAAGCTAGATCCAACAGAATTTGTTTGACCTGCAACTAAAAGTTATCTTGCAAATTTATCAAAACAAATTAACACTTATTTTTTAGCATATTCAAAAAAGTAATGATTATAAATATTCCTCCCAATAGCACCAACAGCTGGTCCAACTTTAACCTTTTTAACCTTACAGTATCTGAGGATGGGAGACTTTTAGGTTACATCAGTATGTAAATACTAAACAATAATTAAAGTACTAAGCGAATTAAAACAAATTAGTGTAATTAAACGCAATCATTAACATGGCTTCGAATTGTGATGTCGAACCGGGCGCAGCACTTGAAAGTGCCTTAGTAACCACAGACTCTTACGAGAACATCCAACAAATGAGTTCGAGCTTGGAAGAAATTAAAAGTTCAACCTACGTACCTTCAGAACAAGAAGAGTTCTTAGATAACTGTAATAACCTTGATAACGACTTACATTTAAATTGTGGCCAAGTATCGAGCACGAGCAGTTTAGACGATGAATATTTAAAAGACGAGGAATGGCTAAGAAAGTCAAAACATGTTTTCGTTTTAAGTTCGGCCGGTAAACCAATTTACTCTAGGTATTCTTCTTGGCGCTTGCCCCACAACAAATAAAGCATTTCATCTTTTGTAGGTATGGTAACGAAGACAGATTTGCAAGCTACTTTGGAATTATGCAAGCTTTAGTCAGCTTTGTGCAAGCAGACGATGACTCCATTAAATGCATACATGCAGGAGACACAAAATTCGTTTTTTTATTTAGGGAGCCTCTGATATTAGTTGCAGTTGCTAAAACTGAAGAATGTGCAGTACAATTAACAGCCCAATTAAAGTATTGATGAGGAGTGATGATGTTTACAGTATTTCTAATACGATATGTTCTAGTTATGTTTTCAATCAAATTGCCAGCATGCTAACTCTTAGTCGATTAGTTAAAATTTACGAGCAGAGACGAAATTATGATTTGAGGAGACTTCTAACGGGAGTCGAACGATTGATAGACCACCTATTAAATTTCTCTGAAACTGAATCGGCTTTCACAGTGGGAGCTGTGCAATGTCTTCCTTTGGCTGCTTCTGTCCGTGATTTAATTAGTTCAGCAATAATTCAATCGTGTAGTAAAATTAAGGTAAAGTACAAAAGTTGTCGAATAACTAAAAAAGCAATTTAATTTTAGAACCTCGTGTTTGGCATTCTCTTAGCAAATAACCAACTGATCACCTTAGTTCGCATGAAGAAATATTGTATACACCCTCATGACTTACACTTAATATTCAATCTAGTTCAAGCATCGGAAAGCATCAAAAGTGCCGAGATTTGGACACCTTTGTGTCTCCCTCGATTCGATGCCAGCGGTTTTTTATATGGACACGTGTCGTATTTAGCCGAAGACTGTCAAGCTTGTTTGTTACTCTTAACCGTAGAACGCGATGCGTTTTTCTCCTTGAGCGAAGCTAAACAACGAATCGTAGAAAAACTGCGTCGAGGGAATTGTTTAGAAGCAATCAACGAATCCTTAGCTACGAAAGGTGAATCCTGCATGGAAGCAGGTTTCCCCGAATTAAGACATTATCTGTACAAATGTAAATCGACAGCTCAATTCTACCAGCCGAAAAAGAGCAACCCTTACACGAAAAATTGCGAGAGGTTGTTGAATTTGTATCGGAGGGCACATTACAAGCTGCATTGCCCTTCCAGGCCTCTGAAGCTATTGTTCGAACGAAGCTCACAAGAAGCTATATTGGCCTGGGACACTAAAGGATTTGAATTGTATGCAGTTCTCGAGCCTTTGACTGAAACGAACAATGCTATTGCAACTGTTGGTCGGTTACTAAATTGGATCAAGAAGAGAGAGGATAAATTGTTCCAACTTAGTGCACCTACGTTCTAATTAAACGTTTAAAGTTAGAGATAAGCTTAACAGTTGTCCTTTGTATATTATGTATTATAGCATTTTGCGATGAATGGGGTACAAATTTAATAATCTTAAATCGTCGTTGGTTTCTTTAATATCGTCTACGTCTCTGTTTATAAATATTTATTAAACCATTGTGATACAATATTGTAGGGTATTGTTTAATGCTTAATTTCGAAGGATCATTAAATTATTATTTGAATTCTCAATTTTGATCTTTAATTTAAAAAAAAACTTACATAAAACTCGTCAATGATGACGATCTCTGTCTCGCTTTCGCTCTTCGTCCTTCCTCCGATCTCTGTCTCTGCGATCCTTGTCTTTTTCTTTATCTCTATGCTTAGGTTTCTCCCGTTCTCTATGTTTTTCTCGTTCATGTTCCCTGGAGCGAGTGCGCTCGCTTTTTCGCTCCCGATGCCTCTCCTTATCTTCCCGCCTCACAGTTTCCTCTGTATGTTTATTTTCATCTTCCAATTCCATGTCTTCGTCCAGATCATCCTCCAACGCAGAGACCTTAGCTTCGATCTCATTATTCTCTTCTAAAACATGCCGTTTTTGTACCCTGGGCAATATAACGTCGCATACCTACAAAAAAAACGAATGCACTAAAAAGTATAACAAGAAACAACAAGTTACCCTCTCGTCTCTTAATAATTCATCGATAAACTCATCCATGTGTACTATTTCAAATTGGGCAGCTCGATTTTGCCTCCTTAGTTTCCTGTTGTCGTTGTACAAAGGTTCTAAGTACTTATAACAATCCAGGGACGAACCGGTGAGGCGCATGTAATAAGCCCCAAGAGCTCGTACGTACTTGAATTCTTCGTTCTTTATGAATTCAACTACGATGTCCTTTTCAGGTTGGATTTGTAACATTTTGAGTGTCAAGCAGAGGAACGGTGTAGGTTTTATGTTACCTCCGAAAACGCCTCCTATGAATCTTAATTCCATTGCTCTGTCTACCAGAAGTTCTGCTGTTAAGGCAAAGCATTCTTCCTTCCAATATTTTGAATCGTACACGCGGGACCTTATTATTTTTTCCACCAAATATTGAGGGTTGGTTCCATGTACAGATTTGGCATCTTTAACCGTTCTGTTTGCCATTTATTTAATAATTTTTCTTACCAATATAAACATATACAGCTTCAACAAACGTCCATGTTTAAATCACTAATACCAATCGCTAGAATTTAATTATGTAACTAAATTTGAGGTTGGCCACCACACTGACAATTGTGTTTGTCATTATAACCAAGTTGTTAGTTTACATTGTTAATTACAAGGCATAATTTTATATTAATTGAAAATGGAGTGCCTCTTGGGAATGCGGTTTAAGGATTTCGTTATAGTAGCTGCTGATATGACCAATGCCCACAGCATCATGGTTATGAAGACAGGTAAATTCTGAATTAACACCTCATTCCATTATTAAGTTTTTCTTGCAGATGAGAATAAACTCCACAAATTGTCTGATAAATTGGTGATGGCTGTGTCGGGAGAACAAGGAGATACGACACAGTTTGCGGAATACATAGCAAAAAACATTCAATTATATAAAATGAGAAATGGTTACGAGTTAGGTCCAAAGTCGGCTGCTTCGTTTACAAGACGAAATTTAGCCGATGCTCTTCGTAGTAAAGTATGTTACAATATATTATCTGAAACTATTTTACTTATTTACATCTTTAGAATGCTTACCATGTTAATATGATTTTGGCCGGCTATGATAAACAAGAAGGGCCCCAATTGTACTTCCTCGATTATTTAGCTTCTATGGCAGAAGTAAAATTCACTTCTCACGGATATGGAGGCTACTTCTCGCTTGCTATTATGGATCGTTATTACATGGACAACATGAACCGAGAACAAGCATACGAAGTGATTAAGAAATGCGTGCAAGAGATACACAAACGTTTGATCATTAACTTGCCCAACTTTAAAGTTCTGATAATCGATGAAAATGGAATTCAAGATTTACCAATAATCACTCCTAAAGATTTGTATTGAATTCTGTTAAATTTATTATCGAGCTTACTTTGTAATACTATTTAAATAAGAAAATTAAAAAATTTACATCAGTTTTAGGTGTTATAATTTATCAAAATATGCATAACACCTTGCAAATAGGTTTGGAAGAAGTCTTTATTTAACCTTTTTGGATTCTGAAGATTTCTGTTGTTTTTCTTCTTTCTTTTTCTCTTCTTTTTGTACCTGATTATCTTCGTACCTACAAAGAAAAAGTTATTACTCTATTTGTACGAATTTTAAATGTTAAACTTACTTAAAAAGTGCTGTCAAATCTCCTTTTACTAAAGCAAGAGCCAAAGGAGTACCTAAACATGCAGGAACTAAATACAACAAAGCTGGCTGCGCATGTTTAAAAACATGCATAACAAATATCGTAGCCATTAATCCCAAGAAGTATGCAAGGAAGGTTGCATGGAAGTAGAGCTTTGATTGCCTTTTCAAGCTATGATCAAAACGCAGAAGAAGAGCTATAAAAATTCCAGGTACGACAATATCCCCTAAACCTAACATCGCAAAATTACTGGCTGATAATCCATGGGTCAACAAATCCTGTGGGAATACCACTAAAACAAAAACAAATTAATCTCTTGAACCCGCGTTAAACAGACAACTTACATTTAATGGGAGCCTCGAAGCTCTTAGCAACGGTTACCATGACGTCGGTACCAAATACCCAAAAAATATCATACAAAAATAAACCTGATAATAAAATACAACCAGTTACAACATTATTTAAATGTAACAACTCGACGGCATTGATTGAGAAAGCCAAGCCAAACAAATTATTGGCTACCCAATGCTTTTGTAGAAGATACCATGCACCAACCACCAAACAACACAAGAGAGATACAATATCATGTGAAGAGAACTTGTAATTCACAATGTCTTGATTACTTTCACCTTCGCCCTGAGTGAACAAAATGTGATACTTAATATTTGGCACAGCAGCTGGAACTAGTTTACTCACAATAGGACTGAAATTAAACACCGTTAATGCTTCAATAAACAGAGCAGTATAAAGTTATAGGTACCTAAGTACATGTGTTAACGCTAACACGCCAAGGAAGAAGAAATAACCAGTTAATAGAAGATTTATGTATTCTTTTGAGAATAATTTGAAGACTATGTACAAACCGAACAAAGCACAAGATGCCATTATCGGAAACATGGCAGCATCTTTTGTAGTCATCGTTTCGGGTTTCTGTAATTAATATTAATAGTCTTTAGAGGTAATTAATAGATTTACTGTTTACTTACACTCTCCTTCTGGTAACTAACAGACCGATACGAACCAAAGAAAATTGGCAATAAAGCCATTATAACAAGACTACCATAAGCTACAGCAACCCCTTCGGGGGTGCTTGGAGGTTTTGTCGTCGCATTTACTGCCGTTTCGCTTACATTTTCTGCTGCTTGAGCCACGACATAATTCACTATACTCGCCATGTTTTGAAAGTAGAAGTGACGTCGACTACTATTATTGGTTATGAGGCCCAGAAATACCAAAACAAATTGTTAAAATACCTAGAAAAATTCAAACTCGAACATTAGTTTTATTATAAAATAATTACTTTATTCCTTAATTAAAAATAAAAAACGGATAAAATTGAAAAATTAGTCTTAAGTATTAATATAATAGATTACACATATACAAAATATAAAAGAAAAAATTAAATTTGTTTTAATGTTAAATAATCAATTTAAATCTAACGGTTAAATAAATGATTCTACTACAAAATTAGAATTGAAATAAATAAAATAAATCAGCTTGTAACATGATTTAAGTCTATAAAAAACCTCTTGCTCGAAGTCCTCTGCAACACTCGACGAAAAGCCCATCGAGAAGAAACGAGTGCAGAGAACTTCGGGGCAACAAGCCTCGCACGCTATCTTTACATGTATTTTTTAAGAAAAATTTTATTTGTTTATTCATCTTTACAATACAATATGGAAAAGTTAAAGCTATTTATATCAATAAGCAACACGAAACATCTTTGTCGTTTCGTGTTGGAAGAATTGCCTAAAGAATAAAGATGAACAAAACTAAACATGATTACAATACAACCATCACTTTGTTTGAATGCATAAAGTGATTGTTATACAACAAACGTGCCTAAAAGGCACTGTATTAATAATAATAAAATAATAATACAGTAACATTGAAAAAAATATATAAACTCTGACGCAAACGTGAATTAATGTTGCTTAATACTCTACCACAATGAAAAACTAATCAATTTCTATATAAATCTCAATGAAATAACTTTAGTAGCACACACAGTGGATTAAAGTATTTGTGCTCGCATATTGTAAATATTTCCAAAAGAAAATTACTTTAAAAAAAAAATATAAAGAAACATGTACATGAACGGAAGGACATATGTATATAATTTGAGAAAAACAATCTTGGAGGTCCACTGATAGAAAAGCCAATAGAAAAACTAAAGATATGATTGGGGTTTATTTGTTGCGTAAAATCCCCTGGTTAAACACACAGAACGACCATAATATAAAGAATACATGTTTGATAAATATGCAGCTCAGAATAGAATGCAGCGAGGTTTCTTCTTCTTCTTAACTTGAAGTGCGGCCCGAGTAGCAGTTTCGAATACTTCGCGGACGCCTTCCTTACTTTTAGCTGAACATTCTAAATAAGCAAATGCATTTATCTTTTCGGCCATGGCTCTGCCTTCCCTTGAGGTTTAACGGGTTCTTGTTTCATTTTGGCGAGGTCTTTGATGGTGTTTGGGTCGTTACGTAAATCTTTCTTATTACCTACCAAAATGATGGGCACGTTTGGACAGAAGTGTTTCACTTCGGGCGTCCATTTCTCTGGTATATTTTCTAAGGAGTCGGGAGAGTCGACGGAGAAGCACATTAGGATCACGTCCGTGTCTGGATAGGAGAGAGGTCGTAGTCTATCGTAATCTTCTTGACCTGCTGTGTCCCAAAGGGCCAGTTCGACCTGCTTACCATCAACCTCGATGTCCGCCACATAATTTTCGAAAACGGTGGGCACATACACCTCCGGGAACTGATCTTTGCTGAATACGATTAGAAGACATGTTTTACCACATGCACCGTCGCCTACAATCACCAATTTCTTGCGGATTGCAGCCATCGCACCTGCCAAAACACACACACCGTCAACGCCTATTGATTAACCAAAGATGGCGGAGACCGTCTCATTCATCGAATTGAGGCGGGGAACCGCTTTAAATAAATATAAATATCGCACCTTTTCCTGATTCTCCACCCTCTGACAAACAGCACCACATCCAGTTAACACTTAAAACACCCTCGTATTCTCTTCGCCACTAAATTAAGCCGCTTTCATCCCAATTAAATATCAGAAAATAAAGACTCCCATAAACAAAACCAACAAAAAATTCCCAAGTCGTTATAATACGTATTACATTGCGCCGACGTGAGTCATCCACGTTTAAAAGACGAATGCCATCTCTGCGGAAGTGCCCGAACCACAAGTGGTTGTTTTCCGAACTATGTTGTTATTCACCACAAAGAATTTTAATTTAAATCGTTAAACCAAACAATAACTAACATACTGCAACAATTACATTAATAATTCTTCTTAGAGCAGCCCAGTTACAATCTAAAAGATTTTAACTAGTATTTACAGTCGAATCCAAGTAAACTACAAACATAACCTCAAAGGCTAAGGAACACTTTCAAACACCGAAAATGAGTAGCATGGTACATTGTCAGCTGTGGATGGGGAGTGTAATTATTAATTCGTTTACTTTCTTATTGCAAATCGATCTATTAACAAATTATTACAGTTAGAACCTTACATGACCGAAACTTTTATAACGACTGCCTTCCGTAAAATGGGAGAGAATCCCTTAAATGTTAAAGTTATGAGGAATAGGTTTACGGGGGAGCCAGCTGGGTATTGTTTTGTGCACTTTGCGACAGACGAAGAGGCAATAGATGCGATGCACAAATTGAATGGGAAACCAATCTCTGGCACGAATCCTGTCGTTAGATTTAGATTAAACAATGCAAGTAACACAGGAAGGAATTTGTTGGATAGGGAGTTTTCTGTATGGGTTGGCGACCTTAGTCCTGATGTTGATGATTATAATTTATATAGAGTTTTCTCCTCGAAATATAATACAATCAAAACAGCTAAAGGTAGTTAAATAACCTTCTGTAATTTAGATTTTAATTGATAAATTGTAGTGATTCTTGATAGTAGTGGCTTTAGCAAAGGATATGGATTTGTAAGGTTTGGTAGCGAAGATGAAATGAAGGATGCTTTAATGAATATGAATGGGTACATTGGATTAGGAACAAAAGCTCTAAAAATTTGTAATGCTGTACCTAAACCGAAAGGAGCCGTAACCACAACAACTGGAACTAGTACAAGTACAACGACCACCTTTACAACAGCAACTACTGATTATACACAGTATTATGATCCTTCCACCTATTGGCAAAACTACGCTTCTTGGCAGAGTGTAAGTATCGCTTATTTCTCGAGTAAAGATTGTTGAAATTGTTGCCATAGGGATATTACGATCAAGGTGAAAATTCACAAGCATCTCACGAAGGATACACAGCAGAAATGGTGAACACGATGCACCACATGGAAAGAAGAGACGAAGATGAATTGGAATTAATTGGTAAATCGAACAAAAGAGTTTAAAACAATTTTTAATCTATAAATTGTAGAACATTCAGCTCCGTTGGATTTGGATAAATTAAATAGGGATACAATGGAACAAGACAGTATACTTTGGGATGCCCTCGAGAATTCCAAATGGCTACCCTGCGAAGTACTTGACGTTTGCTAGTTTATTACTAACTTTAAATTATGTTACGCTAAGAATTTATAATTTGATAAAAACACAAGGAATAAAATGACAAAGGCTAAAGTTCTTAAAATCAATAAAATTAATGCCGATTTTAAATTTTAATCTTTTGTTGTACATGTCAGAAATAAAAATCATAATACTAAAGCTTTGTCAGAGGTGTTACAAAGCCAATTTTGTTTGTTTTTGTAAGCAATACGTAGAGTAAGTCGTTATTTACAATGGTTTCAAAAATAAACCTGCAATTACACCAGAAAACTAAGGAAAACGAAGAACCTGCAAACTCATCACATAGTGAGTTCCATTATAGCATTTACTATATCGTTCTGATTATTCTTAAGCGCCTTAATGGCTTTGCTACGACTAACATTAGCTTGCGACATAACAAGCTCGACATCCTTATCCTCAACGCCGCTGTCATCGACTTCCTCGTCCTCGGACTCTTCGGCTATTGGAGCAACTGACGTGGTGGGATTGCCAGCAGCACCGTCGCCTGCTGGATTTGTTTCCTTGAATTTCTCGGCGGCGGCCACCTGCGCCTGTTGCGAAAGATCTTCAATTTTGGCTTCTCCAAAAACGATGTAAGTATCGCTCACTGGATTTTTATAAACATCTGGCTTATTTATTACGAATAAAATATTCTTCGACTTTCTGATTGTCACTCTATTGACACCTTGAACCTAAAAAAACAGATTATTAATCTCTGCCACAAAAACAACAAATCTTATCAAAGATTTAACGGAAATCAGTCTGCCAAGAATATCAACATTTAATTTTCAGCTAAAATAATAGCGAAACCTTGGTTAAGATCATCATTTGAAAAAATGCAATAAATTTAGAAAACTTTAGACGTTAACTTACTGGTTTCAAGCCTAATTTAGACATAATCTTCCTGGCTTTTTTTTCGCCTCGGGACTGTTTAGCTTTTGATACCATATCGATGGGTAGACCAGCGGCAGCAGCGCCTGGGAAAGCAGCGGTTCCTGCTGCACCCCCAGTGCCGGCATCCTCCAATTCTGGGATTTCTTCATCTGTATCGCTTTCTGTAGATGAAGGACTTTGGTCGGATTTAGTTTCGGCCACTGCTGGCTTCTCGACTTCTGTTAATTCTGGCATTATAACTGAAATTAAAAACGATGTAGCCCCATGTATTGCATTACTAGTACCCTTTTCTTATAGAAAACGAATTATTTGTTTTCAATTTAAGAGCAATCAAATATGAACGGGAATTGCAAAGGCACCGATTATCCCGATCATTCCCCGTAAATGCCGCAATAAAATCGGGTGAATCGAGTGCAACACGTTTATGTGAAGCATTATTTTTATAAAATGTAGTTTAATGAAAGCTGATGACTAAAATAAAAGTCGAATTTTACCTTATTTTGTTGTAAATCACTACACGCACATAAAGGGGATAGAAATTGTCAACTATAACGCCATCTTTCTTTTAGAAATGTTAACGTTTGCACACAGATGTCGCACCGGGCTCTAATTAAAACAGAATGCTCCAAGGAAAATCCATTTTTAAAAGAAAATATTAAGTCATTAAAGATTACTTGTATTCTTTTATATGAAATAAAAATATTACTAAACATATAATCTAGATTCATTTTCGCTCCCACCCGAGCACCAAAGAACAATTCCTCATTCAAATTAAGAACAACTTACATCGAAGGAGTGAATTTACACAATCTTCCTACTCTGCTTTTTCAAAATTTTAAATGTTATGGTTTTTTGGTTCTACCCCAAGGTAAACAGTTTCAGAGTTCCAAATCTGTAAAGTTTTTAAAGATCTGTTGATAAATAATGAAGTTACGAATTTTTTTCGATTACAAGTAGCAAAACAATTGTCCTTTATATATTTCTATAAAAATTAATATTACTCCGTATGTGACAAAGGATTTCTACAAAAAAACCATTGTTTATATTTTAAATATTTAATTCTAAGCCATACTTAAATTATGAGTTAATCTGTACAAAGAATCACAAGCCTTTGTACCATGTCACTAATTTTACACATGCAGCTCATTTCCATGTTAGTTTAAATACTGTAATCCTTCACTTTTAAATTAATTTAATCACACAATCCTAATTAAGCTAGTATCGACTTTCTCATCTATCCGAACCTGAAACAACACGATAAATACAAACAAATCCACACAAAAAACTAATAAAAGCAACTCGTACCCAAAAAACTAAGAAAAACGGGCAGAAACACTAGTCCATGTAATGCCCCAATGATAACAATGCCGAGGTACATTCGAAAATAAAAAATTTTAAATATCTGCGACTGGGCAAACGCCAAGACCGTTATACCAAATAATTTGGTAAGAGTAATGCCCGACAACACCTAAAATAATCGTATTAATCGGCTTTTTATACAATTAAACAAATGAACTGTACCGAACTACCCATCGTTCCGAGAGCATCGCCCGCTTTATTTACAGATCCTTTCTTCTTCGAATGCACAAAGGAATGCACGATGTGCCCACAAAATTCAACTGAAATACCAATAGCCTAAAAAAAGACAATATTTTAACTTGCAACTAAAATAATATATAAAACGCACCATAACTAAATTGACTAACGAAATAGCGTTAAGTGTAATACTCCACAAGTACATAAAACCACCCATATTGACCACAACCATAAAAACGAGAAGTAAAATTGTAAAAGCAGCAAAGAAATCGAATCCTGTCACGATTAACGAGACAACACAGACGGACAGAAGAGAGAAACCTATAGATTTCAGTGTCTGGGTCCATATATCTAAGTACTGCTCGTAAAACACATAGAAAATGCTAAAAAACAATTAATTTAATCATAAATCGCAATGTAAAGCTCGAAAGGACTCACCTGTAGGGAAAAATTTCAACATCTTTCATATCGAGGGTCCTCGTTAAGTTATCAGCAACAATCCTCGCATATCTTAGAGCTTCGTAATAATCCTTCGAGTTCTTCAAAACTGTGTGATACGACATCACATTCGAATCCGCAACTGAAGCTCTTCCCCCCTCGTTTAAGTAATAATTAATTCCCTAAAAGCAACCCCTTTATTTTGCAACAAAACCGACAAAATAAGCTCACCGTGGAGTAAGCAGCATGTCCACCCTTCGCACAAGAAACGCCAGGATTATCTTGTAAGAAGAAATGTAAATATTTTTCGTAGTAGTCCACCCAATCCATGTTCGAATGCTCAGCGTCGCATTGGTCACAAAATATGGTGCTGTGCGTGTTGGGACAAAAGGTACCGTTCCCCTTGAAGGCCTTGCAGCACTCTTCGCTTTCGGCCCAATCTTTGAAATCGTCCAGCCAGGAATTGGCCGGTCGAGCCAAATATGTGCTGAAATGGCCCGAGAGTAACATTAAAAACGAACTAAGTTAAATAATTACATGTCGCTTTGTTTAGATGCTTGATATAATTGTGTGGCAATGGAATAATCCAAACAACCGACTCCTCCACAGAATTTGCTCTGCACCGTGCTGTTAGGAGTAATCGATCGAGCCTTTTGTCACCCAATAAACTGGGGGTCCGATTCCCAATAGATCTTTCATAAACTACAAACAATTATTAATTTTAAAAGAGTTTAATCTATAATAACATACTTGAAAGTATTTTAACACGTGACTATCTTCCGGCATGGAGAGTTCTTGATCGAGGCCCAATTCAATGCTTGGTAAAACAGCTAGGCTCAAGCAAAAAGCCAACATGAATAATAAAAGGACGACGCATCTCACCCAAAAACTAAAAAGATAAATTAAATAAGACCGAGCCATAACCATTTAAAAAATATTACTTCATAATAAAAGGCGTGTAAATCTGCGTCCAAAATTGATGGATCCAGCCTTCGTTGTCTTTAAAATTCTTCACTTTCATTTTGATACAACAAAAGAGATCTAATCTGTTATCCTAAAAAATTTCATACTATTACATATTTAAAAATTAATGATTTAGTTTAAAATAACCTCGTAACGCCTTTGGTCGATGTATAACAAGGCCACGAAAGCTGTGATTTGAAAGAAGAAATCGAAAATCAAAGCGATCATCGCGTAAATCGCGAAAGTATTAACGGCAGGCATATCGGAGATCAATCCACCTAAAACAATTAACATTTATAAATGGTAAAGGCTTGTAGGGTTATTCACCGATGCCAAAACAGCTGATTTCGGAGAAACTTGTTAAAAGCATGCTCGGTCCTACTTTGGCCATTGTTATTGCTATTTCTTCTTCGATACTTAGGCTTACGTCTCTAAAATTATATTCAATTGTAATATTAATAGTATTTAAAGTGATGGTAGATTTACCTCTTTCTTCGCTGATGTGTTTGGACTATGATGAAAATATTATCAACTCCGACTGCTAAGACTAAAAATGGTATCACTTCGATGGTTAGGAGTGTCGTTGTTATTCCAATGTAAGCACAAACGCCCAACGAGCATAACACCGAACATAAAACAATCACAATGCCTCCGATGGCCACCATTATTTTGCTATCCAACTACAAATTAATTTAATTAAAACTAAATTTAATTCACAAGTTAGTGAAGATTTACACATAATGTTGAGCAGGAACGTATTCGACCCAAAGAAATGGTGATGTAAAGAAACATAACTAAGTAACTAATCACCGTTGTGATAAGTTCAGCTTGTGAGACCCTTTTCAGCTCGTCTTCAATGGAGCGTTCGCTGGAATATGCAATGTCCATAAATGAAGGCCTTTCCTTTTTATCCCATTCGTGTAAAAGCTTGATAAATCTAAAAAAGCTTTTATTAGACACTTTTATAAACCAAAACACAAAAATAAGACAGAAAATTATTTATAGCTTAATTATATACTTAATTAACAATACATTTTTGAGATTCAAAATGAATTTCAAAGAGCAAATTAAAAAATAACTTAAAAAAGCTTACTGCTTCTCCCATTTCATAGCGGGCTCAAGTTGTGTCTCGTTTAAATAATTATCCACCAAGAAAGTCAATGTTATTCCGATTGCATCAGAAAAATCGTCCCTTGTAGCGCCTCCCATCGCTATCCCGGGCTCCACAGGCCCCCCATAAGGCGCCAAACAATTAACACTGTAAGGGCTCCTACGACAAATATCATTTACACTTTTTTACTTTAAGACAACCAACAAAAAACCAACTTTAAACACAATAAGATTTTTTTTAAGTAATCTTGGTCGTTGTTGAACTGTTCGATGTCGTTATTAAATAAGCCCAAAAGCGATTGTACGGTACAAAAATTAATAGTTTTTGGTCCTGTGAAAATGTTCGTCATGGGCGCGAAACATATATTTTGAAGCCCCTCGTTTTCATCTTGTCCGATCTACAATAATAAAATAATTAATGTTTGGAAGTTAGAAAGATTAATTTTAAACCTTTTCTATGTTCTTTTGTAACTCGAAGATGTTTAAAAGAAATTTCTTATTGAAAACGGGTCCTAAAATTATGGTTTCGTCGCCAGTGTCATATGTAATCTAAAAGAAAATAAAATTAATTAATAATACACAAAACAAATCGAATTTCTAACGTTATCTAAACCGACGGCTTTGATAAAAATCTGTTCTGTCCTATAAAATGGTCTGAAGTACTGATCGAAGTAATCCTTCTCGATTCTACTGCGGCTTTGGGGCGAAGCCCACAATTCAACTGGGTTCGTCGTTACGTTGGTGTAAAGCGCGCCATATCCTACGCCTAGCACAACGTAAGACGACAAAAAGAGAACTATCACATTGTACGAAGCCATGGCTACAATCAAAAACTTAAATCGAATTCAATCGAATAAAAATAATCCTCCACCTTTCCCCAAGTTCCAAAAGCATCTCTCCAAGAACGTGAACTTTTCCTTTTTTCCAACAACATCCTCATTATCTAAAAGCAATTCAATTCATTAACGAGTTCAAAAAAGATTAAAAACTCACCATCGACATTGAACTTAACAAACCTCGAGCCCTTCAAAACAACAATCATAACACCAATAACACTCGCGACAAAAATTAACACAGCACAAATAAAAGCGATTCCATTTAAGAAGAAAATGTGGAAGCTCTCCGGCAATGCCTCAAATTCCTTCGTCGTACAAGAGAGCTCACAATCGATGCAACTGCAAGGTTCGGAAGACTCCTAAAACTGAACCATTCTATCTTTGGATTGTAAAACTAATAAACTTAGCTCACGTCGTATTTCTCGTTGCATTTGGCCGTTGGTGGATCGATTTTCAAAGTATCGTTGTCGCTCCTAGGGGAGCCCTTAAAATAAATTCGAAAGGGCGCCAAATCTTGTCCCGTCCCAAAGTAATCGAACCATCTACAAAAAGTCCATTAATTTCTGACAATTTAAGAGTAAAACTGGGACCTTTGCGGGTTACAATTGCCCGAGGTGAAAGCTCCGCAGGTTGAGTCCAAAACTAAGCCTCCGGTGCTTGGTAGAGCGACTTGCTTACAAGAGTCGAAGGTGTCGTTCATATATTCTTCGCTTAAAATTATGTCGGTCTCAAAGATGTACGATGCGCCTTAAAAAATAATTAATTTAGAAAAAAAAAAGTCGCAGACGATTTAAATACCAGTTGTTGCGTTGGTTTCAGTCTTCGGATTGACGACGTAATCGGCTTGGTTCTTCGAACAAGAATATTCGCAGATGTGAGTCTTCAGGTTTCTAATGCAAGTGGGGCACCTTTTGAAGACGCCCATCATTTGCAGACCTTCTGCCATTATAAGAGCTTGATGAGTGTCGCAACACACTTCTGGATCGTCATCTGCAAAAGACGAGTTAGTTTAATTAAATTTAGAGGTACAAACGCACACGCACCATTATCAAAGAAATAGGGGCAGTGCTTCCGGAGTGCTTCAGTAGCATTCGCTTTTAAAGGGTCGGCTTCAGGAAACGATTCGGCCCTTTTATCTTCAGTTAGGCAATTCTGAAACTTTCCTTTGGGATTTGCGTTGCAGATTCCGTACATTATGCAGTCAGCCTGGATCTTAGCGATTTGGACGAATAAAAAGATCAATATGTGTTTTGCTGAAATTAAAAATGATCAATTTTAAGAAGAAAATTAAGTGAAACGTAAATACCTGGCATTTTGTGAACGTTTTCAGTTCCATTTACTTTTGATCAATGTAAATCTGATTGATTTGGTCTTATCGCAGATTCGTATCGAAATTAGAATCGTTAGACTAGAAATAATTGTATTTGTGCGTTTCTTAACGAAACAACTTAAGAAGATAACAAGGAACCTCCACTCGAATTGATAAAGGTGTATACACAGCTGCAGAAGTAAAGTTCATAAAAATAATTCGAGAAGTATCTACTTGTGTTGATAAGAACGACTGCTCTCTCGCTCTTTACCGAATAATTTTGGTTTTTGGTTTTTTCGTTGCGAGCGATTGAATATTTGTATTACAACATTGTTGCATACTTGAAGATAACGCTTTTTGACGCCAATTACCCATACGTCGAGTGGTTCTAATCTGAATACTCTCTTTTTTCATTTTATAAATTCCTAAAATACAATTAAAGGAAAACTTAGAGGTAAATCCACGCGAGCCGTTTACATTATTCTTAAATGTGTATTTTTTACAAAGGCTTTAAATTTAAATATTTTTCTATCAAACATTTTCAACTTAGAATCGCGTTGAAAATTAACAAATATATAATCAGAGATGATTTTTAAATATAACAGAAACTTAAATTACAAATACATTTTATAACATATTATACAAAACACTTATAGACCATATTCAGAAAAGTCGGTTGAATTTTAATGACCGTTCGAATATAATCAGCTTTAATTGTTAATACTAGCCCCGACGAATTCCTTTCATTAAAATCTATAAATAACATTTCTGAAGATGGCCAACAATGTAAATATCGAGGTACTCGCATTATTTTTTTTTTTACATAGGGTTGTTGTTAATTATAAACACATTACATACTTAACGCAATTACAAGACTTGTAGAAAACTAAAAACGTAAATTCCTAAAAAAATAAATTATAAATAAAAATAAGTAAAACTTTGTATGTGTTACAATACTGCATCGATATTAATGTGTATAGCATAACATGAAAAATCAAAATTAAAAAGGCACGCTGAGATTTCCAATTCCATGTCGAAAATTCAAAAAACGAAACTCTGCATTATTGAACTGGTAGAACCACTTGATAATATCGTATGCAGTATATTTCTAAATTGTGTCAATCCATGAGCGTTGATTCAATAAAAAAAGTTATTCGAAATAACGATTCATTTTCATTAGAAAATTAAAGTTAAATTTTGAAAAATGAAATCAAAAACGGCCCTCTGATCAACTTCCTAAACCTTCTCTACCATTTCAATAACAAATATTGATATTCTTGATTAATAAACATAAAATGGCATGGTGTTACAACCACGACGTATTTACAAAATTACGTTATTCTTAGCACTAATATTTACAATCAATAAAACTATTATGACATTTGGTCTATATATTCCTGTGGTATTTTCCAAGCCGTGAAGTTGTTGGCTTTAGTTCCAACAATTATCTAAAATTGATCAAATTTAATTAAACAGAACTCAAGTTATGCATTTTGAATACCTTCTCATCGACTATTTCCATACACAACATCAATCCACCGGGACCACTCATAGTGCCTAAGTGCACATTAGTCTTGGTATTATACACGTAAACATTACCATTGTAGCAGCCGGCAAACAAAAGGTTCTTAACAATTTGCATACAAACTACACCTTTCGACTTGGTGGCTTCGTGCTTAAAAACCAACTGTCCATCCTTAAAATTAAAACAACTCAATATAAATCACACTCGATTATTATTGTGATTGTACCTCAAAAGTGTACACCAATATGTCGTGCTGGCTGGTCCCACAATAAATTAAATTCTTATAACATAGCAATGTATAAACAGTTGGTGAAAACGAACTCTCCATGGTCCTAAGCAATAAACCACTTGTGGCATCTCGGACACAAACTGGAGCGTTACGAGAGGCTACAACTAGAACTCTACGAGGACCCTCTTGTGCCGCTTTCATCATCAATACATTTGAGTCAGAGATCTTTATCTCCGGTTCTACTTTACTACTCTAAAATAATAACAAATTAAACCTACTCACGTCCAAACTAAACCTCCATTCGACTTACATTTACATTGTACTTAATTAAGAAGCCCCGATCTGTACCCACAAAGATACAATCCCAAGAGTATTCCATGCATTGTACGGGCTCAACGAATTTTTCACGATCAATCACTTCCTTACAGTCCAAATCAAATAAAACTAAAGAACAATCTAAAGATCCTGTGTATGCAACGTCCTTGCCATTCCTCTTAATAATAATAATAGAAGTAATGGCAAGAGTTGCAATTTCGTAAGTATGTATTAAAGCGCCATCTTTGAGATTGAAAATGAAAAATTTACCCTTGTCCGAGGCTGCTAGGACGTCATCACCAACGACCTGCAAGATCCTACGATTACTAAACAGTAAATACAAAGAGAGATCGTATAAAACACCTTAACAACTAAAATTGAACCTGAGTATCCTGAGAACTGCATTTTGTCATCTGGGGCTGTCGAGATTTCTGCTTGTTCAGCTAATTGATCTTCTGGAGGGTCCATATCAATGGGCGTAGGGGTACTAGGCGCAGTTGGTGTCAAAATTTCATCACTGTCCACGCGAGATTCTTCGGTCTCCTTAACTGAAGAGGTTTCGATGATCAAAGGTGGCGTTTCTTCGTTTTGCGGTTCCGCCAAAACCTCAACCTTTTTCGCTTGGATTTGAAGCCGCAACTTTTCTAATTCGTTTAACGAGTATCTCAAGACGTTCACATTCAATTCTCTATTCACGGGCAATGGAATTGTTCGATGCGGAGATCGATGCTTTTTCTTTTTGTTCTTTGGCTTACTGGCGGTGAACGGACACTTGCGTTTTTTCTTCGTCTGGGAACTGGTGCTGTCCTTTCTTTTCCTTCTGTGTTTGTCGGGCGGGGGAGAAGAAGCTGTTCGTTTTGATTTTTTGCTTTTTTCTTTGAATGATTTAATTTCTGTGTCTTGATCGGAACAAGTTACTTCAGTTCCCAAGTCTTTCGCCGTTTTAAAGCCGAGCAGCACCGAATTGTTATCATCGAAAGGAGACGATTCTGAAATTAATTAAAATTAAATTGCGATTAATAACAATATAACAGTTACCTTTTTTGGATTCGAAGAGATCGGGTTTATCAGAAGGGGGCTCACTTTTATTGAATTCTTTTGGCACTGGGGTTTTAGCCATCGGTTGTTCCTGTTTTGTTTCTTCGATTTCGGGTTCTTTTTTCTCTTCGTGTTCTTTCGGGACTTTATTCTGAGAAGTTTCGTCTTCGTTTTGCAATTTCTGTGAGGAATTGGACTCTTTGGGGGACTGAGGTTTTGTTTCAGGCTTTTCTTCAACTTCTTTACTTTTTTTAGATTTCTTCGCACTCTTTTTCGGTTGCGTATTTCTTTTGTGTTTCGAAGAAGATTCTGGGACTGCATCCGTTGTGCTGGGTACATCGGAAGGCTTTTCCATTGGTGTATTCTCCACTTTACTTACTGGGCTTCGTATGGCTTTGATCTTGATCGGTTTTAGAATCTTTTTGGGAGGCTCCGAGATCTTCAAAGGCTTAATTTTAAATGACGACTTCAAGCTTTTGTTCTTCGAGTCGTCTTTCGATTTTTTCTCGATCTGAATCTTTAGAGGAGGTTGTTTGTCGGTGGTGCATCTGGAATTCTCTTTGTTCACTTCCTTTAAAGTGGTGGAGTCCTGTTTTGGAGTGCTGATGCGAGAAGGAGACGCTTGCGGAGTTGATTTCTCCTGTTTTAGTTTCGGGTTGCTCGAATACCTCTTGGTTTCGATTTTGTTCTTAACGTGCTTTTTGGAGGTGCTCGGAGGTGCCTTCGAAACGGGATTAAGCTGCTGGGTCGGTTTAACTTCGGTCGCAGGCAAATTGTTTTTGGATTCCTCCAAGTCGTCGTAGTCGCCGCTCAATTTGTTGTACAAGCTCTGCCTCAATTTCGTGAGTCGTTCCACTTCTTTGTCCAGGTCGAACATTCTTTGAATTATGCTTTTTCTGTTTTTGGATTTTAAGAGGGTGCAATCGGCTTGAATTGTTTGGTTAGAAGTTTCGGTTTTAATGGGGTTCTTCTCGACTTCTTTATCTAATGGACGTTCGGTTTGGATCTCGACGGACTTCTTCATAATGTTGTGATTACAGATATCTACCTGCAACTGCACACTTCTCGATCTTAGGATATCCGTTTGAGAGACGGTGGTTTTTACAGTAGGTCTAGTCTGCATGGCTACACTTACAGATTTGGTTTTCGGTTTTTCCCATCTACTCATTCGCGATCTATCGTCTTTTTCCGTTTGGGTTCCGATAGTCGCCAGAATTTTTTCGGGCACTTTTGGCGGTGGTTCTACCTTCGGCTCCGTGTTTATCGTTGCGTCGACTGATTTCTCAACGGTTTCGATTACAGTTTGCGTTTCAGCAGTTTTTAGTGTGGGGGCGGGTAGTAACCGGTCGAAGCCCAATTCGGGGTTGCTCAAACCTTGATCATTCAAAAAGGAACTTTGCGTTTCCAAGTCTTCGGTGGGCGGCGAAGAATGATTGACTTGCTGTTCCATCATGAATTTCTTCTCGCCGGGCGACTTCCACGGCCGCTGCTTGAAGATTTTCCCATCCAAATCGTCGCAGTGCCTTTGATTGTCGATCGGGGCCTCTTGCTCCGTTAAAACTAGAGTAGTCTCTTTGGCGACGACTATCTCTACAAAAGGCAGACCTCCATTTAGATTTGGTGAGACCGGCTCCGATTTAATTGTGATTTCTTCCACGGGATCGGCTTTATCTTGCTTTTGCTCGATGTTCTTCGTTTGGCATAGCAATTGCAAACGTTCTTTTAGAGGCGTTTTGAGGGTCTTGGGACCGCTATCTTCGTCTACATTGGCAAAGTATTTGCTGCTTTCTTTGCTCGATTTTGCGGCGAGATGTTTTTTGTGCTTCTTGCTCTTTTTCGATTTGTGATTCTTATGGGGGGACTCGTACTCGTCCGCTTCGTAGGATTCTTGTCTTGAGTAATAATCTGATGAATTGGAGTGCTTTTGAGAGTTGTAGTAATCGTTTCTGTAGTCTTCGTAATCGCCTTTATCGTGGTGGTGTCTATAAAGTTATTCGTTAAAAAGAAACGTACGTAAAGACATTGTTAGGGCAAACCCAACGTTATTGCACGTTGAAAATCTTGATCGATAAAACAGATTTCATTTGCATTTTCAAATTATCTAAAACAAGCAATGTGATTGGTTGAAAAGCGTGTTCATTCCTTCTTGCCCAAAAATGACGTTTCTTAATATTTTTACTCGTTTTAATTAAAAAGGCTTTAAATTCTTTCTTTTAATGAAAATGTTAGGATCTGTACACGTTCCGTACAACTGCATTTGAAGCCATTTTAAAACTTTAGGTAGATGTGTACCCCACGACTTTTAAACTACTAGTTCAAAGTTAATCAAATTTGGGTCATGGGTTAATGAATGATTTATTTTGGCAAAATTTGGTTTAAGAAATACTGTCCGCGAAACGTAATAACTGGGGGTACACTTCTAGGTTAAGACCTTGTGACAAACAAAAAACTGTAAACCTCCGATCTAATTTGACATACCTTTTTAAATAGCGGCCGTCCTCTTTCTCAAATTGATACCTCGACATGCGAGGAGAATCTGCATAATTCGACGACTCATATTTATCGTAGTACTTATCGGAATTCCTTTCCCGTTTACTTTTTTGATGTAAATCGTATCGACTTCTCTCATATTTCGACTTGTGGTTGTAACTGTCAAATTTCTCGCTGCTACGATGTCGACTGTTCGATCTACGCTCTTTGGTGCTTTTTCTTTTGTCTTTGTGCCTGCTGTCGCCGGACCTCGGTATCGAAGAGTTGGAGCTCTCGATGCTTTCACTCCTGGACTTTGACATATTTTCGTTTGATACAGTTTTATTACAATTATTTGGTGTTTCTATGTCATTAGCGGGCTCTTTTGTTTCATTCTCCGTCTGTTTGGATATTCTTGAATCAGGATTATCTTCTTCTTCAGGTAAGGGCAGTTCTTTTACACATTCAATAGGAGATTGTCTTACGTTCTCCGCTGGTGCAAGTAATTCAGTATCATTATTTGAAATACATGGATCCTCCTTATAGTTGATCTTTGTAGTTATGATCGGCTCATCAAAAAAGGGTTTTGGTGGCTCATCAATAAATGGTTTTGGTGGCTCATCAATAAATGGTTTTGGTGGCTCATCAATAAATGGTTTTGGTGGCTCATCAATAAATGGTTTTGGTGGATCATCAAAAAATGGTTTTGGTGGCTCATCGATGAAAGGTTTTGGTGGTTCATGGATAAAAGGTTTTGGTGGTTCATTGATAAATGGTTTCGGTGGTTCATCGATAAAAGGTGTCGGTAGTTCATCGATAAAGGGTTTAGGGGGTTCATCGATAAAAGCCTGTAGTGGTTCATCGTAGAATGGTTTTAGTGGTACGTCCTCAGTTGTAAACAACACTTTTTGTGGTTCTATTTGATCCAAAATTAACGAGTAATCTGGTGCGAAGGTACTCCTCGGTGGAGTTACAAATAAATCGTCTAATGGCACTTCGGGACTTGTCGGAGATTCTGGATTGTAAACGACTATTTTACTTTCTGGGAAAATTGGAGGTTCCTGCTTATCGATTAAAACCTCCTGTTTTTTAAAGTCCTACAAGAATAAATGCGTACTATAAATTGACTAATGTTTATTATAAAACGGTACCTGTTCATCAGTCTTTGGGAAATCAGAAAAATCGAACCCGATCTCAGATTTATCACAAATGGGCTCTTCGACTGTCAGGGAAGTGTTCAGCATTTCGGCAGCTTGCTGAAAAAGTATTTCGGGGTCGATGCTTGAAGCTTGTACTCGTTCCTCAACGTCTTCGTTTAGGGTAGAACTTAATTGTTCCACGAGTTCCCTCGGGAGCTCTTCGATTTTGATATCAAAATCTGGGATTATCGAATTAATAACTCGACAACTATCTGAAGTTTCTTTGAACTTATTGTTGCACATATCACGAAGGACTTTCGATAGTTCCATTCTTTTTTGCCTCGTGACTTCTTGAATTGCAATATCGTAAGCAGTTGTGCTTGTTTGATTAACTAAATTTATCTTTTTGCTGTAGCTCAAGCTCGAAATGTGATTGATAATTTTGTCGTGGATTTCCTCGACGTTCATCGTTTTCTGCGTCGTTTTGATCGAAGGCGTCTTCTTCGTTCGTCTCGGGGAAGCTACACTTTCTACAGTAATTGAATCGTTCTCTTTAGTTTCATTAATAATATTTAAGTTATTGGCATAAGATTCACCACCAGAAAAAGTGTCGACGTTCTCTGACGTATCCAATTCTAATTGCCTCTTTACGAGAGCACACTTTTCGGTTAGTTCCCTTTGCATGTACTCCTCCGTGCCAGGAAGGGGCGAGACCGTCCGAGAACTAAATCCTGGAGGAACCGAGGTATTTCCACCGGGAGGTGATTCAGGTGGTAAAGGTGGAGGCAGGGGCGGCAAAGACAATGTAAGATCGGGTAGTGGTTCATAGGCAGAGTTGAATGGACGTGGAGGAGATAAGAAAGGTCGCTGGTGACCATAATTTGGCGGAGGTACATTTGTTAAATTCCTTGGATTCGTCCAAGATGTTTCGTTTTGATTGAAATTTTGGGAATACCTAAAAAAGAATCGTGAACAATTCAAATGGGAATCAAAGCAATACGGTTTACCCATGTTGAAAATGATTAGTCGTTTTAGCATCGTAAGACATCGGCATTTGATGGTAATTGCCTCGATTGTGTCCTCTCCCACGATTGTGTTGGTGAAATTGTGGCCCTCGATAAGGACCACTCGAATGTCCTCTCCATGGTCTACTACGACCTCTAACTCCCCGTCCTCTACCTCTATTCTCAGCCCAATTATAATTATAATTCATAATGGTATCTAAAAATTGCATTAATAAACCAAACTTAGGTTATGATAACGATAATTGTTTACATTTCGGCCTATACAAGAAATCTGACTCACCATTAACAAAGACTGCTTTTATTTAATGTTTTTTATTCCATATTAATTGAGATAACGTTTTTTTAAATAAATATCCTACAATATTAGAAGAAAATGACATTTCCCATAAGCTAATTTAATATGCCTTTTGACTCGTTCATTTTTCACCTGCTCACAATACTACTAATTTTTCAAGCACATAGTCGACTCAAATAATAAGTTATTTATTTTAAGTATAAATATTATCATATATAAACCACCAATTTAAGAATAAACTGTATATGCACTTAATGATGTCAACATTCTGACAGATCTAGAAACGAGACGAGCAGCGCCATCAACGCCGAAAGACGTAAAGCCCAAAGTTCCCGGTCATTTTATAAATTATCATTTAATATCGTCTGTTTAATACACAACTTACGGATTACTTATTAATCAATCCATTATTAAACCCATTAATATATAATAGTGCTTGCAAATTAATAATAAATTAATTGGGAATAACTAATAACTAAGTTGGTAACACTGTCAACTTTGGGCCACCTCATCGTTAACCGATTAGAGTAATGTCAATCTGTTTATCAAAAAATTTAGTGCATACGTATGGACTTAACCGATTATTAATTTATTTAATGTGCACTTAATAAATTAAGCGAAATAGTTTAAAAATGGATGTGTTATATTTGTGTTGTGTGTTAATCTCTTTAGTAATTTCTGTAAATTCTATAATGTGGACACAAGAACCAAACTCACAAAAGTGTTTAAAAGAAGAATTACAACAGAACGTATTAGTGCTTGGTGAATACGAAGTATCAGAAGCGCCCGGACAAAAAATGAGCTACGTGGTAAGTACTCGCTTCAAAGTTGGCTCATGTTTCTCATAGGTTTTTTTTAGGTTAGAGACTCGAAAGGTGACATTTTAGCACAACATGAAGACATTTCGAAAGGAAAGTTTTCGTTCGTAACCGAAACTTATGACTACTTTGAAATTTGTTTTATATCGCACGTTCCACAACGTAAGCAATTCGTGTAACGTCTACCCCCTTCAACTTACTTTTGTATCGTTTTAGATCAAAGAGGAATCGCACAAGAAGTTTCACTCGTTACCAAACACGGTGTCGAAGCTAAGAACTACGAGGGAGTAAGTGTGAATTACACTCAAAAAGTGTAATATAATATAGTGTAGATTTGCCACCTTTGATAAAATTAGCTTGAAACCTCCCCTTTTAACACTATTAAAAGGAATTTGGGAAAATAACCAGTTCTAAAGGAGTTTGAATTAAATTTAAACATATATTATAATATTTCATCATATACCATCATTAGCTTTACTTGTGTATTGTTAATAAATTGGTGATTTAATCCGTTTATCTAAAATTATGTTTTTTTTCTAATTTTGATAACCTCTCACGATACAATGAACAACATTGCTTAAGCACAACATTTTTTTATCTTTATTTTAGTAAAGATGGCTAGATCGAAGCGCCACTATTTATTTGCTTGTTTTCAGATTGGAGATGCCGCTAAACTTAAGCCAATTGAAGTTGAATTAAAAAAGCTAGAAGACTTATCGGAATCAATAGTACAAGACTTTTCTATCATGAGAAAACGTGAAGAAGAGATGAGAGATACAAACGGTAAGAGTAGGGCCATATTCGCAGGGTCTTAATATTAAATTTAATGATTTACAGAATCAACCAATAGTAGAGTATTATATTTTTCTATATTTTCAATGGCTTGTCTATTGGGACTTGCCACATGGCAGGTGTTTTACCTCAGAAGCTATTTCAAGGCGAAGAAACTCATCGAATAAGTTTTGTTTTAAAAATTGTTGGTTTACTTTTTAACATACAATGAGTTCATCGTCCGTTCTCGGTCTGTTTCTATGTATGTTATTTATAGTTTTTCTACAAAAATTAAAAAATTACCATAGATCATTGTTTTGAAACTTGTTCCTTCAGTCCTAATACTAATCAATGCTTAAAAACGCAGTTGTATGGTTTTTTGCAATAAAATTGAGTTGTTTATTAAAGAATGAAGAGTTTAATTACAAGATACCGAATCATCGTTGGCAATGTCTTCCAAAATAATCCAATTGCTCGATTTAAGCTTCCGATGTTGCCTTTTGGAATAAAAACTAATTTCTTTATAAAACAATTATATTTAAATTATTAAAACAGTTATAAAGATTACTTATATTAGTGAATTATTTGAATTTGACAAATAAAGTATTTTGGCTGGAAATGTTTGGAGATAGTCGTATACATTTTTGGATACCTTTTGGCATTGGGGTGCTGTAAATTGAAAAATGTATATGACCACCCCAAACAAAATTTTCACCGGAAATACTTTACTTGTGAGATAAGATAAGTAATTGTACCTTACCAAAATTATATATCAACGAAGTAGTACAACAAAATATACAATTAAGACTTTACGAGACATTGCAATGGTTCACACCAAATTATAAGTTTCTCGTTTGAATCAAAGATAAAGAAATACCATTCCTAATATTTCAAAGAACGTAACGCATATAAAATACCCCTCTTTCTTGACTCTAGTATAAAATATATGGAAGTAGTCTACAGTATCACATACCTGCAAATATATTGTCTATTTAACAGACCGTAGTTAATAGCGAATTCTCTTCTGTGCTCCAATGCATAATTGAATGATGACTAACTAAAGACCAAACGTACGGTATGAAGAACTCCTCGGGTTGCTCCTCTTCCACATACTTAAATTTTAGTTCGGGGAATTTCTACAAAATAAACAAATCAAGCAAATAAATAATTAAATTATAAAAACGAACAGTTAGCTTTTCCTTTGGCCAATGCTTAGCACCTTCTTGTATGACTAAAAGAACTTCATGAAAGTCGACTTCGTGTTCTTGAGCTTTTATCGACAACTGATCGGAGAAGTAATCGATCACAACTTCGATATTCTTAACGATATCTTGAAACACTGGGTTCCTTCTAAAAGACTCAAAGATGTGCTTTTTATACAACAAAGTGTAAACCAAATTGGGATTATTGATGAGCTGATTCGCGAGACAGGAATTAAATATTTCCAAGACCATCCGTAAGACTTCTTCGAGAACAATAATGTCCTGGTCTATGTCTCCGTTATTTTGTGTTACTGGTATCACTGTTTCGTTTGCGTTGGTTTCGTTTTGAACTGTTATGGTTTGTTGAAGTTTGTGGTAACGCTTGGCTAGGGTCTCGAAGAGGGAGACAAGCCGTTGACTAACATAAGGATGCAAATTTCTAAATTGTGCCGACATGTTTGCTAAAGCTGCTAAGCAATTTGTGTGTAGGTATTTATCTCTCATCTTCAACATATTGTACTGTATCGTTCTTATTACAACTAAAACTAATAATCCTCCTAGTGAGACTTCCGATAGTGATCTTTCGGTGTACCAAGTTATTGTTTTTAATTTCTATTAATTTACAAATAATTAGTATTAAAAACATAACTCTTAGAAGTTACACTTACGGTCTCGTGTATGTTTTTATTGAATGAATTATCTTCGCTTAAAATCAATAAAATAATGAGCGACATATAGATGTGATGCGAGTTGCTCATCGGGGCATGATACAAAGTTTTTAAAATAGGAATAATCTACAAAATAAAGGTATTAATTGAACGTACGAACAAACGAGATCCATACCAATTGATCCAAATCGATTCGATTCAATAAATGAGTTCGAAAGGCAACATTTCGATGTATCAATAAATATAGAAGTAAAGTCACAGCGTCCTTGTTTGCTTGTTTACAAAGAGTCGTAAATAAAGCGCCGTAATCAATTTTAAACAACGTCGCAGCTTTGGTTGGGGCTATTGGTGTGTTATCTAAAATGAAATAAAATTAATCAATTGCTTACACAAGTTAAAAAAATAATAAACCTTGACTGTTGGCACACGTAAACAGGCTCTGTCTGTAAGGATTGCTTTGTGTAGTACAATGGTTAGTTAAGATTAAAATTAAAAGCATGCTTTGCGTTGCTAAAGGTACTTCGGTTAGATTATTATTGTTCTCGCTTTCTTCTTCTGTTGGTTTACGATTAAAAGTAATCATGGACCAGAGACCTGCTGCGAAACCTAAAATAAGACTTCTTCAACCGCAAAAATTAGCTATAATACCTAAGCTTACCAAAAACAATACTGTTGTGACTCGAATTTCCACCGTAAGTCGGTGGAGCCCTTTTTTGTTCCATAAAATTCGATAATAGGCTCTTCACCAAAAGCGGTGCATGTATTGCATGGCGTCCTTTCACAATCAGTCTGTAAATGGTCGATTGATCGGCTCTCTTTGACGATTGTAACTGTACCGATAGTAATACTATGAGAGAAATAACAGCTTCTAAATGTACGGCATAAGTGAAATCTCTAAGAGGTACATCGACTATGATTCCGAATAAAGATCCAATAAAGGTTTCTAGTCGTGAGTTACTACTTGGACCGCATTCTATATGTTGAATTAATTGATCTTCGTTTATTATTTCGGTGAAATACTTCATGATGCTTCTTATAATAAATAATGCGTTAAACGTCTGCCAGCTGAATATATTGCTAGAAATAAATGCTTTATAAAGCGCCTTCCAAGAGAAACTTGTTCTTACTCATCGGTGTTTGTAGCAGCTAAAAGTTCAGAAGCTCTCGTCAAGAATACTTGAATTAAAGCTCCAAAGTTGCCCGAACTTAAGTTGTTTGTTAGTAACTGCTGACAAAATGGTTCAATTCTCGAATCTAGTGCTAATTGGTCCTCGCTAAAAGTATCTCGTCTTAGTAAATATAAACAGGAATTAAAATACAAACCTAGTCTTAGGAGGTGAGATGTTAAAAGCTAAGAGTCGGTTCCAAAAAGGATCGTTGGGTGAAATGTAATCTTTCCCCACAAACCTAAGCAGGTATTCGTTTGTTGATAAATCAACTGTGCGGCTTAGTGCTGTACCCATTCTTTAATTTAATTAATTGAGCTTCGAGAGCTAACAAACTGAGGCTATGTTGACGACAAATTAAAAATCATTGTTTCAAAAGGAAAATGTTCATAAAAGATGTACTCACGGTTTTAACTTAGTAAAATGAGCTATTATTTAAGTGTTACATTTTAATTTCTGTTACAAATTAAATAACATCATCCACATAACCTGTACACGTCATTTAATATCAGAAAACAGGTAATGTAGTGTAAACGCTCTGGTGTCCATATGGCCAATTAAAATCGCTGATTTTTAAAACGTTTAAACTAAACTATTTGTGATTTAAGGACTTTGACAGTGTTTTATATTACTGTTAGAATATACTACAGAAGAAATACATTGAATAATTTGTTTAAATCTAGTTAAAAAAGTTGTAATTTTAGCCCAAGTGCACCAAAGTGATCATAGATGGAGCACCCGCGCATTTTTTAAAATTAAATGTAAAATAAGCAAAACATGAAATTTGGGCACTTTCAATCGATTTATTAAATTTTATAATCATATATTCCTAACCTGAAGGGCCAAATCAACCTCATTTTTGTAATTTAATGTTTTCTTGGACAGAAATAATAATTATGAATGATGGGCAAGAAATACGATTCAAGTTAATTATTTGTAGTTGAAAAATCTTGAATGTGTTTTAGATCACTTTTATTAATGTTCCACAAGAGAAAAATAATTAATGAACTGTTTAAATTTGTCTATTTGAAAGTGTAGCGATATATTCATAGATGACGCAGTGATTTTTGTCTTTTGTAAAAAAAAAATTAGAGGCGCGAATTTTAAAAATTGAATCTATAGAAATGAGAATCTTTTATGATAGTGAGACAAGTATAATAAACTACAATGTGTTTATTTAAATATATTCGTAGGACATGTTTGAATATAAGTAAGTTACACCTTAAAAATAAACGTCAAGAACCGAAGAGAAGACGGTTTTATAAATATATTTTTTTTTCTCAAATTAAAGTTATAACAAAATACATAACAAGTAAAAAAATGTCTATGTACATTCTAATGTTTAGTGTTCGTAATAGCGAGAATAAAAAATAAAGAGGAGAGCAATGAGCAAGCCTTTTACAACAATTTTTACTCTACCCTGATCGACTCCTATTTGAATTAAAAAATATCCTTCATTAAAGTTAGAAATCAAGACATGAACAACCGATATCGTCAATGTTTCTTCATATTTTTCTTTATATAAAATTCAGTCCTATTAAGTGCATAAATAGAATTCAAGAACGCCATCGAAATACAAGTGTTCTTGGATTTGTTAATATTTGTCAAGCAACAGAAATTTCAAAGGTTTAGATATATTTTTTTATAAATTTCATATCTAAGCTACCTAATTTGTTACTTGTCTGACATGCATCACAATATAATGTCTTAATAGTTTAGCATTAAGTATCATCTTTCATTTACATAATTATGGGTATCGAAGTGACACGAGAACTTCTTTGCATATACATATCGACAGATCTTGAAAATATTGATGTGTTACTTCGTTAACCATTCGACAAATCACTTTAATCTATCATTAAAAATAATTTTAAATAAATAACTTCTGAGAACTGCTTCATTATATTTTAATATGTACAAAAGCCCTAATCATCGCAATGATTTCAGTCCGATGGGCTACTCTACTATTAATATTAAACACTCGTTTACAAAAATACAAAACTTAATTAATACGTAATAAGGTAACAGATAATTTCTGATATTTCTTTTTAATTAGTAACATTTAATCATTTTTTGGCGAGTCCCACCTAATTGTGAATAAATAGAATATTTCTATGTGTTAACTTAATTAGTAGTTGTCTCGTTTTTAAAAAATAATAATAAATCGAAATAAAACTAGTAACAATTAAGGCACATACATAATAAACACAGAAAAGCAAGAGATAGTTAAAAATCAAGATTATATTAAAAGCATCCTCAAAACCTCGATGAAATGCGATAAATGCTGATGATATGATGTTATATGATTATTCATCGATGAACCACATCACAAACCCCAAGTTGGCATAATCTAAATATTATTCATTCACAAATAGGCAGACCAATATTGCTATTAAGTAACAGATATACTATTTAAAAAATTAACAGAAATGAACTTAGATTCTATGCACTAATGGAAAGTCGCTTTACACAGAAAGTTAACACACCACTTCGGCATGGGGATGCACACATCAAAATTAACTTTCCGCATATTGCTCTTTATACATCACACACTTCGACAAATTTCTCTACAAAGATTTCACAAGACTTATCGCATACTCCTCAGTATCTCCGTGCGTGTGCGATAAGTTCCAGAAATCCTAGCCGACAAACTCTCCGAAGCCACTTCAGACAATTACACAATAAAAGAAATGGTATTTCTGATTAACTATAAAAGTGAAACTCCAAAATTTTATGCCAACATCGTTCGAAAGGTGCGAACAATTAGAAATAAAAAAGAATTGCACGAAATTTGAAAAACTTAAGATTACACTCGATGTGGCATAAAAATTGAAAGTTCATCGTAATGATGTGAATGTTATACTATGAAGTCGCCCCCTTGTTGATATACTTAGATTCAGCCAACCTGTGTATCGATGCCTCTCCATCACCTAGTTGCACCACCTGCAAAGCACCAAACACCGTAACAATCTGATCTACATGTGGGCTCTTTCGATGGGCATGCAACCACTTCTCGATCGATCTTAATCTTACGGTGTTTACGTGTTAATTATTAAAACTAAATGTACGTGATTGATGAGTAAGTTAATGATCAAAGCTACAGGCATCGATCTAAGCCTCGAGCCATCGATACCTACAAAATTAGGGACACACACACTCGACGACTATTTTAATAATCCTTTTTTTGGAAATCTTTTAAGAAGTAGCCTTAGTGCAAGAAAAACTAACAAGCTCACAAAAAGACATGCACTCAAATGAAATGTATAGTTGGTGTTCGAAGCAAGATTACTTATCGAGCACTTCGATGGGACAACTGATTAATTTGATTACTGGCACTCACTTTATCGCCATCGCAGTGCACAAGATTATAAACGAGAAGAAAGCTAAGCAACATGCATAATTATTTTTTTTACATAGTTTTCTATGGTTCTCTAAGATACGATACAATTTTATGGTACACATTTAATATGTGAATAACTGACAACTACTAAAATAAATAAATAAATTTTATTTAATTTAATTAATCAATAAGAACGAAATTAATTAATCTACAGGTTCGGTATATTCGTGAATTGTGCCGTTATAAAATAGAAACAGAAAACAAATAGTCAATCTACTAAATTAAAGAAAAAAACCATTAATACTAAAACAAGATAATAAAAGGTAGAGTAATCAAATAAATATCTTTATACAGCTTCATCGATCTAAGCGTGTTATATATTAATTAAATATATACAAATTAACTTTTTTTTCCTCTAAGATTGTGTTCGTGTTTTTTTTTTTGTAATTTTTACGATAAATAATAAAAAGTATCATAGACTAAAATATTGCCATTCAATAATCCAACATGCAGAGAGCTACTTCAGCACGATACAAAGAAAAAGAGTTGCAGAAGGATGCATTATGGCTATTCAAAATAAAATTCTAGTCCTAATCACATATTTTTTTTCCCAATTATCAAAAATGCAAGCACTCCATTTAATTCAAATCGGAAACCTAAATATTAGGTTTTTTTCTTCTTTGGGTGCGTGTGTGTGTGTGTTAATGTGTGTGACGCACACCCACACACACCCACACGCACCCAAATTAAACAAAATAGCTATTTTTCTCTTCAGTCTTGAACTTAAAATAGTGCACCCTATACACAGAACTAAAACTTAGGAAACTAATAATCTGGAGGGGGTGGTGGAGGATTGTTGGGTGGAGGCTCGTGGGGCAAAGGCGGCGGGACTTCTCCTCCACCCATCGAGACGTTGGACGCTGCGTACATGTCCGGGGGATACATGTAACCGGCATAGTACTGCTGGTACATGTAAGGGGGTGGCGGGACGTTGAGGCTCGTGGGAACCATAGGAATTTGCATATTGGGAGGTGGGTAATTGTAAAAGTAATTGTGGGAAGCGTTCGGATTGACATAGCCGGGCATATGGGCCACCCCGTTGTACATGGCTTGCGTTTGAAAGTTACTCATCGAAGAGTCGCCATTAATGTTTACTTTGCTTACCTTGTTATATGAAATTTTCGCAGAGTTCTTGTTGTCAGTTATTCTATTGTGATTAGTCTTCTGCATTTTGTTAGGTGGGCCCCCTGTCGGAGAGTTCTTGTCGCGCTCCCTCTTCTTGCCATCATTGAAATTATTTATCACATCTTTTGATATCTTAATTTTTAAGCCGCCTCCGCCACTACCGCTGCTACCGCCGCCGCCGACCCCCGTCGTCTCGTTGATCCCCTCAGTCTTAATCCGATCCTTCGGGATCTTAATTTTCAAGCCCAAACTTGGATTGTCGACAGGCTGAATCTTGTCCTTTGGAATAGTTATCTTGATCGGCTGCGCCGGAGCCCCTTGCTCCTCCTCGAACTTCTCGTGCTTATGTTTATGCTTCTCCCGATCCTTATCTTTGTGCTTCTTCTTCTTCTCTTTGTCCTCGCGACTTTTCTCTTTGTCTTTATGTTTGTGTTTCTCTTTTTTATTTTTCTTGTGCTCTTTGTGATGGTCCTTCGCCTCCGAGGTGGTCGAAGCGGCCACGCCAGGAAGATGCGGCACCGAAGGCGCTTCCTTCAACAAGCTGCTGATCAAGCTGGGGTTCGTCTCGATCCCATTGACCAGAGGCTGCGCTAAAGGAACTCCAGAACTGTTAAAAGGCGGTATCAAATCGGGGGGCTTGAGCTCCTTCGCTATAGAATTCTGCATGACGCTCTTCTCCTGCTTATCGGGAATGGGCGTTATGATCTCGGGCACTTGGTGCAACTTAAGACCGATCGAGGAGTCCCTCATGATGTTCTCGAAGCCCTCCACGTGATCGATCTTCTTCATGACCGGTCGCAGCTCGGGCTCCAAGCTCGCGCTGGAGGTCCGGTTCCTCTGCTTCGGTTCCGGCGCGCTTTCGTTCGGCTTTTTGACCGGAGGCGTCACTTTTGGTTTCTTCTGAACGGGCGGGCTCTTCTCGGGCGAGAATAAGCTCGGCTTCTTGACTGGGGTGCTGATAGGAACTGGTTCTTCCGTTGGTTTGACGTCGTCTAAGATCGGAAGATGGAGCGAGCTGTCGTTCGAGAGGCTTCCGTTGTGCGTCTCTACTTTTTCGGTTTTGATCTGAGCTTCGCTCGGGACGGATTTGGGCTGGTCAGAGACTTTGTTCTGCGAGGTAGAATTAACTGGCTTGTGTAAGAAAGCGTTCTTGTCGTGTATGGCGGCACTTAAGTGTTTCTTGATGTCGTTCTCTAATTTGTTGTACGGTTTCGCGTCTTCTCTTCGGCGAACCGGCTGCTTGGGGTCCACCGAGGAGGGCCTGGGTCGATTGGGCTCTATTCGCTTTTCGGTACTGTTGTAATTTGTGTTGCCTACGTTGTTTTCGGTTTTGGCTTCGGGCCTGTGGGGGTAATCGCGCTTCTCGTTAGGTCGAGCCGGAGCACCGCTTTCTTTGTAGTCCCTCAGGCCGATGTCTCTGGTGGCTTCGCGGAGGATGTCGCGGGGCTCGACGCGATTACTGGAACCGTGTCCTACGGGCGGGGGGCGGGAGTGCTTGTTTAATTTGGGGTCGACTGGCGGCGCATGGCTGTGGTGTCCGTGCTGCGGGGGCGGATGTTTGCTGGAGGCGTTCGGAGGTGGCGGTTTTATGTGGTGCAGCCGTTCCCTGTCCTTTTTCTCGCGGTACTCCCGTTCTCGGTCCCTGTGTTGGCTGCTCGAGCTAGCATCGTGAGGAAACCTGAGCGGCCTTTGCTTGAAATCTTCCATGGACACTAAAAAGACGAGCAATCGTAAGCGTCATAGAAAAGCTTGGTTAGTGGTTTAACACTAGAACCGCCGTGTCGGCCATTTTGGCGGGATTACATTTTTATTTTCGAGTATTTTGGCAAATAAACCTATGTAGCGCCGTTATTTGTGGACGAATCTTTAAAAGCTATATAGATTTGGATTCGCCAGACTTTTTGGCTTCGGATAGGCGCAAAAAACCATAAGCGTGCCATTTGAAATTCTCGAGAAAAACGGATTCGAAGAGTCCGATTTCTAATTAATTTTTTCTAAATTTCCACTTTGAAAAATTGTAGCTCAGTTATTTGTGAACAGATCTTTAAAAACTTTTCAGATTCTGAAAGTACGTTTACCAGAGCGTATGGTCAGCCGAAAAAATCAACAGGGCCCAATGTTAAGTATGGGAGAAAAACGCGTTCGAAGCTTTCAAAATGTAAATTTGGTTAAAATTTTTAATTTTCAAAATGCTCTAACTCAGCCGTCTTTGCGAATTTCGTAAATTCTTTTCATTTCTGAACGTTTCCAGCCCCTACGCGTCGGAAACCGCCGCTAACTCAAAACCCTCAAAATCGGCCAAAATCGAGAAAAAACATGGATTAACCCCTTGCGTATTTTTGAGGAAAAAAATTTTTAGGTAATGGATTTGCTTTAAATTTTTAAGGGACGTTCCTAAGGGCCCCAAACCAACATATCCGGAACCATTCTTCCCTGCTCCCCCTTCAACTCCCAAAATTTTGGAGAAAACTAAATAAATCGAAAAAAAATCACTTCGACTCACAAAAACGATCGTAGCGCCCTCATTTTCGATCCGATGATTAAAACGACCCGGATTCAGACTCCTAAGGCTTTTTTCCATAATATAAGTGCAAAATCGGCATAGGGCGCAATGTTAATTTTTCGAGTAATTAAGAGTTGAAGTTTTAGATTCATTTTTGTGGCACAAAAGCTTACGTTAAAAAAATTGTATCGCCGTTATTTGTGGACGGATCTTTAAAAACTATACAGATTCGGATTCGCCAGACTTTTTCGCTTCGGATAGGTACAAAAAACCATTGGCGTGCCATTTGAAATTTTTGAGAAAAACGGGTTCGAAGAGTTCGACTTGTAATTAATTTTTTCTAAATTTCCACTTTGAAAAATCGTAGCTCGGTTATTTGTGAACGGATCTTTAAAAACTTTTCAGATCCCGAAAGCCTGTTTATCGGAGCGTTAGATCGGCTAAAAAAATAGCAGAGTCCAATGTTAAGTCTAGACGAAAAACCGTAAAATAAACTGCCGAGGTAGTAAACTTTAGGGATCCATGGCACCCCTTCAAATATTAAAAAAAAAAATACAGAGTGTTAGAATTCGATGTAGAATAACATACATTGGCCACATTAAAATCGCGGGGAGGGGGAGAAACCACTTGGGGCACCTTACTTGTAAATAGGACGTTTTAAATCTGTATACCTAGAATCGCCGAGTCCGGTCATTATAACCAGGGGCAATTTCACTTTGCGCCCTCCTTACCCCCTGACCAACCATAACCAATAATTTTTTAAAAACAGCATTTGCCATTTTGGCGTCCCTGAACGTGGAAAACGACTTTAAATTAATTAGTAGTGCAAATGCTGATTAAGGTAATTTTGATCATTCCTCTCACTTGCACTTATGAGATTCTTGTATCTTCTCGCTCTCTCCCACCCATTGCAATAATACAAATACGAACTTTCTCGAATGTGCTGTCAAATTACTATTTTCTTTTTAAATTCAGAAATTAATTTAAATAAATATGAGGATGTGCGCATTCGAGCGAAAAGTGGCACATTTCCGAGCGAGGGAGGCAAATGAAGCGCGACGCGGAGCGGCGCGCTTGATTTTCCCGAGATCGGAATGTGCCACTTTGAGCTCGAATGTGCACACTCGGTGCTAAGCACGATTCACAATAATTAATTGTCTTTCTAAATAATTCTTAGTAAAACTTACAAGACTGTATTTATACCAAAAACACCAAATCTCTGATTTAGTACTATTTTAAAAAAAAGTTTTGTCGGGAACAGATAAATTCTTCCTCTAACAGAATATTTCGTATAAGCGAGGGTTTACTGTAACACAATGACCGGCGTCGGCGGTCATAGGCACGTTCAATAATCGGCGGTTCTAGCGTCAAATGAGCGAACCACAAAACTGAGGTACTTACGGATTTTGGGCTCGCCATGATGCGACCTATGACCATGGATATCTTTCTGATCGGAAGATGGAAATGTAAGAAACTTTTTATCAGGTTCCTAAAATCCATATGATATACTTACATAGGCACTTCTCACCAATTTTTGTAAAATACTTACAAAAGGTGAGTTAGAATGGCTGGAGTTGTGTGATAACGAGAGGCCATCGCCTATCGCCATGATCTTTTCTTTGAGGCGGGACGAGCATCTATCGTAGATGAAGAGGAATTCTTTGGTCAATTGCTCGAGGAGTTCTGATGTGACTGTTTCGTCAACGTACGAAAACCATTCTTTCTTTTCGTTCGAAAGTGGTATTTCCCAGTTTGACCACTTACAAACGAAATGTATACAGAAACACGCTACGACTGTCGGTTTGTATTGCAAGCACATTGTCGTAAGATGAAGGCTGCAAAATGAACTACGATTAACCACAACCCCATCGACAACTTAACTTAATTCACTTAAACACTAAAGGAGGCCTAATTTAGAAAATATTTACACTTCTTTCCTTTTGCTTTACTTACGACTTAGTGGTAACTTTATAAACTTCCTTAAAAAAGACCTTAGAGCTATTTGACTGCGGTTGAGATAAGTTACGAAGATGCTGTGCACACATATTCCATTCTCTGAGGGGTTTAAGAATTGATTTTTTTGAGTCAAGGGACAAAGGAACTAAGCTTAATCGCCTTTGTGATCAACGTACCTATTGCTAGCCATGAAATATGAAGTTTGTGCTAAATCTTTACTGGCTCGCACCAAATGACAACATCTAACAACGTGAGTGTGAGGATGATCAATTGCAACATCAAATCCGAGAGTTTGAAGTAAAATATTCTCGTTGAAAACTAAATCTTGAGCTTGGGCTATGTACCTAAAAAAAAAATATGTAATGGCTCGTTTCGTAACAGTATTAAAGTCATTTACCTCTCAGAATTTGTGTCGAAATTAGCATCGTGTGGATTCTTAGTAGGTGTGACTACTCTAATTACATGTTCTAATTTGCGGGGTTGTTCTTCTACTTTTGCTGCTAGGAACAGAGCAGCTGCTGCTATCGAATTCCATGGGAAACGTGTGAATGAATGAAAGACATAGAATCGATGCATGTATACAATGGCTGTATTAATACATAGTTGCGATCTAAATCATTGTTAAAGAAAACAACACAAAATGTGATGGGTAATAAACGTGTGGACCACAAGGTATACTCATTTAATTCGATTTATTTAGTTCTATTTTATGGGCCGAAAGAAATCGGACTGTGTTCGATACTCTCTTTTAATCGTAATATTTAGTTTTAAAGTGTAAACAATTATAAGATAGTGTTAGAGGAATGGATTTAACAGTCGACCACTTTAGAAATTCTACTGTTAACTTTCTTAAGGTGAAAAAGGAAAGCAAAAGTATTAAAACAAAAAAAATCAAAAAAGAAAATAAAATTCTTAAATAACACACACTACAATCAAAATTGCAAATTTATTTTCTGAGTTTTACATTCTTTTATAATCAATTTGTGCTCTCGATTGAACATACAATGCTAGCGATGAGCATTTCGGGGAGCAAACCGATTCGGTTCGTCCTGCTAACATTAATAATTTGAATCGCCGCCCATATTTGAGATTTGATGGCGTATCTAAAGCAGAATAGGCATTTTAAGGAAAACCTTTTTTTTTTTTCAAAAAGACAGTTACGCAAGTAAAATGGGGGCTCTTTAAATCGTGACGTACTTTGAACGATTCCGAGAATCTGATGACGTAACGCGCCGTCACGAAACAAGATGGCGGCGAATTTCGCATGACCTAAAATATTGCGAAAATAATTTCGCAATTTGGGGGTGCTGCTTTCAGGACCTTAACGTTATCGCCCCCCCCCTTGCCGAAAGATTACTTTTATGAGTATACCTCATGTCGTGCATGCAAATGGTGGTTGCGAAATAAGGATACACTTTAAGTTTCTGTCCCATGTCCTGGATGAAGTTCGCAGCTTGCTGCCTGTAAGACAGTTCCTTGTAGGGCTCGACTCCGCATTGTTTAGATGGAGTGCTCTCCAATTGCTCTTTTGTAAAGTACCAGTCATTACTGCTGCTTGCCATTTAAGCACAACACAGTATTTTCAATGGGAGCAATGCATTCGTTGCAGATGTCGCTATATATCAACGAAATAGTTCCGTACATTTGCTTAATTTTTTACTAATCAAACAGAACCACGAGAAAAACGAAGCAAAATCAACTCGTACAATATTTATATTAACTAGTTTGAATAAATACTGTTATAGAAATATCACAAAAATTCCAGTACCTCTCCTTGGTGTGCGTTTCGCAAATGCGTCACTAATTGAACGGGTTTTCCTGGTGATCGACCTGTGTTCGTATTTAACTCTTTTGCAAGGTAAGGATGCGATTTTAAGCAAAGTGAACTATACTAAATTGTACTAGAATGTTTGCCTCACGTTTTGTTCTAATTTTTAAAACGCACAAGGTCCTTTTTTAACCGGAATAAAAATGCACACACAAAAGTCGTAGAAATTGATGTTGTTCACTGCTCGATGGCCGATTAACCACGGCGAGCAACACACCAAATTATTTTACTGTTTAATTTTATTGCACAGCCCTATTATCACTTATAATTCGTATTAGTATTTATTATCGCCGATTTCGTACGCTTTTTACGAAATTACGAGCAGTAGTAAACATAACACTTACGAAAGTTCGCAGTAAGACATTGATTTGACAAATATGGCGCCTTCCGTCTTGGTGGAAATTTTCTAATGGGTTCTTGCCAACTTAGAAAACACTGTTGGTACTTGTGAGAATTCTTGTTAGTGCTTAAAACGTATTTATTTATTAATTTCGATTAATATCAAACGTAAGTCATTAATTTGAATAAAATTAGATTGAATAAACAGGTTTACTTTGTAACGTGTACTTCGAACACAACTTGCGCTTCGCTTCTGATACTCTTACAAAAAGTGTGGTTAAATTTCTTAATTGTTTACCAAATATTTTAATAACAATAATGATAAGTTGTGTTTACAGATGTAATGCTAACATGCAGTCGATAAAAGCTGACGAACAGCAAATAATGGATCAAATGGATGACGCAGAGTTCTTAAAAGCCCAATTAAAAATCGAGCTCCAAAACATCAAGCAATGCACTTATAAAGTCTACGAATGTACGCAGTTGACTTTAGATGGCTACAATTACTGTTTAAGACACATTTTAAATGATAAAAATGCTCCTTACAAACAATGTTCATATGTATATAACACAAATGGGAAACGGTGCTTTTTACCTGCACCTAAAGACAAAAAGGAATGGTGGTAATTATTAGAAGCTACTATTCATATTTACTAACACTTACTTTTGTAGTTACTGCCAAGACCACGCATTAAAAACCCATTTAATAAACTCAAAGCGAAGTAATCACAGTCAGCCTCCACGAACCGCAGAAGCCTTATTACATTCCCTCTCGCATTATATTAAGAAACCAAGAAGCAGGACGGTGTCATCGAGCACCCAATTTTCTGATGAGGGACGCAGTACGCCAGAAGAAAAAGATGCTTTGGTTACGAGAAGCCTCGATCCTTTCAGTAAAAATCATTTTTAATCAATTACCATCTGTTATAATCCATTTTTTTTTTAGATGACATTGATGCTGATCGTGTCTTAGCAAGCGGGAGTGAGATTTTAGACATGTGTAGCGAATCGGAAAGTGATGTAGAGCCAGTACTGTATGGAAACGTATGGCATGATTCACATGCTGATAGCTCTGATAACGACAGCATTGATTCCGAGCAAGAAGACGTTTTAAAGTAAATTTTAATTGTTAATCCTAGCTCTTTTATTAATTCAATAATTACAGACATGCCAACGTCTACTCTGCCGAAGAAGTGGCTTTAATTACGAGAGATAAACTTATACGGCTTCAGTCTTTGTATGTTGATCAGTATCGTTACTTACATCACATGCTCAGAGAACGCAGAAGAAGATATTTGTACGCATTAAAAAGAGAGAAGGAATCGTGTTGTTAGTGCTTTAAAATCACTTTTGAAACCCTTTAATTTATTTATCATGTTTTCATAGGTAGCATTACTAATCAAGTACACGATACCCCCAAAGAACAGAGGCTATATAAAAAATTAAAGGCCTACAATAGTTATCACAGGAAACATGGGACCGAAGCCATTTGTCTCAAAAAATTGCACGAGAAAAGAGTCAAGGTAATTAAATTGCTTTAAATTGGCTAGTTGAACGAATGATTGTTTTTAGGTAACGGAAGGGATGACACCAAAGCCAAACAATTATATTAAATGTGTCTTTACCGAAGGAGGGGTGAAATGTGGAGAGAGAGCTTTGCCGGTGACTCGTCACTGTAGAAAACACATCTTAGAAGTACCTTTTGCAACTTGTGTTGATAAAATAATAATCTGTGCGTTGCAGGACCCGAATCAGATTCTCTTTCGAGCTTGTAGCAAGGTGTATGGTGATATGGAATGTGCAACTCCTGTCGAAGCAGTATTCGATAATGCGACTTGTAGATTGCACATGGACATTCCGTCCGTTCGATCCTACACGCATGTTAGAGTAAGATTTGTGTGTCCATATTTTATTTTACCTAAAACTATGTTTTAGAAGGACTCGGAGTCTGATTATGATGAGTTGTTGGATTTAAGTGCTTCTACTTCGGGAGTACCAGCTATGGCTGAACATTCTTTGGTTACTTCCACTGTACAATCCGAAACTAATGCAATGGACGTGAAGCTGGAGTCTGTGGTTGAGGAATTGTTAGATGCTGGATTAAATGAGTTGAGTAATGCTACGGCTGATGGTGACGATGAGCCAATAAGTGATTTACAAATCGATGAAAGAGAAACTTTGCTATCTGAGTCTCCGGCTACGGCCGATGTTGCTTCTCCAAGGCCTGATGCAAGTTCTCCTATAATTAGGGAAGAGGTGGAAAGTGATCTTCAGATGGAGGTGTCTAACACCGACACCGACGTTTACAGCAGCAATCAAGAGAGCATTGATGGCTTATAATTTAATTCTTTTATACTTTACTTTTTATTTCAAAATGTTTGTTTTTGTTTTTCGAATAGAATTTTGAGATTAATAGATAACAATCTAAGGAAACTATTGTGACAGAAATATTATCTTATTTGCTTAATTGTTGCTAGGAAAATTAATAATTAACTTAGCCCTATCTTAATTAGACAATTAAGCATTAAGATCGAGATAATTAAAACTAGTATATTAAAATAGACTTTAACACAAATCGAAATTGAATCTCGAAACAATTAAGTAAAAAGAAATTGTAATCTTACTTGTCTTTTAATTTTTTATAAAACATTTCTAAATTTAAACCCAAAAAATGAGCAAATTTCAAGCCGGAAAAAATCAATCAGATTTGTGTAAAGATAAAAGGACCTTCGTCATGTCAGATAAACTAAATAAAACAAATCAAAATTTCCATAACTCAAGTATTTGTGAAGTGTTAATAAAAGGGATAAAAATCGAACGCTGTTCGAAGCTGTCCCAAATTGAAGAGGAAGATGGCAGCAACCGAAGAGCGAGAAGAACCTTCAACGACCCAAGAAGAAGCCCCCACAACAACAGAAAAAGTACAAACGACGCCCCAAGAAGAAAATGTCGAGAAACAAGATGACCCAATCGAAGAAGAGCCCGAAAAAAACAAAAATAAAAGAGTTTCGTCCTTCGTTGGGCTTTTATTTATTTTCTCTTTATTAGCAACGTTCTTTGTTGTATTTTTGATCGATGCCAAACTACCAACTCCTCTTTTAATTGAAAACGAGGTAAGCCACTCATTTATTCTTTTACTCTTCAGATTTTACTCTTTCTTTGTAGATCGAATATCCTACTAGTTTTATAGCAGAGAGAGCCCAAAATGATTTAAGGGACTTAACTAACATTGGACCCCGAGTAACTGGAACGCATGAAAACGACGTGGAAGCCGTTGAATTGTTAAAACAGAAAGTGGACGACATCATTATTAATGCCCATCCAATCCACAGAATTGAAGCAGACTTACAAATAGTCTCGGGCTCTTATGACATGGAGAATCGACGACTAAATACTCTAGTTTATGGTAACATACAAAACATAGTAGTTAAATTCCATGCCAAAGAACCCACCAACACGAGTTTATTAGTAAATGCTCATTTTGATTCAGGAGTTAAAAGCCCTGGTGAGTACCTCAACGACCCTTCCGATAACAATAATAAGCTACGCTTTTTCAGGTGGAAGCGACGACGGAATAAATTGCGCCATAATGTTGGAAGTTTTAAGGAAACTCGCAATGTTTCCGGGTCGTTTACAACACAACATAATCTTTCTCTTTAACGGAGCCGAAGAAACAGGTTTGCAGGCTTCGCACGGTTTCATAATGCAGCACAAATGGGCTTCGGAAGCCAAAGCTGTTGTCAATCTCGAAGCGGCCGGTGCTGCTGGAAAAATAATGCTCTTCCAAGCGGGACCCCGACAACCTTGGCTCTTAAAATACTACAGCAAAGTCCCGCACCCCAACTCTCAGGTTTTGGGGGAAGAACTCTTTCAGTCTGGGGTAATCCCATCCGATACTGATTTTACTATATTTCACGGCCACGCCAATTTGACTGGCTTAGATTTTGCTTACGTCCGAAATGGGTACAGGTATCATACTCGATTTGATGGCTTTCATAATATTCCAATGGGTACTTACCAGCAAGCTGGGGAAACCATTTTGTCTTTAGTACGGAACATAGCTAATGGGCCCGAACTCTTCGAACCTGAAGGAGAAGGTAGTGGAGACACCATTTTCTACGATTTCTTTGGTTTATTCTTAATACATTACACTGACAACGTTGGAATTACCATTAATATCATAACTTGTGTCTTTTCTGTTGTTTTAGCCTTAAAGGCTCTTTTTGACTTCAAAATAGGTAAGAGTTTGTGCTTTCTAATATTACAATTGTTTTAAATGGTTTATTTTTAGGTTTTAATGTTCTATCCATTGTTTATATTATTATAACGGTGGTAGGAATAGTAGCCGGTTGGCTGCTAGCTGGAGCCTTTGTTACGATCATTGCTATTGTGATTGACCAGTTGGATCTGAGCATGAGTTGGTATCGTAATCCTTGGATGGTCTTTGGTTTATACTCGGCACCTGTTGTCGCCATATCTTGCACTTCTATCGTATTATTTAACGCTCTCAATTGCATTAAGAAGGTTTGATGATTGCATTTGTGTTAGTTTGAAATTAATTATTGTTTTTCAGAATAAATTAACACCTGATGAAAAAGCGCAATTGCAAATCCACATAGTGAGACTAGTGTGGACTTTAGTGCTTATCCTTCTTACTGGAATGAGAATTAGATCGGCTTATTTAATCTTATTCCCGATCTTCTTCCAGATTATTGGTTTCTGTTGATTCAATTTACATCCTTAAAAAAGCATAGTGAGTATGCTTAAATGATTTATTTAATATTTTACAAGTAACTTTTGTGTTTTATTAGCTGCTTGGAAGTTTGTTTTCGTTTTATCGATGGTTCTTCCTACGATGTTTTTGATGCAACAATCTTTAACCGCTGTGACGTTTGTTATTCCAATTCTGGGGCGGTTTGGTGAAGACGCTCCTTCTGAAGTTTATGTGGCTGTTATAACATTTTTCTTGACTGTTTTAATAGCTTCTTCTTTTGTAAGTAAATGTAAAGTAGAAATTATTTGAGATGTTTTAATAAGTTTTTTTTTAGATTCCTCTTATACTGGTTGTGGAGAGGCCTTTTAAAGTTGTCTTATATTTAGCATTGGCTTTTGGAGTCTTCTTTGTGCTTCTTTGGACACCGGTTGCTTTTGCTTTTAGTGGTAATCCAGATGATCCAGCTGCACAAAGATTTGCTGTTACCGTAAGTGTAGATGTTGATTGTTTATTGTAATTTAATTTATTAATTTTACTATAGTATACAAAAACATCGTTTAATACTGGAAGAGTTTATAAAACTATTGGTATTACTCGTGAAGACAGGAATGGCAATAGAACCATCGAACAATACATCAAGCCTTTAACTAGGTATATAAATTTGTTATGCTTAGAAACTTTATTGATAACAATTTTATTCTAGTGAAGAGTTGGAAGCAATTGAACCAGGAGCGCCAGTTGATGTAAAGTTACTCTCAAAGACTGAAATTTCTGAAACCATTGTTCAGTACAACTTCACGATCTCAGGTAAAAGAGTTGATCTAGCCTCTTGGTTTTATTTTAAAATCTAAATTATTTTAGGTCCCCCAACTATTAACATTCGAGTAGCACCTTCGGTCCTTGTTAGTTTAAGTTCGTTAAGTTTTGGTTTTCCATCGTACACCAAAACCGTGAACAATTTTACCAATCCTTACTATAATGTGTTATTCATCTGGGGCAAGGAAACCATTGATTTGCAAATATCAGTAACTGTGGAAATACCTTCTAATTGGCATCAACCTTCCGTTGAACTAACAGTAGCTGGAACATATTTCCACGATGAAAACAAAGAAGGTAATCCTGTATACACAACATACTTGCAACAGTTTCCATTGTGGTCTGATACACTTCCATACTTAGTTACGAGAGATTACAAAGTATATTAACCGTGTTGAAGAAACCTTTTGATATAGTTTTATTTAATAGTTTAATTACAATAGGAAAATATATTTAAATTTTACAAAGTTCCATATAGCGCTATCTAATATGAAGTCCAGAAACCAAGTTTGAGAAAACTTTTGAAGCTAACCAAAAGATGGCCAGCTTTATTTGTGGATAGACACCTACAATATCTTGCCTCGAAGCACTTTTAACAATTCGTATCATAACCTTAAATATTTTGCTAACAATATTAATCAATTACATACAAAACTTTAAAAGAAATTTGTGTTAAAGACAACTATTTTAAATAAAAACATACAGCATCTGCACTTTTATACAAGTTAGATTTTAATTATTACAATATGTCTGGGAACACTGTGGAATTAGATAAAACAACAATGAATAAATTAGTAATTAACAAAGAATGGGAACAATTAATACAGCACCTGAATAATAAATTTAAAATTACAAGGAATTCCAACACAGGTGAACCGATACCGTAGGTATGTTGAATAGATTCAGAGCTAATACTTTACTGGGTTTTCTTTTAGTTTAAATTTAAGTGAGGGGTCATAGACACTCTAAGTTGTCTTATTAATGATTTGAAAACAGGCCAGAATCTTACACTTAACGTACTAAAAGAAATATACAGATCTCTGAGGAATTCTGTTGCTTTTAATTCAAAAGTACAACATGTGATAGGTGAAGAGATAAAAATCATTGAAAACACACAAGAAATATTGGAAGCATTATCCAACATCAGCAGTACAGAAGCTGTTGATTGTATAGGAATGATTCTACAATTTTTAAGTAACGCAGTTGCTAAAAACCTAAATAATGCTACACAAATTTGGGAGAAATGTAAAACAACTCTTTTAAAACTCTACCAAGTACCTGATTATTCTTATCATGTAGCTGCTCTACTGTATAATATTTTGTATTTAAAAAAAACTTATATTCCTTATTGTAGTAGCATATACGAAGCTGTTATGGAAGCATGCTGTACATTGACTACAAACGAGTATGATATTTTTCTCTTGGAGCTTTTTGTACAAGATAAGGAGTTTTTTTCCTTATACAACACGTTCAAACCTCAACATCGCATTGTTATACTGTCTGTGTTGATGGAAACTGACACGATGGGTATCAACACGTTTTTAGATAGCGAAATTATACCAATGATTTCGACTCACTTTAAAAGAACATCTGATAATATATTAAAAACAGTATCGACATATGTTGATCAGATTGAACCGGAAGAAGTCGTGCTGCTCTTGGAAATCTTAACAAAAATGAGTGCTAATTATTTAATGCATCTACAATGTGATACGGGCCTTCTAATTAATTGTGCTTTCTTATTAAGGAACATACACGCATTAGGGAAAGAATATGAGAACAATTTTACACCGATTGCAAAGCTATCAGATGCAGCATTGGATAATCAAATAAATAAAGATCCTTCCTTTGGTTTTAAAGCAAATTTAATCCGATTAATAGGTAATTTATGTTGGAAACACAGACAGAATCAAGATCAGGTATTATTAGTACGAGTAAAGGTATTTTTAAATTGAGCCATAATGTTTTAGGCGAAGGAGTTGGATTGTATTCCGTTGTTATTGGATTGTTGTAACATAGATGCACGTAATCCTTGTATCCTTTGGAGCGATTTAGCTTTTTTCTTTTTAACATAATAGTTTTCTTAATAGCAATAGTTATCATGCAATGGGTTATATTGGCAATTCGTAATTTATTAGAAGATAATCTAGAGAATCAAGCAGTAGTTGCTAGAATGACCCAACAAGGAGTTGTCGATGCTGCAACTTTAAATCAAGTGGGAATAACGTTGCAGAATGACGGCTTAAATAAAATAGGAATTGTACCTTTAGATTCGATCAAGCGTTAACATTATATAGTTTTATTCCATTCGTAAGTTTTATTACTATTATAATATAAAATATTTCTTATTGTTATATTGAAATAGACAAATAATTTGAAGGTTTACAATTGAAGATGGTTATAGACCCAATTTTTGCCATTTAATAATGCTTATAATTAGTAAAATTAATAATAAGTGTTAAGTTTTCAACTTCTGTACGCCTAAATGTAGGCAACCCAACAAGAAACATGGATATCAATCCATGTTATTTTTGAAAAAAATAGATTTGCTTTATATTGCAAGGGGATGTTCCTATGTACCCCTAGTAACTATAGCCGGTGTCATTTCCCGGCGTTCTCGCTCTAAAATAAAATTTTTTGATAAAACTAAATAAATAAAAAAACGTACCCCTTAATTCACAAAAAAAATCGTAGCACCCTTATTTTCGATCCAATCATTACAAACGACACGGATTCGGAATCCTGAGGCTTTTTTACATAAGATACATGTAAAATAAATATAGGGCGCAACGTAAATTTTTCGAACATAAAAAATTGCAATTTTAGCAGCTCATTTTGGCACGATTTTGAACTTTCAAAAAATTGTAGCGCCGTTATTTACGGACCAATATTTAAAAACTATACATATTCGGATTGGGCGGCCTCTTTGGCTTCAGATAGGCATAAGAAACCATAGGCGTGCTATTCCAAAGCTTTGGGAAAACGTTTTGAAAATTCAAAATCGATGGGTTTTAACCCATGTCTTTTTGAGAAAAAATGAAAAAAATAGAATTGCTTTATATTGCGAGGGGACGTTCCTACGTACCCCTAGTGACTATAACCGGTGTCATTTCCCCGCGCTTCCCCTCTAAAATAAAAATTTTCGATACAAACTAAAAGTTTAAAAAGACGTACCCCTTGATTCACAAAAAAAATCGTAGCGCCCTTATTTTCGATCCAATCATTACAAACGACACGGATTCGGAATCCTGAGGATTTTTTACATAAGATACATGTAAAATAATTATAGGGCGCAACGTAAATTTTTCGAACCTTAAAAATCGCAATTTTTTGAGCTCATTTTGGCACTTTTTTTGACTTTAAAAAAATTGTAGCGCCGTTATTTATGGACCAATATTTAAAAACTATACATATTCGGATTTGGCAGCCTTTTTGGTTTCAGATAGGCCTAAGAAACCATAGGCGTGCTATTCCAAAGCTTTGAGAAAACGTTTTGAAAAAACAAAATCGATGGGTTAAAACCCATGTTTTTTTGGCAAAAAATGAAAAAAATAGAATTGCTTTATATTGGAAGGGGACGTTCCTACGTACCCCTACTAACTATAACCGGTGTCATTTCCCCGCGCTTCCTCTCTAAAATAAAAATTTTCGATAAAACTAAATAAATAAAAAAACGTACCCCTTAATTCACAAAAAAAAATCGTAGCACCCTTATTTTCGATCCAATCATTACAAACGACACGGGTTCGGAATCCTGAGGATTTTTTACATAAGATACATGTAAAATAATTATAGGGCGCAACGTAAATTTTTCGAACCTTAAAAATCGCAATTTTTTGAGCTCATTTTGGCACTTTTTTTGACTTTAAAAAAATTGTAGCGCCGTTATTTATGGACCAATATTTAAAAACTATACATATTCGGATTTGGCAGCCTTTTTGGTTTCAGATAGGCCTAAGAAACCATAGGCGTGCTATTCCAAAGCTTTGAGAAAACGTTTTGAAAAAACAAAATCGATGGGTTAAAACCCATGTTTTTTTGGCAAAAAATGAAAAAAATAGAATTGCTTTATATTGCAAGGGGACGTTCCTACGTACCCCTACTAACTATAACCGGTGTCATTCCTCCCGCTTCCTCTCTAAAATAAAAATTTTCGATAAAACTAAATAAATAAAAAAACGTACCCCTTGATTCACAAAAAAAATCGTAGCACCCTTATTTTCGATCCAATCATTACAAACGACACGGATTCGGAATCCTGAGGCTTTTTTACATAAGATACATGTAAAATAAGTATAGGGCGCAACGTAAATTTCTCGAACCTTAAAAATCGCAATATTTCGAGCTCATTTTGGCACTTTTTTTGACTTTAAAAAAATTGTAGCGCCGTTATTTACGGACCAATATTTAAAAACTGTACATATTCGGATTTGGCAGCCTTTTCGGCTTCAGATAGGTCTCAGAAACCATAGGCGTGCTATTCCAAAGCTTTGGAAAAACGTTTTGAAAAAAAAAATTGATGGGTTTTAGTCCATGTTTTTTTGGCAAAAAATGAAAAAAATAGAATTGCTTTATATTGCAAGGGGACGTTCCTACGTACCCCTACTAACTATAACCGGTGTCATTTCCCGCGCTTCCTCTCTAAAATAAAAATTTTCGATAAAACTAAATAAATAAAAAACGTACCCTTAATTCACAAAAAATCGTAGCACCCTTATTTTCGATCCAATCATTACAAACGACACGGATTCGGAATCCTGAGGCTTTTTACATAAGATACATGTAAAATAATTATAGGGCGCAACGTAAATTTTCGAACCTTAAAAATCGCAATTTTTGAGCTCATTTTGGCACTTTTTGACTTTAAAAATTGTAGCGCCGTTATTTACGGACCAATATTTAAAAACTATACATATTCGGATTTGGCAGCCTTTTTTGGGTTTTAGATAGGCCTAAGAAACCATAGGCGTGCTATTCCAAAGCTTTGGAAAACGTTTTGAAAAAACAAAATCGATGGGTTAAAACCCATGTTTTTTTGGCAAAAAATGAAAAAAATAGAATTGCTTTATATTGCAAGGGGACGTTCCTACGTACCCCTACTAACTATAACCGGTGTCATTCCTCCCGCTTCCTCTCTAAAATAAAAATTTTCGATAAAACTAAATAAATAAAAAAACGTACCCCTTGATTCACAAAAAAAATCGTAGCACCCTTATTTTCGATCCAATCATTACAAACGACACGGATTCGGAATCCTGAGGCTTTTTTACATAAGATACATGTAAAATAAGTATAGGGCGCAACGTAAATTTCTCGAACCTTAAAAATCGCAATATTTCGAGCTCATTTTGGCACTTTTTTTGACTTTAAAAAAATTGTAGCGCCGTTATTTACGGACCAATATTTAAAAACTATACATATTCGGATTTGGCAGCCGTTTTGGCTTCAGATAGGCCTAAGAAACCATAGGCGTGCTATTCCAAAGCTTTGGAAAAACGTTTTGAAAAAAAAAAATTGATGGGTTTTAGTCCATGTTTTTTTGGCAAAAAATGAAAAAAATAGAATTGCTTTATATTGGAAGGGGACGTTCCTACGTACCCCTACTAACTATAACCGGTGTCATTTCCCCGCGCTTCCTCTCTAAAATAAAAATTTTCGATAAAACTAAATAAATAAAAAAACGTACCCCTTAATTCACAAAAAAAAATCGTAGCACCCTTATTTTCGATCCAATCATTACAAACGACACGGATTCGGAATCCTGAGGATTTTTTACATAAGATACATGTAAAATAATTATAGGGCGCAACGTAAATTTTTCGAACCTTAAAAATCGCAATTTTTCGAGCTCATTTTGGCACTTTTTTTGACTTTAAAAAAATTGTAGCGCCGTTATTTACGGACCAATATTTAAAAACTATACATATTCGGATTTGGCAGCCTTTTTGGCTTCAGATAGGCCTAAGAAACCATAGGCGTGCTATTCCAAAGCTTTGGAAAAACGTTTTGAAAATTCAAAATCGATGAGTTTTAACCCATGTTTTTTTGGCAAAAAATGAAAAAAATAGAATTGCTTTATATTGCAAGGGGATGTTCCTACGTACCCCTACTAACTATAACCGGTGTCATTCCTCCCGCTTCCTCTCTAAAATAAAAATTTTCGATAAAACTAAATAAATAAAAAAACGTACCCCTTGATTCACAAAAAAAATCGTAGCACCCTTATTTTCGATCCAATCATTACAAACGACACGGATTCGGAATCCTGAGGCTTTTTTACATAAGATACATGTAAAATAAATATAGGGCGCAACGTAAATTTTTCGAACATAAAAAATTGCAATTTTAGCAGCTCATTTTGGCACGATTTTGAACTTTCAAAAAATTGTAGCGCCGTTATTTACGGACCAATATTTAAAAACTATACATATTCGGATTTGGCAGACTCTTTGGCTTCAGATAGGCGTAAGAAACCATAGGCGTGCTATTCCAAAGCTTTGGGAAAACGTTTTGAAAATTCAAAATCGATGAGTTTTAACCCATGTCTTTTTGAGAAAAAATGAAAAAAATAGATTTGCTTTATATTGCAAGGGGATGTTCCTACGTACCCCTAGTAACTATAGGCGGTGTCATTTCCCGGCGCTCCCGCTCTAAAGTAAAAATTTTCGCCTTTTTGAAAAATTAAAATTGACAAAATTAAAATAAAACTTTTAATAGGATATAACTTTTTTTATTTTAAAGAAGTACGCAGAAAGCTTAAATGAAAGGATTTGACAAAATTCGCAGACAGTGGAGTTACAGAATTTTGAAAATTAAAGTAAGCAACAATACACAAATAACAAATATTGTGCCGACCATTACCAATAATTATAGGCCGGGAACTGCATAACGGCAAAACGATGAATCAGGCAAGTTCAGCTTTTCTTCATGAGATGGCACACCTTGTTACTTTTCGGTGCTATTAAAGTTGCAGATAATTATACTAACAATAACGTAACCTTAAATATAATGTTAATGTAAGTTTGAATAAAACTCGATTATGTCGAAATTTGGAAGCAAACTTAGAACATTAAAGAAAGTCACCGTGAAAGTCCAACATGGTATATTAAAAACGAACATCCCGGCAGGTATGGCCGCAGCAGGACCCCCTTTAGGACCCATGTTGGGACAGGTTACAATTAACCTTAATTTATATTATTCTTGTAACACCATCAATTGTAGCGAGGAATTAACATTGCTGCATTTTGTAAAGATTTTAATGAGCGCACCAAAGACATAAAAGAAGGAATTCCTTTGCCCACACGAGTACAGGTTTTTCCTGATCGTAGCTATGAATTGGACATATACAAACCACCCGCCACTTATTTCCTTAAACAGGCTGCTGGTATACAAAGAGGCGCAATGCAAGTTGGTTAGTGAACTAATTTAAAAGTACTAAGAATGACCACTTACGATATATTTAATTTCTTCTCAATATAGGCCACGAAGTGTCTGGTAAAGTAACTCTAAAACAAATCTATGAAATTGCAAAAATTAAAATAGAAGACCCACCTTTACAAGTAAGAACTCTTGAAAATGTATGTTTGATGCTATGTGGAATAGCAAAATCTCTCGGGCTACAAGTAGTTAAAGATCTCGATTCAAAAGAGTATGGAGAATTTCTAAAGGAACGTACTGGTATCATAGAACAGCAGAAAAAAGAATTGCAGGAGAAAAAAGAAGCAAAAATGTTACGTACTGGTTAGACACGGTTGTTTTAATTAATAGTAAAGTAATTTGAAACAAATTATGAATCAGATATTGTTTCTTTTGCCCTATCCCTTTTACTTTTTGATGCAAGTTTTTTGTATCGCTTTTCAAAGTGCTTTTGTAGTTTATTATTGCTTTTAAGTTCTTCATATTTGGTAACCAAATCTTCAATCCGTTTTTCAGCTTAAAAAGGAAAAATAAGATTAGTTAAAAAAACACATTATGCGAGTACTTACATTTTCTTTTAAAAATTGGTTTTTCCCCTTTCGATAGCTTTTCTTGTATGCTTCTGCGTTCTTCCTGTGTTTTGATTGATTCTTTATCACGCTTTTCTTCTTCTCGAAGTTGATTTTTCTATAATTATTTAATTAAAGTGGGCTATAAAATTACAATAAAATAGAGTAATACCAATCGTTGAATAAGGTATTTAATTTTTTCTTGTCGTTTGGGATTTTCTTCATTTGGTAACTGCGATTCTAATTCCTCTAACTCTTTCTTTTTGACTTCTTTTAAGAACCTATAGTTTGATTTGAATGTTTTATCGTCATACTCCCCACAAAGAGAATCAAATCTCGGATCTCGCGGTTTGAAGGTTTTACCAGTTGAAATGGCTTGCTCTAAATGGACACGTTTCTTTGAACTCATTTCTCTTGGCCTGTTTTTATTGTCTCTTTTAAAGGTACTCGGTTTTTTACTTGTTTTTGTGGCGTTTGATCCAAAGACAACATGATTATACTGTTTGGATCCCATATTCTCTTTCAGTTTTAGTAATTCTTCAAAACTCATGGTAGACAATTCCTTTCGTATAACCTCCTAGAAAAAAAACATTCGGTTATTAATTGTATAATTATTAATCGATGAAACTTACTCTTTCTGATATTGCAGTCTCATTTTCATTGATATCTTCATTTAAATCCATTTCTTTTAGATTTTTAAAGAAATCTGCGATGTAAATATTAAGAATCAAAATCAGAACTGCCAACCTCAACATTCGAAAGTAGTTTTTAAAATAATTTTTCCAAGTTAGTAAATTATTAAAAATCATATAAGTAACATTAAAACGCAGATATGTAAAATATACCTCTAATTTATCAATTGTACTATACAATAGTTTTAATTAAAAAATATGAAGTAAACAACTTGGGGATTTTAGTGCCTTTGGATTCGAATATTAATAAAATTTGATTGAAGTAAATTATAACCTTTAAAAATGTCAAAGAAAAATGCCCTTTTAAAACTTGGAACGTATGTAAACGAGAGGCTACCGCTCTTTGTAGGAATTGGATTAATTATTGGAATACATGTGGTATGGAATAGGATACAACAAGTGCCATATTTTGTTCCTGAAAAAGATAGGAAAGAACTACCCCTCATAATAGTAAATAAGACAATTAGCTTTAATTCTCTTTAATAATGATAACGATTGATTACAGGGCGCGAAGTATTTAAAGAAGAAAGTTTCGGATGAAATTGCCTCGATATCCAACCCAAGAAATGTGGACGAAGGAGGGACAAAGTAATCGTGTAGGTTCCTCGTATTATGTAAATAATGTACCGAAGTGAAAGATACTACTTTAGATTTGTATTTTAGAAATAGACTTTACACTATTGAACGATTATTATTTATTAAAGATATGTTCTTGAAATTATTTAAATGATTGTATAAATTATCCGGTATTAAAAGTAATATATGCTCGTTGAGTTATTATGGAAAAAAATACTATAATTATAGTGTATAATTACATAACATAAATCGTAGATAAACAACACCTAATATAGTATGTTGACGTAAATTTAAAGAACTCGAAGTTGTGGTTTTATGTAGGATAAAATGACGAAGAGTTGAATTTCATCCTTACAAAGTATAGAACAATAAGTTCTGCATCGACGTTATTTGCGAATAATCTCAAGCTCAAGGTAATCCTGTGGCTAAATTGTTGAAGATGTAAAGATATAAGCGGAAAAGAAGTACGTAAAAAGAGCGCAATATGATGCAGAAGTGATAAGCACAATCACCATCAGTGGGTGGCGATTGCAGGTGCACTCACCTGTCGGATTGCGGCTCGCATTCCCCGCCGAGCGTCCCGCTAGAACTTTTTTGGATTGGAGTTGCAACAAGCAAAAGCGAGCGGTCGTATGTGGCAGTACATTGGTGTCTTTTCACGTGTAAACTTCTAATCCTCTCGTAGTAAAGTGCATTTTATGTTAGGAAGTGACCGTCTTCTAACTCGAGCCATTACACACAGACACACACACGCAGGCCGATTCTACGACATCAGAAAGCAAGCATCACTGAACAGTGTGTTTTTTTGTTAATTGCTTAGAAACTATCCCTTCGTCGGTTTTACGATTATCGGAAATTTAAATGATGTAACTCTGGAAGAATTCGTATTAAATTATTGTTATTTATTATTTGGAACAAGTTTGCTTGTGACGTTGTCGCTGTATATACTGTATGTACCTAAAATTACACCGTTTTAGGTATGTACTTGATTATTATTTTTGATGTTATTTAAAGTACGAAAACAGGAGCGTTATATTTTTAGTTACTTAAAAATAGAGTCGTACCTGCATAAAAAACATTACTATCATTCAACCACACGCACACACACCCCCTTCGTTCCTTTAATTTATAACCACTTCTTTCTCGATCTGTAATTTGTCGTCCACGAACAACCCCCTCGAGAAATTACAGAGGCAACCTTCGGTTCAATTTCTGAGCTCACCGAAATAACCTAAAAAAAAAAATAAAATAATACAACACGACACATTTTGAAAAATCAAATGAAAAAACAACTTATTTACGAATTAATTAGCACTTTCGTGTTATATTTTCTTAGACCATTAACAAGAATTAAATCAACAATCGTTTGGGTTGCGAAATGTCTTTTTGACGTTTGGAAGAAAAAACAGGGGGTTGCCATAGGGATGTTGATTTGTTTCCCCTATACGCACGGGCGTGGAGTTAAAAAAGGCGGTCGAATTAAAAAAAAATAAACAAATAAATAATAAAGCACGGTTTTTACGAGTGTTTTAATTAAAATCTTATCATTCGAATGGCGAAGTTTTTTATCGTGGTAAATCCGCATCTTTATTTAAATTCCATAGAATTTTATTGTCATTTTATGCGAGTCGTGACCTTATGCAGCTTTTGACGTGCACTTAAATTGTTAAATTATATTCTGTATCTGGCTTTTGCCATATAAATAAACCAGGAGCTTTTAAACGCGTTCATAAAATTAATTGTGGGGCGAGGGGGGCGGTGTGCGTGCGTAAAAGAAAACGATCCTAAGCCGCGACGGACGCCACTGCGCCGATAATGATAATAAATTAAAATTTATTACATTCTAATTTGGCGAATTAAACGGTTGGCATCTACTACCGTTCATTGATAAAATTATAAGTTGTCGCAGCTGTTGCTAATTTATCAATAAAGACGTTGTTTTTGTTTGTGGCCGGCGCCTAAATCGAACAGCGCGATCGCTTTCTACCAAACGAATTTATCGACCATTTTTTTCCTTCTGTTTCAGATTCCGCAGGTGGCAGGAAACCTTCTATCATGTAACTTTTGTTTATTACGTGTCTATGCGCTTCGGCGCTAACAACACATTCAACGGTCTGCGTTAATCGCAATGAATGCTGCGGCCATCGGTCAAATTCGACTGCTGCTTCTGGTTCAGCTGTTAACCAAATTTCAACCATCTCTCGGTAAAACTGATTTTTTTATTTTTTTTATTCGTTGTGCTACCATCCCTCCCCCACGTCAAAAAACGCAGGGCCGGATTAACGCGAAAGCTTTACAAAAGGCTACGTCGCCGATGTTACCCGAACTGGTTTTTCCCCGAATCGTCTCTGCTTGATTGTGCGTTAATTAAGTTGCGAGTATTAAAAATAATTTTTTTATCACTCGTGCGTGGAAAGTACTATGTTGGCGCAAGTTGTGGTCGTGCACAAAGTGGCTCTTTACCCATTCAAGTGTTTGGGCACGAAATTGACAATAAAAAAACGCAAAAACTAAATACAATAAGCAAGTCGATGCTACAGCCGTCTGAAAAGTGACGGATGATTAATATTTGAATAATAAAACTATTATTATCATGAAAAAAAAAGAACGGATGAGCGCACTCACTTCATGTCCGCACTTGTTGTGCAAAATACTAACTCGTTAGTTGTTAATGATTTCGTCGATCGCGAGGGCTTTGTTCCAATAGCAAACTTTTCGAATGGCCCTCGTAAAGCGCGAATTGGGCGACATACGAGGGCGATTTGGAAAGTTTTCTTCGCTCGGAACGTAACACATTGAATTTGAATGTGCATAATAGGTTCTAAGCACGATTTAAATTTAATAAATTAACTTATTAACGTTTTTGAATAAAAAACAACAGTTAATTTACCTAAAAAAGCAATTATTAGTGTTTTTCGGTTTTAAGTGCACTTCGTGCGAAATGTGGCACACTTTCCCGAGATCGGAATGTGCACACTCGGTTCTAAGCACAATTTACAATAGTCAACGTTAAAAACAGTCGTATATGTTGATAAAATTAATTAGTAGCGTAAAATGTTACTAATTACATATTGAGAAAATTTTGATCGTTCCCTCTCACTTGCACTCATGGGATTTTCCTATCTTTTCACTCGCTCCCACTCACTGAAAAATTAAAAAAGCTCTAACTTTCGTATATTTTATATTAAATTCAATAAATACGAAGATGTGCGCATTCGAGCGAAAAGTGGCACATTTCCGAGCGAGGGAGGCAAATGAAGCGCGATGCGGAGCGGCGCGCTTCATTTTCCCGAGATCGGAATGTGCCACTTTGAGCTCGAATGTGCACACTCGGTTTTAAGCATGATTCATAATTTAAGCCAATAAATTGGACAAAAAATCAGTAGAATAATTTTTATCGTTCCCTCTCACTCGCACTTATGAGATTGTTGTATCTTTTCGCTCGCTCGCACTCATTGCTATGGTAAAAATACATTTTTTCGAACAAAATCGATATTTACCGAACTAAATTGAATTTTTTGATTTTGAAAGAGGGATGAACAAAGTACATAAATATAGTAAATACGAAGATGTGCGCATTCGAGCGAAAAGTGGCACATTTCCGAGCGAGGGAGGCAAATGAAGCGCGACGCGGAGCGGCGCGCTTCATTTTCCCGAGATCGGAATGTGCCACTTTGAGCTCGAATGTGCACACTCGGTTTTAAGCACGATTCACAATAATTAATTTACTTTCGTTGACGGCTAACTTCATACTGTCGAATTTTCGTTAGCTGTGCGCGCGCAAAATTAGTATAAACTCAAAAATTATGATTTTGTCATTCTTTGCCAAATATACGGAAAACTCACATTATTTAATTGGACCATTTTTCTCAAACAATATTTTACGATAGAAAAAAATCAATCCCTAAGCGTAGGGTAGGTAGGGGGAATGGCGCTCGCCGGGTAATGGCGCTCACCGGGTAATGGCGCTCACCCCTATAACTCTATCGAAATAGTGCATAGCAATATGCCGCATCACCTAAAGTGCGGGAAGTGGGTGCCTCTATCAGGCAGCGACTCGTATGGAAGTCAGTTTGCGGCATGCGACCTTGAAGTGTATTTTTTTTTGCATACCGCTACGCTGATCTAATTTTCGGCTCGGTGTTTTTGTCTGTAAATCCAGAATTTTAATGCTTATTTAATTGTTGATCCAACTTTTCTTAGTTCTAAACGATTCTATTTTGTGATAACGTAATAAATTTTTAACCATTGTATCTGAATGTTTTTAAACTTCAAGTTAAATTCAAAACGTCCGTTTGGGGTTATGCCGCCCACCTGAGCGCCATTACCTCTTACAAGGGAACCTGAGCGGCATTACCCAAAGTGAGGGGTAATGACACTCAAACCTGTTTTTTATAAAGTTTTTCTACCACTAATAAGTCAAAGGTATATAAGTTTTCTGTTAAAATGTTGATTACTCGATAGTTGAAGACATTGTTAATTTTTTTAATTTTTATATAAAACCAATATTTTAAAAAATACAGCGTGTTTTCCTTAAGTGAACGCCATTCCCCCTACTTACCCTACAAATTCAAAAACACGTCATCTTTCGTATATTGCAAATTAAAATGGATAAATCGTATATGTTTATAATATTAATCTCTAAAGTAACGGATGATAAATATTTCTTGCAACCTGAACACTAAATTAATTATTATCGGTGCATGAGTGAAAAAAAAAACATGTGCAATTCGTGCGGACGTCTACTGCCGCTTCGAACCAACGAGCGCACTCGCTTCACTCGTGCGCTTTCACCCCGCTCTCGTGCGCAATCGCCAACTAACCCCCGCCCGCCTTTTCGAACGGCCCTCGTAAAGCGCGAACTCACATCGAGACATACGAGGGCGTTTCGAAAAGTTGTCCGCGCTCGGAAACCCACCGCACCGAATTCGAACGTGCCCAACCGGCTTCAAGCACTTTTTACACTGATAAATTAATTTTTGAAAATCCTTCCGATTCGAAATTGCACGATCGGATTCGTTTCCGAGCACCAAGTGCCCAATTTACCTCCACCCGACCGAAATCCGAATTTATTTTCGCCCGCAAAAAAAAAACGCGCTTTTCTCCGAAGCCGGCCCTGCATAAACCGAGAAGAGCTCGCAGATGCGATGTTCTTCGGAGAGTGGTTAATGCTTCTTTATTTCCTGTTGTAATTTTTTTTAAATAAACGCGAGCTTCCTCTCTAGTTGTTGAGGCGCGACGTTTCGCGCTTTATAATTTTATCCGCGATATAATTAAATTAGAATGTTTTTTTTTTTTTTGGAAAAGCGCAAAAAAAAGAGAGGGGGGCACCTCGCCCGTTGCGAAAGCGAATTAATTAGCGAGGCCTCATACGAAAATAGGCGTATTAGCGAGAAAAACAAGCGAAAGAGTTGCCAAAAAGTCGAAGGAGCGAATTTATGGCGCGCTTCGAAATTGGCGCCTTTTTTCTCAGACGGGCAAAAAGAGGGGGCCGTTTCGGACTGGCAATTAGAGTGTGGAAATTACGAGCGCGAGTGGACATACGTAATTCAATACCTATAATCAGCCCGCGAGGAAATAGACGTTCTTTTTTTTTGCTCTCTCCTAGCCGAAGAGATGGTGTGTCTGATTGCGTCACTCCGCAATCAGCGAACAAAAGACGACGACCAACACGAGAACTCGAGACTCATTAAATTACAATGTTTTGATAAAATATCGACGGGAAGAATTTGCGCTTACATAATGTGTACTGACACGGTCTCATGAGGTTATTACCACGAAGAAAACGCGCTTTTGCTGTCTGCTGTCTGCACTTGGGTGCGTGTTGATCTTAATGCAAATCTGTATAATGTCCTTGTGCATCCCATAGACATACGGACCGAACGTTCTTTCCCGAAAGAGCGCTATTCAAATCAGGGTTGCCAGAAAAAATTTTCTTGAGGAGCCCCATCTGTGATCGAAAGTCGCAAAATATTCTGACAAGTCGCCCAATCGTAAGCTTGAAAAAATTCAATAGGTACAGTCGAATTTACCGCGTATTTTAATACAATTTTATAACGTAATTTCCGAATCATTATACAGGGTGTTCCAAATTGAGTAGGCTAACATGGGTATCTTTATTATTAGTAGAGATAGAAGTTTAGTTAAATGGGCAATGTTTTGCAGTTTTAGGTGGCGATTCAGATTCCGTTAAGAAAATTTTAAAATTCCGAATAGTTCCGAAGTAATCGTAAAAAAACTGAAAATCGATATTTTCTTTAATGTCAAATAACTTTGGAATTATAAAATTTAGAAAAAAGTTTAATATAAAAGTTACGAGGTTTATAAAATACAGATAGAAATTAACTCAAAATTAAATTCAAAATGGCGGTTTCCAAGAATCGCGATAACTCGAACCTTCACGAATTGAACGTTTTCGTTAACCTTCCGTGTACTAGGTGTGGTATAACTAATTTTTTTTTTGTTAAAACGGGACATTTGGTAATCGAGCTTAAAACCGAGTGTGCACATTCGAGCTCAAAGTGGCACATTCCGATCTCGGGAAAATGAAGCGCGCCGCTCCGCGTCGCGCTTCATTTGCCTCCCTCGCTCGGAAATGTGCCACTTTTCGCTCGAATGCGCACATCTTCGTGTTTATTATATTAGTGTAATTTACCGTGCGCTCCTTCAATTATGAATTTTTTACTTAATTTTGTAAATATCGATCTTATATTCGAAAAACGTATTTACCATAGCAATGAGTGGAAGGGAGCGAGAAGATACGATAATCTTGTCAATGGAAGTGAGAGGGAACGATTAAAATTATTAAATTAATATTTTTATTCTCCAACATTGGCAATCATCTCAAATCATTTCATTGCAACGATAACTACGATTCAATTTTATTTAAATTTAGTAATACAGGGTGTCCCAAACTTGAGTAGGCTAACATGGGTATCTTTCTTATTAGTGAAGATAGAAGTTTAGTTAAATGGGCAATGTTTTTCAGTTTTAGGTGCCGATTCAGATTCCGCTAAGAAAATTTTAAAATTTCGAAGAGTTCGGAAGTAATCGTAAAAAAACTGAAAATCGATATTTTCTTTAATGCCAAATAACTTTGTAATTATAAAATTTACAAAAAAAAGTTTAATATAAAAGTTACCAGGTTTCATAAAATACAGATAGAATTTAACTCAAAATTAAATTCAAAATGGCCGTTTCCAAGATATTGATACCAACTTTCTTATTTTAAATGGACGCCATATTGGGTTTTTACATAGTTAAATAGCATTTTTTTTTCTCTTTTCAACCATGTACAACAACCCATATTTAAATAAAAAACTGTTATTCTAAAAGCACCCTAGTAGCTCAGTGCAGAGCGTACTCATCTACGACCCCAGTAGTTTCGAGTTCTAAACTCGGTTACGGTAATATTTTTTTTCAAATTAATTATTCTTAAACAAATCTATTATTCACAATTATCATTAATTAAAATATAAAAAAATTGGTTGTTGAAAAAAGGTATTACAGGATATTTAAAATCATGAGTATAATTTAATTTTTTAAAATACAAAATAATTAATAGATAAGTATAAGAATAATAGTTATAAATAGCTCTTATAATTAGTAAAAAGTTTACGTTGTATTCTTATTAAATTTTACAAATATTTTCGATTACATACAAAAACCAGAATGATAATTGTCATAAAAACATTGAGAACAATAAATTCTATGAAATCTAAAACAATTAATAAAAGACGACTGCTTGCAAGAGCAATGTTTTTAAGGAGTCAGCTTGGGAAAATTTTTTTTTTAAATTTAAGAAGATTTTTCTATATTCAGGGGGTTGAGCAGCGTACCAAGTATATGGAATCATTTTATCAAAAATTGACGATGTCAATTATTATATTTACCTATTCATTGTTTTATATTTTGAAAAATTAAATTATTATTCTTTATTTTAAATATCCTGTAATACTTAATACTTTTTTTTAAACAACAAATTTTTATATATTGAAATAAATGATAATTGTAAATAATAGATTTGTTTAAAAATAATTAATTTGAAAAAAAAATTTAACCGAGACCCGGTTTAGAACCCAAAACCTCTGGGTCATAGGCGAGTATGCTCTGCGCTGAGCTACCAGGGCGCTTTTAGAATCTATAGACCTATTAGTATATAAGCGATGTAGGAATTTTTAAAGGCCCTTTTCTCAAAATTGGACGGCTATTGCATTTTCTTATATTAGGGGGTGCATATTCTAAAGGTGTACTACTTACTATATATATAATCAAGAGCCACGTATACCATTATGGTGTGTGGCGACTACTTACTATATACCGAGTTTCATCCCGAAATGAATTTTTCTGGAAAACGCTTTAATAATAAAAATACAAAAAAAATTACGATGCCAAATAGTAAGAAAATCAAACAAGAATTTCATTTTTGCCTCCTTATTGAAATACAAATTAATTTCACGGCAATGCTTCGCAATAATTTAGACCAATAAATTATAAGAAAAATTAATTGAATCATTTTAATCGTTCCCTCTCACTTGCACTGACAAGATTATTGTATCTTCTCGCTCCCTTCTACTCATTGCTATGGTAAATCGGTTTTTTCGAATATAAAATCGATATTTAGTAAATTAAATTAATTTTTTTTAATTGAAGGAGCGCACGGTAAATTATACTAATATAATAAACACGAAGATGTGCGCATTCGAGCGAAAAGTGGCACATTTCCGAGCGAGAGAAATGAAGCGCGACGCGGAGCGGCGCGCTTCATTTTCCCGAGATCGGAATGTGCCACTTTGAGCTCGAATGTGCACACTCGGTTTTAAGCATGATTCACAATAATTTAGGCCAATAAATTAGACGAAAAATCAGTAGAATTTTTTTTTATCGTTCCCTCTCACTCGCACTTATGATATTGTTGTATCTTTTCGCTCGCTCGCACTCATTGCTATGGTAAACATACATTTTTTCGAACAAAATCGATATTTACCGAACTAAATTCAATTTTTTGATTTTGAAAGAGGGATGAACAAAGTAGGTAAATGTAGTAAATACGAGGATGTGCGCATTCGAGCGAAAAGTGGCACATTTCAAGCGAGGAGGCAAATGAAGCGCGACGCGGAGCGGCGCGCTTCATTTTCCGAGATCGGAATGTGCCACTTTGAGCTCGAATGTGCACACTCGGTTTAAGCTGATTCAAATAGTTTTAGGCACAATAAATTAGACCCCCAAAAAAGTTAAGTAGAAAAGTTTTTTAAGGTTCCTCTACTCCGCAAAATTTGAAATTGTTGTGCTCTAATCCGCCCCCCTCCCCCCACCCCCCTTGCTATGGTGCCGCATACCCCCCTTTTTGAAAACAAAAAACGATATTTACCGAATGAACGTCAATTTTTTGATTTTTAAGCTCGTAGGTAAATGTAGTAAATACGAGGATGTGCGCATTCGAGCGAAAAGTGGCACATTTCCAAGCGAGGGAGGCAAATGAAGCGCGACGCGGAGCGGCGCGCTTCATTTTCCCGAGATCGGAATGTGCCACTTTGAGCTCGAATGTGCACACTCGGTTTCAAGCTCGATTACAAACGTCACGTTTTAACAAAAAATAGTTATACCCCACCTAGTACACGGAAGGTTAACTAAAACGTTCAATTTGTGAAGGTTCGACTGTACCCAGCAAACCTTTCGCCCTCCCCAAACTGTGTTCGTCCGCTCCCCTAAAATCCGAACCCCGACTACGCCGCCGACCCCATTCGGTCCGAAGCGCCGCCACTGGCTTTTGCCGCGTATCGCACCGCGCGGCACTGCTTCTTGAAACATCAAAAATAGTAGTAATTATCGACGATGATGAACGTCGTCTTCGTCTATAAAAAGAGTTCTAGTTAATGCTCGCGAATAGTAGGTATGGTCTGACTAATACCACTTCCGTTTGCAAATCCAGTTATGCGAGGCAAACGAGTTTCATTAATTCGCTCAGAGGCATTATAATCATTGCACAAGGAAAATTGCAGTTCAATAATGGCTCACTATTAAAATTGAGACGTTTTTGCGGTTCGCCAAGGACTTAGCGTTTGAAAAAAAGTAGGCGGCGCGCGAAAGGGGTTGCATAAGTCGCAAGGCGCGCGCATCGAAAACTGACGCGCGGGATCAATTAAAACGTGGAAATGTTTAATCTCGAATGATAATACGATAAGTTATAATAATAAGCTATAATAATAAAATAAAATTGCGTGTCCGATGCACGGGTCGTTTACCCTTCCCATCGCTTTAGTAGCTTCATTTCCAAGTATAATAATACGCAGATATTGTATTCTATTATAATTCAATGAGTTAGAATTTTTTCTGTATGAAAAGAATTTCAATCATGAGAAAAATACATTATAATTACGAGCTATTTAACATACGGTGCGTTGCAATTTCGCAATGACATTTACAGAAATATTTCTTTACGGTTACATAAACTAATATGCGATTCTAAGAAAAACAGTTAACCTTCAAGATAACTAGTGCGCTACATATCTATTATTATAGTTTTCAATATTCGCATAACTCTATTATTGCTCTTGCATCTGCTCTTTGAAAATTATCCAAAAGCCATTAGTTATTTCGAGATCATATACACTTTAAGCGCATCTGCAAGTTGTTCCAAACTTCCTTTATAAATATAATCCGCGTACATCGACGTAGGTGCACTTTTACATATCTCCCCGACTCTCGTAATCCCGTTATATTTAGATTACATTTAAACAACCTCTCTAATTCATCGAAATTCCTGCTAATACGCTTTTTAATTTTAAATTTAAAAATATGCCAAAGCAAGACCGCCCCGCACGCCACCGCCATCTGTCCGCAATCGAACGCACCGCTCCGCACGAACAGCGCACAATCAAAATGGCGTCGGTTTGTTTCTTTTTACGGTTGTAAACAAACACTTCCAAATCATTAATTAATTAACGCTTTAACTAAATCATATTAGGAATGCATTTCAGAAGGAACCTGTTGGTCAGCCATGATCCGAAACGGACGATGCACGGAATTATTAAACGAATCAAGTACCAAAGAAGACTGCTGTGAGAATCGGAATGTGGCAACAGCATGGTCGGACGAAGAATTAGATTCGGGCACGCTTTTCTTTTGGAGAGTGCTGGGAGGCGGCGTTCCATGCGTTCCTTGTAAAGGTGCGAACGACCATCGCCATCTCCGAGTCGCATTTTAATCTTGTTGTCTTGCAGAGTCATGCAGCGGTGTGGTCTGTAGTAGCGGCAAAGTCTGTACTTTAAAGAATGGTAGGCCTAAATGCGTTTGTTCGCCTAAATGTAAAAATATAAAACCGCAAGTTAAAGGTCCCGTGTGTGGTACAGATGGCAGGACTTATAAATCCTTATGTCGGTTACGAAAGCGGGCCTGTCGAAGAAAATATGGCAGCCTCTCTGTTGCTTACAACGGTTCATGTCAGAGTACGATTGCTTCTTTTTGTTTCAATTCGCAGAGATGTAAGGATGGTTAAATTTTAGATTCCTGTGATAAAATAACGTGTCCTTCGGGCAAACATTGCCTGGTCGATCAAAATATGAGTCCACATTGTGTTCGTTGTTCCCGTAAGTGCCCAGCTGGTCCGAGTCGTCGCCAAGTTTGCGGCTCCGATGGCGTTACTTATGCGAGTGCTTGTCATTTGAGAGAGAGTGCATGTCGGAAGGGCAAAGCCATCCCAGTCGCATACAAAGGAAAATGTAAAGGTGAATCCTCCACGTTCTCGACCCTTAAATCTTTTTTATCTCTCACACTAATTTTAGAATCGGCGACCTGTAGCAAAGTGCGGTGCAGAGATCAGCAATTCTGTTTGAACGACTTCGACTCGGGGCTGCCTCGGTGCGTGACCTGCATACGACGGTGCCCCAAATCGAGGCACACGCCAGGACCCATCTGCGGAACGAACAACAAAACGTACCACTCCTGGTGTTTTATGATACAAGATGCATGTGCCAAAGGCTATATTATCGAAACAAAGTATTCAGGAAAATGTGTTAGTATCGAACGCGCAAGGAACGATTACGTTTTAATCAAATCTTAATTTTAGAGTAACGCTACGAACGTCTAACACAAAAAAAATAAGCTATTTAATTATATAAAAAAAAAAAGATGCAACAATTACCAAAGAGACATACTGTACCGAAGTATAAATACGAAAGTTTGTACAAAAATGCGTTGCAAAGTATCGATTAAAGAAGAACTAGATAGAGATAAGGTGCTACTTAATTTATTTGGCGAAAGAAGATTTTTTATATGTGCACTTAGGGCTGCCGTTTGAAATAATTTAAATTTAAAAAAAAATATGTTTCGATTGAGGTAGTTTAGTCGGGGCTAGAAATAGAGAGCTACATCGGGTACAAAAAGTTTATTATATTCAATAGCTGAGTGTTTTGTTTTTTGCAGAGAGATTAGATACAAAAAAATGTTTGTACAGAGTGTCCCAAAAGTAAAATGTTATTAATTACTAGGGTGGAGCGAAAAGAAAAATTTTTTTTCTTAGCCTGGGGCTAGAATTTGTACCTTATAAAAAAAAAAAATTTACTCAACATCTTGAGGTGGCCCACTGATTTTTTAAATTAAATTCAAGTTAAAATTCTTTTGAAACAAAAAAAAAAGTGTTCCAGAAGCTGCGAACTAATCTTCAAATTTATCTAAAAATTAACAAATTTGATCGATTCTAACTCAAAATTCACTTTAATGCCTAAGAAAAGTATGTTATTGTTTCAGAATTTTTTTGAAAACTGCAATAATGGCCATAGAACAATTTTTTAAGTTAATAATTGTTAATGTGCAAGAGAGAGGACACTTCGCAGCTTCTGGAACACTTTTTTTTTGTTTCAAAAGAATTTTAATTTGAATTTAATTTAAAAAATCAGTGAGCCACTCAAGATATTGAGTAAAAAAATTATATACTTTTTTATAACCTACATATTCTGGCCCCAGGCTAAGAAAAAAAAAATTTTTTTTCGCTCCACCCTATTAATTACATATCGAGAAAATTTGGATCGTTCCCTCTCACTTGCACTTATGGGATTTTCGTATATTTTCACTCGCTCCCACTCATTGAAAAATTAAAAACACTAACTTTCGTGTATTTTAAATTCAGTTCAAAAAATACGAAGATGTGCGCATTCGAGCGAAAAGTGGCACATTTCCGAGCGAGGGAAGCAAATGAAGCGCGACGCGGAGCGGCGCGCTTCATTTTCCCGAGATCGGAATGTGCCACTTTGAGCTCGAATGTGCACACTCGGTTTTAAGCATGATTCACAATAATTTAGGCCAATAAATTGGACGAAAAAATCAGTAGAATAATTTTTATCGTTCCCTCTCACTCGGACTTATGAGATTGTTGTATCTTTTCGCTCGCTCGCACTCATTGCTATGGTAAACATACATTTTTTCGAACAAAATCGATATTTACCGAACTAAATTCAATTTTTTGATTTTGAAAGAGGGATGAACAAAGTAGATAAATGTAGTAAATACGAGGATGTGCGCATTCGAGCGAAAAGTGGCACATTACCGAGCGAGGGAGGCAAATGAAGCGCGACGCGGAGCGGCGCGCTTCATTTTCCCGAGATCGGAATGTGCCACTTTGAGCTCGAATGTGCACACTCCGTTTTAAGCACGATTCACAATAATTAATTTACTTTCATCGACGGCTAACTTCGTACTGTCGAATTTTCGTTAGCTGTGCGCGCGCAACATCCGTTATCTGTCAAAATTAATATAACCTCAAAAAAACTCATGTTATTTAATTGGAACATTTTTACGATAGAAAAAATAAATCCCTAAGCGTACATATTGAAAAACAAATTAATTTTTGTACTTAAACTTAAGTCGTTTGCGCTTGGAATTATTGTACGGGCATGTCACGTTTCTCGTCTATTATTGTTTATTAATATTATTTTTTTGTTACTGTGTATTTCTTCCGAGGAGGCGTACAAAAAAGGAGCAAAGTACAAGCATTGTTACGAAGATCCGACCGCGCAGAAAAACAAAAAAAAAAAGAAGAAGAAGCAAACGGTTACTTTTGTTGTGCTAGATCTTATATATTACTTTTATTTTTTATAGTTATTTATTGGAAGAAATGTTTATTAATCACTTGTACAGTATTGTTACTTAAAAAAAAAGACTGTAGTTTAGTTTTGGAGAGATTTCGCAATACTCTTTTTAATTAATTAATATTTTATTTATAACTTCTATTATTATTATATTATTTCTTAGTTGCGTAAGTTTTTAATTTATTTAATATTTATTTTAGAAGAAAGAAAATGTATTCTCTCAACATTGTACTGAATTATTTAATAACGATTAATAAAAACGCTCGTAAACAAATTTGTGGTCGAAATTAACAAAATCGGCGCTGCAAAACTATTTTTAATTACGATCGATCGAGGGGCGTACGATTCGATCGTATTAAATAACAAATCCTCCCGGATTTTTTAATTAAATCGTCAGTCTCCGACAGAATGATCTTCCGCGCACTTCTCTTCCTCCTCATCTTCTTCGAAGGTAATTCTTTTTTTAAATTTTCCGCTTAGATTTGAGTTGGCCGGAATGGTTTATTTTTGTCCGAGACTGTACGCGATACATTAAAAATGATCGTTCCCTCTCACTTGCACTTATGGGATTTTCGTATCTTTTCACTCGCTCCCACTCATTGAAAAATTAAAAAAAAATATCTTGTATGTTTTAAATTCAACAATCAATTCAATTAATGGGAGGATGTGCGCATTCGAGCGAAAAGTGGCACATTTTCGAGCGAGGGAGGCAAATGAAGCGCGACGCGGAGCGGCGCGCTTCATTTTCCCGAGATCGGAAATGTGCCACTTTGAGCTCGAATGTGCACACTCGGTTTTAAGCACGATTCACAATAGCTAATTAACTTTCTTCGACGACTAACTTCATACTATAGAATTATGGTTAAGAGTGCGCGCGCAACCTTCGTTGTTTACTCGGAACGCGCCAAAAGAAGTATAACCTCACAAACTACAAACCATTACATTTTGTATGTAAAATAATTTAACTTATTAATATTTTCGAATAAAAACCAGCTAATTTACTTAAAGTAAACAATTATAAATGCATTTAGATTTTTTTTTAGTGTTTTAGAACTGATTTTGTAAATTTTTGTCTGAATTTGAAGAAAACTCATGTTATTTACTTGACGAATTGTTCTTAAACGTCAAATCGACAATTTTGCATGTATCAGCACTTAAATACGCCAAAGCCCAAGAGGAATGCGCCAAAAAAACCTCTCACCTCGCACCGATCCGCCTAAAAAAAGACTTACTCTGCGACTACGAGAAAAATGTACGCCCCATCGTCAATCACAACAACGCAACTAACGTTACAATCCGAATGGTGCTTAAATTCTTTTCTTACGTACGTATTCGATCCTACATCCATCTCTAACCTATTAATTAATCTGTTTCGAGCAGGACATGCACAGTAATCAAATCTCGATACACAACTGGCTGGGAGTGGTAAGTTTCTTTTTCAGCAATCGAAAAGTTCCTCATTCATTCTTTGCAGTACTGGAAAGACGAACATTTAAAATGGGACCCCTCTCAGTACGAAAACATCAAACAAATCCATCTCTCGAGCCAAGAAATCTGGGTGCCCGATCTGGCAATCTACAACATGTAACAAAACAATCGAATCCCTTCTTTCAATTTTCCTTTGAACGTAATTTTTCCAGGGACGATTTGAGCGGAAGCCCCAGCGCTTTCGCTTCGGTGGATTGTTTGGTTTTGTACTCGGGGACCGTGGTATGTGTGCCTCCGGGAAGACACGATGGCCTCTGCATGCCAAATCTGGCCCGGTATCCTTTCGACAAACAAAATTGCAGCGTCAGGTACGGTTCGTGGGTCCACAGCGGCGAAGAAATCAATTTTAAAATCCCCGAGACGCCCGTCTCGTTGGGGGATTACGTCGAGAATGGCGATTGGAAGTTGCTCAAAGTCGAAGTTGTTAAAAAAGAAGGAAAATTCGCCTGCTGTCCAAACAATACGTATCCTTCCATTGTGTATCGGTTTATTATTGAGAGGCACTCGGCCACGCATGCCGCCACGATAATAATTCCTGCAATAAGTAAGTTTGTTTAGGAAATGAAGCGGCTTAAATGATCTGGTATTTGCAGTGTTGATCGTTCTGACTCTTACGACACTCTGGATGAATCCTGAAGAAATGCATAGGATGTGCCTGGCGTGCACTAATCTCATGATTCACGTAATGTACTTTCAAATGCTCACTTGGCAGATTCCTTCGAGCGGAGACAATCCACCTTTATTAAGTACGATCGCTGCTGGCCACTGGCTTTTCTTTACTGTTGCATTTTTTTAGTTATTTACGGACGTGACTCTGTGTTACTTTGTACCCTCTCCATTGTTCTGACTGTTGTCTTAAAGCAGATGAGAAAATCGAACGGTTCGAGCCCAATGTGGATTTCGTCGTTTCTTACGAGCATTTTAAGTAATCGACCAGGACAATTCTTGCTTCTATACGAAACTGGTTTAAAGGTAACGATCTAAAATTTGACGGCAGTTTAATACAAAGCTATCGATTTCAGAACTCCGAAGATAAAGAAGATGATACGACTGCAATAATAAACGACTCAAACGCAACCCCATCGTCTCTAAGCAAAGATTGGAAGTTATTTGCTAAATTAATAGATCGCCTAAGTTTTATTGCTTTTAGTATTACTTATTTATGTATGTTTTTCTCATTTATACCATAACAAAAACCAACACTTACGTACATTAAAATTGTATAAAATAAACTTATGCACATCGCAAAAAATAATTACAATACGAGTACTCACCCCCCTTTACACTCTTTCACAATTATTTAAATTAAAAGAGCCGAAAATCTTAACAAATTTGATTGGAAAACAAATAAAAATCAGGTTAGAATCGATTCTAGAAAAAGCTTTGTTGACAATGTCACGCGTCCAGTGTAGCCAATGGTGAAAAATGAAACACACTAAACATTCAAAATTAACATAAATCTGTAAATTAAATATTTCTAAAAAACTTTGTAAATTACTGAACTACAAAACATGACTAAGAGTGCTTTTGAACTTAATAAACAAATAAAACACGTTTATAATTAGCAATTTAAAATCTAATAAAACGCACACTTTTGCCTGAGTTACGAGAAGTGTTTTTCATACTAGCATTTTAAAAGCCATTGGCCAGAACCGTTTAATATTAAAATATTTTAAAATTTGATATAAATAGAAGTAAAATTTAAATTAGCATACCTTAAATTATTGTAATTAATTCTACAATCTAAATTAAGCTGATGAATAATATAAGTAAGAAATTTATTAACAAAAACACTTTGTTACTTCAAAAAAGCAATAATACATAAAGCTCTCGGAAGTCTGTACAATACGTAATGTAACTACTGAATTTGGAAGCATATTTTTGTAGTACTTTTGATTTCACTTTTACATCTTATTGCTGTATAAATTAAATAATTACTTTGTACTCTCGCAAACCCCTACACATTTTTTTTTCGTTTCGCTATTCTGAACTTGTAACTTAATAACTAAAGAGGTCTAACAGAATACAATCTTACAAACAAAGTCGTCTACGTATGTACATACAGCATTATTACAAAGTGTACAGACTGGAATTTAGCATAAACATGCAACGACCCTTAAACAATTTTAAAAACTTACTTTTGCATAAAATGTTCACAAAAATTAAAGTATAAATATTTGACGGGCATAGCTACAAATAAGTTGAATTTTACGAAAAATGCACAATTGACAAATAAGACACAGATAAAATGATGTCGTTAGCATGTTCATGAACAATTTTGTATTTAAAAAAAACGAATTTTTATTAACGTCGGTTCCACTAAAACTGGAACAACGTCCAAGTAAAAAATAAAAGGAACAGAAGAGAACATTTAAAATGTTTGAATAGATAAACCAATGACAAAGTTCACATTAAAAAATACACAGTACCTACCAGGCTTAAATTTCAGTCTACTACAATAATTATTATCTATGACTTTTAAAAGACAATAGCCTTTACACTATTTACAATAAAATAAATCATTTACAACACGTTTGCATTGCAAAACAGCCGTGGGTCTAGAAATAAAGTCATTGGGTTACAATGGCGGTGCGCACTAATTACAAGACACTGACTATGGAATGCATGAGTCACTACGACACTGGCAGAGCTCTAAATTTCATTTCTCTCATCACTTCGGTGGATAAGGGTTAATCACAGTAACCGCAGCTGCTTGCTGACTTGCTAATACTGCGGCTGAAAAATAATACTCATTAATTCTACTTCGAACACACCTTAAAATCACATCATTCTTATCGATGTCCCAAGTTTACATTTTCCAATATAAAAAAATCACAACAAACATGTCAAATTTCAAAATAAATAGTAACAAAAAGTACCAATCATAAAAAAGTAAAAATCACTAGCTCAATTTAAAAATGCAAACTCCGATCGAAATAAGATTAAGTAAAATTACCTCCATAAGGAGCAGGATACATGGGGTATCCTAAGCCCACATGAGTATGATGGTGAGTGTGGACATGTCTTTGCGGAGGAGGTGACCGAGAGTCTTTGTTATCACCGGGTGTTTGTTTGCCTCCGGTGGAAACAGTCCCACCAGCTTGAGAAGTAACACAACCAGCCATTTGATTCTGAGGCTGACCGGTCGTGCTGCCGTTGGTGGCGGAAGGACTCGAGTTCGTAACGGAAGCCTTAGGCGTCGGCGACTTAACAGCTCTTTCTTGCAGCTCGTGTATTTTGTGTGAAGAATAATATTGTGCATGATGTTGCAGCATGTCGAGAGCTTTCGTTGGAGGAGGCGGACGAGAGAGGTCTTCGGGTGCATGATATCTTGGTATTTGTGCGTGAAGATAAGGACTGCCGCTGTAAGGACCTGGAACCATGATGCTGCGATACATCGGATGATTTGGATCAAAGGGAAGAGCACCGTAATGAGGTGATTGCATATAACTAGGATGAATGTAAGCGTATTGTGACGTAGGAGGAGGTGGAGGACCTTGAGTTTCCATAGTTGGCTTCACCCCTTCGTGTTTGATTTCCTTCTCTTTTTTCTCTTCGACCTTTTCCTTTTTTAAGCTTGGTGCCGGGGGCGGTGGTGCTTTATTTGGGGTACTTTTATGCTCGGGAACTTGTTCCTTGCGCCTCTGCTCCGGATAGACATAAAATCGCCTCATGTCCTCCTCTCGTTGTCCGTGCTGAGTCTGTTGTTGTCTCGGGTACATGTACGGACTCATCTGCGTCTTGATCTCGATGCTCTCTTTCAGGATCTGATGGTTTTCATTCTGCTGCTTCTCCTTCAGAGATAATTCATTTTTAATTTTTCCGGGCGTCGGAACTTGGATGGGGTTCGGAATGGGGGCCGTTATTTTCGGGGGGTGTTCTGCAGGACTCGGGCTCTCTTTGATACGCTCTTCTTTAACTTTATCTTCGGCAACAATGGGCACCGACCCGTAATTCGGATCCATATTGTAAGGATAACCGGGAACGTAGCCGTAAGGATTATAATAGTGCTGCTGTATGACCTTCTGTTGGTACTCGGTGTTTTCCTTTTTGTTATCTTTCTCTGCGGTTTTTTCTATGACCTTCTCCTGCTCCTTTTTTTGCGTTTCCTGAGATTGCTGCTGCACGGAAGGCATGATGTAAGGGGGTTGCCCGTAGAACGGATACATGCCGTACTGAGGCATGTGCGACATCGGTTGTCCACTTTCAGTCTTTTTGTCGGTGCCTTTAATCTTATCGTTGATGTCCGTCTCGATCACCGGCGCCCCATCGTCCGAAATATCCGAATAAGCCGGACTTTGCACCTCGTCCCTGCCCGAAGGTTCCATCCCGAAGACGGGCTGGTCGGCTTGAGGTGGATGAGGACTACCGGCCGGCGACTTCCTACTCTTCTTTTTGTAATTTGGTAATTTACTTCTGTCTTTTTTGTCGTCCGGCATCAAGGCGGAGGCCGGTTTTACTTTAAATGGCGTCGTGATCTTCGCAGACTGAGAATTATCGGATTCGTTCGGAGAGAGCTGAGAGAGCTGAGAAGTGTTTTGATTCAAAATTTGAGGTGTTTGCGTTGGGATTAGAAGGGTCGGTGGTTGATCGAATTGATTCGAGAAGGATTGTAATGGAACGCTGCTTTCGGTGGGTTGCATGGGTGTTGGATCCGTTGCAATGGCAACGTTGACACCTCGAACAGGAGTGATCGGAGTACCACCTACAAAATTATTAGTTTTAGTGTTTCGTCGGAGAGTTTTAAATTGTAACATGCACTTAAGTAAATCTTACATTAAAAGAGCTTTAGATTAATTTTAGAATTACACTAAATAATTTTTTTTTGAAATTTAACTAAATAAAAAGGAAACTTTTTTTGCACGTACAACGATGAATTAATCTTTACAAGTCACAATTGAGATCAAAGCCACTTTGCTTACAATATTTTTATTTAACACATTAGTTACTTTAATTATTGGCTAATTACACCCGAGCACAGCAGCCGTGTTAAAACTTCTTCGACAACTCTTATAAATTATTTCGACAACTTATTTTTTTTTAGTAATTCATAAAACTTAAGAGATTTTAACTAAAAACACGTCTTACAAACTAAATGCCGTTACTTGATGTTTTAAAAAGTAAAAAATTAAATCGAAAAACCATAGATGGCAGTAACAGAGCAACGAACCTGTAATATGTGATTTATTTGAGAAAAGACACCCATCGGAAACTCTTCGTTGGTGTTATATCGTAAAACACCAGGTTTCACAACATTTTTACTCTCGACAATAGGCACAGTGGGAGAACCGACCGAAGTCGTTAAATCCTGAAGACTCTGTGGGGTTCCCGGCGATGGAGGCGTACTTCGGGGAGTACCAGGTTGACTAGGAACTTCCAACAAGCCCGAACCTCTCAGAACTAGGGGAAGTTCGGTGTCTTTCTTTTGCGGCGTCAAAGGACTGTCTTGACTTTTGTCCGGCGATTTGACGGGCGTGATGGGACTCGGCGCTTCGATGTTGGACTCATCATTTTCGGACATCGATGTTATATCTTTGGTATCTTCGTCGTCGGCAGAACCGTGCGCGTGCGATTGATGATATTTTAATCCGTTGATATGTTTGTACTTTTTCGAGCAGTTCGGCTCGGGGCACTCGAGCAGAATGGGCGATGGCGGCGGGCTTCCGCAGGAAGAATTCGAATTGGAAACGGGCGTGGATTTTGGTTTTTTGCCGGGAGGCGTCGGAGTGGTGGGCGTCGGCGTGGTCGGTGGTGGGTTGCTGCTGGTGGTCGTTTCTTCCTCGACCGTTCGATTCTTGCGTTTGTTATTTGGTTCCGGGCGAGGAGGCACAAATGGTGTGGGAGACGATGGCGCTGTTGAAGGACCCGAACCGTTAGCAGCCCCCCTGCGTCCTTTGATTCCGCCATTCCTCAACTTACTATGCACTGAAGATCGTGTCTCTGTGAAGTTGCTGAGATCAGTGCTGGGTGATGCGCCAGCAGCCCGCCCTCGCTTACCTCGTCCTTTTGGAGTCCGAGAATCCAGATCACTCGTAGGGGAATCACAGAATCTGCAAAATTAGCGTTGAGCGTCGCTTTTTCGAGAGCGATGAAATAAGGCTTACCTTGGAGGTGCCCAGTCATGGCGCGTGCAGTCCAGGAGAGTCCCTACGTACGTTTTACCTCTCCAGGTAACATTTACCACCAGCACACCTGCAAAGTTAGACTGATAATTCAAAAAATAACAACGCGCATCTATCGCTAATAAAAATTGCTCGCTTCTTTACATACAGATTTATTTATTTTTAAATTATTAATTCCACAATACAAGTACCTCCTTCAGTCTCGTGCCAGACGATGCCCTCCAAGGTGACACTCGTTCCCGGCTCGCAGGGTCCCAAACAGTCCGGCTCTGTAATTGTTCCAACGCTTGTTCCTATGCAAACATCCGTCACGTCCTGAAAATCGTAAAAGAATTATTAAAATTATTAGAAAAGCAGTAGGCTACGGCGCGAAATTAAATTTAACAAAAGATAATTCCCTCAGAAACAGTCCACCAACTTAATTTATTTTAATTTGACAATTCGTGTTAAACATGGCAGCCACCATCTTCATATCCATAAATAGTAGAACCCTTGCATCGGGGCAACCCTAACCATAGGGGTAAATGGGCTATAGCACCGGGGAGCAAGCCTTTCAGGGGCGGCAATTTTTATTGCTGTTATATTTTGTGTTATTATTGGTTATTTTTATTTCATGACAAAAATAACTAAATGAAATAGAAAATTTTATAATTATGCATATCTACAGGAAAGCCCACCCTGTGTATTTTCTTATAAAGAGGGGCACATTGCTTTTTTTACCCCAATGGGCGCTGAATATCTTAGGACGGTTCTGCCTTATGTAATTAACTTTGTCTTTAGAAATAAAATGATAGCTATACTCTGTCCGCTCAACAGAAATAGTTAAGCCGCTCCCACAAATGTGCGCTTTTAAATAGAATTTTTTCTATTGGCTTAATTTTTAAAGCACATAACACAAGCAATCATACAAGCATTTATGTTCTGCAAGAACGGGGACAAACTTGATTATGAATTTGTACCGTGTTAAACTGGGCACTGCATACATTGGTTCAATTTAGTGGGGCGTGGCTTAACTATTTCTGTTAGTCGGATAGAGTATAGGTCCGTCGATGTGCGCGCACCATGCAAAAATTACTGGTTAGATTTTGATAATTTTTTTTAAGTTTTATTCCTTGGACTCTTGATCTTTATCCCCAATAAAAATTATTAAAATATTCCTATTTAATTTCAAGTTATCGAAGTTTCTATACACGCAAGAAGCAAAGCGAACCTGTGCGCATGCGCGGAACAAAATTAATTGTTAATAGTGCACGAAGTCACAGGCATCAGCTAATAATTTAAAACATTAACGATACTTGGTTTAATAAAAAATAAATTCATTTTAATTAAATCTAAAATTTGTAAAGTTCGCCTTTAAATGTTCCTAAATTCGCCCCCGTCCAAGATAAAGTAATTGTGAACTACAATCGAGTTAATCAAAGATTGAACAAAAGGGACTGACGGTTATTTTGCAACCTCTGGTTACGTTCTAATTATCCGAACTGTAAATAGAATGCAATAAAAAGCACTAGTTGCCAGGGCAACGCTAATTAATGCGATTATTTTCAAACGATTTATAATTAAACATAATTGCGAGCGACACCGCCGATAGCGACTTATTATCTTTTTTTGTTAAAATACAGAACAACTTTTTTAATCGCATTTTAAAACGTTATATGACACGCGGGCGGTACACGCATAACTTTTCACTTTTAGTTTTCAGAATGGAGGTAATTTTAATCGAAAGTCGTCAATCACACCGCCTCATTAATCACGCGCCGCCGCCAGTGCTCACCCTAAAATTAAGAGACAAAAATACCCCATGTGACTAATCAGATATAAATTAACACGTCAAACGTCACATACACACACATATCGGCGCCGCACAAAGTTTAATGATTTAATAAAAAAAAACAATTTAAAAAAACATAGATTAACTCCTTTGTTAAAATTGAGGAAAAAAATTTTAGATAATGGATTTGTCTCAAATTTTTGCGAGACATTCCTAAGGGCCCCAAAGCGACATAGCCGAAGTCATTCTTTCGTGCTCCTCTTCAACCATCGAAATTTTCAAAAAAACGAAATAAATTAAAAAAAATATACATCAACTCACAAAAACGATCGTAGCTCCCTCATTTTCGATCCCATTGTTAAAAACGACCCGGATTCAAAATCCCTTGCTTTTTTACGAAATAAAAATTGGATTATTTGAAATTTTGTAGGGACGTTCCTATGAACCCCTAATGTCTATAACCGAAGTCATTTTGATCAGTTTCCGCTCTAACCCCAAAAATTATCAAAAGAAAAATTTTCGAAAAAATTGAAACTTTAAAATTCCTTAACTTTTTTATCTTTAATAATTACTCCGAAATATTTCATTTTCCATCGTATTAGACCTTAATACGTTGGAATCCGGTGCTAACTCAAAACCCCCAAAATCGGGAAAAAATGAAATTAAATGAATTTGCTTTAAATTTTTGCGAAACGTTTCTATGGACCCTAAACCGACATAGGCGGAGCCATTCTTTCCCGCTCCCCCTTCAACCCCCTAAAATTTTCGAGAAAACTAAAGAAATCGAAAAAAATACACTGCGACTCACAAAAAAGATCGTAGCTCACTGATTTTCGATCTGATTATTAAAAACGAACCGGATTCGGAATCCTGAGACTTTTTTCCATACGATACGTGCAAAATCGGCATGGGGAGCAATGTTAATTTTTCGAGTAATTAAGGGTTGAAGTTTTAGATTAATTTTTGTAGCTTTAAAGTTCACGTTAAAAAAATTGTAGCGGCATTGTTTGTGGACGGATCTTTAAAAACTACACAAATTCGGATTCGCCAGACTTTTTGGCTACGGATAGGCCCCAAAAAGTATAGGTGTGCCATTTGAAATTCTCGAGAAAAACGGGTTCAAAGAGCCTGACTTGAATTTTTCTAAATTTTCACTTTGAAAAATCGTACATCGGTTATTTGTGAACGGATCTTTAAATAGTTTTCAGATTCTAAAAGCCCGTTTGTCGGAGCGTAAGATTAGCCAAAAAAATAAACAGGGTGGAATGTTAAGTCTGGGGGAAAAACGCGTTGGAAACTTTCAAAAAGTAAGTTTTACCTTCATCGCTGGTGTCATGAACTTATTGTTATCAGTCAATTAATGTAATCACTTTATCTAGGTCCCAAAGTGATCACATTAAGCGGCGTCTACTGTATGTAGGGACAGTTGGGGTGCAATGGAACACGGAGTACAATGGAACGACGGCGATTAATATTCAAATTTCAAACGAATTCGCGCGCTTTCATTTGCACTAATTACAACGCCTAACTAGGCACACGGGAACGTAGTGAAGCTTTGTCGCTTTGCAACAACGGAGCTGTCAGAAGAAAATATAGTTTTTGTTAACAAAAAGTTGGAATTTTGTACCAAAGAACTTTTGTTTTTAGGAGAAAAAAAAATAATAGTATGTATGTGATATTTTTTTACATAAATCTTAATTATTTTGACTATTTCGTACAGTTAAGATAAAATTAAAAAAATAACCTAACTTTTTTAAATTCGTGTTTGAAACTTTCGAAACCTTACGGGGTACAATGGAACACTGCTTCATTACTTTAATTATATCTTATTGCAGATTTTAATGTCATAATGGTTAAAAACCATGCGAGAAAAAGTGATAGGGGCCTGCACAGTGAAGTTAATATGCGAAAAGCTGTAGAACTCGTAGAAGAAGGAATGAGTCTGCGAACTGTTGATAAATTAAAAAATGTCAAGTGCACTACGCTGCATATGTCAAAAATATGTCAAAAAAAAGCGACAGGGCAGGGCATAGAAATACGTATGACACCTATCTAATTAATAATTATTTGAATATATTTTATGTTATGCAATTTCTTGATCATGTTCCATTGTATCCCAGCCCTGGGGCACATTGGAACACAGGAAGTGTTTTGCAAACACGTTAATGTTTCAGGTTTTTGTGTTCGATTATTAGTTTAAGGTCTGTTCTTGATAGTTTAAAAAAAAATTACAAAAATATAAAACACTGATTTTTCTATAAATCGAAACAACTTTTTCGTTCCATTGTACCCCAACTGTCCCTATAAGTTTTTATTAATATGAATACTTTTTTCTGAATGACTATTTTTTCCTTAAAGTCGTCCACCTGCTCCACTCTACCCTACATTATTTTTTCTTTTAAATTCCAAAATTAGTATAAATAAATTGAATAAATACGAGGATGTGCGCATTCGAGCGAAAAGTGGCACATTACCGAGCGAGGGAAGCAAATGAAGCGCGACGCGGAGCGGCGCGCTTCATTTTCCCGAGATCGGAATGTGCCACTTTGAGCTCGAATGTGCACACTCGGTTTTAAGCATGATTCACAATAATTTTGGTGACAAAAAATTAGTAAATAATTTTTATCATTCCCTCTCACTTGCACTTATGGGATTATCGTATCTTTTCGCTCGCTCCCACTCATTGCTATGGTAGAAATACGTTTTTCGAAGTAGATATTTTTCAAAATTTTTGATTTGAAGAAAGTATAGTATACAAAATTTAATTAATACGAGGATGTGCGCATTCGAGCGAAAAGTGGCACATTTCCGAGCGAGGGAGGCAAATGAAGCGCGACGCGGAGCGGCGCGCTTCATTTTCCCGAGATCGGAATGTGCCACTTTGAGCTCGAATGCGCACACTCGGTTTTAAGCGCAATTTACAAATAATCAACATTAAAAACAATCGTATACGTTCATAAAATTCATTAGTAGACAAAAATATTAGTAATTATACGCTGAGCCAATTTTGATCGTTCCCTCTCACTTGCACTTATGGGATATTCGTATCTTTTCACTCACTCCCACTCATTGAAAAATAAAAAACCTTTATGTTTTGTATATTTTAAATTAAATTGAATACACACGAAAATATGCGCACGCAACTTCCGCCACCTTCCGAAATTTAACTCTCCCCCCACCCCTGCGCCGAAAGAAGTATAACTTAAAAAAAAAAAAAAATGGTTCGTATGTGAAAACATTTCACTTTGAAATGATTACGAAGCAAACGTGTACATTCGGTTGCGTGTCGGCCGAATTACTCGCAAAAAAATATGTAAATGTAACGATAATCCCTAAGGGTTGTTTAGGTACATAATGCGCAAAAGGGAGCAGACATAATTCCCCTTGTATTTCTCCCACTAAATGTTTCATGTTTTCACAATGAATTTGCCATCGTCCCCGCTTGTAATATGTGAGATGTGACAAGGGTGAAGTGTTCCAACTTTATCAGGAGATCCGCGCGCGGGGAGGGGGCGAACGGGGGGAGGAGGACTCTTTAAATCTGTGTCATGATCTGTATGGAGTCGTTCCGAGGGTGACATTTCACTTTCGTCGCAATCGAAAGAGCGAGGAGAGAGAGAGAGGGGAAGAGAGCAAGAAACAAAAGGTGGTTTGTTCGCAGCCGTCTCGGGAACAACTGAAAAAAAAAAACAAAAATGGGATGGGGCTCGTCGAGAGGAGAAAGGTGTCGAATATCGGGATGCTCGACGATAATGGTGTAAATTTGTAAAGGGAAGACGGATTGAGGGGTGGGGGTGTCGACGTTGACGGGGTGCGCGCGCACCCTCGGCGGATACGTTACTACGTGCGGTTTATAAGCTAAACCTGATGAAGTTCTGGTTGCCTTGCGCCCTCACAGCTCATTTAATTTAATGGGACTTGTATCCCCTTCTGCGCGCCTTTGTTAACCCGGAACCCGCGAACTGTGGAATAGCCCGCAGTATTGATTACAAAAACCGCCCGCTTCATCTCTAGTATGCACAACACTATACGGATCGCCGAACACGTCCGCATCTGTTTTATAGACACATACTTTCACACCCCATTGTTTCCCTCGCGCACCCTAATGACGATTTAAATATTGCTTTCGAAGTCGAAAATTCGACGGAATATAAAATTTGCACGCCCATGGACCTTTTGACCTATTCGCAACCAAAAAGTCTGACGATTTCAAATAATTAAAGTTTTTAAAGATCCGTTCACAAATGGCAGGATCACGATTTTTTATAATGTTTAATTATTTGGAGAAAAACAAAACAAAGCGCCCTCTACCGATTTTTCTCGTAACTTATGCGAAAGAGTGGACAGAATGTGGAATTTAACTCGTTTTTAACGATTGGTCGAAAAAAATAAGCGCGCTACGATTGTTTTCTCCGTCAAAATGCGAATTTAGCGATTTTTCTAGTCGTTCCAAAATTTGGGGGAGGGAGAGGGGGTGCAGGAAGAGCAGCGACGAATGGCTCCGGCTATTGACATTTGAGGTCCCCATAGCAACCTTCTACGAAAATTTGACGCAAATGGATTTTACAAATTTTTTAAAAAAAAAAAAAACAAACAAACAAACAAAAGGGTTAATCTTTTCTTACCGTTTGAAATTTTCCGTTGACGAGGGGTGTCCGTTAACAGAGGTTCAACTGTACTATTACTTTTATCATGGTTGTACGGATATTTTTTTTTCATATTACAGTTTTACCTCTCCTAACTTCACAAAAAATGTTCCGCGGAAAAATGTGAACTTAGGGAATATGTGAAGTTATGGAAAAAACACTAAAATATTAAGATTTATTTGCAGATTTAAAAAAATCTGTAATACATGATTGTTTTCTAGACCTTACTACATACTTTTCAATATTTTCTTTTTAGTTTTTAAAACTATAGTTTTAAGTCTCTAAGACGTCAAAAACTGTATTCAATTTTATTTTCCGCAAAAGGTGCGTTTTCAACAATAATTTTGTTAAAAGGCACAAAATTGGCGATTTGGGAATTTTGTTATTAATATAATTCTGTAATATTTAATTGCGAATTGTCAGAGAGTAAATTAATTCTTGTAAAGTGTGCTTAAAGCCGCGTGTGCGCGTTCGAGCTCAAAGTGGCACATTTCCGATCTCGGGAAAATGAAGCGCGCCGCTCCGCGTCGCGCTTCATTTCTTCCCTCGCTCGAAAATGTGCCACTTTTCGCTCGAACGCGCACATCTTCGTATTTATTCAATTTGTTTAAATTACTTTTTGGATTTAAAAAGAAAATAGCAATGTATTCAAATAAAACGACATATGTGCAGTAACATATAGTTTGATAACCACTGGTCTAGCTATACACAAGCGCAACATACCGCGTTGTTATATTTAATATAGTCGCGCCAAAGAAGTATTACTTCTAATGTGAGTACATAAGTACATGCACCGGTTTTTTTTTTACATAGAATGAAATTCAGTTTTAAACATTTAGCAAAATTATTAAATTAAACTCGAAGAATTAATTATTTTGAGTTTTTAGACAACTCAAATTAAATATATTAATAACTTGAAAATTTTTAAAATATATTTAGGAACTTTAGAAATTTTTAATTATTTTTTTTTTGTATAACACAAATTGAATAAAACAAAACTTTATTCAGTAAATTTAAAAAGAAATTTTGATGAAAAAATTATTATGTATTTTCAGAAAACTCAAATAAAGTAAATACAGAAATTGTGGTTTTTCAAAAAACTTTGAAGATCATTAATTTACGCAAATAAAATTAATATTGGAGAAAACTCAATAAATAAATTATCTTAATTGTTCAAAAATATTAAATTTATAAAATTAAATACAGTCAAACCTCGATAGGTCGAAGTTGGAAGAGAAATTAAAAATAATTCGCGTTATCAAAAATTCGAGTTATCGATATAAAAATATTTTTTAGTTTATGTTTTTAAAATTTACTTATTGTTTTTTTTTTCTTAATAATTTCCTAGTGATTTCTTGCTGAAACCTAAATCTTGTGTCTTGAACAAGTTGTAATTAAGCTTCATTTATGGAATAATTCAATTTTTAAATATAAAAAAATATTTATATGTTATATATTATATGCATCAAAATTTTAGAATGACTTAGGTGGGGAATGTTAAAAAAGATTGGGAAACACTGATCTACATATTTCAAAATATTTTAAAACTATTAATTATTTATTTTATGTTATTTGTGTATGCTCATAACAGTTAAGTTGAGCCAAATTAATAGTTTTTTTCGGACTCATCAAATTCGGTTTTTTTTGTATGTCAAGGGGTTAATAAAATAAAAGATTTTTTTTCGAAAAAATTTTCGATATGTTGTTTGCGGTAAAAATCTTAAAAAAGCTAAAATAATGTTTTATTATTTTAATCATGATTACGAAGTATAAACGCGTCCATTTAATTTTTTTCAAAAGTTTGATTGTTTGAAACAAAAGAACGGTTCGCTAGATCGAATTGTAACTTCACAGAGTTTTTGTGGGTATATTTAACTATAAAAATCACGCTTAACATTAGCCATTTCATGAATATTTGTAACTTATCCGTCAATTTTCTAAAAAACGAAAAATTACTTATTTTGTCATGTTTTTTCAAATTTATGTTTACGATGGAAAAAATAATTTCTAAAAATTGCAGCCGTTTCTTGTAGGGTGTTTTGTCCAGTTTCCAAAACTGCTTTGCAATGTTTCGAACGATTATTGGTTACAGAGATATCAATAATTGAAGACAAAAGTACCTTTTTTTATTTAACGTCCTGTATCTCGGTGAAGAATAATCGTACCAACCATTAAAAAAAAAAGAAACTTGAAGTTGAATAAACAAGCTATTAGTTTCATATAATGGTTTAGCTGAAAAAAATTTTTAGAAGTCCGTGAACAAAAAAAAATTGCATTTTTTTCTCGCGCGCTATTGCTTATTATTGCGTGATAACAGTGGCTTCTAAAAATTTTGACTAAAAGATCTGAAAACTAGAATCTTGAAGCTTTAAATTGCTTTTTTTTAGATTTTACATACGATCATTTTTCACTGAAATACAGCCTGTCAAAAATCACAATAAAATTTACGAATTTTTTTTGACCCTTTAATTTTTTCCTTTAGTGAACATACAATAAACTTAAAAGATTTTTGCTCTTTGTGAACATGAAACATATTTTAAATAAGAAAAGCGAAGTTATCTGTCTTTCTTCCTAAAATGATTTTTATATTGTGCAGTTAACTCTCGTTATACCTGTATAAAATTGCAACGCAAATCATGTGAACGTGAAGTTAACCCTAGGATAATTTGTATCTCCCATTTTGGGACCTATGAAAACTGAAATTAGAGAAGAAGTGAAGTTATGGAATGTGAAGTTAGAGAGGTATAACTGTATTAGAAATAAATAAGTGTTCCGAGAATTGACGTACCCCTACACTAATAAAGTAGCTTCCAGCAATATTTTTAATATTTACTAAAAACTTCACCCCAATTACCATTTTAAAATAACCGCGTCAAATAGAACAAGCTTTCCGATTGATATATGATATAGTTCAACAACCAATCGGAGCGTACTGCAGAACCCAATAGATCGGTGTATGATGGGTTGCCTATAGCTAACTGTCAATAATTAATTATCATAACACGCAGTCGAATAATTCATACAAATTTAAGCGTAAGTAATCCATTTAGACGTCTATTAGCTACAAATTTGATTAGTTGAATTAATTATAGTTTTTAAACGCAATTTCAGGCGGGCCATAATTATTCCCAATGAACTCTACGAGTAATTACTTAAAAAAAAAGTAAACTCTAATTAAAATCAACTTACTTTAGGATCGGCTTTGAGTTTTTTGGCGGGTGGAGGTGATGTACTTCGTTCCTCGATACTAATCTGTTGCAGAACAGAGTTTAAAGTCTTTGCAGGTTCCAGTTTCGTAATGGAACTAGACACAGTAACAGTGGCAGGACTGGATGATGGTAGTGGCTGCGAAACAGGTTGAGTTATGACAGGAGGACCTGGACCCGTGCTCGAAGGAAAAATAGGTCTTTGTGGTCCAGGTTGGGAGGCACTAACTCTCACTACACCATTAACTTCCGACATAGTCACTGAAGAGGCGGACGTGACCACCTTAGGAGTTGGTTTATCCGAGGCATGCTTATCGCGTGTTTTATCACGACGATGACTGCTTGATCCCCTTTTGCTACTGCTGCTGCTGCTGCTACTGCTACTGGAGCTGCTCGAGCTGCTGCTGCTGCTCGTGCTACTGCTACTGTTAAGGCCAGAAGTTGGTCCGGCATTCGAAACCACTGGATGTTTGGTGGCACCCTTCAAATCGCTTCCCTCGACATTGCCATTCTGCTCGTTGGACTTGACAATTTCATGCTTTGCTTCCGAAGTCTTGGTGCCGGGTTTGGTACGTTTAATTTTCATCTTAAGGCCCTTATCGACTGTGGCCGAATGCTCGATGGCCATTTTGGCAGCAGTTTTTCCCGAAGTTGCTGGACTCGCGTTCGTCGCCATGGCACTTCCCGCCCCCACACCCTCGTTCGTTTTTTCTATATCAGCATCTAAATCAATGATTAGATTTCCAATTCCTATATCCCACTCGTTGTCATCGTATTCGAAATTGGAGGCCTGGGTTTCTGCCTTCGCCGTCGTCGTCCTGAGGTCCGCCACCCTTGCTCGGTGGCTCGCGTCTTGCGAAGTTGATCTCATTGGGGTGGCCATCCGCTATGCCGGGTCCTGCCGCAGAGTCGCTGCCCCGCGGCACCCGCCAGCACCCAACACTGCATCTTACCACTGCAATTAACAAAGCATTAATCAACACGACCTCGTATTATACAATAATCGATTTGTTTACAACAAACGGCGACTTTTAACCTGTCAATCTACAAATTACGTTAGCACATACTTCGTTCTAACAACTGACGTCCGTACTTTTCCCCTAAATAAGTTACTAAAAAAAAATGAACAAAAATTAAAGATGACAGCTCAGTTGAACGGCTGTGGCTAAACGACCGGTCACGTGACTACGAAATAAATTAATGTATCGGCAAAAAATGCGGAAGCCGTTGAGTGAGTATATCATCAAATAGTAACAACTAGTTTAAAAGAAAACGCATAAAGTCATTATAAAATTCCACGCCTTCTCGACTTTTATATATCGTGACCATGAACGACGGTACATTGACTCGAATGTAAAAGGTTTCATGTTACTCCCACTGACTACTTCAGAAACGTAATGTACTTCGATTATCTCGGATCCAAAAGCGAAAAAAAGCGGTACATAATACTAATTTGTTTGATTTCCACACACACACACACACACACACACATGCCTCTAAATTTATTCAGTAGCGTAACTCCAATTATATAACGTGGCCAATTCAAAAGCAAAACCTGCAAATTAAACAATACATAATAATCCGTCGATAACAAACGATTCATTAATTATGACACAACCACAAACACACCATTGATTAGAATTATGTATGTCTCCCTTTGTTTTTTTTAACGACCAGGAAGCGCATACTTGATTATCTATTATCACTTTCACCTCTTTCGACTTAATTACTAAAAGCGTTTTTAATTCAACCCATACTAACATTTCTTCGAACTTACTCAACACACAACGTCTTTAATTAAAACTTTCTGAAACTTGTCAGTTGCTTCGGGAAAATGACAGTTGCAATCATGGGCGCCCGTACGACTTCTTGCAGGAGGGCCGAGCAGTTCAACGAACAATAACTAATGCCGTTAATGATTTACACTGCCTTAGTAATGTTATAATATCATTTAGTACGATTTTACAATGGAATTTTAGTCTCGGATGTAAATTAAAGCTCCAAAATGGTGACTTTAGTGCGGGCGCTTATGGTCGTCGTAAATCAGAGCGCTACGTTACCGACGCTCGTTCGCACCGAAGGTTTTTCTCCAAAATTAGGTTAAAAAAGTCATTCTACAAAAATAAACACCGAAGATGAGCTGAAAAAGCTCGATTTAATTTGAATAAATTAAATCCGTGGGTTTATTATAATAAGAGCCAGTTAGACAAGTGTGTGCTGTTTAAAATTATAATTTATGGCATTCGATTAATGCATTTGTAATAGGTAATTAGTGTAATTAGTTCTGCTATTATAATTCCTCTGCCTCACAATTAATATTGAGTGCTTTACATAAAACGCACAGATTAAGCGAGGACGGAAGAGGAGCGACGAAAGGGGCAAAAAAAACAATAAGCGAGGAGTATTTAATCAAGAGAAAATGATATAATTACCTTTCGTACGAGAACGCACTATAATTATCCAATTACGGAGCCGGTTTAATTAAATAGAACATAAAAACGAGAAACAATAGTAAACATCAATTATTTTAAAACTGTGCTATTTTATCGTGAAAACACAATAACATAACACATCCACAAAGTTGGCGTTTGTAATGCCATAATTTAATTTATTTGTCGGTCGTAAACTTTTCGAAACAACTCCATAAATTTAATCTGCGATTATTCAATGTTACATTTATATTTTCCTCTTCGTTCTAGCGCATCGCGGGAAGCCGAGGACAAAAGGGACAGGACCCGCCGCAACTGCGATCGGCTTGATTTTTATACAGGGTGTCCCGCTGATGATGGCTCAACGGGTAAATCCGATAACAATAAGTAATTTGTTTTTTTTTAAGCACAAATGTGGCGGAAAAAATTAAATTAATTGTTTTTGTCCCTAGATGTCGCTGTGCCGACAAGTCATTTTTTTAAACGTGTTCAGCGATAAATATTAAAGGTTGAGGACAAAGTGTTCATCGCGATTTTGGGCATATTGCTACGAAAAGACGCGGCACCCATCCGGTGCCGGAAATTGGGTTAGTGTTAGTGGCAGTGCTAGTGCCAGCTCCAGAGGGCCAATCATCGATTCTGGCAATTGTTTTCATTTTAAGGTTATACTTGTTGTGGTGTTTGTACACGTGTTTTAATCAGAATGTTACATGTTTTATTTAGTACATACAGTAGGACCCCCGTTATGCGGCGCTCTATTAGCTGGGGTTCACAACAATGGGAGTGCCGAGTGCTCAGTTTTTTTTATAAGGTGTTTTTTTTTAATGTTTAACATTATTTATTACAAATACAGATGATAAATGTAAAAATGATATCTTTTACAAAGTTTTTCTTAATTGTCCATCTTACCAAGCACATTTAGTCAATAGAAAATTGTGATTCGTTTATCCTGGGTTTTCGATTATTCGTCAACCCCCCCTCTCCGGATAAGGGGGGGTCTTACTGTCCTTCAACTTGCTAGTACGTTTAGAAAATTGTGAAAAATCATATAGGTTCACTATCGTACTGTTCTTCTATGCAGACAAATTCATTTAAACGAAGTATTCACTTATACGAATAATTTTTCGTTCCCGTTCATCGGCGTATAAGTGGGGTTCGCCTGCACACGTCGTTTAATCGAATATAACTCAAAATACATACGATTAACTGCTTTTGATTTTCTAATGAGTGGGAGTGAGCGAAAAGATACAAAGACCGCATGTATAGGAGTGAGAGAAAACATCTTAAAAATACGAGTTCGTTGAAATTCTCATTTCTAATATTGCAACAAGTGGGAGAGAGCGAGAAGATACAGCAACCTCATAAGTGCGAGTGAGAGGGAACGATTAAAGTTCTTTTGGTCAGTTTTAGTGAAATTTTTAACTGTAAATTAGTTTAATGAATGCATTCGAATGTTTTTAAAGTTGATTGTTATGAATCGTGCTTAAAACCGAGTGTGCGCATTCGAGCTCAAAGTGGCACATTCCGATCTCGGGAAAATGAAGCGCGCCGCTCCGCGTCGCGCTTCATTTGCCTCCCTCGCTCGGAAATGTGCCACTTTTCGCTCGAATGCGCACATCCTCGTATTTATTGAATATAATTTAAAATATGCAAGATGATGTTATTTTGTAAATTTTCAATGAGTGCGAGAGAGCGAAAAAATACAAAAATCCCATAAGTGCAAGTGAGAGAGAATGATCAAAATTGCTTCAATAGGCTTTTTAAATAATAATTAATTTTAGGAACATATTCGATTGCTTTTAAAGTTGATTATTGTGAATCGTGTGTAAGATACCGGAGGGTAATAAGGCCCACCAGGTAATAAAGCCCCGAAGCCATTAAATAAAAACTATAATCGAAATCGCTTCTTTAATGCAATCGGCGAGCGAAAAACATCTAAAACATATCATCTCTGGGTTGAAAAATTTTCTGGGTTTCAATTAACGCGGGAAACTTCGATTTAGTGAATCTACCTCAATATTACACGGAGAAAAAAATATCCTTATAAGAACTATCCGTGTCGCTATTATAGCTATACGTAGTATATCTTTCACAGGATACGCCGTATAGCTAATTTAGCTATCAGAAAGTTTCCTTATTGTGGATATTCAATTTGTGACATTCCTCAGAAAAGCGATTGATAAATGGCTAATTTCAATAGGCTACTTGATTAAAATACTTTCAATCTAGATGCTCTATCGTATTGAATATTTATAGAAGAGCATAATTCTTCAAAAGGAAACTATACTACGTTAGTATAGGGCTTAATATATTTAATAAGAAAAATGATTATCTGACTTACATATCAAAATAGGATAAAATATACTATGCGGTTAATAAGGCCGGCCTTAATATGATTTTGGCAAATGATTGAGGTCGTGACTTACAATCAAAATGTGTTACGTAAAAATACCAATATTGCAGTGGCTCCCTCAAACAATCTTATTCGTGTTCACAGTCTGCCCATGATTTTGCGGCTTATTGATCTTGTACGTTATGCCTCAAACACGTGGGTATATGAAAATGTGTTGAAAAAAATGAACAATGCACTTGTTATATTAGCATTATGAGTTGCTACACCTAATAAAAATACTTTATGTGGGCCTTAATACCCTCCAGCACATTGTTTTTAATGGCAGGCCTATGTCATCTGCTCATGTACCCGTTTAATAGGCCCGAAGACATTTTTGCAGCAGTCGTATATGTTTTCGCTTTTTGAATATCAGTGTTTATGCTAGAAACGAAGATATGTAAAAATACTTAAATTCATAATTATCGATTATGATTGTCTTACGTTTATTTAATAACAAATCAAAAATACTAAGTGGTTTTTTTAATCTCCTCCAGCACCTTATTCGTTTTCAAAGTGGCATAGTCCGACCTCGAGAAAATGTGCCACTTCTCGCTCGAATGCGCACCTACCCCCGTGCATCCCCTCGGATGGGCCCCGAAGACATAATTTCTTGCAGCAGTCGCCATATTTCCGCTTTTTTGAATACAGTAAAAACCGTTTATAGCGACTACGAAGGGCCTACGAAGGGTCGCTATAAAAGGTGTTGAAAAAAAAATGAAAAGTTGAACATTGTATAATTATAGCATTTATGGACTTGACACGTACAAAACAATCAAAAATGACTGATTAGTGTGTAATTGTTTTAATCTCCCGCAGCAAAATTGGCTTATTTATCCGGCTATTGTTAAATCGTTGAAACTATTGTATCCCGCTTAAATTCTGCCGTAATGCCATTTTTATTGTTGTCCAGCAAACTAACGTTTTCACTTTTTGTGAATCAATCAGTGGCTATGTAAAACGGTTGTAATATCCAATACTTTAAATCAAATTTTCCCCGAAAATTATGTTTTTGTCGTTATAAACGATTTTAGAGCGTCGTACTAAGGGATCGTTAAAATATTACGTAACGTGTTTTTTTCAATTGTTTTTTTGACCCCCCCCCCCCTCCCCCATAACGGGAATGCTCGTACAACGCGTTTTCATATAACGCGGAACCAATCTACCGTGGTATGGGGGGTGGGGGGGGGATTAATGTATACAAAAGATACATTTTAATTTAGTGTTTAATAATTTGATTAATTTTAATAAATTTAAATATTTAAAAAAAGCAATAAATATAAATTAAAGCCCATAATGTTACGTAACAATGTATTTATACCCCCTCCATCGTAAACATAACACATACAGTAAAAACTCGATTATCCGGACCTCAGTTATACGAATTCGCGATTATCCGGATTATCAACCGCGCTGGGACTTTTTGCGAAAATGTGAAGAAAAAGAATTGTTGACATCAAATGTCAATCAATAAGTATTTTAATTAGTCCCGATAATAGAGTTTCTACTGTAGTAACATTTGTTGACACCCCCTTCCCGCCTCGACTAAAAATGTTACGTATTACTTCAACGCTCCCTAAACGATATTTGTTTTATGGGAAAACGTGGGAAACCAATCGAACGGCTTAGATTTGGTCGTTATAAGCGGTACGCCGTACTAACCGATCTCGTTATAAACGATTTCTATTGTATCGCTCAATCAACATTTCCGCCAACAAAATATATCTTTCCCTCGATTCTATGAATTAATAAACAAAAACAAAACAAAACGTAAACAAAAGAAAACGTATTTACGACGAACAATTTTTCCGTCCCGTCGCCCCCTTCGATCGCGGCCCGCGACCCGCCGAAATTCGACTTTTCTCCTCGCTTCGCCCCGACGAATCGATAAAGAAATGAATTAATCAGGTTCTCAAGTGAAAACGAAAAGCACAGGGCTCCAACGACCGCTACTACCACCTCGATCACAAAATGGCTTCCTTCGGATCGAAGGAAAAGCAAGGAAGGTGGCTGCGTGTGTGTGTGTGTCTGTTACATTACGAAGCGGGAGAAGAAAGGAGAGATAGGAGAAACGCATTGGAGAGGGCGAGAGCGCCTACTGCGGTAAATCCAACATAAAATTGAACGGATATGGTAAGACGGAGCCTGTCGACTTAAAACCTTTCTTTTGACGTGCCGACGAGAGCGAGAGAGAGAGGGCGCTGGGGCGCGCGCGCGCCCGCGGGCGACGGAGAGCGACGGAGAATTTGTTGTGTTTATAACGCAGCGCGTCATAAACAAGAAAAAGACGGGCGGGTCAGCGGGCAAGGGCCGTTACGATGCGAAAAAGAGAAGGCGAACAAAATACCAAACATGTAAACGGAGTACACTTTAATGATGGACGTCTTTTGTCGATCTGTTACAACTATTAGGCGTGGCTTACCCGCGTCGGATGGTAATTAATATCCACACTGTAACGCGGCCGACAAGATCCTCTTTTGTTATCCGACACTATTTCAGTGCGTTCAGTGTCAATCACAAAGATTCGCTCCTGCACATCGACACACTGGCACGGCGTCACCTGCACGGGGCCCTTCGATCACATTACTGCGGCCCTTTGGCCGACGCACACACGCACACGCACCTTTTTTGCGAGCACTCACATTAGGCCTGAGACATTTTGCTCTGCAGAAATTTCGATCGGGTCGCACACGCTATCGGATCGCACACATCCTATACAGCAACGCCATAGCCAGCGAACTGCTGTGTACGTGATGTGAAACGGCGCCGAGCGCGCACGAAGCGCGCCGACCGCCGTCGAATCGCAACAAAGACAACGCCAAGTACGTTTTCTTTCGACAACTCGAATTGCACGCAAACGCACGCTACGATCCACGATGTTAAAAAAAAAAAAACGCTTTCGAAAAAACAAAATCTGTCGGCTCTCCGTGTTTTGGTTGGAGACGCGTCTCTCGCCCCCCCTACCCGCAGAAAAAAAACAACACAATATTTCATTCATTAATATTTAAATTTATACAAATGAGATTTATAAGCGTAACTAAAGATGAACGCGAGCCGATTAACGGCGGAAAATTCGACAAAAAAACAAAAAACGGTCGGACGAGGAAAATATTGACGCGTCAAACGCAAATGAGCGCCCGCGAAAAGGAATCGCTTAATAATTCGGGGGATCGCGCGAGATCATTGTAAAGAGCGTTACGATAAAGAAGTCCCCCGAGGTGTGCATCGGAGTTGGCTTTGAGGAAGAAATTTCGTTTGTTTCCGAATCGATTAGAGCGCGAGCTTTTTGACCCAATATTATAGTTTCGATTTCAAAGCAAATATTTGGTGGAGGAGCACGGGCGGGGGAGGGAGATGGGCGGAGGGGGTACGATTCGGGTTTGTTTCGTGGAAAAAAAAAAGAAGGGAAATCGGTTCGAATTTGCCGCCGAAAATTGGTTTTGTTGATGAATGGGCGTTACGGTCGAACTTCTATAACGCGAACGTGCGTTGCGCAGAACAAGAAATTTTCAACTTTTTTTGTCGTGTATTCATTATTTGTTTTTGTAGTAATAGGTTTTTTTTTGGGCGCGTTGTGAGTACAATTTTAGAAGTAAATGGAAGATGCGCGCGCACATTTAACGAAAAGTAAATTTATTATTGTGAATTGTGCTTAAAATCGAGTGTGCGCATTCGAGCTCAAAGTGGCACATTCCGATCTCGGGAAAATGAAGCGCGCCGCTCCGCGTCGCGCTTCATTTGCCTCCCTCGCTCGGAAATGTGCCACTTTTCGCTCGAATGCGCACATCTTTCTATTTATTGAATTGAATTTAATATATAAGAAAGATAAAGTGTTATTAATCTTTCAATGAGTGGGAGCGAGTGAAAAGATACGAAAATCCCATAAGTGCAAGTGAGAGGGAATGATCAAAATTGTATCAATAGATATTAGTTAACAATTTTAACTAATAATCAGTTTTATGAAGATTGACGATTGTTTTACAAGTTAATTACTGTAAATCGCGCTTAAAACCGAGTGTGCACATTCGAGCTCAAAGTGGCACATTCCGATCTCGGGAAAATGAAGCGCGCCGCTCCGCGTCGCGCTTCATTTGCCTCCCTCGCTCGGAAATGTGCCACTTTTCGCTCGAACGCGCACATCTTCTTATTTACTGGATTTGAGTTAAAATATGCAAGTTACGTTCTTTTCATTGTTCAATGAGTGGGAGCGAGGAAGAAGATAGAACAGTCACACAAGTGGAAGAGAGAAAACAATTTAAAAGTCACAAATTTTAATCTGTAATATTATTATGAGTGGGAGAGAGTGAGAAGATATGGCAATATCATAGGTGCAAGTGAGAGGGAACCATTAAATTTATTTTTAATAAGTGTTAGAGGAATATTTAACCAAAAATTAATTTATGGAACACATTCTATTGTTTTTTATAGTTGATTATTGTGAATTGTGCACATTAAATTAATTAAATTTATTTTAAGGGGGAAATAGGTTTACGACTACGTTTTTTAACGATTTTCATGAATTTTTTTAGCAAGGAAGAAATGAATATAACACAGGCCTACAAAAAAAAAAAAAAAGATGCCGACATAATTTTGTTATAACTTTAATCTCTACTCCCTTAGAATACAAAAAATAGTATGTAAACGTCAAAACTACGTACAGTTTCAGAACTACCCTCACTTAAATATTTTTCTTTAAAGTTACTGTTTTATATACCTTAGGGTGGTCGTTAAAAATTAAATTTCTTCTGACGCCTCAAAAAAACCTTCCTTTTAATGAAAAAATACGGGGGAATTTTTAAAAAAAATTTTTAACCAAAATAACACGTGCCTCAAGACCAAAAATGTTCATTTTTTGAAAAATAAATGTAGTTTTTTGTAAGTATCTCTTAAAGTATACGGATTTGGGAAAAAGTTATAGGAGCATTTTGTAGGAAATTCAATTCTCTACAAAAAAGGTCTTTTCCATTTTTTTCATAAAATTCATATTTATAGAGATATTCTCAATAATAAATTCATTAACTTTATATAGTCAACATTTTAAGACCCTCAAACTTCATTCTTTCTTAAATATATATAATTTTCTAAAACTATAATAAATTCTAGTTGTTACAAAAATTTTTATACTTCAGAAAAAATGACGTTTGTAGGTCGTAAAATGTTGACTATATGGATTTAATGAATTTCTTATTGAGAATATGTCCAACATTATTGAGAATATCTCTATAAATATGAATTTTATGAAAAAAATGTAAAAGACCTTTTTTGTAGAGAATTAAATTTCCTACCAAATACTCCTATAACTTTTTTTCAAATCCGTATACTTTAAAAGATACTTACAAAAAACTACTTGTATTTTTCAAAAAATGAACATATTTTGTATTGAGGCACGTCTTATTTTCGTTAAAAAAATTTAAAAAAAAATCCCCCGTATTTTTTCATTAAAAGGAAGGTTTTTTTGGGGCGTCAGAAGAAATTTAATTTTTAACGACCACCCTAATGTATATAAAACAGTAACTTTAAGGAAAAATATTTAAGTGAGGGTAGTTCTGAAACTAGTTTTAACGTTTACATACAATTTTTTGTTTTCTAAGGGAGTAGAGATTAAAGTTATAACGAAATTATGTCGGCACCTTTTTTTTTTGTAGGCCTGTGTAATTTATTGAAACTTTTCAAAAATTTTATACATAAGTACAGTCGAACTTCTATAAGTCGAACGTCGATAAGCCGAATTTTTGATAACTCGAACCTGTTTCGCTAGGACTTGCCTATTTCAACGTTAATATTTCTGTTATGGCTTTTGTGACAACTTACCCGTGAGACAACTATACCCGTGAGACAACTATACCCGGTCTCCCCTACAGTCGAACCTCGATAACTCGAATTTTTGATAACTCGACTTATTTTTAGCTTCCCTTAAACTTCGACTTATGGAAGTTCAACTGTATATTCAAATAATTATTGTAATTTTTTTAAAGAATTTTTTATGAAAATATGGCAGATATCAGTTGCCCCCCATCAGACGTACATTTTTGTGTACATTCTGGAGGTCATAGTTTTCATCCGAAATCAGGATTTCAAATTTATTTTAAGGCTATGTCTTTCTTTTATGCGAACCTAAATTTCCCTAAAAAAATTGATAATTATATCTTTTAGACGTGTTTAAACAAAAGAGCATTGTTATTAACTTTTTTGGAATAAAAAATTATTTTAAGCAATGATAGAACTCTACATTTAGGTTCATATAGGGTTTAATTGTATAAAGAAACTATCTATCAATTTTTAAAATGATTGGTTGAAAACTTTTTGAGCTTTTTGGCTTTTCGTACACTCTTAATAAATTTTTGATTTTATTTCGGAAAAAGTTTTGCACTCCACCTCTCCCTTTTGCGAAGCCAACTCACTCATTGAAAATAATAACTAATAAACAAATTATTAATTTCTTAAATTGACATTAAAATCTCAATTTTTGTGGTGTAAAAGAGAGAAAATTAGCGAAACAAATGAAGTGTACACTCGAGCAAAAGAAGTGCCACATTTTCTCGAGATCGGAATGTCCACGTTCTTCGTATTTATTGAATATAATTTAAAATATACAAAAGATAAAGCTTTTTTATTTTTCAATGAGTGGGAGCGAGCGAAAAGATACGAAAATCGCATAAGTGCGAGTGAGAGGGAACGATCAAAATTGTCTCAATGTGTAATTAATAACATTTTACGCTACTAATTCATTTTTTGAACATAACGTTCATTATTGTAATTATGACGTAGAAATCAACTGCGGACCTGCTTAAACATGTCCGTTTCGACATTTTCTGTTAACTTACTAATAAAGCAAAGTATTTTTAGACCCAGTAAATTTTACTATAGGCATTAAAAAAAATATTTATCAGAAAGCTGCCGTCATAACTGATTTTTGAAAATACGTATTTTCAGAAATAGAACAATAAAAATGCATAAGGTAGGCGTAGAAGAAGAAAAAAAATTCGGTTGACCAGCGCTATTTTTGGTTTAGCTTCGTCGAGCTTCGCTTGTAACAAAAAAAATTGTTTTACGTCGTCCCACTGAATTAAAAAAAAAGCAATAATAAAACGACGTTATTCGAATAAAACAAAACGTAAACAAATGTCCAATAATAATTAATTAGATCGGTTCTGTATAAAAAATGAGGTTATGAATGGGTTCGCCTCTCGCCCTCCCGCCCGCAGCAAATCTAATGTATTATTTTTATTTATAACTCGACAACGGTAATTACCATGCATTATTCATAACGAAAAGATTACGTTAATGTGGTAATTTGTACATTAAACATTAGCTCCATTATCTCGTCTTTTAGAAATAATAAAAGCATTAATCGACTTCTTTTTTTGGACGTAAAATTTAAGCAGGCAACGGAAGTTGCGCGCGCACACCTAACAAAAATTCGACAGTTGAGAAAGTAAATTAATTATTGTGAATCATGCTTAATTTAAAATATACAAAAGATAAAGCTGTTTTATTTTTCAATGAGTGGGAGCGAGCGAAAAGATACGAAAATCCCATAAGTGCGAGTGAGAGGGAACGATCAAAATTGTCTCGATGTGTAATTAGTAACATTTTACGTTGCTAAGTAATTTTATCAACATGTACGATTGTTTTTTTGTTGTAAATTGTGCTTAAAAACCGAGTGTGCGCATTCGAGCTCAAAGTGGCACATTCCGATCTCGGGAAAATGAAGCGCGCCGCTCCGCGTCGCGCTTCATTTGCCTCCCTCGCTCGGAAATGTGCCACTTTTCGCTCGAATGCGCACATCGTTTTTTTTTTTTATTTCTTTGTTATTTTTGCACTTTCAAACCAAATAAATTAATTTCGTTTAGTAAATATCTATTTTATGTTCGAAAAACGTATTTACCATAGCAACAAGTGGAAGGGAGCAAAAAGATACGAAAATCTCGTAAGTGTAAGCGAGAGGGAACGATTAAAATTACTTAACTAGTTTTTCGGTCTAAATTATTGTGAATCGTGCTTAAAACCGAGTGTGCACATTCGAGCTCAAAGTGGCACATTCCGATCTCGGGAAAATGAAGCGCGCCGCTCCGCGTCGCGCTTCATTTGCCTCCCTCGCTCGGAAATGTGCCACTTTTCGCTCGAATGCGCACATCCTCGTATTTATATATTTATCTACTTTGTTCATCCCTCTTTCAAAATCAAAAAATTCAATTTAGTTCGGTAAATATCAATTTTGTTCGAAAAAATGTATGTTTACCATAGCAATGAGTGCGAGCGAGCGAAAAGATACAACAATCTCATAAGTGCGAGTGAGAGGGAACGATAAAAATTATTCTACTGATTTTTCGTCTAATTTATTGGCCTAAATTATTGTGAATCATGCTTAAAACCGAGTGTGCACATTCGAGCTCAAAGTGGCACATTCCGATCTCGGGAAAATGAAGCGCGTCGCTCCGCGTCGCGCTTCATTTGCCTCCCTCGCTCGGAAATGTGCCACTTTTCGCTCGAATGCGCACATCTTCGTATTTATTGAATTTAATTTAAAATATGCAAGGTGACGTTGTTTTGTAAATTTTCAATGAGTGCGAGAGAGCGAAAAGATACGAAAATCCCATAAGTGCAAGTGAGAGGGAATGATCAAAATTGTATCAATAGATATTAGTTAACAATTTTAACTAATAATCAGTTTTATGAAGATTGACGATTGTTTGTCAAGCTAATTACTGTAAGTTGCGAAAAGATACGCCAATTTGTCAGTTCGAGTGAGAGAGTACGATTAAAATTAGCCCTTCAGAACGGTCGCGTAGAGAGATTGTCTCACGCTTATTTTAAAACGTTTTTTTTCCTCAAAATTTAAAATGGAATGACCCCTTGATTTTTTTTATATTTTTATTAAAAAATAAACAATTAAATAGTAAAATAAAAAATAAATATCACAAATATATATTATTATATAATAAAATGGATTTCAGTTATTTTTTTGTTTTAATAAATACCTATATGATTAAAGATTTATATTTATATTAAATTTAGTATGGATACTAATAAAAAAGTAAGAAATAGTTAAATATATTTAAAACAAAAAAAATCGTGGTTATTGTTTCGATTTTATTTCGTTTTGTTTTGGCCCGCCAAAAATTTCGGTAATATTAAATTGGTCCGCCTAAAAAAAACTTTGGGAACCCCTGCTTTACAGGATAGTGAAAAAAAAAATTTTAACTCAAAATATAAAGCAAATAAAAATATTTATTAACAGCTGTGAGAGTTTTTCTCATCGCTTCAGCAAAGTCAATAACAAAAAATAATAATAATATAAAAAAATAATTACGTTTTTAGACGTTTACGCCATCTTGCCCCAGCTAAGGGGCAAGGCGACGAACCATATGGGGCAAGATGACGATTACGAGAAAATTTAAAAACACCGTTCCGTAACAAAGAGACACAAATAATTTTTTTGTGTGTGCTTTGAGTCATATAAGGAAACTATAAAAAAAGATGATTGACTTTGATGTTCCAAATGCTCAGAATAGTTTCATCAGACATGTAAGATATACAGTCGAACCTCGATAAGCCGAAGTTGAAGGGAAAGTAAAAATAATTACGAGAAAAAAAATTGAAAACCAAAAAATTAGAAGTGCGGCATCCTATTTTTTTTAATGCGGCGTCTCTACCAAGCACGAGGGAGAGATGCCGCATTATTACCATTATTATTATTAGATTTATTATTTTTAATTTTAAGAGTATTTCTGAATGTAATTTTTGATTTAGTTTTCCATTTATATTAAAGTATTATACAGGGTGTCCCAAATTGAGTAGGCTAACATGAAAATGATGGAGATCTTCTTCCACATTTTTTCAATTTGGTTACTGTAAACATCCATACTTCCGCGTATTCACATCCCATCTTTTAAAAATTTTAACGTTCGGTTACTTTTTTTTTTGGAAAACTGTTAAAGTATGTTTGTGCAGCAACGCGGTAGCTTTTGTAACATTTAATGTAGGTACAAAACATATCATACTGCTCAGTTAAAAACTTTGCCATTTTGAATTATTTATAAGGTCATAATTATTATTATTCAAAAAATCTATAATATCAGTCAAAAAATAAATATAATGACGTTGGCTTGTATTATGCTGTTTTATTGTTCTTTGATAATTCATGGCTACTTTATTTAAAACAGAAAAGTTTGAATATTGTTAATAATTTTTTATTTAAATATGGGTTGTTATACATGGTTGAAAAGAGAAAAAAAAATGCTATTTAACTATGTAAAAATCCAATTTGGGGTCCATTTAAAATAAGAAAGTTGGTATCAATATCTTGGAAGCCGCCATTTTGGATTTAATTTTGACTTAATTTTTATCTGTATTTTACGAAACCTAGTAACTTTTATATTAAACTTTTTTTTGTAAATTTTATAATGACAAAGTTATTCGACATTAAAGAAAATAACGATTTTCAGTTTTTTTACGATAACTTCGGAACTATTCGGAATTTAAAAATTTTCTTAACGGAATCTGAATCGGCACCTAAAACTGCAAAACATTGCCCATTTAACCAAACTTCTATCTCCACTAATAAGAAAGATACCCATGTTAGTCTACTCAATTTGGGACACCTTGTATAATAAATAGAATCTATTAAAATATTATTTCATTAAACGAAATATTCCGGAAGTTATGATTTTTTTTGGAAATGTACGGCATCTCTCCCTACACACATTGTATTTACGGAAAAAAATTAACAAAAAGAAAAATATCTTATTTTTTTTTGGTCATAAAAAATTAAGTTCTTCATCTTGCCCCATTCGCCCCAACACGCACCGTTTTTGTTTTTTTTTTGTTTCTAATTCGATAACAACATGGTGGCCGCCTGCACAAACACACAGACACACCATTGATAGGTGATATGGCGTAACGAAACAATTGAATACAAGCAGTTTAATAACGCAAAGTGCACACGACATGCAAACGAAATTGAAGTCATTAACACGGTCGGGACGCGTTCGGCATAATTGCTGAATAAATATGACTAATGCATTGAATAGTTGTTGAATGTAATTTACAGGTTTACACGGCAAAGTAATATTTTATTCGGAAAGAAACCGGCGAATAACAGATATGTTGTATTACAACGAGGATACAGCTCTAAGGAGATGAAAAGAGTTTTTTAAAGTCAGTCTCCGTTGGTAGATGAAAGCCGTTCAGATAGAGCGTTCCGCCGGAACAACGGCCGGCTCGATCGTTGTTCGCGCGGAAATATTCCACATTACGACCGTGCCGGACTCGGTCGGCCGTGTCGGATCGCTCCGGGGAGGTCTTCCATGTGCTCGAACGTCCACCCCCTCAGCCCCTTTGTAGGGTACGGACGAGTGTCAATCCACCGCAACGAGCCGCCCGACACTATTTCGATTGCTTTACGTGTTGTAATGAATTCTTCGGGTTTTGCGAGGAGGGTAGGTGTACGCGTCTTCGTGCCATTACAATAAATCGTCCGCGCTCCTCGCTAATGCTCAATCGAAAAATAATAATCTTTCTCTCTCAGGTTCGCTTCCACTTAACCGCAGGAGATTGTTTGTGACAGATAATGTACAGTGCCCGAAATGGCTATTCGAACGCAGTTTTTCGGTTACGGATTAAGTGGAGACGTACGTTAATGGGGCTGTCTTTGTTTGCTCCGTTGCGAGCAATTTTACCCTTGTTTGACGTAGAATTGTCCGCCTAGTTGTTACGTTTCGCGGCCAGTAGATGGCGCTACTTATTTTTAAATTACAGATTCCTATTCTTATTTGCTGTCACTTTTCTAACTTCAATTTTTCGTAGACAATAGTCGATAAACAGATATTAAGTTTGCAAGTTGGTAACGTCGTGTATACGTGAGCAACATGTAAATAAACATTAGAAGGGTTAGTAACAAATAATTTAATGGTGTTTATACTCACTACAAAATATTTTTTTTTGGTTTTCAATGTGTGGGAGTGAGTGATAAGATACAAGAATCCCATAAGTGCACATGAGAAAGAATGCTCAAAATTTCATCGATATCTATTAGTAACATTTTTACAAAATTTTAGCAGAATTTACATTTTGAAAGCTTCAAACGCGTTTTTTTCCTAGAATTAACGTTGGGCCACATTGATTTTTTTGGCTGATCTTACGCTCAGGTAAACGGGCTTTCAGAATTTGAAACGTTTTTAAAGATCCCTTCACAAATAACCGAGTTACGATTTTTCAAAGTGGAAATTTAGAAAAAATTAATTACAAGTCGGACTCTTCGAAGCCGTTTTTCTCAAGAATTTCAAACAGCACGCCTATGGTCTCTTGGGCCTATCCGAAGTCAAAAAGTCTGGCGGATCCGAATCTGTATAGTTTTTAAAGATACGTCCACAAATAACGGCGCTACAATTTTTTTAACGTAAACTTTTGTGCCACAAAAATAAATCTAAAACTTCAACCCTTAATTACTCAAAAAAACAACTTTGCGTCCTATGCCGATTGTGCACGTATCTTATGGAAAATAGTCTCAGGATTCTCAATCCGGGTTGTTTTTAATAATCGGATAGAAAATGAGGGCGCTACGATCAATTTTGTGAGTCGAAGTGTATTTTTTTCGATTTAATTAGTTTTCTCGAAAATTTTGGGGGTTAAAGGGGGAGCAGGGAAGAATGGCTCCGGATATGTCGGTTTGGGGTCCATAGGAACGTCCCATGAAAATTTAAAACAAATCCATTACCTAAAATTTTTATTCCTCAAAAATACGCAAGGGGTTAATCCATTTCGCAATAATTTAGGCCAATTAATTACACGAAAAATTAATTGTATAATTTTAATCGTTCCCTCTCACTTGCATTGACAAGATTATCGTATCTTCTCGCTCCCTTCTACTCATTGCTATGGTAAATAGGTTAATCGAGTGTAAATTCGATATTTACTAAATGAAATTAAAATTTTTGATTTGAAGGAGCGCACGGTAAATTATACTAATATAATAAACACGAGGATGTGCGCATTCGAGCGAAAAGCGGCACATTTCCGATCATTTACTGGTTGAGTATTACAATGAAACATACCAGTGAATGACCGACATAAAATTCATCAAAACCCATTATTTAATTTTAAATAATTATTTACTTTATTAAATAATTATAAATCACGTGATTGACAAAAAAAGGGAATACATAGTTTATAAAATCGTCATATTTCATAAATTTAAGTTAAATTTCAGCAATAATGAAGTAACAAGTCGACTGCAATATAAACTTAATTATTTTAGCTATACATTTCTATATTACTTTTATTTTTTCCACTTAAATGAAAAGGGAGACATACAAGATTGCATAAATAAATATATCATGAATTTAAATTAATTTTTTTAAGTGTTATAAACATTGATTCTCGTAACGGTCATTCACTGGTAGGGGGTCAAAGACTGGACCTTTTGCCCTTTGTATTAAAGTAGAAAAATCTAATGAATGCGTGGTATTTGCACATTCGGTTTTAAGCACGACTCACAACAATTTAGACCAATAAATTAGACGAAAAATGAATTGAATAATTTTAATCGTTCCCTCTCACTCGCACTGATGAGATTGTCGTATCTTTTCGCTCCCTTCCACTCAATGCTATAGTAAATACGTTTTTCGAACATAAAATCTATATTAACTAACTAAATTTCAATATACGATTTAAAAAAGCGGAGGATAAAATGGACAAATCGAATGAATGCGAAGATGTGCGCATTCGAGCGAAAAGTGGCACATTTCCGAGCGAGGGAGGCAAATGAAGCGCGACGCGGAGCGGCGCGCTTCATTTTCCCGAGATCGGAATGTGCCACTTTGAGCTCGAATGCGCACACTCGGTTTTAAGCACGACCCACAACAATAAATTAGACGACAAAGGAATTGAATAATTTTAATCGTTCCCTCTCACTCGCACTGACGAGATTGTCATATCTTTTCGCTCCCTTCCACTCAATGCTATAGTAAATACGGTTTTCGAACATAAAATCGATATTTACTAACTAAATTTCAATTTATGATTCGAAAAAGCGGAGGATAAAATGGACAAATCGAATGAATGCGACGATGTGCGCATTCGAGCGAAAAGTGGCACATTTCCGAGCGAGGGAGGCAAATGAAGCGCGACGCGCTTCATTTTCCCGAGATCGGAATGTGCCACTTTGAGCTCGAATGCGCACACTCGATTTTAAGCACGATTACCAAGCCTCCCGTTTTAACAAAAAAAAAATGTTCACGTTAGTTATACCCCACCTAGTAGGTTAAAGCAAATCCATTACCTAAAATTATTTTTCCTCAAATTTAGCAACTGGGTTAATCCAGCGTAGTTTTAAGCGAGGTCCCACTGTATAAAAGTAGAACGTACGTCGAATTTCGATTAAAACCTAGCAGGCTATCGAATAGCCAGTTCGGTGAATGCACCTTAAAATCAATTAGCCCCCAATTAGCGGTTATTTGTACCAAGACAACAAACGTCAAAATTTCAAAGAAGCAACCAAAATGCCCTGCTCGAAGTTCCTCGAGAACATACCGACCCAGAAGCTTAATTGTTATGCAGCCGCTGCTGCGGGAGTTTGTTTTTCTTTGGGTTGGTGGTTAATGATCGATGTAAACGTCTGTCATCCGAATGTTATTGCCCAAAATGGCATTTATCATCTGGCCGGAGTCTTCTCCACCTTGTCGCTTTTATTAGTCAATATGATACCCATCAGGGCCACCGAAAACACCTCATACAATAAGGACGAAATCTGTTGTACTCCTTTTATGGCAAAATTGCTTTTATTTATGGGGTTCATGGCGACATTCGGATCCCTTATTGGCGCATCTTACATTTTGGTTAACGATTTTCTCATCCCTCCAAACGCACAGCCGTGGATCGGCTTCGAGATCTTCTTACAGAATCTGTTGATTTTCCTCTCGAATATTTTACTGAAATTTGGTATAAAACACGAGGAATTTTAATAACACACGTGAGTAAATTAACGAACCCAGTGCGCCACCTCATGTGGATTGCTTCAAACTACGGAAGTGGTTCGAGATTCGAGCTTGCGCCATCTACTGAAAGCTCTTGGGATTATATAACTTTGTACTTTAATATTTTTATTTCTACATAAATCAAAAGTGTGAAACTCTTATAAATTTTAAGTCTAAAAATCCGAATCTTACCATAACAATTACAAATGTGGTGGAATCAGCCCTAAGTTTTTATTAATTTCCATTAGATTATAAAAAAATATTACGTACAGATTACTCGTCGAAGAAATACAATTTTCGAAATTTTGGATGAGCCCGTTGGGTAATTTGCAACTCTCATAAATCCAAAATTAAATAATACATCATGAAACTAAATGGCGTCTCGCCATTCACCTGCACATTTTCGTAAACAAAAATTTTGAATTGATAACAAATAATAAAAAAAAAAACGCGTAACGTTATTAATTAGAAATCAAAAGTAGTACCATTGTTCGCTTCGTTCTCCAGATCTAAAAACGGCATTGAACCAGCAGTGCTAAACAGTGGAGCAGTGTCCGAGACAGTTCCATTAGTGTTCATCATGACACAGGACGATTGAGTAATGGTAGTTTGTGTAACTGTTTCGTTTTGTGGAGAACGTGGAGGAGAGGGACTATCTAAATTAATAACGGAAGGACTGGCTGGGTATCCAGAACTGGAAACCGAAGAAGGGCCCGGCGTGGAAGTTATCCTCGATTGGTTACTGCTCGAAGATACGCTCGTAGTGTCTGCAAAAGAAAGTCTAACTGTAAATACGAATTCGTCTAAGTACATTTGGCGACGTACATTAAAACAATTCGGGGCTCCCCACATTCTGAAATAGTTTCATTATTAATGGAAAAAAGGAACGTGAATAATGACTTAAATACAATAACAAATCTGCAAGATTAACTAGTGCTCTTATTAAAAATTCATAATTCTTATATTGCTTAGTTTAGTAGTACAAAAAGCCTTATTTGAGATCGTACACACAACACACACGCACTGAAATACTCAGTTTAAAAATAAAACCGCGCTCTAAACGTTTAAAAAAATAAAGACATCTATACTTATAAAATATGTACAATATTTCAAACAATCAATCAATCAAATATTGTACTAACATACCAGAAAATTTGTTAGTCGAATCAGGTTTTGGATTGATGGCTCGTCTTTTAGCCAATGGCTCATCGTCATCAGAATCTGAGATCGTTAAATCGACCACTTCTTTCTCTTTCGGTGGAGCATCCTCCTTCGCCTTCTCGTTGCCACTGGAGGATTCGACATGATTCGCCACCGAACTTACAACTTCTAAAAAGTTAAAAAACAAATCTAACCTAACCTTAAAAAAGTAAATCAATACCAACCAATATCATCAGTAATTATCTCAATCGAATCGTCAGCTACTTTTTCAACTTTTGCGACCACTTTCTTCTCGCTTGTTTGCAAACTCCACGATCCATCTTTGTTTAGCTGAATTTCTCTGACATCGGTAGGAGAAGAAGCTAAAACGTCTTGGAAATACCTACGAGACCGTCACGTGAACATCTTATCATGTTTTAACTACAAAAGCACTCACCCATCGATAACTAACGTATCGTACAAAGCAGGCTTATCACATACTGGACAATTCCATGTTGGTTTTCTTTCGTTCATCAATAAAAACAAATAAGCATCGAAACATTGCAGATGCTGGCATGTAATGGCGCGACAAGGGGTCGACATTCGCGTTTTACCCAAAGGACAAATCAAAGACACCCGCAGACAAGTAGTCGCTATCTCTCCGTCGGCATCTTCGTTCAACTTCTCTTTAACTACGAATTTCATCAATAAGTGCTATGAATTGTTTTTTTAAAGATAACTTACTGAGGCCTCGAGTGTGATCGGAATGTTTAACTCCACGACTTTTGAGTCTTTGTAATAGTTCGCTGGAGCTGCGTTTGTGAACTAGCGCTACCGTTATGGCATACCCTCTTCCATAATCGGCGGCCCACGAAACATGTATGGAATTTGCTACGGTGGGGCTGAGCTTGGCCATCGCTGTTATGTTCACGGGACGAGGGGGGCGCTTAGGCTCCACGCCCGGCTTATTCGTAGGAATAGGATTCTACAAAAAGACTTCTGAAATACTACTCTGGAAAGCTATTCGAAGGTACTTACCGGTAACGGACAAAGTTTATTATTAACTTTGACTACAACATTGGGAGGAAAGTAGTCTTCTTGTTCGCAAGTAGTTTCGAGCAAACAGAATCTCAATTGTACTTGTTTCATGTATTCGCATTTGGAGCCCGGTCTCATGTCCCGAGAGTGAGCAATATCCGAGGCTTGCTGAGGAGTTAAATGAAAGTAATACAAATTCTCTTGTATTCTCTGATTGTTCTGTGGAACCAACGAGGAAGGTTTTAGTAAGTCTGCGATCACATCGAAAAATGGCAGTCTCTTAAATTTAACGTCGGGATGCACAGGGTAACTATTGTTCATAACACTTTGTTGTTGCTGCTGCTGTCTCTGTGCGTAATGCTGATACTGTTGGTATATATTTTGATTGTACAAAGCTGCACTTTGACGAGTCTAAAACCATTAAATTAAACTTAATTTAAAATAGTAAAAATTATGTAAATGTGATAATATAAACAAAAAATAAAATATAACGAAAAATCTTTTTTTTTTAAATAAAAATGACCCCCTTATAAGTTTGATGATTTGATCAGAAGGGTATGGTCTGCAATTTAAGCGTAACATAAATTGGGAGCAGACTTCTAGAATAAATCTAGGTACACCCGATCATCACTTCATAATCACCATAAGAAGGATCGAAGTAGGCTCCCTTCAAAACCGATTATTATTTGGTCCAAGCAAAAAGTTTACTGTCGTCTTACAACAGGTGGTGCCCTCTATTAGGAACAAGGTCGTTATCAACCAGAAATCGGCTACGAATTATAAAAGTTAATTTAGAAATAATGAGACAGCCTCACCGACATAGTTCTAGTATCGACATTGTATGGTGGAACGGCAGCCGAGGTGCGATTGGTATTCGGTTGCTGATGAGGCATATTGTTCGAGTTAGTGAGTTCCTTACTTGGCGGCTGCTGATTGGTATTATTTAAAGCACCACTTTGTCTGAAAGGCAATATCAATTACGATAACTTAATTTACTTTGCAGGTATATCAAATCAATGGAAAGACATTGTTCCTTTGAATTCACTTTAAAATTATTTTGCATCTCTGAAGTTTAATAAAATGAAAAGGTATAGGTTAAGCATGCAAATTTAATGCAATCTCTTCACATATCGTTTTGTGATATTGAAAGCTTTACAATAAATGAAATGTGTTTAATCAATACATTTCAATGTCTGTCCAATGTTGATAAACACTGAGCTGTATTTAACCGAACGTACTGAATAGTTTTATAAAGTTCTCTAATTTTCTGGTGAATTGGATGTGACCTGGTATGTAAGAGTTCGAGTGCTCTTTGTTGCAATTCGTTTTTACGTCCTGATTTGTTACGACCTGCAAATCCCAATAGCATCTGTAGTTCTGACACTCGAAAGGTAATTAACATATTCTGTAAAAGAAGGCATTCTTTGTATATTTACGAATCTACTATGTAAAACATTACCCGCAAATCATTTATGTTATCGGACATCTCCTGCAATATTTCCAATGTTCATACATCAAATTCTGTTCTAATCGGTTCATTTAAAATAAATTAATTTATAATGCTTATAAACGACTAAAAAATTTCTACATATGCACGTCAAAGAACAATTAACCTCTACGTTTTTCTCCTAATACAAACAACCCTGTTGGACATCGTCAGGGTGCCAGATCCAACGCGCTGCACACGTAGTGAAACAATCACAACTTTATCAACACAAAACAGAAAAAAATACTTTTTTAAATATTATTATAAATAAATTGTTGTAATTTTAGTATAAAATACCGATTAAAATATCTAATATTTGTACAACAAACTAATGGCTACCAAAAACAACCGTAAACCGCAATCTTATTTATTCGTCACTAACTGCGCAAACGCGGGAACTAATAGCTTTAAACTTAACCATAAAGAACCCACATAGTTCAATTATTGTTTTTTTTTAATAAAACTTATTAATAACCAATCTCTACATTTAATTTAAAGTAATACATAGAAAAAGATTTTAACAAGCTAAAACAAAGAGTCAAAAGTTTAAAAAAAAAGCATAATTTTAAAATCGCAGGTTGGCGGTACTGGTAATTAGTTTAATTTTTGACTCTGCCTTTTCTAAATTAAATTTAACCTCAATTTACGAAAAGAAATAATCTAAAATTTAAAATGTCCTAACATAGTTATTTTCACATTACAGAGACTTTACAAAGCTTAATTTCAATGGAACGGTTGTATTACATTGCGACATAAAGTAATATTTGTTTTTCGTTTTATTTAGTAGTAAATAATCGAGGATTTTGTTTGATTGACATTTAATTAATTTTAATTGAATTCTAGAACACGATGCTGCACGAAGCTTTATTTTATTTGTGGAATTGCCCCGGGGACCTCTTTCAAATGGACGGTGAAAATGTAATTTTAAAGTTTTTAATGTATCGAGGCTTTATTATTAAAATTTATAGCAATGGATTAATTCGGCTGCCACTCGCGATTTCTTACATCCTGGGGAACGGCAATTGCTACAAAGAATAATGGATATTGGTTTAAGTTATCATAAAATCCAAGAGTTTATAAAATGTGTCGGAGATCAACATTTGATGGTTTACGAAAGTAACACCACGCAAAGTATGTTGTTTTCTTTGTTTGACTCCTAATACCATACGAGTTTTTATTTTAGAAGCCGATGTAAAACCTGGAATTTATTTAAAAGCTTTATGTAATGGAGTTGATGAAGTCCTATCTGACTATCGTAAAGAAATAATTAACTTAGAAGAAATCTTACTGAAGAATCCACAATTAACTCTGACATTTCTTGTCGGATCTATGGAGAAATATGTACCTTTATTGAATGCACTGAAGTCTATGATATCATTTATACGAGAGGAGCAAATCAATGGTTGTTTATTAATTGGAAGTTTACACGCTTACATCGATAGCGGTTCTGAAAGACTTTCAGCTAGTGCTATTAAGTACATAAAAACCATTTATCATTAACAGTGATTAAAATCTTTTACTTTTAGGATTATTCAATCAGTTAACACGGTATTTTATAGGCACCTTTGCAACTGGATCATTTATGGACACTTAGTCGACACATGGACCGAATTTTTCATAGCCGATGCTAACAGTGTCGACGAAAACTTTGTCCCTCCAGAACAACTCAGTGTGCAAGAGAACAGAAGTACAGCATCCTTCACTAAATTCTTTGTATGTGTAATTGCACGAAATTTCTTTAACTTATATGTAACATTGTAGAAAAAACACACAATCAAAAAGCCAGCGCTGGTCCAGAAGTTTATATTGCGGAAAGAAATGGTTCCACCCAATATCTCGATAGAAACAGCCGAAACGATTCTCTTCCTCGGCCAACTAGTTTGGATCATACAAAATGACCCTAAAAAGTATTCCAACGATAAATTTAAATTGAAAATAGAAAGAGACATGTGGGAAGGCAAAGATGTTGAGTATTATCGTAAACTTCAATCCTTGGAGAAGTATTCAATCAACAGATCGTTATTTGAAAATACAATAGAAGAGTGTCGATTAAAGCTTACAAAGGTATTTCAATTTATTTCCAATTAAACTGCTTATTTTATTATTTAAATTTTAGTATGTATGGAAAGTCATGGTTGAAGAAGCCAAATTGTTGGAGCATCTACAATTAATTAGAGACTATTATGCGCTCGGAAGAGGTGAATTATTTCAACAATTTATAATTGTGGCGGAAAATCAACTGAAACAAACCTCAAAGGATTATATCTTGGCAAATCTGAATTTTGCTTTTGCCGAAACTGCTCGGAAGTTATACACCGACAACAATGAGAGTTATTTACGTTTCGAATTAACTATGCCGCTCGTCGAAGGACAGATAATCGGTATTAATCTATAATTGTTATTAATTAATAGGCGAGGTAAAGATTAATGTAATTTGTAGATTCCGATGCATTGAGTTACATGGAATTGAACTTCGATGTCCATTGGCCTTTACACATTCTATTTCATCCGAAGGCGATGAGCTTTTACAATAAGTTATTCAGTTTTTTATTGAGACTTAAAAAGACTCAAATGAATTTGAATAATTTGTGGGTCAAACACATGGAGGACAAACAAAAAATGTAGAAACGCATTCCTTCAAACCAACTTCATATTGTATTGTTTTCAAATTTTAGAAATTCTACTGTTTGGACTCTTCGAAATAATTTGATGTTCGTGGTTAATAACTTACAGTATTATTTACAAGTCGATGTGATCGAAGCTGAGTTTTCTATTCTCAAAAATGCCGTATTAAACGCAAACGAGTTCGAAGACATTATTCGTTTGCACTCGACATTTTTAAAAAACCTACTACATAAAACATTCGTATTAACTATCGATGAGGTTGTTATGATTGTCTTGTCTAAATGTGCTTAAATAACATTTGTACTTTTAGGAAGCGCAATTAGAGACCAAACACACTTTATATCAAGTGCCTCCTTTGAATTTAGAAGAAAATACAAAGGTAACGGCTATTTCTTAGTCTATTTCATTCGCAAAACCAACTGCAGCTTTTTTAATAAGAATTAAAAAGCAAGTTTGAAAGAAATATATTTGAAAAATAAATAGTGTTTAAAATTAGAAATTAATATAATCTTGTAGGTTTATAATACAATAATGGAGATACTGCAAGTCTGCGATCAATTCTGTAAAATGGTGAGCATGTGGGATAATAAGTTTTTCGATGTCCATAAAACCGAATTATTGGAACTGAAGGCAAAGAGTAATTCTTTAATAGAAATGCTCCTACACATAATCTACTCTCTGCATGAAAAATCAACAGGACATCATTTATTACAACTTTTGCAATACATCGATTTTAATCGGTGGTTTTCCAAAAATATATCGAACTTAAATTTGTCAGGATCGTATTAATTCATTGTTACGTTTCGTTTATACTGTAATCATCCCTTTTTTGCAAATATAATTTATTTAGAAAAGGATTTTTAGAATTAACCGCTCTTACCCCGTGTTCCAAGCTTTTTTGCAATGTGTACTGCTTATAAACCTCACCAGCACCGCATTATATTTAACTCTTTCTCAATACTTCTTTTTCATAACTTTCATAAAGAGTACCATATCTAAAAAAAGAATTTTTAACTTGGTTACTATTTTTTTTTAAATCAAGTAAAGTTACTTATAAATACGACTAATACGATGAGCAGCATAATCCACATCCAACATTTCCAAGCCCTTTTGGAATGCTCTGTTAATTTAGCAGACTCCACCTTTAACTTTGTAAAGTTCTGTTCGGTTAATTGTGTCGAATTATTTACTACTGCTGTATCTTTCCGAATAATTTTATTAGCTAACATCGATTGTTCCTTAAGATTTCTCGTAAGTGTAAGCATGTCATCAGCAATCTTCTGCTGCATATTTTCATGATAGTCAATCAATTCATCCATATCATGAGCACCTTTCTTAACATCTCTTTGTCGTAAACCTACAATGGTTTTTTTTTATAAGTTCTTCAACATATATAAAGAATATTTTACCAAGTAATTCCTCGCGGGCTTTAACTTTATTTAATTCTTTTATGGTAGTTTGTTCTAAAAGTAACTCGTCAAAAGTTTGATTGGATAAACCAGCCTTAAATTTTAAATTATGAATTCGTCTACGATAATTACTTACAGCTTCATCACTTATTGTGATACTTAAAAAACAAATGATTTAATAAAAATAATTAGTTTGTTGCAAATATAAAACACCTTGTAGTCTTTACTAAATCCTCAATCATCGTTTCCAATGATTGAACATATTGTGGAAATCGTTCATCCTTATTCTGTTTACTCTTCAAAATAAGTTCGCATTTACTCAACAATCGTCTCAAATTAATCTCGGCTTTAGATAAGGCCATAATAAAATTAACAGATGTGGTTTCTCCAAATTTTAACAAATCTGCAAAAGAAAAAGTGAGGTTATACTGAGGTGAAAACTATAAAACTTTAATTTACGTGTACTTTCACATTGAGGTAAGTTAAATATTGTAACTTTTTCATTAAAATAACACTAATTAGTTATTTTAAACTGTTAATTAATTAAAGTCGGTTTCAATCTGGAAAAGTCTTAAATTTAAGTTAACTCAACCTAACCTCAAATTTGATAACCGTTCTTTTAATGATCTGTCAAAAATGATGTTTTCAAATAATTATTTAAAGTTATTTTCTGCCCTGACTAAAAATTATAATGGTTTAAATACGATTGTGCAACGTAATATAGGCTTAGTGCCTATCGTAGTGGAACAAACTGGAAGAGGAGAACGATCCTATGACATTTACTCAAGACTGCTGAAAGAAAGGATAATTTGTTTGATGGGCCCCATAAATGATACTATAAGTTCGTTAATAGTTGCACAGTTGCTTTTTTTGCAATCGGAGTCAGCGCATAAGCCTATTCATATGTATATCAATTCACCTGGAGGCAGTGTAACGGCTGGCTTAGGCATATACGACACAATGCAATACATCTTGCCCCCAATTTCCACGTGGTGTGTGGGCCAAGCTTGTAGCATGGCATCTCTAATATTAGCAGCCGGTTCGAATGGAATGAGACATTCTTTACCACATGCTCGTATCATGATCCACCAGCCTTCTGGTGGCGTTCAGGGACAAGCAACAGACATACAAATCCAAGCTGAAGAAATAATAAAACTAAAGAACCTAATCAACAACTTATACGTTAAACACACAGGCCAACCTTTGGAGCACATTGAAAAAGGCATTGAACGAGATAACTTCATGAGTCCTAATGAAGCCCAAAAGTTTGGACTTATCGACAAAGTACTAACAAGTCCTCCTAAAATAGTGCAAAAGCAAGTAGGAACAATTGAAACTCCAGCAGTAGTCGAAGCCACCGCTAGTTTATAATATTGTTTATCATTAAACTTTATTCTTAAAATATAATTTTACTGTGTTATTTGTTTGTTTTAGTTGTCTTAAACCCGATTAAGTTGCAGTGCTTGATGCGCAATGGAAACAAGCAATCCTATTTTTGTGGCACAATCCATGTCGAAACTCTTTGACAGGTTGAAAACAGACCGTAACGAAGCCGATTTGAAACAACTTAAAGACTATTGCACGGCTGAAAATGCAGAAGTTAGTCGTTTGGCTGCCGATGTTTTGGTTAAATTAGTTGAAAATAAAGTCTTACAAGTTCATTCGATGCTCTCTGAGTTTATAACATTGCTTTCGATCAATTGGTGAGGTACACAGTTTTTGATTGTAATTTTAGGTTTAAAATTGTTTATTTTTTTAGTTCTACTTCAATTGTTACCAAAGCCATCTGTGATCTCTTAAAAGTCGATTTAAGGAATGCTTTGGATGTTAACGAAGAATATCGATGTCCATATAAATTAGAAACACCACAGCATCCCTTTATTTTAATCTTAAATAAGAAACCTGAGAACTGGTTGGAACTTTTAGATGAAAGCAAAGATCTCTACGAGAATAGCTCGGATGAGTGTGTTTTCTTTAGTTTTGTTGTGTTTTGATTAGATCAGTTTGTTTTAGGGTTGCTTTTTATGCCAACGAAATGTTATATCCTTTTTATATGTACGTTATTTGTAATCCTAAATCTGAAGTACCTGAAGCCTTGCAGTACAAATTGTGGAGTTACCTGATTTATGTCGAGAGTCAATCAATGGATGCCACTTTACACATCGTAACATGGTTACAAGTAATTTACGGTTGTGGTTATTTAATTTATTATTAACATTGTTTCTTTTAGCTTAGTTCCCCAAAGCACACTCTTAAAGCATGTAATTTCCTAAGCGAACTCGCTTTATCGGAAATGAACTGTCCCGAAATGGAGGAAGTTTTATTACTATGGCTTTGTTCGTTACTTTTGCAAGTAATTCGCAACCAGCAGGATCCTAGGGTTATTATAAATCAAATAAACCTTTTAATTGGCAACGAAATAACTCATAGATTTGCTGAACCTATTTTACTCATTTTTTGTTCCGGTCTCAATGTTTGCTCTTCGGTGTATTTGTACGACGTTCTAAAATTGTGTGAGTCAACACATTAATTGTTTTTCTGTTGGTAATGCAGTAGCAAAATAATTTTTTAGGTAAAAGAATTGTGGAATTAAATGCTGCAAGTAGATTTGTTTTGCTGTCGATGAAGGCATCGTTGCTGCCCTGGATGTTGCACAGTTGTCCTCTGACAACGAAAGCTGTTCATATTGCTCACGAAATAATGCTTTTCATCGATAACCAACCTGGAATAACAGTTCCAAGGAAACAATACTCAAAAACACTGGATTTCTTGAGCTGCACTAACGTCGATGTTTATTTCGCATTAGAACTTACAACTTTAACGGAATACGAAACTAATCATCCTTCAGTTTTAGGTTTTTTAGAAAAATGTAAAACTGTGCCTCTGTGCCTTTTACGAAACTTTTATCCATACTTGAGTGCTTTAGTTTTATGCGATGCTCAACAAGTGGTGCTCGATGCACTAAGTTTATTGCTCAAACTGGCGGAAATGTACAAAGAAACTACGACTCAAACTATGGCTTTAATTCTACACAAACTTTCGAAGAAAACCGATCCTGAAACATCTTTGATCTTCCTAAAAGGCTTAGCCAAAATGGGCACGGTTAAAGAAAACTTGCCTCTAATATTACATACGTTTGAGTTAATTAGGAAATACATGACTAATCTAAAAGATGTGCCCCTTATTTTATTTTACGAATTGTGGAAGATCGATGTTAAGTGTTATCCTTTTTTGCAAAACTGTTTTAATGTATCTACTACCACGGATGATTTGTGGGAATTTTATGTAGCAAAGGCTCACGTTTTAAAAGAAATTTGCACGAAAAGGTAATTTTTTTTTTAAACTGGGTTTTAATACTTTAGCTGCCGACTACGCGTTCGAGCGTGATGAAATTCCTTAATTTTGGAGCGTTCATTTAATTACTGCAGCGAATGCATTAAAGGTGTTAAATCTGTTTTTTTTTAGACCGGAACTTTATGGAAGAGAAATTGTGGCTTACTTCTCAGAAATAATAAACAAATGTACGGACAAGGGGGGAGCTCTTGCGACCGCTTTAGCCATCGATGGAATAACAGCTCTATGCAACGGTGGAGTAATCGACATCGAAAGCACTTGTAATGAATTAATGCCAATTTTTGATAAAGAAGAGCGTGTCCTTGTGATCAAAAGGTTTGCTTTTATTAATTCAATTTGTATTTAATTAAAGAGTACTTTGTTGTAGTTTTTGCAAATTACTGACCGAAGTGTCTTATTTTGATGCATCGGAATGTCCTGAATCTTTGTTAAAAGATATCTTACTCAAGTTATGGAAATACGGTGTGACGTACGAAGACAAAGACGTTGTATTAGCAGCTTACGAAGCTTTATCTTGTTTTACATTAGAACAAGTCTCTTTGTATCTACTCGAAATCATCGAATTTGATTCAAATAAACAGTATATGACTGGCTTCGGTCTTATCCAAGGTAACTTTTCTTAGTTATTAGTATGAGTCGTTTTAAATGTAGATTTTTAGGTACTTGTTGGATAACTCTTTTACTGCAATCGAAACCACATACTTTAGAATACGTAGGAGATTTTTTAATTAAATATATTTCTCACGAAATTTCTTGTTATCGTTCTGGCATATATGAAGTGGTAGAAAATCGCAAAGAACCGCAAAACTACAATTATTTACCCCAGCACAGCATTGTATGTGCATTAGGAAATTACTTAAAAGCGATGGTTTGCTATATTATCTCTCCTTGTGGCAAAAATTAAGAATTTTTTTGTAGATTCAAAAATGGAACGATGTAACTGTTAAAGGAACTTATCTTCAATGTCTCAGAATTTTATCACACGAATATAGTAAACCGTTGCCACCTTTTGATTGGTGCTTCTTGCAAGAATTGGTTCATAACGAAGAAACTCGTATTTATTGTATTGTGCTTGCTTCTCATCAAGTCCAACTTTCCGGAACAGCTCGAAGGTTCATCCAGAATTACATCGAAGCACTCACAGAGAGCAATAAAGTAAGAATTATTTTATTATGAACAATACTGTAAGTAAGGAAGTCTTAAATCAATTTTTAGGAAGAAGATATACTGACGATATATCATAACCTAAAACATTTGTGTAACAGCATTCAACCTATTACTCTGAGGCCTTTCATCGAGAACACAACACAACTAGCAATAAATAAATCAGATGTACAACTATTTAACAACATCTTCGATATTTTACAGAGCGTTTTAAATTGTCCCGATCTCCATGAAGCTAACAAATCAGTGATTTGCCAAATCATCGTTAAGGCTTTCTCAAATCTTCAAAAGGATTCAGAGGTTTATTTATAGTAATTAAATTCTAAATATATCAATTTTACTTTTTAGAAATACAATAAATTGCGTGGCAGGTTAGTGGCTTTACCAAAAAGATACATCGATGATCTAAGTTCTCCTTCGTTGTGGAACAACTTTACTGATTCCCAAATTAAAACATCCATCGAGATCAGATGTGCTGTAGCTCTATCTGCCGTTAAAACTCCTTTAAATTGGATTACGGAAGTTGTAGATGCTGTCTCCGACTTACCTTTGTAAGCAACTCATATTTCATTATTCTCAACTTAAAAGCCATCATTTTAGGTATCACTCATACACATTAAAACAAATTGCTGGGGTCATTAATTTCTATAAATTATTAGAAATTTCTGTTGATTGGACGTTAGAATACTTAGGACACATACAAGCCATTATTGCAAATGAAAGTGTAGGCAATAAAAAGCTACAATTCCTCTACGATGTTTACATCGTTACAATTATCATTCTTTCTGGTCTCGATGTATTTAATGACGATTTTGCAAATACAGCCCAAATAAGACTGCGGTTGTTTCCTCAAAGTGTAGCTCAACTAATAAAAAATCAACTTTGGCAACCGCATGTATTGAAGGTCTTTAGTTATGATTTAAATGATTTTTTAATTCAATTAAACATTTTTAGATTGCCGAGTGGTCCTTTTACGTTACAAACTATCAGGGAACCCCTGAGAATTACAAAGTGGCTTTCTATCAATCGTTGGTCGCTTTGAAGCACGAGGACTTTTTTACGATGTCCAACAAATGGATGAAATATTTAGGCAATACAATCCCTAAATTTTAATTAGATTTATTACTGGTATTATTTAGGTTTTATAATTAAATGTACTCTTATTTTCTAAACAGATGTCTCGTTATCTGATAAGTGTGTCGATACTGAAAGTGATGTCGGTCTGGATTCTGGCTTCTCAGGAACGCAAATTATTTCATCGTCTGGTGGTCGTAATCTGTTTGGATCTAATGCTCTCGTTTTATCTTGCGTGTGATGCTTTAATTTATGGGGTGTACGATTGGGAGATGATTTTCGACTACCATTGAACGACTTTAATAATTTAGCACTAAAAAATGCAACTTAAGTAAATCATAATCTTAAATTCAGAGAACTTACGCGTCTAAAAGTTTTAATAATAATCTATTATATGCTTGGTATTCTTCGTCACCAAAATTACTGGGATCATGTCGAGCATGATCGTGGAGATCACAAAATTGATGTACCAATCGTTGACCAGTACCATTCAATGGTGCAGCTAAAGCAGTTAAAAGAAAGGCTCTCAAATTATCGTTGGGGTACCGAGTTAAACAACCATCTTGCCGATTGATTTCTGCTTCTACAAATAAATTTGTCAGAGTCATTAATATTACATATATCGATTTACCTAAAAGCTTAACATCGTCGACTGCTTTCAACCGATAATAATGGGCTGGTATTTGTTGTCCCGGGTAAACTATATATCTAGAATCTGTGTTGTGTAAGAGTTGCGGTTCACATGCGATGCGTGGTATCAAGTCTATCCGTCTCTCTATTTCTTTACGTAAAACCTACAAATAAACTTGAATTGAGTATTGCCAAGTAAATCATCTTTACCTTTTTGGCATCGTGACCAATGGGTACATGTGGTCCTCTGCGAGAACGTAAAGCAAATCTCATGATCTGCCTTTTAGCAAATATAAACAATATTATAAAAGTAAGAACTCCGAGACCAATTATAATTATTACGTTAACGCCCGATAAGTCCTCCGACATTTTCCTTGTAGGTAGAGCTATCAACCCTAATTTAAGCGACATTAATTCTTTGTTATTCAATCTTTTTAGTTACAACATTATTCCATTTACCATAAAAAGGCTGTAACCACTAAAACAAATCAATTAATCCTTAAATTACTTTTTGCATAAAATTAATTAACGTACGTGCTTTTAGAAACCCTAGGACTTATAGCATTGTATTAAAAGATATTGAATTCTAATAAAATATTCTTATTATTGTTTATAATTTCTAAGCTGACAGTTACAGAAAAGTTAGGTTATAACAATTTTACTTAACCTCACTTTTAACAACTGCGAAGTCCATTCTAATTTGGAATTTTCTCCAAACACGTGAGATAGCTTAAATGTTATTTAAAAATGTCTAAGTTATTTGAAGATGACAACAATTCAGACTTGGAATTAAATACAAATACGGACTTTGCTAAAAATTATAATACGTGGCGTAAAAAGGAAGAGCTTCATAAGTGTGAGTAACCAATTTAACCCTATTTATCCATCCTAATACATTTCTTGTAGTACAAGCAAGATATGGGGAAGAAACTTCCGATTCCAGTTCGTCCGAAGACGAAGATGAACAAGACGAAAGTGAATTGTTTGAGAAAGACTTCTTTAAAACATTGTCTTGTTTAAAAAATAAAGATCCTCGCATCTACGACGAAAACTTTGAGTTTTTTCAAAAGCAAAACGAAAAGGAATCCAACCTAAATAAACCTAAGAAAAAGAAAGAGAAACCTATGTTTATAAAAGATTTCGAAAGACAAATCATCTTAGAAAAAGGAGGTCAAATTAGCGACGATGAAGAAAACAATCAACCTGAGTAAACACTTTTAAGAATATTGTTGTGAGATTTTTAATAATTTACGTTTTAGAACTTTAACGTACACACAAGAGCAGCAGGAACTGAAAGATAATTTAAAGCAGGCTTTAGAAAACGTGGACGTTCAGAATGAAGAAGGAAATGAATGGGGCGGTTTGTTTAAAACGAGAGAAAAGACAACCGAGGAAAAAGTGCAAGAAGACGAAGATTATAAACAATGGTTAGCTGGACAGAGGACTCATTTAGATGATGAAACTGTCGAAAATGAATTGACACCACTTAAAACGTACTGGGACAACCCCAAACTCGAAGCAGGAGAAAAATTTTTAAGAGATTACATTTTGAAAAAAAGGTAAAGTCATTTTCTTTGCTCAGCTATGTATCCTTAATAAGGAATTAATAGATTTTTAGAATCAGAAGACTCTAATTATGTACCGACTTACGAAGAAGTGGTGCATGATTCGGATGAAGGTCTTTCCGAAGACGAGCAAGCTATCGACACACAAGAAGAATTTGAACATAAATACAATTTTAGATATGAAGAACCAGATCAAGACTTTGTACGTTCATTTTTTAAGTCTTATTTTAAAATTTATGTAATGCATTACTTTTAGATTAAAAGATATCCTCGAACGATGGAGAATTCATTAAGACGTAAAGATGACAAACGGGCTGTGAAACGAAGCGAAAGAAAGGAACGTAAGCAAATAGAAAAACAACAAAAAATGGAAGAAATCAAACAGTTAAAAGCTCTCAAAAAAGCTGAAATAGAAGAAAAAATACAAAAGCTGAAAGAAATTACGGGTAATACAGAAGTGGGCTTTAATGTAAGAATTTATCATCTTTCTGAATACTTTTAAATATCTGTGTGAAATTAGATTGAAGACATCGAAGAAGATTTTGATCCCGAAGCACATGATAAAAGAATGCATGCTTTATTTAATGACGAATTTTACAAAGAGCCAGAAGGCGAACAAAAACCAGAATTTCCTGATATAGATCAAGAGTTAGAACTTGGTAAATAATATTGTTTATTAAATATAATTCATTTTATTTGAAAATTATAGAAAATTGGGATCGATGGCATGGAACTGATGGCGGAGATGCTGCAGAACTTGAAGAAAAACAAGTTCATTGCGAGGACGAAGATTTTAATGTATGCTTATTAATATTCATTTATTGAAGACTAAAATTAATTATTTTTAGATGGATTGTGATTACGATCATTCAAATACACAGCAAGAACTTATTAATAACTCAAAAAAGAAGAAAAGGAAACGTAAAAGCAAATTTGCTAAAGTTGTTAATCAACCTAAACCTATCTTTGATCCGAAAGATAAAACCTACCAAGAATACATTGATGAATATTACAAATTGGATTGCGAAGATATAATCGGTGATGTTCCTTGTAGATTTAAATATAGAGAAGTTGTACCCAATAGTTTTGGGTTGTCTGTGGAAGAAGTAAGGTTTATTTATATTTAAAAGAAATCCTTAAGTTTTCACCATGTTTTCTTACAGATTCTATTGGCTAAAGATAAGGAATTAAATAGATGGTGCTCTTTAAAAAAAACAGTACAATATCGGCCAGAGCACATAGAAAAATATGACGTTATAGCTTTTAGTAAAAAAGGCCAAAATGTGAATCTTAAAAAGAAATATATTCCAAGTTTATTTGTTGAAGATGAGCCCACCGATGTTCCCAGCAATAGCAGTAGTTCGCTTGCCACAGAAAGCAACTTACAAAACGAAACAACTAATAGCAAAAAAAAGAAACGTAAAATGAACACTGAAGTCATGAAAGAAAGCACACAAAACCAAGAAGATGAAACTCTAACTAAGAAACCTAAGTTAAGCTCCGACATTGATCAAGAAATTAAAAAGAAGGGTACTAACAAGAAGAGAAAACGTACCAAAATTGGCAAGCAGTCGCACAATGAGAAACAGCAAAAAATTGAGGAAAATGATGTGGGAATAACCGATGCTCGTCTGTCAGCTTACGGAATTAATCCAAAGAAGTTCAAAAATAAATTAAAATATAGCAATAAATAATATGGTTTTGAAATCATTGGATGTGACTCATTACAATTAATTAGAGCGAAGTTATTTCTAATTTTGATCGTAAGTAAAAGTAATGAGTAAAATATATATGGGTATATAGATTTATTTGTGTTATTTTGAAAATTGAGAACGATTTATTGGGTGAAAATAGTCTATTTTATTAGGAATGAAATGGTTCTATAAGTTTTCAATTATAATGGACGTTTAATGGCGAATGAGTGATATCTCAAAAATTTGTCATTTTATGTTGAATTGTAGCAGGTGTTCGGACGTGGAACACTAAACATTTAACATTCATTAAATATTAAGCGAGTTAATAAATTTTAACAATTAATGTTTACTACATTATACATTCTTTTAGGACTGGAATCCTATTTCAATCCTTGTTATACGATTTAATGTTTTTTTGAGCATCGACCATCGGTGGGATAAGTGGTGAGCATAAAATACATTGAAACTTAAATGTATGTTGTTCAAGGGTTCCAGTAGTTTTTTATATTACTCTTGTAATGTTCTACAAGAGTAATATACTAAATAAATTGTTTAAAATAGGCCCAGAAATATGTAAATTTATTCTGAAGTGCAGGAAGGTGTTCATAGATGGAGCATTATGAATTTTCATAATTTAAACTGGAAACTAATTTGAAAGCCTTTAATTTATTTATTGCTTATTATATTAATTTATTCTAGAACTGGAGCCCTTGTTATCTAATTAACGGTTTTTTAAACGTACGACTCTTTAGAATTAACAACCTCATTAATGTTTGTTAAGTGATGAGCATGTTCACTTCGAAATTGAATTATATGCGATTGCAAGGTTTTAATAATACTTTGTATAACTCCTGTAACATTTTACAAGAGATATATAACGATTAAATTGTTCAAACGCTCAAAATAAAGTTATTTTATTTTTAAGTGTAGGAGAGTGTTCATAGATGGCCCACCATGCACCTTTATTTTTAAATTTCAAATAAATATGAAATGAGTTTAATCATTACATTTAAGAGATTTTAATTGGTTTATTGCATTTTCTAATGACTTATTCTAAAAATACACGTCCATCGTTCAACGGGCTAAAATTACTTAAGTTGTTTTCATCAGTATTGTAATTCATTCATATCACTATTTAATTGTTTATCGTTACATATGAAGATTATTTTTATTTGGTAAATTTAATTATGACCTTACACTATCAACGGCTAATGCGTAATGAGCCTTATCAAAATTTGAATGAAAACAGCGATAAGTAATTAAATATAAATTTTATTAAAGTCACAACAATTTCGAGAAATAAATAACTTAAAAGCTGAATCACACTTATAATAATTCGACATTATCCTGGTTGGGCCTGTATGCAAAACTAATTTTATCGTTGGCCACAATATTTCGATTGTAAACATACACATAAACATTTTTAACAACAAAATGAGTGAACAATATCAAAACGATCACCAAGAGAACAATAAACATGTAATAAATTCCTCGTAGGCTCCTCATCGTATTATTGACGTCCTGCAGAGATATTCCATCGTAGACATTACTAACTCTGCTATCGAACAAATCTTCGAAGACCCGATCTTGCGAGATGATTCCCAAGAAGTCCTCCAGAGTCAAATCGTCGTACGTATCGAGGGGGTTCCTCGAGCAAGCAATGCCGTGCAGATTGGGCACGTCGTAGTACTTCGCGGGCCGAGAGAAACCACTAGCTTTCTCGTTGAGCAATTTGTACATGTCCACCAGCTGTTTGCAGGTCCAAAAGTTGTCGTTCAGCACTAAAGTGCGCAATTTATGGTTGTGATCGAAAATGGAATGCAAATTTAAGTCGTGTATCCTTGTGTCGCTTATGTCCAACGTGGACAACTTGCCCAAAGGCAGCAGATCGTTCTCTTCCAGGACTCTTAGATTGTTATGCGAGATGTTGAGGTTGTAGAGATTGAATAAGCCGGTGAAAGTGTTAGCGTTGAGGTCCACCAAATTATTCATGGACAAATCCAAAAATTCGAGTCGTTCAAGATCTGCGAACAAGCTGCGAGGTATGGTCTGGATATTATTATTTCGCAACTTGAGGGTGTTGAGCATCGAGAGTCCTTTGAAGGATTTGCTCTCCAAGTCAGAAATAACGTTATCTTCAAGATTAAGCGTAGTTAACAAAGTCAACTCTACAAAGGTCTCGTTTGCGATTCTTGTTAATCTGTTTTGCGATAAACTTAATAACCGTAGGCTCGATTCGGACGAAGAAAACTTGAAAGTTCCCAGGACGAGTTCCTCGATGTAATTTTTGGAGAGGTCCAGCGACTGGTAATTGTGCCTCCACTGCCTTCCGGGCCAAAAAATGACGTTCTCGAAGGCGTTCGCGGGCAGTTCCGTTAATTCGTTGGAAGAGAGGTTTAATTTCGAGACCCGGAGGTCGAGGAAGAGGCCGTCGATTTTTTTGAAATGATTTTGGGAGAGATCCAGAGTGGAGGCGTTCGCTTTTTCGAAGAGTTTGTCGCCGGTGTTGTAGAGCTTGTTGTTTCGCAAAGAAATGTCGTCCAGCATGCTGAAATTGCTGAAGGTCTTGGGGGCGATGTAGTTGATCTCGTTGTCGTCGAAAATGAAGCGATGGGTGCTGTTGGTGAAGAACTTGAAGGCCGTGGCTTCGAGGCGCTTGACGTGGCTGTTGGTGAGGTTGAAGATGTCGCCCTTGAAGTTTTTTATGTTGGTAGTTTCGTCGAGAATTGGCACCTTGCAGTCGATGCATTTTAGGCTTTGTACGCTTTTGGTGAACTGTGGGAATTTGTCGATGAGGTTCGTGCAAGATAAATAGACACTGCTGTAGTAATAGGAAGGCGAGACGTCTTTGCACACTTCACATTTTGTCACGACGAACAGACACGCACAAAGATTGAAAAAAATTAGTATGTTTTTTCTGAGGTACATTTTAGGAGCAACGCTTTATTTGCTCTCTTATTAACATGCGACTAGACTATGGTCGATGTTAAGCGGACGGATTCCTTTACTTATTAAGAGATAACAGATAAGTGAGTTATCAGAAAACGCGGACGTCTGTTTGGGGTATTACGAATTTCTCTTCCTACAATTGTAGGAATTAATTAATTACTAAATTGGTCGGACTCGAATCTATTTTCATAGAATCTTTTCGATAAAAACCCATAAGTGTTTAGAAACAACCAAATGATTTGTTTAAAAATAGAATAAAGCACGGGACGTCACTGATTGCATTATAAAATCGCGTACTGTTTTTCCGAACGATATAACAAACACAAACAAGCTATAATTGCAAAAGGCCGTCAATTAAAATTATTTATAATAATCTTAATTCGTGGAACAACAAGTTTTTGGTATTTATTTCTTTAGTTTTTGTTAAGTCTCAAGCTTGTGAATTATTCAAATTGGGCGCTCAAAACAAGATGGTGGTTCAATTCGGAAACAATAGTGGTTGCGCTTTTTAATAGCAGATGGCGGAAGATGTAGTACTTCAAAATTGACTTTTAAATATTTATTTCTAATGATTTATTTAAAACCTTTAGTAATTCGGAATCTTTAAGTGTTGAATTGTGAACTTGCCATGGGGGACCTTGACTAACTCTGAGGACAGGAAATTTAATTGTTGAGGCACCAATTTTCGAACATTAATGTACCATGGAGTTTCTTCGACGTCAACTGCATTATAACTTAATCGATTGCATAATTTATTTTTTCTTCAAATTGCAGGAAAAAAATGCGCACAACAAGCGTGGGTACTTCGGAAAATTTACTAATCTGTTATCTCTTTAATAAATAAAAAAGGTCGCTCATTTAAGATTAACCGTAGTTTAATTGCTTGTTAATTACAGAAAGCAGCTCTTAAAATGTACTTCACTAAGAATACATTACTCTTTTTACTGATAACTTTGTGCTTATTTGTAAAAACAAAATGTAATGTGTGCAACGAGACTCTTTTGCCTTACAGCACCTATGTAAGAATAACTTGCACCTATCTCACCAATGGATTTCCGCAATTTAAAAGGTCCGTACTAAACATGGAGTGCAACAATTGCAACTTACCAGTTCTTGACGAAACGACAAATCTGAAAACGTTCAAAGGACCTGTCTTCAACCTGAACAATAGCCACATCAAACGAATCGAAGACAGTGCTTTTACATTCTTTACAAGCAACGTTGAACGATTCGTATTTGACGACAACGAAATTTCTTACGTTGCCCCCAACGTCTTCACCAAGTTTATGTCTTTGGATGGTATTTCTTTGAAGAACAACAAATTATCCAACAATGGCTCGAAGTTATTCGTTAAAACAGTCGTGACTAATCTGGATCTATCCCGGAACCATTTCACAGGACTAAATGGTTTATTCTCCGAGCTTCGGGTGCACAACCTCACTCTTTCGCACAACGCAATAAAGGAACTTCCGGCGAACACCTTCCGAGAGGTACTCTTTGGGGGCGGAAGGCAATGGCGTTATCAACCTTATATTTTGGACCTTTCTCACAATGATATTTCTGAAATTCTTCCAGGATCGTTTGGATTTGCAAAACCCGAGGTCACACCACATCGTTTAGTCTTGTCGTACAACAAATTGACGAAACTTGGAAACGAGATGTTTGGCGATTTGTCTCCCTTATATTATCTGCAATTGGAAGGAAATAGAATATCTAAGTTGGAGCCGAATTGTTTTAAAGGTCTTTCGAAGCTCACCACTCTTTATTTAAGAAATAATCAAATCGAAAATCTGCCACCTGGTGTATTTTCCCATCTCGAAAAACTCGACTTCTTGGATTTGTCCAGGAACAGTTTCAAGCGATTTAATTCCAACAGTTTTAATGGCTTGGGGCACCTCAATTTCCTTAACATTTCGCATAATGCTTTGAAAGAGCTCAAAGCGACCGATTTGCTTCCTTTGGGGACAATAACAACTTTGGACGTGAGCGACGTACGGATTCACGCCTTCGATCTTCAAACTCTTTTGGATCACCATGTTCGATTACATATTGTACACCTCAACGACAACTTTTGGAAGTGCAAAGACCTGATGGAGATGTACAAAGTGTTGAACAAAAAGAGCTACGGTTTTGCTTGGCCTTCGAAGCACTTCGACGTGCCCAATCTACACGGCATCGCTTGTTCCAGAAGCCCCATTGCTTCTTATGATGGTCTGAGCTTTGAAGACTTTTTGGAGATCGTCTCCGAAGACAGGTTTGTCGAAGACTTCTACGAGAAAAGAAATGATAATGTTGAATTAAAGATTCATCAAGAAATCAAAAGTACAATGAGAAATTTGAGAGAACTATTTTATATTGTTTTAGTATTATTAGTTGTAGTGTTAATAGTTTTTAGCAAGTTTGTTGTACACAAGGTGTATGTATTTATTTATAATCGAAAGCACGAGGCTAATGGCAAAATTAATTTTGCTTATCGATGATGATGTGTTGGGTGCTTCGGGGTTCGCTTTCGAATGTATTTATAAAATTAGAGTAATGTATACTTAAATATGGACCAAGTAAAAGCAACTAAATGTAAAAAACTTGATTTTTAGGCACTAAGAACCCACCAGGCGAAGGCCCGAACCCTACCCGCTTATTTATAGCTATGAAAGTCATTATTTAATTTTTGAGAACTTTGGTTGTTAATTTTCTGTAGGTTTTGTAACACTAGTTATCCATTAAATACAGTTTTAATGAATTTTAGTCATATCCAAAATATGGATCAGTTTGTTATAAGTAATTATTCATTCAAAAGTGAATTGCATTTTGTGTAGAATCAGTAAAAGTTAATCTGTCGTGTGCTTATAATATGGACCACCCCATCAAATCGATAAAAATACAGAATGTCTTATAGAAACAGTTCTAGTCACTATTCGTAAGAAAATGCAAAATGTTTGGACTGCAAGAATGTTCATGTTAAAATTGTTATAATTAAAGCAATTCGTTTGAAAAAATTAACGTTTTATTATTGTTGTGAATAAGTAGTTTGAACAGAAACAATGGTATTTTTACATAAGAAAAAAATCAAACTAAGAAGCTATTATTTTGAAGGGAGGTGTTCCATATTAAAACCTCGGTGGTCCATATTGTGTAACTATCAAACAATTCAACTACTATCTTAAATGAGCGACCTTTTTATTTATGAAACTGATAACAGATTAGTAAATTTTCCGAAAATATCCATGCTTGTGCGCAATGTTATTTCCCATAATTTGAAAAAATGATTATGCGAGCACTTCGTGATTAAACTGACATTATTTACAATTAAGCCCAAAAGGATTTTAGTGATAATAATATAAATCTAATTTTTAATTAAACTAATAAATAAATAAATTGAGATTGTTAGGAAATTGTCACTCCTTCGCTAAGTTTCTTATTAATCATATTTATGTGATTAATTCTAATCGAAAAATCCAGGGTAATCGCACAATTAGTTCTTCTATAAACAAAAACATTTCTTGAAAGTTGCTAGACAAGATTTCATATTAATATTTTTTAATTGGGAACTACTAATATTTTTTTTACATCGAAAAGATGAACAAGACACAACTTTATATTCGTACAATGCCATTAGATGTTAGGAATAAAAAATTAAGTAAGCAAAAACAGCAGTTTACTGCTGTTTTCGCCTCATTCTCCTTCTAACTTTGTTAATTTCTGCCAAAATAAGTTTTTCTGTCCTGTCACAGATGTATTTCTTTGGGCACAAATTGAAACTTCGAATTAATAATCTAAAATATATCACATCAACCATTAAATGAAACATTTTAAACATTTCTAAATGAAATGGTTTAAGATTAATGTTAAAAGTAACTCATTCTGCCATTACCCTCAATTTTTCGATTGTAAACAAATACATAAACATTCCTTACGACAAACTTGGCAAAAACTATTACAACTATAATTAATAATACTAATACTAAATAATAAAGTTCTCTTAAGTTGCGCATTGTACCTATGATTTCCTGATGAATCTTAATTTCAACGTCATCAGTCTTTTTATCGTAGAAATCTTCGAGAAACCGGTCTTTGGAGATGATCCCCAAAAAGTCCTCAAAGTTCAAATCGTCATAAGAGGCAATAGGGCTTCTCGAACACGCAATGCCATGCAAATTGGGAACATCGTAGTGATTCGAAAGCCACGAGAAACCATTAGCTTTTTGATTTAATAATTTGTACATATCCATCAGCCTTTGCAAGTCCAGAAGTTATCATTCACCACCAAAACACTTAATTTCAAGTTTTGTTCCAAAATGGATTGCAAATTTAAGTCGTGTAGCTTCAAATCACTGATGTCCAATCTTGTTAATTTGCCCAAAACAACCAAATCGTTTTCTTTGAGTACTTTTAAGTCGTTGTGGGAGATGTTAAGTGTGTTAAGGTTCAGCAAGCCATTGAAACTGGCACCATTTAAGCTCTTCAGATTGTTCCTGGATAAATCCAAAGAATCGAGCTTATCCAGATCTAAAAATACGTTGGGAGGTATATTTTGGATTTGGTTGTCGCTTAGAACAAGTTTGGTAAGTTTCAAAAGCCCTTTAAAACACTGCGGTTCCAAATCGGATATTCTATTGCCTTCAAGATCCAAAGTAGTCAAAAAAGGTAAATCCACAAAGATCTGATTTCCAAGCCTAGTCAATCTGTTATGCGACAATGTTATAATTCGTGGTGCTGATTGAGGATCTGCAAACTTGAACGATCCTACAACAATTTCAGAAATATAATTGTGAGAAAGGACCAAAATTAATGGGTCATAATAATGTTGTCTTCCTCCCCAAAACTCCACTTGTCGGAAGGTGTTCGCCGGGAGTTCCTTTATGTCGTTGTGAGAAAGATTCAGTTTAAACACTCGAAGCTCAGAGAAGAGATCATCGATTGTTGTGAGATGATTATACGATAGATCTATGTTAGTTGCGTTGGTTTTAACAAACAACTTGGAGCCATTGTTGGATAATTTGTTGTTCCTAAAACAGAGATCACTCGTCATGGTAAAGTTGCTGAAGGCATTGGGTGCGATGTAAGTGATTTCGTTGTCGTCAAATATGAATCGACGAGTGCTGTTCGTGAAGAATTTAAAAGCTGTGGCTTCGATCTGATTGATGTGGCTGTTGGTGAGGTTGAAGACAGATCCTCTGAACGTTTTTACATTAGTCGTTTCATCAAGAACTGGTAAGTTGCAATCGTAGCACAGTACGGTTTGTACATTCGATTGAAATTCTGGAAATCCATGGGTCAGATCTATACAAGTTATACTTATGCTAGTGCTGTAATACGAAGCCTGTTTTTCGTTGCACACATAACAGTTTGTTACAACAAATAAACACAAAGATAGATTTAAAAAGAATAATGAATTCTTATCGAAGTACATTTTATGAGTCACAAGCACTTTAGTTGCTCTCCGTAACTACTGAATAATTCAACTACGGTTAATCTTAAATAGGCGACCTTTTTATTTATGAAACTGATAACAGATTAGTAAATTTTCCGAAATTTTCCATGCTTCTTGTGCGCAATTTTATTTTCTATAATTTGAAGAAATGGTTATGCAAGTACTTGATTAAACTGACGTTATTTACAATTAAGCCCAAAAGAGATTTCAGAGATAATAATATAAATCTAATTTTGCATTAAACTAATAAATAAATAAATTGAGATTGTTAGACAATTGTCACTCCGTCCCTAAGTTTCTTATTAATAATGTTTATGTGATTATTTCTAATCGAAAAATCGAGGGTAATCGCACAACTAGTTCTTCTATAAACAAAAACATTTCTTGAAAGTTGCTGGACAATATTTCATATTAGTATTTTTTAATTGGGAACTACTAATCTTTTTTTTTGCATCGAAAAGATGAACAAGACACACCTTTAAATTCGTACAATGCCATTAGATGTTAGGAATCAGAAATTAAGTAAGCAAAAACAGGAGTTTGCTGCTGTTTTCGCATCATTCTCCTTCTAACTTTGTCAATTTCTGCCAAAATAAGTTGTCTTCTGCTCACAGATGTATTTCTTTGGGCACAAATTGAAACTTCGAATTAACAATCTAAAATACATCAAATCAACCATTAAGTGAAACATTTTAAACATTTCTAAATTAAATTGATTAAGTTTAGTGTTAGAAGTAACTCAATTTTTCGATTGTAAACAAATACATAAACATTGCATACGACAAACTTGGCAAATACTATTACAACTATAACTAATAATACTAATACTAAATAATAAAGTTCACTTAAAATGCTCATTGTACCCATAATTTCCTGATGAATCTTAATTTCAACGTTATCAGTCTTTTATCGTAGAAATCTTCGAGAAACCGGTCTTTGGAGATGATCCCCAAAAAATCTTCAAAGCTCAAATCGTCATAAGAGGCAATAGGACTTCTCGAACATGCAATGCCATGCAAATTGGGAACATCGTAGTGATTCGAAACCCACGAGAAACCATTAGCTTTTTGATTTAATAATTTGTACATATCCATCAGTCCTTTGCAAGTCCAGAAGTTATTATTCAGCACTAAAACACTTAATTTTAAATTGTTTTCCAACATGGATTTCAGATTTAAGTCATGTAGCTTCAAATCGCTGATGTCCAATCTTGTTAATTTGCCCAAAACAACCAAATCGTTTTCTTTGAGTGCTTTTATGTCGTTGTGGGAGATGTTAAGTGTGTTAAGGTTCAGCAAACCATTGAAACTGGCACCATTTAAGCTCTTCAGATTGTTCCTGGATAAATCCAAAGAATCGAGCTTATCCAGATCTAAAAATACGTTGGGAGGTATATTTTGGATTTGGTTGTCGCTTAGAACAAGTTTGGTAAGTTTCAAAAGCCCTTTAAAACACTGCGGTTCCAATTCGGATATTCTATTGCCTTCAAGATCCAAAGTAGTCAAAAAAGGTAAATCCACAAAGATATGATTTCCAAGCCTAGTCAATCTGTTATGCGACAATGTTATAATACGTGGTGCTGATTGAGGATCTGCAAACTTGAACGATCCTACAACAATTTCAGAAATATAATTGTGAGAAAGGACCAAAATTAATGGGTCATAAAGATGTTTTTTTCCTCTCCAAAAATCCACTTGTCGGAAGGTGTTGGCCGGAAGTTCCTTTATGTCGTTGTGAGAAAGATTCAGTTTAAAAATTCGAAGCTCAAAGAAGAGATCATCGATTGTTGTGAGATGATTGTAGGATAGATCAACATTAGAAGCGTTGGTTTTAACAAACAACTTGGAGCCATTGTTGGATAATTTGTTGTTCCTAAAACAGAGATCACTCGACAGGGTAAAGTTGCTGAAGGCGTTGGGTGCGATGTAAGTGATTTCGTTGTCCTCAAATATGAATCGACGAGTGCTGTTTGTGAAGAATTTAAAAGCTGTGGCTTCGATCTGATTGATGTGGCTGTTGGTCAGGTTGAAGACAGGTCCTCTGAACGTTTTTAAATTAGTCGTATCATCAAGAACTGGTAAGTTGCAATCGTAGCATTGTACGGTTTTTACATTAGATTGAAATTCTGGAAATCCATGGGTCAGATCTATACAAGTTAAACTTATGCTACCGTCATACGAAGCTGCTTTTTCGTTGCACACATAACAGTTTGTTACAACAAATAAACACAAAGATAGATTTAAAAAGAATAATGAATTCTTATCGAAGTACATTTTATGAGTCACAAGCACTTTAGCTGCTCCTCGTAACTATTGAATAATTCAACTAGGGTTAACCCTAAATGAGCGACCTTTTTATTTATGAAACTGATAACCGATTAGCAAATTTTCCGAAATTATCCATGCTTGTTGTGCGCCATTTTATTTTCTATAATTTGAGGAAATGAGTAAGCGAGCACTTCTTGATTAACAGACATTATTTCTAATTGACCTCTAAAGGGATTTCAGAGGTAATATTAATCTAAATTTAAATTAAACTAATAAGTAAATTGAGACCGTTACAAAATTGTTACTCCGTCCCTAAGTTTCTTATTAATAATGTTTATGTGATTATTTCTAATCGAAAATCGAGGGTAATCGCACAATTAGTTCTTCTATAAACAAAAACATTTCTTGAAAGTTGCTGGACAATATTTCATATTAGTATTTTTAATTGGGAACTACTAATTTTTTTTGCATCGAAAAGATGAACAAGACACACCTTTAAATTCGTACAATGCCATTAGATGTTAGGAATAAAAATTAAGTAAGCAAAAACAGCAGTTTACTGCTGTTTTCGCCTCATTCTCCTTCTAACTTTGTTAATTTCTGCCAAAATAAGTTTTTCTGTCCTGTCACAGATGTATTTCTTTGGGCACAAATTGAAACTTCGAATTAATAATCTAAAATATATCACATCAACCATTAAATGAAACATTTTAAACATTTCTAAATGAAATGGTTTAAGATTAATGTTAAAAGTAACTCATTCTGCCATTACCCTCAATTTTTCGATTGTAAACAAATACATAAACATTCCTTACGACAAACTTGGCAAAAACTATTACAACTATAATTAATAATACTAATACTAAATAATAAAGTTCTCTTAAGTTGCGCATTGTACCTATGATTTCCTGATGAATCTTAATTTCAACGTCATCAGTCTTTTTATCGTAGAAATCTTCGAGAAACCGGTCTTTGGAGATGATCCCCAAAAAGTCCTCAAAGCTCAAATCGTCATAAGAGGCAATAGGGCTTCTCGAACACGCAATGCCATGCAAATTGGGAACATCGTAGTGATTCGAAAGCCACGAGAAACCATTAGCTTTTTGATTTAATAATTTGTACATATCCATCAGCCTTTGCAAGTCCAGAAGTTATCATTCACCACCAAAACACTTAATTTCAAGTTTTGTTCCAAAATGGATTGCAAATTTAAGTCGTGTAGCTTCAAATCACTGATGTCCAATCTTGTTAATTTGCCCAAAACAACCAAATCGTTTTCTTTGAGTACTTTTATGTCGTTGTGGGAGATGTTAAGTGTGTTAAGGTTCAGCAAGCCATTGAAACTGGCACCATTTAAGCTCTTCAGATTGTTCCTGGATAAATCCAAAGAATCGAGCTTATCCAGATCTAAAAATACGTTGGGAGGTATATTTTGGATTTGGTTGTCGCTTAGAACAAGTTTGGTAAGTTTCAAAAGCCCTTTAAAACACTGCGGTTCCAAATCGGATATTCTATTGCCTTCAAGATCCAAAGTAGTCAAAAAAGGTAAATCCACAAAGATCTGATTTCCAAGCCTAGTCAATCTGTTATGCGACAATGTTATAATTCGTGGTGCTGATTGAGGATCTGCAAACTTGAACGATCCTACAACAATTTCAGAAATATAATTGTGAGAAAGGACCAAAATTAATGGGTCATAATAATGTTGTCTTCCTCCCCAAAACTCCACTTGTCGGAAGGTGTTCGCCGGGAGTTCCTTTATGTCGTTGTGAGAAAGATTCAGTTTAAACACTCGAAGCTCAGAGAAGAGATCATCGATTGTTGTGAGATGATTATACGATAGATCTATGTTAGTTGCGTTGGTTTTAACAAACAACTTGGAGCCATTGTTGGATAATTTGTTGTTCCTAAAACAGAGATCACTCGTCATGGTAAAGTTGCTGAAGGCATTGGGTGCGATGTAAGTGATTTCGTTGTCGTCAAATATGAATCGACGAGTGCTGTTCGTGAAGAATTTAAAAGCTGTGGCTTCGATCTGATTGATGTGGCTGTTGGTGAGGTTGAAGACAGGTCCTCTGAACGTTTTTAAATTAGTCGTTTCATCAAGAACTGGTAAGTTGCAATCGTAGCACAGTACGGTTTGTACATTCGATTGAAATTCTGGAAATCCATGGGTCAGATCTATACAAGTTATACTTATGCTAGTGCTGTAATACGAAGCCTGTTTTTCGTTGCACACATAACAGTTTGTTACAACAAATAAACACAAAGATAGATTTAAAAAGAATAATGAATTCTTATCGAAGTACATTTTATGAGTCACAAGCACTTTAGTTGCTCTCCGTAACTACTGAATAATTCAACTACGGTTAATCTTAAATAGGCGACCTTTTTATTTATGAAACTGATAACAGATTAGTAAATTTTCCGAAATTTTCCATGCTTCTTGTGCGCAATTTTATTTTCTATAATTTGAAGAAATGGTTATGCAAGTACTTGATTAAACTGACGTTATTTACAATTAAGCCCAAAAGAGATTTCAGAGATAATAATATAAATCTAATTTTGCATTAAACTAATAAATAAATAAATTGAGATTGTTAGACAATTGTCACTCCGTCCCTAAGTTTCTTATTAATAATGTTTATGTGATTATTTCTAATCGAAAAATCGAGGGTAATCGCACAATTAGTTTTTCTATAAACAAAAACATTTCTTGAAAGTTGCTGGACAATATTTCATATTAGTATTATTTAATTGGGAACTACTAATCTTTTTTTTGCATCGAAAAGATGAACAAGAAACACCTTTAAATTCGTACAATGCCATTAGATGTTAGGAATCAAAAATTAAGTAAGCAAAAACAGGAGTTTGCTGCTGTTTTCGCATCATTCTCCTTCAAACTTTGTCAATTTCTGCCAAAATAAGTTTTTCTGCCTTGTCTTCTGCTCACAGATGTATTTCTTTGGACACAAATTGAAACTTCGAATTAACAATCTAAAATACATCAAATCAACCATTAAATGAATCATTTTAAACATTTCTAAATTAAATTGATTAAGTTTAGTGTTAGAAGTAACTCAATTTTTCGATTGTAAACAAATACATAAATATTCCATACGACAAACTTGGCAAATACTATTACAACTATAACTAATAATACTAATACTAAATAATAAAGTTCACTTAAAATGCTCATTGTACCCATAATTTCCTGATGAATCTTAATTTCAACGTTATCAGTCTTTTTATCGTAGAAATCTTCGAGAAACCGGTCTTTGGAGATCATCCCCAAAAAGTCTTCAAAGCTCAAATCGTCATAAGAGACAATAGGACTTCTCGAACATGCAATGCCATGCAAATTGGGAACATCGTAGTGATTCGAAACCCACGAGAAACCATTAGCTTTTTGATTTAATAATTTGTACATATCCATCAGCCCTTTGCAAGTCCAGAAGTTATTATTCAGCACTAAAACACTTAATTTCAAATTGTTTTCCAACATGGATTTCAAATTTAAGTCGTGTAGCTTCATATTGCTGATGTCCAATCTTGTTAATTTTCCCAAAGCAACCAAATCGTTTTCTTTGAGTGCTTTTATGTCGTTGTGGGAGATGTTAAGTGTGTTAAGGTTCAGCAAGCCATTGAAACTGCCACCATTTAAGGTCTTCAAATTGTTCTTGGATAAATCCAAAGAATCGAGCATATCCAGATCTAAAAATATGTTAGGAGGTATATTTTGGATTTGGTTGTCACTTAAAACAAGTTTGGTAAGTTTCAAAAGGCCTTTAAAACACTGCGGTTCCAATTCGGATATTCTATTGCCTTCAAGATCCAAACTGGTCAAAAAAGGTAAATCCACAAAGATCTGATTTCCAAGCCTAGTCAATCTGTTATGCGACAATGTTATAATTCGTGGTGCTGAGTGAGGATCTGCAAACTTGAACGATCCTACAACAATTTCAGAAATATAATTGTGAGAAAGGACCAAAATTAATGGGTCATAAAGATGTTTTTTTCCTCTCCAAAAATCCACTTGTCGGAAGGTGTTGGCCGGAAGTTCCTTTATGTCGTTGTGAGAAAGATTCAGTTTAAAAATTCGAAGCTCAAAGAAGAGATCATCGATTGTTGTGAGATGATTGTAGGATAGATCAACATTAGAAGCGTTGGTTTTAACAAACAACTTGGAGCCATTGTTGGATAATTTGTTGTTCCTAAAACAGAGATCACTCGACAGGGTAAAGTTGCTGAAGGCGTTGGGTGCGATGTAAGTGATTTCGTTGTCCTCAAATATGAATCGACGAGTGCTGTTTGTGAAGAATTTAAAAGCTGTGGCTTCGATCTGATTGATGTGGCTGTTGGTCAGGTTGAAGACAGGTCCTCTGAACGTTTTTAAATTAGTCGTATCATCAAGAACTGGTAAGTTGCAATCGTAGCATTGTACGGTTTTTACATTAGATTGAAATTCTGGAAATCCATGGGTCAGATCTATACAAGTTAAACTTATGCTACCGTCATACGAAGCTGCTTTTTCGTTGCACACATAACAGTTTGTTACAACAAATAAACACAAAGATAGATTTAAAAAGAATAATGAATTCTTATCGAAGTACATTTTATGAGTCACAAGCACTTTAGCTGCTCCTCGTAACTATTGAATAATTCAACTAGGGTTAACCCTAAATGAGCGACCTTTTTATTTATGAAACTGATAACCGATTAGCAAATTTTCCGAAATTATCCATGCTTGTTGTGCGCCATTTTATTTTCTATAATTTGAGGAAATGAGTAAGCGAGCACTTCTTGATTAACAGACATTATTTCTAATTGACCTCTAAAGGGATTTCAGAGGTAATATTAATCTAAATTTAAATTAAACTAATAAGTAAATTGAGACCGTTACAAAATTGTTACTTCTTCTTTGAAAGATGAAATAAGTGCAAAGTACAACTAAACTATCACGAAGCAAGACACCCAATCAATTGCCAGAATTACTAAAACACAATTATATTTATCTACTTACAATATAATTTAATTAGTGATTGAATAATCAATTATAATTACGTTCACAATGCAGTTACTAATAGTTGTATTTTTGTTCGTAGGAAAAACCTCTTCGAGCCACTTTAACAGAAAAGACTACGCCTATCAAAAATTACAAACTCGTATTCTCTTATTTCTACGTTTACAAGAGCGATTTAGAATTAATGCAATGCCCTTAAATAAGAAATTAAAAAAAAAAAAAAAACGCACTAAACTCTAAGGCGAATTAGAAATATCCATATTATCAGATCTCTCCGAATCTTTTTCCTGTTGATTATCGGTTTCATAGCTATCGCTGTAGTCCTTCCTCTTACTTCTCTCCGAATCGTACCCCCTCTCCTCTTCATCATAATTCCGGGACGTCTTCGAAAGCGAACGAGATCGATCTCTCTTCTCCCGTTTCTCCCTTTTTTCTTTCTTGTGTTCCCGCTCCCTCTCTTTGGTACGAGACCGACTACGTCTTCGGATACGTGGTGAAGGTGTGTGTCTTTTACCTCTAGACCTGGACCGTCGATCGCGCGATCGACTCCTTTTGCGCTCGCGCGATCGCGAACGATACTTACTCCTCGAAAGAGATCTCGACTTTTTAGCCGAACGCTTCTCTTCGCTTTCTACGTTACTACTCTTATCCCTTTCGCTCTCTTTATCAGCTTTACGGTCCCTCTCCCGTGATCTATCTCGATCGCGTTCTCGGTCCCGGTCATGATCACGCGATATACGACTCGTTTTCTCCTTCTCCTTCGATTTTGCACGGTCTTTGCTTTTATGGCGAGTCTTCTCGGTGCGCGGGGTCCGCGTACGAGATTTAGATCTCGATTTGCGCGTTTTCGAGCCTCGAGACGGCGAACGCCGCGATCGGGATCGAGATCGACGTCTCGACCTCGATTTCGATCTCTGTTTGCGTTCCTTCGACTTGGATCTTCGAGATCGCGATCGCGACCGGCGGGAACGATGTCGAGATCGTGAACGTCTCGATCGGGATCGAGAACGTGTGCGTCGACGTCGCCCCCTCGATCTAGAACGAGATCGCCGCGAGCTGCGCTTATCTTTCGACAACATACCGATAACAGGATCGATGGTGGCAGAGATTAAATTCTGAGCCTCTTTTACTCTCGACATGGCTTCTTCGATCTCCCTTTGAGCGGCTTCGTTGCTCTTAGCTTGCGGTTTAACTATTGCTTGGGTCGCATGCAATATTTTAATGGGTTTACCTTTGAAGTCTTTTCCGTTCAATTTAAGGACTTCGATAACACTTGGTTGGTCACTAAACTCCACTAGCATGTGTGTGTTGTTGTCCGAAGCTCTCGTACATTGCCTTAAATATTTCACTTCGGCAACCGAATTAAAAAAATCGATTACTTCTTCTGTGGTGGTTAAAGGATCGATGTTTACTAAGAGAACTGTTCGTCGTATCTCCTCGATTTTGTGGCTATCGTAATTAGCCGGGAGAGGTGGATAAGCAGGTAAGCCGTTGACATCTAATTTAGGATCGTGAGTTACAATCACTTGCCCTGCTCCGAGATTTGTTACGGTGTTAACTACATGAGGTGGCAGATTAGGTTCTGAAGGACACAATCCTGGAACTATCGTACCATTCCTCGTCATTTCTAAGGCAAAGTATTCGTCGGGGATTTCTCCATTTTGTACTGGGATTACGATAAGTGCTCGGTCGATGAAGACTGTATTGGTCATATGCTGAGCTATTCCTACTGTAACCGATTCTATGAACTTAATGTAACAAATTCTGGATTGCACTGGACACGATACATCTCGAATAGTCGGATATAAACGGATGTCTTCAATTTTACCCAAATAGCCGAATAATGTTTGCATTTGATCTTTGGTGGCTTGAGGGGCGATGTTTGTTACTTGTACCACTTTTGTACCACCGATTGCCATAATTGTAAGGTTATTTGAACGACTTCAAACAATAAATAAGTAGAAGCACCTAAAAACACAGAATGTTAAGTCGGGTAACTAAAATTGCTTATGAAATTATGTGGTGTAATTTTAAGCAAGACTTACGACATTAAATCAATTAATAACGTTACAGAAACGTTTGTAAATTAGAGGCGAACGATTATGAGTAATTAAACACACGCCATTCTTGAAACTGTCAAAATTGCATACCAATTTTTTGGTTAGGATCGACGAGACGTTCAAATCAGCAATTCATTTTTCTAAATTAACGCTGTTGAAAATTTCAATTTCTCTATAAAATTAATAAATATAATGTTTAGCACTTAGTGAGACTACGCTACGTTAAACAAATATTTTAAAGTTCCTTGTAAATTAATTAAAATAACACTTTGATGATGTAGTCGAAGATTGACTTGAAGTTAGTTGTTAAAAGTTGTCGAATTGCAATGGATGTACGAAATCTTATATGGAGAATTTTAGCAAAAAACGACGTTATTTCTGATATTAAATTTTCTTATAGTAGCGAAAAAAGTAATCAGTGCAAGCACAACTGATTGACAGTGTTATTTTATCAAAAAAGTTTATTATTAATTAGAAGGTAAACGAGTATATTGCATAGTGTCATCTCGTGGCACTTTGTTCTTATTCTAACCACGTTTGTAACAGGTACACGTGAATATTAAGGTCATTTGTAGTTATAACTTCTCAAATTTCAACAATATGGCAGAGTGGGGTATGTAATCATAATATTTATAACGTTGAAAGCTTACGGTTTGTTAAAACGTGCGTTTTTTTTTAGACGACGACAATTTCGAACCAGATTTGGCTGGAAGGGCAGCTAACAAATGGGAAGGCGAAGACGAAGACGACGAAGTCAAAGTACGTTTTATACCTACCCCTCGATTGTAAATTAACATATTTACTTCACACCATATGTTTTGCAGGAAAATTGGGAAGACGAAGAGGAAGAAAAGAAGCTGGAGGAGATAATATCTGTTGAAGCAGAACAAAAACCCAAAAAGAAATCCTTAAAGGAAAAAATAGCCGAAAAAGAAGTAGGTTTTTGTTTAACTCGGTTTGATCGATTTACATTGTTTGGTATTTTAGAAAATGAAACAAGAAGAGTACGAAAAGCGAGTTAAGGATCCACCACAAGAAGAAGAAATCAGTCCCGAAGAACTAATACGGAGAGAAAAAGAATCGGATTTGAATGTAGCTCTAGAAACGACTTTCGGTGGTAATAATAAAAATCCCGATGCCGTTCAGCCAACGAATAAAGAAGACTTTCAAGAGTTAGCCGACACTCTTACTAAAAATGTTCAACAATTTTCTAAAAACGAAGAGTATCCACTTTTCGCCGAGAATCTTGTACGAGGAATCTGTGCCACATGTGAGTTGTTTTACTTTGTTTCTTTTTAATTTGATTTGACCTTAATCGTATTCCAGTAACCTCTTTTGACTTAAAGAAAATTAAGACAACTATAGATAATATGTATTTAGAAAAACAAAAATTAGAAAAAGGTGATAAATTGAAAAAGAATAAAGGCAAGGGCAAAGCAAAACTTAAACTCGAAGGTGACAATGTATGTATTAATCATATTCAGTACTTTGATGTTTTATACATACTGCATTTTATTTTTATAGCTAAATCAATATTCTGCTTATGTGGATGATTATGTCGACTACGACGACTTTATGTAGCAGACTTGTGCACTTCAATAAATTACAGTTTTAATTAGATTTAAATGTTTTTTAAAGCATTACATGGTTGATCGTTAAATAAATTGTTATAAAAATGTTTACGTATTAAATATGCATTAGTGTATATAATATTTAAAATTTATTTTAACTGTGTAGTGCTTATAAAGAACATCGTAATATATTAGTGAGTAATTATCAGAGGTGGTCAATGGATGATTGCACACCTATCGGAGACTATATGTTTTATTTCCATACAATCGATGTTTTATATCAGAATCAAGGTGCAATTATCTACAGTTGTTAGGGTGCAATTTAAGTTAAAATTATTAATTACGATACGAATAATTCGTCGAACAGTTGCACACCGCTGATAATTATTAAAATAATTAATTATAAAAAAGTAAAGGTGATTTTTTAAAATGGATTCTAACATTATTATACAAAGAAACAGTCTTGTATTTTATTATTATGCATAATGCAATGTTTTTGTTAAATTTAATTAAGGTCTGGTTTTGGATGAATATACGAAAGATTAACAAGTTTGTGCTACATTACTTTACATTTAATCTGTTTGTTTTGCTTAAAGTGATTAACAATTCTTCCAAAATCGGAATCTTATAAAATACATATTGTTGATGCAAATATACTTTTTGCATTGAGGAAGTGTTTGTTATTTTTTCTTTACGCTTCTTGGATTAAGTTCTTTTTTAAATGAATAAAATTTAGGTACGTTTATTTGAAAATTAAAGAGGCTAGATTGCGCCATCTATAAATATTCCTCTATGTTAGTATATTAGTTCGGGCTATCACTATTAGAGAAGTCTTGGTTTGTCGTTTACATAGTTCCCTGTAACATCTGTTATTTTTAATATGTTTATTTACAAAATATCAAGTTATTAGCTTTGTTTCAGTTATGACAAAAGGAAATAAAAATGTATACAAAAAGAAGGCTCCGTACACAGAAAAACAATTTACGCTACCAGGATACAGAAGTTGTTTAGGAAACCGCAAATTATTTTTCGCTATTTGTTTCATGAAATTATAACAAAAAATTGGATTAAAATGAGAGAAATTGTGCACATACAAGCTGGACAATGTGGAAATCAAATAGGAGCCAAGGTGAGTATTAGATAATCCATTAAACCCATGTTCTCAAAGAAACCTTTTTAGTTTTGGGAAGTCATTTCCGATGAGCATGGCATCGACCCCACAGGAACATACCACGGAGACTCCGACTTACAACTAGAAAGAATAAACGTATACTACAATGAAGCCACCGGCGGCAAATACGTCCCCCGAGCCGTCCTGGTCGACCTCGAACCAGGCACCATGGACTCAGTGCGTTCGGGCCCTTTTGGACAAATATTCAGGCCCGATAACTTTGTCTTTGGACAGAGCGGAGCTGGAAATAACTGGGCCAAAGGTCATTACACAGAAGGGGCGGAATTAGTCGATTCTGTGTTGGATGTCGTACGAAAGGAAGCCGAAGGCTGTGACTGCATGCAGGGCTTTCAATTAACCCACTCGCTAGGGGGTGGGACAGGGTCAGGTCTAGGAACTTTGTTAATTTCTAAGATACGTGAGGAGTACCCTGATCGTATTATGAATACTTTTTCCGTAGTTCCATCGCCCAAGGTTTCCGATACTGTGGTGGAGCCGTACAATGCCACCTTGTCGGTGCATCAATTGGTTGAAAATACAGACGAGTCTTACTGCATCGATAACGAAGCCCTTTATGATATATGCTTTCGCACGTTAAAGTTGACGACCCCAACGTACGGCGATTTGAATCATTTAGTTTCAGCTACAATGTCGGGTGTTACAACTTGTTTGAGATTTCCAGGTCAACTTAATTCAGATTTGAGAAAACTGGCAGTGAACATGGTGCCGTTTCCTCGATTGCATTTCTTCATGCCTGGCTTTGCCCCATTGACTTCTCGAGGAAGTCAACAGTACCGAGCTTTAACCGTGCCAGAGCTGGTCCTGCAGATGTTCGACGCGAAGAACATGATGGCGGCCTGCGATCCGCGACACGGCCGCTATTTGACCGTGGCCGCAATTTTCAGGGGGCGAATGTCCATGAAAGAGGTGGACGAACAGATGCTGAACATACAAAATAAGAACAGCAGCTATTTCGTCGAATGGATTCCGAATAACGTCAAGACCGCCGTCTGCGACATTCCGCCGAGAGGATTGAAGATGTCTTCCACCTTCATTGGAAATTCGACGTGCATTCAGGAATTGTTCAAGCGAATTTCCGAACAGTTCACCGCCATGTTTAGACGAAAGGCCTTCTTGCACTGGTACACCGGTGAGGGAATGGACGAGATGGAGTTTACGGAGGCCGAATCGAACATGAATGATTTGGTGTCCGAATATCAACAGTATCAGGACGCGACAGCCGAAGAGGAGGGCGAGTTTGATGAGGAAGAGGAGGCGGACGAAGGAGATTAATTTGCGTATTAGCATGTCATCTGACGTTTTCTACAAATTTATTAGTGATTTCAAGGGTGCATTTACATGGCGCCGTTTTTATCTAAGGTTTTCATGAATCGCGAATATGAAAAATATATTTTCGATATTAAAGTTATTCATGCATTTCACATCTATCGTTTTTTTTTTGTATTAGAATAGTTTAAAGAATTGCGTAAATGAATTGTTGAGGTGGTTGGGTTTGAAAGGTTTTAATTATGAGTTCTTTGATTTAGGGAATGTACGAATGTTAGAAGTTATACTTCTTTAGCGTTCCTAAATTAAATATAACATGTTTTTAATGTTGATTATTTGTAAATCGCGCTTAAAACCGAGTGTGCACATTCGAGCTCAAAGTGGCACATTCCGATCTCGGGAAAATGAAGCGCGCCGCTCCGCGTCGCGCTTCATTTGCCTCCCTCGCTCGGAAATGTGCCACTTTGAGCTCGAATGCGCACATCCTCGTATTTATTGAATTTGTTTATATTAATTTTGGTATTTAAAAAGCAAAACATAATGTAGGGTAGAGTGGGGCAAGTTGACGACTTTAAGGAAAAACTTTTCATTCAGAAAAAATATTCATATTAATAAAAACATATACATACAGTAGACGGCGCTTAATGGGATCACTTTGGGACCTGGATAGTGATTACATTACCAGATTGATAACAATCAGCGCAATACACCAGCGAAGAAAGTAAAACTTGCGTTTTGAAAGTTTGGAACGCGTTTTTCTCGCAGACTTAACATTGCGACCTGTTGATTTTTTTGGCTCGTCTTACGCTCGGATAAATGGACTTTCAGAATCTGAAAAGTTTTAAAGATCCGTTTACAAATAACTGAGCTACGATTTTTCAAAGTGAAAATTTGTAAAAAAATAATTACAAGTCGGACCCTTCGAAGTCGTTTTTTTCGAAAATTTCAAATAGCACGCTTATGGTTTTTTAAGCCTACCCGAAGCCAAAAAGTCCGACAAATCTGAATCTGTATAGTTCTTAAAGATCCTTTTACAAATAACGGCGCTACAATTTTTTTAACGTCAAATTTTGTGGTAGCGAACGGAACCAAAACTTCAACCTTTAATTACTCAAAAAATTAACATTGCGCCCTATACCAATTTTACACGTATCTTATGGAAAAAAGTCTTATAATTCTGAATCCGGGTCATTTTTAATGATCGGATCGAAAATCAGTGCGCTACGATCAATTTTGTGAGTCGAAGTGTATTTTTTTTTCTTTATTTAGTTTTCTCGAAAATTTTGGGGGTTGAAGAGGGAACAGGGAAGAATGGCTCCGGTTATGTCGGTTTGGATACCATACGAACGTCCCGTAAAAATTTAAAGCAAATCCATTACCTAAAATTTTTTTTCTTCAAAAATACGCAAGGGGTTAATCCATGTTTTTTTCAGTTTTTGGCCGATTTTGGGGGTTTTGAGTTAGGACCGGATTCCGACGCGTGGGGGTTAGGAACGTTGAAAAATGAAAGGATTTAACGAAATTTGCAAAGATGGGTCCGTTACAGCATTTTGAAAATTAAAAATTTTAGCAAAATTTACATTTTGAAAGCTTCAAGCGCGTTTTTCTCCCAGACTTAACGTTGGACCCTGTTAGTTTTTTTCACTGACCTTACGCTCAGATAAACGGGCTTTCTGAATCTGTAAAGTTTTTAAAGATCCGTGCACAAATAACCAAGTTACGATTTTTCAAAATGGAAATTTAGAAAAATATTATTACATTTTGGACTTTTTGAACCCGTTTTCCTCGAAAATTTCAAATAAGACGCATATGGTTTTTTGAACCTATCCGAAGCCAAAAAGTCTGACGAATCCAAATCTGTATAGGTTTTAAACAGCGGTCCACAAATAACGGCGCTACAATTTTTTTAATGTAAAATTTTGTGCTACAAAATAGAACTAAAACTTCAACCCTTAATTACTCAAAAAATTAACATTGCGCTCTATGCCGATTTTGCACTTATCTTATGTAAAAAAATCTCAGGATTCCGAAACCAAGTCGTTTTTAACGATGGGATCAAAAATCAGGATACTACGATCGTTTTTGTGAGTCAAAGTGTATTTTTTTCGATATATTTAGTTTTCTCGAAAATTTTGGAGGTTGAAGGGGGAGCAGGGAAGAATGGCTCCGACTATGTCGGTTTGGGGTCCATAAGAACGTGCCGCAAAAATTTCAAGCTAATCCATTACCTAAAATTTTTTTTCCTCAAAAATACGCAAGGGATTAATCCATGTTTTTTCTCGATTTTGGCCGATTTTGGGGGTTTTGAGTTAGGACCGTATTCCGGCGTGTGGGGGTTGGGAACGTCCAGAAATGTAAGGACTTGACGAAATTCGCAAAGTCGGCCAAGTTACAAAATTTTGAAAATTAAAAATTTTATCAAAATTTACATTTTGAAAGCTTCAAACACGTTTTTCTCCCAGACTTAACATTATGCCCTGCTGATTTTTTTGGCTACTCTTACGCTCCGATAAACGGGCTTTTAGATTCTGAAAAGCTTGTAAAGATCCGTTCATAAATAACCGAGCTACGTTTTTTCAAATTATAAATTTAGAAAAAGTTCATTACAAGTCAGACTCTTCAAACCCGTTTTTCTCGAGAATTTTAAATAGCACGCCTATGGTTTTTTGGGCTTACCCCAAGCCAAAAAATCCGACGAGTCCGAATCTGTATAGTTTTTAAAGATCCGTCCACAAATAAGAGCGCTCTAATTTTTTTAAATGATTAAATTAAGCCTGATCACAATAAGTGGCTTCTGCTATACATACAATTGTTTCAAATAAATTAAAATCCATTAAATCTAAAAAGCTTCCAAGTAATTCCGTTTTAATACAATTAAAATTGAATAAAACCAATCGAATATTCCGAATGTTTTATATTTAAATAATTAAACAACACCAAACCATCCTTATAACAACTTTAACCATAACATTTACCCTTTATCGTATATATAAATGTTCTAATACCGCTCTAAACCTTAATTATACATATAGGAGTATTATAAAGTCGTAAATATGTAAAACAATAACAATTACAATGACGTAAAACCGTATTCAACTACTACAGTAATAAAAAATAAAAATTGTAAAAATATCACAGATGCTTTTCATACACTTTGCTACTACAAACTAATACAAGCAAATATGGATATTTTTTCTTTCCTTTTATTAATTATTATATTAGGCACTTTCACCGATTCTCGGGATAGTACCTCTCCCATCTTGAATCATCGGACTCGTGTGTTATGTACCGGACACCAATTTGGCTTTCTAACGTCCTCAAGTCGCACCAAGTCTCGAAGTCCTAAAAATACACAATTTTTAACAATATCACACTTAAATCATCATCAGTATACTTGAAAATTTTCCAAAAAAAAGATAACTTTGTTGGTTAAGTCTTCAAGAAATAATCAAAGGCAATATACCTGCAACCAAATGTGTTGTAACGATTTATCGACGGTATATCTTTTCCTTTGTTTAACTTGTAGTAAATTATTGATGAGATCTATAGCTAAAATAAAAAATAAATAATCAATTAAGAGGAATATCAAAAAAAAAAATATGCACGAACCATCTGAAGAAATCTCTTTCCACGGATTTGAAGGATACATGAAAGCCGCATTTTGTATCTGCTCATTTATATCTTCGTCCTCGTTAAAAGGGAACGTGCCACTCAAACTCACATAAATAATAACGCCAACACTCCACATATCCAACGACCTATTATATCCCTTGTTTCGCAGCACTTCGGGAGCTAAAATTTTCACAAGTCAACAACTTCCTTCGTTTCTCTTCCACCTAAACCCTCACCTAAGTAAGCCGGCGTGCCAACAACGGACCTACGAAACGATTTCTCCCCAATAATCCTCGCGAAACCGAAGTCGCACAATTTAACTTGCGGAAACTCGACATCGGAGCTTAAAAGCACATTCTCGGGCTTCAGATCGCAATGCACTATATTCTTACTATGTAAATGCTTGAGAGCTACCAAAATCTACAAATTAACACGTCAGCTTAACAAATTCAATCGAACCAAAACCCCAAAGTACCTGAGTGATAAGAAACTTGGTCACTCTTTCGTTAAGCCTGCCTTTATCGTGCGAAAGTATCATCTCCAACATGTCCCCTTTCAATTTCTCCATCACAACGAAAATCCTCTCGGGCGTCTCGAACATACGTTCCAGATTGACGACGCCCGGATGCGAAAAGTTCTGCAGGATGGCCACTTCGTTCTTCAATTGTGCCTCTTGTTTCGTTGGAAATCTCAACTTATCAATAACCTAAAAAGTAACCCGATCAGAACAAAATTAAATACTGTTTTAAAAGTTCGGTCAACCTTAATTGCGACCGGTCGATTAGTTCGTCTATGAACGCCCCCATAAACTATTCCAAACTGGCCCGAGCCGAGGACTTCGTCGGGGAATATCTGGTACACTTGGTTCATATCGGTCACTTCCTCTTCGGGCTCGTTGGAATCTTGTAAATCTTAAATGCGGAACGAAATTAACAATGTGGAAGCCCCACAATGATCGATCTTACGAGTATTTGCAGTTACGGGCATTAAAGCTTGTCGAATGGGGGTCTCCCAGCTGCAAGCGACGTAAGCCCCGATGCCACTGTCGGGCGGCGATAGTGGCACGTTAGCGTTCTCTTGCGACACGCCAAAAAGGGGGTCTTGTCCTACGTAATAATCGACATTTAACGTGCGTATTTCGAAGCAATGCATTACGTCTAAAAACAAATGAATCAGGCACTCGTTTTATCTAAGTAAACAAACGGCCTCTACCTCCCCGTTTGATTCTAGCAGTTTCGATCGCTAAAATCTGAGCTAAAGGTATTTCTTTATAATATTTCGAGGTCTGCTCGTTTTGGAATAACGTAATCGCTTTTGTGTCCAGCCTCCAATAATGATGGCGAACCTAAAACGAAACCTCAGCACTAAAATTAACATCTTTCATGTGTATAGTTACGGTGGTGTCTTTGTTTGTGAAATGAACGAGCCATCCTTCTTTCAGTATCTTGGAGCCTCTTCGTTTTGTGTGCTTGACGGATTGAACGATTCGTTGTAATGGTATATTGGCACTCGGTGACGAAGAATTGCTGAAATTTAACGGGAATTAACCTTTTTCGGGAAAGGCAAATGTCACGCGGTCCGGTTGCTATAGTTACGATTGATTGAAAGTTTACTGCCGACGAGATGGTTCGGAACTAAGCTAAGTTTGATGTGTTTAAAAAAAAACGATCAAATTTATAAATTAGGCGTTTTGAATGCGATTTATTGCCTTAATTATATTTGTTTTCAAATTTGAACAAATCCTCTAATTGCTTATTCAATTTTTAACATTAAATACTGGGGTGTTCAAAAAAAATCGATATATTGTTATTTTCGCTCCGGCAAACTATGTAATCATTTTTTTTCATAAACTTTTTAATTTATAATTGTTTTAATGTACAGATTCCATCGTTCTTAAAGTAGATTATTGTGAATCGTGCTTAAAACCGAGTGTGCACATTCGAGCTCAAAGTGGCACATTCCGATCTCGGGAAAATGAAGCGCGCCGCTCCGCGTCGCGCTTCATTTGCCTCCCTCGCTCGGAAATGTGCCACTTTTCGCTCGAATGCGCACATCCTCGCATTCATTCGATTTGTCTATTTTATCCTTCGCTTTTTCAAATCATAAATTGAAATTTAGTTAGTAAATATCGATTTTATGTTCGAAAAACGTATTTACTATAGCAATGAGTGGAAGGGAGCGAAAACATACGACAACCTCGTCAGTGCGAGTGAGAGGAACGATTAAAATTATTCGATTAATTTTCGTCTAATTTATTGGTCTAAATTGTTGTGCATCGTGCACATACCTCGTATTCATTTGATTTATCTACTTTAATCACTCTAATAAATAGGGCAAAACGTCCAGTCTTTGACCACCTACCAGTGAATGACCGCTACGAGAATCAATGTTTATAACACTTAAAAAAAATAATTTATATTCATGATATATTTATTTATGCAATTTTTATTATATCTGTCTCCTTTTTCATTCAACTGCAAAAAATAAAAGTAATTATAGAAATGTATAGCTCAAATAATTAAATTTATATTAAAGTTTGCTTGTTACTTCATTATTGTTAAAATTTAATTAAATTTATGCAATATGACGATTTTATAAACTATGTATTTGCTTTTTTTGTCAATCGCTTGATTTATAATTATTTAATAAAGTAAATAATTATTTAAAATGAGTTTAAATAGTTTTAACTTTTTAGTTTTGATTAACTTTGTGTCGGTCATTCACTGGTATGTTTCATTGTAATACTTAGCCAATAAATGATCGCCTAACTTGAGATATTAATATTATTATTACATGGGGATTGCAAAAACAAAACAAGACGAAAAAAGAACAAAAAAAAGAAAGACATGTCCAGATTAACTTACAATTGAAAAACAAAGGCAGAATCTTTAAATTTAACAAATTATGATGGTAATTTGAATAGAATGTTAAAAATTAACCCTTTTTTTATACACATATTTTCTATTTACCTATTACCTAGTGTTTAAAATAAATTTTTAAATTTTAAATAGATGAATAAATTCATGGGTCATTCTTTGGATAAAACTGGTCGTTCACTAAACGCCTCATTTTATATTCTTTATAGTTAATTTTACAAAGTTCACGACCAAATTGCGATAACGTTTTCATTAATTCATTAATTTACAACTTTTTTTATAACTAAATAGCACCCGATACAACACATCGGTCATTCACTGGCCGTTTTGCCCTACTCTTATCGTTCGCTGTAAGACTTCCCTAGTGTCACCAAAAATGGGATCTTACGCTCATTAATTTACCTGGAAGGATTCGATTCGTTGTCATCATCACGAACTGGTAAAACATCGGCATAAGGAGTTGTACCATTTGCATGATTATCGATTTCGTTATCGCTATCGTCCTCCAATAAACGAAAATTACTTAGCAGTCCTTCGCTGCTGGTCGAGCTTTCGGCGTACTCGTACGTACCTACGATTGATTAGGTTTTAAATTAGAAAACTGCTCGAGAAGCGATTCGAATACCTTTAAAGTTTTTGGGAAGTTCTCCGGTGCAGTCCTTGGGAATGTGTTCGATGCACTTCTTATGCGCGTTGTAGTTGCAATCTTTGCACTGCATCCCTTGCTTAAAAAGGCCTCTGAGTAATTTTTTACAATGCTGGCATATCGTAGGCCTTGTGTAACTGTGTAGGACGAAGGTGTGCGGTATTCGGACCCTTCCTGCCATTTCTTTTTCGATCCACATTGGACGACCACCTAACGACGACGATCTACTTTGTGGCTACAAGATCAATTGATAATCTCATTATTTTGTTCGATTCGAATCCATGGTTAACAAATTGTGGCTCGTCATTAATAAAAGATTAAGAAAAACACTTTATTATTAAAATTATTTGCCATACAAAATATAAAATGGAATGTAACCCTTTAACTTGTAAAACCACAACCACAGTTACCGATCAGTCATCTTAAAAATGTAATATCGTACAAAAAAAATAGCCAACCCATCAGCTTCGCATAAAAAATATATGATTAAAAACGTACAACTAATTAAACTCTAATATAAATTTTTGTACAACACTTAAAGCTAAGCATATGCATCGCAGCTTTTCAAATAATCGAGGTGCGTAATGCACCTTTGGTGTACAGCAATAATTGAAACGGTTGCACTTTTAACATTGTACAAAAATCTAACAGAATCCTCCACACACAAAAACCACAATATGTTAATTTCTTTCTACCAAAGGTGCACACTTCGGAGTACAATTGCCTTTCTTATAAATCACAGATATGTTAACAGAGAGCTTTAAGTACAATATAAAAACAAAAATAATACTAATCTGAAGATGTTAAACTAAAATAAAATTAAAAATACTTTTTACGGTGCTGCATGCACCTTTGGCTTATCGAAAACCTAATTTTTACCAGTGAAAAAATTAGCGATCCTTACCAGATTACTTTCCTCTGTATGGGCCGAATTTCCCGACGTTAACGAAGAACTTGAGCTGCCCGAAGGACTGCGAGGCACTTGCAACGTACTAGAACGACGTCTTTGCTTATCCTCGGCCAAGCCTTGGCCAAGTAACGTATAAGAACAATTATTTGGTACTTTCACGACGCAACGCTTGTGATAATTCTGACCACAACCATCGCATTTTAAACCTTGTCGAACTAATCCAAATAACATCTCTCCACAAAAATCACAGAAAGTAGGAGTTTTATATGAGTGCACCGACAATGCATGCGGTCGCACCACTGTTATCTCGGGAATGTTCAGAGTGCCTAGAAAAGTAACAGTATAAATGCAATTGTGGTAGATTGAGGTTAGATATACATTTTCCGGAGAGTATAATTTCAACAATTGTTTCGTCTGCTACGTCGGAAGCGGAATTAATAACTTCGAGTATGTTGGAGGAGTTGTATTCGTGGCGGAAGAGCAATAATCGATCTGAGAGCTTATTAACTCCATGATCTGGAATCTAAATCGACATAATTAATGAGTGTGATTTATAATGCCATTAACACTTACTTTATTATTAATAAAATCACAAGCTAAATCCTTGAGTGACTTCAAATTCAATGAGTATTGCGGTACAGTTATAGTATCTCGAATTAAACCGAATTGGAAGATGAATGTTATATCAGGACCTTTCCCATCCATAATTATTAAACGTAACTAGTTTCGTATAAGTCTTATATTTATATAAGTAGATGCTGCCTCTGCAAAGGATATAAACCATATTTACAAATCAGAATAAGTGATTTATAGTAAAAACATCAAAAGTAATAAGTACCATTTACCGTTAAAGCCTTGTAAGATATGGAGGGTAGGTTTCCGCGAATTCAATGCAAGCTACTGTACGATAAACCCACATAAACTTCATAAAGGCATCCTATTTTATAAAGTTACATAAAACTTACACTAATAATTTAAAAACATGGAAGATATATAAAAATTTATTTACAGTTATTCGGATACGACACCTTACCCTACGTCAAACTACAAATGACATATTGATACTATCAGGTTCACCAACCAACATTTGTTATTAATTTTTTTTTAATGATTGGAAAGTACAGGTATTATTATTCTTAAAATTACTTTAAGTAGTTATGAATTACTAAAAATTTCAGTTATTTTAGGTTAAAAAACAATTAATATTTCACAATTAGCCGTTTAAGCTTCTTTTAGTAACTTTGTTGAAGAAGTTGGTGTCTCTGATTATTTTTTAATGGCGATTGTTAGTATCTGACATTTGTATATTTTATTTGATTAAAAAATGTTACAATTCAGTTTTAAAGACTTAATTTAGATTATGTAATTGTTCGGTCAGACTTACTAAACGAGGGCTACCCTTGAATAGTTTTTATTTTTTTAGATTCGTACTGATATATTCCGAATTTAATAATATTGGCTTCAGGGAAACAGGACGAAAAGTGAATTTTATGTATTTCGTTACTTTACGACGTAAATAACCTCAATAAAATAACAGAAACAATGAGCAGAATGTAAGTAAAGAATTTCCGTACTTTTATAGCTGGGTTTAGTGAATGTATTCCATCACCAAAAGGATGTTTGTACCTTTCCTAAACTTGCCTCGAGAAGATAATTAAGATTCATTCAATTGTAGTAAAGAGCTAAGAAATCTGATGAATGGTTTTGGACAGCTTTGGAATGTTTAACTTGATCAAACCATGATATTCTAATAACCGTATTTGAAAAATCAAAAAAACAGCTACAATTCTATTTAAAACAATACAAAGTTCTAAAAAATTAAGAAAAGTATTTCTGCTGTACCATTCGTCTGCTTTACGATTCAAGAAGTTAGTTCATATAAGACACTACAAACTAAATCTATCCATTTTTTAGAATTGTCTTTATTGGTGTATGTTTTCTTGTCAACCCATCCTATCGTTATTGACCCAATTCCTTATAAGGGCGAGAAATAGAACAACTGTCTGCATATTAAATCTGTACCAAAAATATTGAGAGTAGGACCTGTTCAGTTTTTGACATTCTTCCAGTTTGTGAGAAATTTTTCCAATAAGTAAGCAATTAAAAGGACAATTAACTCGATACATAAATTAGTGCGATTTATTTGAAACTAAAAAAGGAATATAAGCAAATTCAACAATGACCAAACATTGATCGGTGCTGCAAAATAACAAAAAAAAGTAAAAAACAACAACAAAATTAATAGACCACAACTCCAGTAATATAAATAAGCCTTCGATTCTAAGAATCGATTAATCGACTTGTAGTTTCTTAAAACTGCCTTCTAAGCCAACTCCTAGTTCTTCGTTCATTTCGGCCAGTAACTTACAATTCTTTTCGTCGATTTCTATATGCATATCGTCTAAGTCTAAAATTTCTTCTCGGCACTCCTTTAATTTGTTTTTAAATTGTTGAATCATATCGGCTAAAGGTACTTCACCACCATATTCTTTAGGTAAGATCTTTGGGTTGATTCTTTCGTGTAGTTCGTTAACAGATTTATGAATCTAAAATATAATCATTAGTGTTCTGTTGGAAAACTAAATAAATAATTCGTACAAAGGTTCTATTTTTAAGCTTCTCTGATAACAAAGAAATTGTGAATTCAACCAATTTGCCGGTACTCGATGATACATTTAAAAGGTGATTTTCTTTGTGCCTCATTGGAGAAGAGTTCTGCAATAATAATTTTATGAACTTTGTTAATGTTTTAGTACAAGGAATCCATTGGAGTCTTTCGACTTGTTTTGAGTATTCCTCAAATAATGCAATGAGTGGGACAGAGTGAGCAGATACAACAATCTAGTAAGTACAAGTGAGAAAGAATAATTCAAAAATATAACGACTACTATTTTCTACGAGTTTTTTGTAAAATTTTGTGCACAGCCCTTCGTTGATTAAAATCACAAGTCGTAAGACGTATGGATTCCTTTTACTTAAGAGTCATACCTGTACACATCGTACAACATTTCTAATATCTTTGAGAGACCACAACGAGATGTGCCCCATTTGAAAACCTGCTACGTCATTGATATAAATATATCCATTAACTTGATTAGTCTCATCGTCCATTAAGCTCTCTGCGATTAAGCTATGAATTTGGATCATATTCCCTGAGGTGAATTTGTAAGGATCAAATCTTTCAGCACAAGTGAATATAACAGTTTTTCCTTCGTGCTTTTCTGGTAATGGTATTATATAACCAGAATCGACTAACTGGGATAAGACTTCTTCGTTACAGTCTAGTTTACGGAACCATTGGGGGTATAATTGTCGGATTATTAAATATCGTTCCAGCATTTCACAAGCTAATGGAACACTAAATTTCTTTGTCCTAAGGAATCGTAGAAGAAATGGGGCATCTAAAAGTATGCATTAATATTTATTTCTTCTATTAAAAACGCTAATATTTAAAATCTACGGACAGGACTTCAAGTATTACCATCCGGAAACCCTATACAATTATAAAACAGCTTAAAACTAGTCAATTGATGTACGTTTTAAGCTTCATTATTTTACTATTTTGAATGCAAATTGGTACTGTAAATGGAAGTATAAAATTACTTTAAATTAAGAACGAAATAAATCATATTTTAGCAATGAGAATGAAAATGAATACTAATTTACGGCATTAAAGCTTTATTTTAATTAAATCCGCAGCAATTTTGAATTTTTATATACTACACTTGCGCCATCATGCGTTTAATTAAGTTACCGTGCAAACAATGCAAATAATTAAACTTACGGTGTACATATTTTAATTAAGGAATTTACTACTTTTAATTACCTTATGGCTGTTTTATAATTATAGAAAATACATTATTTAAAGCCCCGTCCGTGAATCTGAAATTCTACCATAAAACAATATAATTTTACCAGTTCGGCAGGTTTTAATTGCTGAATTTTTGCTAATCCATTCACGCATTTGAACGAGGGATTGTTGACGAGTGTAGTCGTCTTCTCTTAATTCTTCTAAAGCTGCCTTCTGTACTGGTTCCGGCAAAGTGCAGACATACTCTTCCGATACAACATCTTTGCCTCCTAAACCCATGGTGCTGGATCTGTAATTAATTTGAATCTGTTAAACTTAATAATAATGGACGTTAAATAAAGAGAAGAGAGCAACCGACTGACCTAATACAACAAAACTTTAGTTAAGTGAAAGTATTATAATTATAAACCGTTGGATCTATCTAGCACATTAAAGAAAGTTCGATAATTTTTGGTAATTACACTTTTTTACAAGATTGGACACTATTCCATCACACAAATCATTTGAAAATGACCGAGTGCAATTATAAACTTTTCCTTTATATACCGTTCTAACTGTCAAATTTTACATTCATATCGACTATTCCGTTGGTTGTGCTTATTAAAACTTCTGCGAGAGATTTATAATTGATTAAAATTACAGTTGATGCTCTACAATTAGTTTTGCTTCGCTTGTTGAGAAGTTAGCTGGCATTGTGCAAATTACAGTTCACAAAATAATTTTTAAATTAATAAAAGTGCTTGCGATTGGTGGATGGGCATGCCACGTTCGAAATTGAACCAATCAGACGAAGTCGCTCGAAGCCCTGTATTTGAATTGTTCAACTAAGGATTGAATTATAAAAACTTAACAACTAAGTATTAAAAAAATATGATTACCTGTTGCAATTGTAAAATGAAGAAGCAGCTTCTACGAGAACTGAACACAAACTGACTCAGCTCTGCTCTGCATCGTAAACGTTACTTTCTCTCAACCTACTTTTGTGTACGTCTCCATACACGAATAGCTTTTAGAAATTGGTATAAAATTTGATACGCAACCAGTATAGTTGCCATCAGATGTAACAACTTTGTTCCGGTTGTAGAAAGTCGCGATTAAATATCATGCCATTGTTATATTACTCAAAGTGTTTACCATTTCGAGGACACAATGAACACGAAGCGAATTACTCAACTCCCATTTTTTTGTGGCTCTTTTTACGATTTTAATGTAATAAATAATTTGATAGTTTTATTCCTACTTGACGAATCTAAAATAATAGAGAAATGTATATTATTGTGCTTAAAATTCTAATTTAATAACGGTTTCTATGGCCCGTTACATTCCATTGCCATTACATTAATCACATATTACGCTTGTGTTGATTTAAGACGATCCTAATTGCTCATATTTAATAATTTACTCATTTGAGTACAATTATTGTTCTTTAATTAAAACATTAAAGCCATATTTTTCGAATTATTAGCCGTATTATTTGTTTTTCATTATTTTAGGCTTCGATATGCATCGTTCTCATTAGTCACAGTTCGATAAACGAAACCTTCCTATAAAATATATCATTTATAGTTGTTTTTGCTAGTTTTCATATCCTCGCAATTTTTTTTTTAACTAAATGAACCGAATTACTTTATTTTGTTATAGGAACATTTCCACTCAACTCTCTGATTTTACAATTTATGAAATGGCCATGGGGGATGATTAGGATTTTGCTACAATTTTCTTTTTCTAAAACAAAAATAAGATTACAATTAGTTTTAAATTAAAGTTAGATTTTCTTGACGTACCTACCAATTTACGTTTGATACAATAAATTAATTGTGGATTTGACGAAAGCTTATAATTAAAATACTTTTGAACTTTTATTGAATACGTAATTAACAATTCATAAAATGGAAGCTTAATTTTGTAAATCCTGATTAAAATTGATAATAGCAAACTTTTCTTGTAACTGACGTATATTTTTTTTTACTTTTTAATACTCACTTTATGACAGTAATTTCAAAAAACTAATTGTGCATATTGTTTGAGCACCTTTGCATATCTACCCTAAAGCACCTGAATGAGACTCAAAAAAAAATCGCTCGTTGTAGATTTAGAAAAAATAATTAGCTATACATTGTGTTAAGTTGCTGAGTGCATCGTATGAAAGTGGCACGACGTGGAAGCTCCTTCAATTTAGCTGCTCCCGTGTACGTGCAAGCGCTCCTCAATCCGCCAAGTATATCCAACACGGTCGCTTCTACGTTACCCCTGTAAGGAACCTCTACCGTTTTACCTTCGGATGATCGATACTCAGCCACACCCCCTTAAATCAATTTTTATAATACTCATCGAATGAACATATAATTCGCAATTTATACCTGCATATTTAGACATAGCTGTATCAGAAGACATGCCATAAAACAGCTTAAATTTCTTCCCATTCTTTTCGATGACTTCACCACCGCATTGGTCGTGACCTGCGAACATACCTCCGGCCATCACCATATCAGCACCAGCTCCAAAGGCTTTAGCAATATCACCGCCGCAAGTACAACCTCCATCCTTAAAACTCATTGTTATTCAAGTCAAATTGATCGGATAGCTGAATAAGGCTTACGGATATTATATGACCCTGTAAACCGTGAGCAGCATCGGCACATTCAATTACAGCAGAAAGCTGTGGATAGCCAACACCAGTTTTCATTCTAGTTGTACACACAGAACCTGGTCCTATTCCTACTTTAATAATATCAGCACCTGACAATATCAATTCTTCCACCATCTCTCCCGTCACTACATTCCCTGCCTAAAATAATATTACTCAGACTTATAAAAGATCAACTAAGATGGTTTCTTGCAATAATTGTGTGAGTTGGGAAAGCTGCCCGAACTTTTCTAACGTATTCGACAAAACCCTGAGAATACCCGTTTGCTACATCTAAACAGATAAAGGAAAGGCTTGGAATGTTTTTAAGTACTTCCGACAGACGGTCAAAGTCATTTTGACCCATTCCTGAACTAACAGCTACGTTCTCTAAACAATTGGGATTTTCATCGGCAAATTTCTTCCAATCGTCCACCCCATAATACTTATGAACTGCCGTAAACAAGCCATGCTGTAATTTTAAACCTCAGATTTTAACTTCTAAGAGAGTATTGCATCGTATACCTTTGCCAAGGCTTTTGCCATATCAAAAGTACCCACCGTATCCATGTTCGATGCCATGATCGGAACGCCATTGTACGTTCTCTTTGAATTTCTAAAAATAATTTCTCGGTGCAGATTTACCTAAAATTAAAATCAAATTATTGTTGTTCTCTTGAATTGAATTGTTACAAAAATTATTGACGCTATAAATGAGGTTAGATTTTAAGATATAAAATTCGAAAATAGTTGAAGTTAAATATAGTGGTTTTTGCGATACCAACATAAAATTTGTTGTAATTTAACACCACTAATTGGAGGATTCCCCTCGAAAATTAAAAATTGATGTAATTAAAATTTTAATTTGATATTAATAGCAGCGTTAGATATATTTTAATGATTATTGATTATAAAACTAATTATATTGAAGATGATGTAATTTTTGTCTCCGAAAAGCCAAATGTTAAATCGATAAAACAACGATATGCAAAGAATAAAAGGAAAAATTTAGAACAATTTAAACGTTTTTCAAGCATCTTGAATGACGCTTAAATTAATGTCAAGGTGGCTTGTGATTTATTGCTTAAATAGCAGTCTGCATATTAAGATCGTTTCTTTTTTCTTCTAATATTCAAAATAGAAAAATGGTGGAAAAAAATCGATTTTACCTTTAAATAATACTTACATCGCTACGACTCATTAAAGTGGATCTTTTTGGACGCAATAACACATCTTTAAAATCTAATTTTATCTCGTTTATTATATTAGGCATTTTTTTTTATAGTATTATTTTGATAGAACTTAATTACACAAAATTATTAATTAGTTAAATATCAGCAATTCATATTAAAATCACTGCTAGAACTGCTGCTCTTGATTATTTTTAAATATCCACTTGCTCCCTAGTCAACACTAATTTTGCATCAGCTGACAGTGGCTCGATCTGGGCGGGATGCAAATTTTTTGCTACTATTGCAAATTTAATCGAAACTTGCCCTTTAATTTGTTTATAGGCATCTGCAGTTCATTTTAATTAAATTCACTGTTTATTGCTTTTGCATTTGTTTATTTTTTTGAGGACTCCAAATAATTCACTTTATTTATTTTTTCTTCTTCACCACTTCAACACAAATTAAAGCAATTAAATGACAATCTAATCAAAAAACGAATTAATATAAATACGAACGCAGCTATTTTAAAATAACAACAAACGTTTGAATATTTGACTTAAACGACAAGCGGCTAACTTCAGTACGCATGCCTTTAACAATACAGCGGAAGGCCTTTAAAAAATAACAGTTTGAAATATGAAAATTATTAAATTTCTAAAGCGCAGAGGTAAAACAACGAACAATTCGTAAGAATAATCATATAAAATAAAAATGCGTTACAAAATGTCGTTGCTTTTCATAAAAATGTGTTAGTGAGGTTAAGAATGCAGTTGACCAACTAAGTGATGGAAAAGGAGTAAGAAACTTTCAAATCATCTATCGAAAATCTCATTTAATCGACTTTATTTCTTTTAGGAAGCATGTAGAAGTTTCATGAGAACCATGGCAGAATTTTTGCCGCTATGCGATCTACTCTTTAATGTTGTATCCTTGGCGGCATACTTCTGCGATGTTGTATTTGACCTTTTGATGGTATATGCCTTGTACGAAAGAGGATTGTATTTGTTATTCGCTCAGTGTCTTACCTCAGTATTGCTCGCAACGGTAGTTATGCAAATACTATCACTTTGTTGGTATTTAAGGAAGAGCAAGCTCTCGAATGCCTCTCGGATTTTAGTTATAATATTACATATAGCTCAATTGGGGGTTCTGTGGAGATACGCACGGTTATTAGTACCTGTACAATTATCTAGTGTAAAGCACGAGGTGCGCGATTTATGTATATTAAGGGTCGTACACGGATTTCTACAAGCCGCACCTATGTTACTTTTGCAACTAAGCTTGTTACCTGCTACAACGCAAGAGAGACCTCCAATAGATTTAATAACTGTTTCGTCAGCTTTGTCGTTGTTCTCCATATGTTGGTCGTTGGCTTCGTTCAGCAAACATGTACAAAACGTGGATAAGCTAGTTTTAACTTGGCTCGGAGTAGTCTCTCAATTATTTTGGCGTGCCGGTACCGTTACAGCTCGAGCGCTTGCCTTGTCTGCATATGCGGCTTGTTACAACTCGTGGATTTTATTGGTGTTTGCCTTACATTGGACTTGTATGTTTTTGTGGCTGCTGTCGCCGCGCAGCGCGTTTCATGGGCAGCACGGCAGTCGACTGGGAGTTTGTGTTTTAGTGGCTGCCATGTATATTTTAGCCTACATTAATTTACAAGATCAACCTCATCGAAGAACTATGACGATATTTTACATCGTAATGCTCCTAGAGAATTGTTTGCTCGTGGGTGCTTGGTTAGCCGCTGTTTGGCCAACTCGCCCAATGCATTGGCAATTGGTACCTATTTTAACGGTGGGGTTGTTTGCCGTTGGAATATTTTTCATGTTACTCTATTATCGATACTTCCACATCCATCGATTGCTAGAGAAACCACCAGCTCCCCCTGGTGTCTTTAATTGTCGCTTCACAAACCCATCCAACGCCGATTTATACCGGAAAAAGAAAAAACCGACGAGCTTCGTCCCCCCGCCAGGCCTAGCAGCCGTCCCGGTGCCCTTCTGGAGAAGACCTCTGCCATCGTCCAGCGAAAACGAAGGAAGCAGCGTCGGTTCCCGAATTAACATACATCAAAAGTTGCAGGAGAAGAAACAAAAGCAGCTAGCAGAACTGAAGATTATCGAAGAGGAAATTAAGCAAGGAAAATTGGGGGGGCCTGTGAATGCGGACCCTGACGATCGGCAACCTATCCCACGAGCTAAGAGGCACATAGAGCCCCAATTGTTGAGTTTGGCTTCGCTCAATAATTTGGCGAGTTACGGCGTTAATCTTAATCGGCGCCCCCCGCCTCGGGCTCCTCGTAGTCATACACCGGAGCTCTTGTTAACTCCAAGGTATTTATTTTGTGATTGCACCATACCGGAGCCTGAGCAGCCCGAGATGCCGGGATCGCGCGCTCCATCGGATCTTGAAAGTCAACTTTCGCTACCTCGCTCTTACACTTTACCAAGAGAATTTAAATATTATCGACGTAGTCGAACTAGGAAACCTATGAGAACCGTCGTCTCCACGAACAGTAGTGATGGGGACGTCGATTCTGCCGACGAGGAATCGGATTATAATACACCACCAGTGCCTTTGAGACAGCTCCGATGTCCATTTAGACACGAAACTAAATTATAATTAATTTATATTATGTATGTAATATGTATTTATTTTTATATTGTTTATATTTTTGTACATCAATTAAAGTACAAATAAGAGAAATACGCTCAAATTAATTATTTATTATTAAAAAACATCTTTCGGAAGTCATTGTTGCTCTTCGATGAGGAAGCAGCTGCTTCGACAGGCTTAGTTTTAAGCACTCTCGGGATTAAAGGCATTTGTAAGCGCCCACGAGGATGACTAATCGAAGTTGAACTTTTGAGTGGTACTTCTGTGCTCTTCTTCGCAGGAGGCGCACTGATGGCGACTGTAATCGTATGTCCCGCCAGTTCAACGCCATCTGTCGCCTTCATCGCCTTTTGAGCAGCTTCAGGATTTTCGAATTCCACGTAAGCAAGTCCTTTCGATTGCCCACTTTTGTAGGTAACTAGACGTACCGTCAAGGCGCCGTGCGACTTAAAAACTTCCAAAACATCCTCTTGGGAATAGCTGTGGGGGAGTCCCCGTACAAATAACTTTTTCTCCTCCGTTTCGGCCGAGTATTTAAAGCCGACCGATCTTTGTGTGCGGTCCTTTTGGCACTTCGATATAAATAAGGGCCTGCCATCGATAGGCTCCCGATCTCTCAAAAGAGCCTTCTCAACCTCTTCGATACTGGAAAATTGTATGTAAGCATAACATTTAGATGTTCCTCTACGATTTAAAGGAATACAAATTGCGAGAGCGTTTGGAAATAAATCTTGTAATTTCATTTCGTTCACCTCTTCGTGCATGTTGCTTAAAAATACAGATAAATCAGTGTCCATTTCAGCTGGTGAGAGTTTCTTCGGAGGAGGAGGTCGTTCCTCGGTTCGTTTCCGTTTGGGCTTAAATTCTTCTGTCCCGTTCTCGTGCGAACGTTTCTTAGGCTCTTGACGAGTAACAGGTTGAACACTGTTACATTTCTGAACGCACTTTAGGATATCTTTTAAGGACCCACATTCTCTTTCGTACATCAGCCAATCTTCTTGAATGTACTGCGGCCAGTCAGTGCAGGTCGTCAAAGCTCGACTGTATAAAGTTCTCAAATGTTGAGGATCTCCGTATTGCTTTTCTAAAGCTGCATATTCCAGCCAAGCAAAAGCTGTTGTTCGGTGAGTGGGGAGTTGTAAGATTTGAGACCAAATCTTACGAGCTTCCTTTATATTGTCTTGTTTGGTGTACAAGCGCGCTTGTAACCTTAATATTTGACAGGAATCGTCTCCGTTACCGGTTAGTTGCTCTGCAGCTTGTGTGAATACTTTATGAACGTGCTCCGGAGAAGTCGATGTTCTGCGAACATACTCCAAATAGGTTAACCACAAATTTAAACCAGGTGAAGGTAAGATAGACGTTAAGCCTAGTTCTAAGCACTGCATCGCTTCTGATTCTGGTGCATTTAAAAATTCCAATATGCGCATACGGAGAACCCAGAGATCTTCAGCCCACGGACAGTTACGAAGAGCCTTCTTACTTATATCTTTCGACACATCGCCTAAAGACATCGCATACAGACAGTAATCGTTCCATAAATTACTATTTAAACTCAGCTGTGCAACAGCGCGTTCATAAAGGCATATAATTGTCGGAGGATCTTTAACTACTTTGATGTATTCTTTATATATTGAATAAAGCTCTTCATTATCTTCGACTGCTAATAATTGCTCTTCGAAAGGCCTGTAAATCTTTAGTAGCTTTAATGCTTGTGAATAGCCCCAATCCAAAGTTTTATGATCAATCTTGTGGCCTTCAGGTAACTGTTCGAGCCACTGGCTCCATTCATGGAAGGTCTGCTCCATATTTAACATTGGCACCGATAATTGTCTTTTGAAGGCATCTGCTGCTTTTCCAACTTGTGCATGCCACTCTACGCCCAACGGAGCATGTAAAGAGATTTTTGCTACCTCTAATTCACGCAAAACGTCCCATAATAATGAACCTTGATTAGCGTTTAAGCCGGCTATACGTAAGCCTTCTTCTAAAATTTTATTCGTCTCCTCCTTGCCACAATTTCCAATGCAATACTGAACGTACTCCAACCAAATATCTATTGCTAAAAACATTGTTTGAATTATGATTTTAAGTGGATTAATGCATCAACAGACTTACACAGGTAATCCTGTACAGCTCTTTCAAATAAACTTAAAACATGTTTTTTATTGATTAAGCTTGCTGCTAATTTAATTTCATCTTTAATCCAAGCCAACCAGATGGAAGGTGTTAAAGGAAAATATTCGGAGAAGCGATCGTAGGCTTTCCGCATAGACTTCAGATCGCCTAGCTTACGATACAATTCTACGACTTCTATATGGGCTTCGTATAAATACTTGTTATCAGCTAAATCTTTTTCTAATTCTAAAGCTCTGTTCTCTTGCTCCTAAAAATGGTAGATTATTAATGCGATGCTTGTTTTAGTAATTCGATGTACCTTTTCTTCTTCGCCGCTCGAAGAAGACTCTTCGTCTGATGTTAACATGGGCTCACTCTGATCCATTGTACTACAATAATGTAAATAATTAGATTTGTAATTTAAGTTACTTAAAATGGCGAACATAACCTACCAAATTTGTTGTGGGTACACTTAAATTGATATACACGAATGTGTACGTTTGATTAAATGTAAATGCTGTGCTTATAATTAGTACTTAATATAATTAATTGTAGTAAATAAAAAATGTTATTTAGTTTTTGAAATCGATTTATAACGTTTTAACCAAACATTTCAACGGTTTGCGCAAACTTTTAAACAAGAAAATCACTGCGTGGTTAGTTTTAAGCCCGCCAAATTTGAATTGGTGAAATTAAAAATTGTTGTGATGTTTTGAGAGAGTAGAGCATTAAAAGAAGAAATCAAGCAGTAGAAATGTAGGTCATTTTATTATGTTCAATAACTGCTGCTCTACATCGAAGGATTTGAACAATCCCTTATATTCCCTGGGTGATACATATTTTACAAATTCCAGACCTTATATAAATACATATAACAACTCTGCCAAAATCTGAAGTTTTAATAATACACATGATGATTAAAAAACAACTTTTTCTAACAGGTAAACAATAACAAAATTAGAGTTTGATGTTTCCAGTTTTAAAAATGGTTAAGTTTATAATATCAAAATATAACAAACATAAAAACGGTACTCGAAAAGATGCGTTTTATTATTAGTATATATTGTATTGAAATGAAAATATAGACTATTTCCTATTTTCTTGGTCACAATCGCGACTTATGTGGCCTTGTTTACCACAAATGTAACACGTCTTTGTGCTCTCGGGACAGTTCCTTGATAAGTGTCCCCGCTTGTTGCAATTGTAACAAGCTTGTCCTGCATAGGAGCCACCGCCATCGGGACAACTGCGTGCAATATGACCAGGTTTATTACAATTGTAACAAGACGGCTCGTCGGGGCTCTGCGGGCAGTCCTTCGCGAAGTGCCCTTCCCCGTTACACCGATAGCAACGTTCTGATTCCTCCTTGCATTCGCGTGCAAAGTGACCAAATCTGTTACATTTATAACACTTCTCTCGGCCCCTGTTGAAGCTGTCGCGGCCTCCGCTGTCGCGACCACCTGGCTGCGAGCATTCTCTTGCGAAGTGGCCTGGTCGGCTGCATTTATAACAAACAGTAGAACTCATAATTGTTTATCTGAAAAAAAGACCATGCATCCGATTAATATCCAGGAAATTAGGTTAGAACAATGAATTATGTCGCAACACTTCGGCAGGCTGAAGATTAGCTGGCAAAACTGTCGGACGGCGATTTTCGACCAAATAACGGTAAAAACAGTTAAATCCCAATACGCCGTATCTCTAACGTCCACAATACCAAAATCTATTTTTAGAATTATTTTTACAAAGTGTGACTTGCTACATCCCGAGGTTAAAGCTCGCCATTAAATAAGCAAAAATGCATCGCCAAACCGTGGCATATTTTACATATAAGTAAACAACGTGTAAATGAGTACACGTGTGAAAGCATACATGTTTGTGACACGGGAGAAAATGTAGACAAATTGTGACGTACGTACCTTGTGTAATTCAAGTGGTAACGAATTTATTAAATTGCGCGATAAAGACAGGCGAATCGATGGCTGAACCATAAATACCCATTCAATCGTTAACAGTAATAAAACTCGACGAGGTTACCACTAACACTTGCCAAAAAATTAGGTATAATCTCGACTGAAGCCGGTAGTCTTTGCATAAATCAAATACACAACCTATAGTGGGCTATGATTTGGTGCACGTAGCTTGTTCCTAAAAATTTACGGCGCCAAATTCAAAAAACGCCGGCTTTCTCGGCCCCTGTCGCCGCTCCCAACGCTCCGCAAAACTCATTTCGCCCAGAACATGAATATAATAAACCCCTAAACTATTTTCGATTCTAGTTAAAGCCCGTTAAAACACGTTTAATCAAATTTTAAATTAAAAAGTTACTACTAGTCAAAAATCAAATCTTACACAAAGAGAATTTACCGCAGATCATTCTATTTTATTTGTTAAATATTTAAAACTCGAATATTAAACAGATAATAACTAAAAAAAGACTTACCTTTTAGATAAGTTGTATAAAAATTATTTTTAAATAATTATTGAACAACTTAACCTATAATTTCATTGTCAAAATGAAGCTATGGCCACTTGTGTTATTCTCAATCCAATTCATATTTATTACCGGAAGAAATACATAAACAAGGTAAAATTGTGTAGCTAATTCGATTTGTTCGTTTAATTTTGAGTTTTTAGGTGGAAGATTTTGTTCAGAGTGGCCATACGAATAATTGGGCTGTGCTAGTCGATACTTCTAGATTTTGGTTTAATTATCGGCATGTGGCGAACGTTTTATCTATCTATCGTAGTGTTAAGCGGTTAGGCATTCCGGATAGTCAAATTATATTAATGATAGCTGACGATATGGCTTGTAATCCCAGGAATCCACGACCCGCTACTGTTTTTAACAATGCCAACCAGCATATTAATGTATACGGAGACGATGTCGAAGTAGATTATAGAGGATACGAGGTTGGACCTTTTCTTAAAGCGATAAAAATGTTTGAATAAGAATTTTGTAGGTAACGGTCGAAAATTTTGTGCGGCTAATGACTGGTAGATTGCCACCCGGAACTCCTCGTTCTAAGCAGTTGCTCACCGACGAAGGCAGCAACGTTTTGGTCTACTTAACGGGGCACGGAGGCGATGGTTTTCTGAAGTTCCAAGACTCCGAAGAAATAACAAATCAGGAAATGGCCGATGCTCTGGAGCAGATGTGGCAAAAGCAACGATACCACGAGTTGTTTTTTATGATTGATACATGTCAAGCGGCTTCGATGTACGAACGATTTTATTCGCCCAATATTCTTGCCGTTGCTAGCAGTTTGGTCGGCGAAGACTCCTTATCAGTAAGACACGATTTAATTAAATTTTAAATATGACTTTTAGAGAGTTAATTGGGTCATATTTAAATTTCCTCCCCTCGAAAAGAGCAAATTTAATTATGTCTATTAATTCCAGCATCACGTCGATCCTGCGATTGGTGTTTACATCATTGATCGATACACTTATTATGCTTTGGAGTTTTTAGAGAATGTCGACGCTTCCAGTAAGAAAACAATTGGAGAATTTGTAAGTGAACCTAAATCGTTTGAGTGAGATTATTAATTGACTTAATCGTAGTTGACTGTGTGCCCGAAGATGGTTTGCATATCAACGGTAGGTGTTAGAAAAGATTTGTATAACAGGAATCCATACGAAGTCCCTGTCACTGATTTCTTTGGCTCCGTTAGACCCGTGGAATTGCTGAACGACAGTTCAAACGAAACCCAAACGATTACGTATAAAAAAAAACCTACAGTTAGTATTAAAAATAAGTATCGATTTGTTCAACCGTTAGTTAGCTTTAGTTAAATCTACGTACATTCCCGTTACCTGTAACAACTACTTTTTGTTGATTTTTGATCAACTAAGTAAGTCACAATTATTTGTAAGTGTGTCGATGTGTAGAACAGTATTTAGAGCAGTGGTTTCCAAACTTTATGTTATTGAGTTTCTCTCAAAAAAGAACTTAATTTTGGAACTCATAAATGTTACCCCGAATTTATTTAAACAAAAAAAAACTATAACTATTTGAATTTATGGCTAAATGTTAATTTTTTTATTTGAAAGTGAACAGATTAATGTGGCCAAATCCAATAAAACAAGGATGGGCGCATTCGAGCGAAAAGTGGCACATTTCGAGCGAGGGAGGCAAATGAAGCGCGACGCGGAGCGGCGCGCTTCATTTTCCCGAGATCGGAATGTGCCACTTTGAGCTCGAATGTGCCCACTCGGTTTTAAGCACGATTTCCAATAATTGATTTGTTTTCTGAAAATGTTTAATTAAAAATTACAGGGCCCCATTTTTTGCTTAGTACTAAATTTCGGTTTAAGTGCTTTTAAACGAATAAAACAATACAGTACATTTTTATTAAAACATTTTGCGCCCCCGTGACTCCCCAAGCGTGCGCTTCCCCCCAGTTTGAAAATCACTGCTTTAGAAAACTAATAATTGTTGTAGTTTTTTAAGTGTTAATTTATTGTTTATGAGTGTAAATGTAGCAAGACCATGTATTTAAAAGACCAATACATATTGGAACACGTATACGACATAGTGACATTTGGTTTTGAACAACAAATCGATGATTACGTTGGCATTCAGTATTTTTCAGCTGTGTGGAAGGTGTGTGCGTGTCATGTCTTGGAGTGCCGATGAATGATATAAGCCGGTAGAAAAATACAGGAAGAATGTTAAAAATAAGTAGCAAAGCTGGTGTTAGTAGTTTAATTATATTCACTGTACTCTTATTGGCATGGATCGCCGGTTTTTCCTCGCGTTTATTTGCAGTAATTCGATTTGAAAGCATTATTCATGAATTTGATCCTTGGTTAGTATGCAATAAGGAGTACGCTTAAATGATCAATTATTAAACGAAAACAATTTACAGGTTCAATTATAGAGCGACGGCTTATATGGTGGATAATGGTTTTTATAAATTCTTAAATTGGTTCGATGAGAGAGCTTGGTATCCTTTAGGAAGAATCGTCGGTGGCACTGTTTATCCAGGCTTAATGTTAACTTCGGGAAGCATACATTACATTTTACATTTGTTAAATATTAACGTGCACATTCGTGATATCTGCGTATTTCTTGCGCCTATTTTTAGGTAATTTGCGTTTTCCGGCCGGGTTTCGTTTGTTAATTCAAATTTTTGAATTTTAGTGGACTAACATCGATCTCCACATATTTTTTAACTAAAGAATTATGGTCGGCAGGTGCTGGTTTATTTGCAGCCTGCTTCATCGCTATTGTACCTGGATACATCAGTCGTTCTGTGGCGGGAAGTTACGACAATGAAGGCATTGCAATATTTGCATTACAATTTACGTATTACTTATGGGTAAAATCAGTGAAAACAGGATCGATATTCTGGTCTTGTATGACTGCTTTATCGTACTTTTATATGGTAATTTTATCAAGTAAACGATTTTTATTCGATTCAATGTGGGTTGTTGTAGGTCTCGGCTTGGGGAGGTTACGTATTTATAATAAATCTCATACCTTTACACGTATTTGCTCTACTTCTAATGGGAAGGTATTCTAATCGCCTATTTACTAGTTACACGACGTTTTATATATTGGGATTGCTGTTTTCGATGCAAATTCCTTTGTCGGTTTCCAACCGATAAGGACGAGCGAACACATGGCTGCATCGGGAGTTTTTGCGTTAATCATAGCTGTGGCGGCTCTGAGATATTTACAAAGTGTTCTATCCAAGTCTGAATTCAAATCACTTTTTACAATTGGTGCTCTGTTAGCTGCCGGTCTTGTATTTTTGGCTGTTGTTGTACTTACGTATGCCGGGTATGTGGCACCTTGGAGCGGTCGTTTTTACTCACTATGGGACACAGCCTATGCCAAGATTCACATACCCATTATCGCCTCAGTATCCGAACATCAACCGACAACTTGGTTTTCATTCTTCTTCGATCTCCACATTTTAGTTACGACCTTCCCAGCTGGGCTCTGGTACTGCATTAGAAACATCAACGACGAACGCGTTTTTGGTACGTACTATATACTTTAATTTGTTTTCATTTAATTGGTTTCTTTGTAGTTGTTTTATACGCTTTGAGTGCTGTTTATTTTGCTGGTGTGATGGTTCGTTTGATGTTGACCTTAACTCCGGTCGTTTGTATGCTGAGCGGTATAGCATTTTCCGCTTTACTCGAATTGTTCCTGCGAGAAGACGACTCTCCGCGTCCCAGCGATAGCGATGGGGACGACGAGCAAACCACCCCCACCAATCGAAGGCTCTACGATAAGGTATAAAGTTACTCATTTTAACTTGGGAGCTTTTATTATTAAACAGAAGAGTAATTTTATTTAAAATCGTAGGCTGGACGTGTTCCAAAAATGAAACACGAACAAGTTAAGGAGTCCGATGGCATCGGAGCTAACTTGAGAAGTATTGTTATTGTAGTGATGCTTTTATTATTAATGCTGTTCGCTGTACATTGCACATGGGTTACTAGCAATGCCTATTCTAGTCCTAGCATTGTGTTGGCTTCCTATGGAAGCGATGGCTCCAGGCAAATTTTGGACGACTTTCGGGAAGCTTACTATTGGTTATCGCAGAATACAGCAGACGATGCTAGAATTATGAGTTGGTAAGTAAACATTCGACTTGGAAGTGAACAAATTTACAACGCTTGGTTTTTAGGTGGGATTATGGTTATCAAATAGCTGGCATGGCGAATCGTACGACGTTAGTGGATAACAACACGTGGAATAATAGTCATATTGCATTGGTGGGTAAAGCGATGTCTTCGAATGAAAGTGCAGCTTATGAAATCATGACAAGCTTGGATGTTGATTACGTTCTTGTTATTTTTGGCGGTGTTATTGGTTATTCTGGAGATGACATTAATAAATTTTTGTGGATGGTTCGGATTGCGGAAGGCGAACATCCAAAAGACATAAGGGTTAGTTTTTTCTCGAAAAAAAAGCTGGAATTTGAATTAAAGTAAATTTGTCGTAGGAAAGTGATTATTTTACGGAACATGGAGAATTCAGAGTCGATGCCGAAGGTTCTCCAACTCTGCTTAATTGTCTTATGTACAAACTGAGTTACTATCGTTTTGGGGAGCTTAAACTAGATTACAGAAGTCCGGCTGGCTTTGATCGTACTCGAAATACTGTCATCGGGAACCGAGACTTCTTATTAACGTACCTCGAAGAAGCTTACACCACCGAGCACTGGCTAGTGAGAATATACAGGTGAGTACTTGTTTAATTTTAATTAAATGCATGCTCTTTGTTTTGAAATGAGTTTTAAAACACTATAACAATTTAAATATGCGAAGAGGTACTCCTTTGGGGTGCCATCTTTGAATTGGTGGCGCAACCATGTTTACTGAGTAATTCACCCGATTGGGTTCTTTGGCGCTTTATTTAAATTTTGGAATTGATTCGGAAATTATTTCAGGGTGAAAAAACCACACGAGTTTAATAGGCCACGCATTCCAGTTTCTGATCGAGTGGTAAAATCTCAAACTTTTGTTTCAAAAAAAGTAAGTTAGTTTGTCTTGGAAGAGAAAAAGGGAACTAATTGATTTTGGGTGCTTCTTTTTTAGAATTCGAAACGTAGAAAAGGTACAATAAAAAATAAGCCGGTTGTTATGAAAGGGAAAAAAATAAACGGAAAGCAATCCTAGTCTAAAGACTAAAGTGAATGAGAGATGACCAAGTTTCTTTTCATAATTGAATGTGTATTTTTTTATCACTTCTTTGATTGTGCTGCATTCGTTTTTTTGTTGTGTTTTTGTAATAAAAATTTGTTACAATTCTTCGTTTTGTGACTAAGACGACCTGTTCGTTGATGTTTAACACAAGAAATGTGATAAATTGTAATAGTTATTAATAAAACGTTTTGATAACGTTGACAGTAATTGAGCGAAGCTTGATTTGAATTGTTTCGTTGGTTCTTTAATGAGAAGAAGTTTTTCTTTTAATAAAACGCACACACAGTTAAGGCAATTTACTAAAAAAAAAGTTACAGACGTCAATCTACAAAATCTTATTTTGTACTCTTAAAATTTTACTTTATTTCTAATATATTTACAATTCGGATTGAAATTATACCTGATTTCGAAACACTAAAGAAACAGTCTTTAGATTAAAAAAGAAACACGATAAATTAGAAATTAAACTATTTTTTTCCTTGTTCGTTACTAATTTACACTATTAACATTAAGATTGTGTGTGTGGTTCCACCGAAAGAAGTCGTGAGGTTTGTGTTATAATATTGTCTCCACATGGAGCGTAGCCGTTGTGAAAAACGTCCGGTATTTGCACCAGCGATTCGACCAACGTGTGTTCGTCCAAAAACGAATCCAAAAGTCCGTGAGATTGGCTAAGTTTTTCTAAGGATTTAACATCATTATCTACTGCCGCTAATGCTCTCTCCAATTCTTCCGTCTCCTCGCGGGTCGGCTCGTATTCGCCATTGCGATCCACTACAAAAAATTATTTAATTTTATCCAAACACACTTATACCGCAGGTGGGGAACGGGCGACCTTCATAAAACGTAGCTCTAATATTTAATCATTTGGGGTGTGCGAGACGAATAGGTACCGACACTTAACCGGGTGATCCCTGACACCAATCAAAACAATAAACGTTCGTATGCCATTGCATTGTCCTAAATCTAACGAATTTCGAGAAAAATACAGTTTAATTTATCAGTACCTAAGTGGCAACACAGCTTTAAAAGGGCGTGAGGTTATTTTTTTTGTTCGAATATTATGTGTCATAATAAACGTCGATTAAGATGCACATTTATTTCATCGTTTAGATACCGTGTTTCCGAATAAATATGTGACACTTTGTTCTTATGTTACCCGTGAAGTGATTAGGATAAGCAACTTCATTTCACGTCTCAATTTAGAGGCATTGTTGCCAAACCTATCGGCCCTATTTCAATGCATATTTGACATACGATTTCATTTAATTTTTTTTTAAAGAATTTCCACATGTGACTTGAATGACATCATTATAACAGACTTGGACGAAACTTTTCAAAATATTCTAAATAATAAGGTACCATAACTGAAAGATATGCCAAATAAGGAAACTCGACTGAAAGTACGTTTCTGTTCAGTTTAGGGACCGTTTATAAGTGCGTTACGTTCCCTTACTTATTCGTCTAACAATTTGAAAATTGATAGAATTAAATCAAGACCGGTACGAATGTAAGTTTCAGCGACAACTGGTGCTAATAGCAAATTGTATATTTCAAACGCCACCTGGTGCGGCGCCCTTTATCGCAGCTTAACCCCTTGACATACAAAAAAAAAACGAATTTGATGAGTCCGAAAAAAACTATTAATTTGGCTCAATTTAACTATTATGAGCATACACAAATAACATAAAATAAATAATTAATAGTTTTAAAATATTTTGAAATATGTAGAGCAGTGTTTCCCAATCTTTTTTTAACATTCCCCACCTAAGTCATTCTAAAATTTTGATGCATATAATGTATAACATATAAATATTTTTTTATATTTAAAAATTGAATTATTCCATAAATGAAGCCTAATTACAACTTGTTCAAGACACAAGATTTAGGTTTTAGCAAGAAATCACTAGGAAATTATTAAGAAAAAGAAACAATAAGTAAATTTTAAAAACATAAACTAAAAAATATTTTTATATCGATAGCTCGAATTTTTGATAACGCGAATTATTTTTAGTTTCTCTTCAACTTCGACCTATCGAGGTTTGACTGTATTTAATTTTATAAATTTAATATTTCTGAACAATTAAGATAATTTATTTAGTGAGTTTTCTCCAATATTAATTTTATTTGAGTAAATTAATGATCTTCAAAGTTTTTTGAAAAACCACAAATTCTGTATTTACTCTATTTGAGTTTTCCGAAAATACATAATAATTTTTTCTTCAAAATTTCCTTTTAAAGTTACCGAATAAAGTTTTGTTTTATTCAATGTGTGTTATGCAAAAAAAATTGATAATTAAAAATTTCTAGAGTTCTTAAATATATTTAAAAAAATTTCCAAGTTATTAATTTATTTAATTTCAGTTGTCTAAAAACTTAAAATAATTTATTCTTCGAGTTTACTTTAATAATTTTGCTAAATGTTTAAAACTGAATTTCATTCTATGTAAAAAGAACCGGTGCATGTACTTATGTACGCACGTTAGAAGTAATACTTCTTTGGCGCGACTAAATTAAATATAACAACGCGCTATGTTGCGCTTGTGTATAGCTAGACCAGTGGTTATCAAACTATATGTTACTGCGCATATGTCGTTTTATTTGAATACATTGCTATTTCCTGTTTAAATTCAAAAAGTAATTTAAACAAATTGAATAAATACGAAGATGTGCGCGTTCGAGCGAAAAGTGGCACATTTTCGAGCGAGGGAAGCAAATGAAGCGCGACGCGGAGCGGCGCGCTTCATTTTCCGAGATCGGAAATGTGCCACTTTGAGCTCGAATGCGCACACTCGGCTTTAAGCACACTTTACAAGAATTAATTTACTCTCTGACAAATCGCAATTAAATATTACAGAATTATATTAATAACAAAATTCCCAAATCGCCAATTTAGTGCCTTTTAACAAAATTATTGTTGAAAACAAACCTTTTTCGGAGCATAAAATTGAATACAGTTCTTGACGTCTTAGAGAAGTCATTGTATGTCAAGGGGTTAATTTAAAAGGTTCCCCACCTCCGACCTATCCGATTTTTTTTACCTGTAAAGAAATCGTTGAATTCATCAGCTTGTATTGTACTCAAAACGTTATTGATTTCGCTTTCTTCTAAGAGATTTGTAGCTTGCGTCACCAAAGCTTGTTCCACCGACACTAATTCTAAGCCATCGGGTTCTTGTAAGGCGAGGACATGTTCGACCATATCTTCCTCGAGATCAGGAGTTTCGTTTCGCGTATCTAAAAGCGGAACTGTAGTCGCTTTTCTTTCGTTTTTAAATGTATCAATACCTGTAATGTTCTCATCGTTAGATATTTCTGGCGGTTTCTGAGGCGGTCTACGTTTCTTTTTGTTACGTTTCTGTGGTCTTATCATAGCAGAAGGTTTAACTTTTTTACGTAACTTCTTTGGTTTCGCTTCCTGATACATCCGATAGTTGTCCTGCAATATCTTTAATGGCAAAAGTTTATTCGACAAAGTGCTGTAAGATTTTACCCTTTTTCTTGCATGTTCTGGACATAAGGGAAGTTCGTGGGTGATATCAAAGACGGGCACCGAACATTGCGTATTGTCGGCGAACTTGGCTGTACAGCAGTCGAAGAGCACTTGGTCCGCATTGTTCATAATGTGCATGGTACAGTAACGCGTGCAAGGCAAGGCTCTACGGATGCACTTCTCAATGTCGCACATGCGGGGTGACACCAATTTATCATAATTATAATTGTTATTAAATCGTTGTTGCGATATTGGCAAGTGAAAGTTCACTTTGGTAGGAATATCGTTCATGCACTGATCTGCCTTTCCGAGATTGCTTTTTAGGATTTGTTTTAGATGCCTCCGAAGTTCGTATCTTGTTATTTCAAGACGCTCCTCTCTCGACTTATCTTCCAATTTTAATTTCTGCGAAAAAAATTGGGTTAGTAATCCCGTCGACTATATAAAGAAAACATTACTTCTAAACTACTGCTGAACCAATGCTGTTGGTAATGGTTGTGACAAACGTCTCCTCCACCTATCCGTTGCAACGATTCATGATAAGTGCTCCTAGTACTAGTTTGTTTTAACCGTGTCTTTGTGATTAACTCCGATTTGTTTACTTTGTGTTCAATCTCATCCCCTACACCTATAAAACCTTGTTTAGTCTTCGTTGTTTGTTTTTTATAATAAATTTAGGCTACCTATAATACTGTCTGTGGCTGTGTGTTGTTCGTAATCCTGGTCCAATATTTCTTTTTTAAATACATGTAAAATGCCGGTATCTTCTTTATCGATTATGTGTTTCTGATTAAAAGTAAATGTTAGTCCATTAGTTGATGAATGTTGTTCATCCGTATCGTTATAGAGAGATGAAGTAAGTCCGTTATACCTAAAAGATTGAAGCTTATAAATCACGTAGGTCGTTAAACTTAAGTTGTGGTAAATACTCATGTTAAAGAACTAATCGTAGTTTTGATTGCATAATAATCGAAAATGCCTCGAAGAGCATGTAAATTAACTAACCTTTGGTTTCCCTTTATCATGTTAATGTGTTCCTTAATTACATTGAAAATGCAGCATCCTTACTCGACTATTTAAAAACGTGGAAGTTGTTTACCTAAAATTAATAGAAATAAATAAACGAGCACATACAGTTTCCTCGATACTTACAAGTAATCTAATCTTTATTATTTATATTCTAACATACAAAGAATAATAATAAACAATTTGACATTCAAATAAGGTTATATGTGTGGATTAATCAATCCTGCAATCACTACCTTTTTAAACACTTTTATACAATTGCTTAGAAAAAGAAATCCGTCCGTATTTTACAAATGCTTTGTTAGAAACTTAAAATTACACATTTAATAAATATTATAAATGTTACTTTTATTAACTAATGTAAATGTAAATGACACTTCCAAATCGGTGTTACCACACACAATTTTTCAACGAAAAACATGTTAGTTCTAAATTAAAAGTAACTACTTTTATATAATGGCGTTTGACTTCTTTTGTATCAATTATAACCTTCGAATCAATAATTTTCATATTTAATTGATGAATTAACTGTATTAGTTGTGGGGTTTGAGAACTACAATGTGCATATTTTATGGGCGTTGTAATTTTTCCATTGTAAGTACAACAGTTTTTTACTAATTTTTAAACTCACTTCGGAAGAATCAGTTTATACTTTTTTAATAATAATTGTTAATTTTGTTCTTATACATAGTAAAATTAACATTAAGATATTAAGAAAAACGATCAAGTATTTTATATAAAAGTATTATTTATAAAACAATAATAATTTATAAAAATAGATACATAAACCTATGTAACAATCATAATTACACCATTTAGTTTTTTATAAAAATATACTTAATGTCTAATACCAAGACTTAAACCTATCCACAGCTTTTATCCACGTATCAAATGCCCTTTTACATTTCTTTATTACGCTATAATCTAAACTGGGCCGAAAGACATGTTTCGTTGTTATTAATTGTTTTAGTTCCTCTTTACTTTTCCAAACACCTAATCGAAGCATAAATTACTAAATTTACCAAAATCTTAATCGAAAAACAAACCTGCATTTAAACCGGTCATGAAAACAGCACCTAAGGCAGACATTTCTGTCGACGTAGATCGATGAATTTCAACAGAAAGTAAATTGGCAAGAAATTGACATAAGAAATCGTTATTGGAAACACCACCATCCACACTAAAATAAGAATGTCTCAACTGATGTTTTTTATAAATACAGCGTACAAACCATATTTGTTTTATACTGAATCGAGTTTCCTGGATAACCATGTTATAGAGTAAAGCTATTCGAAAGGCAATGCTTTCAAGAATGGCTCTCATCATATGTGCTTTTGTATTGGTTGCTTTTAATCCGATAAATCCTGAAGCAGCATTGTCATCCATGATCGGAGGCTGTAAAGATACTAATTAAAAGTTTGTTTTGCATTTTTTACGAACAGTCAATTAAAGTACACGATTTCGTGTTAGAACCATCCAAAGCGGTAATTATATTCGGCACTAATTAACGTAATATATTAAACTAACCCCCAAACCACTGAACGCAGGTATAAAATACACTCCGTCTGTGTTTTCGACTGAATCTGCCATAGATGTTGATTCTGAAGGAGTAGAAATCAATCCTACAATAAAGCTAATTAAACTAAAATTAGTTATAGTGCAAAATGCGTGCCTGTTTTAATAGCCCAAAGTATTAAAGATCCTGTGTCGTTACAAGCCCCTTCGACAATATAAGTAGCTTTATTCTTCAATTTCCATCCAACAAGGGGGTAGAGCCCCGAAGCACTTCCATGCACTTTATCCTTTGTATTTACGTTTAAAAAACTGCCCGTTCCCAACGTAATTTTCGTATCACCTGAATTAAAACAACAAGAACCGAACATTGAGGCTGATTGATCGGACACCTACACACTTAAAACTTCAATTTTGGTTACGTAAAACTAGCTCTGAGGCACTTACAACGCATTTTAAGGCGATTCGAGATCCAAAAATGCGTTTGTCGATGGTTCCAAAATTATAATCGTTGTCGACCACTTCCGGCAGTATGTCTAATGGAAAATTTAAGACGTGCTTTGTCCATGAAGCCCAGTTTAAAATAAAAGGATTATAGAAACCAGTGGCACTCGCATTTGTGATGTCCGTTATGTATTTAGAACCAGAAGTGAATTTATGTATGAGCCAAGTATCCACAGTTCCAAACATTACATTCTTATTGCTTAGATTTAATTTTACTTCTTGAAGATTCTCTATTACCCATAACAACTTAAGAGTGATCTGAAAAATATTCAATCGTGTAATCTACGAATTATAACATTAAGAAATGTGCATACTTGTGTGTTTGATAGTTTTAAACTGCTGGCTGCTAAGAATAATTTATTTCTCGATACAATATACATTCCATAACACAAACCCCGAAAGACCTAAAAAAATAATTTACTTAAAAATAATCCTTTCGAAACACAATTTAAAAACAAGATTTCTGATGGGTTAGTTTAGTGATAAAAATAGAAAACAGATGTCAACTGTAATGCTACAATGAAACAAAATATATTTGTAACCCTAGTTACAACAACTTCGAACAATGTATTTAAATTGTGTTGTTTGGATTAAATTTATTAAACCTTCATCGCTAGAGCTTTATTCCACTGTTGAACCAACAAATCAGCTCTTAGATCTTTCCAAGTTATAAAATTATGGAACGGTCTGCCATCGTCTTTTCTCCAAGTTATAAATGTAGCTCTTTGGGTGGATATGCCCAACGATGATATTTGGGAAGCCTCCAAGTTGGCGTCTAAAAATGCGAAGAACAATTAAACATTACGCTTGTTACTTATTTCTATGCAAATAGGTTGATATTTCTCACCTAGAATAGCAGTTTTAATTACGTAACAAACATCATTCCATAAGTCCTCCGGGTTTATTTCTACATATCCTTGTTTCGGATAAATTAGTTTTATCTGTGTTTAAGATTTTTAAATTAATAATTTGCAAAGATCAGAAAGATCTGGGTGGGATTTAGAATAGGATCTTCAATGTAAGAAATAACATTAAAATAATGTTAATTTGATCTATAAAAAAAACACTAAACTTACTGGCACAGCACTTGTTGATATCGATTCTGCTTTTGAATTTATGATGTGACACCGTACGAAAGTTGTGCCTACATCTAAGCCAGCGATGTAGGTCTCCTTTTTTTCATATCCCATATTTATGTTTATTAAAGCGAAAACCTACAAAAGAGTTTTGTTAGTTAAACTAATGCATTCCTCAGCAAAACTAAATCCATATGTTTATATTAATTATTCTTACTGGTTTTCATTGGTTTATCAGTCAAGGTCCAGTCGAATAGAAAACTTTGTACTACTGTTTACGTCACCATAGGTATTTAATTGTATAATAAAATACCAGTTTAACATAATTATTGATAATTATGTTTATTCATTAGCTGCCACTAGAAATCCCAAATTCCTTTGAATTATTAAAGAGATCAGTATATTGATTTCGTCTTTGTTGTGCAATAGATAATTATAATTGGTTATTTTCGTTTAAACTTTCTTATCTCATTTATATGCAACGTCCTCTTTATGATCAACCAATTAGCATAAATCATTCCGAGTTGATCTTTAAATTTATTCGTTACGAAGCTAGATCGATTCACTTAGAAAATCATTGCGGATCGCAATTCTAAAATTCTAAATAACTAAATGGTTTAATAATTAAATTATGAACTTAGTTTTACAGTCATTAATATCCTTCACTTTTTTTTACTTTCTTTGGGATTCCTTAATTGATTTTGTATGGTTACTGATTGTGGAATACGCTGTAATATAAAAACAAATCCTTTAGTAATTAGTATTAATGCACATTAATTAGAATCTAATTATTTTTAAATGATTTAAACTAAATTATATGACAATATGGAAAAGTCAACGACTTGTCAAATTGTTGATATATTCCAGTAATACCAACAGAATTAGCAATTGATTACGAAAGAAACGAAAAGTAACCAATTTCTAACATCATCTTCGAGCTCGTTCTACCCTATGTAAATAACAGAGATAGTTGAATTGAAATTTTAACGTTATTTTGCTTTTATTTACATTGAATATTTATATTAGATACACAAATTTATTTAAAATGGATTTAGAAGAATTTTGTCGAAAACTACCAAAAATTGTAAGTACAATTACATTATTAGCAGAAATATTTACAGTTTTGCCATTTTAAGGAACTACATGCTCATTTAAATGGATCTTTAAGCGAAGAAACCTTATCGTTATTAAATGTTCCAAAAGAATTACTTAGCACTTATCAGTTAAGAAATACAGTCTCTGCAAACACACCCGAAACGTTAGATTTATGTTTTAAATTATTTAAAGTTGCTCACGACGCAACGTTTAATGTTGAAGCAATTTACAAAGCAACAAAACATGTTATTGAAGACTTTTATAGAGATAACGTAATTTATTTAGAAATACGTACAACACCAAGGCAAGAGCAAAATATGACAAAAAAACAATATATTGAATCAGTTGTTAAAGCCATCTCTGATAATCAATATCCGATAATGGTAAAACTAATACTTTCAATTGATCGAAGTCACAGCTTACAAACATCACAAGAAGCCCTCGATTTAATAGTAGAAATGCATAAGAAACATCCAGATATCATCGTAGGTGTTGATCTTAGTGGAAATCCTAATAAAAACGAATTCTTTGAAGAGCTATTCATAAAAGCCAGAAAGAATGGATTGTTCATCACCCTCCACTGTGGAGAAGTTAAAAATAATTATGAGGTCCTTAATATGTTAAATTTTAAACCCGATCGGATTGGGCATGGGACTTGCATACATTTTAATTATGGAGGGTCGACCAAAACTTGGGATCTTTACAAGAGCTTAGAAATTCCAGTAGGTAATGCTTTGAACATCTTTAGAGCTTATAAGAAATGTATTTTATTTATTTTAGAATGTTGCCTAACATCAAATGTATTATGCGCAACTTCCGAGAGTTACAAAAAGCACCACGTAAGAGAGTGGATCAAAAACAATCTTCCTTTCTGTATTAACGTAAGAATAAAGGATTAAATAATTTATTAATTTAATTGGGTATATTTTAACAGACTGACGATAAAGGAGTCTTCAATACAAGCTTATCTCACGAATTTTGTTATCTGATGGAGAATCAAAACATAAATAGAGAAGAAATAGTAAAACTATGTCAGTCAACTATAAAATATTGTTTTGCAACTGATAACGAGAAGGAGAGGCTTAGGGATTTTTATTCGTACTGGTTACGAGAGAACCCCATTTCTCTTGTCGATGATTTGAACAGTTGATTCCAGTTCACACAAACAATTTGGGACTGCCTCATAATTTTTCCCAATATCTTTTAATTTAGAGTTAAAATAAGTGATATCGATACAATGTGTGTTCAATTCAGGATGTTGAAAACCAATAGTCTTAGGACTTTGTGGATGCCATTTACAAATTTCATTTAAAATCACTTTATTTTTGTTTGATATTACAAAGCAATTTGTTATCACTGATAAGTTAGTAAAAATATTAATATTTTATGTGATTGCTTTAAAAAGGACAGTTTACAATATTTAGAAATACTATGCTTTCAAAAACAACCCTATTAAAAAACATTAAAAACGGCTTGTTAAGCTGCCCTATTAAAAAACAGTTTATAAACAATTAATCGCTAAGCTTCTACATACGTATATACCCGTTATAATGTGATTAGTTAATTAGAATCTTTTTTTTTAATTATCTGCACTTATAACAATTATACAATAGATTTGATATTTATATGTAAGGATAATATTTACCTAATTATTTGTTTATACATCGATTTTTGTTCTAAACGTGCACTTTGCAAGTGCACTTTTCATATAAGGTACAATTATTTGGTAACTCATCATAAATTCTTAAAATAAGTCAACGTTAAATCGTGAATTATTACAAGTAAAAAATCCTAAAACTGTTTTTATTTTACACCTACAACGAAGAGATCAATTTTATTTAACAAAACCAATCGACGATCTCTTTACCGTAATAAATTAGCGAAATTCATTGAAAATGTTAATGCGAAAACACACATACAGAGTCTCAAGATTGTACGAAGTGGAAGAAAGAAAAAACGCAATAGCAGCAAAAATACCACAAAAAAGATAACAGAAATGAGACACTACATGTCATGTTGTACAGGTACAAAAAGTAACAATAATCTTCTAAAATAAATAATTATAAAATAGCGTAGCCTCTCGTAACGTACAAAACATTCAATACTTATAAATACTCCTATCAAATTATAAAATTGCGTTTTTTTTTTTTGATTTAATTATAGTAAATGCATTACATTGGTCGACTTTTTCTAATTATTATCTGTACATTGTGTCCGACTTAATGATATTAATTACTAAACATCTAATGAAACTATTGCTTTGTTCATCAACTTGTTCTTTCCAAATAATTCAAAATGTAGCAACGAAGAAAAAACTAATTCCGTTCCCTTTGATCTAAAAAAAATTAATTCTTTAGAATATTTAAACTTCCATTTATTGGTGTTTCATGAGGTAGATATATTTCTGCATTTGGGAACTTATTTATTGTGTTCGTTTTTCATAATCAATAATCAAATAAACAATTTAAGCACCATTTACAAGCTGAAATATCACATTTGTTTGGTTTGCTTACGAGCAGACCTCCGAAGTTGAGAAAATTCAGATCGATGTACCAAAGCATTTCATGCAATAGCACATAAAAGAATTTTGTCACCTTAAACGATCCACTTAGCAGACAACCAGAGAAAATATAAGATGATAAGGCAAACATAGAATTATTTGGGAAAACAAGTTGGCTGTAGTCTTTCCATGTTTTCTCTTCTTATAATTTAAAACTTAATATTAAGTAGGACACTTAATAAGAATTTATATACAGAGGCGCCTTAAGGATTATCATTTTAATAATTATAATAGTTTCTAGTGTAAATCGATATTGCCACTTATAAAGGCTATTTGGGCGAAGCCATAAATCAGTTTACGAGAACCTTTCATAGCTGCCCATTTGGAAGACACAACTTACTAGGAATGAATATTTTGCCTTTCGCAAATATTTACATAATGTAAGTCACTGGAAAATTAAATTTAACAGTATCCCATTTAGAATAACGGAAGACCACTTTTTTTAGTTAACATTCTAAGCCGATCTAATTTCTATCGTATTACAGTGAAATATTTCAGTTAAGCTTTAAAATTAGTTGCTCTTAGAACTGGGCGCCCCTGTCCATACAAACTAATTTCTTTTTAAACATTAATTTAAGTAATCTCAATAGTTAAAGGTCAGTGAGCATGTTGTGCGAAGTAAAAATCATTTTCCACGAACAGAGCCAGCTAAATTCACCTTTGATAATTAAACTAGTTGCAAGAGTTTTAATCGATTTAAAATAGTTAATTCTTTTAAGAGCGGTCGATTAAATTTCTTTCACTCTGTTTTAGTCTAAGAAGTACAACAGATGCCCACTTTTCTTTTTAATTTAAAATTTAATTCGGTTATGATTCTGCATTATCCCGTTTATACTTATTTGATTGTACCAGTCAACTACAAAAACCTATGCTACTAAAATGAACACATTGAACGAATTTGCAAACACATTAATAAGTTACACCACTGCACACACAATATTAAATAAAACAAATTAAAACTAATCTAAGGTGTGTATGTTGCATGTCTTTTACGTCTAAAAACCAAAGCAAAAATACTTCGCAATCGCCACCACTTACTGTGCCTGTGCGGCTTACGTTCACAGCTATTTGGGAAGCCCAATTTCTTCCTTTCTTTCGCTCTTATCTCTCTAACGAGAGTATGAAAAGCGTCGTCGACATAAGTCCGAAGAGCAGCCGAGGTCTCGTAAAAGGGACAACCGAATTGTCGAGCCAACGTTTTACCTTCTTCCGATGACACTTTCCTTTGCATTTGAAGGTCGAATTTGTTTCCGATTAAGACTAAGGGTGTATCTTCCGATGCTCTTACTTTCTGTATTAACTTCCGATACTCTAAAGCTTCTTGAAAGCTATGTCGATCAGTCACACTATAGCATATTAAAAATCCTTCTCCACATCGCATATATTGGTCACGCATAGCAGTAAATTCCACCTGTTTTATATTTGCAAATAAATAAAAGTCTCTAGGATAGCCAGAAGCAAATTACCTGTCCTGCGGTATCCAAAATATCTAACAATGCAGGTTCCCCATCAATAACAGCTTGCTGTTGATAAGAATCCTCTACAAATCAATTAAAGTCGAATTACATCGTAAGTTTAATTAATAACTGAATTACCTATTGTCGGATCGTGATAATCCAAAAAACTATGACTTACAAATTGTAACGTAACAGCTGAAAAGTGAGACAAATTAAGTGTTAACCAAAAAAGACAAATACGATCACTGTCGTACCTGATTTTCCGACACCCCCATCTCCGAGAACAACGATTTTGTAAACTCGCAAGCCTCCCCTTGTATTTAAATCGTTGCTTACACCAGCGGCAGGTTTGTCATTCTCTATGTCCGAATCTTTTTTATTAGATTCTTGTCGAGACAGTTTACCTTTCTTTTTGTGGCCACTCGAACTGGGGGTCACTTCGCCAGCCATTTTCGAATTCCTTTGCCCCCCAATTTTCGGTTTGATGTCGGCGGCACTTTATTTCATATATATTTTTAAAGATTATTAAACAGAAATTTACATTTTTACAAATTTGGGTCTGCCTACAGTCAGAGGTTCTTCACATTTGACATTTAGTTTTGTTAAACGACTGCTGCGCCATCCATTATCGAAAGCTTCTACCGCATAATCACAATTAAAATTTTCTGTTGGTGAAATCAGATCTTAATTAAATACAAATGTGTTTCGAAGTTTCTTAATTATTAATGTCAACTGGAGTTTGTAATTTATTAAACAAGGAATCGTTGAGGTTAATTTGATAATGTATCTCCAATTTAAGGTTGCGTTATCTTAACACAATACAAACGTCAAAAGAGTGTGGTCAAAGGTTCAATTCTAAGGACTACCGTAAACAAACATGATTCAAAAAAGATAATGATTCGGGTTTATACAGTTTTATGCATATAATGTGATGGACACAAGACAAGACAGCCTGGGTCAGGTATTTATTTTTTATAGAATTCTAACCTTATTTATTTGATTTGATCTATTTAAACTTGTCAGGTCAAACCACCACCTCCACCGAGTCTCAATAAAGAGCTTTTTGGGGTATGGAACGCATGGAATCGCATGGGAGATCGAGAAGTCGTCAGGGAATCTGTTGCGAAAGGTCTACATATAAATCTAGCTCACACATTTTTACAAGCTCGAAAAGGTTTAGATTATCACAAAATTAAGTCTTTATATAATTCCGAGGTACTTAATAACATTATTAACAAGACGATTACATCATAATATCGAGCCAGACCAATTATAATCAGCCTCTGTTTTTTAGGTATGTTTGTGGGTTGTGGAATTATTACAAAGGCAACAAATCTTCAAAGCAACACATATTTTAACCAACATAAATCTTGATCCCTACGAAGAGTTTATAAAGATATTTTTAGAAACCTGTGATGATTATTTATGTGATTATTTGGCAAATCATTTGATTAACCAAAAGAAGTTATTTCCACAATATCATGATTCTTGGAAGTTTTTGAAACTTGTAAAAGAACATTCTTCAGTGCTAAGAGATTTTACGAAAGACGAATTGCAAAAGTTAACAGTACGATATGTTTATGCTGCTTCGATTGAATGGCGCTCCAAAGTTGCCACACCTTTATATTTTAAAATATACGGTATTTTACTATTAATTAATCTTATTACAAATTAATTTGATTACTTTGTAGATGAGACTTTGCAACCATTTCTTAAAGCCGAATCAACCTGGCAATATTTATTGGACACAAATTCGATCGATATTTTAAAATTATGGATCAAAGTTAATTTCGCAAACGAACTACGTTTTGTAATTTCAGACAAACGTTTCGTAGACCTCGTTAATTTGTTTCAATTGTTGCAAATATCGGATGACATGCTCGAAACTGTTACGAAGGAGGGAATTGTTTCGGAAAAGACTCGAGAGGCCGTTTTAAATAAGTTGTGCAAATTCGGCGTGTTTGTCGGCGACGAAAGAAACGATCTACGTAAAATCTTGCACAGATTTGCCGAAACACAGAAATTGGATAGCTTTTACGACATTTTAAATGCGAAGAATTCTACCGTAACATTGTATCAGTTTTATAAGCTATTAATTCATTATTGCGTAAAGAATCGTTTGTATTCCGTCTTAAATGGTTGTAATATTGATTATAGTTTGTGTAGTGACGTCATCCAAAGTTACAACACCAAAGAACTGACTTTTATGTCATACTTGCACACCGAAAGTAATTTTTGCCATGAAGTCGGAATGGGAGAGAACATCCTGAAAGTTGCGCAGTTCCTCTGTGACGATTTGAAGAGTTACTTGGAAGAAAATCCTTTGATTTGCATAGCGATTTTAATGTTTTCTTATCCCGATATCGACTTATTGGAATTAATTCAATCGACATCGATTGGGATGTATTTGGAGAACTTTCAACTTACTCCTGAATTTTTAAAAACTATTATAAAGAAATTACCTGTTCTCAACGCAATTATTGCTATTTCAAGAGGGGACGTTAGAGAAACCGTTACGTTTTATGACATGTTAAAAACACACTCTTCTCTTAATGTGGACGTTTTTAAATTCAAATTAGAAGACGGTTCGGTTCCCAACTTTAACGCGCCGAGTTTAGTTGAGAGGTATGGCTACAAAAAGAAAATCAATTACAAATTTTATCTCAAACAAGGAAGACCTAGCATAGCAACCACATCATTCCACTCAACTCAATCTGAAGACTACGATGATGTCTATCGGAAAGTGTACAAGTTAATTTTTAGCAGCTACTTCGACGACGAAATAAAAACAAGTTGTATCGCTTTTTTAGAAATGCTGGGACTAGATTCTAAGGGTGCTCGCATTTATACTACGATTATTAAGATTCTCTTGGACTCCGATGAGTTTAATTCAAATGATATCGAAGATTTATTATATCTTACCTTCGACAAGCCTGAAAAGGTCTTGCAAGTGCTCGAAATGGAACTTCTAAAAAAGTGCACATTGATCGAAGGCTACTCAAACGAAAAGTTTGTAGGGGAAATTAAAAGACACAAAGTTAGTATCGATTTTGCACAAATGCACGATTTGGCTTTGCCTGAGCTTTTCTTGCAGCTTTGTGCCAATCAGAATTTGTGGTTGCCTTTCATTGCGTACGTTCACATTTATAATTATTCTTTGGCTCAAGTGCAAAGGCTAGTGCAGTTCTTTGAGGACGCAACTTTGACCGAGCATATTTTTCATGGCTTGTCGTTTGATATCCAAGCAAGCGATCAGAACACTGCACGTGATACCAGGAGTTATTACTTATCCCGTATCGGTGTTAGGAAGAGCTTAGATGGGGCCGATATGATGAACACAAGTTCCAGCTCTTTCGGAAGTAGCTGCAGCTCTTCGGCAAGCTCCGAGACTTTGGATATCGAGCATCCTGATTTTAAGACTGATTTATTGAAAACTTTGATTAAATGTCATAACAGTATTGATCCACCAAAGGCTCTCCTGCAAGCTTCTTCTATTTATAAAAATCCGATCTTTGCGGTTTTGGCAACTAGTTACGAGGTGAGTTTTGTTTAAAAAAAATGAGTGTTTGTTAATAGTTTTATTTGTCAATCTCAAAATCGGTTCTTTCACAACATTTAAGTGTAAATTAAGCAACTATGTATTAAATAGTTACTTAATTTATAATTAATTGATATGTATTTAAAAAGAGGCGCGTAACGACCTTTGCTGTAAGTACCCTATTTTCCACCGGGTGGCTCTTTCGAAATTGAATTTTTAATGGCTACCTGTTTATTGGTCAATTCAGATTTTAAAGCTTATTTTTTGTATATTTTATTTTTAATTCGTTTCAAGTAGAGAAAATTATTAATAATATGTTTTGTAGCCCGATTCTCTCATTATAAACTGGTTGACTTGGTTATCTGTCTCCTGCAACGTGGAATGTAAGTTACTGCAACCCGACAATGTGATTATCAACGAGGACACTGTTTCAAATTTATTAAAACGTTGTATGGAACTGGGTTACTCGCGAACTCTCGAAGAAGGCTTCAAAGTATTTTTACCTGTAAGTCCTATCAGTATCTGTAAGGTTTGAATCATTACCGCTGATTTTTTAGGAAAGTCCACTGCGTTTCTTTATGGAATACTTGAATCATTGCATAAAATTGAATTTCGACGATCTTTCGATTGTAGACAAGCTAGAAAGTTTTAAGGAGTACAAAAACAAAAGAAAAACAATGCACGTAGTTGATGTAGACTCCGACATCATGTTTCTTGCTGAGAAAAAATGGATTGAAAGAACTGCTTTTAGTTTACTTGCGAGAGCACTCCATGACAACTTTTTATCTCAATACGATCAATGTTCGTGCTTGAAGTTCCTACATGAAACAAAATTAAGTGAATATTTCTCGAGCCCTTTACCTGATTTTTTAGAACTTTATAATATTCTAAATTGTTTGTTGGATAACGAATGTGATATTAATTTAGATTTATCTGTGATCGAAAATAGTGAGCTTTTAGAGAACGAATTAAAAGCGTGCTTTAGCGAAGTAGTACTTAGAAAAAATTATAAATGCGCCTTTAGAATAGCACAAATTCGCAATCTTCCGACCGATTGCATCGTGATAGCCGAATGGTACGACAAATTTGTCGATCCCGAACGGTCCAAAGAATTTTGGAAGGATTGCAACGAGGCATTGATCAAAAACATCGAAGACGGTGCGGTGGCCGTAGAATTTTTCGAAAATTGCGCGCGAAAAACCGCTGAAAGTCAGGAAGAATTTGTCATATTAAATTTAGCACACAAATGGGCAACTACACACAACCTGCCCAATCTTTACGACATCGAAAGGAGAATGTGGCTTGTTTATTCCAATTCCGAACCGAGCATCGTAGATTTCGATTTCGTAAAGCCTGATTTCACTAAGCTCTTGTATACCGAAATGCTCGAAAAAGTAAACGATTTAAAGAACAACGATTCCTATTTGGGGCCTTTGACCAAAAAAGAGACCATTCTCTTGGATAAAATAGTTAATAAATTGTTGGACTTGGAAGATTTATGGCAAGCGTTGAGAGTCACCAAGATCTTCAGTTTTCGGAACGAAGACATGGAAATTATTAAGCTTTGCGCCCAATTAGCTGAAGGTCTTTTGTTGCCCCATCAACTCACCACTCCTCAAAGGTTACTCTTGGTCCGAAAAGGAGGTCAAAGGAACTTAAGCCACAACAGACGACGAACATTCAAGTCTTCTCGAGGCTTAGCGAGCCAGAGCTCTGGTAACTTAACGAAGATAATTTTTAAATTAAATTAAATTAAATCTTTTAGGATACCACAGCCCTGGAACGTCTCCGACAATCATCGAGCATGAAATTATCCCGTACCACGACGCATTAACAATCTTAGAACTGCTCTCGGAACGAGTGCAACACGGAACCAAGCTCGCCAAAAATATTCTAATGGCTTATAGAATTTCTTTGAATATCGAAAGGACGTATAAGCAAGTACTGCGATGCGAAAACCCAATGATTTTGCTTCGTCAGGCGTTAAACGAGTACTCTATGAATAAGTTGGAAGTTGTTCATGACTTTAACTTATTATTTAACTGGGACAACGATGCAGTAAGATATAAATCTATTTTTTATTTAATTATTTGTTAATTGAAAAGGATTTGAAACGTATAAATTTAAGTATTATTAGACTAGATATACAGGGTGTTTTAAAAGTGGGGGCCCAATTTTAAGGGTAGATAGGGGATGAAATTTTGAAACAAAAATTTTTATCGTAATCTTCCTTCCCCAAATGATAAGACGTAAGATTTTTTTTAAATTTATTAAATATCAAAATTTAAATTTGCAAAGCTAAATTATTTTTAAGATTTTTTTATTTAACGTATGATTTATAATATGCCTCTCGTTCGTTTTGTCGACAAAAGCCTTTTAAGCCTGCTTACGTAATACTTGAGCGCCCCCTATTTCTTTTACAGCTACAGCTTGATTCTGATTGGCTATCGTAATTAATTAATAACTCAGTACCTGTGCATCAGGTGTGAAAACGCTGACAGACTTTTTGTCTTAGAATTTCATCTTCTATCTACCCTTAAAATTTGGTCCATTACTTTTGGGACACCCTGTATACGTTTTTAATGTGAACTTATAACTAAAATTTATTTTTTTTAGATCGGAGATGTTTTGTGTGTCGAACTAATAAATACCATCACTTTACACATACTAGAAAGACTCGAGCCTATAATACTGTGGAACTTAAAGCTAGACACTGATTTTCGTGTTATTTTAGAACTTTTAGTGGAAAATTGTTCCTCGTTAGGAGTAAAACTTTATAAGCACGCGTGTCAGCTCCACGAAACCCTCAACTTTGAAATCTCGCTCTTCCCAATCAACGAAATGCATTTAATTATCGAATTGCTAATAAAAGCTCACGATTGCTTTACGGCCGATTGTAACATGGAAGGAATATCGAACATTCTCAAAAAATGCCAAAGTATCATAAGGGTTTTATTAGAACTCAGCAGTTGGAAGCTGATCGTAAGGCTACTAATAGGAGTCGGACGATACACCGAAATGAATTACGTTTTTCACATTCTGAAAGAAAACGATCAGTTCGAGGTTTTATTAAGTAAGGGAAATCGAAAGGATAGCAGCTTAAAAATAGCCCTTTTGAAATATCTCAAAGAATACTGTCCCGAAATGAGGGAAACGTATCGTATGGTTGCTCTGCACTTTACGTTGTTCTCAGAAATTGCCGAATTGTGGGAGGAAGAGGGGAGAAGTATCATTAGGAACTTGGTGGCGATCGCTAAACTTGAAATGCAAAATTTTGGGATGAATTTGGCCGAGGAGACTTACGTGCGCTTAACGAACACAGAAGGGACGGTATTGTGCTTACAAAAGGTGACTTTTATTTGATTATAAATTGGAATTTGTATTTAATTTTGATTTGGGGGAAATGTGTCTCGTTTTATCGAATTTGACTTTTAAACAAAAAAGTTTTATACATGTGTGGTTCATATCTTTTCACTCATTTCCACTCATTAAATAATAAAAGCTTTATCTTATTTATTTTAAGTTAAATTCAATAAATACGAGGATGTGCACATTCGAGCGAAAAGTGGCACATTTCCGAGCGAGGGAGGCAAATGAAGCGCGACGCGGAGCGGCGCGCTTTATTTTTCCCGAGATCGGAATGTGCCACTTTGAGCTCGAATGTGCACACTCCACTTTAAGCACCATTTACAATAATCAACTTTAAGAACGCTTGTGTTCATTAAATTCATTCTTATACTCATTACATATTGAAACGATTTTAATCGTTCTCTCTCACTTCCACACATGAGATTGTTGTATCTTCTCACTCTCTCCCACTCATTACAAAAAAAAAACATAAACGCTTTTAAATTATTCTTTCTGACTTGTTTACATGTACTATTTCATTTTTTCATTATGTCGAAGCCATTGCTCATAAACAAATTGTATTATTAAATATTTTAGGCCATCGAGAATTACACTCATGCTGCAGAATATCATTTGCAAGGAGAAAGTCTAGCAAAAGCAATGAAGTGTGCGAAGAAAGCGGAACTTTTAGCTCTACAAATGTCTCTATTTAAAAATCTCGAGACCAATTCTACGGCAGTGTGCATCTTGAATGCTTCCGATGTACAAATTTTAGGAGTCATTTCGTCCGAACTGAAGTAAGTCCTAGTTGATTTAAAATAACGTTTTGAAACGTTTGCTTTTAGGTTGTTCAGTCAAGTTCTGATTCTGGTCGAGACCTACGAATATAAGGCTGATTGGGCCTTGGTACTTTTCGAGCAATTTGTAATAGGAAATAATTCGAAGTTTTTTGTCGATTTTCTAACATCTTTTAATTTGTCCGATGTGATCGTGAACGATATGTCGAAGAAGTTTATAAGTTTGAAACACTTTTCGGAGAGTACTTATAATAATATGAAGACTGTTGTCGATAAGTGTGCTTCGGTTCTTGTGAAGTATCGGGTGGCTAGTGAGCTGGGCTTTTCGGATGTCGTTGAGAATTTATTGGCGGGGGGCGAATTGGCTTATTTAAAGGACACGGTGTGGAAGCGAGGATATAAGACATGACAAAGATATATTTTATTTGAAGGAAATTTTTTAAAGAGACCACTATATTTTAATTATTTAGGTGAAATCGTTAAACTCTAGTTTTCTAGATTTTTATATCAGAATACGCTGTGATTACATGGAAATATTGCAAAGTTAAATATTTATATTTTTTATACTGACGTAAGTGAATTTTATTAATCGGAAATCGTTGTTCATTATAGTCTATTAATTATTTTAATGGTATTTATTTGAGCTAAAGTGTAATTTACAATTTAACTAATATTGTGCATTGTGATTGTTTTGTATGTGATTTATGTGTTTTTTTTAAATGCTTTTGCCGTTTTAATGATTGTTACCTGTTAATTATACAAAAAAAAGATAATGAAATTAAATTGAAAGACTTAAAAAAATTATTTATTTTAGACGATGTTATTACGATAAAATAAGAATCAGAGTTACCATAGGCCAAGAAAACAGCCATTTTGATTTTGTAAAAACAATTGACAAACCGCGTACCTGTCGTTGCAAGTGTAACCAAACAATTTAGTGCTTTGTATTTGCGTTAATTATTAATTAAATGTGTATTTTAATTATTGTAAGTAAATATTTTTGTATTTAATGTTTCTTTTAAGTGTTTCCAGTCATTTCAATATTGTTTTATCTATTTGTTAGTTTCAAAACTAAGTTCAAGTTATGCTACACAAGTCTTCTGATTTTTTTAAATTGTATTAGCTTTAATTGTGATATATTTCTATTAATTTAAGTGTTTTTAGGGTGCAACCGTTTGATACATAGTTTTAGTGCGGATGAAATGAATTGTAAAGCTCGAAAGATGGTTCTCGACAAACTTTTCTTGTGCGGAAGGAAAAGCCCAAACATGGAGTAATTTGTGTTTTAACTATTAAATTACTAACTAGTTACACAACAGAGAGTAGAATCGAACGTTTGTGATGTACTTTAATTAAAATCTGTGATTTCGCAAGTCAACTAGAGACCAATCGACAAAATCAGTTCAACATCTTCGAAAGCAAAGTGCTGTGCATCAAATTCTGGTTGCTATTGCCGAATTGTTACGCAATGACGGTATGGGGAAGTAGTAATTAGGATTCTAATGCATTTTGAACAACCAAAATGGGATCGTAAGAAAAATACAAGGGGTGAGTGATTTTTTGTACTTTTTTCTTGTCTATCTGTTTAGGGTTTTTAAATTTGGAAATATATCTTAGTTGTTAATTATTCTTGATGGGAAGCTTATCAAGAACTGTTAAATCAAATATGAACTGGTTTGCTTTGTAGGTATAGAAATAAATCGGTTGTGGCAAATGCCATTAGCAGGTAATATTGTTGGACCAGTTTTCGTCATCTGTGCATGTATGACTCATGGTCCAAGAGAAAATCGACGGACTATACCTTAATTTAAAAATTCTGGCAATTTTGTGGTTTTAGTACGTTTTTTTGAATCAAATAAAAGTTCGAGCGATAGAACAACGAGACTAAGAAAAATCCCCAATAAAAGCATAACAAGGGGAGGATACATTTCGTTTAAGTCGACACGAAAAGTAATCGATTGAGAGGATTGCAAACAATGAGGTTTTCTGGCCTTCCAATGATTTCTTTGTCGATAACCCAATCCATGTTCGACCACTCGCTGAACACTGAAAAATAATGCACTATAAATGATTATGGACCAAAAAAAAATTAAAATATACCAAACGTTAAACATTTCCGAAAAAGGCGATCCCTTTTGTAAAGCTACGTAAAGCGTTTTGGTGGGAAAAAATATGATTTCTCTTAATTCGCATTTTGCTTTGTCGGAGAAGGTGTCCTCGATTATGTTGTAAGCTGTCGTTTCTTCGACTTGAAACGCAAAATTTGATTTTTTCACTAATTCCATGCCAAGCGTCCCATTGAAAAAATTACTTTTTTGTCCTTCGCCTAATATTTTTTTCTTATACATTTCGATAGCCAGCGGGTCCGACGTTTTCTGTTAAATAACACGAATATATTTAAATTATCTATCGATTTCTGATCTATTTTACCTTGAAGTAATCTCGGTAATAGGGTACGTCGTCCGAACCGATTTGTAGGGAGCTTTTTAACAAATCTTGCGCATTTTTAATTGTCGAAGGAGGTTTAACGAGTAGCAAAGAAACAATACTTCCCGAATAAAATTGGTAAAATAGGAAACAGAAGATTAGGATTGATATTGCCGTTATTCGAGTGCACAGCAATTGAAATGCAATCGGATAACCTGAAAAATTAAAATAAAAATAGAATTGACGTGTAAAAATACAAGGGGGTTGTTTAACAAAGATGGGTGACGATGGGGGCTAAATCTACATGGCGTTTATGGATAGCGTCAAAGAAATAACGCTGATTATGTTTTCAAAGAACGAACTCGTTGTTATTATTTTACCAATTGCTAAACAAATATTCTATTATTTCTTATGTAATAGGTTTTTCGCTTGATCAAACAGCAAAGACACGCTTGGGATTTAATTTTGTTTTTTTATATTTACACGATCATATTTTTAGTTCTGACACTTGATCGGTAACACCCTGTATAAATTAAATATGGGTCTTTATATAGAAAAATGACATATTAACCTAAATTAATTTTTTAAAAAGGTATTAACCCATTTTTTTAAACTTTTGATTGCTCATTACCTCAAACTTCCAATTTGAACTTTTTCAAAACTGCGAATCACTCGAAAATTACTACTTTAACGTAAAGTTCAATAAAGACGCATTTTTTTACTGAAAAATTTGATAAAACACGACGTGTCAGCTTTATACGATTAATTACTAATATTTAAACGAACATCTTTCTGTTTTTTTTTAGCGAATTATCTCTTCTTACCTTGTTGACAAAAAGCGCCTAAAACGAATAAAATCAATCCACTTCTCGTTTGTTCATCTGTCGCAGCGGTCACAGTAGCATGTGCTACATGATGTTGGTATTTCAACGCCAAACTTAAGGTGGCAACAATTAAGACGACAATTAGCAGAGTCGCGAACCACACCGACGACGTCATTGGGCGTAAGAAAATTTGTGCGAACGAACGGGTCGTTGGCTCTCGAAAAATTATGATCGTTCTTAAACGAAATTTGATGAATTTTTTTTTAAAGTACCAAGAATCTAGGGTTACGCACCTGTGTTTCCAAATGCCTCGTCCGTAATCCAACAACGGTATTCGTTCCTTTTTATAAAAGATCCCCGAACATGTCACGTCGATTTCTTTACTGAGGAGTGCGCCCACCAAACCGTCAAATTTGTTATTGCCCAAGTTGTAGCCCCACGAATCCGTTTCGGAAATGTTCATCCTTAATAAAATAAGACTTAAGAGATGTGGTGCCCTTTCTACGAATTGTTTTATTACGTGATTAAAAATGTTTTTTTATATTTGAATATATTTTCAAAGGGTTCAGTGAGACGTGTTAATCTAATCTTGTAATTTGTATTTATTATACAGGGTGTCCCAACATTCACGTAAGATTTGAATTTTGCAAATTAAAATGTGCTATATGTTTATTTTAGCCTAAAACACTGCTATTACAGTAAAGCCTCTCTAACACGACCGGCGTCGGTTATTGCTCAAATTGTTTTTTTGTAGAGGTGGTCGTCTTAGAGACAAAGACAAAGATAGACAATGCAAATGCTGGGCTTAATTTAATACAAATCAACTTACGTAAAATTATAGAGATCTCTGCAATGTAAATTTATGTGGCACTGGAAACGATCGAAAGAATCGATTCTACGATTTTTATCGCTTCTGATGTAATCATCTAATTTGCCTTCGTGTGGACTGCGTAGCTAAAAAGTCGTTTTAATAAATTTGGGGGAAGATTTTAAAAATCAACTGGCATTAAAAAAATAATAAGGAAAACCGGTGCGTGTACCTATGTACGCGCGTTAGAAGTTATACTTCTTTGGCGTTACTTAATTCAATATAAAATTGTGTTATGTTGCGCATTGTGCGTTTATGTATAGCTAGAGCATTGGTTTTTAAAAATAAATGTTAGTGCGACAATCTTAAAAAAATCTAGTTTTGGTGCCTCATCACTATACAGGGTTTATATATTGAAAACTACTCACGATTTTTATAAAAATTGTTATACAAAAATGCAGTTTTTGACATGTCATCAATTAGCTTGACCTTCTTACTTATTAATCCGACACATATTTTTTATTTGGTATTGGGGATGTTCACGTAGAATTTTAAATATAAAGGTCTGCACCTGTCAATTATTCATTAAAAAATTAATACCTCGAAAAGTATACATTTTAGGTATAGGTATAGGTATATTCTACATAAAGTGACATTAAAATTTAACGTAGAATCCGAAGACTTAATAATATACAGGATGTTTTATTTAAAATGGCGAAGTTGCTGTTTCTTTCGGTATAACCGGAAGTCAAAATATTTTTTATAAATTCGCCATTTTTATAAAAATCGTGCGGGTAGTTTCCATTATATACATGGTGTAAGCTCGTCGTGAAACACCCGGTATACCACGTGTAAATAAAAATCATAATTTTTTTTAAACAGAAAATCCAAATTTAAGTTTTTAATTCGAATGAGAGATGATTAATATAGACAAATCGAATTCGAGCGAGAAGTGGCATTTTACCGGGATCGAAATGTGCCACTTTCAGCTCGAATGCGCATGATTGACAATAAATTAGACGCAAAAATAATTTAATAATTTTTATCGTTTCCTCTCATTCGCACTTATGAAATTGTCGTATCTTTTTGCTTCCTTCCACTCATTGTGCTATGGTTAATACATTTTTAGAACATACAATCGATACTAATTAAACCTTTAAATTTAATATTTACAAGAGTGAAGAATACAGTAGACAAATCCAATGAATGCGGGGTATGTACGCATTCGAGCATTTTCCCGAGGTCGGAATGTACCACTTTGAGCTCGAATGTGCACACTCGGTTTTAAGCATGATTCACAATAATTTTGGTGACAAAAAATTAGTAAATAATTTTTATCATTCCTTCTCACTCGCACTTATGAGATTGTCGTATCTTTTCGCTCGCTTCCACTCATTGCTATGGTAAAAATACGTCTTTCGAACCTATAATGGATATTTTGCAAAATTTTTTAATTTGAAGGATAGTACGTATAGTAAACAAAATTCAATAAATACGAAGATGTGCGCATTCGAGCGAAAAGTGGCACATTTCCGAGCGAGGGAAGCAAATGAAGCGCGACGCGGAGCGGCGCGCTTCATTTTCCCGAGATCGAAATGTGCCACTTTGAGCTCGAATGTGCACACTCGATTTTAAGCATGATTCACAATAATTAATTTACTTTCTTAGACGACTAACTTTATACTTTCGAATTTTCGTGAGTTGTGCGCGCGCATCTACTGTTGCCTGCTAAAATTCTACTCTCAAGCGCCGAAAGAAGAATAACTTCATTAATGAACGTTTTTTTTTTTTTGGAAAAATATTTCATACTTTTCTGGGAACAAAAATGATCCATTAAAACGGGAGCTACTGTATTTATGGATAATATCGAATTACTTACAACAATCATGGAATTTAACGTAATTCCCGTCATATTTCTTCTTCTCCAGTATTTATTTGTTTTTGTATTTATTTCAAATAGTCCAGTTGTGACGTCGTAGAAACCGATTTCTTTTTTGACCAAGACGCCATTTCTTTTAAACGCCGGATTGTAGAGATCATAAACCGCATAGTTCTTATTGTCTTCATTTAAATTAATCGCATAAACTTCGGAATTTATGTTCAAATTCAACGTTGAAATTTTTTTGTCGCTTAAATTCGTAGAGAAAATAAGCCAATGATGTTTCTCGTCGAACAAATTCAAATTTTCCATCTGTAACAGGTAAATTTTTGATTTTCTCGCGCTATTAAATTTTGAAACAAGTGTGTGCGTGGAATCGACGCGCGACGGAAGTGAAACTTCTTGCTTAATAGGGTTATGTACATAAAACGCTTTAATGGCCAGTTTTTTTTGTGGTGATGTTGTTCGAGATTACATATAGCAAAATTGTAAACGATAGTGATAGCAATCAAAGAAAAAGAATTTAATACAAATTTATTCGGAAGCCGCTGCCCCTATTTTTTTATTGTTCGTTGTCAAAAATTTTGTTTTTAAAGGCTTTGATAAATTATACATTTAGTTTAATAAATTCCATCTCCACATTTACAAAGCATGCCACGTTACGTACTTATGCTCCCCCCCCCCAACGTTTTACTTTTTGACTTGTAGTTTCCTCCACCACGTACCTAACTATTCCCCTCAAGCGATCGGAATCTTCGCGACGCTCGAAAATTGTAGCCCCCTCAGCAAAGAAGTTTCACTTCTAAAGCCTACTTACCTTTCTCAATAAATTAACGGAATTTGGACAATCGTAATTGAATATTATTCCTAAATGCACGTCGGGAAATTTCGCGATTTGCCCATGAAAATTATTTTTCGACAAATCTTCATAAAATATCCTTAAATTGTTTGTGAACAACGCTTTTCTCAACAAGATCCTTTCTGGAAATTTGTGGTTTATCGTATTTTTCTATTTGAATTTTTTTTTAAATTACCTTTCGACTGTAGACAATCAAAAACGTACCCCATTTGTAGAGATTTTCTTTGAAAGAAACCGACAGTTAAAAGGGCATTGAAGTCGACGTTGTTAGTTGCAGAAATTACCGTTGCAAACGCCAAAAAATTAATGAATTTCAAAAAGATGAACATTTTTCGAAAGTTAACGCAAGAACACTACAAAACCTTTTCCTCTTCCGTTATTAAAATTTTTAAAAGACGAAATGACAAGAGAAGCTTTTTGCGTTTAAATTATTTATAAGACATTGAAGCGTAGTTTCTATTTATTTTTAATAATTTTTTAATTTTTCTAAGCGCACAAAATCGATCTATAACACGGGGCGTTCTAATAACGCATACACTGGTAAAAATATGCGTAAAATTACAATATTTTACAAAACAAATGACTACCTAGTGAAATTGAACAAATATGTGTTGCAGTGCAGTAAAATTACTATACAATAAATAAAGTAAAAATGTTTTGTAAAATTACAATAGAAATTTTTAACAGTGTAGAAACGCAAAAGATAATTAATTCACAAACGGGTAACTCTGTGTCGTAGCACGTTTGTTTTTCATGAATTTTTTTAAACAATTTTCGATCAATAAAATAATAAAACTTAAGCAAACCCCGGCCCCCAGTAGGGCGATTGCCGGATAAATATCTTTCACGGAGACTTGAAACGACATATAATCGTGCGTTTGTAGGCATTGGGGTCGCAGGGGGCTCCAATGTTTCTTTAAACGTGCCCCAATTCCGTGTTCGGCAATTCTATGATAACTGAAAAAAAAAATTAAAGTAAACAATTATCAAGGGGGAAGTGTACACCATAAAAAACTACAAATTGAATCATAACCAAAAAAAAAAAAATGGTAGCTTAAGTTTCCGAACTTATTATTTAGAAAAAATGGTTATTTTTAAACATGACGTCATGAAACGGAAGATTTAAAATTAATAAAATTTGGACAGTTGCTTAACATTGTAATTATAAGGAAAATTAACAAAAAATCGTAGTTTTAGTTAAAAGCGCCATCTATTGTTAAATTACAAAACTATTGGTTGTAATCCGTGCCAACTACCGTCCGTGTAACGTAACAAAGGGAAGCACACTTCCACCTTAAAATCAAATCCAATAATCTCACCAATAGTTCATCATTTCACGAAAGGGGGAGCGTTTTTGAAAAATGGGCATCAAGAACGTCACGGGAAACATGTAAACTTCGGCCAATTCGCAGATGGCCTTGTTCGAAAAAGTCTCGCCCATTATTCGAGAGGAAAGGGTTCGTTCGACGTTAAAAGCGAAACCTTCTTTTTCCACCATCGTCATTCCTTCTTCGGGCGAGAAATAGTTGGCTTTGGTTCTTCCGCCGCCGAATTTCCTTCGGTACAATTCGTAAACGGTCGGATCGTTCGTGGTCTAAAAACAATTATGATTTATTTTGTAAAATTTCAACAAAAAAAAAAAGAAAGTTACCTGGAAGTAGTCCCTCATGTAAGGCGTATCTTCGGAGCCGATGTCCAGAGAGCTCGCCATAAGGTCCTTCAGATTTTTTATCGTTATCGGCGATTTGGTCAGCAAGTTCGAAACGATGCTTCCCGAATAAAATTGATAAAACAGCAAACAAAATAACAAAACAGAAATCGTTATGATCCTGCCGCAAAGCAAAACGACGTGGTGGGAGGAACCTGCAATTTTCCATTAGTTTTTACGGAATTAAATTTGATAAAAAAAAACGATCACCTTGTTGACAAAAAACGCCCAAAACGAACAGGATTAAAGTGCTCCATTTTTCGTCCATCGAATGGACGAAATCTTTGACGATTTTCAATTCGGCGCTTTGCGTAAATTTTAAAAGCAGAACGACTAAAATCATGGAGGCCACGGTCAAAAACCACACGGAAGAAGCCATGGGATGCAAAAATATCTGGCCGAAGGATCTTTCGGTGGGATGTCGAAAAATAAATGTGCTCCTATGGGAAAAGTAAAATATATATGTGTATAGTAGCGTCTCGATTGTAAGGTGCCCCCCACCGCCCATTTTGAACTTTGACACTTAATTGCAAACACCCTGTATAGAATTTTGAATTGAAATTATTGATTAAAATACACTAATACTTTTTAACTTTTCCTAATTTTTTTTAAATTATTTAAAAAAACTATTATCTCGAATTCAATAAAAACATACTAATAATTTAGCGCCATCTATACGTAATAAGCAAGAAGTTTTACTTCTGTCGCGCGTGGACTTTACGCACCCACTGTTTTTTTTTAAATATGGCGACTCTAACGATTGAATTAGTTTTTTCTTTTTAAATTGATTTTAATTGTTATTATGTGTTCTATTTTAATAATTGAATTACAGTGGAAATATGACGGGAATTGCTTTAAATTCCATGATTGTTGTAAGTAATTTAATATCGCCCATATATACAGTAGCTCCCGTTTTAATGGATCATTTCTGTTTCTAGTAAAGTATGGAAAATTTGACAGTATGAAGTTAGTCGTCTAAGAAAGTAAATTAATTATTGCGAATAGTGCTTTAAAACCGAGTGTGCACGTTCGAGCTCAAAGTGGCGCATTCCGATCTCGGGAAAATGAAGCGCGCCGCTTCGCGTCGCACTCCATTTGCTTCCTGCTCTCGGAAATGTGCCACTTTTCTCTCGAATGTGCACATCCTCGTATTAATTAAATTTTGTATACTGTTTTTCATCAAATCAAAAAATTTTGAAAAATATCTAGTTCGAAAAACGTATTTTTACCATAGCAATGAGTGGGAGCGAGCGAAAAAATACGATAATCTCATAAGTGCAAGTTAGAGGGAATGATAAAAATTATTTACTAAGTTTTTGTCACCAAAATTATTGTGAATCATGCTTAAAACCGAGTGTGCACATTCGAGCTCAAAGTGGCACATTCCGATCTCGGGAAAATGAAGCGCGCCGCTCCGCGTCGCGCTTCATTTGCCTCCCTCGCTCGGAAATGTGCCACTTTTCGCTCGAATGCGCACATCCTCGTGTTTATTGCATTTGTTTATATTAATATATTTAATATATTAATATATAAATTCAGAAAATTCATAATTAGTTAAAAATTTTGATTTTAAGAGAAAAAAATTTTGTTTCGGCTTAGAATTTTTAGAAAAACAAAAATTACCGAATATGATGATTTTCAACTTGATTTAGTCTACTAAAAAATAGGAGCATATGTTATTAATTTTTTTTTGATATTACAATAATATTTATGATTTTTTTCCTTTTAAATATCCATTTGATTAACTTTTAAATTTGAGAAAAAATTAAATTTTTAGATAATCCGCGGAAAAATTGCATTTTGCGATTGTGTATTTCATTATTAAAAGTTATAATTCGTCTATCATAGCGTATCTCAGAATTTTTGTAAGGCCAACATGTTTGTTTTTATTAAACTCTGGAAAAACAAATTGAAAAATAAAGGCACTCACAAAAATTAATTAAAATCGTGTCTGGCCACGATTCCTGTTTTGTTTTGTTTTTATTCAAACTGTCAAAAATTAATAACCTCAATTTTTTGATTTTTAATTTAAACCCCCAGATTTTTTTTAAGTTGGTAGCACACAAATTAATCTTTTTTTGGCGCCATACCGTTTTAATTTAAAATAAAACTGCACTTTTATAAGGTAAAAGACCCTGTTATTGAAACTGACCCGGTTTCTGACACTTACAACTTTATTTTGAATTAATAAAAAGAAAGTTACCTCGAATTGATAAATTAATTTTTTCAAATTTAAAATAAATTTATCGTGTACCTATTTGATGACGATATCAGTTACAAAAAAAAAACTCACTTAATATAAAATAATATTTAAGCCCAGAGTGACTGTGAAAGCCATTTTTTGGTTTTAGTCTAAGCAATTGACAGAAGAGCGTTCGACTATTGAATTAGTGATTTAATCATCATCTAAGTATAAAAATATTATAAAAAATATATGGTTCGATTAATAATTAACTACTCTTTATTTTTAAATATTAAAACATCATAGTAAATTATATTTTATTATTAAAATAAAAGTGTCAATAACTGGCCTCAATTTTATAGGTATGTTACAGTTATTGACACTGAAATTTTAACCTATGTTGTGTGTACGTTACCGTTTTTATAATATTTAATTTTATTATTTTAATTATTTTTGTGTTGAAAAAATTAACATTTTTTTTATAATAAATGATATATTATAACAAATTATGTTTGATTATAATAAATTTAAATTTGATAGTGTATGACCTAATAAATGACGAATAATTTTGACATATGGAGTGTCAGAAACTAGGCAGATGCCAGTGTCAGAAACTACAGCAATAAAAATTTTAAGTGTCAGAAACTGGGATTCAAACATTATTTTTTAAAACATTAATTTAAATTATTAATCTGCTTCAAATAATTATTTTACGCGTATGACCTTTTCTAGAAATCGTGAACTTATATATGAAAAAAAAAATTAATTATTTAAATTAAATTTTTTATAAGTTATCCTGTTATAACCTCAGCTGTCAATCCTAAAGTGTCAATAACTGGGTCTTTTACTTTAGATAAAATTAATGACACAAAGACAAAGAAGAAGACGAAAGATCTATGTTTAAGTGTTTTTAAATTAATTTATTAAAAAAAAAATTTAATTGCAATAAATTTAATTTTCTGCACTTAAAAGAGTGCAGATTCATATAGACGAATGCAATTAATGCAAGGATGTGCGCATTCGAGCGAAAAGTGGCACATTTCCGAGCGAGGGAGGCAAATGGAGCGCGACGCGGAGCGGCGCGCTTCATTTTCCCGAGATCGGAATGTGCCACTTTGAGCTCGAATGTGCACACTCGATTTTAAGCATGATTCACAATAATTTCGGCGACACAAAATTAGTAAATAATTTGTATCATTCCCTCCCACTCGCACTTATGAGATTGTCGTATCTTTTCGCTCTCTCTTATCCATTGCTATGGTAAAAATACGTTTTTTGAACTTATAATGGATATTTTAAGTTACAAGGCCGTATTTTTAATACGAACTAAATTTCTCGTTTCCTTATGAAATTTATTCAACTAAAATTGATTATTCTATTTAAAAATGTAAAATGTATCCAATAAATCTAAATATAAATCCAATAATTTTAATAAAACGAAGATGTGCGCATTCGAGCGAAAAGTGGCACATTTCCGAGCGAGGGAGGCAAATGAAGCGCGACGCGGAGCGGCGCGCTTCATTTTCCCGAGATCGGAATGTGCCACTTTGAGCTCGAATGTGCACACTCGATTTTAAGCATGATTCACAATAATTTCGGCAACACAAAATTAATAAATAATTTTTATCATTCCCTCTCACTCGCACTTATGAGATTGTCGTATCTTTTCGCTCTCTCCCACCCATTGCTATGGTAAAAATACGTTTTTTGAACTTATAATGGATATTTTAAGTTACAGGGCCGTATTTTTAATACGAACTAAATTTCTCGTTTCTCTTATGAAATTTATTCAACTAAAATTGATTATTCCATTTAAAAATGTAAAATGTATCCAATAAATTTAAATATAAATCCAATAATTTTAATAAAACGAAGATGTGCGCATTCGAGCGAAAAGTGGCACATTTCCGAGCGAGGGAAGCAAATGAAGCGCGACGCGGAGCGGCGCGCTTCATTTTCCCGAGATCGGAATGTGCCACTTTGAGCTCGAATGTGCACACTCGGTTTTAAGCACGATTACAAAGCGTCCCGTTTTAACAGGAAAAAAATTGGACAAATTGTTAGGTATATGTTTACAAAAAACGCAACAAATATTAATCACTAAATAAAACAGTCGCACATTATCTTAAAATAAACAAAGCAAAAAAAACACTGTTTAGTGCGAAATACAAAATAAAATAATAAAATATTTAGTAAGAAACACCGAGGTTTAATTTTCGCAACGATAATTGCCAATCCGTATAACTGAGGTCCGGATAATTGAGGTTTTACTGTACTTACTTAAAAAGCCACAGCCCTCTTGCAAAATCTATAAATTCGATGCGCTCCGCTTTGATATAAACGGTGGAACTTCCGAAGTCGATTTCTTTCCGTTGTACGGCCCCAACCATCCCGCTGAATTGTTTTTTGTCGTCCATGTACCCCCAACTATCTGTGACGTTAATGTTCATGCTACAATTTAAGACTTACAAAATCAAATTACAGGTTTCTGTAAATAATTTTCGACCTAAAGTTGTAGAAATCCTTGCAAATTCGATTTATTATGTAAGGAAAACGAGTTAAAGTGTCTCTGTGACGATTCTCGTCCGAATCTAAATAGTCCTGTAAGGTTCCTTCGTAAGGCAAACGTATCTTGAATATAAAAAAAAGATTAAATGGTTACATTTTTAAGATATTTCTGTCTTACCACGACCATCGTCTTAAAAGTAACGTCCGTTAAGTTTTTTCTGGCCCAATATTTATTCTCGGATTGTTTTTTGAAATTATCATCCGACGGCTTGTAAAGCCCAACTTGAGTACGGTTAAGCTTTCCTCCTCTTTGAAAAGCCGGATTGTAAACGTCAACGATGGTCATTGGACCATTCTTGACTTTTCTAGTGTCATCTTGATTGGCAACAAGAACCCTTATGTTCGAATCGATATTCGTAGATATTTTCGTAAAAAATTGGACGACGCTGTCGTTGGACGAAATTACAAGCCAGTACATTCGGTCGTTGAATAAATTCAAATCGGCCGCCTAAAACGAGACCAGTTCGATGTACGAGGGATATCCGAAAAATACAGGGTGTTTTATTTAAAGTGCCACGAGCTTATGTAAGCTCGTAACGCTACTGAAACACATCGTAATCCAAAATAAATTTTTTTTTTTTAATAATTTATTAATCAAATGGTGACTTGTTATACATTTTTGGAAAGTTATCGACGAGCTCTATCCAATTCTCTAAAAAAATTAAAACCCTTCTGTTTAAGATAAGAAAGTTGACAACATTTCCGGGCAAACCCGAAGTAGTACAAAATTGATATTTATGCCAGTACACAGATTGTATAAAATAAAAAAAACTTTTATAATTATATATTTTTTTTAATTTTGATTAGTTTAGGAGTTATAAGTTTGTGGCACTTTAATTGAAACACCCGGTATAATTAATACAGAATAAAAGTTGTCACCAAATACTAACGTTGAGCATTTAGAACTAGTATGTATACGCAAAACTCGAATTTACTGTAAATTATTTTTTGAAGTAAAACTTCTTTGGGCGCGATCTAAGAGTAACTCGGACGTAAGTGACGTTCGATAAAATGCGTACGCTGTGTACGCAGTTTTCTCTATTTATGGACAACCGTCAACGTCTTACCTTAGCCCCGCGTAATGGTTAGACGCACTCATTTTTAAGTAAAATTTTTTGTTTTGTCGGAAATTTTTGAGGTTTAATGGGGGGCGGGAGAGCAATAAAAAATGTTTCGGGTTGTGGACGTTAGAGGTTCATGGGAACGTTCTGTGAAAATTTATTTCTGTTGGTAGTATCGGTTTAATATTTAATGGTGGCAAAACTGATTGTCAATTAATAAATTTTATACTAACCCCACTTTTTTGAATGCGTTTTGTTCGTTTTTTATAATTATTAGATTCAAAGCAATTTGTATTTTTTTTATTAATAAAACATTCGTACCTTTTCTAATAAACCTTCCACTTCTTCGCAATCGCCGTCGACGACGAGCCCAATTCTGTACGAAAACAAGTACGAATTTGTCATCGTTGCCGTTTTGGCGCCTTTTATGTAACTTTCCGAAATTCTGAGATTTTCGTTCATGAGAGATTTGGTCAAATTGATTCGGTCTGAAAGAAATTTTCTAATTAGGGATCTGTTTAAAAAAAATGTTGTTAAAGTACCTATGAGAGGGGAACAATTAAAAATACATCCATAATGGATATCGTAGGTATTGAAATAATCTCTTATTGAAATTGCATCGAGAGGTGCCCCCCTTTCGATAAATAAATGTAACAGAAAGAGTTTGTAAATTATCATGACGAATTTTCGGCTTAGAATTGAAGAAAATATTGTAATTTTTATTTATTTATACTCGAAATTAAATTATATAATATTTACTATAGATTCGTAAGTTGTTTGCTTAAGAATTATTTGTTATTTGAGCACTTAAAAAAATGGTTCTGGAAATAAGACATCTTTGATCAAAAAACCACAAATTGCTCTGTTTTATATAAACAAAAACGGTTTATTTTTTTCTCTTTTAAACCAACATTAAGGTACTAAGAAAGCTTACTTGTTTTTTATATAAATTAATTTTTTAATTCACAAAACTATCTATTTAAAAAAAAATAAAAAATAAGAAACTAAGTGCTACGATTGAAATAATTAATATAAATTAATTAAATACAGAGGGCGTCTTACACTTTATTCCTAATATATTTTTTTGGTGTATTTCAATAATTATAAGTTGGTAAGCGTTTTAATTTTTCTACATTGGTATTGAACTACTTTATTCACTATTTAAAGTAACTATTCAAATACAGTAGACCCGCGGTAATTTGGCCTCGTTTGTAAGCAGACAAAATTGATATTCCGATACCACTTTGCAAAACCATTGTCGGATTACCGCAGGTCGACTGTAGTAGACTTAAAGTTTTTCTTTTTAATTAATTAACGAAAGGTTCAACAGGTGTCGTTCTAGTAAATTTCTCTTTTAACTTCTCTTTGATTCGAAATCTTTGCGAACCAATTTTCCAAAAATGCTCCAACAACAATAGTCCCAAGCTAATAAAAATGCCAGCGGCCAACAAAATTAAGGCCCAATAGGACTCGTGTAAGCCGACTTCGATTTCCATGTACATTGTAGGGTCGACGCATTGCGGCTTGTGGGCGCTCCAGTGGATTCGCAAGCGATTCAAAATTCCCGTCTCCATTTGGTGGACCATGCTTATAAAGAAAACAAAATTACTTGGTGCGTTTTATGAGAAAGTCATACAAGTAATGCAGATATCGAATTACAGTAAAACCTCTTTTACGGACGGTATGAAGTTAGTCATCTAAGAAAATTAAATGTATATTCTTTATACTGACTAAGTTAACTCATAAGAGGCCTGGATTGTGGGCGTGGTAGGGGTATATTCAATGCACATGCGCGTATCGTCTAGCTATACATAAACGCAAGGTACGCCGTTTAGTTAAGCTGAAGAAGTATAACTTCCAACGCGCGCACATAAGTACAGCATGGCCCGCTCTAGGGGAACTTTTGCCCGACATTTATCAGGGGCGTTATTTTGGCTATAAGTGTGAGAAAAATATTGAAGTGTTAAATACTGTAACGGGCACGGTGATCGAGTGTAGAGCCGTGATAGACGTACATTAATCAAGCGCGAGATACTCATGCGACCATGAGATATTGAGTAAGCGGATATATCTCAATATCTCTTAAGCCACAACTAACTAGAGGTTTCTATCTGAGTTACCTTGAATTCGCCATATCTCTGTAGAGGAGATTTATCTCGAATACTCTAGAAGCCATTTCGATAGATACCACGACACATATATAAACTCCGCGGTACTCCTACACGGCAGTCTAAGTCAACAGTTGTACGTGAATGTCAATGTTCTTAACTCCGCTCGGTGAATTTACAAGGTGAGCGCTATCGCTATCGGTATAAATGTAAACAACATACGAGTGTTAATCGTTTGAATAAATATACGAGTGTAAATAAATTAGTTAGTGTATTAGAACCGTAAGTTAGTTAGTTAGTAAATAAATAATTATTAAGTGCTAGTGTTTAAGTTATTGGTAAAGAAGAATTTGTTCATTATTTGTGTTAATAAATTGTAATTGTAAAACAAGTGGCCAACTCTGTGTTATTATTCACAACCACGAGTACGAATCGCTTTTGCTCTCGTTGGAAATTGGATTTGGATTGGGAAATCCGTTACAATACCTACTCAATTAATAGAAAATTTTACATAACGATTTTTTCGTTTGTTCAAAATTTACAGTACCTGTCGTATTTATATTGTTTATGTCTAAAACAGTGTGTTTCAACGTTGGTTCCACATGGGGACAATTTTGTTGTTTAAGAGAAAACCGTGTAAATCGAATTCATAATTTTTTGTATGTATGTCAAATTGTGTAAATCGAAAACATAGCACTTTTAGAAATTAATAATCTTTTTTGCGTAAAATAGTAATAATTTTTTTTAGTGTCCTTTTATCAATAAAAAAATCTATGTATCTATGATATAAAAGTCTGATGAGCTAGATTTACTAAATGACATTTAAGTGAAGTTATTTATGTTAAAAATGTAATATTTTAAAAATGAGTATATCTATGTTTATTTGGCTATGTTTGTTTGTTTACTATATATTATCTCAAATATCTTATAAATTTTAATCAAACTAAGAAATCATAGATTTAAATGTGAACAACATACAGTCGGACCTCGATAAGTCGAAGTTGAAGGGAAACTAAAAATAATTCGAGTTATCGATATAAAAATATTAACGTTGAAATAGGCAAGTTCGAGTTCGAGGTATTAAAAATTCGGCTTATCGAGGTTCGACTGTAAATGATAATTAAAGCAATAAATAAAGTCACAATCATTTATGTGGTGGTTTTTTAGAATTTTCAAACGCGCCCTAGGCCTGTTCAAAGGTGCCTTTCTCCCCAAAGGGGACATCTATATATAGTATTTTTTAAATTGAGAACATAATTTCGATTATTCATTTTTTTCAGTTAACAAAGCTGCATCATGAAAAATAAATGTTCAAATTAATGATTATGACAGAAAAAAATTTTTATTAGGAGTATTTTATTACGTTAGAGGTAATTAAATAATAAATAAAAAAAAAGCGTTCAAAGATGCTCTCCACTCCCCTAAGCATTTTTCGGTCGAATGTGCGCATATATCGGTTTTTTGGGTACATTGCTTTTTTTTTTTTTTAAATCTAAAATATAAACGTTAGAACATTTTCTAAATAAAAAATTAGAATTTAGGTTTTTCATTTGAGAGAGGATTGATTAATTTAGACAAATCCAATTAATGCGAGATATGTGCGCATTCGAGCGAAAAGTGGCACATTTCCGAGCGAGGGAGGCAAATGAAGCGCGACGCGGAGCGGCGCGCTTCATTTTCCCGAGATCGGAATGTGCCACTTTGAGCTCGAATGTGCACACTCGATTTTAAGCATGATTCACAATAAAATAGGCAATATATTAGATGACATCGTTCCCTCTCACTCGTACTTATAAATTTGTCGTATCTTTTCGCTCGCTCCCACTCATTGCTATGGTAAAAATACGTTTTTCGAACTTATAATAGATATTTTAAATCAATTAATTTTAAATTACAGGGCCGTATTTTTAATACGAACTAAATTTCTCGTTTCTCTTATGAAATTTATTGAACTAAAATTGATTTTTCTATTTAAAAGTGTAAAATGTATCCAAGAAATCGAAATATAAATCCAATAATTTTAATAAAACGAAGATGTGCGCATTCGAGCGAAAAGTGGCACATTTCCGAGCGAGGGAAGCAAATGAAGCGCGACGCGGAGCGGCGCGCTTCATTTTCCCGAGATCGGAATGTGCCACTTTGAGCTCGAATGTGCACACTCGATTTTAAGCACGATTCACAATAATTTTTGTCACGAAAAATTAGTAAATAATTTTTATCGTTCCCTCTCACTCGTACTTATGACTTAGTCGTATCTTTTCGCTCGCTCCCACTCATTGCTATGGTAAAAATACGTTTTTCGAACTTATAATAGATATTTTAAATCAATTAATTTTAAATTACAGGGCCGTATTTTTAATACGAACTAAATTTCTCGTTTCTTTTATGAAATTTATTGAACTAAAATTGATTTTTCCATTTAAAAGTGTAAAATGTATCCAATAAATCGAAATATAAATCCAATAATTTTAATAAAACGAAGATGTGCGCATTCGAGCGAAAAGTGGCACATTTCCGAGCGAGGGAGGCAAATGAAGCGCGACGCGGAGCGGCGCGCTTCATTTTCCCGAGATCGGAATGTGCCACTTTTAGCTCGAATGCGCACACTCGGTTTTAAGCACGATTCACAATAATTAATTTACTTTTTTATGCGGATAACTTCATCTGTCAAATTTTTATTAACTGTGCGCGCGCAACTACCGTTGCCTACTAAAATTTTACATTCGCCGATGACCTCCATAAAAGATTTTACTGTAATTTTTTCAATTTGGAATAAATTGGCGCCTACCAATAATTAAACATTTCTTCCAAAGGCGAATATTTCGTTAAGGTCATGTACAAAATTTGCGTTTGATACATTTTCACTTCTTGCAGTTCGCAGATGGATTTTTCGTCAAATGTTTTTTCGATAATCGGGTAGGCCGTGCTGGTCTGCGTGTGAAAGGCAAAATCTCCGTGTTGCACTTTGGCCATTCCGACTTCGGGCGAAAAGAAATTACTCATATTGTGGGCCTTTTTGATTTTCGTGTTGTAAAGCTCGATCGCCACCGGATCTGTCGTCGTCTACAAAAAAATATATATATTTAAACTTCTAATAAGTAAATACATTTTTAGTCATAAAAAACTTACATAAAGATAATCTCGATCGTAAAGAGAATCCTCGCAAGCGGCTTGCATGGAACTCCTCAGCAAATCCAACAAAGTAACAATCGTCCGAGGCGGTTCCAAAAGCAAATAGGACACCAAACTGGCCGAATAAAATTGATAAATCAGAAAGGAAAAAATTAACACTGTTAATATGACAATTCTTCCACTTGCCACCAACGGAATATAGGCAAAACCTAAAAAATACATTTACTTTGATTTTCTTATGAGGGCTTTGAAAACGAGGGTTGCCAACTTTAGTTTCAATGAAGGACATATTTAACAATTGAAATGGTAAAGGCGCCTAGTGGTTGGATTTATTTTTTCCCAACGATGCGTGGTGAACTGACCACAAACACTACTATTCGACTTTGACACGTATTCGGTAACACCCTGTATAAACTGATATTTAATTCTTCTATAACTCCCCCAACTTTAGAAGCGTTTTTAAAAGGGCATTTCTGACGCGAGTGAAATTGAAAATGTACAAGTAGAAGTTTTCGGCGCGATTATTTAAAATTCGTAAATTATTATTTTTTTTAACATCTTTTAAAACTATAATAATATAAATACGCGGTTAATGTCTTATTTCGTATTATCACAAATTATGAGTTGATTATTATAATATATACAAGAAATTATAAAATCAGAAATAAAAGTGCATTCTAACCTAAAAGGTATTTACCAAATATGTCAACATGAGCAATGCTTTGTAACATTTTAAAATAATGTAACTGAAAAATAACTTGACGTTTATTGTTTCCTTCAAATATTTATGAAATTAGTTCGCATAATTTTTGAATCGGTCGTGAGGTTGGCGGAACTATACCGGGTGTTTTATTTAAAGTGTCACGAGCTTATAATTTCTAAAATAATAAAAAAATCCAACAAAGTACGCGTTTAAAAGTTTTTTTAATTTATTATGTACTTTTTTTAAAATTTTGATTATTTTAGGATTTATAAGCTCGTGGCATTTTACTAAAACACTAATAATTCAAAATAAAAATATTGTTTTTTAACTTATTTATTGATCAAATGCTAACTTGTTATACATTTTTGGAAAACCCTTGACGTGTTTTATCAAATTACCTAAAAAAATTAATACCTTTTATTTAAGGTAAGAAAGATGACACAATTTCTAGTTAAACTGGAAGTAGAACGATTGTTTTATTTATGATAGTGCATATATCGAATAAATTAAAGAAACTTTTTTACTTGTACTTTTTTTGAAATTTTTATTAATTTAGGAATTATATGCTTGTGGCACTTTAAATGAAACACCCGGTATACATAACATGTTTCTGTTTTTAGAAGCCTTGTGAACGGTTTGTGCCACAGTGCAATTCTAATTATGACTGCGCTCTAAAATAAAATAATAATCCGATCATTTTTGGATTTAAAATTTTGAAATAAATTAGACCTATATTTGAATAAGCATCGTTGGCGCCAAATAAACGAGACCACTACGCAGCGTTGCCACACTTACTAGCATGGTATTACGGCCGCCATATTTCTACTCGTCGAAAAATAAAACTGTAAATAAACAGCGGTTGGCAACCCTACCTGGAAATAACACGTAAGGGTTCTTAAAAAAAAATATTAATACCTTGCTGGCAAATCTCTCCGATGCTGTACAAAATCAAAAAACTCCAAGTACTGTCGCCCGAGCCCGAATCTTCTTCGAGTTCTTGAAAAACTTCGTTTTCCTTCGTAATGATAAATCGTAAAATGACGATGATCACTATCAAAGTGGCCATTGTGACCAACCACACGTGCGTTTCCAGCGGCTTTAAAAATAATTCGTACGAAGTCGCCGTGCGTTTCGGGTGTCGAAAAATGAACGCCGATCTGGTACAGATTTTTATGTAAAATTACTTATTTTTTATAACTGTTACCATTAGCGTATACTTCATGATCCAATTTCCGTATCCGTAGTCCATGACCTTGAGCCTGTAAAGTTTGAACATGAGGGGAACCAGTCCGAAATCTAAATTTCTGTTTTTTAGTTCTTTCACTAGGCCGTCCACCTCGCCGTTCGGTTGTTCGTAGCCCCACGAATCCAATATTATCTTGTCCATCCTGTCAAAAAGATTTTTGTTTAAATTGTAGTTAAAATTAATATCTATATACAGAGTGTTTTTGAATCAACGGACACATTTCAAAAGCAATTTTTTATGCCATTTTAACAGTTTTGATTTTGCTTAAATAAAATCGATTTCTAACTTACCTAAAATTATAAAAATCAGCACAGTTACGAACGGTGAAGCTCTGAAATCGGCTAAAAGTGTTATCGAACCTGTCTTCGTCATTGTCCAAGTATTCGTCCAAAGAAACGCTTATGTTTTCGGTAATCTAAAAATTAGCAAAAGTTTTTAATCCTCTAAGCCCATAGCAGACACGCATAGCGAACTTTTAGGCACACCTGAAGCCGCACGCAGGCGCGCGACCGCTTGTTAAATATATTTATTAAAAAATAGCAGGCACCAGTAATTTTTTCATTTATGACAATAGAAGTCAGATTTTGAAAAAATCTTAAATATAGTTTATATTGTCACAAAAAATTTTAAGTTCAGTATGATCATGTGCTTCGGAATCGTTCTCTATACCGGGTGTTTTATTTAAAGTGCTCCTAAACTCCTAAACTAATAAAAATTTCAAAAAAAGTACAGATATAAAAGTGTCTTTCATTTATGCGATTTATGCAATGGCATAAATATAAATTTTGTTCTATTTCTTGTTTAACCGGAAACGGTGTCAACTTCTTTATATTAAATAGAAGAGTATTTATTATTTTTTATAATTGAATAGGGCTCGTCGGAGTTTTTTAAAAATGTATAAAAAGTTAATATTTGATCAAAAAAAAATTTAAAAAAAAATTAATTTTTTTCAAAATGTAGTGTTACAGTTAAGTGTCACAAGCTTATAACTCCCAAACTAATAGAAATTAAAAAAAAATTCAAGTATAAAAGTGTCTTTAATTTATTCGATCTATGCAACGGCATAAATATAAATTTTGTATTACTTTCGGTTTAACCGAGAAAGGTATCAACTTTTTTATCTTAAATAAAATGGTATTTATTTTTTTTATAATTGGATAGAGCTCGTCGAATGCTTTCCAAAAATGTATAATAAGTTACCATTTGATTAATAAATAATTCAAAAAATAAATAAATACCCTTCTATTTAAGATTAGGAAGTTGACACCGTTGCCGGATAAACCGGAAGTAATACAAAATTTATATTTATGCCAGCACAGAGTTTGTATAAATTAAAGAAATTTTTATACTTGTACTTTTTTGGAAATTTTTATTATTTCACGAATTATTACCTTGTCACTTTACTGTAACGCTTCAATTCCAAATAATTTTTTTTTTTATCAAATGGTAACTTGTTATACATTTTTGAAAAGTTCTCGACGAACTCTATCCAATTATAAATAAAATAAATACCCTTCTATTTAAGATAAGGAAGTTGGCACCGTTTCCGGTTAAATCAAAAATAAAACAAAATTTATATTTACGCCATTGTATAGATCAAATAAATTAAAGACACTTTTATACTTATACTTTTTTTGAAATTTTTATTACTTTAGGGTTATAAGCTCGTGGCACTTTAAATGAAACACCCGGTATATTTTTTTTAATTTAAAAAAAAATTGCCTTTAATGCGTCAAGTTTTGTTTTGTTAATAATGAACAAAAATTGAATTTTTAAATATTTTTTATTGCAACATAAGTCCCCAGTTATTTCGAAAGCAATGCATTTTCATTTTAACGAAAATTTGTGCGACTGCGCTGAGTGCTCCTCGAGGACGTGCAAGTCCGCTATGGGTGCGCTGTGGGTTTACTGTGGGCTTGCAGAATTTTCAGGGCCGTAGCTAGGGGCTTGCCAGTGGCGCAACCTTCGGGTGGGGGGCGCACTTTGCAGACCCGCAACTTGCGGCTCACCGGTGCACAGGTCCCCAAAATTAAAACATGCCGAAAAAAAGTCTTGCCTGCCCAAAATTCAAATTTTTGTCGGGCGCGCTCGAGACCCTAGCTACCACGCTGAGCATTTTCACTCGGGTTCATAAAACATTCAATTGTTTTTAAGGCAGCGCATTTTTTCCCGTACCACCATAGCAGTTTTAAACGTGGTGCCACTCATGTTGCTCCTATAAAAATATTTGCTTCCCACATATTTAATTCGGAAACCATCTTCGGGACTGTAGTACCCCGATTCTTGGACTACCAAAGACCCTCCGCGCGGTTGCGCCGGGTTGTAGACGCCTAAAGTCGTCCAATTCGTAGGGTTTTCGATTTTGTTAGGAACAATCATTTGTATGTCTGCATTTATGTACAGCGAAACGTTCTCGAATTTTTGGGCCACGTCAACGGCCGATGCGAAAACGAGCCAGCGGTAGCTTTCGTAAAAGAACATCGAATTAGCGCACTGAAAAGGGCTTCGTTAAAATCATATTACGTGTCGGGGGTCATTTTTTATAATTTTTACATCCTGCAGGAATGGTTCGATGCCGGGACAGTCGGCGTCCAAAATTACTACGTAGTTATCGCGCTCTTTTGTTAAAGCGTCTCGCATCGAAAATGTCCGATTGGATACGTCGAAAGACGATAATCGGAGACCTCCCGAATGCAATCGTTTCAACAGTTCGATTCGTTCTAAAATTATTTGTTTTTTTGTGGTTTTGTTTAATTTTTGTTTTTTTTTTTGATAAGGTAAGAGGCCCAATACCCGATCAGTGTTTTGTCGTGTTGAACGAAATAGAGCTATAAAAATGTTTTTATTTGTTAGAATTTTTTTTTTTAGTTTATACTTCTTTTGGCGCGTTGAGAGTCAAATTTTAGCAGGCAACGGAAGTTGCGCGCGCACACAAATTAAAGAAGCTTTTATACTTGTACTTTTTTGGAAATTGTTATTATTTTAAGAATTATGAGCGCGTGGCACTACTGAAAGACTACAGTCCAAAATAAAAATAAAAAATTTAATTATTTATTGATCAAATAGTAACTTGTTATACATTTCTGGAAAGCCTTTGACAAGTTCTATCCCATTATAAAAAAAATTAATACCCTTTTATTTAAGATAAGGAATTTGACACCGTTGCCCGTTAAACCGGAAGTAGTACAAAATTTATAATTATGCCAGGACAAAGATTGGATAAATTAAAAAAACTTTTATCTCTGTACTTTTTCTGAAATTTTTATTATTTTCGGAATTATAAGCTGGTGGCACTTTAAATGAAACACCCGGTATAAGAAATTTAACTTCCGGAATAGTTTATTAATGTTATACAGTGGAAGCTCGGTTATCCGGACTAATTAATGTTGCAGCTCATCCGGATAATTGAAAAAAAAACAAATTTATCTTTTTAGGTATTTATTTACAAAAAAAAACGAAACGAATAAGTATTAATTATAAAATCAACAGTAAAAAATACCAAAAAGAATCATAAAATGTTTAGGTAAAATTAAAAATAAATTGATTATTGTTAATCGTGGCGAAAAGCGGAGTGTGCACATTCGAGCTCAAAGTGGCACATTCCGATCTCGGGAAAATGAAGCGCGACGCTCCGCGTCGCGCTTCATTTGCCTCCCTCGCTCGGAAATGTGCCACTTTTCGCTCGAACGCGCACATCTTCGTTTTATTAAAATTATTGGATTTATATTTCGATTTATTGGATACATTTTACACTTTGAAATAGAAAAATCAATTTTAGTTCAATAAATTTCATAAGAGAAACGGGAAATTTAGTTCGTATTAAAAATACGGCTCTGTAATTTAAAATTAATTGATTTAAAATATCTATTATAAGTTCGAAAAACGTATTTTACCATAGCAATGAGTGGGAGCGAGGGAAAAGATACGACTAAGTCATAAGTACGAGTGAGAGGGAACGATAAAAATTATTTACTAATTTTTCCTGACCAAAATTATTGTGAATCGTGCTTAAAATCGAGTGTGCACATTCGAGCTCAAAGTGGCACATTCCGATCTCGGGAAAATTTGCTTCCCTCGCTCGGAAATGTGCCACTTTTCGCTCGAATGCGCACATCTTCGTATTAATTGGATTCGACTATATTAATAACAAATCCTTCAAATCCAGATTTTCTATTCGGAAAAAGTTTTTGCTTGAAAGCGCTCATACTCCTTAATAATTTAATTTGCTTTTCTTATTCTTCTCTCTTACAAATAATATTAATTAAATCAAACTGAACTAAATGTACCACTTCTGGCTTTTCTTTTAATTAAAAATTACAATAGGGTATTTTTACCAAAAACCACATTTCTAATTTAGTACTTTTAAGCTAGACTAGATGGGAGACTTTATCGTACATGAACAAAATACTTTAACTATTTCCGAATTTTGACTCTTATTACCCCACCTTTTTTTTAACATACCCCACCCACGTCGTTCTAAAATTTTGATGCACCCCCTATGTAACATAAATATTTTTTTTATATTTAAAAATTGAATTAATACATAAATGAAGTCTAATCACAACACACAGTAAAAAAATTTGCGGAGTGAATTGCGGAGTGGATGATTTTTAATTAGTTTAATCCCGCTCGGAGTGAAATTCACTCCAAACGTTATTTTATATGAACAATTCAAAAAATTCACTCTGAATAAATTTTAGATATAAGGACCGTGTATAATACATTTGATTATTACAAAAATTGTTGTTATTATTAATATTATTATCATTATTAATAATAATATCATTATTATTTAGATTTATAATAATATAAATAAAAAAACAGAAAATGGCGTTCGGAAGTACTAATGGTGCTTTCATTTTTTAAAATTATTTTTGTAAAAATATCATTGGACGCCATCTATCAGGTAATTTTTTGATTAAATTGTTATATTATTATAATGTTCTGAATATATAATTTATTGACTTATTTACATATTGTAACGGGCACGGTGATCGAGTGTAGAGCCGTGATAGATGTACATTAATCAAGCGCGAGATACTCATGCGACCATGAGATATTGAGTAAGCGGATATATCTCAATATCTCTTAAGCCACGACTAACTAGAGGTTTCTATCTGAGTTACCTTGAATTCGCCATATCTCTGTAGAGGAGATTTATCTCGAATACTCTAGAAGCCAGTTCGATAGATACGACGGCACATATATAAACTCCGCGGTACTCCTATACGGCAGTCTAAGTCAACAGTTGTACGTGATGTCAATGTTCTTAACTCCGCCCGGTGAATTTACAAGGTGAGCGCTATCGCTATTGGTATAGATGTAAACAACATACGAGTGTCAATCGTTTAAATAAATATACGAGTGTAAATAAATTAGTTAGTGTATTAGAACCGTAAGTTAGTTAGTTAGTAAATAAATCATTGTTAAGTGCTAGTGTTTAAGTTATTGTTAAAGAAGAATTTGTTTATTATTTTGTGTTAATAAATCGTAATTGTAAATTAAGTGGCCAACTCTGTGTTATTATTCACAGCCCGAGTACGAATCGCTTTTGCTCTCGTTGGATATTGGATTTGGATTGGGAAATCCGTTACAATATTATTTATTTATTACTTTCGTTAACCTTAACTACAGTCATGCAAAATAATTTTATAATTAGATATTTGAAAAAAAAAATTATTGATTTTTTTTATGTATTTTAAAACTTTATTATTAATAATATGGATATTTAATGCAAAATACTTAAAAAAAAATTTTTTTCAATTAATTATAAGCAATTAAAAATTGATAAAATTTAAAAAAAAAATCACGTGACTATGGACGCGCCAAGATTGGTCACCATCTTTGTGACGTCATAATGTCATAGCTGTTTAATAACAGGACAGCGTTTACGGCTATTACACGTGAGTTGACAATAATATTGAAATTTTACTGCTAAAAAACGATTTGTTAGTTAATTCCGATTAGCTATGTGTGATAAAGGATTTATAAAGGCAAAGTCTGATAATATTCCTGATGTTGATATATTTTTGACTGAATTCTACTTATTTGATTTGTATACTTAGATAAATAATAATTAATAACAATAGTGTTATAAAATACTTACATGGAAATGATCTTCACAACAAAAAAAAATCGATTTTGTTTTGGGATTATAACGATGCACTGCTTGAAACCATTTATTTCGACGTTTTTTATCTTGGGGAACATTTAAAAACATTTTGTCAGGAGTTGTTTTTGTAGTATTCGTACATAATGGTACAAAACAAGAACGATAACTTTTGAGGTTCGACATTTTCAATATAAACTTGAGTATTTAACAATGACAACAGAATTAAATAGATCAAAACACTGCATTTATTATTTCTGTATAAGCTGCAATGAATGAAAACTAACATTATGACGTCACACACGCTCTGGTTTGTTCGGGAGCTGTCGACGTGTTTTCGGTACTGGATTCAAATATTAATTTTTATTTTGATATAACTTTTGAAATATTGCGAAAAAAAAAATAAAAATAGTTTTGTTATGAAACTTATATAAGATCTTTCCATTTATCACAAAAAAAAAATTCAAAGACCTAATTATATTGTAAAGATTTAGAAGAAGATTTAGGTTATATGTTAAATTTAATCTATTGTGTTTAATGAATTATAATAATTTCTGTAAGTTAAATCGATATTCACTCCGAACATCTATATTCACTCCGAAATTGATGAGAAATCACTCCGCAATTAATCCGCTAAAATAAACTCCAAGTTAACTCCGAGCGAGGAGTGATTTTTGTTTTCACTCCGAAGCTCCGAGTGATGGGAGTGAAAATTTACTCCGGATTCACTCCCGATTTTTTACAGTGCAGTGTCTACAAAATGTGCCTTAAAACTAATTTGTTCATTATTTTTACAAAAATGAAAATTACCCAAAAATATTTGGAGACCTTAATTTTGACATATAAACCTTTAACAATCTACAAAAGATGATATAAAAATCAACTAGTTGATTTTTAGTGGGCCACTTCAGAAAATTTGATTCATACAATTTTAATTAACCAAAAAACGCGAATTATTAAACATTCGAAAGTACACCCGAAAATATTTTTATTAAGGACTAAAACATATAACCTTTTTCAAACAAAAAATAGATCTAATTTATTCGACTTTAAATTTTTTGAATTGAAGAATAAAATAATAATATAGGCAAATCCGATAAATACAAGGATGTGCGCATTCGAACGAAAAGTGGCACATTTCCGAGCGAGGGAGGCAAATGAAGCGCGACGCGGAGCGGCGCGCTTCATTTTCCCGAGATCGGAATGTGCCACTTTGAGCTCGAATGTGCACACTCGATTTTAAGCATGATTCACAATAATGTTGGTGACAAAAAATTAGTAAATAATTTTTATCATTTCTCTCACTCGCACTTATGAGATTGTCGTATCTTTTCGCTCGCTTCCACTCATTGCCATGGTAAAAATACGTCTTTCGAATCTATAATGGATATTTTACAAAAATTTTTAATTTGAAGCAAAGTACGTATAGTAAACAAAATTCAATAAATACGAGGATGTGCGCAACCGAGCGAAAAGTGGCACATTTCCGGGCGAGGGAGGCAAATGAAGCGCGACGCGGAGCGGCGCGCTTCATTTTCCCGAGATCGGAATGTGCCACTTTGAGCTCGAATGCGCACACTCGGTTTTATGCACGATTACGAAGTGCCCTGTTTTAACAGGAAAAAACGAACGCGGTTGACAATCGGGATAATCGCGAATCTGTATAACTGAGGTCCGAATAATCGAGGTTTTACTGTAATAATTTTTTTTGTAGCAGTTTTCGTATAATTATTTTATAAATACGAAAATACCGCAAGTGATCGGATATTGGGTCTTCTACCTTAAATGTAAGAACTAACGAAATACCTTTTTTGGAAGCGCAACTAAAAATGCTTCCCATCGTGCAAAATTTATAATCAAAGTAGTCTTTGATAATTTTATCGTTCAACGAAAGTGACGCCTCGCAGACGCTTATCATTAAAAACAGAAAACTCATCAACATGTTTGTTTTTCTAAGTTTTGACGAAGCCGATTTATATAGAAAAATATTATATTCAATTATTTACGAACGATTTAAAGAAAACTGGAGCAATTTTATTGTTGAAAATCAAAAAGGAATGACAAAATGATGTTAGGAAAATTATTACCAAATTAAATTGTCAGAGACAAACGGAGCCGAGATTTCCGTCTGTTTTTTTTTGTTTTAAATAGAATTTTGTTTATTTATGGTTGTTGCCATAGCGTCTGATCAATTCCCAAACCGAAAAAGTGGCATTTTTTTGAGCGACGATCCGATTTTTTTTTATTTCAACCCGCGTGTTCGATAAGCTATTTAAAAATCTTGTTTGCAAATTTTAATTTTGGGGCCTAGATGAAGTGATTACATTAACCGACTGATAACAATAAATGCAAGACACCAGCGAAAAATATAAAACTTACGTTTTGAAAGCTTCGAACGCGTGTTTCTCCCAGACTTAACATTGGGCTCTGTTGATTTTTTTGGATGATCTTACGCTCCGATAAACGGCTTTTCAAAATCTGAAAAGTTTTTAAAGATCGGCTCACAAATAACCGAGGTACAATTGATCAAAATTAGAAATTTAGAAAAAATAAATTTCAAGTTAGTTTTCTGTAAAATTTTAGGGGTTGAAGGGGAGCAAGGAAGAAGCGCACCGGCTATGTCGGTTTGGGGCCCATATAAACGTCCTGCAAAAATTTAAAGCAAATCCAATATAAAAAAATTTCCTAAATTTTAACAAAGGGGTTAATTCATGTTTTTTCTCGATTTTGGCCCATTTTGGGGGTTTTAAGTTAGGACCGGATTCCGAAGTGTTAGGGTTGGAAACGTGCAGAAATTAAAGGACTTGACGAAATTTGCAAAAACGGCGCAGCTAAAGCATTTTGAAAAATAAAAATTTGAACAAAACTTACATTTCGAAAAATTCGAACGGGTTTTTCTCCCAGACTTAACATTGGGCCCTGTTGATTTTTTTGGGTGGTCTTACGTTCCGATAAACGGGCTTTCGGAATATAAAATTTTTAAAGATCGGTCGAGCAATAAGCGAGGTACGATTTTTCAAAGTGGAAATTTAGAAAAAAATAATTTTAAATCGGACTCTTCAAACCCGTTTTTCTCAAAATTTTAAATAGCACGCCTATGGTTTTTTAGATCTATCCAAAGCCAAAAAGTTTGGTGTATTCGAATTTGTATAGTTTTTAAAGACCCGTCTTCAAATGAGGGCGCTACAATTTTTTTAACGTAAACTTTTGTGCTGAAATAATGAATCTAAAATTTCAACCCATAATTACTCCAAAAATTACCAATATGCTCTATACCGATTTTACACGTATCTTATGAGAAAAAGTCTCGGGATTCCAATTCCGCGTCGTTTTTTACGATCGGATCAAAAGCGAGGGCGCTATGATCATTTTTGTGAGTCAAAGTGTATTTTTTTTATTTAGCTAGTTTTTTGGAAAATTTTAGGGGCGAAGGGGGAGCAGTGAAGAATGGCTCCGGTCATGTTGATTTGGGGTCCATAGGAACGTCCCGCAAAAATTTAAAGCAAATCCATTACCTAAATTTGTTTTCCTCAATTTTAGCATAGGGGTTGATCCAGCGTTTCCCAAACAGGGAGGCGCCTCATATAATTAAATATTTTTAAGGCAAGTCCGGTTACATATAGTTTGAAAACCGCTGTCCTATTGCCGATCTCGGGATTGGCATCCTTCGTTCAGAAATGTACCAGTTTTCGCTCGAATGCGCACATCCTCGTAATAATTGTATTTACATACAGGGTGTTTACAATCAGTTGCCTGAGTTAAAATATCGAGTTTCACCATTTCTCAGCTCGAAGAATTTTTTTCTTTTTGAAAAGAAACTTCCGATGCTTTTGTTAATCATTTCTAAAACGTGATCTATAAAAGTAAGTGTTTTAAACCTTATACAATTTGAGAGTGGTTCTTGATAAGGGAGAAGTTGGAACAATTGCATTAAAGGCGAACATAAAGTAGAAGAAGAAGAAGAGAGTGGTTTTTGTTAAAAAAAACTTTGTAAAAAACATTAATTAAATTACCAATACTAAATCATAATAAAAACAAATTTAAGTTTAAGTTCAAGCATAAATAAATCATATTCTTCTAAAATAAACGAAACAATAAAGTCCTATTAATTTGCCAAAATATAACAACATGTTCATTGGGTGTTCAATTAATTAACGACTTTATGGATAAATCTCAATTGAAGTGGTATGAACATGTTCAACGTCGTAATCAGAATCACATAGTGCACCGATTATTGGCAATAGATGAACCTAAAAGAAAACTAGGTAGGCCGAAAAGTACCTGGACTAGGTCTTCCGTGAAGCTTCAATATGATTATAACATACTTCCGGAAATGGTTTATAATAAAAGAAAATACTCCTTAAGACCACGCCTATTCCGATAAGGGAGCAGTTGGAACAATTGCATTAAAGGCGAAGATAAAGAAGAAGAAGAAGATGTTTAAAAGAATGACATCATTAAAGGCGTTAGTATTGCATTACTAATGTGTGTACATAAATAATCTATAATTTCCTATCTAATAAATTTAGCATTTTATTTATAATGGGATATGTATTATACACGATCTCTTAGTCAATATATTTTACAGTCTTTTATGAAGAACATTCATATTTAACCCCATAAAGTCAATTAATAGTTCCCCATTACCGCAAACTATAAACTTCCAATTTAAAATGGCGCCAAAATTCAAATCTCAAAATCCGTAACTATTTAATTACGTAATTCGTTCCAATCCAAGAAACGATTACAGGAACACTCTAAATTATTAATCCCCTCCGACAAAGTAAAAAGGAAGCGATTAACGTCAAAAGTTCGTCAAGGTTAACTTTGTCATTACTTCGTAGGGGCGAAAAAAAAAAGAAGCTCGACCCCCTCATTTATTTATGCCCCACTAAAATATGCAGCTCTCATATTAATATCTATCATTTATATAAAAACGAACGGGTCGATTTTTATGCCCGAATATGTAAACGTCACGAAAAGAGTTGCGGCCTGCGAGTTGCGACGAAATCGCTCTCTTAACCCCTTGACATACAAAAAAAATCGAATTTGATGAGTCCGAAAAAAACTATTAATTTGGCTCAACTTAACTGTTATGAGCATACACAAATAACATAAAATAAATAATTAATAGATTTACAATATTTTGAAATATGTAGAGCAGTGTTTCCCAATCTTTTTTTAACATTCTTCACCTAAGTCATTCTAAAATTTTGATGCATATAATATATAACATATAAATATTTTTTTATATTTAAAAATTGAATTATTCCATAAATGAAGCCTAATTACAACTTGTTCAAGACACAAGATTTAGGTTTTAGCAAGGAATCACTAGGAAATTATTAAGAAAAAAAAACAATAAGTAAATTTTAAAAACATAAACTAAAAAATATTTTTATATCGATAGCTCGAATTTTTGATAAAGCGAATTATTTTTAGTTTCTCTTCAACTTCGTCCTATCGAGGTTTGACTGTATTTAATTTTATAAATTTAATATTTCTGAACAATTAAGATAATTTAATTATTGAGTTTTCTCCAATATTAATTTTATTTGCGTAAATTAATGGTCTTCAAAGTTTTTTGAAAAACCACAAATTCTGTATTTATTCTATTTGAGTTTTCTGAAAATACACAATGATTTTTTCATCAAAATTTTCTTTTAAATTTACCGAATAAAGTTTTGTTTTATTCAATTTGTGATATGGGTAATTCTCATTTTTGAAAAATAGAAGTGTGACTATCATTTTTCTAAGCTGTAGTACTTAAATACCGGGATAGTGATTTGTGTTAATAAAGTATAGATAAAACATTGTAGATTTAGAAAACATTTATGTAAATTAACTGCATAATTATTTTTTTATTAAATGTCAAAGTGTCAAATATGTCCCTTCCGTGGGTGTGATCATTCTGACTTTGTAAGAAAAAAAATTATAATTGCTATTTTATCTTATAATAAATACGTCAAAAACTATACCAATATTAACTACAATAAATTGACTACTTAAGTATAAAACATAATGTCTATATAGCTATACATATTCTGCATCTTTTCATATTTAAGTTTGTGATCAATTTATTTGTCCCTTCCGTGGATGTGTGTCACACTACTCTTTTTTTGTAAAAATATTGTGCGTATAATCAAAGGCTTCTTGGCAGAAACAAAGTAATAATTTGTCATTGTGCCTCAGTTGTCATTTCCTACCGGCGTTGCAACCATCACGTGAAAATCATATTTAAATTTCCAATCTCAAAACTCGTTACGCATAAGTGGTCACAACTGTGGAGATCGTCAAAGGTAGGTACACTTTAATTATGAACTTTGGTTTTGTGGGTTAATCGTTTTTATGAATCAAATACACTCTGCTAAATTTGTATGTTCATTCTTAATTTAGAAATTATGTTTTTAACATTTTAATGAAAAAAGTCACTTCCATGGACGTCACTTCCGCGGATCTGTGGATAAAAATTTACACATGGAAGTTGATTTGTGTTATTTGTTTTATGTTGTTATGAATGTTAAGTTAATTGAGGTAAATAAAGATGATGGTACAATTTATTTCCAAATTTTTATCGTCCATGGAAGTGACTTTTTTTATTATTATGAAGTTAATAGAGGTAAATAAAGTTGATGGTAAATTTTTTTCCAAAAAGTGTCACCTCCTTGTAGCATGTCATCCCCATAGATTACATTAATGTAAGAAATATCACATCAACGAATATGAGGTCACTATCATGGAGGACATTTTTTCAAACCCCTATAATTCTCTAAATTGGGGACTGCAAGCTCGGTGAAAATTTGTCCCTTGAAGAAAAAGGCCAAAACTATTAAGATCCATCGTCACTTTTATTAGAAAAAAAAAAAGAAAAAAAATTGATAATTAAAAATTTCTAAAGTTCTTAAATATATTTTAAAAATTTTCCAAGTTATTAATTTATTTGATTTGAGTTGTCTAAAAACTTAAAATAATTTATTCTTCGAGTTTACTTTAATAATTTTGCTAAATGTTTAAAACTGAATTTCATTCTATGTAAAAAAAAACCGGTGCATGTACTTATGTACGCACGTTAGAAGTAATACTTCTTTGGCGCGACTAAATTAAATATAACAACGCGCTATGTTGCGCTTGTGTATAGCTAGACCAGTGGTTATCAAACTATATGTTACTGCGCATATGTCGTTTTATTTCAATACATTGCTATTTCCTTTTAAATCCAAAAGTAATTTAAACAAATTGAATAAATACGAAGATGTGCGCGTTCGAGCGAAAAGTGGCACATTTTCGAGCGAGGGAAGCAAATGAAGCGCGACGCGGAGCGCGCGTTTCATTTTCCCGAGATCGGAAATGTGCCACTTTGAGCTCGAACGCGCACACTCGGCTTTAAGCACACTTTACATGAATTAATTTACTCTCTGGACAATACGCAATTAAATATTACAGAATTATATTAATAACAAAATTCCCAAATCGCCAATTTTGTGCCTTTTAACAAAATTATTGTTGAAAAAACAAACCTTTTTCGGAACATAAAATTGAATACAGTTCTTGACGTCTTAGAGACGTCAAAATCTGCAATGACACTCTAAACGATTGACGTCTCCCAGACGTCATTGTATGTCAAGGGGTTAAGCGGTGCGGGGTCGGCCTCTCTACGCAAGTCGATTAAACTTTTAAGGGCGAACGCAATTAGAGATATTATCTCGTTATTATTCTCAATCAATTACGTTCGACACTAATCCAGTAGAAATGTTTGTATTGTGCCTCTTCGGCGGCCGTCCGCGTTCGAAATAGGAAATAGTCAATATCGGACGGGCCGCGGACGAGATGGGGCGGCTTTACGTGGCGAAGAGCTAAAATGTAGTGGTGCACCCCCCTCTCTCCCCCTCCGCACACCCCCCCATAAAAAATCGTTTGCTTTCGTTTTTCGAGAAATATATGGAAGGCACGTTAGTGTTGCACGTCTTATTGATAATCATATTCGTTTTGTTGATATTAATTTGCCGCATGTACTGCAGGAACCATTACAGGCACAAAATGCTGCAGTGTAAGTTGGAAGTGGCATTTTGTTAAATTGCTACTTTTAGAGATCTTGAATTTTGCAGTTTTGTTGCCGAGAATGCATCCGCTTCGCGTCACGCCTGTTTTGCAAACGCCTTCGGGGATTAACCGGTGCCGATGCAACATTGCCACGCAGATAGAGTCGATTAATCCGTCTTTCGGCGACAATTTGCCCGGTTCTAATACGCCGCATAGCGTTGAATTGTCGGTGCAAACGGATCGAAGTAAGTTCGGTTGTGTGGTGCAAGGTACGCTTTTTATTCTGCTTGAAACGCGAGTCTTTGTGAAAGAATACTTGAGAGTAAAATTATAGCAGGCGACGGAAGCTGCGCGCGCACCGCTAACGAAAAATTGACGGTTAAAGTTAGACGTCTGAAAAACTAAATTATTTATTGTGAATAGTGCTTTAAAACCGAGTGTGCACGTTCGAGCTCAAAATGGCACATTCCGATCTCGGGAAAATGAAGCGCGACGCGGAGCGGCGCGCTTCTTTTGCCTCCCTCGCTCGGAAATGTGCCACTTTGAGCTCGAACGTGCACATTCTCGTTTTATTAAAATTATTGGATTTATATTTTGATTTATTGCATTAATTTTTGTACTTTTAAATAGAAAAATCAGTTTTAGTTCAATAAGTTCCATAAAAGAAACGAGAAATTTAGTTCGACGTAAAAATACGGCCTGTAATTTAAAATTAAACGTTTTTAAAATAATAAAATATTTATTGTGAATCGTGCTTTAAATCCGAGTGTGCACGTTGGAGCTCAAAGTGGCACATTCCGATCTCGGGAAAATGAAGCGCGCCGCTTCGCGTCGCGCTTCATTTGCCTCCCTCGCTCGGAAATGTGCCACTTTTCGCTCGAATGCGCACATCCTCGTATTTATCGGATTTGCCTATATTATTATTTTATTCTTCAATTCAAAAAATTTCAAGTCGAATAAATTAGATCTATTTTTTGTTTGAAAAAGGTTAGATATTTTATTCCTTAATAAAAATATTTTCGGGTGTGCTTTCGAATATTTAATAATTCGCGTTTTTGATTAATTAAAATTGTATGAGTCAAATTTTCTGAAGTGGGCCACTAAAAATCAACTAGTTGATTTTCATATCATCTTTTGGAAAGAGGTACGACTTTACCTCCGTGTTAAAACTGAAAATTTTGAAATTTTTTTAATGTTATACAAATAACTTTTGGGGCTGAACAGCCAGCAAGGAAAAATGATTTTGCTTATAGGCCCTAGAGGACCATAGATATTAATTAATTCTTTATTGTTATAAAGTGCTTATGGAAGACAATCAGGAAGACCAAATCTCTTTAGAATCGCACGTTATTTCAAACGAAAGCCCCATTTACACAGCGAACGACGTTAAATCACCTCCACCGCCTTACTCGACAGGTATTTCACAATTTTGTACTTATTTCAGAATTAGGGAATTAATTCGGGTCTTTACAGAGGATTTACCCACTTACGAAGAAGCGATAAGATGGAGTCAAATTAAAAACACAGAAAGCGTACATCATTTCTAAATAAGACTGCAATTTTCTAAATAACACTGTGTACAAAGGACGATAATCCATATTTATTAATAACTAACAAATTGTTGTGTAAATGTTCAAAATCTATTTGGACCACGCCAAACATGTGAGTCAGCGTTTTCCTTGCGAGGCAATCTTAATATTTTATTTAGTAATTTTGAAGAGAAATTTATTTTTACTGTCCCACAGTAATTATTTTAAATAGAGCAATTTGATTGGGTTTTTCGATTATTTAATTCGTCAATAATTAGTAATTCAATTTAAATGACTACTTCGAATCGTTTCGTTTAAATTTATTCATAGATAATGCTTATTTGTATAAAATTGTTTCAATTTGAACATTCTATATTTGTTCTTACTACGAAGTACTTCATTAAGATTGATGGAATCGTAATAAATATTTTTTCGGGCTACCAAAAACTTCGTATTTTAAGATCAAGTATATCTACCATTCTAGATTGTTTTTCTTAACATTCAATTAAATTATTTTTTATAAAATACAATAAATCGCAATTTTTCGTCGATTACTTTAAAAGATTAGTAACTACAAAACTACAATAAATTTCCGCATAAACAAAAACTTATAAGTACGTAATTAGTAATTGAAAGAGTATTTGTATTGATGCATATTACATGAGTCGAACAATAATTTAAAAAACTTCCATAAAAGGAAAAGCAGCTCGGGAAGGTGCCGACAAATCGCCTAAAAAGCAAACAGTTCCAGCAATCCCTTCGAACAAACTAAAAGGATTATCTGGAACTCTGGCGTGTCTTTTGAAGTCGTCAGTCTCCATGAAATGAGCAAAGGCTATGGCTCGATGCAAATACTTCTCTTCGTTTAACAGTCGATAGAGCAACAAAAAAACATAACCACTTCCTGCGATCCCATGACAAATCCCAGGACCTTTGTTCAATAAACCTTTGTGCCAAACCAAGTCGGCCGCTTTCTTGCAAGATAACAAATATTTTTCCTCGTGCCACACCAAATAGGCTTTGGCCATTAGGTAAATCACTCCAGGTGCACCGTGACACCAATGAACCAATTCATGGGTTGGTGCCATGTCGTCAGTTGCACTTGGAAAATTTCCTTCCGCATCTTGAAGGCTCAACAAATAATCAACACTTGCTTTAACGTCCTTTGCGTCTAAAGGATTCGAATCTAAATAACCAGGGACGCTCATGAGCGCTTGCAAAATGGCACAAAGACCATGTGCAGCCCCGTAATATTCGACACCATAATAAGCGTACATTAAAGGCGAAGGGCATTGGTGTCTCGATGCATACTCACGGCCCGATGCAATCATAACCCTACTGATTTCATGTAAATCTTGTAGAGGTACGTTCGAGTCTAATTCTCGAGCCATCCACATGGCTCCCAATAAATATCCAGCTCGACCAACAAACAATTCATCAGAACCACAATCTAAGAATCGCAATTCTTTACATGTGTTCGCTGCTTCGTAATAAAGGTTTCTGAAGAAGTCGCTTCTCTCCTTATCGTTTATTGCTTTATAAACTACAGCAGCTGTGGCATAAATCCCACAGTTTCCTAAGAGCAATGACGGCACATCTTTTTTGCTCGTAGCGTACTTTTGAGCCACTGATAATGAAGGCTTTAAATATTCTACGGCTTCACAAAGAAATTTCGTACATTGTTTCTGGAAGGTAGGTATTTTACTGAGGTGATAAAACATGTACGAGATACCTGTAGTTCCCAAATATAACCCATCTTCTGCGTTGAGTTCCAGCGGTTTAATGTGCGTCATTATGTTTTCTAGCATGCTGTTTACTTCGTGTAATAAATGATCGTCGGGAATTAATACACAACCGCTTTTGTTCTCGTCATAATCCAATTGATTGTTTTGAAAGAAACGGCCCGGTGGCATTGCTGCTTTGGTTTCGTCCTTTTTTCTAAAAATATGAGCAGCTAATTTAGTTAGTTTTTTCATTCAGATTAGTTTTGTTACGAATGACTTTTCGACACTTGGAAGTATTTTAAAAAATTTGTTCCTTGTTTTGTTGTTGCAGTCTTGATTCTTGTAAATATGTAATTGGATTTTCCCTTGCGGTATTTGCTTTGTTCTTCGATTGCAATCTGAAGTAATTTACAGTTAGATTTCATAATAATTGATATTATCAATTTTCTACTTACGGTAATATTTATTCAAGTAAATAAATATTTAGCATAATAGAATGTGTATTTATCGTTTAGAAATCGTAATTTTAGAATTAACATTAAAGCTATAAAACCAGATAAACAAGTCAGTTTACAAACTAAGGTTAACTTGCACTTTTACTACGGATTATCAATTAAATTAATATTAATAACTAATCTTAGTTTCTTAAATCTTCGCATTTATATTAATAGTAATAACGTTTCAAAACATCTGTAGAAATGCAAAAAGACTTAAAATTTCTTTATTTTTAATAACCAATATTTGAAGAACGGCCATTTTAAATAGTTTCGCAGCGACATCTGCGAGAAACTTTACAATGTATTTGTAGATATCATAGTTTGACGTGTAAATAATTTTTAATGGTGTGTAATTTAATGATTAAATTTAATATAATCACATTAGTATAACTAATAATACTATTATCGATGTAAATAACATTCAATTTTATTGATATTCCAAAATCACAAACAACTATAAAGAAGACTGCTGAGGGAACCATAACATTTTAGGTTATCTCAAATATTTATATTTTAACAAGAAATTAGAGATAATAGATCAAAACGTACTAATAGAATGGCCGAAACTGAAAGCGAAACCGTTCTATACAAGCAATTTAAATTATCCGAACTTTTACAAGCCAAATTGGAAGAAAACCATCCCGAAGTTCTAGCTTTCATAAACACCTTACAAAAGTTTATTGAAAAACAACAAATTAAAATCAAAAAGCTTAGATTAAAGTTACAGGTGCCTCAACAGATAATTTTGTACTTATACAAATAAATAACGATGGCATTTTTAGAAAAGGAATGCGCTTAAAGATGAAGAGACTCAAACGGAAGGTAATTCAGTGGATAAAGCTAAGAACATCACCGAAGAAATTAAAGAAGCCGCAGAAATGGCATTGCAAAAAACGGGCTTTGTTTATGAAAAAACATCTGGTCTTTATTACGATTATAATACCGGTTATTATTACGATGCGGTAATATAAGGAGCTGTAAGTTCTGATAGCAGGTTATCAGTTTTGTTTTTTCTTTAGGAGATGGGATTATATTATGATGGAAATACTGGAACTTATATGACATATAATGCAGAAAAACAAATGTACGAATACCATTCGCAAATTGAATTAAATACTGCCGCCAACACATCACAAGGGACTCGTCCAAAAAAGCCAAATACTAAAAGAAAAAAACACCATCGCAGTTCTAAAAAAGTATTTATTTTGTTGGTCTTAATCTAAAATGTGTATACATATTTTTCTTATAGGTAATCACCTCTTGCGATTTGGAAAACGTTTCCCAATTATTTAGTCAAATCAATATAAATTTTCATCGTAATATATCTCTTGGTATGTACCGTAGTGTAACACACTGTTATTTCTAGGGGTGCAAGAAAAAAGAAGTGGTTGCGACAGATGCTAAACAACTCGAATTGGAAGAAGGAGAATGCTCTGATAGCAGCCAGGATGCGTCACAATTTAATTCTGATGAATCTGTTGATTCTGATAATTCTGGTAGTTGTATTTTTCTTTGTAATTTTTTTTTTTTTAGAGAATATCTTGAATACTTTTATAACTGTTGTTTGTTTTACAGAACACTGTAAATCGTGGCCGCCTTGTATGAGAATAATGGTCAAAAGCACAGCTTTGCCTAATTTGAAAGAAGGAACATTATTTATTATAACCTGTCAAGGGGGTACATTAGGACGCGAAGGAGATCATTCCATATTAATTCCTGATATAAATATTAGTAAACACCATTTAAAGTTTACTTATAACACTGAAAAGAACGGTTTTTATGAAATCACCGATTTAGGCTCGAGAAATGGAACTTTACTGAATGGAAAACGCATATCGGCTTCTAAACAAGAAAGCAGTCCTTGTGAAGTGACTCACGGCAGCATGATTCAAATAAGCTCGACTACTTTACTTTGTCACATACATAAGGGCAATGAAACGTGCATTTATTGTGAGCCTGGCTTAATACTAAACACCGACACTTCAACTGAGAAAGTTACCATTTCTAAAAATGATCAACACAAAAACGAGTTACGCTTGTTAAGGAAGAAATTTGGGATCTGCCAGTCTTTCAATGGAAATACGCAACTTCCTGCGGGTTATACCGATAGGGCACACGTTCGGAGAGTAACAGTTGGGAGCCACAATGATCATGAAAAGACTCAGGTTGCTTCAGTCGATGAGTAAATATTTAATTATTTAACAATTACAATTTATTGAATTTGATAATTTTAGATCTATCGGTTCGGAAAATAAAGGATTTAAACTTTTATCTAAAATGGGTTGGTCTGAAGGTCAATCGTTGGGGAAGGATGGTTCCGGACTTCTCAAACCTGTACGTCTTATTATTATAAGTTAAAATTATAATTGATTGTTTTTGTTCTGTAGGTTGAACTCGCTTCTAATTTAGGCACGAAGGGCATGGGCTACAACACTAGCAGTGTCCTGATGACTGTACAATCGGAAGGGATATGGAAGAAAACTCAAGCACGATACGAAGAACTACCTTCGCAATCTGAAGATATATTTGATATTAAAGACTAAACTTGGTATATTAACGTTACGGCATTTTATATTGAACTTTGCACAGCATTTAAAAGTCTTATATAAACAAAGAATATCAGTCAATGTAATTGAATTTAAATGAATTTTTAAATCTTTTTTATACCTAGGGAAATTTGGTGTTTTTTACGTTTAGGTTGGCTTAGTTGATACAGATCTTTTTACAAAATTAGGCTAGCAACTTGAGGCTGCAAGTATTGATTCAGCCTTGGGTGTGTAAGTAAAAAGATAAAAAGAGTAATTTACATAACAATCCGAACAATTATTCAATAAAATGAACGGTAACAAACTAGAGATATCCGGTAAACCGGTTAAAGATCATTCCTCCTCGACTTACAAGCAAGTATCTGACAGTGATTTAGAGGGTAAAAAGTTGCATCAGACTCTACTGTAAGAATGCATAGTAATCGATTTTCAGGTGACACTATTAATAAATCTAAGAACTCTTCAAAGATTGCATCATCAGAGAAAGACGGAGCTCACGAGAAGATGTTACCTGAAGCCGAGTCTAAAATTGGAGACAATTCTTCTGTTAATACTACCGACGTTAAGTTTATCTCTAAAGAAAAACAAAATGGTGATGCCAAGGTTGATATAGGTAATTACTTATCTAGTTTAATTACTTAATTATTGATAACTATGCAAACGACAAAGTCTTAGAACATTATCATATTTAAATATGTAAATATTCCTGAGTATATATTTCGATTTAAACAAAAATAAAAATGCATTCTAATGTGTTAGAGTGCGACGAAATTAAACATCATAAAGATGACTGTAACAGAGGAAACTCCTTTGTTAGGTGATCTTAAAACTGCCTTCGTTGGAATGGGAAAAGAAGAACTAATGAAATATGCCAACGATCCATTCTGGGTACGTTTGAGGTGGTTTCTATTCATCTTGTTTTGGTTAGTATGGGTCGGTATGCTGGTGGGAGCAATCCTAATTATTGTGGCTGCACCCAAATGTTCTCCACCTGAACCCCGCACTTGGTAAGTTTCCAAATCTAATTAACAAAGCATAATTTTCTTTATAAATTGCAGGTGGGAAGAAGGACCTTTAATAGAATTAGAAAAGTATCTAACATGCGAAGAACTATCAGAAATCAAAGAAGATGGCATTCAAGGTGTTATCGTGGCATGGCCCGAAGATGCTTACATTTCTTATAATTATACACATCAATATATTTCATTCTTAGAAAGAACCTTAAATACAAAAGTTAATGTTATTGTCGATTTAAAGCCTGGAGTTTCTACGAAATGGTTTGAGTTGTCACAGAATAATGATAGTTACATGGATTATTATATTTGGGCGCCACCAAGCGGATTTAATGGATCGGGGGCACCTTTAGAACCAAATAATTGGGTACACCCTATTAGATAATTATAATCAACAATATTTAATACTTTTTTTTTGTAGAAATCTAAACAGAACTCATCTTCTTGGAAATACTCTCTACAACGGAATAAATTCTATTTATCAGATGAAGAGGCTCCAAAATTAAACTTTAATAATCCTTTAGTTGTGAATGAGTTTTCTATGGTAATTTCTAACCTTTTGGAAGCCGGCGCAAAAGGAATTCGTTTAACTGGTGCTCCTTATTTATTAATCGATGGGGAATTGAAGGACGATGGTATATCAGGGTTGCCAGGCTTTGGATTGACTGATTATGGATTCTACACTCATACGAATACGGAATATTTAAGTGGCTTAGGACCATTACTTAAACAATGGAGGGACATTGTAAAAAGTAAAACTAATGGGCCGTTCATGCTATCGGAGAACTTAAGAAATTTGGACGTCTTTAAAGTTAATAATTCATTAATGATCGACCTGCCGTTCCGACCGAGAATATTTGGTCCAAATAAGCAATTAGTGGCCGCTCAAATAAACGCAGATCTCAATGCAGCATTCCTATTTCTTGAAAATAAATATTGGCCATTATGGCAGGTGAGCTTTAATCGAAACGCCTCATTTTTATGATTTAAACAATTCCACTTTGTAGCATAATAATTCAGCTCTGCCACGTGATGTTTTAGACATCATCACTTTGTTACTGCCTGGTACAACACTTATTGATAGAAATTTTACCATTGCCGAAGATTTATTAAGCATTCGAAAAGCAAACTCGATTATGCACGGCAACACATCTTTGCATTTGTTTGCTAATAAAACAGTTCTAGTTTTTGGAAGGTAAGTTTTATTTTAATTAAATCTTTTTAAGTTTTGTGTTAATTTTTCTTTTGTGTTTTGCTTACGGAAGGCTTTGGTAAGATTTAATGTATGATGACGTTTTATTTACTTACATAATTTTTTTATTGATTTATACAGGTTAACACCGGGAAATCCGGGTTATTTGGTAGCTTTAAATCCAACGATAAATAGAATTGTGATTGATCTACCTTCAGAGATATTGACAGTGTCCGAAGAAGTTACAATACAATTGTTTAGCAAGAATTACAACGAAACTGACATGACAGTGAAGTAAGTATTGTTGAACGAAAATACATTCCGATATTTATACTGTTTTATTTTAGAGCGAAGGCTGACGCACATAAAATTCCAATTTCGCCAGAATCAGCTCTTGTTTTATCATATGTGCCAAAATCTTAAATATTTTGCTGGAGTTTTGTGTAAACTCGATTATTTCTTCTTTTTAAATGCATTTACGTTTTATTGTAACGCGCTATTTAAAAATATAAACTTGTAGTAACATTAATAGACAAAATGATATAGAAACTATCGTATTAAATGTTTTAATAATCGTAAAATATGCTTCATAGTTGTAAATGAATTTCTCTTTATTGTTTATGAAAATTAATCAAATTTTACGTTTACTTATTAATTACGAAATGCAAAAATAGTTTATAATTACCTAACGATACAAATGAAAATCAATTGGTAACACATTTGAACAATATCCCTAGCTACCTGGGTTGGTATCTTGGATACTAGAAAAACAATGGCGTACTAACGTGTAACCAAACTATCAACAAACAGAATTTTCGATGTATTGTTACAGTATTTTAATTGTAAATTAATACTATGTGCATTTAATTCGAAGATTATTATCCAAATATCATTTTCTAAGCAATTAATGTTTATTTATAGTTTAATCATTCAAAATGACAACAGAAGAAAGAAGAGAACACTACCAAGAATTTAAACTGGACTCAGATTCGGAATTACGATTCGAAGTCGAATCGAAGGCAGAAAAAATAATTCTAACAGTCAAATCCGGCTTAGCTGAAGTTTTTGGTACAGAATTGGTGAAAGGAAAGCCGTATGAATTTACATCTGGAGCCAAAATTGCTGTATTTTCTTGGCATGGCTGTACAGTGGAGATTAGGGGCAAAACCGATGTTAGTTACGTTGCCAAGGAAACTCCTATGATAATATATTGTAATTGTCATGCAGCACTTGAAATGATGCGTACAAATGCAGAAACCAATAATAAAAAAGGACCGATTGCAATGATAGTCGGTCCTTGTGATGTTGGGAAATCTACGATTTGTCGTATACTTCTCAATTACGCCGTACGAATGGGCAGGAGACCGTTATTCGTCGATCTTGACGTTGGCCAGGGCCAAATATCAATTCCAGGAACGATCGGTGCTTTGCTAATCGAAAGACCTGCTACGTTAGATGAAGGTTTTTCTCAAGAAGCTCCTTTAGTTTATAATTTTGGGCATAAATCTCCTGGATTTAATGGTACTTTATATAATATATTATTCACCCAATTAGCAAATTCGGTTAAAGAAAAGCTGGAATGTAACAAAAAGGGTTAGCTTTTGTAAATTTATTTTAAAGTAATTTCTTATTAAATTTATATTACAGCTAAGGTATCGGGTGTTATAATAAACACTTGTGGATGGATTAAAGGAGAGGGGTACAAGCAAATAACGCAAGCGGCAAAAGCATTTGAAGTTGATGTGATCTTGGTGTTGGACCAAGAACGTTTATACAACGAATTAGCGAGGGATATGCCTTCCTTTGTAAAAGTGGTTTTTTTACCAAAGAGTGGAGGAGTAAGTTGTAACGACTGGTTTGTTTGTTAGATTTTTTTTTAAATTTTTTTTAGGTGGTTGAACGTTCACAAAGTTCTCGAACGGAAGCCAGAGATCAAAGACTAAAGGAATATTTTTACGGAACCCCAAAGAATTCTGTTTACCCCCATTCTTTTGATGTGAAATGGGCGGACATAAAAATATTTAAAATTGGAGCACCGGCTTTACCAGATTCTTGTCTTCCGCTTGGTATGAAACCCGAAGATCATCTCACAAAAATTGTTACTTTAACTCCTAATCCTGGAATGCTACATCATTTGTTAGCTGTTAGTTATGCTAATAAAGAGGAAGATGATATTCTTACTTCACATGTTGCTGGTTTTGTTTGTGTGTAAGTGCTTTGGTACCAAAGTTTTTTTAAAATTTTAAGTGCATTATTTTGTAGGACTGGTATCGATGTGGAACGCCAAACTATAACACTGTTGTCCCCACAACCTAAACCTTTACCGAATAATTTATTGCTTTTTTCGGAGTTACAGTTTATGGATAATCATTGAAAAATTGGGAAAGTATCGTTTGAGACTGTTATATTAAGTTAGTTAAAAGTTACGTTGTTTCTTTTATTTTCTAGGCTATTAAAGATAGTATTTTATTAAAAATTGAGTCGATTTAAAAACAATTTAAAAAACAGGCTGTTAGTTTTTGCAATCAGTGCTCTTAGAATTTCTACAAACATTATACTTATAATTAAATACAGTGTATGTTTCTAAAATAATTTGAGACAAATAATTAATTTAAATTACAAAGGTTTTGTGCATATAAACTATAAATAAACCATAAAAGTATATTAAGATTAAAAAAATATATTTAAAAACTAACAGAGCAAAATAATATATCTATAAGTACATATACATAAAAATATGAAAATTTTTTGCACTTTATCTTCCACGATGATGAAACTTCAGGTAGGTAATTATGACAAATATGACCTAGTGGAAATAAGCTTTATATTCAGAGTAGTTCAAATGTTCAAAATTTACAGTCGTTCATCTTATTATTTTTTAGGTTAGGAAAACATTTCTTAAACAAATATGAAAAATTTATTTATTTATAAAAGGCTTTTACTAGTTAGAGATGTAAGATGGTATTCAAGAAATAATGTAAGCAAATACATACATAAAGAAAAATCAGCTAAAGCAATTCGACAAATATTCCTCGATTACTTTATAAATGACTGCAATCACAACTTTGTGCGATCAAGCCCTGTTGTACCTTTTTGTGATCCGAGTGTGGCCTTTGTAAATGCTGGAATGAATCAGGTTTGTTTTACGTCTTTCTTGTGATCGCATCCTAACTCTTATTATTTTAGTTTAAAGGAATCTTATTAGGTACGCAAACACCACAATACACAAGGGTAGCTAATACTCAAAAGTGCATAAGGGTTGGCGGTAAACATAACGACATAAATGTTGTTGGTTCCGATGGTTATCATCACACTTTCTTTGAAATGCTTGGTAATTGGTCGTTCGGTAACTATTTCAAAGTAAAATTTTAATTTGCCTAAAACCTATAAAAGTTACATCTAATATTATTTACAGAAAGATGCCTGCGAGATGGCTTGGAATTTATTAACTCAAAAATATAAAATACCAAAGCAAATATTATATGTTACATATTTCGGAGGTGATAAATCGTTAAAGCTCGAACCTGATCTTGAATGCAAAGACATATGGAAAAGCATTGGGTAAACACTAATTTACACACTTATAACGTTTAATTATATTTTAAATATTCCAGTGTTTCAGATGATAGAATTTTACCGTTTGGAATGAAAGACAACTTCTGGGAAATGGGACCCACGGGACCTTGTGGCCCTTGTACAGAAATCCATGTCGATCTTTTAGGAATTTGTAACAGAGCTAACTTTATTAATAAAGACTTGCCGGATTTAACGGAATTGTGGAACATTGTATTTATTCAATACAACAGGTAATAATTAATTAACTAAGTCAGTATCAATATTTATAATAATAAAACTACAGATGTCCCGATGGCAGTATAAAAACTCTTTCACAGAACCATGTTGATACGGGAATGGGCCTGGAAAGACTAACAGCGCTTCTACAGGGCAAAATAAGCAATTACGATACAGACATTTTTACAAACATATTCTCGGGAATTCAAAAGGTAAAACAATCACTTTTAATACCCCAAAATAAATTTTGCATAATTGCAGATATGTAAAGGAGTACCGAGTTACGGAGGTAATTTTGGAGAGAAAGATTGGAATCATTTAGACACAAATTTTAGGATCCTCGCTGATCACACACGTATGATCGTAGTGTGCTTAGCAGATGGAGTAATTCCCGAACAAAAGTAAGCCATAATTACATTTTTCTCGAAGTTCTTTATAAATCTCTTCTATGCAGTCAAAAATTACGAAGGATTATGAGGAGAGCTTTTTCAATAGGAGAAACGGTTTTCAAAAAGGAAACTGGGCTATTAAAAGAATTATCTAATTATGTTGTCGAAAGCTTGGGCTGTGTTTATCCCGAGTTGGAAAAAAACATTCATCAAGTACTACGATCATTCAATTATTACTTACTTTAGTTATTAACACTTTAATTTGTAGATTCACCAAATAATAGATTACGAGGAGGAAGTATACAGATATTTAAGAGCAATTTCGGTAGGCGAATGGCAAAAGATCATCGAAGAGGAACCAAATTTGTTAAAATTGGACATAATAGAAATGCCAGGCCTTGTGTCCGCGTACAATGAAATAAAGCAACTACCAAACAATAAAATAACTTCCAGTGTAGGATTTAAATTATACGATACTTACGGTTTAGATGAAGAAACCATTCTAGATCTCTCGCAAGCCTTAAATTTACAATTTGATGTAGAAGGTTTCCGAAACGAATTAAATAACGCTAAAATTAGAAGTAGAGAACAAAGTGTACAAACAACTAATACAATATTCCAAAAATTGATCAAAGCCAAACTTAAGGTCACCGATGATTCCTTTAAATATGACTACGTCAAAGAAAACAGTTACAATTTTAATCCTTTAGAAACTAAGCTATTAAAAGTTATTGCTAACGATATTCTCTTAGATAAATTAGAAGCCAACAAGAATTGCAGTATTCTCTTAGATAAAACGAATCTTTACACGGAAGCTGGCGGACAAATTGGTGATCGAGGCTTTGTAAAATTTAACAACGTCCAATTTTTGATTAACTCCACGAAAAATATAAACGGATACATTTTGCACGAGGGAATCTTGAAGGGGCCTCTTAAACAAAGCGTTTCGATTGGAAGCTCAGGATTCGTGGAGATCGACAAAGATGTTCGAATGAACTGTGCGAAGAATCACACTGGTGTGCATCTTTTAAATGCAGTTCTTCAACAACTAAAGGGAGCCGTTTGTCAGAAATCGAGCAAAGTCACTCCAAATTATTTGAATTTAGATGTCGGCATCTTCGGTAGCAAATTTTCAATCGAAGATGTAAAAAAGATAGACGAAGAAATTAAGTCTTTAATTAAACAAAAAGTTAATGTTACAGTGAGTAATGTAGACAGTCAAACTCTTACAGGAATGAATAATGTGACTGTAATACCTGGAGAAATATATCCCGAAACAAGGATACGTTTAGTTGATATTACGGGTGCAAACAATTTTCAATCGAGGTAGGTCTAGTTTATTTTTTTTCATATCAAAATACCGAATTGTTATGTTTAAGGGAGCCTTGTTGCGGTACGCATGTTTTAAATACCGGAGACTTGGACGATTTTTGTTTAATTTCTTTTAAGTCGTTGGGGCGGAGCACTACTTCTTTACATGCTGTCACAGGAGTACGAGCACAGCTTGCCGAACAAAATGGAAAAAATCTGTTAAGAACGATTGCAAAATTGCAAGAAAAAGCTAACAAGGAAGCCAACAAGGTTTACTTAAAATAAATACAATTCAAATTACCTTTATTAGTTTATATTGTAGGATGCTTTAGAAACTGAGGTATCAAAGCTACGACAAGGTTTCAAGTATGCTCCCGAGAGCTCAAATATTTTACCTGCAATAATTAAACATCAGTGTGCTGATTTACTAAATAATATCAATAAACAACTTAAAAACAAATCAAAAGAAATATTAAAGTGAGTATTTTTTGAGTTTTTGTGACTTCTAATTGAATTCCTTTTTTTACAGAGAATTTATCGAAATGGAAATGCAGACAATCTTAAATAACAACGATACAGCTTCTAAGAAATACCTAGTGCATTACCTCCAATGTTCAACGATGTTAGAAACGGTGTCTTTGCAGAAAGCCACCAAGTTATGTCAAGACTTACCGATCATTGTGATAGCCTACACCGATAACACTGTAAAGGCACGATGTTGTGTTCCAAAGGTAGATGTTTTTATTTTTAGGTCCAAAAATACATTTTAAATAAAGCGCCCAAAAAATAACTATGTTGACTAAGTTAAATAACTGAAATTTTTATTTAAGGCGTTCTATTTAAATTATTACAAAGGAAAAGATATTGCTTAAATGAGAAATAAGTTAAATACTTTTTATGTCATAGTTTTTACTTTTAGAATAAGAAGAACAAGCATTTTGATGCAGAGAAATGGCTTACAAATTCAGTGGGGAGAGTCTTCAACAGCCTGACAGCTAAAACCAAAAGCCAAGACTCAACGTTGGTTTGTAATATGAAAAGTAAAAAAGTTAACATCAAGGACTGGGACACATTATTGCAACAGGGCATTGCAGCTGCTACTAACTACGCCGATGAGCATTTAAAATAAAATTCAAATAATTTAGGTAGATAATTAAATAAATAGGAAAGTTGTTTGAAAATGGGTTTCTTGAAATTCTAATTCAAATATATTATGGGCGCCATCTATCCGAAATAAGCTACAGTGTGTAGGGTACTTAATGTTCAGTTTCGATGTGTAATCGATAGATGGCACAGACTTCTAATTTATTTTAAAATGGAGCTAATAGGTTTTTATTTAATTCCGATTATTAACTACTTATATTTATTATTTAAAACTGTGAATGAAGTAAGATAAATGGTCCAATATGTTATTTAAATGATGTATTAGAGTTGGATTGAACATGCCTTTAATTTGTTTTAACTCAAGTGAGGTTATGACGCTAGGGTTTTGTTGATCTATTGGAGAATTACAGTCTTCTTATAATTTGGACTTGCTAATGTAACAACTAAAAATGCTAGTGGCCCTTTAAGAGTGGGATATTCTTAATTTTACATCTTACTAAAGGTCGCACATTTCATTAGGAGTTATACACAAACGAAGTAAGATTTGTTCTTATGTTATTTTAATAATTCTAATTAGGTAATTCTTTCAGCCAATGGGTTATTTTTGAAGATTTTTATATCAGTTCAATACATGTGCACATAGGATTTGTATTGAAAATTTGTGAGCTGCAACAGAATATTTAATTGCTTACTTCTTGAACCATCGTAATACCTTCAGAAGCTTATGAGTATTTTGAAAATATCATATATTGTTACTTCACAAACTTGCGAGTTATTTAGGATAGTTTTAGAGAATTTAATGTTTATAAATAAGCTTTAAGATGACATTGTAGTAGTTTAAGAATTTGTAATAAGACTCCTTAACTCTTAATCGTAGCAACTAAAAATACTTTAATTACATTTTAATTTTGAATGTTAAGTTCTTTTTGATTTATAAATTTCAATTGATATCGCAGAGGATGTTCAAATAGCTTGTAATTAAAATATATGCAAATTTCCTAAAATAAAGAAAAACCCATAAAATAATTGTCCTTTATTTGGTTGGAAAAAAGTAATATTTAGGGATATGTTAAATTGTTGGTGCACATATGTTTGCATTACCTCGGCGTATTGCTGTGCTCCTAATACAATTCAACAAAATTTAGTCGGTTTTCTCAAATTTTTCTCGAAAATTTCGCATTTGACGAAAATTTACCGTTTTCTATCAGGAGCACATAAGAGAGAAAAGATAACTCCAGCTCGATTTTAAAAATTTAACTTCCAATAAAGAATCAATATTTAAACCGACTCAATTTTTGAATATCAACGTTTTAAACTATCAACAATTTTAATTTGAATATTTTTAGCACTAATAAATGTTTTCTAGTTTTGTATCTAATTTGTTAACTGCTTTCAAAAAACGAACAACTACCAAGTTTCTATTTATTTTTTAAACCATACAAAAGTTTGTTGGAAAATAACAGACAAAAAAAATAGACCCTTACCAACTAATTAATTCTAATTAAATGCCGATGCTATCACACTTTAAATACAGATTCTTCGAAAAGTTATGAAAATGAGACCAGTAATTTACAACCACAATACAAAAACTAACAGAATAAAAAAATGTTTATAAAAATATGATGTATACTGGAAATGTCTCGATTTAACAAATCTATAATTATACCTATTGTAAGCTTTTTATATTTGGTAAATAACGCTATAGCCCTTCGCGCAAACGCAAAAATGTATCTAAATGCTTCCTCACGATAAAAATGCAACAAGATAGATCAACAAGAGTATTCTAAAGTTAATACTTATTCACGAAATTAATCAAAAATGACCGATATGTACGTTTTTATAAATATCAAAAGACGAACAGAACTCTAAAATTATCGGTCATTTAAGAACGATTTCAAGAATAAGATCCCAAAACCCCATCAATAAACCCCTTAATCTATTTTTTGTCTTTTTGTGGTTCTTTTGCTTGCTGAGATTGCTCTTTATTGCTGTTGGCAGTTTTCTTTGGAGATTCGATCGTCTCTTTGGGTTTTGTCTTTGCGACTTTCTCTTCGGTTGCTAGTTTCGGCTTCGGAGCAGGAGTTGTTGTTTTGGGTGCTTCGGTAGTTTTAGGTGGTGCTTGAGTTGTAGGTTTCGGTGCTTCAGCCTTTTGAGATTTGGTTGTTTTTGGAGCTTGTGTTGTTGTTGTCGTTGGTTGAGTAGTTCTTGGTGCTTGAGTTGTGATTTTCGGCGCCTGAGTTGGAGGAGGGGTAGTAGCTCTTGGGGCCTCTCTTGGCTTTTGTGTCGTAACTTTAGGAGCTTGAGTGGGCGCAGCTGTGCTGCTTGGCTTGACTTTAACGTCCAAATGTTGGAGCCCTACTTTGGCTAATGGAATGCGAGCGATGTAATCGACAAAAGGAGAGCCGAGGTACAACTGCCCTTTGAACACAGTTGCTTCGGAGATGCTCGATATTTTTTTACTAAGAGTATGCAAGCTTGTTAATATCTTTCCTTCTTCCGAAACATGTAAAATAGTTACTCGACTGGGTAAGAGTACATTGAGGGATGTAAAGTGGCCCACCTAATAAAATGCCAAATTATATATTGTGCAACACAACAGATCGCAGTGTCTTACAAAATGTATTCCTCTTTGAGCCCATTCGTTCGGATAAACTTGATCCCACAATTTAAATCCGAGCTGCGTCAACCCGAAGAGCCTAGAAATAAATTTGCGAGCTAAAGGAAAAGGTCCAAAAATCTGGAACATGGATGGATGTGCGCTATCGATTGGTACAACCAAAGGCACAAGGAAGCCCCCTTGACCATCGCCCTTCAGATTATCCGGTAACCCGGGCAACCGATCAATAAATATATCGTGCGTTCCTTTCTTTGAACCTTTGAGATAATAACGATGGATTCGACTTCTGCCAGTTTCGGCTACGATTAAAAAGCTTTCATCCTGCGATAAAGCGACACCGTTTGCAAAATGTAAACCGTCGATTAAAACTGTATTCTTTTTTGTTTTTGCATTGTAATGTATTAATCTAAAATTAAAAACTGTATATTTAAAACACACTCGAGAGCGGTATCTAATACCTTCCACTTCCATCGGCTAATAAATCAAAAACCCCATCGTATAATTGAAATTCTGTGCTGGAATCTGTCCAATACAGATCACCATTTTCGGTAACCACAAGCGAATTTGGTAACTTTGGCCTTTTTCCACCAATTTCATGGTCCAGCGAAACTAACTGCAATTGTTTCCCTACAAACGTGCATATTTTAATTTTGTTTGTTTGCATCTTAATACTAATACCCAATTAATATTAATAGATTCAATCATAAATAATTACCTGTTTTGACATCAACCTTGAATAAACCATAATAAGCGTCTGCCACATACAAAGCACCATTTTTATCAAAAGTTAATCCAAGCGGTCTTCCACAGACATGTTCCTCATACAATCCTTTACACGGTTTACCAAACTTGGCAACGGGTAAAATATGATTACCCACAAGTTTAACGATGTCACCTCCATGAATAGAGGTGTAAAGTTCATCTTTGTAAACAGCAAACGTTTCGGGACCAACAAAATCTCCTTTATGCCATACTTCTACGTCGTTTAATTTGTCGTTTAAAGCTAACGAGCCTTCTAATTCTAAAGGTGGAGCTACCCTACAAATAAAATTAGCGTAAATCCATTTCGTGATCAATTCAATCTTACTTATATGTCTCTGAGTATTTTGCATGAGGTGGAATGTTGGGCATAAAAGTAATTAATAAAATTGCTATTATTCCTTCGAATGCTCTTACACTAAAAAATCTAATCAGTCCTCTAATTCCCATTGTTATAACCTGAAAAATAATTCCATAAAAGAATATTTAAAATAGAACCGATACTTACTGTGTGGACGTAGCTAATTTACACAAATATTGTTAAACTTTGATTTACAAACGCTTCTGTGTTTTATAAAAAGCTACTAAATGAGATATCATTCCACAATCAGATCAAAGTTAGGTTAAAGTTGAATGTATTGTCTTTTACACAATTCAGAAACTAGTGTATTTGTGAATGGGTTTTTTGATGGACCAATAACAGAGAACCACGTGGAATTTAAATAATTTTTTGTAGAATTTACATTTTTTCTAATAGTGCTTGTACAGCAAATTTTAATAAATGCATTTAATGTTATTTAAAGAATAATTTAAGGAGTTATCGACACTTTAATTTAAACGTTTTTGTGTTTTATTGATTACTATCAGTGACATATTAGTTGATCATCGGAAAGTTTTTATGAAGTATTTACCAACAGTAAGATTGGAGTAATAAATCTCGAGGGTTTGATAAATAGTGTATAGGCTTCGAGATAACACAATGCTATAACGAACACAGCATTGCATTATTTAAGTTTTATTCCGAGTCGCTAAGATATACACTGAGGCCATTCAAATTTACCACCAATACAATATTAACTTAAGTTTTGCTACATACATAAGTCTTACACATACAATACACAAGGCACAAAAATTAAAAGTGTGATTAAATGAAAACGGTGCTACTCTAACTATATCACAAATAATTGTGCCGACATCGTTTTGAAAATACTTAAGACGTATAAAAATACTACTTAGGTAAAAAAAAATCAGTCAAATTTAGGCAGTTGAATTTAACAGTCTTATAACTACTAGTATAGAAATTGGAATATTCAAATTTGGCACGTACAAGATAAGTAATATAGAGAGCTGCCAAAAACGTTGCATACTAAACCTAAAAGTAATAATAATACAAGATATTATTCTAAAATTACTTAAGTATAAGTGCGATTTACTGCAGTGGTACTAAACAAGCAGCAATTTAAACTTCAACACTAACTGCGGGGGATCCTTCGTTCGTTTCGAGTTTTTTAATTTTAATATCAGGTTCGTCGTTAACATTTGATTCGGGAGATTCGGTCCCTTTATCGTTCGCCACTTCTTCTGTGGAGGTGTTGCCGTTTTGCTTCTCAGATTTCCCGTTCTCCTGAACCTGTTTTACCTCTGCAACTTCTTTGCTTGCTTCGGCCGGCTCTTTATTATCACTAACAGATTGTTCGGGTTCTTTTGCTTCCTTTTCTACTGGCGCTGGATTTTCCTTCACTTCTGTCGCTTTCGTTTCGGTTTCCTTAGCCTCCGCCTCGCCGTTTGTGATTTCGGGCTTCGCCTCCACCTCTTCGGTTGGCTTTTCTGTAGACTCAACTGTGCTGCTAACTGCTTCTTTCACTTTCTCAGTCGATTCGACAATTTTCTCTTCTACTTTCGTGTCGTTCTTATCAGTCTTTGTATCAGTCTCTTGAGTATTGGAATCTTGTTTTTCTTTAGTCTCAGTCTTTTCGATTTCCGGTTCTTCAGCTTTTGGCTCTTCGGGCTTCGGTTCTGGTTTGTCGTCGTCACATTTGGCTACTGCTTCTGATGCAGCGGTCTCTTTAACTTCTTCTTTCTCAGTTTCCATGGATTCTGTAAATAGGTTTTTTTTTCAATCTATTTTAAGTGTAGGGATTTGTGCACAAAGGACACAAGTGCATTTTGAGCTTTATAGTGTCATGTCTGAAGAAGTATTATAACATATTTTCTGCAATAATGATATAAAAGCACTTGTACCGTTATGACACGAAATTTTGCTAAACTTAATTCAATAATAGAGGACCCGTAGAAAGACTATTGGAAAAGTCACAAAATTCAGACAAAACGTGCATTTTCAATAAAAGAAAAATGCTGAAATAGTATGTTTCCTGTTCAAAGCTAATTTAGAAGATTCCTTTCCATTCTTGAAATGTGTTTGCAGTTTTTTATATCTTAGACGTCCCTCTATCATTAAATACCACATTTTCTATGTAGCTGAATAAAAATACAGTTAAAATAAAATTTGTTAAGGGGTCTAATGTGCAAATCTTTTTTAGTTTTATATCACCTGTTCATCGTTCATTTAATGCCAATATGGGACACACAAGTCGAGCTCAAAAAGTCAGAAAGGCAAGGGAGAAATGAAAAATAATACGAGTAATACAGAAGATGAAGAAGTACAACGCCATAACGCAGATCTGATAGGGATTATACATTCCGATTGAATGGTTTTTGTAATAAATTGCGTTACTCGTTGAACCATTGTGCCTTCTAGCAAAAAATGCAAAAATTAATGTAAATAGAATTCAATAAATACGAGGATGTGCGCATTCGAGCGAAAAGTGGCACATTTCCGAGCGAGGGAGGCAAATGAAGCGCGACGCGGAGCGGCGCGCTTCATTTTCCCGAGATCGGAATGTGCCACTTTGAGCTCGAATGTGCACACTCTGTTTTAAGCATGATTCGCAAGAACTTATTAATTTTCTTAAAGGACTAACTTCAAATGCCGAATTTGCGTCATTTGTGCGCGCCCAACTTCCATTACCTGCTAAAATTTTAAACCCAAGCGCCAAAAGAAGTATAACTTCAAAACATTAGAACACTTGATTATATAATAAATGTAACTTTGGAAATAGTTTATATGCAGCAGTCTGCACTAATTATTACACAAATCCGAAAAATACCAAAACAATCGGGTATTAAGTCCTGATCGGCTATCAGGCCTCTTACCTAACTAAAATTATCAAATTTCGCAGTTATAACCTTTTTGTACCAAGTCCTTCAACTGGTTATTTTACCTTCGGTCTCCTTAGCAACTGCAGCGGTTTCAGAACTGGTTACGTCAACTTCCATGCTTTCGGCTTTGGGTTCCTCTTTCTTTTCGGCGGGAGCTTCCTTAACGGGTTCTTCATCTAACTTTTGCACCTTAGTTGGAGGGGCCTTAAATAAATAAAATTAGAAGTGCATGCAAATTATTTATTCAACTACGATCTTTCAATGTTTTAGGTTACTAACACACCTCGGAGTCTTCGGCAGGCTCGTCTTCCTTCTTTCTTTTGGTGGGTTCTGAAAACGATATGTCCAAAAAAGTTGATATTATGTTATAACTTTTTGGGTTATCGTTCGAATCCAAAGAGTTCTTTTCGCGTTTAATCAGAGTCGTTAAGAGACCTGCTTTCTTCGCAGCTTCGAGTTCTACAAAAAATTGTACATTTATATTTTGATTAATATGATTGATTAAAACTACCATCAATGTTGTCGTTAATGAAAAGAATCTCTTCGGGTTTAACGTTCAATTCTTTTGCGATAGCGGCATAGCTCTTTTCTTCTGTTTTCTCACCAACGGCTTGATCAAAATAATTTGATATGTACGATGCTAGGTTGCCTTCATCGGAATGTGTGAACAACAGTTTTTGTGCACTAACGCTACCAGTCGAGTATATCGCAATTTTATGTTCTTTTGACCAATTTTCAAGCGCTTTAGGAACATCGGAATACACACTAGAATTAATTCAAATTTATTATGTGGAAGGTGACGAGATCGGTACACGTACTGTGCTTTGAGACTTTCATCTTCGTAACCCTTTTTATAAATCAAACCTTGCAAAGACTTTACGCCCTTATTATTAGAATTCTCTTTGGTGAGACTTTTAAAGAGTTTTATGGCTTCTTCCAAATTAAGTTCGGTTTCGTCTTTAAGCTCCTTTATGCAAGATTTTATTTCTTCGACTTCCCATTTTTCTTTTAAAAATTCGTCCACGTTTTTCAGTGCGTACTCTAATAACGAATTCTAGAATTTGAAAAGACAGAAATAAGGGTTTCGAAAAAGTTATTTGTTAAAAGTGCATAGAACCGGTAATGCATTTATTATGAATAGACTGTACAGTTAGGATGTGAATGCACTGTGCTGAAAAAATTGGCGAATTTGTAATTGCTTTGTTTACCGATTAATAAATAACACGACGAATTGTTAAAATAGCTATTTGTTGTTGAGATTTGCCGAATAAAACTCATATTCTTATTTTAAACTAAATTATACCTTTATGAATGTCGTCGAAGTGGTCGTGCCGGCTACATCGAGGAGAACGACGCTACATTTATCAAAATTATTATCTTTTGTAATACTCATTGTTACGTGTTGTCAACTAACTACTTAAAATACGATAAAAACAACTTATTACTTATATAAATTATACTAAAATATTACTATAACACAGCAGCTCAAAATGGTCGATGCATACGCCGACATAAACCGCGAAACACACGGACCTGTTTCTGCAAATCAGTGGCACCAACACATTTTTTTAGGGACTTAGATTTGCAGCCGTGCTTCTTCCTCAAATTATTTAAATTTTATTCACGTTTAATTTGTGTTTATTAATGTACCTTACGTGCGCATAATTTTTTATTTATTTTCTAAATTATTTTAATTAGTGTTAAATTAATATCTTGTTTAAATATCTATGTTTTTATAATTAATATTTAGAGAAATATTTGAAATAATCTAGTACTTTGGCGCTCCCTACCCAGCATTTCCAAAAGTAGTATTTTGACAACCACAACAATCATGGCGTAATTATTTGTAAAAATACCAAATATTGTCTTATAATTTAATTTTCAATCAACTTATATGTAAATATCGTAATAAAATGGGTAGTTATGCGAAGGCTACTATGACAGGGTTTATCTGTAGGTTATGTTCGGAACCAAAGAAGTGCGTAATACATTTTTATAGCGAAAGAGCTAAACGGTTGGGACTCATAAGAAAGTTATCATTACTTCCAATTACCGTAGGTATTTCAAGATACTTTTACATAATATGGTAATTCATTATACAACTCGCTTTATAGGTGGAGAAGTACGACAATTTACCAAAAACGATATGTCACGACTGTATAGAAAAGCTCGACTTGCAATATAATTTAGTGCAAAGGATAAGAAGAAATTATCTTATTCAACGTCGGCATAGATTATTCCACGTAGGTTAATAAACCGATTATAAAGATATTTCAATGAGTAATTTTGGCGTTTTCAGAGTAATGGTCGATGTCCCATCGAATGTCCCTTCCATAGATTCAATTCGCTCGAAGAAGAAACACAAGGCTCCAATTTAAATGTAAATGATAATGATACAGATATTCATAAAGATAGTTAAATTTACGTATAGATCAAAACTTCATAAATGTAAGTAATTAATTTAAATTGTAATATATTAAATAATAAATGTTTTATAAAACTAAATATTCTTATCGTTGAAATAGTACAAATATCTTAAAATTTTAAAATTACAAATTCTATAGTATATGATAAAAAGACAGAAACACATTTACGTTAGTTACGAAGTCGAAGTTTTTTCGTTTATAACGAAATAAAGAGTTGCAGGCTCCGATTGACTTGGATTCGTTATTGTATATATGAAATCTGCAAATTAGAGTGCATATCATTAAGAATTGAAATAAAAATATTATCGAGAAATAGATTTAGATTAATAAAATATTACCTTTAGGTATAATAAAGGAATGGCCCATACTCCCACTTTTTTTGTTTGCTCCAACAGAGAAAGTAACTTTCCCGTTAAGCACATTGTAAAACTACAATTCATAAATTAATTAATAATCCCTTTGAAATATTTCATTAAAAACCTTACAATTGTGCTCTTTCCAGAAAACAGTGCTTTTGTGTAATTGAATGGAACGGTCAAATAGCCACAGGACATGCTAGAACCATTATCGACCATGTTCGTTGCAATGTAGTGTTCTGTTAAATCCTCAACCAAGTCGATTGTTGGAGGTGTCATGGTCCACTCTGTTAAAACACAGTAGCAATACAAAGAATAATAAAAAATTAAGACATTCAATACATACGTAAGGGTACAGGTTTTCCATTTTGAATGTCGTATATTAAATCGGGATTGTTTACATCGAGAATCAAATCTTGTTTAAAATGGGAACGAGAAACCCCACACTTAACCTCTTCTGCTTTTGTATTGTTTGTGAAATCATTTGGTGGTTGTTCAATCTTTCTTTCCACCTCAGTTTGATTGCTTATAACCTTGATAGAAGGAACATGCGAAATGTTATTCATTACGCTAGAGTTCGTACTTTGACGATTATCATTTATCAATGCTTCTGAAGGCACATTTTGAACATCAGAAATATCAGTGCCTGTGCCAGTGCCAGTGCCATACCCAGTTTCTTGTCTAGTATTTCGAGGTAAATTGGTATAAGTCGAATATTGAGAGTCTGATTGTACATTCGATGAGTGAAAATTTTCATCAGGTAATTTGCACAAATCTACAAAAGCGATCTTCGTCAGTAAATTATCAATATTTGGATTTTCATTTAAAGTTTCCTGTCTGTTTGTTGTCTTTTCATTTGATTTCGCTGAATTATTTTCTACGACTAACGTATTGTCTGTGTTTGGAGATGAAGTAGACAAATTAAATGCTGGATTGGATACAATGGAAGAGTTGCCTTTTAAAGTCTTATTTTTCGTTGCGTCCTCTGCGACGTCTTCAACGTTGTTCTTTTTAGATGCGACCGATGCTTTCGTTTTCTTCGACTTCTTAGGCGGAACTGCCGGTACAAGAAACTCGCTAGGTCCATTTAGAATTTCGTCCTCGGGAATCGTTTCAGTTATTCTATGTTTATTAGTTGAACTACGAACTGTACTTCCATTTGATCGTGCAGCTCGGGACTTTCTAGAAGGAGCCGTTCCTAATATATTCATCAATGATTCTAAAAAACGAATTTTATTTATGAACTCACACGAATTAGAAAGAAGCTACTGTATTTACCTCTACTACTTGCATATAAAGTTGTTTGAACGAAAGCCTTTCGAGACTTACGTTTACGCTTTGGTCGAAGACCTTAAAGTAAAACATTGATAACTTATGTAAGAACCATAGAAATACTTTAACAAACCTGCGCCGCTATCGTTACTACTTTGGGAGGTGTCCCCTTCGTGTATTTTAACAAAACCTGCAATTGAAATAAGTTAAATTTACTTATAACATAACCTCAAAAGTTTAAAAAACCGGGTGCATTTAATCATTAATTGTTTCCATGCAACTAAATCATTCCTTTTTGAAATAATGCTTGCAAATTGAAATATCTAATGCAAAAAAAATAAACAAAAATAAGCAATTACCTGTCACTCCGTCAAGAATATATTTGCTCATCGGAACGTTAGATATGTTTGTGGTCTTACGTGATTTATTAGTGGGTACAATACTATCAGCAAGTCCATTCGACATAAAACTTGTACCATTCATGCAGCGTGATCGAGATCTAGTCATAACACCGGTTTGATTAATCGAAGACATGTTTCCAAAGCAATCTGACATTTTCATTTGATTTTCATTATTTACTCGGTGAATCTGCTTAGTTCTGTTCTTTGCAGACTGCGTCGGACGCCTATCGCCTTTTGTTTGAGCCGGAACCGATTCATCGTTCGAAAAATGAAAATCTTCAAATCCATTTTGTTCGTATCCAATTTCTTGATGTAGTGATACTGACCGATCTACATTTTTAGTCTTTGTTTGTTTAGTGGTAGGTTTTGATTGTTCGTTTGAAATTCGTGATGTTTGAACAGCATTAATTTGCATAGAATTATTCTTAACATTGTTTCTTTTTCCTTTGGGCACAGCCTCATCGTGAGGTTTCGTTGTCTGCGTTGTAATTTCAGTTCGTGCTTTTTTATTTTCAGAAGACGTTTGTATATTGGCCGACTTGCTCTTTGGAACTTCTTCATTATTAGTCAGCTCCTTCGCATCTCTTATCGAGCTCTGATCACGAAGTGACATTTGTGTGCCAACTGAAATATTATATTTTCGTGGCGTGTTTTGTTTTGAAGTAGATTGATTCTTAACATTAGTTCTTTTTCCTTTGTGCCCAGACTCCTCTAGAGGGTTCGTTGTCTGCGTTGTAATTTCAGTTTGTTTGATTTCCTTGGATTGTGCTTTTTTATTATCATGAGACGTTTGCGTATTGATTGACTTGTTCTTTGGTACTTCTTCATTTTGAGTCAGCTCCTTCGCATCTCTTATCGAGCTCTGATCACGAAGCGACATTTGTGTGCCAACTGAAATATTATATTTTCGTGGAGTGTTTTTTTTTGAGGTAGATTGATTCTTAACATTAGTTCTTTTTCCTTTGTGCCCAGACTCCTTTAGAGGGTTCGTTGTCTGCGTTGTAATTTCAGTTTGTTCGATTTCCTTGGATTGTGCTTTTTTATTATCATGAGACGTTTGCGTATTGATTGAGTTGTTCTTTGGTACTTCTTCATTTTGAGTCAGCTCCTTCGCATCTCTTATCGAGCTGTTATTGTGAAGTGACATTTGTGTGCCGATCGAGACATTCTTACATTTTCGAGACGTGTTTTTCTTTGAGCTCGATTTATTCTTAGCATTTGGTCCTGAAAATGACATCTGCGTGCCTCTGGATTCGTGTAGAGCTATTTGTGGTTCTTCCGGAGACTCAGGTACTTTGGGTTGTACTTTCTGAGTAGGTTGTTTTGGCAATTCAACTATTTTAGTGGGTGCTGTGATGATGGAATTTCTTGGGGTAGAAGCCATCTCGGAACTCGACGAAATCGTTATGACACTTACGAATTCATCCAAATCTGTTAAGAGCTCATTGACTTCAATGTCTTCCTTGATTTCTTGTACGGAAGATTCCGCGTTCGTTATGCTCTTTAACTGCTTCCTGGGTGTCCCCCCCCGTAAACTCATTATCTTTAATTCGTCAGTTTTATTCGGTATATCGTCATTTTCTTTGTCGATCGGCGAGTTAATTTTTTTTAAAAGCGATTCGGTTGTTTGGGTGTTTTTCTCCATTAAATTGGATAAAATTTTCTTCACAATCGCCGGACTTCTTATTTTATTACTTAAAATGTTTTTCTTCTTCATGTTGGTTTTGAGCGAAAGTTTCTGTCTCTTAATTCTGGCAGTACTTTCCAGTTGGTTGGTGATACTTTTTATAGAGTAGTTAGTGGATCTTCGTCCCCTGATAACCGGCGAGATGCATATGCGTTCCTTTGTCAACAGAGCTCGGCCGGCAGAATGAATTGGTGTACTGCTTATAATCGAACTTCTGGGTTGAGTTATTGCTTTTAGTAGTACAGACCTTCGGAGTTGTGCAACTCCCGGAGAATCATGTTCAAATATATGAGTCGGTTTCTTAAACACCGGTGCCGGTTCCTAAAACACATATTTTTACCTTAATAATATTTAGCAGTAAATTGATTTACCTTTGTAGAAATATTGTCCGGATTGTTTTTGCGCTTATAAGCTAAAAAGCTATCTTTTAGGCTGGTGTCGGGCGACGAGAGAAAGCTAACAGAAGGCGTTTGCATTTTGGATCGGTTTCACAATAATGGATATCAATGCTTGCCGTTAACTGTTATATTCTTCCAGATATATCTGTAGTTAAAATTACTTAAATTAAAAGTTATTGTATATAATACGAATATGAATAGAAATAAAATAAAATATTGACATTTAACACAAGTCAAATTGTTAATATTTTATCAAGCATAGTGTTCTTTTATAAAATATCATAGGTTGTATTATCAATTATTTTCTATCGATTTAAATGACACTTGTGGCTTAACAAAACAAGATATCTTCAAAATGGAGTGCTTCGACAAATGATTTCTAATTTTATATTACGGTATGATTACAGTACTAAAATTAAAAATAACATCAAATTCATAGATAAAATTAATGCTTAAAGCATGGATCGGAACACAATTCAAAAGTACATATTTTGTTAGTTTCTTGTTAAGCGATTACAACTTTCATAACTAAAATGGGCAACAACTGTTTTCAATGTTTTTCAAACACATCTTCACAATACATAAATGGGGGTGCAATTATCTCCGAAGCTGCTAATACAAGACCAAAAAAATTTAATTTTTTTTAAGTTCCTGCAATTAACGAACACTTGAAGCTTATTAAGAATAAACTAATAAAATGCCTACTTTTTAATGCTGATTCTGCTAAAGCAATTTGGACGATAAAATCAAATCTAACAGATTTGGTAAGGTTATAATATATAAAAGCTAATCTCTAAGTTTAAAATTATTTTCACATGATTGTTTTCACTAATGTTTATATAAAATGCCAATTTTCTTTTTAAAAATCCGATGTATATATAAAAGAAGCAACATAAAACATACAAGTATAAACGTACAAATTTGAACGAAGCGTTTATCTAACGGTCAAAAATGGTGGATTTAGAAAGATCCCTACTTTAAACGTGTGCTGCCATCTATTATGTATCTGTTCAGATTGCGAATCAATCACACCAATTAATTTTAAAATACCTATCTAATTAAACATGCAATGATTTAAGTCAATAAATAAGAATAAAAGAAATGTTGTTACGTTTATTTAAAATATAATGTACAAGTACAAAAACATCCTAGTTTTCTTAAATATCACAATAAATTATGATTCTAGTTTGATTCATTATTTTTTCTTTCTTTTAAATTTAATAATTTACAAATATCAGAGTATAACAAAAATATTTCCATCTGTTTTATCAAAATTTGGTTTCTATTTCATTTTTAAGTTTCTATTTTAATTCAAAGAGAAATATTTTAATCTTTAAGTCACTTTCAACATAAATCGTGAACACAATGCCATCATTTAAATTTCTAAGAAGTATTTAATTCATTAGTTTTTACAATGTAGACGTACACATCATTCGTAATAGCCAACATACTTCTCAAAGGTGCAGCACAATAATATAAAAAAAAGTACAAAAGAAATTTTCAACTTATCTTAAATTGAAATCGTAAAAAGATGTTGCACCTCCGATTCTACCACACAAAACGACCATTTATAAACCAGTTATGACAAAAACCTCAAAAGAATCGAAATAAGCTTAAATTCAAATGATTATATCAATTTTATAAATTGAACCGGGCACAAGAAAAGCACCAATTATAAAAATCAAACTTGTTTCAATGTTTTGTTACTTTCGACAGAGAAAAATAAGTAAAAAATACAAAGACAATTTGTATTTATATCCAGAAAAGATCTACTATTTCAAAAAACTGTATGCCATATAAAAAATCTCATAAAACAAATTAATGGTACAAAACTCACCATCACTAAATACACTCTTATCAATTACTTTATAATTCTTTTATAGTGTTATTTTTAATATAAATAAACGACAACAAGAACAACATTAAATTAATTCTTTATACTATACGAATTTGTTTTAAAGTAGAATTTATAAAGCAAGACGAAGAGCAATCAAAATATTTTGACCGAGGTTATCGTAAGATCAAGCTTTCTCAAAACTCGATGATACAAGTTAAAGTAAAATTGAAAGAACCGAAAATGTGCGATGATAATTAACTCGCGATACGTTTATAAATTCCACCTCGTCCCTAATTTTGTTTAAAGTCGTTTTAGAAATACAAATTGTTGCAATTACAGTAACTTTTATGTATGTACAAAGCTGATAATTTTATTGTAGTAATGGCACTTACAGTTCTTGTAAAAAAAATTAGTAAAATATTAATTCAAATTAGTTTCGAAAATTTGACAACTCTCCCTAAGGGAGTCGAATGAAATCTTCTACGGATATTGAGACAAGTAGTATTGTATCTTTTGTACATCGTTAAGTAGGTACTACATACATTCAAAACTTAATCAGATTATTTTTAAATAAAAATAATTTACAAACTGTTTGCCGAATGTACAAATTAAATTAACTTATTTAATTAACATAAATCGATTTTGACTCATTTTCTACATTCTAATTGTGTTAAATAAGTATGGAAATGTCTTAAAATAAGATTCTAACATCGTTGCAATAAGCAACGATAATGTACAAAAGAAAACATCACATAACATAGATTCCCTCAGCGACACAATTTAAATATGACGTATCAAGTTATAAAAATTAGATTAACACTTCTAACAGAGTGAAATAATTACGTAAGCCTCATATTTAAATGATGTCCTTCGGATTTGTTTCTAATAAAAAAAAGAAATCCATCACAGACCTATTTAAACACCATCGGTACACATGCAGATTTGTACTACAAGTATAAAAATGTGAAAAACCATAATTAATTTATCGAAACTTAATCAATCGGCATATGTACATGCAGTCGAATAATTGTTAAAACCATAACACATCCTTATAAGTAGGTTTAAGTTTACAACCAAACTTTCAGATATATTTACTAACGACATAAAAAAAAATTGAAACTAAAATCGTTACGAACTAATTAAATTGGACTACCTACCTGTCCAACCTCGCCAAATGGAAGCAATGCTCGAAGCAGCACTTACGACTAATCCACCTGCTATGCTGCTTGCTTGCTGTGTGGTTGTCATTTGTGTGCTCGGCAAGGTGGCAGGCCCCGCAGGAATTTCTGGACATTGGACATGAGGCACCTAAAAGTAGACGTGTAATTTTTTTTTTTAATTAATAATAAGTTATACGTACAGCCTCCCATTCGTTTGGAAGTCCATCACCTTCCTCGGAATCTGAATTTTCACTAGTGTACAAATCATTAGCTAACTGCTCCTCTAAATTGGTAGCAATGTGAGAGTCTACTTCCATAGGTCCTTGTCTACAAATAAAATTTATTTAGTTTTGTGAAAATTAATAGCAATGGGGCGATTGTTCGATTTTAATTTAATGATAGGGGCTCGGATGGGTCTTGGGCCTGGGTTGGCTACCGGATGGTACAACTACGGTTCCAAATTTTTGGGTAAATAAATTAATTATTGTGCATCGTGTTTAAAGTCTATCTCTCTTTAAATTCAATTTCATACTAGCTGACCCGAAAGACATTGTACAAATTTTAACAAAAATAAAGCATTTTCAGTTTTTTCCCAAATTTTGAATTTTTCAGACAATTTTCCTTTTCCTAAAACTATTATCCGGACTATGACAAACAATTAAAAAAAATGAGCCAAATGAGCTCTCAGTTTTAACAATTTTCGCAAAATCTATAGAATAGTAATAATTTACCTTAGAACTTTAAATACATAAGATAACATTCTTTTTATGTTTGAATGAGTGAGAGTGAGCGAAAAGATATCAACATCACATGCACAGAAGTGAGAAAGACCGAGTCAGATATCAACAACATTCGTTCGGTTACTATTCTGAATATTGCACTGAGTACGAGAGAGTGAGAAGATACAATTATCTCATAAGTGCAAGTGAGCGCGAGTGATTAATATTGTTTTAATCAGTATTAGTAAATTTATCAACTCAAAATTGATGAAATTAATACATTCGATGTCTCTTAAAGTGAGATTTTGGTCTGAGCTGTCTTAGGCCATGCAGGGGCCCATTGGCTTACAGTTTAGGGCCCTTTTTAAAAGTAAAAAAAAATGTGAATGAAAACATCATTCTTTTGAAAAATATTTGTATAAGTACATTTTATAGAATTAATTAAGAAATGTTGTGCTATGTATTTTTTTGTGATTTTTCGCTTTAGTAAAATTTTGTTCCATAATTTGAAAATATTTAGGGAATCTCGTCTGGTTTCCGATATAAATTCAAATTTAGAAATATTAACAGCAATTTTTAAGAAACTTAAGCTAAAAATTGTGTTTCTCATTTTTTCCCTATAAACAATTTTGAGACCCCCATGAAACTGCGGGCCCTGGGTTCGTGCCCCATGTACCCTTATGGAAAAGACAGAACTGATTGTGTGCACATGTTTCGTTTCATTGCATTTGTTTGGTCCCCGTTTTGGGGCCACACGTTTTTACAGAAAAAGGTCGACACAATGAGCCTATTAAGAGACAAATCGAGTAAAGAATGATAAGGGCCTTTATCGCCGTTCGTAACATTGTAAGTGATTCTAGATACGATATATTGTATAGTTACCATTTATTGGCCCTTCGATCATCTAAAACAAACTATGCCTCTTTCAAATCAAAAAAATTCGATAAAACTATACTAACTTTAATTTTTTGATTTGAAATTCAATAAATGCAAGGGCTTTATCCACGATTCACAATAAACAATTTTAAGAACGATGAAAAGTATTCGTTTAAACAATTTTAATCATTCTATCTCACTTGCTCTTATACGGTTCTTGTATCTTCTCACTCTCTTCCACTCATTGCAATATTGAAAATAAAAATCGAGATGAAAGTGGATCTTACGTATGTTAAGTTAAATTCAAAGAATACGAAGATGTGCGCATTCGAGCGAAAAGTGGCACATTTCCGAGCGAGGGAGGCAAATGAAGCGCGACGCGGAGCGGCGCGCTTCATTTTCCCGAGATCGGAATGTGCCACTTTGAGCTCGAATGTGCACACTCGGTTTTAAGCACGATTCACAATAATCAACCGAAAGCGTTCATTAAACTATTTGTTAATTGAAAACTTCACTATTAGTCATTCTCTCTCACTTGCTCTTAAACGCCTCTGATATCTTCTCACTCTCTCCCATTCATCGTAACATTAAAAAAAAACTTCATTCTGCATAGTTCTAACCCAAACATTTAGTATTCGACCCGTCCCCAACAATTAATATGACTTGTATAAAAAGAACCCTCTACGTACCTTCCTAAATCACTAATATTAACATCTAATAACTGCAAAATATTATGAAGAGTCCTCGCAGGATGCAAAACATCTAATTTGGTATTCTGCGAAAAACACAACTGGAGTACGTTAGCATTCAACCGAGCCACTCTACGAGAGAACTGTGGTTCGGTAATATCACTGCTGCACAGATCGCTGCAACAAAATCTATTTTATCTCGCTCTTCGGACACTGCTCAAGTAATTACCTGTATGACATTTTATGAGGCAATCGCACGTCTAAATAGAAGGCAAGAACATTGACTAATTGAGCGGTATACGTTAGTGCTGCACTGATGTTGTAGGCTGAATTATGTTCGACCGCAACCGTGTTACTTCCACCAGGTACAGCATCCTTATTTTGAGCCACTACAATTAAATTCGGTTATTATTTTTTTGTTGATTACATCGTAATTAATTTTACCCCAAACATTATAAGCCGAGTAGTTGCCCGAGCCCGGCAACGAGGGAGCTACGATGCAATGCTGTAACTCGCCCGAGTTATCGGTGTAGACCCATCGATCCCTGATGTACGTCGTGTGAGTTGCCTCTGCTAGCGCACTCACCATATCTAAAGCGCTAGATTCTACTTCACTAAAATTATAAGTTATTAGCTGTCCATTTGAACGTCCCACCGTAAAATAATACCTCTTAGGTTGCACGATTGTAATAGGAAATATGTATTGAATCAGTTGACTTATCCGAACACGAATTAGCTGCTTTAAATCCTGCCTTTTTTTCTCTAACTTTCTCTTAGACTCCTGTATATTGTCCTCTTTGCTTTCGACGTAGCAGCCGAGCTCTTCCACCTTCTCCCTGTACTTGGGAAGGCTTTTCTCTAATTTTTCATTTTTATGTACCAGTTCGGTCAGTTGCTTTTTCCGCAGCTTCTGTTTCTCTCTTTTCTCATTCACCGCAAGCTTGATCGTGCCGATCCTGTCTCTCGACTGCCTTATTTTGGAATTCTGTGGGGAAAAGACATGGTAAACAAAAGGAGAGGTGAATAAACTTTTGACAGATAGAAAAACAAAAGGTACTTACCAATTCGTCTCCTTTCTGTTTTTTGCTTAGGATTTCTGTACATTTGAGTTCGTAACGTTTTTTAGCCGCTATTAATTCTTTAAACCGTTGCTGTTTGTCGACGTATCTTAAAAGGATTATCGGGATTTTAAAATTGACGTATTATTAGGTATGATTCACTATTTACCTCTCTGAATAGTTTGATCTTGAACTGCAGAAAACTCCGTTATGTATACAGTCCTTGCAGTAAAAATTTTTTCTAAAATTACTACACAACGGACATTTCTGAAGGCACGGGCTGTTTCTGCTGCCACTGTCTAGGGATGAAGACAGAAAATCTTTAGGAGCTGTTATACTTTCCTCCGAACTGCTAGTCGCCATAACAAGACTGATTTCCCATTCATAATTACTTGTACATTCAATAACGCGAGAAGTGAGGTTAAGGTTCGTCGTCCGACACGTAATCCACTAGAATTTTGAATTTCATTACTAAGCACTATAATTACTCAATTAAAGGATAAATGTCGCGATTAAATCCAATTAATTAGTCGTATTATGTTGTTTTGCGAAATTTTTTTCAACTACATCGCACGCGCCATGGCAGTTGGAATGAATTACGTTTGCGCGCCAAATTCGAATTAATGTTATTAAAACTAATAAATGCGACTTTCTCTTGGTTGCTTTCACTCTATTTATGTTGAATGTATAATATGTGTTTAAGGGCCCTGGGTAGCAAATTTTGTGCTGAATATTTTAAATGTAAACCTAAATATGGCGTATTTTTGGTGAAAGAATTGAAAATTTTTGTATAGGTAGAGACCATACAACTTAATTCGAATATGTTTTTGAATTTGCTAATTTTGCACAAAAAAATTAATAACGAAAAAAGCAGTCTTAATTTCAATTACTACCTATGGCTTTAAAAATCTATTTAAGCTTTTTATCAAATGGATAAAGCTTGATTTCAAATTTTTAATAACTTTTTTTATTAATAAGTTATAAACAATTTAAGTTTGTGAATTGTGGAAGAAATTCTGTAGAAAATGAAATCGTTTACGAATGATTGATAGGTTCTAAGCTTGTTTAGCTACTGCAGCCTCTTAAAGTGTAAAATGTTTTAAAATTTCAATTCTAACTATAACAACTAAACTATTAGACATACGTGAAAAAGTTAAATAAAAAATTTGTTAGTTATTGAATGCTCTAAAATATTGTATCAATTAAATTTTTTGTATAATCAGTTCTCCAGCTACTGCAGTCTCTCAAATTTGAAAATTGTGTAATATTTATTTCAAACGACTGTAACAATTCAAGTATTTATTTTTTCATAAAACTTAGAATATGTTCTCATTAGATAATGGTAGAGAAAAAGTCTTTATTCCTTTTTAAACTAGAATAAATACACTATCTATTGATAAATAAATGTCATTAATAAACTAAGACCATAGGCTCTATAAAAACAAAAGAAAAAAATTGTGACTTCCAACCCCGGTCTCCCCTACATTATCTATCTTTGTCTTTCTCTCCAAGACGACCACGTCTACAAAAGACCAATTAGAGCAAGATCCGACGATGGTCGTGTTAAGAGAGGTTTTACTGTAACTTGGAGATGGAAAGTGTGAACACCGTGTATAAAAAAAAAGAAAACTGTTTTACTTAAATATTATCATTTATTTATACACTAATCTGCCTTACTTACACCACACTTTATACATGTCACTAACAGTTGAAAAATATACTTTTACATTTCTACGATGACAATTCAACCCTTAATGTAAATGAATGGCAATAGAGCCATGCAACGATCAAAGTATGATATGAAGATGATAACTTATTTTAGTGACGATCATCATATTCACTTATTCTGTTGAGGTTTTATCTACATGTACATTTAACTAAAATCAGATTATCTTCCCTATTAATTTGAAAATAATTTGGCCCTAATTACTATTAAAACTAATAAGCTTTTAAGAACAAAATATCATTTTTTTTTGTTTACTTCATAAGGTAAGTACATAACAATTTAGTAAGCATAAAAAATTAAGTTAAGCGAATTCCTTAATTCGATTTAATTTTATGTAACAGTGTACGTTCCCTTTTGAAAATACCTTTACAGATTATTACAAGCTAAAATTACTAACGAATTATTTTCGGAGGTATTAGATGAATATTCATGGAGCATTTTTTTTTTAGTAAAAACAACTAATTACATATACACTTTAAACATACTCAAGTTGAATAATTATTATAACTACAATTAAAAATTAATTGGCAGTTTAATTGGTTCGTTACAAAAGTTTTTGTTAAAAAAATTTATTCTTTAGCGAGATTTAAACCACATGGCACTTGAAACGGGGTCCAATCGTGGCCATGGTTACGACGAACAATCGGCCAATTGGAATCGTTCGTTTCAGGCGCCATAATTAAAAAAGGGCTGTTAAACTGTCAATTAATAAATATACAATATCGAAGATTAAATAACATTCAAAGATGTTCCACATAAAAAATACCTTTGGTAAAAAGCGTTAGGCCGTAAGAAAAAACTCCAAGTGATTTGTGTGACTGGACATGTTTTCTAATCGACAGAGAGCTAAAGCTTTCAAACTAATTCGAATCTGAAATCTTTTATAAGTATCTTGAAAATGATCACATTGACAATTAAAACAGAAAAAAATAGAACACAAAATGACTCAACTACTTCCTTCGATTATCCACTCTCTTACGTATACAATCCATTGGTTTCCTGGAAACAGGTTCAACTTAATGCAAAACAGAATTTGGCTTAAAATTAAACTTAAATCATACAAATCAATTGCATTTAAGGTAAGAGACCCAATAGCCGAACGCTATTTTGTCGTGTAGTACGAAATAGAGCCCTAAAAATAATTTATTGATTAATTAGAGTTTTTAGATATAAAATTAATAAAATTTCAAGTACGAAATCACACCAATTAATAAAATTAATATTTTAAAATAATTAGTTGGCTACCCCAATACCCGATCAAAAGAATTAGTAGGCGATCACTAATACTCCACTACCCGAACACGAAAAGTATTTTTTTAAATAGGCAAATAATATTAATTTAATTTAATTGGAATATCAATTTAAAATAGTATTTATTAAATTCAAAAATAATTATTACTAATTACAATTAAATTGTCCAAAAAAAATAATTAGTTTAACCTCTTAGCATTCATTTCATGTGCCATTGCGTATAATTTGACTATTTATTTGTATGGTAGTTGATCGAGTACTAATTCCACAACAAAAAAATGGTACCAGAACTAGATCACAGCTTCTTACGGTATTAATAACATAAAAATAATATTTACCTTATTTAATTGTTAAAATAACTTATTAAAAAACATAAACGTTAGTACAATTGCATGCTTTAGGTCAGGGGTGTCCAAAGTGCGGCCCGCGGGCCAGTTACGACCCGCAAGTTGTTGCAGTCTAGCCCTCAAACTTGATTCGAGCTTTCAAATATTCGTTTATCGCTCATTATTTAAAAAAAATATTATGACCCGCCAAAAAACCTTTTTGTACTATTTGGCCCGATGATCAAAAAGTCTGGAAACCCTTGTTTTAAGTAAAGAATTAAAATTTTTTAATAATTTTATTGAATTAATAATTAATCAAGGGTGCGTCAGGTGAAAAAATGCCAAAGGGCTTTTGGTCCCGTATTCCCCCTTCACCCTTCGCGCTTCTCGATTACTTTTGGGACACCCAATATAATAAATTTAAGTTTATTATTATAGAAATTTTTGTATGTACCATTTTTCACATATTTATTTTATAAATACGAAAAATACCGCAATTAATCGGGTATTGGGTCTCTTACCTTATTAATTAAAAAAAAAACAAACAAAATCATTATCAATTACTTAAGTTAGCATTTTTTAGTTTTAGCACAGCAATCGTAGATCTTAATTTCTATTTTTTTGTCAATCGTTTTAAGTTTTTCCCGATTGTTGTGGCTACTAAAACTTAAAAAACGGCATTTTTTTTTAAAACATATCACAGGCGTATAAAGTGTGAGAACTTTAGCTCCATATAATTAATAAAATAGATTACAATTGTATATAATAATAATAATGCAGTCTTATTTAAATAAAATTTAGTAAAAAGCGACATTCTCAAAAGCGCTCAGCTTTCTCGCGCGCAGCAAAAATGCAGAATATAGCTTTTCGCACAAAAAAAATGTACAAAATAAAAAAACCAAAAAACGAAGTGCTAAACAGAGTTTAATAAGAATTTATTAGCCTACAAAAATTAAAACAAACAACATGATTCGCTTTCGCTTACGAACAGTAAGTCCATTTACAGCCCTTATAAAGTAACAAGCTTCACCGTGTTATTTCTTCCAAGATAATATTCACAAAAACAGTTACAATAGAGAAAATAAGAAAAGTAGTACGAAAATACAAAACAAGAATAGTTAGTAGTGCATGTCAAAACCCAAACTTACTGTATCGGCTTGCATCGGACATACTTCCTTAAATATTTCTTCAATAAATGAACGCCTAAAACACAACAACGTTTTATATGATTATTTTACATAAGGCCAGCGTTGCAAATATCATTCGGAACATGTCTTTAATCGGTTGTCTTAAAAAAGCACAATTTGGAAACTAAAAATATTGTAAAGAGCTTCACCGTACACATAAACCAAATATTTGAAGTAATCTGTTTTAAAACTTAAGAACCCTAATGTTTCATAACTAATAAAAAACTTTGTGAGCCCCGTCTTTACTGAACGAATGAAAGTATCTAAGATTCTAAGCGAAAAGTGCAATTTCGTCGAGGACATGTCGATCGATACTTGCAACACTTGGATCACATCTAAAACCAATCAGAGATTAACAAGATCGAAAACAATAAATAAGAAAAGTAACTCACTTAGCTGCAAGTCCACCACCGGGAGGCAATCCATCAAGGTCTAACGATATAAGTTTCTGAATCACCTGCGAGAATTCGACTTCCCCTTCCTGTGAGATCACTTCTGCAATAGAAAGATAGATTTGAATAAAACTCCCAGTTCCATTCAACATTTTATTTAGAACTAACAAGTTTACAACACACCTCAGGTCCTTAACACAGGTACTAATGTAAGTATAGACTAGAAAGAAAGTAACACAAGTTTTAATACTGCTTCCAACTACCGATCTAAGTAAGCAAAACTCTACTATCGTTGAAAATCTTTGGGAACACTAGTACAGTGGAACCTGCATAAGTGGACACGTCTATAAAGCTATGACTTGGTCGAGGTGACCACTTTTCCCCTGGTCCCTGGTAAAACGCCATCCATTTAATGCAATTTTTTCTGCATTTCTAACAAAACCTGCTATTTAAATTTAATTTCTCGAAACTGACCGGGTTTAAAAATTTCTTGGCAAACCAATAAACTTTTTAGCTTCTTACATTTTTCTAAACTACAGAGCAGTTGATTCCAAAATTTTATTTGTTAAAAGAGTTTAAATAATGCCAAACAAACAACTTTGAACAATTTCTTGTTAAAATAATCGAAGCACGTATAGAGGATTATGTTCCTTATGGATTTTTGTGTAATAAATGATGGTATGTACATACATTATCTACCTTCTTTAATTGCAACTTCTAATTTATGTTATGAGTTACTTTTTTTGTTTTTAAAAACATATTTTTTCGATTAGTCTCTTGGGTGGTCACTTCATACAGGTTCCACTGTAGGTAGAAAGGTAACTAAGGACTAGAAGTCTAAAAAGACCCATCGTGGAAGACTAGAGGCATTATCTCATTTTTTTTTTTAAAACAATAGATCGACTTGGAGTCGAGAAAGAACTGAGCGAGATAAATATATAAAAAAATAACGACATACAATAGACTAAACACAAAAAGAAAAAAATTTGAACTTTCCCATAAGGGCAGTAATACTACGAGGAGATCACAAACTACCACCGTAACCAATTTTCTAAATTTAATTAAAAGGCAGAGCGATCTCGAACAAATCACCTTGGTTTTTGGTTTTAAAATTGATTGTCATTGTTCGTTAATTATTTTATGTTCCATGTTCAGAATCGTTCTGTCTTTTTCATTAATAACAAACATATTTTCACAGCGAATATAACAAACATCGAAGCAAAAGCACAACAAAAATTGGACTCAAAAAATTTTATATTTATTGCAATTGTGAGCAAATCTCGTCGACCATTTTTCGAAACGTTTTAAGGGTACACCTATACCTCGATATACGGTCGCTCATTTTACATTTCGATTTACCTCCAAATTGTTTCGTTATACGATTAAAAAAAAATATGTTGTACAGATAGCAAGCTTTTGTTTAGTTTCATTGATTCGTTATACGGCTTTTTGCTTTACGGCTAACTTTTCCGGAACGCCGTAAAACGAGGTATGGGTGCATTGCTAAAAATAACAATATTAACAACTTTGCTTTAATTTGGGGTCAAGTAAAAACTTTAGAAGCTAAATTTAAATTTGCCGCCGCCCAATTAACAAACGATCTGTTTCTATGGTTACAAATTGGTTTAAATTAGGCTTCTAAAAGAGGAGGTAAAATCTGATTGCGTTAAAATTAAAAGAAAAGCATCGATTTATTTCGCTTTAAAATTCGAATTCTAAATTAAATTTTAATTAAAATCGACACTTCTCCTTTTGAGAAGGGAATGGATGTGAATAGAACGTGGAACGTAAGAAACAAGTGGAATTATTTTTAAATGTTAAGGCTCCTACGAATTTATCAATTTTTGCTTTTTAAACAGTTCAATTTAGCATTATTCCTTTTCAATTCCTTTTAATTTAATTTTTGAAATGGTTCCTTTCGAAATCTAAGCGCCCCCAAATGTAAGGTATTTTAATCAATTTTTCTTACTAGAATTCATATCATCGAGTAAAATGACGATTTACAAGTTAAAATTTAATATTGTCAAAATACTAGATTTTATTTATTGTTATATATTAATTATTATAATAAACTTTAATTTTAAAGTTTAATCGCACCAATTTTAAGCGTAAGTTTTTAAGGGTAACTTTTAAAGAGGTTTGCCACTAGACTAAAACAAATAAGTCACATCAAAGAACCCCACATTTTCCAAGTGTCAAACCTCCTATTCTTTAGACTAGAATTTTAGAATTGTACTTTCTTTTTAAAATAAATCAATCAATCAACATTTCTCAATGAGAAAGTGATAACAAATAAATAATAACAAATTGAAGATCAAAATTAATTTAAGTGGATACCTTCTGTCTCAATCGAAACTTGCTCGAAATTCATCAATAATCAATTAACATCGATAAAATTTTTCATTCAATAGTTATAACAACGAATTTAAGTGTAAATAGTAAACGTTTGGCTTTTAAGAACGTTTCATCACGAAACAGTTCTATGATTGTCCCAATAAATATCTAAATATTGCTTTTCGTAAAATATATAGGTATGTGTCCTTTTATGGAAAGGTAAAAAGAGATTGGTCTGGCTGAAAACTATCGCTTTCAGCCTTGCTATTATCTAATGGTAAATGTATAGAGAGAATAAATAGGTAAATACTAAAAATGAATACTGATGGTTAAACATTATGGCAATTGAAAAAATTTAAACAACCTTTAACACGTCTTTCGATGATTGCATCTAATTCCTGCTCTGCTTGGATTGCTTCTTGGGATGGGGTTGGGGCACCAGGAAATACCACTAGCACGATGCTCATATTATCCCGACTTCCCTACAAATAAACAGAATTAACAATATGAACTGATCTTATTTATTTAATTATTATAACAAAAACACCAACAAAATTACTAATACCTTATATAAACACGTATCGATAACTTGACTGGTAACTTCTCGAAGATCGTCGGTGAGTAAGAGCCGAGAATGAACATACCGACATAAATCTTCGTTACTCATCACATCCCAAATACCATCACAAGCCAAAACTAAGAATTCGTCTAAATTATCATCTCGATCCCTGACAAAAATTTCAGGTTCGGGTGAAACCAGTTGTTCGCAAGGCCCACGACCTTCAGCATTCTTATATTCGTAATCACCCAGGGCTCTGCTGACAGCGAGACTGCCATTCACTCGTTGGATCATAACAGAACCTCCAGCTTTAATAATCCGTTCTCTTTCGGAAGGAAGTCCCGGTTTATGATCTTGTGTTGCAAAAATAGGATTTCCTTCCCGGCACAAAACAGCTCGAGAGTCCCCACAATTAGCCACATAAATAAGTCGTGACGAAACAAAAGCACAGACTGCGGTGGAGCCACTTTTGTCTTCACCGGATGTCATTTCAGGTAACGCTCGCATTTTGTTATCTAATTCTAAGAAGCCGTTATGAATGCCTTTCATTACGTCTTCTTGAAACTCTTCTGTTTGCATGATAGCATCGAGAAGATGTTCGGCGCAGTGTGCCGACACTCTAGCACCTGCATGCCCATCGAAAACTGCAAAATAAGACCAGTCTTTAAGAGCACCGCCCAGGCCTGTTTTGGCCATGTGGGCATCTTCCATTTCGACCCTCCAACCCTGCATACTAGCAACCCCATACCGAAGTCCATTACCCTCACCCTGTTCCTGAAATTTATCTGTCTTTGGCTTATCGAGAAATGCTCCCATTCTGTGAGCTCAACTTGCTTTAATATTCCGTCAGCGGATCTTCATTTTTACTACAAGTCACACATTTCTGTAAATAAAAATGATGTCAACAGAAATTGTCACCACTCTGTGGGGCAAAGGAAACACTTACTTAGAAAATTTTGACAATAAATGCTGTCAAACAAATGAAAGTTAACGATTAAATCACGGCTAACGTGATAACACCACTCACCAAATTATCATTCCAATTGAAGTGCATTCGTTTATTACGCAGTTAAACAACAATCATCACAAACCGTTTTTAAACATACAACAATAAATTCCAAAAATGGCGGAATTAAAAGTCGTTAACGCGTGCGCCTTCCTATAAATAGCTCCAAAAGTGACGTAATGCTCCTCCAATCATTGCCAGGCATTTCTATCCACATATACAGGAGGCTACAGAAATATATATATTGTGTGATACAATTAATGTTTAGGCATTTAAATACAAAGTGCTCCAAAATTTACAAAGATGTATAGTTAATACAAAACTAAAACCGTTTCACGTCATTGAAGTGGATCAGCACTACCAACCTGCCAGATCGTTTGGGGCTATACGATTGTATGCAATTTTGAATTTGGCTGCTATTGAAATATTGGTTGCCATGATCTCAAAGTCGCGGCGTTGCGTTGTTGTTATTGACAGTTTGCTACGATCTGTTTGTAACTGTTTTTCGTCTTTTTTAATGTTTATTGAGTTTTAAAAATAGTGCACAAAGCGATCAAAAATCTGTTCTTTTTAGAACAAACTATTTATATCCTATAATCTGCGGCAAAACCACAGTTTGACCTACACTGTACGCGGCGTGACGTCATTTATAGTAATGACGTGCAATGGTTTTAGTTTTGTATTAACTATATTTGCAATTTTCCTTATATAAATGATCACGAGATTTTATTCTATTTTAAAGAACATTTTGATGAGAATAAATTTGTTATTGTGTATTGTACACGTGTTCATTTTAATCGGTCCGAGTTGTAGGTGAGACAAAAGTTTAGATTAACACATGTATTGTAGAATTCGTCCCCTAACAGTGCCATTGGGGGCGAGCCACCCCAACGCTACGCCACTGTTTTCATATCTTAAATATGCAATAAAATAACAAATACAGATAAAATCATTATTTATATTTAGAAAAGTTGCACTTAATTCTATTAAATTGTAAAAACAACATTTACAGTAATGGATAATTATGCATAACATCTTGTCGAGCCAATTCCAACAACATGGGATCATCGAAGAACTTATTTATGGACACATCTTGACTTAAACCTTTTCTTCTTCGTGTTTTGATCATAAACTCTCTCGCTAAATGAGTAGCAGGTTGTGGTTCCAATGGCCTTATGATAATAGTCTTATCCAAGGGATCCCCAGGCACAATCTGCCAATGATGGAAAACTGACAAACAAAACGCTTGCCCCTGTGTATGAGTTCTCAAATCAGTTTCAAAACCAAAGCTATCGATGGCCGGAATGAAAGCCTTAATCGTATAAAGCGGAGAACCTGGAACTGGAGCATCTTGGGTGACATGCCCTCGACGTTTAGCCAAAACCGTGTACACAGCGGACACGCAGTCGGCAGGTGCCTGCACTTCGACAAACAAATAAGGCTCCATCAATCGAGGAGTGGCCATCAAAAAAGCAGAGTACACGACCCTTCGAGCAGTGGGAATAATTTGTCCCCCGCCTCGGTGAAGAGGCTCCTGAGCAATAACCGCATCCAAAATCTTAAATTTAGAATTTCTAATAGGCTCTTCGCACAACGGCCCTTCTCTCGTCCCCCACTGAAAACCTTGCACGATCGAATCTTTCACCGAATTCAAAAGCCCTTTATCCACCTCCGAAGGAAGGGTATCGTCGACTAAAATATTAGGGCCGGTCACATCGGGCCCAAAAGCCCAAATGCTTCGAGCAGCCAATAAATCCCAATCGTACTTCGTTTGAAAGAATTCCCCTAACTTCTTCTTGTTCCAATTGATTTGTACGTTCTCATTTTCGATGTCTTCGGCCAAGCCTTTTTCCAAAGGCTCCGCGATCATTGTAATTTTATTCTTTTTGTTTGGTGTCTCAGCGAAGCACTTTAAGCTCGACGTTTCCACAACCGTTTCACAGAAAGCAACAACGGGATCGGCAACTTTGATATCAATTTCTGAGTACATCTTTCGTAAGTCGTGCATAACGCAATCGAGATAAAGTTCTCCGGTGCCTAAAATAATGTGTTCCCCAGATTCTTCCACTCTTGTAGTGAGGAGAGGGTACGATTTGTTGACCTTTCGTAGGCCATCTAACATCTTCGGGAGTTCGGAAGGATTGACTGGTTCGACTGCTATTTTTATGATGCTTTGAGTGTTGAATTTAAGTGGACGAAAGATGTAGAGTTCTTGGTGTATGGTGAGATCGGTTATGGTGGCCGTTTTTACAATCGATTGATCGATGCCTTCGATTAGTACCCAATTACCGGCCGGCACACGATTTAATTCGATTTTATAACGTGCTTCGTAGATCCATAAGCGACCTACGGTGAGCACCCTCGAGTCTTCCTCATCTTGTAACGTGTAATTTTCACCTAAAATACGAATATCTTGTCCGGCATGAAGAGTTCCACTCATGACACGCGCTAAAACTTGGAAGAACGTGCAATCCTCGGTCGGATACATTTTCGAGCTGTGCACCATCAATTTACCGTCTTGGTTACATTTAATCATGTCCTCGTAATGTTTGCTCGTGTTAGGCCCAGTGTAGATGTGATTAACTTTGATCTTAGCATTGTCGATGGGGGAACGTATGTGCTCCACGCACATGCTAACCAACCCCGAGAAATCACCCAAAAACTTATTACAAACTAATCTCAATAAAGGTCTTATATTTAGTTTTAATTCCAATTTATTTAATTTGATGCCCAGCTCATCTAAAACGTCCAAAAGGGAAGTGTCCACGTCTCCGACAACTTGCGCAAAAATCTTATAAACGGGCTCCAAAATGAACTCTACGAAACTTCTTTGTGCCGAATTGTGTGGTGCTTTTTTGGTGAATTTGCGAGTTTTACTGTTGAAATAAATATCGCCCCAAAGCCGTTTAGCGAATTCCTCAACGTTAACGTCTTCGTAATATTGCTTATAGACGCTAGCAAAAGATTTTAGAGTAAAACATACGCCGTATTGTGCGCTGGAAAAGCAAACGTTTCCAACGACCGGCGACAAAATGATGGGACTCTCATCGCTGGAATATAACAGTAATAATCCGTTAATTTCTTCGACGATTTGTCGAAGCTTGTAGTAGGCATCTTGTGGGGGTAATTTAAGTTCCAAAATTAATCGATCGATTTTGTTTATGCAAAGAGTTATCTGCATGCGTTCTTGGACTGCGTGTTTTAATAGTCTCTCCGTGTTGAGCATCACGCCTTCGGCTGCATCTACAAAAAGAACAACACCATCACATAAACGCATAGAGGCTGTTACCTCATCAGAAAAATTTACGTGGCCAGGCGTATCAAACACATTCATCAAATAATTTTTTTGTTTGGTATCTGGCAGAAGCAAAGTTACGGGGGTGGATTTAATAGAAGTCCCACGTTCTTGCTCAGTAAATAAAGTGTCAGTATAACGTAGATTCTTCTCTTCGTAATCTTGATAGCCCGGGTGTGTTTGTCGAATTAAACAATCGACAAAGGTTGTTTTGCCGTGGTGCAAATGCCCGATCAGAGCGACGTTACGAATTAAAGCTGTGCTATCCATCATGTCTGCTAAGTATTCCATTTCGTATACTGTATCAGGTAAGTCTTGCTCCCTGAGTTGGAATTTCTTTTTTTTTACCGGTTCGATAAGAGGAACTTCCAAAGGCTGTGCGTCTTCTTCTTGAACGATGGTTTCAACTTCTGGCCCATACACTTGTAAAGCAGAAGGATAATATGATTTGTCTTCATGTAATACAATGGGCATTGGTTGGGGCTCATTTTCTTCCATTTGTTCATCATCGTACTCTTGTTGTTCTTCGTCGTCGTTATACTGATCTTGCTCGTCATCATCTTCTTCTTCGCTGTCTAATTCAGGCCCTATGTAATTTCCAAATTCGTCATATAAATCAGTATCCATTATTAATTAATTTTTATATAAACAAATCGCAAATGCCGAACGCTTCACACACGAATTGTTAGGTTAAGTTTGGTGCCTCTGGTGGCAAACTCTTTAACTACTAAGTCATAAAATTCAATTAAAAATAAAGATTAATTTATTTTAAAATTAAGTGGTTATTGTATCAGTCTTTTATTTACTTTACTAAGTATTTCAAACGGATAGTGCTCCTCTGCATCGTCCAGTGGTGAAGATTCATCAAGTTGATAACTAAAATGTGAGTTATTTTACTATATCTTGATTTTATTTATTAAAATGTAACTTACTTAATTGCCTTAAAGAATGCACTGTCTCTGTTACTCTTAAGAATAGTTAAAACAACTTTTTTCATGTTATTTGTGAATGCAATTAATTCTAATAACTGCATCATAAATTTTCCCAGTCCTTTCCTATGAACATGAGGCTCCAGTTGCAGCTCGTAACTGTCAATATTAATGTTATTAAAGAGTAAGTACTATTAGAAATCTTTTTAAATTAAAAATTAATCTACGTATTTTACGTACACATATAATACTTCGATTCCTACATCTAAATCAAATCTAAAATGAGAGAACCCAACTAAAGAACCATTTGTAGTTTTGGCTATGAGATACCAAGCGGCTTCGTCCATTAGTTCTTCTAGTTTGAAAGCATCGTTCCATCCCCACGAACACTGCTCGTAGCTAAATTTATAATGATTTAATATTATGATGTATTGTTATGGACTTGAGAGGCTTACAAATGTTGTACGTTTCGTTTTGTCAAATTAAAAAACCATTGTTTAGTATCTTCGTCTACATCGGTGACCCTTTTAATGCAGAGTTCAATATCAATGTCGTTTTTGCAGTATTTTTTAAAAACTGGGAATGGCTCTAAAGGGTCCACTAAACTGTTGGCTTTGTCCACTGCTTGCTTTGCTAATTTAATTTTTTGTTGCTCTTCTTTCCTTTTCATTCGTTTCTCTTTGCCTTTTGCAGTGTTTTTCCTCTGTAATAGATGGAGGTTAGAATGGATAAAACTTGTTTGTTAATTTATCTAAAATGGTATTAATTAAATAACAAACCCCCATGATTGAATACGTTGTAAAATTAAAAATTTTATTAGGCTTAATTAAATTGCCAGCAAGTTAATAAAGTTGAGGATAAAACCGTTTGTTGTTTCCAAGAACAGTTATTATTCAGCGAAATGTTACTGTAGCAAAGTCTCCCTCTTGGAGCGCCCTGCAGAATTAAAGTCGTAAGCATAAAATTTATTATACATAATATAATTATTTTTACTTCAACGGCTTTCATAGCGTTTTACATTACTTTTCTAATGGTCTATAAAAATATATTTAATAAATTGTTTAAAAATGCTTAATAAAAAAACCTTATTTACTGTTGAAGTACAGCAAGGTTGTTCATAGATGGCGCTTCCAATTTTCTTGTTACATTCAAAATAAATATGTAATTGTAATTAGATCTAAAAGTTCCAATTACTTTAGTTATTTGAAAAAACACATTAAATAATAAATTAAATTTTTTTGTATTTATATAATTATTAGTTTTATAAAAATATAAGCTTAAATTGTTTGAAAATTATACTGTACAAATTACTTCGGTAAATTCAGATTATCGTAGATTTTTACTTATATCATAATTTCATAAAAATATTAAATGCCTAAATGACGAAGTTCTATGATAATTGTGATAACTTTTCATTTAGTTTAGCCTTTCAAAGACTAGTTATAAAATAATAGAACACCAAGCGTTATTTTATTCAATTTAAATGTCGAACTAAAAATATTTAATGAGTTGCTTATATTCAGTACATAATAACTACTTATGAATATATAATATTCTTTTTAGCATCTTATTAAAACATCAAACCCACAAATAAAACTACCTAATAAAATTTACGCAATAAAAGCTTGTTATAGACTTGCAAGAGCTGTACCAGAACAACACATAAAAATAAAACTATTAAAAGTTAATCAATACAAAATAAAATTTATCACGATGCAATAAGATGCTTCAATAAAACAATACTCGCCCTGGACTTCTCTTTCGTCTGATACTTTTCAAAAGGCTGACGAAACTTATATTCGGGATCTTGCACTTTTTGAACTTGCTCTAACATAACATTCATCAGTTCCTTTAATTCTTCCAATTTATAAAATCCAATTTTATTTCGCAAAGTATTCCATACATTTAACGTAGGAAACAGCAATTTAACAGTCAGACACACCGCAGCTGCAGCTTGAACTGACACAAGAACCGTAGAAAAATTAACATTGAAAACGTAACACTCCAGGATGTAATGAGCACAATTTTCAAGCAACTAAAAAATATGAAAAATCTGTAATTAATGTGTGGTACAAGATGCAAATCGGTTTCACCTCATTCTCTTTGTTCAATTCTTTTAAGTAATAAGCAACGTTCAACGTTATGTCCGGTACTTGCAAAGTAAAATTGAAAAAATTTAAAAGCTTTTGTTCCATCTTCAAAAATTGATGCTTCGAGTATACGTTGCTACATAAAGTTAACATTTTCGTAGCCTAAAAATACATTTTACTTAGCGTTTTCAAGATTACTGAAATATCACATTACACACCAGAACTCTATAATTGCGATCTTCGTATTTAATAACAATGCCCAAAATAACCAATGAGATAAGTTGATACATGTTGGGTGCCACCGTTGTACTTGATAAAACTACATCGAAGAGTCGAATCGTGGCAAACAATATAATAGGCGACAAGCTTAAGTAATTCTAAAATAATGTCATTAGTTTACTGTGCAGAAAGAAGTATGTATTTTTCTTACATGTGTTTTTATAATCCAATTAATTACTAAGGCTCGGTTATGCTCCGTACAATTGTGATTCTTTAAGTCGTTCGTTTTTATCACATAATCACCTTCAATTACCAATTGATTTTGTATTATATCCTATAAACATATAGAATTGTAAGAATAATAATAGAAGATTTCTACGATCATATGGTGTTAAGAAATGTTAAGAAAGTAGTTAAATAAAAAGAATGATATAAAGAAAAGCGGCTCTAAACGGTATTTGATTTGAAATTAAAAACTATAAACTGGGAGAGTATGTAAATATAGTTTTAGCTTAATTAAATTTGATCCCGATATTTACTTAATTACCTTCAGATATTCTGTACTGTAAATGTCCAAACAATAAGCTGAAGAGTTACCTAAAAAAGACCTTATTAAAGCTTGTAATAAGTTTGTGTGTTAAACATATGCGGTTAAAGCTTTCCATTCATTTAAAACAAATAACTATTCTATATTTTTTGATCCGACATATTTATTTATTTAAAGACTAAAAACTTGAAATAGAAAAGAAAATTGAAATAGTATCTAAAGTTGCCGAAGACAAATTTGGTGTTAAAATCAGATCTGCTGTATGAATTTAAAAGGTTAAAAAACACCATTTCAACCACATATGTAGATGTTTATGTATTTATAAATAATTAATCAATTACCATATACTGTAGTCGTCGATAGAGTGGTTTTCCTCTGAAGTTGTTTCACTCTGGCTGGTATGCCCTCTGAAATAATAGTATCTCGTGGTATATATACATTAGGTCTAATAGGAGATAATTGTTTCTTTGTATCTGCAGTAATTTTGATCTTCTTCTCTTGGGGACAATGTAAAAACACATCGTCATCAGAAGAGTCAATTTCAATAACTTCATTTGGTATATCTAACTTTTTTTTGTTTGCTGTATCTGAGCGTAGGGTCACTCTAAGTTCTGTCGATAGTTTAAGCTTCTTCCCCACAAGTGGTTGTCTCTTAACGGTAGCTAATATTCTATGAGACGTTTGAGTTGTTTGTCTAGCATTATTATCGACGTCTTCTAATGGTATTCTTAATTTTGCCTCATTTTTAGGTTCAATATAAGTAAGTCGAGCCTCCAGTCGTGGTACCAATGAATCTGGATTGTTACGTTTCTTATCGAAATGATTCTTCGTTTCGTTCTCTTTATTGAAAGTCTTTGATTGTCTGTTTTATCGATTGGACATCGTATTGATTTAGAAATTGCTATTTTCCTTTTTTCCATCCTCGAAGCGTTTCTGCAAGTAAATTTAGTTAAAACACATATGGAACATGTAACATGTCTCTCACAAATCAAAATGGATCGTAAGTGTAGAAAAAAAAATTATCTTAAGTGCAGATGATAGTTTGTCAAAAGTGATAAGCAGAGTTTTGAAAACGTTCCAGAAATGTGTGACACTTATTTTAAAAATTTAAAAGCGTGCATTTTTATAGTTAACAATAAAATTAAACATTAACACGTTCAATTTGTATAACTCAAAGATCCATGGGAATAAATTGGAAACAAAGTGTATTTAAAAATATCGATGTAAATTATTGTACCTTCTGAAGCCATTATAAAGATATTGTTATTGAAGGTTTTACTTCTAGTTAGTTACTTTTAAAATGCAAAAGTTACCATTTAAATGTCGTATAGAGCTGCAAAATATCTTAATTCGATTGGATCGGTTATTAAAAGTATAATTTTTATTTTTCTCGGACTTCACTACTTACACTATTAATTGATTGGAAGAAGTCATCCATTATTTGTGCTGTTAAAATAAAGGTAAGAATGAGTTTCGTTTGTTTTAACTTTTAAAGGCATGTTATCTTCGATCCCAACTAGTTCCACTGTAAATCGTAAGGCTTGCTTTGTTTAATTCTGATTTATGTTCTAAAAATAACACCATTTTAAAAAAAAATTAATAAAACTATTTACAATGATTTAATTTAAATATCAATCGAATAATTAATTTTAAGAGAATCTGTGATGTTAATTTTAAGTATATTTTTAAGGTTAAGTTTACGTCATTTGATCTTCGTCCTAAAGCGCCACCTATTGTACCTAATCGAACCTTGTTGACTTTCAAAGGTTATAAATTTTGAATAATAACGTTGTAAATTATAGTATTTATGTGCGAAACTGGGAATTTTGGAGGTAATATTCCACATTTGGCGTAATTTACGAGCTTCCAAAACATTTTCGCAGATAGTTAAGCACGTGGTTCGGTTATGCGCATGCTTGTAAAATGGAAGGGGTTGCAGTTTAATAATCGTCGCTGTCAGTTTATAAAACGGCAGTTTGTGCGGTGGTTTTATTGCTGGTCGTAGGTGTAAAGGTTAACTGTGTTAATTAAAATGGCACATGTGGTTAACACAAACGGGAGCAGTGCGGGCTCCCCGAGGAAGAGGCCTCGCACGGAAATCCAACACAAAGTCACGGTTATCGTAGGGGCTCAATGGGGCGACGAAGGGAAAGGAAAGGTGGTTGATATGCTCGCCGCGAACGCCGACGTTGTTTGCCGTTGTCAAGTAAGTCGATTTTCTATTTTTTTAAATGACAATTAAAATCCTGGCAACGAAAAGAAGGTGTCGTAATGAACGAGGCACAGGGACGTCTTTAATTTGATTGTGATCGACGTAAATTCGGTACGGTTATTGTGTACGTTACGTAAGATTTAGCGCGTTTTACAAATGACCTTTTGAATCTACGAAAAACTATTATTATTTTTAGCAGCTCGGTTTTTCATCGAACTCGTGATTTTGCTGAACACAAACAAGATCCTAAATACGTCAAAAATTTTCATGTGATTTTTTTTCACAGCCTACTTGTTTTACGCAGTCTCTTGTTATACAATGTTCGTTTGTTTGTAAGGTATTTATCCCACAATTTTCGAATCGCTTGTTTCACCATGGAAACGTTGCAACAACTTTCGTTGGGAAGCTTAAGTGCGTTTTTGATTTTTTTAAAAAAATGTAAATTAAAGCACAGAGCGGCGTAGTCAGGTTTTTTGAAGTTATACTTCTTTTGGTGCGTTGAGGGTGAAATTTTAGCGGGCAATGGAAGTTGCGCGCGCAGAGCCAACGAAAATTATTTGAAATATTTGTATAAGTACATTTTGTAGAATTAATTAAGAAATGTTGTGCTATGTAGTTTTGTGTTATTTTTCGTCTTAGTAAAATTGTTTTCAATAATTTGAAAATATTTAGGGAATCTCGTCTGGTTTCCCATATAAATTCAAATTTAGAAGTATTAACAGCAATTTTTAAGAAACTTAAGCTAAAAATTGAGTTTCTCATTTTTTCCCTATAAACAATTTTGAGGCCCCCCATGAAACTGCAGGCCCTGGGTTTGTGCCCCATGTACCCTTATGGAAAAGACAGAACTGATTGTGTGCAGATGTTTTGTTTCATTGCATTTGTTTGGTCCCCGTTTTGGGGCCACACGTTTCAACAGAAAAAGACCGATACAATGAGCCAATTAAGAGACAAATCGAGAAAAGAAGGATAAGGACCTTTATCGCCGTTCGTAACATTGTAAGTGATTCTAGATACGATAAATTGTATAGTTACCATTTATTGGCCCTTCGATCATCTAAACCAAGCTATGCCTCTTTCAAATCGAAAAAATTCGATAAAACTAGACTAACTTTAATTTTTTGATTTGAAATTCAATAAATGCAAGGGCTTTAAGCACGATTCACAATAAACAATTTTAAGAACGATGAAAAGTATTCGTTTAAACAATTGTTAATTAAAAATTTCACCAAAATGTATTTCAACAATTTTAATCATTCTATCTCACTTGCTCTTATACGGTTCTTGTATCTTCTCACTCTCTTCTACTCATTGCAATATTGGAAATAAAAATCGAGATGATAGTGGATCTTATGTATGTTAAGTTAAATTCAAAGAATACGAAGATGTGCGCATTCGAGCGAAAAGTGGCACATTTCCGAGCGAGGGAAGCAAATGAAGCGCGACGCGGAGCGGCGCGCTTCATTTTCCCGAGATCGGAATGTGCCACTTTGAGCTCGAATGTGCACACTCGGTTTTAAGCATAATTCATAATTATTTAGGCCAATAAATTAGACAAAAAATTAATTGAATAATTTTAATCGTTCCCTCTCACTTCCATTCACATGATTGTTGTATCTTTTCGCTCCCTTCCACCCATTGCTATGGTAAATTCATTTTTCAAACATAAATTCAATATTTACTAAACTAAATTAAATTTTTTGATCTGAAAGAGCGAAGGATAAAGTAGACAAATCTAATAATTACGAAGATGTGCGCATTCGAGCGAAAAGTGGCACATTTCCGAGCGAGGGAGGCAAATGAAGCGCGACGCGGAGCGGCGCGCTTCATTTTCCCGAGATCGGAATGTGCCACTTTGAGCTCGAATGTGCACACTCGATTTTAAGCATGATTCGAAATAATTCTTAGACGGCTAACTTCGTACAGTTGAATTTTCGTTAGCTGTGCGCGCGCAACTCCCGTTGCCTGCCAAAGTTTTACCTCGAAGCGCCAAAAGAAGTATAACTTCATAAAGCAATTTATATTTATGTTGGGGGCTGCGATAAAAAAAGCTCATGCTTAAAATGTATTGTTTCTCGTAACTTAAATAAATTAAAATCATTTTTTAATCTATACATCTATACACATAAATAAAAATGAAGTGTCTGTCTGTGTTTTCCAAATAAAGACCTTTTTTTTAATTTAATATAGTTATTTGATCATAACCAAAACCCAAACTTGTGTTTTTAACATTTTGTCTGTCTGTCTGTCTGTCTGTCTGTCAGTCAGTTTGCCCGCCCATATGGAAACGGCTGAACCGATTTTAACGGGACTTGAATTAACAGGTAGGAGACACTATCCTTGAGTAACATATATAGGCTATATTTTATTTTGAAAAAAAATTAGTTTCGAAAACGCAATACCCGTGCGAAGCCGGGCGGGCCAGCTAGTTAAATATATAAAATGTTTCATTTAACAGATCCTATTATTATTTTTTAAATGACCTCGTCAGTTGGAGGTTTTTAAATGCTTCATTTTTCACCACGCTTCAATTTTTTTTTAAATAATTTTTCCCATGTTAAATAAATATTTTTTTTTAAAAATTAAATATGTATAGGTACCTATAAAATGTTTCATTTAACAGATATTATTATTTTTTAAATGTAATCGTCAGTTGGAGGTTTTTAAATGCTTTTTTTTCACCACGCATCAATTTTTTTTTAAATAATTTTTTACTTTATTATATCTGCCGTGGTAGGGCAAGTGCCCCAGTCTGCCCCACCCGTAACTGCACCCTTAGGGCTAGCGCACCAATGCCAAATTAAACTAAATTTATTCGTTTATAATTTCTAAATATATTTATTTAAATTTCCGAAAACCGATACCGTTTTATCGGTTGAGGAAGTTCTTCGATAAGGCGGGGGAGAGGAAGACGATTCTTTTTTCAACCAAAACTGTGTGGATAATAATAAAAATACATATTTTTTCTGTTTTGATAAATCGGGAACGAATTATTTCTTTTCTAAGCGGAAGGATGTGAAATATGATACCAAAAAAAAAAGAAACAAACCTCTTCAAATATAATTTCAGACGTTTCTCTTCGGTTTACAATAGAAATGGGCTTCCCCCGATAAAGAAACGTTTCAAATAATGGCGATTACGCAAAAACGACTTTTAAGGATCTGTTTTTTCGAATTGAACGACGAAGTTTTTGTTTTTAGGTTTTTTTTTGCCAGTCTGGCGATTAATTGGGTACTGCTAAGCACGTTGTGATGATTTCCTATCAAAATTAAATCGGAAAACATTAAATAAACATCGCTAAATGTTAATGGATTTGGAGTTCAAGTGAAAGAGTAAAGTTCGCCAGATAAAATCCCTTTTTATTAATGAATCATTGGAAGTTTAAATCCTGGTGCTAAAGAGCACTATTTATCTTTCGAAAATTTAATTCCTGTATGGTTATTTATAATTTATGGGATTGTAAACCTATTAGATAGTTTCTTTTAAATGGTTTTTCGGCAAGAAAAAGGAAAACTACCACTTTTAAATAAAATACTAACAGATTTAGGGACAAATATCTTTGCCATCCATCGAAACTGTTTGAATTATATTTACTTTAGGAATATTCTAGATCGGGACTTTCCCCAGAGGGGCTTTCTGGGGTCCCCCGAATCTGTAACGGACTCTACGACTCCAAAACGTGCCAAAAACATTTTTAACTTTTCCAATCCAAAAAAAAAAATAAATCGAATGTGTACAGGATGTTATGAAATGGTAGCCAAACCCCCATAATAGCGGGCTACGTTAATTCTATTAGTAACTGGTGTTTATTATGATATTTAATTGATTTTTTTTTGTATAGATTATTTCTTTATGGTAACGCAGGTGTAGTTTAAATTCGTCAAAAATATCGCACCAGAAGCGTAGGAACTTTTTTCCGCGCACGCCTATGATTTAAAAAAAAGTTTTTTGGATGTAATGTTTGCTTTTGTAATTCTTTTTCTTCTTGTAACATTTTGATTTGGGGCTTCGCTCACGGGTTTTTAGCGACTATCTTTTAAATTTGGTAGATAGATTAATAAATTAGTGTTATTTGCCGCAAAAATTTTTAATAAAAAAATAGAGGTTTTTTTTGAAATTTGAAAATTCCAAATCTATTATTTCCAAAAGTTCTGACTAGTCGCCTTTTTTAATCGTATAAAACCGTGATCTAGTACTGATACCATTTTTCCTGTGTGGGATTAATACTCGATCAACTTCAAAATATACAATGGCACATGAAATGACGTTTCTCACACGTCATTCTATACCAAGAGGTTAAACTCATTATTATTTATTCTGAATAATAATTTTTGCATATAATAAATTTTATTTGAAATAGATAATGAAATTAAACTAATATTCTTTGTCGGCCTATAAAAATACTTGTTTGTGATCGAGTACTGGTGTATATGTATACTGATCGACTACTAATTTTTTTGATCCTGGTATTGGGGTTGCCGAGCAATTATTTTCAAATATATTAATGTTACTTTATTAGTTGAAATTGTATTAAATGTATATCTGTAAACTCTTATTAATCAATAAAGAAAAGAAAAATAAATTCTAATAGATTGAGACTTATTTTTATAGCTTTATTTTGTTCAACACGACAAAATAGTGATCGGGTATTGGGCCTCTTACCTTATCACCATAAGAAAATAATCGTACAAAATTTTAATTAAAAATCATCATAAACACTAAATTAATTAGTATAATTAATTCAATAAAATAACCTTTGTCTTCTTTAATTTTGAAATATAGAGACTTAAATTAAAAATGGCATAACAAAGCCCCTTCATTTATTTTATGCCAAGATATCTATGTTTAAGGGCTTCACCTCTTTTTTTGTAACACCCTGTGTTGTTTCGACACGATATTGAAATTATTTATTAATAACAGATTTAATTGATTGAATATTTTTTTTAGGGAGGAAACAACGCAGGACACACGGTTGTTGCCGATGGTGTTGAGTACGACTTCCATCTTCTACCCAGTGGTATTATTAGTCCTAAATGTACATCAGTTATAGGTGAGTATTTCTGATTTATTTATTCAAATACAAATGTTGCTTTACTTATATTTGCAGTGTAAGAAGCTTTTTGATGGATCTCATAAACAGTGAGAGAGACTTACAATTCAATCAATTTAAACTAGCTCCTTTGGTGGGGCCGTAAGGAAGATTTCCGATTGAAAAAATATTTAGATTAAAATAGTCTCACTCAGTTAGTCTTCGATAAATCCGTAGCGTTTAAATTAAGAAAAAAGGAAACGATTTATAAAAAAATCAAATCGTCAGTGCTTTCGAGAAGAACCACTTTAATCTTTCACTGTTTATGAGAATTGAATGTTTTGTGTTTTAAGTAGCACAGGCAGCAAGAATTTTGGATTAGTATAGTTTATTTTGAACTTAAAACTTTAGTTTTTTCGAATACAAAATAGAAAATTGGTGTAGGTCCAAGAAATTGATTACATAAACTGTTGTTTGGCATCACTTATTCACCTGCTGTAGTTGAAAATATTTTTTTTTATATATAGTACGCTTGTATGTCAATGTTAAATTCTTGTAAACTACGGATTTTGTGTTTTCATTGTCAAATTTTGCTTTTTGGAACGTTTCAGCATGTTTACTTTGTTTTCGTAAAGCTCTCCGAGAGTAATAAAACTTTAGATTTTATTCGTTTCATCTCGACATCATATTGTTTTCTTTTTGCGAGTAAATTTGATTGTAACGAATTAGTATTTTAACCTTTACGTGGGAATCGAGAATTATTTTTGTACACAATTTTTTTAAAGGAGAATTAAATTAATATTTAGAAGTTTGAGAATAATTAAATTATCGATTCGCTAAATGACATTTTAAATTCTAATTTTATCAGTTAATTTATTTAGTTTATTATTAGAAAATCAAATAATGTATGGATGATTTGCATGATCGGAGACGTTATTGGTAACAATTGTTCGATGGCACTAAATGGTTACGACAACCTTAATTTCTATATTAAATAATTTTAGAATTCTTAATTAAAACGAGCGACCTTTGTTTCCTATTATTTGTGATCTTTATTACTAAAGTTACTTTTTATTATGTTTATTTTTCAAATCGTAAATTATTTTATTTAAAAAATTTCCAATCTTATAAAAATGCAAATATTTCATCAAATCTGTGGAAAGTATGCAAACATTAGGCAATTAACCGCCTTTTATTTCGGTCTAATTGTTTTATTTTATTAGGATGAACCATTTTAATTTATTTTTGCGTTTTAGGAGACTTAAGTGATTATCAGAGTGGATAAGATTAAAAATAGACAAACGGAAGTTTGGAAAAAGTAATCTGCTTTGAGATTACATCTCTATTTAGCTTTCCCTTTTTTTTTTATTTGCAGTTATTTACTTGCCATTACATTAATATCAAAAAGGTCGTTGACTGTTTAAATGGGAATTACTTTCATTATATCTAAGTGTGTCTTTTAATAGATATGTTGAGGACGGCTTCTTTCCGAGACTTGTACGATTAAATATCAAAGAATGTATTTTGCAGGTTTTACGATACAATTATTTCTTAAAGAGCTCTTCTCTTATTAATAGCTTTTATCTGGATTATATTTTTATTAATGCGTGTTTAATGTTTACAGAAATTATCAATCGTAATCTGTTTCATAAAAATAAAAGTCAAAATCGAACTAGTTTTGTTACAAAATTATCCTTTGTAGGGGCAAAAGTGTTAAAAGGTCACCGAGTTGTCTGTATTAATTTAATAACGAACCAGTATGCTAAAGTTATCTTGTAATTTTGCAGGGACTTAAAAAAATTTATCTCGGGACAATTACTGCGATACTCAAAGTTCATTAGTGTTAAAATGCATAATGCTTGGAAAATTACTTAGAATTTTCTAATCTGTTCAAAGTTCCAAAGTATAATATCTAATTAATAAATATTTTTTTTAGGAAATGGTGTGGTGATACATTTGCCTGGCCTCTTCGAAGAATTACAGAAGAACATAACAAAAGGCCTAAAAGGATGGGAAGATCGCCTAGTAATATCAGACAGAGCACATTTAGTATTCGACTTTCATCAGCAAGTCGATGGTTTTCAAGAGTTAGAAAAAAGCCAGAAAATTGGAACCACCAAGAAAGGTATCGGTCCAACTTACTCATCGAAAGCTACAAGAAATGGTATCAGAATCGGAGAGTTACTCGGTGATTTTACACATTTTAGTGAGAAGTAAGATCCACTTTGTTCTTCTTTTTTGCATGCATTTTATGGGGGTTTAATTTTAGATTTAAGGCACTCGTTGCTGTTTATCAAAGGATGTTTCCCGATCTCATAGTTAATGTGGATGATGAGTTAGCCAAATACAAGAAATACGCAGAGAAAATTCGGCCGTTCGTAAAAGAAACAGTCTATTATTTGGATAAATGTATTAAAGATGGGAAAAAGGTTTTGGTGGAAGGTGCCAATGCCGCTATGTTGGATATTGATTTCGGTGAGTATTTTATATTAATTTTTAACTCTCACGATTTCATTAGTCATTTTGTATCCATGCATTGATCAATTTGAAAGAAATTGTTTACTGTGGGTTTTGTGTTCTTTTTCTGATTTATTGGTTCTTTTTAAATTTGAAATTTGAATTTTAAAAGTTGGCACGATTGTAGTTTGAGAAGGCTCAGGTTGGTGGCGCTAGTGATTTGTTTGTTTAACATCTACATTTGTTGAGTTTGCAAGTTTTATATTTTATTTATATCAAATTATTAATTAATTTTAATAATTTCAGTGGGTTTTAATTGTAAAAAGGCAATACAATCTGTGTTTTTTGTGTAATTATGTGAGTGGGCAATTTTGTAAGTTTACTACACTTTCAATTGTTTTTATGCTTCCAGCATTTGATGCATTTACATTTATTTAAATTACTGAGGTTTATATTAACAATGTTAATTTTGTAGATAAATGTAAATGTATTTTATAATAACATGTTTCATTTTCATATTCTGCAACTAACGACTAATTAAGTAGATGTAAATTGAGCTTCGACTTAAGAACAAAAGATATAATATAGGTTTCTATAGTTTGCTATTTTAGGCACCTATCCATATGTCACCTCTTCTAACTGCAGTGTAGGTGGTGTATGTACAGGTCTAGGTATTCCACCGACTAAAATTGGAGAAGTGATTGGAGTTGTTAAAGCTTATACGACGAGAGTAGGAGATGGACCTTTCCCTACAGAATTAATCAATGTAAGTTCAAATCGAAATTCACCATTGGAAATTAATAAAATTTTTTGCAGGAGATCGGGGAGCAATTGCAAGAAAGGGGTCACGAAGTTGGCGTGACAACTAAAAGGAAACGAAGGTGCGGTTGGTTAGATTTGTTCCTTCTAAAGTACACCAACATGGTTAACGGTTATACCTCCTTTTGCCTCACGAAGCTCGATATTCTAGACACGTTACCAGAAATTAAAATAGGCGTAGGATACAGCCTGAGGGGAGAAAAAATTGATTACTTTCCTTCAAGCTCTTCAGATTTATCTGCTGTGAAGGTAGCAACCCATTTGGATACTTGTTTATTAAATAAAACAAACTTATAATTGTTTTAGGTTGAATATGTTAGTATGCCGGTTGGCAGACATGTACGGAGGATGTCAGACAGTTCAACAATTTACCAATAAATGCTAAGAAATACGTAGAAAAAATCGAAGAGATTTTGGAAGTACCAGGTTTGTACATTATTCAAAGGTCCTCGGTACCAAATTTAGTGCTCTATACTGAAAAAGTAAACTTTACTCACGAATGTATTTGTGATGATAAGGAGTTGCGAAAAAGAAAAAAAAACATGATCGTGAGAGTCATATTAAGTTTACTTTTAAAGTATGGAGCACAAAATTTGATACTCAAGGACCTCTTAATACTTTTACTTCTATCTTATAAATATTTAGTCGGCGTCGAAATTTATAAAAATTTGTGTTCTACAAATTTAATTTTTTCAGTAAAATGGATTGGAGTTGGAAAGGGTCGAGAGTCGATCATTACAATTCAGTGATTCCAATAACATTTATTGTTCAAACGCACGGACCTTCGCACGTTTCTTAACTTTGGCATAGCTTACGAAAGTCTAGAAATTTATAAAAGAATTTTATTCACAATTTTTTAGGCAACCGTTTTGTGCGATGGGTCCGTGAGGTCTTGAAATATTTTTGTTATACACTTAGTATTAAAAAAAAAAGGAAAAATGATAAAAAATATTTTTGTGTAAGGAATGGACAGAGAGTAGCGATATTACGGTTTTTGAATGAAAAGTGCTGAGTTTGTGTGTGATCTAAGAAATTTGCTTATTAATTGTTTTATTTCTGAGGTATCGCAGGAACTCGCAAGCAAAATAAGAGTTGGTTGAGCTGTAGGTAATCGTTTTAAATTTGATCAATTATGGCTTACGAGAAGAACGAACTGTTCGCCTTTTCTCTTTTACATTTTAATGGTGCTGCCGTTACTTAATTGTTTTTTTTTTTTGGTTATTTAAATAACCTCAGGCTTTATTTTAAAATGAATCCGTTGGATTCTTGTTTTTAATGATCGCTTCATTTTTTTGAAACTTCGAAAAAAATTAATGCTATAAATAATATATACATACATAGCTATATATCTTTTACTCTTAAGTATTATGCGCAACACTTATTGTACAGTGCTAACTGTTAGTTTGTAAAGCAATTTCATCGTACAAATATTAAAAACTTGTTATAAATAGTTCCAAAGTTACAAAGGTAATTTTTTAAAAGTAATCGGGCGTTCCAAATTTCCTTCGACTTGAATTCCGATCCACCATCCTTTCACATTAATTTATTTAAAAAAATAAATTACAAATAAAATTCTAGTAGTTCCTAAAAGATCCTAAAATTGTATCACTTTAATTGTGATCAATGATGGATTTAATAAAGTCGAGGTAAGAGCCTGTAGTGTTAAAATTCAAAAACAATTCTGTCTTGCAAATACACTGAGCGCAAATAAATATTGTTTAATAGGAAAAAAATAAATATACACATAAATTAATTAAATATTTACAAATTGTTGAGGGTTTCTGTTACGTTAATTAAATGTTTTGTACTTAGGCATTCCTGCGACGTGGTAGCCCGTTGGAAAATCGGAAAGATCGATGGTATAATTAAATCATTGCCCGTATAACTTTCAGGTACTTGGGGGTGTTTTGTAGGAAAAGTTTCTTGTGTTTTTGGCCTTTGTTCCGTTTCGCTTTGTATGCGTTCTCTGCGTTCCCGAGCCCTCCTATTTTGAAACCAAATTTTGACCTGTAATTAAAGTAAGTTTTATTTTTTTTTGTTTTAGTTGAAGATAATCCGGTTTAGGGAAGCGGATGGTTGTTGATAGGAAGCGCGATCCAGAGGAAGAGATACGATGAAAATTTAATGCACTGATTAAGTAAGCAAGTAAGTTTATTAACGTTTAATAGAGTTAAGGTTATGGCGGTCGTTACTCAAACAAATCTGATAATTTACAAGCGAGGGGATAAATCTTAAGCGTTTGAGTTATTTGTGATTATATTTCATTCGCAATTTGTGAAGAATTTTATGCAAATATTTATTAAAAGTTGAGGGGCACAATGCCCATGTTTCTAACAAAAAAGGGACATTTTCGATTATTGGGTTTTTTTCTATGCTTTTATAGGGTTCAATTAGTTATTAATTAACTTGGTATGATTTTTTATTTTAGTTTAAGCCGAAGTTAGTATATCGTTGCACCATGTAATAGATGTGAAATAGGCACAAACTGTAAAGATTGGTGACTATAATTAAAAAAATGTTTATTAACTTTTGCTATAAATTTCTGCGCTGTCCAGAAGTAAATGTCAGTTTTGTGATTTCTATGAAAGATAAAGAAAAGCGTGTTTTGGACATTGACAAGAATTTTACCGATTTAGTTTGGAAATAAAATAAATTTATGCGCATTTAAAAGAAAAATATTTTGTTGAAAACTGCATTTTTGACGGAAATTTCAAATTTGGATTTTCTCGAAATATGAACAATTCAATGTTTTGATTTGCAAATTGTTAGAAGTCTAATTTGGCTTCAAATATATGGCGACCTCTGTGCCATTCATTGTTGAAGTGTATAGAAGAGCAGTACACTAATGGATAGCGGGTTTAAAATGTGGTCAAGTTCTGTAAGCAAATAAGGGTACATAGAATAAACGACGTGGCGCTGATTGATACAAAGTTGAATGACGAAGTTCTATTGATATCCAAAATATATTGTATTTTGTAAATAAATTGCTATACAGTATTTTTCCTCCCAACTTCTACCTTTTGTAATGCCTAATTTTGTCAGAGTCGGTGCCCCTGTAAATGACAACTTGATAAAATGAATTTTTGCAAAATTGATCACGTTATTAAATACAGTCGAACCTCGATAAGCCGAATTTTTGATAACTTGAATTATTTTTAGTTTCCCTTCAACTTCGACTTATCGAGGTTCGACAGAATAATGATATAATTTATAACTTCAAGATTTTTAAAATTGTCTCTTTTATTTTGTTGAAGTCTTCAATTGGCAGAGTGCGCTGCTATTTTCTGCTGCTTCATTAACGTCCGAAACAAAATAATTATATAAAATTTAGCACACTGCCGGACTATTTTTTTAAGTTGGCATTGAAAAGCCAGCTTATCAGTCACCGCAAGCTCTCAATTTTGGTAATTCGAATACTACCAATTTTTTTAGGGTGGACAATGAGTTTTCTAGGGTGATTAGTGCCCATTTTTACCCTCATGCCCATGGTTTCCACTCAATTTTGTCACTCAACACTCTTTTTGCAATACCAACGTAAAAGTATTGTTCCAATAATTAATAATGTAAGTTTTGGTTAATAAAAAAAAAGAAACGGATTTCTGACCAATAAACCGTGGGGGGTCAATACTTTTAGATGGTAGCCAATTTTGGGACGCGATCTGGTTTCTCAATACCAACTTAAAAGTATAGTCCTGTAGGTTATAGATTTTTTTATAGTTAATTTTGGAATAATTTTGTCAAGTTATCATTTACTAGTAACGAGACTGACAAAATTGGGCATGAAAAGAGGCAGAAATTGGGACCCCCTGTGTTAACACTAGAACCGCGGTTACCGGTCAATTAGACCTTTAAGAAAAATTGGTCTTTTAGCAATTAAATATTTATTGCAACACATTTAATGCTTTTGAACAGTTTTTAAAAACAATAAATGCCATAAATTTCACCGAATATAAAATCAAAATTGATTGAAATTTTAATTGTTTGATTCGAACAAAAAACAGATTTATGTAAAAATCTAATAAAAACGAAGATGTGCGCATTCGAGCGAAAAGTGGCACATTTTCGAGCGAGGGAAGCAAATGAAGCGCGACGCGAAGCGGCGCACTTCATTTTCCCGAGATCGGAATGTGCCACTTTTAGCTCGAATGTGCACACTCCGCTTTAAGCACCATTCACAAAATTTACGCTAATAAATTATTCAAAAAATTAAATAAATAATTTAATCGGTTTCTCTCACTCGCATCTATTAATTCTCGTATCTTTTCGCCCACTTGCACTCATTATTGTGGTAAATACGTTCCTTGGACATAAAATTTATATTTACTTTTAATTTTTTGATTTGTAAGTAAAAGGATTAATTAAGGCAAATCAATAAATACGAAGATGTGCGCATTCGAGCGAAAAGTGGCACATTTCCGAGCGAGGGAGGCAAATGAAGCGCGACGCGGAGCGGCGCGCTTCATTTTCCCGAGATCGGAATGTGCCACTTTGAGCTCGAATGTGCACACTCCACTTTAAGCACGATTCACAATACTTAATATATTTTTTAAAACAATTTAATTATCCAAACTAATATTATAAAAACGAAAGTAACTCTGTCTGTCTGTCTGTCTGTTTGTCTGTCTGTCTGTTAGCTTTTGAGGCCTAAACCACTGAACCAATTTTGATAAATTTTGATATAGAAATAGCTTGGACCTTAAACAAGTACATGGGCTACTGGTTTCGAGCAAATATAATGAGTGATTCTTGTTATATTCAAAATGTTAAAAACAACCATCTTCAAGAAGCTGCCTTTACATAATAATATTTGTCCATTTGATCAAAAAGATCTACTTTTATTTAGTTTTCGTTATAATAAGGCACTGTTTCCGGTTTCTTTTTTCTATGTAATACAGCATTTCTCTGCTGCTATAAATAATAATTGTTGATAGAACTGATCAAATGAATAACCGGAAAGAAAAAAATATGTGTCTTTTATTAAAGGGGAAAAAATACAATTTATTAAGTAAACCAATTATAGGACATTAATTATCAACTAAAATTAGGAAAAGTCATGTAATATGGCAGAAATAAATTCTATTAATAAAAAGTAACAAGATGCTAAATTGCGAAACGGTCAAAATGACCGATTCCGCGGTTCTAGTGTTAAAGAGTAGTTTATTACCCATTTTGTGTTGAACGTTGCAAGCGCCATCTATTAGCATTTCGGAGAATTAAAAACGTTGCATGTTTTACGTGGTTCGATTTCGGTCGCCCAAATTTGATGACTATTGTTTTTGCCTGTATTTTTAAATTGAATTTTTGTTGTATTAATTCTCTTAGGATGCAATTTTAGCCAAAAATGGCAACTTTTTTGGATGTTTCAGGAAACGATTTAAAAAACAATATCGGCGCACTAAAAGCTTACCCGTATGTCGGCCAAATGTAAATTTTTCGATAATTTTGTGACTTCTGTGCTGCTTAGGTAGGGCGTTTCTCGAAATTTTTCTTCCAAGACGGACAACTGGTGACTTGTGAAGGGAATGCGAGGGTGCCGTCCGAGTTGCCTTTTTTGTGGCGCTTCTCGTTTTTGATGTCCTATACAGAAGATAAAAAACTAGAAATTTGAATTTTTTAACCGGGACAGAAAAAAAAGAAAAATATCTAATTATGGGGTCTCCCTTTTTCCACAATTTAGTAAAAAGGAAATACAGCGTGTCAGACGAATAGGTACTGAGACTTAACCGGGCGATACCCAACACCAATCAAAACAATAAAAATTTATATGCAATGGGTCGCAAATCTGTTGAATTTCGACAAAAATTTGTTCAAATTTTTTAGTAAGTGGCAACACAGCATTAGTTTATGCATGCAGGATTATTTATTGCTATTTATCGTATTAAAACGATTCGAAAAACAATCGAATGTATCTTGTGAAATTTTTTACTTTTGTCGAAGATTAAAAAAAAATACTCACGTGGAATTTTCGGGGGGCAATAGCGGGTGCAATGCAGCCAAGGAAACGGTACAAAACTGTCGTGGGAACTTTCGGCGGTTTTTCTCTCGCCGATCGGATTTCCGGCGCGCTTTAAAATGTGCTCGATGCTAAAATCGAATTTCGAACGCGCCTGTTCTTTTTCATTCGATTCATTATCGGTCGGGGGCGAAGTCATTTCGTTTGTACGGAACTTTTGGGAAATGCGAGACTAATCGAATTTGAAAAACTACTGTTGCAGTATCTCAAATCACCCTTATTTTATACTTGCCCCACTATTCCATGGATTTAGATCCCATCTTATGGTCAAATTATGCGTAAACCAGTAGCTCAACATTACCATTGAGGTAACATAGCGAAGAGTTCCTTGTTTCTGTTGTTCGGCGGTCTGTGTTGGTTTAGAGTTCGTTTCAAAATCGGAATAAAGCTATAAATTTTTAATTTTTTTTAATAATTTGGCAATTTAATTTGTTTTTTAATTGTTACGCGTTTTTTGTGGTCTTTGATTTGGTGTTTAAAAGCTCAGGTTTGTTTTTAAACGTTAAAATTATTTGTTTTGATTTTTAGTTCTATGGTTTTGTGTTATCTTGCAGCCCATCGCTTATTTTGTGTTGATTTTTGAAAAGTTATGTAAGAAGGGTTTAACATTGTCTCTAAGACTGGGTTATTTTCGAATTTTACGCTGTATTGCATTCGAGGATTTGTTTACCTCAATTTACTTGTTGATTTGCTTTGTGGCGTTGCCTTTTTTAAACCTTTTGGCTTTTTGCTGTAAAAAAAGAAGATATTTCATAAGTGGAGCGAAGCGTTTTTATAAAGTTCGGCGACGTTTCGTTAATTTTATTGAAAAGCTACAGTAAAACTTCTCTAACACGACCGCCGTCGGTTCTTACTCAACTTGGTTTTTTGTAGAGGTGGCCATCTTAGAGAGAGAAAGACAAAGATAGATAAGATAAATGTAATAACGAATCATATTGTTATTAAATCAAAGTTATTATAAATGAAGTACAGTGGAAACTCGGTTATCCGGATTAATTATTGTTGCAGCTCATTCGAATAATCGAAAATGTATAGAAAAAAACGAATTTAGCTATATATAATGTGACCACACTTCCTGTTCTGAATGTGTTTTTTTTGTAATTTAATTGTTTTTTTAAGGGTTTTTATGGTTGATCCTAAAGGAATTGCTTATGGGTCATCATTCCGGCCGTTCGGCGGCCCGAGTATAGTTGAAATACGGTTCTGTAACTTTTAATTGAAAGACTAGTAGATTTTAAATAAATTAATTATTGTGTATCGTGCTTATTACCGAGTGTGCACATTCGAGCTCAAAGTGGCACATTCCGATCTCGGGAAAATGAAGCGCGCCGCTCCGCGTCGCGCTTCATTTGCCTCCCTCGCTCGGAAATGTGCCACTTTTCGCTCGAATGCGCACATCTTCGTAATTATTAAATTTGTCTACTTTAACCCTTGTTCTTTCAGATCAAAAAAATTGATTCAGTTTAATAAATATTGTATTTATGTTTGAAAAACCAATTTACCATAGCAATCAGTGGAAGGAAGCGAAAAGATACGACAATTATGTCAATGAAAGTGAGAGGGAACGATTAAAATTATTAAACTAATTTTTCGTCGAATTTAATGGCCTGAATTATTGCGAATCATGTTTAAAACCGAGTGTGCACATTCGAGCTCAAAGTGGCACATTCCGATCTCGGGAAAATGAAGCGCGCCGCTCCGCGTCGCGCTTCATTTGCCTCCCTCGCTCGGAAATGTGCCACTTTTCGCTCGAATGCGCACATCTTCGTAATTATTAAATTTGTCTACTTTAACCCTTGTTCTTTCAGATCAAAAAAATTGATTCAGTTTAATAAATATTGTATTTATGTTTGAAAAACCAATTTACCATAGCAATCAGTGGAAGGAAGCGAAAAGATACGACAATTATGTCAATGAAAGTGAGAGGGAACGATTAAAATTATTAAACTAATTTTTCGTCGAATTTAATGGCCTGAATTATTGCGAATCATGTTTAAAACCGAGTGTGCACATTCGAGCTCAAAGTGGCACATTCCGATCTCGGGAAAATGAAGCGCGCCGCTCCGCGTCGCGCTTCAGAATCGTATTTGGCAGCCTTTTTGGCTGCGGATAGGCCTAAGAAACCGTAGGCGTGCTATTCCAGAGCTTTGGGAAAACGTTTTGAAAATTCAAAATCGATGGGTTTTAACCCATGTATTTTTGATAAAAAGTGAAAAAAATAGAATTGCTTTATATTGCGATGGGACGTTCCTACGTACCCCTAGTGACTATAACCGGTGTCATTTCCCCGCGCTTCCCCTCTAAAATAAAAATTTTCGATACAAACTAAATGAATAGAAATACGTACCCCTTGATTCACAAAAAAAATCGTAGCGACCTTATTTTCGATCCAATCATTACAAACGACACGGATTCGGAATCCTGAGGCTTTTTTACATAAGATACATGTATAATATGTATAGGGTGCGACGTTAATTTTTCGAAATTAAAAAATTGCGATTTTTAGAGCTCATTTTGAGCCAATTTTGAACTTTCAAAAATTGTAGCGCCGTTATTTGTGGACGGATCTTTAAAACTATTTCCCGAATCGGATTTGGCAGCCTTTTGGCTGAGGATAGGCCTAAGAAACCGTAGGCGTGCTATTCCAGAGCTTTGGGAAAACGTTTTGAAAATTCAAAATCGATGGGTTTTAACCCATGTATTTTTGATAAAAAGTGAAAAAAATAGAATTGCTTTATATTGCGATGGGACGTTCCTACGTACCCTAGTGACTATAACCGGTGTCATTTCCCGCGCTTCCCTCTAAAATAAAAATTTTCGATACAAACTAAATGAATAGAAATACGTACCCCTTGATTCACAAAAAAAATCGTAGCGACCTTATTTTCGATCCAATCATTACAAACGACACGGATTCGGAATCCTGAGGCTTTTTTACATAAGATACATGTATAATATGTATAGGGTGCGACGTTAATTTTCGAAATTAAAAATTGCGATTTTAGAGCTCATTTTGAGCCAATTTTGAACTTTCAAAAAATTGTAGCGCCATTATTTGTGGACGGATCTTTAAAAACTATTCAGAATCGTATTTGGCAGCCTTTTTGGCTGCGGATAGGCCTAAGAAACCGTAGGCGTGCTATTCCAGAGCTTTGGGAAAACGTTTTGAAAATTCAAAATCGATGGGTTTTAACCCATGTATTTTTGATAAAAAGTGAAAAAAATAGAATTGCTTTATATTGCGATGGGACGTTCCTACGTACCCCTAGTGACTATAACCGGTGTCATTTCCCCGCGCTTCCCCTCTAAAATAAAAATTTTCGATACAAACTAAATGAATAGAAATACGTACCCCTTGATTCACAAAAAAAATCGTAGCGCCCTTATTTTCGATCCAATCATTACAAACGACACGGATTCGGAATTCTGAGGCTTTTTTACATAAGATACATGTATAATATGTATAGGGTGCGACGTTAATTTTCGAAATTAAAAATTGCGATTTTAGAGCTCATTTTGAGCCAATTTTGAACTTTCAAAAATTGTAGCGCCATTATTTGTGGACGGATCTTTAAAAAATATTCAGAATCGGATTTGGCAGCCTTTTGGCTGCGGATAGGCCTAAGAAACCGTAGGCGTGCTATTCCAGAGCTTTGGGAAAACGTTTTGAAAATTCAAAATCGATGGGTTTTAACCCATGTATTTTTGATAAAAAGTGAAAAAAATAGAATTGCTTTATATTGCGATGGGACGTTCCTACGTACCCCTAGTGACTATAACCGGTGTCATTTCCCGCGCTTCCCTCTAAAATAAAAATTTTCGATACAAACTAAATGAATAGAAATACGTACCCCTTGATTCACAAAAAATCGTAGCGACCTTATTTTCGATCCAATCATTACAAACGACACGGATTCGGAATCCTGAGGCTTTTTACATAAGATACATGTATAATATGTATAGGGTGCGACGTTAATTTTTCGAAATTAAAAATTGCGATTTTAGAGCTCATTTTGAGCCAATTTTGAACTTTCAAAAATTGTAGCGCCATTATTTGTGGACGGATCTTTAAAAACTATTCAGAATCGGATTTGGCAGCTTTTGGCTGCGGATAGGCCTAAGAAACCGTAGGCGTGCTATTCCAGAGCTTTGGGAAAACGTTTTGAAAATTCAAAATCGATGGGTTTTAACCCATGTATTTTGATAAAAATGAAAAAATAGAATTGCTTTATATTGCGAGGGACGTTCCTACGTACCCCCAGTGACTATAACCGGTGTCATTTCCCCCCGCTTCCCTCTAAAATAAAAATTTTCGATACAAACTAAATGAATAGAAATACGTACCCCTTGATTCACAAAAAAAATCGTAGCGCCCTTATTTTCGATCCAATCATTACAAACGACACGGATTCGGAATTCTGAGGCTTTTTTACATAAGATACATGTATAATATGTATAGGGTGCGACGTTAATTTTTCGAAATTAAAAAATTGCGATTTTTAGAGCTCATTTTGAGCCAATTTTGAACTTTCAAAAAATTGTAGCGCCGTTATTTGTGGACGGATCTTTAAAAACTATTCAGAATCGGATTTGGCAGCCTTTTTGGCTGAGGATAGGCCTAAGAAACCGTAGGCGTGCTATTCCAGAGCTTTGGGAAAACGTTTTGAAAATTCAAAATCGATGGGTTTTAACCCATGTATTTTTGATAAAAAGTGAAAAAAATAGAATTGCTTTATATTGCGATGGGACGTTCCTACGTACCCCTAGTGACTATAACCGGTGTCATTTCCCGCGCTTCCCCTCTAAAATAAAAATTTTCGATACAAACTAAATGAATAGAAATACGTACCCCTTGATTCACAAAAAAAATCGTAGCGACCTTATTTTCGATCCAATCATTACAAACGACACGGATTCGGAATCCTGAGGCTTTTTTACATAAGATACATGTATAATATGTATAGGGTGCGACGTTAATTTTCGAAATTAAAAATTGCGATTTTAGAGCTCATTTTGAGCCAATTTTGAACTTTCAAAAAATTGTAGCGCCATTATTTGTGGACGGATCTTTAAAAACTATTCAGAATCGGATTTGGCAGGCTTTTTGGCTGCGGATAGGCCTAAGAAACCGTAGGCGTGCTATTCCAGAGCTTTGGGAAAACGTTTTGAAAATTCAAAATCGATGGGTTTTAACCCATGTATTTTTGATAAAAAATGAAAAAAATAGAATTGCTTTATATTGCGAGGGGACGTTCCTACGTACCCCTAGTGACTATAACCGGTGTCATTTCCCCGCGCTTCCCCTCTAAAATAAAAATTTTCGATACAAACTAAATGAATAGAAATACGTACCCCTTGATTCACAAAAAAAATCGTAGCGACCTTATTTTCGATCCAATCATTACAAACGACACGGATTCGGAATCCTGAGGCTTTTTTACATAAGATACATGTATAATATGTATAGGGTGCGACGTTAATTTTTCGAAATTAAAAATTGCGATTTTAGAGCTCATTTTGAGCCAATTTTGAACTTTCAAAAAATTGTAGCGCCATTATTTGTGGACGGATCTTTAAAAACTATTCAGAATCGGATTTGGCAGGCTTTTTGGCTGCGGATAGGCCTAAGAAACCGTAGGCGTGCTATTCCAGAGCTTTGGGAAAACGTTTTGAAAATTCAAAATCGATGGGTTTTAACCCATGTATTTTGATAAAAATGAAAAAATAGAATTGCTTTATATTGCGAGGGACGTTCCTACGTACCCTAGTGACTATAACCGGTGTCATTTCCCGCGCTTCCCTCTAAAATAAAAATTTTCGATACAAACTAAATGAATAGAAATACGTACCCTTGATTCACAAAAAATCGTAGCGCCCTTATTTTCGATCCAATCATTACAAACGACACGGATTCGGAATCCTGAGGCTTTTTACATAAGATACATGTATAATATGTATAGGGTGCGACGTTAATTTTTCGAAATTAAAAATTGCGATTTTAGAGCTCATTTTGAGCCAATTTTGAACTTTCAAAAATTGTAGCGCCGTTATTTGTGGACGGATCTTTAAAAACTATTCAGAATCGGATTTGGCAGCCTTTTGGCTGCGGATAGGCCTAAGAAACCGTAGGCGTGCTATTCCAGAGCTTTGGGAAAACGTTTTGAAAATTCAAAATCGATGGGTTTTAACCCATGTATTTTTGATAAAAAATGAAAAAAATAGAATTGCTTTATATTGCGAGTGGACGTTCCTACGCACCCCTAGTGACTATAACCGGTGTCATTTCCCCGCGCTTCCTTTCTAAAATAAAAATTTTCGATACAAACTAAATGAATAGAAATACGTACCCCTTGATTCACAAAAAAAATCGTAGCGCCCTTATTTTCGATCCAATCATTACAAACGACACGGATTCGGAATTCTGAGGCTTTTTTACATAAGATACATGTATAATATGTATAGGGTGCGACGTTAATTTTTCGAAATTAAAAAATTGCGATTTTTAGAGCTCATTTTGAGCCAATTTTGAACTTTCAAAAAATTGTAGCGCCGTTATTTGTGGACGGATCTTTAAAACTATTCAGAATCGGATTTGGCAGGCTTTTGGCTGCGGATAGGCCTAAGAAACCGTAGGCGTGCTATTCCAGAGCTTTGGGAAAACGTTTTGAAAATTCAAAATCGATGGGTTTTAACCCATGTATTTTTTATAAAAATGAAAAAATAGAATTGCTTTATATTGCGAGGGACGTTCCTACGTACCCCTAGTGACTATAACCGGTGTCATTTCCCGCGCTTCCCTCTAAAATAAAAATTTTCGATACAAACTAAATGAATAGAAATACGTACCCCTTGATTCACAAAAAATCGTAGCGACCTTATTTTCGATCCAATCATTACAAACGACACGGATTCGGAATCCTGAGGCTTTTTACATAAGATACATGTATAATATGTATAGGGTGCGACGTTAATTTTTCGAAATTAAAAATTGCGATTTTAGAGCTCATTTTGAGCCAATTTTGAACTTTCAAAAATTGTAGCGCCGTTATTTGTGGACGGATCTTTAAAAAATATTCAGAATCGGATTTGGCAGCCTTTTGGCTGCGGATAGGCCTAAGAAACCGTAGGCGTGCTATTCCAGAGCTTTGGGAAAACGTTTTGAAAATTCAAAATCGATGGGTTTTAACCCATGTATTTTTGATAAAAATGAAAAAATAGAATTGCTTTATATTGCGAGGGACGTTCCTACGTACCCCTAGTGACTATAACCGGTGTCATTTCCCGCGCTTCCTCTAAAATAAAAATTTTCGATACAAACTAAATGAATAGAAATACGTACCCCTTGATTCACAAAAAATCGTAGCGCCTTATTTTCGATCCAATCATTACAAACGACACGGATTCGGAATCCTGAGGCTTTTTTACATAAGATACATGTATAATATGTATAGGGTGCGACGTTAATTTTTCGAAATTAAAAAATTGCGATTTTTAGAGCTCATTTTGAGCCAATTTTGAACTTTCAAAAAATTGTAGCGCCGTTATTTGTGGACGGATCTTTAAAAACTATTCAGAATCGGATTTGGCAGCCTTTTTGGCTGCGGATAGGCCTAAGAAACCGTAGGCGTGCTATTCCAGAGCTTTGGGAAAACGTTTTGAAAATTCAAAATCGATGGGTTTTAACCCATGTATTTTTGATAAAAATGAAAAAAATAGAATTGCTTTATATTGCGAGGGACGTTCCTACGTACCCCTAGTGACTATAACCGGTGTCATTTCCCGCGCTTCCCTCTAAAATAAAAATTTTCGATACAAACTAAATGAATAGAAATACGTACCCCTTGATTCACAAAAAAAATCGTAGCGACCTTATTTTCGATCCAATCATTACAAACGACACGGATTCGGAATCCTGAGGCTTTTTTACATAAGATACATGTATAATATGTATAGGGTGCGACGTTAATTTTTCGAAATTAAAAAATTGCGATTTTTAGAGCTCATTTTGAGCCAATTTTGAACTTTCAAAAAATTGTAGCGCCATTATTTGTGGACGGATCTTTAAAAACTATTCAGAATCGGATTTGGCAGCTTTTTGGCTGCGGATAGGCCTAAGAAACCGTAGGCGTGCTATTCCAGAGCTTTGGGAAAACGTTTTGAAAATTCAAAATCGATGGGTTTTAACCCATGTATTTTTGATAAAAAGTGAAAAAAATAGAATTGCTTTATATTGCGAGGGACGTTCCTACGTACCCTAGTGACTATAACCGGTGTCATTTCCCGCGCTTCCCTCTAAAATAAAAATTTTCGATACAAACTAAATGAATAGAAATACGTACCCCTTGATTCACAAAAAATCGTAGCGCCTTATTTTCGATCCAATCATTACAAACGACACGGATTCGGAATCTGAGGCTTTTTACATAAGATACATGTATAATATGTATAGGGTGCGACGTTAATTTTTCGAAATTAAAAATTGCGATTTTTAGAGCTCATTTTGAGCCAATTTTGAACTTTCAAAAATTGTAGCGCCGTTATTTGTGGACGGATCTTTAAAACTATTCAGAATCGGATTTGGCAGGCTTTTGGCTGCGGATAGGCCTAAGAAACCGTAGGCGTGCTATTCCAGAGCTTTGGGAAAACGTTTTGAAAATTCAAAATCGATGGGTTTTAACCCATGTATTTTTGATAAAAATGAAAAAATAGAATTGCTTTATATTGCGAGGGACGTTCCTACGTACCCCTAGTGACTATAACCGGTGTCATTTCCCGCGCTTCCTCTAAAATAAAAATTTTCGATACAAACTAAATGAATAGAAATACGTACCCCTTGATTCACAAAAAATCGTAGCGCCTTATTTTCGATCCAATCATTACAAACGACACGGATTCGGAATTCTGAGGCTTTTTTACATAAGATACATGTATAATATGTATAGGGTGCGACGTTAATTTTTCGAAATTAAAAAATTGCGATTTTTAGAGCTCATTTTGAGCCAATTTTGAACTTTCAAAAAATTGTAGCGCCATTATTTGTGGACGGATCTTTAAAAACTATTCAGAATCGGATTTGGCAGGCTTTTTGGCTGCGGATAGGCCTAAGAAACCGTAGGCGTGCTATTCCAGAGCTTTGGGAAAACGTTTTGAAAATTCAAAATCGATGGGTTTTAACCCATGTATTTTTGATAAAAAATGAAAAAAATAGAATTGCTTTATATTGCGAGGGACGTTCCTACGTACCCTAGTGACTATAACCGGTGTCATTTCCCGCGCTTCCTCTAAAATAAAAATTTTCGATACAAACTAAATGAATAGAAATACGTACCCCTTGATTCACAAAAAATCGTAGCGCCCTTATTTTCGATCCAATCATTACAAACGACACGGATTCGGAATTCTGAGGCTTTACATAAGATACATGTATAATATGTATAGGGTGCGACGTTAATTTTCGAAATTAAAAATTGCGATTTTAGAGCTCATTTTGAGCCAATTTTGAACTTTCAAAAATTGTAGCGCCATTATTTGTGGACGGATCTTTAAAAACTATTCAGAATCGGATTTGGCAGCTTTTGGCTGCGGATAGGCCTAAGAAACCGTAGGCGTGCTATTCCAGAGCTTTGGGAAAACGTTTTGAAAATTCAAAATCGATGGGTTTTAACCCATGTATTTTGATAAAAATGAAAAAATAGAATTGCTTTATATTGCGAGGGACGTTCCTACGTACCCCTAGTGACTATAACCGGTGTCATTTCCCCGCGCTTCCCTCTAAAATAAAAATTTTCGATACAAACTAAATGAATAGAAATACGTACCCCTTGATTCACAAAAAATCGTAGCGCCCTTATTTTCGATCCAATCATTACAAACGACACGGATTCGGAATCCTGAGGCTTTTTACATAAGATACATGTATAATATGTATAGGGTGCGACGTTAATTTTTCGAAATTAAAAATTGCGATTTTAGAGCTCATTTTGAGCCAATTTTGAACTTTCAAAAATTGTAGCGCCGTTATTTGTGGACGGATCTTTAAAAACTATTCAGAATCGGATTTGGCAGCCTTTTGGCTGCGGATAGGCCTAAGAAACCGTAGGCGTGCTATTCCAGAGCTTTGGGAAAACGTTTTGAAAATTCAAAATCGATGGGTTTTAACCCATGTATTTTTTATAAAAATGAAAAAATAGAATTGCTTTATATTGCGAGGGACGTTCCTACGTACCCCTAGTGACTATAACCGGTGTCATTTCCCCGCGCTTCCTCTAAAATAAAAATTTTCGATACAAACTAAATGAATAGAAATACGTACCCTTGATTCACAAAAAATCGTAGCGCCCTTATTTTCGATCCAATCATTACAAACGACACGGATTCGGAATTCTGAGGCTTTTTACATAAGATACATGTATAATATGTATAGGTGCGACGTTAATTTTTCGAAATTAAAAATTGCGATTTTAGAGCTCATTTTGAGCCAATTTTGAACTTTCAAAAATTGTAGCGCCGTTATTTGTGGACGGATCTTTAAAACTATTCAGAATCGGATTTGGCAGCCTTTTGGCTGCGGATAGGCCTAAGAAACCGTAGGCGTGCTATTCCAGAGCTTTGGGAAAACGTTTTGAAAATTCAAAATCGATGGGTTTTAACCCATGTATTTTGATAAAAATGAAAAAATAGAATTGCTTTATATTGCGAGGCGACGTTCCTACGTACCCCTAGTGACTATAACCGGTGTCATTTCCCGCGCTTCCTCTAAAATAAAAATTTTCGATACAAACTAAATGAATAGAAATACGTACCCCTTGATTCACAAAAAATCGTAGCGCCCTTATTTTCATCCAATCATTACAAACGACAGGATTCGGAATTCTGAGGCTTTTTACATAAGATACATGTATAATATGTATAGGTGCGACGTTAATTTTTCGAAATTAAAAATTGCGATTTTTAGAGCTCATTTTGAGCCAATTTTGAACTTTCAAAAAATTGTAGCGCCGTTATTTGTGGACGGATCTTTAAAAACTATTCAGAATCGGATTTGGCAGGCTTTTTGGCTGCGGATAGGCCTAAGAAACCGTAGGCGTGCTATTCCAGAGCTTTGGGAAAACGTTTTGAAAATTCAAAATCGATGGGTTTTAACCCATGTATTTTTGATAAAAAATGAAAAAAATAGAATTGCTTTATATTGCGAGGGGACGTTCCTACGTACCCCTAGTGACTATAACCGGTGTCATTTCCCCGTGCTTCCCCTCTAAAATAAAAATTTTCGATACAAACTAAATGAATAGAAATACGTACCCCTTGATTCACAAAAAAAATTTTTTGATTTGAAAGAAAGTTTAGTATACAAATCTTCAATAAATACGAGGATGTGCGCATTCGAGCGAAAAGTGGCACATTTCCGCGCGAGGGAGGCAAATGAAGCGCGACGCGGAGCGGCGCGCTTCATTTTCCCGAGATTGGAATGTGCCACTTTGAGCTCGAATGCGCACACTCGGCTTTAAGCACAATTACAAAGCGTCTCGATTTAACAGAAAAAAAGTTGGTCAAATTGTTAGGTATATGTTTACAAAATAACGTCCGAACGCGGTTGGCAATCCGGATAATCGCGAATCCGTATAACTGAGGTCCGGATAATCGAGTTTTTACTGTAGTATTATTTATGAAGTAAATTAATTATTATGAATCACGCTTAAAAAATGATAAAGACTAAGATAGATTGATACAACTCACTCACGTTAAGAATACTCTGACGTCATAATTAGGAATTATATGCAACGTTGTCAGATTTACATTAATTGTGCACAAATTAAAATTAAAATAGCTGATTTGCACTTTAAATAGTCTTAGTGACTAAATAAATTTTGTAAAAGAACTATTTTTAGTTTTGTTAATTATAAAAAATTATAAAAAATTTTTCATTTTTTTTTAGTTATTTACATTTCTGAATTACGGTTTTTACAACACTATTTATTAAAAAAAAATATTCATTACTAACACTTAGACCTATTTCCTATACTACTCTTTTTTTTAATGATACATATATGTATTACAAGTGCTGATGTTGCTGGTCAGCATTTCCTGTGAGGAAATAGGCATCACATATTGCAAATCAGCACCTATCTTGCAATTAGAAGAGGACAATATGCGCTGGACGACGTAACAATATACACATAAATTAGTGTTAACCAATTATCCATGACAACGTAGTAAACAAATAATAATGGCGACCATCTCAAAGGTAAACAACCTTCACGCCAACTTTTAATATTTTTATTGTATAATTTCGTTATTATCGAAACTCTTAAAAAGTTCGAAATTTATTCGGGAAAAAAATATCGAACGAGAATCTAACAGATGTCGTGCCTAATAACGTCTCATAACGAGGATTCAAAATTCGGAAGCAACGCGGAGTGACGTTTACCGGTGGCCCCCTTTGATTCTAATTATCGTGTTCAAGCAATCGTGTTTAATTTTCTCCAACAGCCCTTGCATTGTTGGTGGTCCAATTCTCATGTAAACTTACATCGCCACTGTTTTTCCTTTATTGTGTAACGAACGCGCCGCCGGTTCCCTCTATTTAAATATTAATTTATTATGAAACTGATACCCCTGTGTCTAGTTTTTTTTTCGATGGACCGACCGTGCCCTCGCTCGCTCCTTTCCTTTCCACCTTTATTAAAATTTTAGTTTAATACAATACCTTTTTCCCTCTGCCATTCTAATAAATTTTCCTGAGATGCACACGTTTCTCTTCGTTCTATTCTATTTTTTTTTTTAAGAAAGCACCGGCCGTCCGCTTTAATTTATTATACGAGCTTGTTTCGGTGGAGTTTTCGCGAATCGAATAAAACAAACGAAAACGTTTTTAATTTTGTATGAAGCTGCTCTCTCTGGTTTAAAGTTGGAGGTTTTATTTTTCTGTAAAATTAGATGTCGTTTAAGCGATATTAATATCTGCGATTTATAAAAGATATAGGGGAGACCGGGTATGGTTGTGTCACGGGTAGGTTGTCACAAAAACCATAACAGCAAACCTAATGAATTAATAAATTTGTTTACCCGTGTCAAAGAAGGCCGAGCACAATACCTCCTTGCGTACTTCACTTCAGTTCGCTCTGAAATACCGTAAAAGAAATATATGCGTTCGTTTTTTTTGTACAGTGAAAGTAATTTTTTGTGAATCTGTTTTGAGTCTCGTAAGTATATTTAAATTTTGCATAGTGATATACTTTTTCGTGTATTTATGATGTTTAAGATATGCTTCATGATATCATTCATATGATTTCTTAAATGACCATTGATTTAAATTTATTTTGGGAGTTAATTGTCTAAAACTGTTTTGGGGAAGGTTGTGTCAAGTTAACGGGGGCTAGTTGTCACCTGTGGAAAGCAACACCATAAATATGTGCTGCCTTTTTTATTGGTTTCTAGGGGTTTTACTACATACACGATTGGCTGTAATTATACATTTGTCATTTTTGTTACCATAACCTAAGTTTGTTAGATAGAATAGGTTAGGAATAGAATAGGTATTTGTTTCCTCGTGTTGTATTTTATCTTTTATTTAGCGGGTCACTATCTACCCCAGACACTATGGCAACCATCCCTGACACGGGGTTAAAAGTCGCACTTTTCTTTTTTCAGAAAAATTATAATATGTTCTCTTTAGATAATGGTAGAGAAAAAGTCTTTATTTTATATTAAACTAGAATAAATACACTATCTATTGATATATAAATGTCATTGATAAATTAAGACCATGGGCTCTATAAATACAAAAGAAAAAAATTGTGACTTCCAACCCCGGTCTCCCCTAATAAAAGATAAGATCTAGAAAATTACTTGTTCTTGAAAAAAAAATGTGTGCGTGGAGTTCAGGCGCGACAGAAGTGAAACTTGTTGCTCGTTAGCAAAATTGTCGACGATAGTGATGGGAATCAAACGAAAAGAATCCAATACAAATTCATGCTGAAGTGGCTGTCTCATTCTTTCATTGTTCGCAGTCAATGATTCTGTATTTAAGCGCTTTCAAATCCGTCTCTGATAAATTTATAAACACAGAAATTCTATATTTGGATTCGTAAATTCTACCTCCACATTAACAAAGTATGCCACGCTACCGACCCATCGCCTCGCCGACCTGCAATTATCGCATTCGAACAAAAGTGCATGCGTTGGAGTGGCATCGCCAATGACGCACTCGCCTCCTCTACTGGTTCCCTCCTACCACGTACCAAACTATTCCCCTCGTGCGATCGAAAATTGTAGCCCCTTCAGCAAAGAAGCTTCACTTCAAAAAAGAAAACACATAATCACCAGCATAAATCAATAAAAAAATATTAATTTGTTTATTTTTTTAATTAGTTTATCTTATACTAATTAACTCAAAAATATCTTTTGATTTTATAGTTGTTATTTTATATTTAATATCACTTGTCCAAAAAACCTTAACCTATCTTTTAAGAAATCAATGTTGTAGCAAATTGATGATCAAATTTTTTGTTTTTGATTTTTAAATCACTTTTTACTCTATTTAAACTACGTTTATATTTTATTTCATTCAATGAGCAACGTTTTAATATTTTTTGAAATGTTGTTCATTGACTTGTAATAATGCATTTTAGTAATTTTAGCGAAGTGGCCGGTAGAGGGATCGTGTCCGGTAGAGGGGTCACTTACCTTACGTCGCTTTATTTGAATAGATTACTATTTTTTTATAAATCCAAAAAAATTATTATTCAATAAATACGAGGATGTGCGCATTCGAGCGAAAAGTGGCACATTTCCGAGCGAGGGAGGCAAATGAAGCGCGACGCGGAGCGGCGCGCTTTATTTTCCCGAGATCGGAATGTGCCACTTTAGCTCGAATGTGCACACTCGGTTTTAAGCATGATTCACAATAATTTTTGTGACAAAAAATTAGTAAATAATTTTTATCATTCCCTCTCACTCGCACTTATGAGATTGTCGTATCTTTTCGCTCGCTTCCACTCATTGCTATGGTAAAAATACGTTATTAGAATTTATAATGGATATTTTACAAAAAAAATTGGTTTGAAGGAAAGTATAGTATACAAAATATAATTAATACGAGGATGTGCACATTCGAGCGAAAAGTGGCACATTTCCGAGCGAGGGAAGCAAATGAAGCGCGACGCGGAGCGGCGCGCTTTATTTTCCCGAGATCGGAATGTGCCACTTTGAGCTCGAATGTGCACACTCGGTTTTAAGCATGATTCACAATAATTTTTGTGACAAAAAATTAGTAAATAATTTTTATCATTCCCTCTCACTCACACTTATGAGATTGTCGTATCTTTTCGCTCGCTTGCACTCATTGCTATGGTAAAAATACGTTATTTGAATTTATAATGGAATTTTACAAAAAAAAATTGATTTGAAGGAAAGTATAGTATACAAAATATAATTAATACGAGGATGTGCACATTCGAGCGAAATGTGCCACTTTGAGCTCGAATGCGCACACTCGGTTTTAAGCGTGATTCACAATAATTTATTTACTTTCTTAGACGGCTAACTTGTCAATTTAGTTGTGCCAAAAATACTAAAATGTTACTGTCAACACGCTAAAAGAAGTACTACTTCAATAATTAACTAAATAAGTAAATAAGTAATTTAGTTTTAATGCGCAAACTGGCTACCCTTAATAGCTTTCGCCCCACAAAAGAACAACTGTATTGAAATCCAAATCCGCTGTTATTTACGATTTAATCTGGAAACTATTCGAAGCCCTAAATCCCCAGCAAACAATTAGAACAACATGATCTGCTTAGGTAATAATAGGGTATAAGTTACGTAACTCGAAACCTTAGGGGTAGCGGTTACAAACGTTGCGCCCTTTAATATTGCAAGACCATAAAAGACAACCGACTGTTGTCGGCTCGTGCCTTTTACGCAAACATTCGATTATTGTTTGGTTAACCGCCTAAGCCTTTAATTTGCTACCTTTTAAGGAGATCTTTTGAAATCCTTGCATCGAAAGAAAAAACTTTTGCGGAGCAATTACGAAGATGGGGCAAAATCAAAATGTAAAATATAGATCACGCTAGTATTTGTTTTACGCGGCCTCAAATTACGCGGAACTTTTTTAGGCGGAATTGATTTACATAGGTATATGTACATACCGGGTGTCCCGTCTCTCAATGGCCATAACTTAAGAGCGTACTCTTTTGATAATTTCAAGTCGAAAGTGCCTTATACATTTTTGTCCAAAATCAAATCGTTAAGGAGTTATAGGCACCAGTAAAATTAACAGTAAATCAATCTGGTAGGCCATGTAATTGTTTTGTCATATTGTTATGGTAACATTGTTTATTTTTTGAAGTTGTAATTTTAAGATTAATTGTTTTTATTGGGAACTGACAAATCGAGGCATGCAATCTGGTGGTAAAAAAACAAACTATTAATAGCTTACAACTGTCTAGTAAATACATTGTAAATATATGCAGTTTATATTAGTAATAAATAGTTTATAATAAATTATTAATAAATAAAAGTAAAAATGGAAAGTGCAGTTTTTCCAGAACGTAATAAATAAAAAAATAGAGTATGTTGTGCAGTGAGAGATTGTAAGAGTAAAGCCAATAAAAATTTAAATGTGGTTATCCATAAATTTCCGAAAGCTGGTGATGGTACAGCGTTACTAGAAAATTTTTTTGGTAATTTGGAAAAAGTTGATAAATTTAAAGCGTGGAAAAAGTTATTGAAAATAAATAAAGTTACTCCTCGAATGAAAATTTGCTCGCTACATTTCAAGAAAACTGATTATATATTACCAGGTATGTTTTTAAAGTTTAACCTAAAAATTAAAAACTGAGAGTATAATTTTTTTACCTTGCAAGTAATTAAACATTAATAAAAAAGTAATTTGTTATTCGTGATTTTTTAAAATTATTATTCGAAAAGAAGATTTAAAAAAAACAGCGGTTCCATCATGCCATTTACCTAAGTCGTTTGGAGCAGAAAATACTGTTCAACAAGAATCTCGGCTGCAAAGACGACTAGAACGACGTAAAACGATAGAGTCGACCATAAAACAAAATAATCGACCTGATCAAACTGATTCACTCGTCCAAACTAATATATCTGTGATATTTAATAACATTTTAAAGACTTATCCTATTATCACATGGGTTAAACATTTAAAATTGTAAGCTACTTTCCGACATGTTTTTTAAGCCACGCCTTCATGTCATTTCCCAATACTCCCAAATAATATATTTTATCGATTAAGTCGGCCGTGCAGTTTTAAACGCAAGTCAGTGTATGTCACCCTGTAGAGAGGCATCTTTTATGTAATAATTCCTGCAAAACTGTTATTGACAAGTATTTTATAACAATTTGGGAATAGAACAAGCGAGCCACTATAAATTTTAGTTGTTGGGTTTCAACATCAACTTTGACTATATTTTGATAGATGGCGCATACGCCAAAATCAAAACGAGTAAAATTTCGTTACGACTATTAGTGTTGAATTTTCAACACTACGTTTTCGAATATTGTGAATTGCTTTTCTGATTTTCTTTCACATATAAATAAAAAAAAATTATATTGTTTCTGGCAGATGTAACTTTATTCAGAGCGCCACTATTATTTAACTATTCGCCGCTTCAACAAAAAAGCAGCACTTTTTCGCGCTGCCGCCTTAAATCAATTCCGATTGACTTTTTTTCCTAAACATTAAAAATTTGTAAGTTTTCTATCAAATTAAACGCCATTTCTGTACTTTCGTTTGAATACGTTCTATTTCGGTCCCCGACCGAATACAGCTTGCAAAAAGTTTCCCCTTGTCGATTTAATGTTATCACAGAGATAATTCAATTAAATAGCTTTCAAGTGGCTTTTTTTGGTCGAAAAATAAACCGCATTATTAGATTACAATGCTACAATAAAATGTTTTGGGTTATTTGTTCGTTCGTGCTTAAAGCCTCTTATTATTCATTATCGAACGATCTTGATTTTATCTCCTGCCGTTGTGCACCTAAAGAGCGCTTCCAAAAATGTTTATGACACTCGTCTGATCGTACCGATTTCCACTACTCCAATCGCTGACGGCTAATTTTTTAAAGTACGACATTTTTTAAATAAAATTAGAATATTAATTTATCACATAATTATTTTTTTCAATTTAAAAAGTAAAGGAAACTGTTTTTTTTTTGCTTATTAATTTATAAAAAGTAGTATTATGGATTGTGGACAAAAAACGAGGCATATAATTTAAGCAAAATGTCCTAAAATGTAGCTTATTTTTTTTTTATCGAAACAGTTCAAGTAAATAAAAAGTTTATTAAGAAAAACATCAACAAATCTGAATTTTTAAATTCGACGACGAAAAACAAAATCAACCCTTAAGCGTGCGTAACATGAAACGTTAAAACATCCCCATTAGTTAGCAAAAGCAGCTGTGATTCGCAAAGATGGACGGAATAGCAAACAATTATTTGTCCGATATGTCAGTAAATTGTTTGTAAATAATAAACTAAAGTGGTTTTTAACAAGAACCACGATTGACAAGTTACTTCTGGTCTTGAAAGGATGTTTCATAGTTTTCAAACTGGAAGCAACCGCTCTTCTTATCTGATCGAATGTTATATTGTTAATTTGTTACAACCTTCCTGCGGTCCCAAAACTGTCACGTCCAATAAATACATTGTAATCGTTTGTTTTTAAACGAAATATGTTAATTATAATCGTCGGCCATTAAAAATGGTTGTATATAAATCTCAATCGTAATAAATATGTTAAAAACATTAAGAAACCTAAGACTATACTACCATAGAAATAAAAGGTTTTGTCAGCTCACTTTGAAGGCACAGATTGCGAAAAATATTCAATGGATATTAGTCAAACTAAATTCGGATTATAGACAATTTATTTTTATACGTCTATGAATAATTTCGTATTTTTTTCGTATTGATTTTTTGCTCATAAATTAAAAAGGCCCACTTTTAATAATTAATTACTAATAAATTGTGCATGGGAAACAAATTATATTTATGTGTATGATCGATACATTCTGTTAGTATAGTTTAGTTGAAAATTTATGCTATTGCGTATTAATTTGTTTATTTTTTTAATTAGTTTACCTTATACTAATTAACTCAAAAATATTTTTAGATTTTATAGTTGTTATTTTATATTTAATATCACTTGTCCAAAAAAACCTTAACCTACCTTTTAAGAAATCAATGTTGTAGCAAATTGATGAACAAATTTTTGTTTTTGATTTTTAAATCACTTTTTACACTATTTAAACTACGTTTATATTTTATTTCATTCAATGAGCAACGTTTTAATATTTTTTGAAATGTTGTTCATTGACTTGTAATAATGCATTTTAGAATTTTTAGCGAAGTGGCCGGTAGAGGGATCATGTCCGGTAGAGGGGTCACTTACCTTACGTCGCTTTATTTGAATAGATTGCTATTTTTTTTAAATCCAAAAAATATTTAAACAAATTCAATAAATACGAGGATGTGCGCGTTCGAGCGAAAAGTGGCACATTTCCGAGCGAGGGAGGCAAATGAAGCGCGACGCGGAGCGGCGCGCTTCATTTTCCCGAGATCGGAATGTGCCACTTTGAGCTCGAATGTGCACACTCGGTTTTAAGCACGATTCGCAATAATTCAGGCTATTAAATTAGACGAAAAATTAGTTTAATAATTTTCATCGTTCTTTCTCACTTTCATTGACACCATTTTCGTATCTTTTCGCTCTCTTCCACTCATTGCTATGGCAAATTCGTTTTTCAAACATAAATTCAATATTTACTAAACTAAATTAATTTTTTTGATCTGAAAGAGCAAGGAATAAAGTAGACAAATCTAATAATTATGAAAATGTGCGCATTCGAGCGAAAAGTGGCACATTTCCGAGCGAGGGAGGCAAATGAAGCGCGACGCGGAGCGGCGCGCTTCATTTTCCCGAGATCGGAATGTGCCACTTTGAGCTCGAATGTGCACACTCGGTTTTAAGCACGATTCGCAATAATTCAGGCTATTAAATTAGACGAAAAATTAGTTTAATAATTTTCATCGTTCTTTCTCACTTTCATTGACACCATTTTCGTATCTTTTCGCTCTCTTCCACTCATTGCTATGGCAAATTCGTTTTTCAAACATAAATTCAATATTTACTAAACTAAATTAATTTTTTGATCTGAAAGAGCAAGGAATAAAGTAGACAAATCTAATAATTATGAAAATGTGCGCATTCGAGCGAAAAGTGGCACATTTCCGAGCGAGGAGGCAAATGAAGCGCGACGCGGAGCGGCGCGCTTCATTTTCCGAGATCGGAATGTGCCACTTTGAGCTCGAATGTGCACACTCGGTTTTAAGCACGATTCGCAATAATTCAGGCTATTAAATTAGACGAAAAATTAGTTTAATAATTTTCATCGTTCTTTCTCACTTTCATTGACACCATTTTCGTATCTTTTCGCTCTCTTCCACTCATTGCTATGGCAAATTCGTTTTTCAAACATAAATTCAATATTTACTAAACTAAATTAATTTTTGATCTGAAAGAGCAAGGAATAAAGTAGACAAATCTAATAATTATGAAAATGTGCGCATTCGAGCGAAAAATGGCACATTTCCGAGCGAGGAGGCAAATGAAGCGCGACGCGGAGCGGCGCGCTTCATTTTCCGAGATCGGAATGTGCCACTTTGAGCTCGAATGTGCACACTCGGTTTTAAGCACGATTCGCAATAATTCAGGCTATTAAATTAGACGAAAAATTAGTTTAATAATTTTCATCGTTCTTTCTCACTTTCATTGACACCATTTTCGTATCTTTTCGCTCTCTTCCACTCATTGCTATGGCAAATTCGTTTTTCAAACATAAATTCAATATTTACTAAACTAAATTAATTTTTTGATCTGAAAGAGCAAGGAATAAAGTAGACAAATTTAATAATTATGAAAATGTGCGCGTTCGAGCGAAAAGTGGCACATTTCCGAGCGAGGGAGGCAAATGAAGCGCGACGCGGAGCGGCGCGCTTCATTTTCCCGAGATCGGAATGTGCCACTTTGAGCTCGAATGTCACACTCGGTTTTAAGCACGATTCGCAATAATTCAGGCTATTAAATTAGACGAAAAATTAGTTTAATAATTTTCATCGTTCTTTCTCACTTTCATTGACACCATTTTCGTATCTTTTCGCTCTCTTCCACTCATTTCTATGGCAAATTCGTTTTTCAAACATAAATTCAATATTTACTAAACTAAATTAATTTTTTGATCTGAAAGAGCAAGGAATAAAGTAGACAAATCTAATAATTATGAAAATGTGCGCATTCGAGCGAAAAGTGGCACATTTCCGAGCGAGGAGGCAAATGAAGCGCGACGCGGAGCGGCGCGCTTCATTTTCCCGAGATCGGAATGTGCCACTTTGAGCTCGAATGTGCACACTCGGTTTTAAGCACGATTCGCAATAATTCAGGCTATTAAATTAGACGAAAAATTAGTTTAATAATTTTCATCGTTCTTTCTCACTTTCATTGACACCATTTTCGTATCTTTTCGCTCTCTTTTACTCATTGCTATGGCAAATTCGTTTTTCAAACATAAATTCAATATTTATTAAACTAAATTAATTTTTTTGATCTGAAAGAGCAAGGAATAAAGTAGACAAATCTAATAATTATGAAAATGTGCGCATTCGAGCGAAAAGTGGCACATTTCCGAGCGAGGGAGGCAAATGAAGCGCGACGCGGAGCGGCGCGCTTCATTTTCCCGAGATCGGAATGTGCCACTTTGAGCTCGAATGTGCACACTCGGTTTTAAGCATGACTCACAATAATTTTTGTGACAAAAAATTAGTAAATAATTTTTATCATTCCTTCTCAATTCCTTCAAAATGGTTGTATATAAATCTCAATCGTAATAAATATGTTAAAAACATTAAGAAACCTAAGACTATACTACCATAGAAATAAAAGGTTTTGTCAGCTCACTTTGAAGGCACAGATTGCGAAAAATATTCAATGGATATTAGTCAAACTAAATTCGGATTATAGACAATTTATTTTTATACGTCTATGAATAATTTCGTATTGTTTTCGTATTGATTTTTTGCTCATAAATTAAAAAGGCCCACTTTTAATAATTAATTACTAATAAATTGTGCATGGGAAACAAATTATATTTATGTGTATAATGGATACATATTGTTAGTATAGTTTAGTTGAAAATTTATGCTATTGCGTTATTTGAAAAATAAATTATAAGGGTTGGTTTGATTCTACTTCAATTCCCTTATTTGAAAAGATATTTTGCGAACGTTGGTTTCATATTGAAAGGTAAAACGAAAAAAAATACCCCGTAGCACTGTTAATAAAAATAATATTAATTAGTCTTAAAAAATTAAAATTATTTCTTGGTGAAAAAGAGAGTTGCGGACGTTTAAGGCGTTTGCCTCGACGGCGTTCACTACATCTACAATTATTACGAAGCGGCAAATAACACACTCATACATAACTATCGATTATAATTATACCGCGTGTTCCGGGACTCGATGGCCATAGCTGAAGAGCGTATTTTTTGACAATTTTAAGTCGAAAGTGCCTATACACTTTTGTGCAAAACTCAATAGTTAAGGAGTTACAGTACTGTGCGAATTAATGTGAAAACAGGTGATAATATCAAGTCCAGCGTGCAGGGGCGTTTCCAGCCAACTGCCTTAGGGGGGGTAATTTTAAAAAAGGAAAAAAAAACTTAAATATTTTTTTATTTTATAAATACAAAACAATAAACATCAAAAAATATAATTTGTTAAAAAAGGAATATTACGTATATAATAATTTGAAATAAATAAGCGAACAAAAAATTCTTAGGGGGGGTAATTACCCAATCAGCCTCCTCTGAAACCGCCACTGCCAGCGTGTGCTAAATCTGGTTAAAGGTCAGAGTTTGTTTTTTTAGTATTTAATTGGGCTATACAATTTAGCTTGTTAAGCCGGCTAAAAAAGGTAGCTAAGTTAATTAGCCGGCTAACTGATCAGCTTAGCTAATTTAACCGGTTAAATAAGTTAGCTCTGCTAATTAGCTGGCCGTTTAACCGGCCAATTTAGCTTACTTCACCTAATTAGGCGAGCTAAGCTAAATTACCCAGTTAATTAGGTGAGCTAATTTATTTAACCGGTTAAATTAGCCAACTTTTTTAGCCGGCTAAATTGTACGCCCAAGTATTTAACTTACTTTCTTACACAGTTTCCTTTTCTCTTCTTCTCAATTGACCCAGTTTCCTTTTTGCTTTAAAATCTATTTATAGCCCCCAAACTTACCCCACACTGTTTAGCAATATCTCTTTGAGTCATAGACGTATGCTCATTCAAAGTAACAATCTTTGTTCGTTTCTTGGACGAAATAGCCATCATCAAAGAAGACACGAACACACAAAAAAATATACGAAAATTGCCAATCAGAATCATTGCGATTATACGCGAAAAAATAAACTTAATAAATATTTGGGCTGTACAATTTAGCCGGTTAAGCCGGCTAAAAAAGTTAGCTAACTTAATTAGCCGGCTAACTGATCAGCTTAGCTAACTGACCCGGTTAAATAAATTCGCTAACGGCTAATCGGCTAAACGGCTAATTTTTTTTAAGCTATTTAATGATTTATTATTTACGGACAGGTTCGAAAATAATATTGATGTTGCATTTATGACAAATAAAACGACAATAGAGTAATTTGTTAGCATAATTAATATTTTACAATTTTTTTTATTTATAAAAATAGCTTTTAAATTAATTGTTGAAATTTTGAAGGGTTCTAAAATTATCGCAAAAAAAGTGAATATTGTCATTTTTTTAAATGTTAAATAACTTCGTAATTAAAATGTGTATTATGTAGCGATCTATAGCCAGAGCCGCCAAGCTCGGCAGCGCGCGGTACTGACACCACTCGACGCTACGTAATATAAAAATGTATATTATTTAAAGTAATGCCGGGCAGTGAAATTTTTATTTCGGAATATTGAACTTCAATGTATAACGCATATAACTAAAAAAACATAATTCGATAATCGTACAGAGAAGTCATTAAAATTTTCATTTGTTTATTTAAATGTTAATAAAAAGTATTATAATAAACAAATTAAATTGGTTTTTAATTTTTTTATGAAATTATAAATATTTTATTATAAGCTCTGAAAATTTCGTAAGGTTATCTTCAACAGCTTTTTTACAATTAATTTCTTAATTAAAAGTACCGAAAATTTTAATTGTAAAGAAAATTGTTAAATTCAAAATTTTAAAAAACTTTTTTAAAGGATGATTATTAGTAGTAACTATTTTCGCAAAAATATATTTGAAAAAGTATTCCATGATCAAGTGGAAAATGAAGGCTCCACTTGACGTGATCCGATTCAATTACGAAGTTATTTGACCGTAAAGAAAATGACAATTTTTAGTTTTTTTACGATAACTTTGAAACTTTCGAATTTTAACAATTAATTTAAAAGTCATTTTTATAAATAAAATAAATTGTAAAATATTAATTAACCTAATAAATTACTCTATTGTCGTTTTATTTATCATAAAAGCAACATCAATATTATTTTTGAATCTGTCCGTGAATAAGAAATCATTAAATAGCTTTAAAAAAATTAGCCGTTTAGCCGATTAGCCGTTAGCTAATTAGCTGAGCTAAGGTAAATTAGCCGGTTAAATCGTCAGATAATTAGCTAAGCTAAATTATTTAACTAATTAAATTAGCTAAGCTGATCAACTGATCAGCTTAGCTAACTAGCCGGCTAATTAACTTAGCTAATTTTTTTAGCCGTCTTAACCGGTTAATTGTACAGTCCAAATAAATATCTTTGAACATAAATAAAAAAATTATTTATTATATAGAACATTTTTAAGCGTTATACATTTTATACCAATGTTAAAGAATGAAAAGAGCCTAATTTGCGATTTGTCGCCCAACTTTAATTAAGGAGCATACGCATGAAGAAAATCGCCCAATTTGCGATAAATCGCCCAATCTGGCAAGCTGCCCTTGTCAGACGGCTAACTTCAACTGTCCAATTTAAGTTGGCTGTGCGCGCGCAACTTCCGTCGCCTGCTAAGATTTTACTTTCAATGCGCCAAAAGAAGTATAACTTTAATAACACTTTTTAGTTTAGTGGACTCGGGGGTTTCCCAAAAGTTAGGTCTCTCAGGCACGTGCCTTATTGTCTTAATGGCTCATCACTGTCAACACATTTTAACGTACCTACTCACTAATTTATAATTTACGTTACGGTCCTGTTTCGGTACCATATTTTCCTCCCGAGAGCCTCAGACAAAAACTTCAAGGATTCATCGAAGTTCCTCTCCTCGCCAACTTCTAATAAATAACCAAAAAAGCAGCCAATTCAAAAGTTGCATTTAAAATGTTAAAGTTTAAAAAAGTTTAGTCATTACAGCGGAGTCGCCTTTCGACATGCGATCCATCTTCAGAAATATAAAAAAACACACACACACACAAAAGAAAAACCGCTTGTCATCTCACGAAAAAAAAGCCTCTATAAATAGTAAATAATTAGTTTCCGTGCATTTTCACATAATTGTTTCGTTAATAATGAAAGGGCAGAACCGAAGGTTGCTCGCCGACCATGATTCAGCTCCGTTTTAATATAAAACGAAATGCGTCGGCCGACGTCCCTCTCTTTATTCAATAATTTATCGTCTGACATGAGTTTCCTTACGTGCCGCAAAAATTAAAGCAGGCCAGTAATTCGATAAAATGGTGGGAGACTTGTGGATTCGAAATATACTACAAACATAGAAGAATAAACGCGGCGAAAGTCGAAAGTTAACTGTAAAGGTCGCAATCTTAATTTTCATCTTTTATTTTGCGTCGACAGTTCGTCCCGAGATCTAGTTTTCCGTGCAAGGGTCGCAAGAGGATGGCGTCGAAAATTTTTCGCGAGCTGCGGGGCGGCTCGAAAATGCCCGCCCTGGGCTACGGAACTTGGCAGGTAAGCGATTGCTTAATGTTTTATGTAATTTTTCTTCTTCAACTTGACCGTGAACTTTCGACCATTTTTGGCGTATTAGTTTTTCCGTCATCGACTGTTTTAGATTTTTTTTTGCGCTTGCAATTTTTGGCTTTTCGTCGCCCAAAAAAGAGAAATGTGAAAGTGGTTTGGAAATTGAGAGTGGTCTTCGTGTCGAAGTAGGCTAATGTTGTCTTTCTCATATTTTTGTGACACTTTCTCAGCCCACTTTGTTTCGAACTAATTTTATGTTTGTATTAAGACTGGTTTGCGATTTGTTTTTGGATATTTGAGAATTTGTTGTGGAAATTAAATTAAATTATAATTTTGCTAGATTTATTTGTGAAAAATGATTATTTTCAATGTTATTCTATCGATATATGTGATTTTGTGTTTCCATGGCAACGTTTTTGTTTTGTTTTAAATTTGAGGTTATTTTGTGTTTCCAAGGTAACGTTTTTGTTTTATTAAAATTTTGAGATTATTTTGTGTTTTTATGGTAATGTTTTTGTTGTTTTAAATTTGATGTTATTTTGTGTTTCCAAGGAAACGTGGTTGTATTATTAAAATTTTGAGATCATTTTATGTTTCTAAGGTAATGTTTTTTCGTTTTGTTTTAAATTTTGAGGTTATTTTGTATTTCCATGGTAACGTTTTTGTCTCATTTTAAATTTTGAGGTTATTTTGTCTTTCCAAGGCAACGTTCTTCTGTTTTGTTTTAAATTTTTAGGTTATTGTAATATTGACAGGGGTAGACGTAATTATGTAATGGTAGGACCTTTTTTTATTTTTGGGGACAAATTAAAAATAGTTATGTGTGTCAATTTTTTTGCTTTGAGCACATGTATTTCTCTGTAATAGAATTGTTATCTGTGTTCATGGTAACAAGCCGAAACGTAAAAATAATGCCATTAATTTTTTTTACCTAAACCTTGGAATAGATATGTCTAACTACATTTTATGCAAATTGTGTAGTTGTTTTAGTAATTTTATAAGCTTTTGTTGAATTAATTTGCGTTGACTGAATATTAAAAGTTTACCTTTTTTGAATTTTGAAACTAATTTCTGAAAGTTACGTAAAATACGTTTTAGAGTATTTTACGTTTTGAATGGTCAAATTTATTAAATTACAACAATGGGCAGCTTTTTTTCAGGTGTGGTATTTATTATATAGTGCGATATTTCTTACGTAAAAATGTATTACTAATGACTCTTCTGTCAGCATAAATCGATAATATGCGAAGGTAATTCGAAAACTATTTATAAAATTTTTAATCAATGAAAATTAGGGAATTTATATACGTCGAATATTTGGTGTTATTTAAAAAAAAATAATATACAGGGTGTCAGACGAATAGGTAACGAGACTTAGCGGGCGATATTTGACACCAATCTAAAAATAAAAGTTGCTATGCAATACAGCCTAAATTTAAAGAATTCTGAGAAATACGCATTTTATTTTTTTTAGTAATTGGCAACACAATATCATTTTTATATGCTTTTAAAAGAGTGATGTTAGAACGGGCTTTACTGCTAATTTATTTTATCGTTTAGATATCATGTTTCAGAATAAATGTGCGGAACTTTATTATTATAAACATCTTATGTCACCTGTGAAGTGAATAAGATAGGCAACTTTATTTTAGGTCTCCATTTTGAGGCAGTGTTGCTAAGCTTATCTCCTTTATTTTAATGTATGTACATTTGATATGTGCTTTCTATGCTTTCTATGCTTCTATGCTTTCTATGATTTTTATTCAATCGATTGTTAATATTTTTTTTTAAATTAATTATTAATAAAATTATCAGGAAATCGATTTTGTCTATTCAAAAAAGAACTTCACTTTTTCATATGCGTGTTTCTATGTTTCGTGATTACATCAATTTTCTTTTGGCCACACTAATGACGAAATTGTATGTAACTTTTTTTCGAAAATTAGTTAGCCGGACATGATTTTAAGGGACCTTGGGTCGATGTAAATGTGAAATCCAAATATTAGAAATTTTCTTAATGAAATTTAATCTAAAAAACCGGTCCGTGTACTTATGTACAGTGCTCGTCAAAAGAGAACGGACATGCGAATTTAAAGTTCTGAAAGTTTGAGGACCAGCCTTACACAAAACTGACGAATTGTCAAAGCTGAGTGTGTGGGCGCATTGTCGTTTGACCCTCGCATAAGAAGTTTCACTTTTAAAAAATTCCAATTTTATACATTCCATCGAGACAACAACCACAATAAATAATTTTTACAAAGACAAATCACTCGAAAAAATAACTATTACAAAATTAACCGTACTTTAAATCAATTTCAAGTTTCAAACATTCCACAAACAAAACGTATCAGTTTTATACAAACAGAATTGAAAAGTATATGTAACAATAAGATAAGAAAAGAACAAAAAATGTAAAAGATCAAGGATATGTTCAGGGTACAATGCCTTTTACTTATCTTTATTCGAAAGAAAACATTCAATCGACACCGGCGCCGGATCTATGATCTATGAAGTTAAATAATTTTTTTCAAAAATATATAAATTTGGCGCTTCTTTAAATTGGCGCAAGGGGCAGGTACCCCGATTTGCTGTTTCTTCTACCCTTGATCTACGATACCATTCCTAATTATTTTAATATAAAAAAAAACTTTAATTTTAGGCAACCGATGCAGAACTGGAAACGGCGATCGAAGCAGCCCTTGACGCCGGCTATCGCCACATAGACACAGCCTACGTTTACGAAAACGAGAAGGTCATTGGAAAAGTACTCAACAGATGGCTGACATCTGGAAAACTCAAAAGTACACATTTTTATTTTTGAAGAGAAGAAAAACCATTAAACTTTTTGCTGATTCCAGGGTCGGATTTGTTTTTGGTCTCGAAACTTCCTCCGAGCGGGAATCGTCCGGAAGGAGTAACCAAATTCATCAAAAGATCTTTGCAGAATTTACAAGTCGACTATTTGGATTTGTATTTGGTGCACGTCCCGTTCGGTTTTAAAGATACCGAAGGCGATTTGCATCCTCATGCAGCCAACGGAGATATGGATTTTGATTTTAAAACGGACCACGTTGCCATTTGGAAGGTACGATTTTTTGTAAATTTTTTTTCGGTTTTTAATTTACCTTTTCGGCGACTTTGCGTTGATTTTATTTTAATTGAACGATGAGGAAAGTAGTGTTGCAGGTTTGTTGCTTTTAAATTTAAAAATACAGTCGAACGTTGATAAGACGAATTTTTGATAGCTCAAACCTGTTTCCCTAGCACTTGCCCGAGTCGAAATTTAGAGCCTACATAGATCCCCGAGTCGATGTTTAGAGCCTACATAGATTCCCCTAGTCCGAAAAGCCCGATTTATAGCAGTGTAACCCGACTAGGTCCGACAGTAGGCCCCTAGTTTCTACTATTCTCCAAGAGATGTGATTTTGAACCTCTGTCCGATAGCTGCAAATACCGAAATCAGCTGAGCAGCGTTGCCAGTTGTTTTCGATATTGTAATTTGTTTGTTGATCACAAGTTGGCTGTTATATTACAATTGAATACGTTTATATTTTTTCATATCATTTATACACATAAAGTAGGCGTAAACTAAATACTTTTTATGTAAGTTATGGTTTTAAGCGTTGACATTGGTTATTACACTATTACGTTTATTAATTAACATCCAAATTAATTATATGTATATTTAAATAAAAAACTGTTAATACTAATAACTAAAATGTTTTTAAAATCTTGTCTATTAAATTTATGAGAATGGCATTAAATGGGTTCGACTATATGAAAAGACGTGGCAACACTCCCTATTTACATGTGTTCTTTTACATTGATGACTGTCCACCAGTCAAGTAAATCTTATGGTCGGGCAACCTAACCTAAAAAGTGCGCTCTTATTATTAATCTTTACCGATTTGTCTTTAATTCCGAAGAAACAGCAACAGCTTACTAAAAAGTTACAAACTCAGAAAGTAAAACCCATCCTACAAAATCTCAGAGTAATCCAGGTATTTTATAATTTTGAATATTGTTTTATCAAAGTTACTAGATAATTCTGTACTATCAATGTATTTGTATATTATAATACAAAATAAATATATATATATATATATATACATACAATATTAGTTTAATTGTTATAAATACTAATAATAATATTTATGATTATTATTTTTTTTTAAATGTAATTGTTATTTTAAACTTTAGCTACGTATTTTAAATAAAAGTATTCTAAACATTTTAAATGCGAATTAAATCCATAATATTATTATTATTATTATAAAATAGGGTACAGAGGTCTAAAATCGGACCTAATTTAAATTTCCATCAGATCCGACTTTGAACCCCAAAGTGGTACAAATGGAAATTTGTACCACTTTTGAGACCAAAGTCGGACCTAATTTAACATAGGAATAAACTCTACTTTGATTCTCCGAGTCCGGAATGAGTCCGACTTTAGGAGGCTCAATGTCGGCGCTAAATTTCGACTCGGGTGCCTATTTCAACGTTAATATTTTTACATCTGTAAAGAAAATCTAGTTCTTTAATATTAAATTTAAAGTGGGTTGGCTATTAAAAAAAATGAATAGAAAAAAAGAAAAGAAATTGACAAGATATGAATCCACTTTAAATGTCGGTTTATAAGATTTGGAGGTTAATTATTACAAATTGACAAATCTAATAAACAATGTTGTTGCTCTAAAATTAAAGCTTTATTATATTGATTTAATTATAATACATTATTTAAATAACTTACCTAAAATTAAAAAAACGACATTTAAAGTTTATTCATATCTTGTCAATGTCTTTTCTTTTTTTCTAATCATTTTTTTTTTAATAGTCAACCTACTCTAAATTTAAAATTAAAGAACTAGATTTTCTTTACATATCGATAATTATTTTTAGTTTACCTTCAACTTGGAATTATCGAGGTGTGACTGTACCTCCAAGGCTTGCTTTATTTGACGAAATCTGTTTGACCACGTTTTTCGAAGATACGAAGTGTTATAAAAGTTTTCGAATTTCAGGCGATGGAAGCGCAGGTAGACGCCGGCCTAACGAAAGAAATAGGAATTTCGAATTTCAACAAGAAACAAATAACGCGACTCCTGGAGAACGCCCGCATCCCTCCTGCCAACCTCCAAGTCGAACTGCACGCTTACAACCAGCAAAAAGACCTCGTCGATTTTTGTCAAAAGAAGGGCATCGTCGTCACCGCTTATTCGCCTTTGGGCTCGCCAGGATTGGGCAAATTTTTCGCCCGGTTCGGATCCAAGTAAGTTTTTTATACAGGGTGTAAGACGAATAGGTACTGAGACTTTTTCGGGTGATACCTGACATCAATCTAAACAATAGAAGTTTATATGAAATACAAATAAAACATTTACCAGAATCTCTGGAGCTGGCACTAGCACTGTCACTAACACTAACCTTTATTTTTTCCAACAATATGTTTATTATTCTAAAACTGTAATTAAGGGCAGATATAACACTTTTAAAAAATATATCTACGGCTAGACATAAGACATTTAAAGTTTAGGGTGGCATATAATAACTTAATATTAATTATGAGGTCAACCCAGGGCACCTTCTTCTACACAACGTAGTCGCCAACATAATTCAATTTGAAACTGTACTTTTTAGTGTTTTCAACTTTTCCATATTTTTGCTTGTTAAAGGGTTAATGGCCTATAAAGAACAAACCGGTGCGTGTAATTATGTACGCGCATTAGAAGTTATACTTTTTTGGCGTAACTTTATGAAATATATACAAGTGTAAAAACTAATACACATACTGGAGGGTAATAAGGCCCACTTAGTGTTAAATATTTTTTATTACATAAACTAAGACAACTCATAACATAATATGAATTCTAAGTGATTTTTACATATTTTTTTCTGAAAATAATGTATATTTAAAAACAAAAAAACTGAAAACACATATACACTGATGTTTGGGTCTTATTAAACGCACAGGCAGATAATAAGGCCCGCCTTAAAATACAATGGCAGATATTAAGTCCCGAATAAAGTATTCAATTCAGGGGTAGCAATTTTGGCATATAAAAGGTGCTTGGCCATCTTTCGTTAGTCCAACACCTTCTTCATGTACCCAAGTGTTACATAACGTACAAGATCTCATATCAGCCACAAAATCATTTGAGCAATATTGTATTTTTACGTAACCCTGGTTTTGATTGTAAGTCACGACCCTCAAGCATTTGCCTTTTATTAAAATATTAAGGCCCGGGCCTTATTATCTGAGTAGTACATTTTTCCTTTTTCAAGATTATCTTTTTTTCTGATTAAATAAATCAAGTCAGCTAAAGAAGAAGTCAAAGAAGAAGCTTACCTTTTTGTATATAATTTTGCTCTTCTTAAATATTCACACGATAGCACTAATTGAAAGTTAATTTGGCAGACATACATTTATAAATTGCACATAATATTGAGGTAGATTCACTAAATAGAGGTTTCCCGCGTTAATTGAAACCCAGAAAAATTTTCAACCCAGAGGTGATATGTTTTAGATGTTTCTCGCTCGCCGATGGCACTAAATAAGCGATTTCGATTATAGTTTTTATTTAATGGCTTTTGGGCTTTATTACCTGGTAGGCCTTATTACGCTCCGGCACCTTATTGTAAATAAATTCAATAATTACGAAGATGTGCGCATTCGAGCGAAAAGTGGCACATTTCCGAGCGAGGGAGGCAAATGAAGCGCGACGCGGAGCGGCGCGCTTCATTTTCCCGAGATCGGAATGTGCCACTTTGAGCTCGAATGTGCACACTCGGTTTTAAGCACTATTCACAATAATTCAGGTGAATAAATGAGACGAAAAATTAGTTAAATGATTTTAATCGTTCCCTCTCACTCTCATTGACATGATTGTCGTATTATTTCGCTCCCTTCCACTCATTGCTATGGTCAATTCGTTTTTCGAACATAAAATCTACATTTATTAAACTAAATTAAATTTTTGGTTTGAATTAACGAGGGATCAAGTAGATAAATCTAATAATTACGAAAATGTGCGCATTCGAGCGAAAAGTGGCACATTTCCGAGCGAGGGAAGCAAATGAAGCGCGACGCGGAGCGGCGCGCTTCATTTTCCCGAGATCGGAATGTGCCACTTTGAGCTCGAATGTGCACACTCGGTTTTAAGCCTGTTTCGCAATAATTAAGGCTATTAAATTAGACGAAAAATTAGTTTAATAATTTTCATCGTTCTTTCTCACTTTCATTGACACGATTTTCGTATCTTTTCGCTCTCTTCCACTCATTGCTATGGTAAATTGGTTTTTCAAACATAAATTCAATATTTACAAAACTAAATTAACTTTTTTGATCTGAAAGAGCAAGGGATCAAGTAGACAAATCTAATAATTACGAAGATGTGCGCATTCGAGCGAAAAGTGGCACATTTCCGAGCGAGGGAGGCAAATGAAGCGCGACGCGGAGCGGCGCGCTTCATTTTCCCGAGATCGGAATGTGCCACTTTGAGCTCGAATGTGCACACTCGGTTTTAAGCACTATTCACAATAATTCAGGTGAATAAATGAGACGAAAAATTAGTTAAATGATTTTAATCGTTCCCTCTCACTCTCATTGACATGATTGTCGTATTATTTCGCTCCCTTCCACTCATTGCTATGGTCAATTCGTTTTTCGAACATAAAATCTACATTTATTAAACTAAATTAAATTTTTTGGTTTGAATTAACGAGGATCAAGTAGATAAATCTAATAATTACGAATGTGCGCATTCGAGCGAAAAGTGGCACATTTCCGAGCGAGGAAGCAAATGAAGCGCGACGCGGAGCGCGCGCTTCATTTTCCGAGATCGGAATGTGCCACTTTGAGCTCGAATGCACACTCGGTTTTAAGCCTGTTTCGCAATAATTAAGGCTATTAAATTAGACGAAAATTAGTTTAATAATTTTCATCATTCTTTCTCACTTTCATTGACACGATTTTCGTATCTTTTCGCTCTCTTCCACTCATTGCTATGGTAAATTGGTTTTTCAAACATAAATTCAATATTTACAAAACTAAATTAACTTTTTTGATCTGAAAGAGCAAGGGATCAAGTAGACAAATCTAATAATTACGAAGATGTGCGCATTCGAGCGAAAAGTGGCACATTTCCGAGCGAGGGAAGCAAATGAAGCGCGACGCGAGCGGCGCGCTTCATTTTCCCGAGATCGGAATGTGCCACTTTGAGCTCGAATGCGCACACTCGGCTCTAAGCACGATTCACAATAATTAACTTTAAAAACAATTGTATATGTTTATAAAATTCATTAGTAGTAAAAAATGTTACTAATAGATGTCGCGGACGTTTGATCAAGTCGAAACCCTCTTGATTATTTACATTTCAATTTCAGCATGGAAATGCCCGACATCCTGAGCAATCCGGTGGTGAAAAACATAGCGCAGAAACACAAAAAAACGGAGGCGCAGGTCGTCCTGCGTCACATCCTTCAAAGGGGCCTCGTGACGATTCCAAAAAGCACGACTCCGGCACGCGTCCGTGCCAACATCGACGTGTTCGATTTCGAATTGGACCAAACCGACATGGAGCAGCTTGGCGGCTTGGATCAGGGCTCGAGGGGCCGCATTCTCAACTTTTTGTCGTTTAAGGGGTACCTGATTTACTTTAATTAATATTAGAAAAAAGAAAGAAACTAAAAATTAAAGCAAATCGTAGCTGCCAAATTGTTTTTAAGTTTGTTGCAAGTTTTAAATAATAATCGGAAGTATTTTTAGGGTGCAGAATCATCCCGAATATCCGTTCAAAGAAGAACAGCTTAAGCAATAAAAGAAGGAGGAAGCGACGTCTACGAAGTAGAGAAGAACAGCTTTTTTTTAACAAGAACATTAATTTGTTGTTGTTTTCAGGGGATTTGCTTTATGTAGTTGCACGTAAATATTGTTATTTTTAATAAGATTTTAATTACTGAGCTGTTTAATATTATTTTTATATGTAAACACAGAAATAATAAAGGAAGGTGTCCAGTGTTACTCTTTTTTAAATTTGTGGTTTTGAGGTCTTTAAAAAGTAATTAAAACTGTTTTAATTACGAGGAGGTTTTATTATTTTTAACGATCAATTTATTTGATGTTTTTGCTCGATTTGTATGTTATGTTATTTTAGATGTTTTGCTCTTGACAAAGGAGGTTTTTTTTTTAAACAATTAAAGATTTTTTTCTAATTGTTTAAATAGAAATACATAATTGATCATATCCATAACTTCTCTCTTTAAATTAGAACAATTCATTTCTATTTTTATTATTAATTTTGGTGCAATTTTTAATTATTATTAATTATTGTTAATCGTGCTTAAAGCCGAGTGTGCGCATTCGAGCTCAAAGTGCCACATTCCGATCTCGGGAAAATGAAGCGCGCCGCCCGCGTCGCGCTTCATTTGCCTCCTCGCTCGGCAATGTGCCACTTTTCGCTCGAATGCGCACATCTTCGTATTTATTAGATTTGTCTACTTTCTCCTCATTCTTTCAGATCCAAAAAATTTTAAATTTTGTGTAATAAATATCGATTTTATGTTCGAAAACAAATTTACCATAGCATTGAGTGGAAGAGAGCGAAAAGATACGACAATTATGTCAATGAAAGTGAGAGGAATGATTAAAATTATTAAATTAATTTTCGTCTAATTTAATGGCCTGAATTATTGCGAATCATGTTTAAATGAGTGTACATTCGAGCTCGTGGCACATTTCGATCTCGGAAAATGAAGCGCGTCCGCGTCGTGCTTCATTTGTTTCCTCGCTCGGCAATGTGCCACTTTTCGCTCGAATGCGCAATCTTCGTATTTATTAGATTTGTCTACTTTCTCTCACTCTTTCAGATCCAAAATTTAATTTAGTGTAATAAATATCGATTTTATGTTCGAAAACAAATTTACCATAGCATTGAGTGAAGAGAGCGAAAAGATACGACAATTATGTCATGAAAGTGAGAGAATGATTAAATTATTAAATTAATTTTTCGTCTAATTTAATGGCCTGAATTATTGCGAATCATGTTTAAAACCGAGTGTGCACATTCGAGCTCAAAGTGGCACATTCCGATCTCGGGAAAGAAGCGCGCCGCTCCGCGTCGCGCTTCATTTGCCTCCTCGCTCGGCAATGTGCCACTTTTCGCTCGAATGCGCACATCTTCGTATTTATTAGATTTGTCTACTTTCTCCCTCATCTTTCAGATCCAAAATTTAATTTAGTGTAATAAATATCGATTTTATGTTCGAAAACAAATTTACCATAGCATTGAGTGGAAGAGAGCGAAAAGATACGACAATTATGTCAATGAAAGTGAGAGGGAATGATTAAAATTATTAAATTAATTTTTCGTCTAATTTAATGGCCTGAATTATTGCGAATCATGTTTAAAACCGAGTGTGCACATTCGAGCTCAAAGTGGCACATTCCGATCTCGTGAAAAAGAAGCGCGCCGCTCCGCGTCGCGCTTCATTTGCCTCCCTCGCTCGGCAATGTGCCACTTTTCGCTCGAATGCGCACATCTTCGTATTTATTAGATTTGTCTACTTTCTCCCTCACTCTTTCAGATCCAAAAATTTAATTTAGTGTAATAAATATCGATTTTATGTTCGAAAAACAAATTTACCATAGCATTGAGTGGAAGAGAGCGAAAAGATACGACAATTATGTCAATGAAAGTGAGAGGGAATGATTAAAATTATTAAATTAATTTTTCGTCTAATTTAATGGCCTGAATTATTGCGAATCATGTTTAAAACCGAGTGTGCACATTCGAGCTCAAAGTGGCACATTCCGATCTCGGGAAAGAAGCGCGCCGCTCCGCGTCGCGCTTCATTTGCCTCCCTCGCTCGGCAATGTGCCACTTTTCGCTCGAATGCGCACATCCTCGTATTTATTGAATTTGTCCATATTAATCTTCTTTAAAGAGAATTATCCATACGAGGTGTTAAATCCCCCCGATTTGCGCAGAAATTTGAACATTGATTATGTTAGAACTCGTTCACCAGTGGTTTCAAAAAGTTTCTACGACGACCGGAACATAGTGATTTTCCACTTAGAAGTCGATAAATAATTACATTTAATACTGCCAGAATTTTTGATTTTACGACTCTCCGATAAGCAAATGAATTTTTCGTCTTGATTTGCTTTTTTATTTTTTAAATTCAGATTATTTTTAATCATTTCAGTTATTTTTAATTATCGTTTTGAAAAATTTTGAATGCATTTTTTCACCATGTTCCCGATTTCTTAAATCTTTTCTTAAACCACTTTTAAACTCACTGATTATGCTTATATTTTATTCTGTAATCAAATATCTGCGCAAATCGGGGGGATTTAACGCCTCGTATGGACAATCTTCTTTAAAATTATATTTTTGAATATTTTTTTAAACCCCCGTCAAAAGACAAGAAACGAAATTAATTTATCTGGCTATACCCGAAATCATATTATAAGGCAAATGTCCCAATACCGGAACGATTTGATAATAATTACTTTACATTTATATCGTGTATGCGACAGAATGAAATGAAACTTTCTTTATTTACAACCCTAATCTCATATTTATAAAATAAAGTAAAAATTTATCCGAAATGTGAAAAAAAACATATTTTGACCATAGTGTTACAATCAAGTACGTCAATAATTATTATTTGAGATATTATTTTAATTCAGTAAGAATAATTGTTATAAAAAATGCATGAAATATATTTTAAGTTTTATTTAAATAATAAAAATATATTTCTGTATTTAATATTTCTTTCTAAAATAGTTTAATCAAGTATAACCTCAAATTATTTGTTTTGCTTTAATTCATCAGTTCAAAGTATTGAATTTTTCGTAAATATATTAAATTATGTAGAAATTTTTGCAAATAACTCAAATTTTTGAAAATTGCAAGAGTCAAGTGGAGTTCCAGAACTATTCAAAAATATATTATTTTGGCCAAAGCTTTCTCATACAAAAAAAGAAAACCGAAAGTCAAACGTCCTACCGTTTTAATCCAAGATGAATGGACAAAGTTGTATAAAAAAGAAAATGAAGAAACTTTTAAAAACAACTGGAAATTGAAAAAATATATTTTAAGAACAAAGAAGAACAAGAAAGAGAACATAAAAAAAGAAAACAATAAAAAAACGAACCGTGTTTTTTTTTAACTACTTAATAATAAAAACTACTTTCTGTCTTGTCTATTATATTATATTCTTCTATAAATAATTATTTACTACTACAATTTATTTATTATTATTATTATTATTCTATTTTGTGTAAGTGTTTTGATTCAATAATTTTAAGGTCAAAAACTGCAATTTAAAAATCCCAATTTTTTGGATTCTGCTTCTATTTAAACCAGTGTTTCCCCACGTGGGGCCCGCGCCCCACAGGGGGGCAATTCAATTCCTTAAGGGGGCAATATAAAAAATTTCGATTTTTCCAGAATGTAAATTTAACCATATGGCGACTCTTAGCGTCTTAGTTTTTTTAAGAACTTTCTTGTGATTTAAGCTACATAGTGAATAATTAAAAATTTTGAATATTAAAAATTATGCATGTGTTACATGGGGGGACATAATAAATTTTTAAAAGTTCAGGTGGGGCATGGCACGAAAAAAGTGGGAAAACACTGGTTTAAACGTTTAATAACTGCGTCATACACTGGAAAAAATCAGTGTGCAAAATCAAATTTCATCGAAAACCAAAATCACAAGTACATGGTGCAAGTTCCTTTATTAATTAACATCTTTTTTTAATTCAAACACAAATACAACCGCAATACCATTGGATTTCAAACCATTAAATCCCCCACCCCTTTAAAAAAAGTAAGAAATCAAGAGTGCATTTACATGTTTTTATTTAGAACCATAAAAACAAAATAAAAATAATATCAAAACAAAAAAAAAACAAATAACAATAAATAGGGCGTCGTCAACTTTATAAAAGTCAGTAATCAAATCAGGCGTCGAAAAGTTTGTTTTTAACCCTTGTGTCCGTGGTGTCCGTGGTGTCCCTGGTGATGCACGTGGTGCACAACAACATGGTGTCCCCCGTGATGCCCCCCGCCGTGTTTCTTATGGTGGCTACGTTTTTGGCGGTTGTGGGTCTCCTTGGCTACGGTTTCGGTTTTCGTCTTGGTTTCCGGTTCCGTTTTCGTCGAGCTCAACGTAGTCCTTTTTAAGTTATCGCTTCGTCTGATGGTGGCGCCCTCCACGCAACTCAACGCAACAAAAAGTGCGAAAAGGACGAAAATCTAAAGCGACCAAAACAAATTCATTAATTAATAACCAAAAAGCAAAAAAAGGGTTGGAAAATTTTAGAAGTAAATCCAACAAAAAATTATACAATAAAAAAAAAATTAATTCAAGACTTACCCATTTGGCGGCGTTCATGATGCGTTGTTTTGTCAAAAATAAATTGTTTTAAGGAAGTGAGCTGATCGACGAGATGTTTTTCGAGTAATGAATCGATCGATGAAGGGCCCTTTTATTTGTAGTGCAAACGTGACTTTCTAGCATTAAAAATCGATCATCGAAGAGTGCGTTTAGAATCTATTTGTATTTTCCAATCGGTACTTAAAATTGCATTTCGAAATTGATTCGCCTTTCCTAACTACTCTTTAATTTACCTTTCGTTTAATCGCCAAATTAATTACAAGTGCGTCGCACTTTTCCGGCTAATTTCGTTCTTGCTCACTTTATTTTTAATTTGCTTCGCTAATTGGTCGTTTTGAATTCATTTCTTCGGCGAATTCGTTTTTAATTGACAATTTTTGTTTTCGCTGGAAACGATTGTTTTGTCGTTTGTGTGTTTCTTTTTTTCGAAATTTGTGTTGTTTGTGCCGAGTGATTTTGAGTTTTATTTTTTTGGGTTGATTTTGATCAATTTTCAATTGTGCAATGGAATATATAAAGTTGGCTGTGTTGAAAGATTTATTTGAAGGAAAAAGTACGCACTCGGTCCGAAAATAAGATTTTCATTTCCAAAATTAGGTTTTTTATTAATTAGGATTAGGAAAATAAAAAAAAACGGATCGAATCTGCTTTGATAATAATACCGGGTGTCAGACGAATAAGTACTGGAACTTAAGCTATTTGTAAATCACCCTAAACTGAGCAAAAATATATCTCGAGTTTGTTTTAAATCATTTTCTTAGGACAGGCTTCATAATTTGTTAAATATAAAGATTCCCCCATATTTTCCCATTGTAACTAAATCTGAATTTCTATACCGGGTGTTTCATTTAAAGTGCCACGAGCTTATAACTCCTAAACTAATAAAAATTTCAAAAACAGTACAAGTATAAAAGTGTTTTTAATTTATTCAATCTATGCAATGGCATAAATATAAATTTTGATCTATTTCCGGTTTAAGCGGAAACGGTGTCAACTTCTTTATTTTAAATAGAAAAGTATTTATTTTTTATAATTGGATAAAGCCCGTCGAGAACTTTCCAAAAATGTATAACAAGTGACCATTTTATCAAAAAATTAAATCTTTATTTAATTTTTGAAATGTAGTGTTTCAGTAAATGCCACAACAAGCTTATAACTCTTAAACTAATAAAAATTTCAAAAAAAGTACAAGTATAAAAGTGTATTTAATTTATTCGATCTATGCAATGGCATAAATATAAATTTTGTTTTACTTTCGGTTTAACCGGAAATGGTGTCAACTCTTTTATGTTAAATATAAGGGTATTTATTTTTTTTATATAATTGGATAGAGCCCGTTGGGAGCTTTCCAAAAATGTATAACAAGTGACCATTTTAACAAAAAAATCTTTAAAAAAAAATTATTTTGAAATGTAGTGTTTCAGTAAAGTGCCACAAGCTTATAACTCTTAAACCAATAAAAATTTCAAAAAAAGTACAAGTATAAAAGTGTCTTTAATTTATTCGATCTATGCAACGACATAAATATAAATTTTGTATTACTTCCGGTTTAAACGGAAAAGGTGTCAACTTCCAAATCTTAAATAAAAGGGTATTAATTTTTTTTATAATTTGATAGAGCTCATAGAGTGCTTTCTCAAATGAAACACCCGGTAGATATCGAGGAAATTTTGATCATTCTTTCTCACTTCCACTTTTTGCGACCAGTTGAAGTGGCGTGGCCGTTGACGTACTTTCCTTCTTTACCTGTTTCTCCACCACGATCTGAATTTTCGTAAAGTTTGAAAATAGTAGCCCCCTCAGCAAAGAAGCTTCACTTCAAATGTTGATTTTTCACGTCTCCCCTATCTTTTTGCACCAAGCCTTCAATTGTAATTTGCCCTATGTAACATGGGAACCATTACCATGTACCATGGTCTTTTTTACCATTCAAAATAGGGATAATTAATATGCCCAACAAATATTTGAAACGAAAATCTCCATCAACATGTCACATGGTAATAATTCCTAAGTTACACAGTGAGAATTACATTTCTCTTCTCTCTTTGTGTTAATTAAATGGATCGAGTTGTAAGGACTCGATTAGCGAACAATAAAAATGTCGAGACAAAACTAGCCCAGGAACTAATTCTCATGTCTTCCGCTTCGATTAGCCGTCAAAGAAAGCCACAAAGAAAATAATTGGAAAATACAGTGCCGTCGTTTCGTGTCACAACAATCCCGGCTGCAAACGTCGACAAACTTAAGAGCTGTCGTCGAAATAGAGGACGCAATTTTTTCACGTTAATCGACATCATGGAAAAAAGTAAAGCAAAGAAGAAAGGAAGGCAAAGCGAAACCTGGCAAGCCCTTAATCTTGTCGTATAGTGATTCGCTCATAAATAATGAATGCAGTAAAACTTCTTTGACGCGACCGGCGTCGGTTCTTGCTTGAATTGGTCTTTTGTAGAGAGAAAGACAAAGATAGATAAGATAAATGTAATTAAATCAAAGTTATTATAAATAAAGTAGTATTATTTATGAAGTAAATTAATTATTGTGAATCAGGCTTAAAACCGAGTGCGCACATTCGAGCTCAAAGTGGCACATTCCGATCTCGGGAAAATGAAGCGCGCCGCTCCGCGTCGCGCTTCATTTGCCTCCCTCGCTCGGAAATGTGCCACTTTTCGCTCGAATGCGCACATTTTCGTAATTATTAGATTTGTCTACTTTATTCCTTGCTCTTTCAGATCAAAAAAATTAATTTAGTTTAGTAAATATTGAATTTATGTTTGAAAAACGAATTTGCCATAGCAATGAGTGGAAGGGAGCGAAAAGATACGACAATCATGTCAATGGGAGTGAGAGGGAACGATTAAAGTTATTCAAGTAATTTATTGGCCTGAACTATTGTGAATTGTGCTTAAAACCGAGTGTGCACATTCGAGCTCAAAGTGGCACATTTCGATCTCGGGAAAATGAAGCGCGCCGCTCCGCGTCGCGCTTCATTTGCCTCCCTCGCTCGGAAATGTGCTCTTTTCGCTCGAATGCGCACATTTTCGTAATTATTACATTGTCTACATTATCCCTTGCTCTTTCAAATGAAAAATTTTAATTTAGTTTAGTAAATATCGATTTTATGTTTGAAAAACCAATTTACCATAGCAATGAGTGGAAGGGAGCGAAAAGATACGACAATCATGTGAATGAAAGTGAGAGGGAACGATTAAATTTATTCAACTAATTTTTCGTCTAACTCGTTCAAACCAAAAATTTAATTTCGATTTTTTATTAGGAAAAAGTTGTTGCGTTTATTTTTTTAAAAAAAGCTACAGTAAAACCTCTCTAACACGACCAGCGTCGATTCTTGTTCAAATTATTCAAATTTAAGGAGGTTAAGGCGGGTTTGTTGTGACGCGATTAATTTGCTATCCGCAAATTATTGCCAGCCACTGTTTGTAAATAGATTTATTAACAAAAAAGTAGTAATTTTTTTATTTTGCAATTAAAGGTTTTTTCTACCGTTAAGAACAATGATTTTATAAACACTATTTTGTTTCATAGACAACGACTCAACTCTTTTCTTAATTTTAACCTTCAAAGTACAATATTGACTTAAGTCACCTTCGTGTTTCCTCACATAGGGAGTTTTTAATCTAACACTTCCATCTTTGATGCAAAAGCAGAACTAACAGCGTTAAACATAATATATGAAAACTATTTTGTTCACATTTATTTCAATAGATTATTTGGTTTAGAAATTTTTTATAAAAAAATTAAAGTTTTTAGGAAGCTTATTTAAATATAAATCGAAATTTAACAATACATGTTGTCGTATGGAGAACTCGTCAATTTGAAATGAAAATGACACATTTTTTACTATTAAAAATTTTAAAAGAAATGCCATCAATACGAAATTGAACTATGTTGAACATTGAAATTCGTGATTATTCTAAAAAATTTCAAATTTAATTAGGAAGCTTTAACATTATGAAAAATACCAATTATAAGGGGTAATTTCGAATGATTTACGTTTAATGTCTGAAATAACGACAACGTTGTATTTAGCAATAATGACAGAAAATTTAAATATATTAAATTGTATGGTTTAAGGTTATGTAAGTAAAACACGTGGTAAAAGTAAATAATATTAAGTTTAATTAATAATAGATTTGCAATGGGTATTTGTTTTTATTAATAAAATAGGCATAACAAATTTAAAGTATTTGTTTTAATTATTTTATTAACAAAGTAGGGGTAAACAGTACAGTGATTTGCCCTTTTAGAAACTGAACAATTAAAATATTAAATTTCAAATTTCTATAAAATGTATTTATGATTTTTTATTGTGCTAGTAGCTGTAAAAAACGATATTTGTCAATATAAATAAAAATTTGAATAAAAAATTTAACGTTTTATATTAAATAAAAATATTTACTTTATCAAAAAACATAGTTATTGGCCATATAAATACGCTAAGGAAAAAAATTAAAGGGTCAAAAAAATTTCCGATATTTTATGGTGTTTTTTGACAGGCTGTATTTCAGTGAAAAATAGTCGTATCAAAAATTAAAAAAAATCATTTTGAAGTTCCAAGATTCTAGTTTTCAGATCTTTTATTGAAAAATTTTTAGGAGCCACTGTTATTATGCAATCTTAAGCAATGGCGCGCAAGAAAAATTTTGCAAATTTTTTTGTTTCTCGTTGAGCCCCCACGGACTTATTAATTTTTTTTTAGCTAAACAATTATATGTAACCGATAGCCTGTTTATTCAGCTTCAAGTTTCTTTTTTAAACCTTGATACGATTTTTTTTCACCGAGATACAGGACGTTAAATAAAAAAGATCCTTTTGTATTCCATCATTGATATCTCAGTAACTAATAGTCGTATGGGAAATTGCAAAACAGTTTGGGAAACTGGAATAAACGCCCTATAAGAAACTGTTATGACTTTTATAATTTTTTTTTTCAGTCTTTACCATAAATTTGAAAACATGAAAAAATGAGTATTTTTTCGATTTATAGAAAATTGACGACTAAGTTACAAATATTTATGAAATGAGAAATGTTAAGCGTGACTTTTATAGCTGCATATACCCTAAAAAACTCTGTGAAGTTACAATTTGATCTATCAAACCTTTTCTATTGTTTTACACAATCAAACTTTTGAAAAGAATTAAAGGGTCACGTTTCTTGTCGCTAAAAAATTTATAATCATAATTAAAATGAAAAATAAACATTTCTATTGCAAAAAACATTTAAATTAATGCAAAAAAAAAAATTTTTTTAATTAAAATTTTGTTTTTTTTTAAATTTTTGATTTTTTTTTTAAAAGCTTTCTTATTTTTAAAAAACAATGTCCAATCGTTTCTAGTTCGCTTACCATTTTTTTATATCTGTTCTGCAGCCCACTGCCCGCTTTTAGAGATAGTCTCCTTGCAGAGCTGGTCGTCTTGAGAGCTTTTACTGTAATCCTTTTTCTTTCACTTTTAGACCTGTTAGAAAAACAAAGTCGTTTCGAGCGACGATAAAACGTGGAAGGCCTCTCGCAAATCAGACGAAAAAGCGGGAGGAAGGATGTACGAAACGGCCTACTTACTTGATTTCCCTTCTCGGCTTTTTTTCTTTTGTAGGTGATTAATAACGCATCGTTATAAAAAAAAGGTCTTTTATTATGTTACAGAATTAAAAGGCATCGCTTCTAAAGGTTCTCAACAACAATAAAAGAATCGAATTTCGCACCACTCGCTTTTTAAAACTTTCCATTTTGCAGAGGTTCGTTTTTGTGTCTCGGCGCGAAATAATTGGACTCTTTTATTCCTCTTTTTTTTTTAATATAAAGTCGCACGTGAAGAGAGATATTATACATAATTATTTTTTAAAACTTAATAAATCCTTGATATGCGCATATTTACACGTTTCGATGTCGTTTTGGTGTTTTTCTTCTTTTTCTTTCTTCTTCTAAAAAACTATCGAACAAGTACATAGTTGACCCCATTTTTTCTGAAGAAGGCATTTAAGCACCACGCTCACTTCACGAAATTCTAAAAGGGAACAAAAATAAAAAATCTCCGATAGTTTGGATCGGCCGAGCGTTTAAAACGTAAATAATTTTAGATTTTTCGAAAGTAAAGTTTTTCGATTAAAGTGCATCGGAACTAACTCGATTCGTTTCTAGAATTTCGAGTGTGATGTGAACGTGGCTTTACAATTAATATTATGGGCGATTCTGTAAAAATTGTCTTAAAATTTAATCGCAAAGTGTATTGCAAAAAATATTTGCTTAAAATTATTAGATTTTGCTAGTTGAAATTTTTAAAGACGTAGTTAATGGCGCTTATGCACAAAACGTCACGATGACGACACGATTAGAGGTTAAGTGCAACATCACCGTGGCAACGTGATGTAACTAACCCAACAATATGGTAGATATGGTGCTGTATGAGGTAAGAGATTTTGCAATTACTTCCTACGTCGGGAAAAAAGTGTAGGATTTGGAATTTTTTCTTGTCCACAAATAAGTGTTCATTTATTCAAGAATATCTTATTACAGGTAATTTTAATTGAAGTAATTTTTTGCAAAAAAATATTAATGGAGTGATGAATATAGAGGAATCAAATGAAATTTACCAAATTTTTATTTTTGTTACAAGGTCTATGTCACAGTTAATAAAAAAAAAGGTTTTTAAGAGAGGATCCATCAGTTATGATTGACTCATCATTTAATGATTGTCTTTCTCAATGCCAAAGCCTGATAACAGTTTTCTTCGATACATTTATATCGGTTGTAGTTTTGATTGAAGTAAATCAGTCTTTAGCTTAACTGCGTTACTGAGCTCTAACAATGAATGATAGAGAGCTCGTCATATATTTGGAGCCAAATTGGGTTTTTGTAAAAATTTTTAGCCAAAAACTTGTTTGAATTGTTCATAATGTGAGGAAAAACGAAATTTGAATTTTTCTGTCAAAAACGTAGTGTTCAACAAAACACTTTTTTTTATAAACAATGCAAATAAATTCATTTTATTTACGAATTAATAATAAGATAAGATATTAAATACACGATCACTTGCGATATTTTTTTTCATATTTATAAAAAAAGTTACTATAATATCCTGAAGTTAAATATTATAATGTTTGATAAAAAGTATTTAATAATTTTTGAATAATATCTGTTTTTATTTATTTAAAAGCTAAGCGCTATTAAAGGGTCATGTGTATTTTTATATTTAGCAGGAATTATCTATAGTGAAAATAAAATTAATATTTATGATTTTAAATAAGTTATTTTGACAATTAAATAAGATAAGCCCAGTGAACACATTAATGTAACGGAGACGTCACATTTACGGAACCAATAACTTTCAATTACGTAAAATGTACGTAACCTCTGAGTCACATGTAACGTACTCATTTATGAACATTATGACGTAACATAGTAGTTGTAATTTGAGGTAAATGTGACATATATGTTACATTGGTGATATAGCTGCCATATAGTTCGAACATCATATTTACTTAAAATCACAAACCGGACATTTCTATCTGGACAAAGGGACCGTTAATTTACTCATTCGTCATTTTATTATAATATTGATTTTGATGTGAACAACTTTTTTTAAATAATTTGCATTAAAACAAATAGAAATCTAAAGATATTATCTCATTATTTTTTTTAGGTTACCATATTTCTAATGTAAAATTAATGTATTTATTATGTTTATTAAAAAAAATTAATTTTAATTTAAATTTAAATAAAATTTAATTTTCAATTTTAATTTAGCGTCAGTAGTTATTATAAAATTATTTACGCAATGTCCATGATTTATGGAGATAATAGAGCTTTTATGCTCAAGTTTTTCAAAAAGTAGGTCCCAAGGGCGTAGCAGTTCTTTCCAGAAACCACCAAGAACAATTTATATGCCTTTTTAAAAAGTTTGGTTTTGAAATGACATTATTAAACATTTTTAGTTGTTTTCTTTGAGATGTTGAGTGCGCCATCTTTGTTCGAACCTTTCAATTTTTACAGAATCACCCACGCTTTACAATAAAATATGATATGCAACGTTTCGTAATAAACAGTGGGCGATACATCATCGTATTTTTTTTTTGAAAAAAAAAGCACACAAATATACAGTAGGCCTTGAAAATAAGACCACCATTTAAAAGCTATACACAGAGGAACTCTTCAAGTTCGATGATAAACTTTGGTTCAGATCAGTTTCGGCCATTTTCTAAATATTTAATCGGTTTCCGTGGCAACGCGAATCGTTTACCTTTCAATTTTGAAACGCAGGGGCGCGTTTTAGAACGCGTCAGCGTTTCTTCAATTCGCTTGGGTTCTAACTACGCCACTGCGTGCGTATTTGTTTGAACGCCGCAATTTAAAAATAAATAACTAAGCGGTTTGCGTCGATTAAAAGAGCAAAGCCAGACATATTTGATAATTAAAAGCATTCGGTTTTAGCAAAAAAAAAATAAAACAAACGGCCCTGCCGACTGACAGCTCCGCTAAAAAGCATTTAAACAAAACAATCACTTTGTTCGAAATGAATTTTCCGGCTGGAATTTTTTTTTAAAAGATTTTTCTATTTTTAATTGTTTAGAAAAAAAATTAAAATAAACCGATCTGCACCAAAACATTCTAAAACTTACGACTATGAACAAGATTTTGTTTATTTAAATTATGAACAACTATTATTTTTATTACACGCTGCTTTCGCGATCGACGAACTCCAAATTTTCGATAACGATCGAAGGCGGCGGGTCGCCGTCGCCATTTTGGGCCTCGTCAGTGGCGGCGTCGCCGTCGCTTTGGCCCTCTTCGTCCTGCGGGCCGTGCCTCTCGATCGAATCCTCGAGGCTGCAAAATTCTTTGAGTTGTCGCCCGAAAGCGGTTTCTCGCGCGTTCAGAGCGAAGGGGGCGCTCGAGGACGTTCGTAACGCGTTAAAATTAATTTCGCGACTGACGACGCCGCAATTGTTCCCTTTCACGATCACTTTCGTACATCGTTCGCCGCCAGATGCGACACTACAGTTTTCGTCACTCAGTTTCCTCAACATCATACTTATTTCACTATAGGAGGGCGGAAGATCGGAATTTTTTGTACCAAAAATGTCCTCGTAGGCGGGCGGCAGGAAGTCCATCGAGGTGGGCGAGAGGCCCTTGCTCGTCGCCTCCGAGTCGAAGATGCTCGGGTTGCTGCCGTTTTGGTACCGCTGCGCTCGGATCAGGTTCGCGCTCAGTTCCATGAAGTCGACGCCCGTGTGGTCCGCTTGCAGCTGGGCGAAGATCGAACGATCCACCACCAGCATTCTTCCGTACGGGAGGAGGATTATTGTCGGCGTTGATGATCCATCCGCTGTGCTGCCTGGAAAAGAAATCGTTTTTTAGTGTTTGAAGTGACACTTCGTGGGGCGCGGGAGGTAATTTTGGTCGGGCGCAACGAAAAACGACACGGTCGAGGGTGGGGGGAATCGGGCGTTAGCGGGCCGAGGAACGGGCTAAGAGAAATTATTCGTTATTACATTTGCATTTATTTTCTTTCTTTTTCTCTCAAACAAGGAGAGGTCCAGGTTTTGGAAATGCAGATGTTAATAATATCCGGTATGAAGAGTGTTCTTGTTGCCGAGTTAACATATGCAAAGTAAAAAAAGCGCAATGATTAGACGTTTTCGACAAATTAATGATAAAAAATTGATGACTAGACTTGCTTGTAGTAAACCAACGTAAAACTATTTTTATGAAGTGCTCGAATGGAGCAGTTGTAAAGAGTCTGATTTTCAGACCTACGAATAGCGAGTTCATATCTGAACACCGGCAAAATATTTTAGATTACTTTTTCTTTTAACATGAACTATTCGTTAGTGAAAAGTAATAAATGTATTTTCTATAAGCATATATTTCATGTATAAAACAATTGTTTTAGTTCTCATGAAAATTTTTATTATAATAGTAATAGTTTATAGTTTTTTTATTATTTGCGTATTAACAAGAACCACAATGGAAACCATCGTAAAAATATGAAAAGCATAAAACTTTCCGACAATTGGCGCAACAAATAAATGATGCATTTTTACAATAACAGGGCGTTTTTAGTAAATCTAATGGGAAGCATACTTCATTAACATTCATAAAACAGTTCTGTTTTTTGTAAGTTTACAAGCAAACTAGGCATACTCCAACATATTTTGAAATATTTTTGACGATAATTGGTGATGGATTATCGAATTCATTTTGATACAGTCTTTACGAGTATTTATTTCTCTATCGATTTTTATGAGTTATTCACCATTTTCTATCCTGTTATATAGATGGCGATATTTTATTTTTAAACATTGTTTTTTTTTAAATATATATATTTAGAAAACAGCAAACAATATTTCATAAGAAAAAAAAAAAACAAGCTAGTGTTCGGGTTTGAACTCGCCATTTGTACATTTGAAAGACAAACTCTTTACCACTGCTCCATGCTAGCACTTTGTAAAATTAGTTTTACGTTGGTTTACTACAAACAAGTCTAGCCAACAATTTTTTATCATTAATTTCTCGAAACGTCTAATCATTGCGCTTTTTTACTTTGCATACGTTAATTCGGTATAAAGGACTATCTACGTACCGAGTATTATTAAAATCTGCATTTCCAATACCTTGAAAGACGAACACCTCTACAAAAGACCAATTTGAGCAAGAACTGACGTTGGTCGTGTCAGAGAGGTTTTACTGTAGATTATTTTAGAAAAATAAACGCCACAACTTTTCTCGAATAAAAGTCTGGAATTAATTTTTTGAGTTGAAAGCGATGTGATTAATATAGACAAATCCATTGAAGGCGGAGTATGTGCACATTCGTGCGAAAAGTGGCACATTTCCGAGCGAGGGAGTCAAATGAAGCGCGACGCGGAGCGGCGCGCTTCATTTTCCCGAGATCGGAATGTGCCACTTTGAGCTCGAATGTGCACACTCTGTTTTAAGCACCATTCACAAAAAAAGACGAAAAATTAGTTGAATAATTTTAATCGTTCCCTCTCACTCCCATTGACGTGATTATCGTATCTGCTCGCTCTCTTCCACTCATTGCTATGGTAAATTCGTTTTTCGAACATAAAATCGATATTTATTGAACTAAATTAAGTTTTTTGATCTGAAAGAACGACCGGGGAAAAAAAAATTTATATAATCATGTATAAATTTATATAGTTTTATACAATTATACATGGTTTTATATTAATCTATTTATAATTATGTATAAATTTATATAATTATATAAAACTATATAAAATTTTATAAAGTATCTTATTTTAGGAAAACAGTATTTTATATAATCATATGTAATTATGTATAATTATATATAATTATGTAAAATTGTATATAATTATATATAAAATTATATTAATTTTTATATAATTATATAAAACCATATAAATTTTAATATAATTATATATATTATATTTTTTTATATAATTATATAAAATTATATTAAATTGCTTATATTAAATTATATATAATGTTATAATATTGTATAAATTTATACATAATTATATATATTTTAACCATCTAACCTCAAAATTGTACATGTGTCAAATATGAAAGATTGTCAATTTTGTAAGTCATTTTTATATGACATTTTTAGTAAATATTTGAGAAGGCTTCGTAGGTCAGTGGCAGAGCAAGCAGTCTCTCGATCCAAGGGTCCGGGGTTCAAATCCCCAAAAAAGGTACATAATTCTGTTTCAGATTCATGATCGATGACATAATCAATCGCACACCGCGCTACTCATTGCAAACTACCTTTCCTTCCACTAAATAAACAGATACCGAATCACAAAGATTCTAATTAGTAGACTGATGGTAATTACCACAAATGTTGCTGTAGGGGAATTATTATATAAAATTTATTTTTTATATTTATATATACGTGGCCGACCAAGACTGAAATGGGAAGACCAGATTAAATTGGCAATGAAGAGACGAAATATGGAAGAAGAAACAATATTTGACAAAAAGAAATGGAAGCTGGGTTGCGGGAAGCGGCGAGAGGCAGCTGTATAAAAAACCGTTTATATATATATATAATTATGTAAAATTATACATAATCATTTATATAAAATTTTATAGAATTATGTAAAATTATATAAAACTAGATAAAATTATATCGCGCCAAAATTCGTATATAATTATATATGATAATTTATATATAATTATATAAATTTTTTTTCCCGGGGAGGGATCAAGTAGACAAATCTAATAAATACGAAGATGTGCGCATTCGAGCGAAAAGTGGCACATTGCCGAGCGAGGGAAGCAAATGAAGCGCGACGCGGAGCGGCGCGCTTCATTTTCCCGGATCGGAATGTGCCACTTTGAGCTCGAATGTGCACACTCGGCTTTAAGCACGATTCACAATAATTCAGGTGAATAAAAGAGACAAAAAATTAGTTAAATGATTTTAATCGTTCCCTCTCACTTGCACTGACAACATTGTCGTATCTTTTCGCTCCCTTCCACTCATTGCTATGGTAAATTTGTTTTTCGGACATAAAATCGATATTTATTAAACTAAATTAAGTTTTTTGATCTGAAAGAACGAGAGATCAAGTAGACAAATCTAGTAAATACGAAGATGTGCGCATTCGAGCGAAAAGTGGCACATTTCCGAGCGAGGGAGGCAAATGAAGCGCGACGCGGAGCGGCGCGCTTCATTTTCCCGAGATCGGAATGTGCCACTTTGAGCTCGAATGTGCACACTCGGCTTTAAGCACGATTCACAATAATTCAGGTGAATAAATGAGACAAAAAATTAGTTAAATGATTTTAATCGTTCTCTCTCACTTGCACCGACAACATTGTCGTATCTTTTCGCTCCCTTCCACTTATTGTTATGGTAAATTTATTTTTCGAACATAAAATCGATATTTATTAAACTAATTTAAATTTTTTGATCTGAAAGAGCGAGGGTTTTTTTCATAAGAATGTTCAGTCGAGCTTAAAGTGGCACATTTACTCTATTTTTTTATTGAGAAATCCCACTCTAGTTGGGATGAATTATTTTACGTTTATTTTATAAGAAGATTATTCAATTCGAAGTCGATTGACACAGGCAAAATTTGGAAAAATAATGATACAAGAAAACGTTTTTTATTTTTCTTGAAAGTTACGATTGAATTAATTTTCGTATCACTAAAAAATAAAATAAATAATAAAATGCATTGTTTTTCATTAAAATTAATGTTATTTACATGGAAATTATGCTTAATCAAGATTGAAATTGGCTTTTGGGATTTTTAGTTTTTTAAAATTTAATTTAATGTTCTATTCGGTTAAAGAAAAAAGTAATTTGTTCGTTAATCTAATTATTGGGTTGGCAAGAATGTAATTTCGGTTTTCACAAATCGATGGTGTTACAATTTCATTCCGTCACTTCGTATTTATGTTATAATTTTTTCCATTTGACAGTTGACAGTTGACAGTAGTGACTTATAACTTATTTTAGAAACAAGTTACTTGGTATTTGGTTAACATTTGTTGGTTCAATGTCGTTTTGAACATGGAGCGCAAAAACAAACATTTTCGTCATATTTATATACCGGGTGTTTCGTTTAAAGTGCCACGAACTTACAACTTCTAAATTAATAAAAATTTCAAAAAAAGTACAAGTATAAAAGTGTCTTTAATTTATTCGATCTATGCAATGGCATAAAAATAAATTTTATTTTACTTCCGGTTTAATCGGAAACGGTCTCAACTTCCTTATCTTAAATAGAAGGGCATTTATTTTTTTTTAATTCGGATATAGCTCGTCTAGGGCTTTTTAAAAATGTATGGGTAATTTTCATTTTTATTAAAAAAACATGTCAAAAAATGAAAACGTCTTTCTAATAAAAGTGATGATGGATCTTACTAGTTTTGGTCTTTTTCTTTAAGAGAAAAATATTCACCGAGTTTTCAGTCCCCAATTTAGACAATTATAGGGGTTTGAAAAAATGTCTTCCATGGTAGTGACCTAATATCAATGGATGTGACATTTCTTACATTAATGTAATCCATAAGGATGACGTGCTAAGAGGAGATGGCACTTTTTGGAAATAAATTTTACCATCGACTTTATTTACCTCAATTAACTTAACATTTATAATAATAAAAAAAGTCACTTCCATGGGTAAAAATTTATCCATGCTCGGTGGATATTTTTCCCTTGAAGAAAAAGACCAAAACTAGTAAGATCCATCACCACTTTTATTAGAAAGACGTTTTCATTTTTTGACATATTTTTCTAATAAAAAATAAGAATTACTTGTATAATAAGTGACCACTTTAACAAAAAAAAAAAAAAAAATTTTAATTTTGATAAGTACTTAAAATTATTCCACACAATAATCCAATATCATTTAAAAGCACCATTCACAAAAAACTTTAAGTCTGATGAAAAGTGTTCATTAAAACAATTGAAAATTAAAAATTAGGTTTGCTACCATTGGTTTAGCCATACACAAACGCAAAGTGCGCAATCATAACACGTGGTTATATTTAATTTGGTAACGAGAAAATATAACCTCTAACGATTCCCAAAAAGTTTTCAATTTTTAATGCTTTTTTTTTGAAAAACGCCCTAAATTGTAACAAGCTTGGAGAGATGCCGCGGCGAAAAAAAGGCCAAAGGAGCGACAACACTCGAAAACTTAAGCGTCTGCGTCTGGTTCGGAAAGGCGGCAATAGTGTTCGAAGGACTTTCGAAATAAATTAATTAGAACAAAGGGCTCCATCGTGCGAAACGGCACTCGAAAGGCGTTCTTTATCAAAACGTCGCCAAACGCCGAATTGGAAGAGGGAAAATCGGTTGGCTGCTTTGTTGGCATGTTACGCGCTAAATTTCATTGTAACTGTTGACTTTTGGCTTCCATTCAGACACGAGGCATCATCTGCCATTGTTGTTTGTAACGCTGCCCCGTTATTAAAATAATAAATGCCCGAATATTTTCGTCGCTTTCATGTAAACGTACAAATTACCTCCGTTTTTCCCCGACGCTCCGCGCGCTCGAAATTACGCAGCTTTTAAACAATTGCCGACGCTTACAAAGACAAACTTTATTAGGTGTATTAGGAAAGGAACAATGATGGGAATGATACTTTTATCAACGCCAATTTCTTTTAGAATTTCAAAGCGAAATGGTCACAATAATTATTCAACGTGATCTTTCGACGGGATGAGACGTGCACCTACGTTCGACGAAAAAAGTTGTTTTTATAACAAAACGTATTTTGTAATTGGTTTAGTGTGTTTAGATGTATTATACAGGGTGTTTCAAGTTGAGTAGGCTAACATGGGTATCTTTCTTATTAGTGGAGATAGAAGTTTGGTTAAATGGGCAATGTTTTGCAGTTTTAGGTGCCGATTCAGATTCCGTTAAGAAAATTTCAAAATTCCGAACAGTTCCATAGTTATCGTAAAAATTCTGAAAATCGTAAATTTCTTTGTAATTATAAAATTTATAAAAAAATAAAAGTTACTATAGGTTTCATAAAACACAAGTGGAAATTAAGTCAAAATTAAAATCAAAATGGCGGATATTGATAGCAACTTTTTTATTTTATATAGACGCCATATTGGATTTTTATACAGTTAAATAGAAATTTTTGTTGTCGTTTCAACCATGTATAACAACCCATATTTAAATAAAAAAATTATTAACGTCTACTAAAGTTAATGACAATAAACTATTAAAATTTTAAACTCTTGTTTAACTCCCTTTAAGCCCCCATTAGGAAAAAAAATCATCGACTACAGTTTATAGAAGCATCCTTTTAGAATATTATCATGGTTTTATTTGAAAACTCATTTTCCAACTGGTGACACTCCATTGTGACTAGAACACTGAACTAAACGATACTAAAGTTAGACTACACTGCCTGTTACGGTGATCGGGTGCCCTTATATGTGTGTGCCGGTATCGATTATCAGAGTGTCTAGAAAAATGGAGATTATCCTTATCCAGCATTGAAGGTAATGTAAGATAGATGTTTCTCGATCGCGAGATTACATTAATCCATAGCGTTCGCTAAAATATATTGCATCTAAACATTTAAAAATGTCCTTGCCAAGCTGGGGCAGGCCAGCTTGTAAATAATATTTTTGTTTTAATCTTCCGCAAACTAGGTGACTAAATGTCACATGCCATGCTAGGTGGGGTTTGCCATACCCCGAAAATAAAATGAAATAAAATCCATAAAATTGTACTTTATGACAGTGAAATGATAAGAACTATATTTTAATAACCAATAATAAATGGGTTTAAGTAAAACACATATTTATTTATGCATTAGAATAGACTTTCATTAATAAATATACAAAATCTTTACTTTTTCTTCAACTTATAAACTATTAAATCTTTTCTTGAGTACTAAATTTCAATGGCACGTGTCAATTACGATACCGAATATTAAGAAAATTAATAAATTCAGTAACTCGAAGAGTCATTGTATTAAACGTGTGCACCACTAGTGAGCCACACAGGAAAAGGTTATTATACATGATAATTTAAAAAAAATTGCAGAAATAGAACATAGAAAAAAGAAAAGAAGCTGGTATTAAAAAAAAATTAGAAATAGATGAAACAAAACGAAAAAATTAGAAATAGATGAAAAAAAAAACAAAAAAAAATTAATACATATCTGCTGAAAATAAAAAAAGATAAATGGCTGAAAATAAATAATTAAAAAGAATAGTAAAAGAAAAAATAAATAAATTATAAGATTATTAAAATATACTTTTTTTGATTCGATTGTATTTATTTTCCAATAAGTAATAAAAATTACTTTTTCAAAACAAATTTTATTTAATATTGATTGATTTTGTAATTTATAAAATTTTCATAAAAGTGGCCAATATAGGGCCATCGCATATTTCTATTATCATTTATTATTAACATTCTAATTGCAATTATTGGCCTTTTTTTTTATTTTGAAGTTAAAAGTATGTTTTTTCCAAATTTTTCACTAATTTACTTATATATTGGTTATTAGTAATTTTCATATTGCTTTAAAAAAAACTGTATGCTTAACTGTCCGGTAGAGGAGTCGCTTACCTTAATTAGGCTTCATTTATGGCATAATTTAATTTTTAAATATAAAACTAAAAAAACCGTAGTCTGTACTCATGTATGTGTATTAAAAGTTATACTTCCTTGGTGTAACCTAATTAAATATAAGCACGAGCAAAGATAAATGCAATAAATATGAGGATGTGCACGTTCGAGCTCAAAGTGGCACATTTTCTCGAGATCGGCATGTGCCACTTTGAGCTCGAATGCGCACACTCCGTTTTAAGCACGATTCACAATAATTCAGGCCGATAAATTAAACGAAAACTTAGTTGAATAATTTTAATCGATCCTCTCACTCCCATTGACATGATTGTCGTATCTTTTCGCTCTCTTCCACTCATTGCTATGGTAAATTTGTTTTTCGAACATAAAATCGATATTTATTACACTAAATTAAATTTTTGGATCTGAAAGAGTGAGGGAGAAAGTAGACAAATCTAATAAATACGAAGATGTGCGCATTCGAGCGAAAAGTGGCACATTGCCGAGCGAGGGAGGCAAATGAAGCGCGACGCGGAGCGGCGCGCTTCATTTTCCCGAGATCGGAATGTGCCACTTTGAGCTCGAATGTGCACACTCGGTTTTAAGCTCGATTAACAAACGTCCCGTTTTAACAAAAAAAAATTGTTCACGTTAGTTATACCGCACCTAGTACACTATTCATACTGTCGAATTACCGTTAGCTGTGCGCGCGCAACTTCCGTTGCCTACTACAATTTTGCTTTTACAATTCAAAAGAATTACAATTTTTTAAAATTAATAAATTCAGTAACCCAAAGAATAAAAATATTAAACGCGTGAACCACTAGTGAGCCACACAGTACCCGAGTTGAAATTTAGAACCTACATAGATCCCCGAGTCGATGTTTAGAGCCTACATAGATTCCCCTAGTCCGAAAAAGCCCGATTTATAGCAGTGTAACCCGATTAGGTCCGACAGTAGGCCCCTAGCTCCTACTATTCCCAAAGAGATGTGATTTTGAACCTCTGTCCGATAGCTGCAAATACCGAAATCAGCTGAGCAGCGTTGCCAGTTGTTTTCGATATTGTAATTTGTTTGTTGATCACAAGTTGGCTGTTATATTACAATTGAATACGTTTATATTTTTTCATATCATTTATACACATAAAGTACGCGTAAACTAAATACTTTTTATGTAAGTTATGGTTTTAAGCGTTGACATTGGTTATTACACTATTACGTTTATTAATTAACATCCAAATTAATTATATGTATATTTAAATAAAAAACTGTTAATACTAATAACTAAAATGTTTTTAAAATCTTGTCTATTAAATTTATGAGAATGGCATTAAATGGGTTCGACTATATGAAAAAGACGTGGCAACACTCCCTATTTACATGTGTTCTTTTACATTGATGACTGTCCACCAGTCAAGTAAATCTTATGGTCGGGCAACCTAACCTAAAAAGTGCGCTCTTATTATTAATCTTTACCGATTTGTCTTTAATTCCATAGAAACAGCAACAGCTTACTAAAAAGTTACAAACTCAGAAAGTAAAACCCATCCTACAAAATCTCAGAGTAATCCAGGTATTTTATAATTTTGAATATTGTTTTATCAAAGTTACTAGGTAATTCTGTACTATCAATGTATTTGTATATTATAATACAAAATAAATATATATATATATACATACAATATTAGTTTAATTATTATAAATACTAATAATAATATTTATGATTACTATTCTTCTTTTTTTTAATGTAATTGTTATTTTAAACTTTAGCTACGTATTTTAAATAAAAGTATTCTAAACATTTTAATTATTATTATTATTGTACAATAGGGTACAGAGGTCTAAAATCGGACCTAATTTAAATTTCCATCAGATCCGACTTTGAACCCCAAAGTGGTAAAAGTGGAAATTTGTACCACTTTGGAGACCAAAGTCGGACCTAATTTAACATAGGAATAAACTCTACTTTGATTCTCCGAGTCCGGAATGAGTCCGACTTTAGGAGGCTCAATGTCGGCGCTAAATTTCGACTCGGGTCGTTATTATACATGATTTTTTCCTTTCAACGAACAAATCGAGCAAAAAACGACATTTGTTCGATAACGACAAAAACATTGCACAACAAACTGTAAATCTGTACAAAAAGCGAGGACGCGCGGCCCACAAAATCTCATCCCGACGAATTAAAAGTTTCAACTCGATACATAAATCACGTTAATCCCCCCCCGTTAAAGTTTCGAAATCTAAAAAACTTACAAAACGACCGTTTTTCATAAAACTCGTCGGATCTATTTAAATTTCCGCGAGCCCGCTTCGATCCGAAAGCCGGCTAATTTGGGCGAATACGTTAAGCCGAATCGAACGCAATTTAATTTCGCAAATCGTCCGAATTAATGTTTGAATAACCCAAACATTTCTAAACAGAATTAGTTAAAATTTCTGACAGCCGTTTGTAAGCGCTCTGAAGTCTCTAAATCCCAACGCAACCTACCTGCCAAATGATCAACAAAAATTAATTTTGTAACCAAAGCGAGATGGGATTAGGGAGGAAGGTGAAGGAACGAGCAGCTTTCTTCTGCTTATCAAAAAAAACACAAAATTAAACAAGAAGCAAACTTTTTATGAGCTCTTATACATTTTATCTTGTTCTAATTTTAACCCGTTTGATAAATTCGTTTTTATTGTGGCACGTTAAAAAAAATCATGTATTTTCGTCGTTCAGTGTTACGGCCGATAAAAATAGCCTTTGAATCACTTTTCATCGAAATAAAACACAATTGGCTATTAAATAAGAACGGGAGAGCTTTCAACACGATTCTTTTCTGATTTCGTTTCTGAAAATACGGTCGAAAATGTGATTTTGATTAAAAGTTGGTGCGGGACGAAAAACATTTGTTGGCTAAAAATATTTTTTCGATATTTAAATCGAGAATTTTTTGTTCGGAAGAAGGGACTGCTGTTGCTCTGGATGCGCTTCCAAAATTTTTTCTCGTTTGTTTTTTTTTTTTTTAATATCGCATTGAGACTGCTGTTGATTTGTGCGTAGTCATGGTGATCCGCAGCTGTAGATGGTAGAATAACAGTTTTTAATTTTTAAGGTGGGTGTACCATGGAAGGCCATGCTCCTTCGAAGGCCAATTATTGAAAAGTAGTAGTTATTGTCATGTGATGGCAATTTTCTTCTACTCACATTAACATTCACGAACTCAAAGACAGATGCGGCGGCGAGTCGCTCGCGCTTACAGCAAAACGTAATTTTTAAGTAAATAACCTATTATTTATTTTACTCTGAATTAATATATAAGGATTTTCTATGGCACTAAAGAAAAAAATATTACTTTATTTCGATTTCAGTTAAAATATCGGTAGTGTTTCTTGTAAGGCCGATCAAAAATTTGACGGCTCGCTTTACAATTTTTTTATAATTTTATTATAAAAGTTATTGCCAACTTATTTGATATTGATATAATACTCATTAGTATTATTTTTAAATACGTTCTCAGTTATACGATTGTGTTCAAGTAATGTTCGTTTAGTATTATATAAGTGAATATATTATGGTAAGCAATAAATGTTTTGCTTTAATGAAACACCTTTTTGTGTAGCTTAAGTATAAGCAGATATTTTGATTGTCACAACGTTAGTTTTAAGTTAAACGATTGATTTATTATATCGGCTTTGTATGGAGCCTTGTTCCTAATAAGGCCGTTTGGAAAAGTTTAATAAAACTTAAGTTTAATAAATAGTAATTAAGTCTGCAATAAAAAAAGTATTTTATATGTTACATAATAAAGGAAAGTGTTACTTAATAATTTTGAGAAATTAATTATAATTTTTAATTGTTTTCAAAACCGGTTAATCACCAACAATTGCGCTGAAAACCTCCAATGTGATCATATTTTGTTCTATCAGAGTTTTTGTATTAAATTCATTGTGACCTCACCATTAGTAATTTAATTATAAGTTACTATAGCAACAGAATATCATTAAAAATATATTATGTGTATGACGATATTAGATAAACTAGTTTACATGTTGGCAGTCCTTTTACTACATTATACCAACATTTAATTAATTAATTATTAACGATAAGTAATAATAATTATAAAAATTTTGATATTCAATCAAAAACAAAGAATTAGATTAATACGCAGAAATTTTTGTAAATATTACTAATTGCAAATGCATTATATAAAAAAACAAAAAATAAGTTATAAAATAATAAAACACAACGCGCCAGTTTGCTTCGAAATTCGAACCGTTGTATTTTCTCTATACTTTACAATATTTAACAGACCAAATAACATCTTTAATTAAAAACAATTATAGTCACCCATTCATGTGACAATTAATCATTAATTCGGCCAAATTAAAAAAAAATTGTAGATGACTTAAATAATTAACATTCGGATTAACAGTTTGACGAGGTAACTATAGAAATGAGAACAACAGCCGTAGCTTCACCCCAAATAATACTACCAACCGCAAGAGACATAGTTCGTGCAAAATTAAAGAGTGTCGCCCCCTACGATTTGGTGGGACCGAAGCAGTTGCTCCACTTGCTTCACCCTCGAGTCGGTCCTGCCGTTTAATATTTAAGGGTAGTTAATCAAGCATCTGTCTACGCTTACGCGTTTCATTCTGGCCGGAAAAGGCAAATTTACCTTCGAATATTCTAACGATAAGCTTAACCCCTTGACACACAATGACGTCAATCGTTTAGGGCAGGGATGAGCGACACGCGGCCCGGGCCGCTTGTGGCCCGTTAAACAAGATTATGCGGCCCGCCAAGCATTTCTAAAATTGAATTCATTTTTTAAATTTTATATTTTTTTTATTCTAATGTTTATTATAAATAAAGTTTTGTAAATGATTAACAAGTGTTACTTTATGTGCGGCCCGCCAAAAAATTTTAAAATTTAAATTGGCCCGTTGATTAAAAAGGTTGCTCACCCCTGATTTACATAATAAAACGGCGTTGATAAATACGAGCGCCGAAACGTCGTTGACAAACGATTAGAAAACGTAAAAAACGGCCGTTCTGGCATATTTCGAAAATATGTAAATCCCATTTAAAAAATATTAGCTATCCAGAATTTTTGTAATTTAATAATCGTTAATAAACAATTTGCGAAGCATGAAATCGGCCGTTTCGGCAAATTTCGAAAATAATTTATTTTATAGCATGGTATAGGGAATTCAATTCGAATTCTACTTAAACGTAGAGGGCTTTGCCATAGGCCGCTGCGCTTTTGTTCCCCGCGGCCGCCATTCGAGTGCGTGGTTAATGTCATGTGTGAGGCGTTTGTGCCAAATTGTGATACAACTTTTGCAAATTTAAATAAGATAAAATTACCGAGACGTTCTAAAATATGTGTTAAAAGTGCCATTAAATAGTGCCACTTCGATTGATAATAAAAGGTCAGTGGTAACTTTGATATTTAATATGGAAATTGTAAACGATTGTTTGTGGCTGTTTTACATGGGATAACATAGGCCGGCTTCGATGGATGTCGTGTACGAATTCTGTATATGCTTTTTTTCTAATTATTTCGTCTATTTAGCTTTCATTGACCATTGCGGAATAAAATGCTATTATTTAGGGGAGAATTTACGCCATATCCAAGATGGCTAAGTGTTTTATTTATGCTATTTGTTAGTAAGTAAATTTTCAAACGGCCCAACGTTGTCTGTACTGCGGCGACGCCATGACACCCGCCACCTTCCCCAATTAGAAAATTCAAATTCGCAAATGCCTTAATGATACTTTAATTTTTTGCTTTTATCGGGGAAAAACTAAATGAAAGCCGAAAGAAAAGCTCTGCGGTTTATAATCTCACTAAAACCGGTGTAACATTTCTACGACAGATAAATTAATATAGGTTTACAATTTAAGCCAATAACGTAGCCGTAAAATCACTTGAATAGTTTTAATCGGTCTCTCTCACTTGCACCGACGAGATTATCGTATCTTTTCGCTCCCTTCCACTCATTGCTATAGTAAATTCGTTTTTTGACCATAGAATCGATATTTATTACATTAAATTTAGATGTATGATTTGAAAGAACGAAGAATAGCTAACCAAATTAAATAAATGCGAGGATGTGCGCATTCGAGCGAAAAGTGGCACATTTCCGAGCGAGGGAGGCAAATGAAGCGCGACGCGGAGCGGCGCGCTTCATTTTCCCGAGATCGGAATGTGCCACTTTGAGCTCGAATGTGCACACTCTATTTTAAGCATGATTCACAATCATTTATGCCAGGGTTCAGCAACACGCGGCCCGCGGGCCGCTTGCGGCCTGTTAAACAAGATTATGCGGCCCGCCAAGCATTTCTAAAATTGAATTCATTTTTTTAAATTTTTTATTCTAATGTTTATTATAAATAAAGTTTTGTAAATGATTAACAAGTGTTACTTTATGTGCGGCCCGCCAAAAAATTTTAAAATTTAAATTGGCCCGTTTATTAAAAAGGTTGCTCACCCCTGGTTTAGGGTATCATTGTAGATTTTGATGTCTCTAAGATGTCAAGAACTGTATTCAATTTTATGTTCCGAAAAAGGTTTGTTTTCAACAATAATTTTGTTAAAAGGCACAAAATTGGCGATTTGGGAATTAATATAATTCTGTAATATTTAATTGCGAATTGTCCAGAGAGTAAATTAATTCTTGTAAAGTGTGCTTAAAGCCGAGTGTGTGATTCGAGTCAGTGGCACATTTCCGATCTCGGAATGAAGCGCGCCGCCCGCGTCGCGCTTCATTTGCTTCCTCGCTCGAAAATGTGCCACTTTTCGCTCGAACGCGCACATCTTCGTATTTATTCAATTTGTTTAAATTACTTTTTGGATTTAAAAAGGAAATAGCAATGTATTGAAATAAAACGACATATGCGCAGTAACATATAGTTTGATAACCACTGGTATAGCTATACACAAGCGCAACATAGCGCATTGTTATATTCAATTTAGTCGCGCCAAAGAAGTATTACTTCTAACGTGCGTACATAAGTACATGCACCGGTTTTTTTTACATAGAATGAAATTCAGTTTTAAACATTTAGCAAAATTATTAAAGTAAACTCGAAGAATAAATTATTTTAAGTTTTTAAAAAACTCAAATTAAATAAATTAATAACTTGGAAAATTTTTAAATATATTTAAGAACTTTAGAAATTTTAATTATCAATTTTTTGTATAACACAAATTGAATAAAACAAAACTTTATTCGGTAAATTTAAAAGGAAATTTTGATGAAAAAATTATTATGTATTTTGAGAAAACTCAAATAGAGTAAATACAGAATTTGTGGTTTTTCAAAAAACTTTGAAGATCATTAATTTACTCAAATAAAATTAATATTGGAGAAAACTCAATAAATAAATTATCTTAATAGTTCAGAAATATTAAATTTATAAAATTAAATACAGTCAAACCTCGATAGGTCGAAGTTGAAGAGAAACTAAAAATAATTCGCGTTTTTCAAAAATTCGAGCTATCGATATAAAAATATTTTTTAGTTTATGTTTTGAAAATTTACTTATTGTTTCTTTTTCTTAATAATTTCCTAGTGATTTCTTGCTAAAACCTAAATCTTGTGTCTTGACCAAGTTGTAATTAGGCTTCATTTATGGAATAATTCAATTTTTAAATATAAAAAAATATTTATATGTTATATATTATATGCATCAAAATTTTAGAATGGCTTAGGTGGAGAATGTTAAAAAAAGATTGGGAAACACTGCTCTACATATTTCAAAATATTTTAAAACTATTAATTATTTATTTTATGTTATTTGTGTATGCTCATAACAGTTAAGTTGAGCCAAATTAATAGTTTTTTTCGGACTCATCAAATTCGGTTTTTTTTGTATGTCAAGGGGTTAAGAGAGGCCCGGTGAAATACAGTTTGGAAACCGCTGTCCTATTCCTGTGTAGTTCAATAATCTAAAGCAAAAAAAATCTCAGGTGAACCAGTCAATATTTTTATCGTAACAGTTGTAAAAAAATAATAAAGAAGATTAACGTTTATCATAAATAAAATATCGACGTTTTACTCGCGTTTTAAAACAGAAAAATTATGTAAAAATAAAATAATAAAATTCGGTGTGCGAATTTTTTTTTCTTAAATTCGATCAAACCCCAAATTGTTGATGCATCCAACTTTTTCGATAATCAACAACGGAGCCTAGAAAACGGGTAGCGTTAAAGAAAGGAAGCTGAAGACATTATTAGTTTTCTTATCTCCTAACGCTGTGAAAGCTTGCACCCTCTGCTTCATCCTTGAAAATTCGCAGCTTGGAAAAATTTAATAACACCAGCCAAACTTTTTACGGTTTCTTTTTTCTCTCCGGTTTTTTTTTCTCTCCTAAATCGAACCTGCGATTAGATATTCCGCCGCGCTTTTCGCAAACTGGGTTAAAGCGGCGCAAACTTTATTCTTATTTTCGGCAAGGAAAAAAAGGAAGGCGAGTTCGAAAGTGGAAACCTCGGGAGCGAAATTTGTTTAGTGTTTCCGTTTTGGTTTTTTTCGGATAGGTCTATCGGCGTTTTAGTAATTCGACCCTGGCGGCCCATATTGGAATAAAATGGGGTAGTATTTCTCCAGATTATCCCGGTTTTACGCGAGGGATGAAAAATTCTATCCTTTATATCCTTACGGGCGTTTTATTTGTAGGACAGTTTTATGCTTCCTAATGATTACCATCTGAAATATTTCTTTGGGGTCGTTACGCCATACTCTTTCTTCTTTGATTTACTGCTTTAAATAACTTTTGTCGCAGTTTTTTTTTCGACAAATTTTTATTTTGAGGTTAGTTTTAATATCTTTTAATATTATTTTAAGTTAACAGGAATTGGACTGTCACTAAAATAATTCTTGTTAAATATGCAACGTTTCGTTTCTTTATTGAAATTTTTTTAAGCAACTGAAAATTAACAGATTTGTATAACAATAACAATAAATGCAAGTATTTTATAAATAAAAATTATAAAATACCTTAACATCTCAAAAAATGTTTTAACCATCAAAACTTAAAATTGTACGTGTGGCAAACATGAAAGATTGTAACTATGATCTAGATCAGGGGTTCTCAATATTTTTCTTAGGCGGCCCAATTTAATATTACCGAAATTTTTGGCGGGTCAAAAAAAAACGGAATAAAATCAAAAAAATAACTACGATTTTTTTGTTTTAAATATATTTAACTATTTTCTTATTTTTTTATTAGTATACTAAATTTAATATAAATCTTTAATTACCTATATATTTATTAAAACAAAAAAATAACTGAAATCCATCTTATTATATAATAATATATATTTGTAATATTTATTATTTACTTATTTATTTTTTAATAAAATTTAATAAAATATCGTATCGATATAGATATTGCGGGCCGCACTTTGGGAACCCCTAATCTAGATCAAAGCTTATATGCAGTTGTATAATTTTAATTATATGATTTTATTTTATTTAAGATGTTATAATATATTATACTTAGGCATTGAGTATCTGAACGTAAATTTACAGTTTTATTAATTTTGATAAAAAACGTTTCACTTAAATTTCTTTTATTTTTATTCTGTTCACGATGTAAAATAGAAGCTTGTTCAAATTCGAAAATGATGTACAACATCAAGATGGTGTATTCACTATCTTGATGTTGTACATCATTAACAGCATCAGCTATTGCTAATACTGTTTTGTTTGGTTTAACATAATTTATGTTTTTACAATCATTCTTATGTTGTTTTAATTTTTCACTCACTTCCAGTCATTAAATAATAAAAACTATTTTAAGTTATATTTATTGAATTTTCAATAATTTACTTTGATAACGATGGAAAATTTTAATTAAAAATTTTGTCAATACATATTAAAACAATTTTAGTTATTCTCTCACAGTTGCACTTATAAGATTGATGTATATTTTTGCTTTCTCCCGCTCATTGCATTATTAAAAATGAGAACTTAGATTTAAATTAATTTTGAATTGTTCTCTTTCACTTTATACGCATGATTTTAGTGTCTCTTAACTGACTTCCACTCATTGAATAACAAAAAGTATTTTAAGTAATATGCATTGAATACGAAGATGTGCGCATTCGAGCGAAAAGTGGCACATTTCCGAGCGAGGGAGGCAAATGAAGCGCGACGCGGAGCGGCGCGCTTCATTTTCCCGAGATCGGAATGTGCCACTTTGAGCTCGAATGTGCACACTCGGTTTTAAGCGTGATTCACAATAATTTAGGCAATAAATTAGACGAAAAATTAGAATAATTTTAATCGTTCCCTCTCACTCGCATTTATGAGTTTGCTGTATCTTTTCGCTCGCTCGCACCCATTGCTATGGTAAAAATACATTTTTTGGAACAAAATCGATATTTACCGAACTAAATTTAATTTTTTGATTTTGAAAGAGCCATGACCACTGGATAAATCTAATAAATAGGAGGATGTGCGCATTCGAGCGAAAAGTGGCACATTTCCGAGCGAGGGAGGCAAATGAAGCGCGACGCGGAGCGGCGCGCTTCATTTTCCCGAGATCGGAATGTGCCACTTTGAGCTCGAATGTGCACACTCGGTTTTACACACGATTCACAAAATTTTGACTAATAATATAGTCAACTAAATTAGTCAAAACTCGCACCTACGAAATTGTCCAATGTGGCAAACTAAAAGATTGTAACTTGGATTCTAGATCAAAGATTATATACAGTTGTATAATTTTAATTTTTTGATTTTATTTAATTTAAGATGTCATTATACAGTGTGTCCCAAATTGAGTAGGCTAACATGGGTATCTTTCTTATTAGTGGAGATAGAAGTTTGGTTAAATGGGCAATGTTTTGCAGTTTTAGGTGCCCATTCAGATTCTGTTAAGAAAATTATAAAATTCCGAATAGTTCCAAAGTTATCGTCAAAAACTGAAAATCGTCATTTTCTTTAATGTCAAATAACTGGGTAATTATAAAATTACAAAAAGTTTAATATAAAAGTTACTAGGTTTTATAAAATACAAATAAAATTAACTCAAAATTAAATTCAAAATGGCGGTTTCAAGATATTGATATCCCAAATTTCTTATTTTAAATGGACGCCATATTGGATTTTTACATAGTTGAATAGCATTTTTTCTCTTTTCAACCATGTATAACAACCCATATTTAAATAAAAATTATTAACAATATTAAATTTTCTGTTTTAAATCAGGTAGCCATGAATTATCAAAGAACAATTAAACACCACAATACAAGCCAACGTCATTATATTTATTTTTGACTAATATTGTAAGTTTTTAATAAAATTATTATTGCTTTATAAATAATTCAAAATTGCAAAGTTTTTTACTGAGCAGTATGATATGTTTTGTACCTACATTAAATGTTACACAAGCTCCTGCGTTGCTGCACAAACATACTTTAACAGTTTTCCAAGAAAAAAAAATGATAAAGATCATCTTCAACATTCTTTCAATTTGGTTACTGTAAACATCCATACTTCTGCATATTCACATCCAATCTTTTAATAATTTTAACGTTTGGTTGCTTTTTTTTGGAAAACTGTTAAAGTATGTTTGTGCAGCAACGCAGGAGCTTTTGTAACATTTAATGTAGGTACTAAACCTATGATACTGCTCAGTTAAAAACTTTTCCATTTTAAATTAATTATAAGGCAATAACAATTATTATTCAAAAAACTTACAATATTTGTCAAAAATAAATATAATGACATTGGCTTGTATTATGCTGTTTAATTGTTCTTTCATAATTCATGGCTACTTGATTTAAAACATAAAAAATTAATAATATTAATAATTTTTTATTTAAATATGGGTTATTATACATGGTTGAAAAGAGAAAAAAAAATGCTATTTAACTATGTAAAAAATCCAATATGGCGTCTATTTAAAATAAGAAAGTTGGTATCAATATCTTGAAAACCGCCATTTTGAATTTAATTTTGACTTAATTTCTATTTGTATTTTATGAAACCTAGAAACTTTTATATTAAACTTTTTTTGTAAATTTTATAATTACAAAGTTATTTGACATTAAAGAAAATGACGATTTTCAGTTTTTTTACGATAACTTTGGAACTATTCGGAATTTTAAAATTTTCTTAACAGAATCTGAATGGGCACATAAAACTGCAAAACATTGCCCATTTAACCAAACTTCTATCTTCACTAATAAGAAAGATACCCATGTTAGCCTACTCAATTTGGGACACCCTGTATATTAATCTAAGGCCTTGAGTATCCCAACATAAATTTACAATATTATTGATTGTGATAAAAACCGTTTCACTTAATTTTGTTTTATTTTTATTTTGTTCACGATGTAAAATAGAAACTTGTTCAAATTGAAAATGATGTCCAACATAAAAATGGTGAATAGCTAATGATGTTTCCTTTGGTTTAACATAATTTATATTTTTACAATTATTCTTATGTTGTTTTAATCTTTCTTCAAGATTTTGATTTGTTTGACCAAGGTAACTACTACCACAACTACATGGGATTTTATAAATAAAATCGGTTTGTTGAAGAAGAGGAATTGGATGTCTTAATTTTTAAAGATTCCTCCACAAATAACAGCCCTGAAATTTTTTTAAACGTAAAATTTTGTGCTACAAAAATGTTTAGTCGTTGAACAATAATAAAATTTATTTATTAACTTGTACAAATAACCTTAACTCTCAATCACAATGAACAACTTTTATGTCAAAAACCATTTTTGTTATTATTATTTCATTCCCCCCTATGGTAACGGGCCTTTTTCTGTTTCCCGCTCACTTAATACCCGCTACAAATGCACCTAAAATTTCAACTCTTAATTACTTAAGAAATTAACATTGCGCCCTATGCAAATTTTGCATGCATCTTATGGAAAAACATCTCAGAATTTTGAATCTGGGTCGCTTTTAATGATCGGTTTGAAAATGAGGGCGCTACGATCGTTTTTGTCAGTAGAACTGTATTTTTAGATTTAATTAGTTTACTCAAAAATTTTGGGAGTTGAAGGGGGAACAGGGAATAATGGCTCCGGCTATGTCGGTTTGGGGTCTATAGGAACGTCCCGAGAAAATTTAAAGCAAATCGATTATCTAATTTTTTTTCCTTCAATTTCAACAAAGTTTGTTCTCGATTTTGGCCGATTTTGGGGGTTTTGAGTTAGCATCCATTTCGGACGTACTAAGGCCTAATACGTTTTAAAATGAACGCTTTCTGCGTACTTCTCAAAAATAAAAAAGTTATTGCGTTTTAAAAGTTTCATTTTAAAGCCAAATTAAATTTTCCAAAAAGGCGGAAATTTTTGTTTTAGTTGAAAAGCGTGGGGAAATGACACCAGCTATAGTTACTAGGGGTACGCAGGAATATCCCTTTGTAATATAAAGCAATTTTATTTTTTTCATTTTTTTCAAAAAAAAAAACCAGATTAACATCCATGTTTTTTTCTCAATTTTCGCCGATTTTGGGAGTTTTGAGTTAGCACCTGTTTCGGACGTATTAAGGCCTAGTTTGTTCAAAAATGAACGCATTCCCCGTAATTCTTCAAAAATAAAAAAAATTATTGCGTTTTAAAAGTTTCATTTTGAAGCCAAATGTAATTTTTCAAAACGGCGAAAATTTTTGTTTTAAAGGGAACGCGCCGGGAAAACATTAACCGTGATCACATTATGCGGCGTCTACTGTAGCACGCTTATGGTTGTTTAGGCTTAAAAAATGTATGGGATTTTTTGTAAATTTCCTGTTACTCCTCAAGAGATTTTCCAAAACAACACTTCAGTTCTTCAATTTTGAACGAATAAAATTATTTTAACAAAATCCATTTGAAGACGAAATTGTCGAAGAGGATGGTTGTTAAAAATTAATTTTTTTCCGACGGTCCAAAAAAAACTTTCTTTTGATGAAAAATTACGGGAGATTTAAAAAAAAAATTTTTTAACAAAAATAACGTTCCTCAAGACAATATAAGTTCATTTGTTCATAAAATTGTAGTTTATTGTAAGTATCTCTCAAAGTATACAGATATGAGAAAAAGTTATAGGAACAATTTTGTAGGAAATTCTATTTTCTATAAAAAAGGTCTTTTTCATTTTCTTTATAAAATTTATATTTATGGAGATATTCTCAATAATAAATTCATTAAATACATATAGTCAACATTGACTATATGAATTTATTATTGACAATATCTCTATAAATATAAATTTCCCAAAGAAAATGGAAAAGACCTTTTTTGTAGAGAATTGAATTTTCTACAAAATACTCTATAACTTTTTTTCAAATCCGTATACTTTAAGAGATACTGACAAAAAACTAGAATTTTATCAAAAAATGAACTTAGATTGTCTGGAGGCACGTTTTATTTGTGTTAAAAAAATTTTAAACAAAGTCCCCCGTATTTTTTCATCAAAAGGAAGGTTTTTGGGCTGTTTTTAACGACCACCCTATTGTCGAATAAATAAAGGCACACATTTTAAATTTATTCTATCTCAAAAACTAGACCGAGGCAATCCTCGATTAACCAAGTCTTTTCCAACAATTAATCATCTATTTAAAGCCCAAACAAAACGTCTTAAGCCTTTTCCTCGCCTCAAATCCGCTAAAATTAATAACGCACCCCCGTTTTTCGCAAGCGAAACTTGCAAGAAATAATTTCGGTAATTTATTACGCGAACCTAAAAAAAAAGGAAGCGAACGAATTTACAACCCTTGCCGGTTGTTTTTTCGCGGGGAAAAAAGCGAACAAATTCATTAGGCAATTAGAGCGTGAAAGCAACACACCGCCACACATTTTTGTTTTTTGAGAAGTTCAGCCACATCACAGAAAAAAAAAGCACACAACATCCATTAATTATGTGATAAGTAAATTAATTCTGAAGCTGTTATTTCGTTTATGTACAGCGAAAGTCACAAACAACATTCGGGTGCACCAAAAAAAGTTACCTCTCGCTTTTTATTTTGCTTCGAAACAAGAACGTAATCTTGGAGTTCGTCCTCGTCCACTGTAATCATTTCAAACATTTCATTTAGTTTTTTTGAAACGCAAGAAAAAAAGCATTTTTAGGTACTATCAAGGTGAAAAGTATTGTCGCGTCACTTCGAAGGCTCCGATCTCGAAAAATACCCAACGGATTTTATTCAAACTAAATTCGAATTATAAACAATTTATTTTTACACGTCCATGAATAAGTTTGTAATTTTTTTAAAAAGGCGTTAATTAGTTATTTGGATTTTTTGGTCAAAAAACTGGGTTTTTAAATTATATTTTACAAATGCCTACTTTTGAGTATAATTGATTATTAAAAAAGTATTAATCGGAAATAAATCATATTTATATGTAGGGAAACCTGTTGTACCTTGGTCCCTTTGTACCTAGGGCAACTTTATTTTTTTTTGATTGGTGTACCTTATTCTTCGCTCTTTCCAATCGTATTTTTAAATTTTGTAACTATCGATTTTATGTCGGAAAAAAATATTTACTATAGCAATGAGTGGAAGGGAGCGAAAAGATATGACAATCGCGTCAGTGCGAGTGAGAGAAAGCGATTCAATTAATTTAATTACTTTTTCGTCTAATTTATTCGCTTAAATTTTTGTAAATTGTGCTTAAAGTGGAGTGTGCACATTCGAGCTCAAAGTGGCACATTTCGATCTCGGGAAAATGAAGCGCGCCGCTCCGCGTCGCGCTTCATTTGCTTCCCTCGCTCTGAAATGTGCCACTTTTCGCTCGAACGCGCACACCTTCGTACTTACTAAATTTGTGTACTTTATCCTTAACTCGTTACAATCAAAAAAATTAATTTAATTTGGTAAATATCGATTTTATGTTGAAAAAATATATTTACCATAGCAACGAGTGGAAGGGAGCGAAAAGATACGAAAATCTCGTCAGTGCGAGCGAGAGAAAACGATTAAAGTTATTCAACTGCTTTTTTGTGTAACTTCTTGGCCAAAATTATTGTGAATCGTGCTTAAAACCGAGTGTGCCCATTCGAGCTCAAAGTGGCACATTCCGATCTCGGGAAAATGAAGCGCGCCGCTCCGCGTCGCGCTTCATTTGCCTCCCTCGCTCGGAAATGTGCCACTTTTCGCTCAAATGCGCACATCCTTGTAAGGTAAATGCACCAATTATTGACACTTAGAGGCTAGGTTATAGTTTTATTTTTTTTATTATATTAAATATCAATATTGTTCAATTTTTCTTTCAATATTATTTGAATTAATCTTTTCACTAATCAAATTCATACTTTTTAATAATAATTAATGAAATTTAGTAATTAATTTTAACTGCTATAGTGAGCTACTTGAATACACCAATTATTGACAGGTTAAAAAACCGACTGATCCAACTAGTAACATGCTGCTGCTCTAATTATTGACACCCCTAATGCGCATGCGTCATTATTTATTATGTAAAAAATAATTTTTTCTTTAAAAATATTCCTATTTTTGCAACTAATAATTTTTTTTTAATTTTTGGGTCATAAACATCGTTTAAAATTGTATAAGATTGTTAAATATAACGTCAATAATTGAATATATGTTAAAATAAGGATAGGGTGTCAATAATTAATGACAGGGGGCCAATTACGCAGGCCAACGATGAAAAAACTTTTTTAATAATTTTACCTATTTCCTGTCATATTTTGTGTGCTGATTCCGAAAATAATCATAAAAAAGTTGAATTACCCGCCAAATTGCTCATATTTCAATATTAAAAAAAATATTTTATTATTTAAAATGTAAAAAAAAATGTTTTAATCATTTAAAATGTGAAAAAAAAATTTAATCATTGAAATGTTCTTAGATTGGCAATAAATTCTTATGTTATAAGGTTGGCAATATAATTAAATGTTATTAAGTTGACAGTTATGATAAATAACACAGCTATTTACTTTCTTCCAGTTAATTACCACCACTACACATAAAGTTAGACTTGATAAAACAATTTGTAAAAGCTTTGCCAAAAGATGGTGATTGTTTTAAATATTTATGTAAAAAATTTCCTCACTTATCAGATGCTAAACTAAAAGAAGGGGTTTTTGTTGGGCCTAATATTCGTAAATTGGTGTTCGATTCCAGTTTCGACGCAACGAAGTATACAAAGGTTTTTGATGTTTAACAACTCTCTCTTTTTTTTGCCTGACCCTGTATTTTAATTTCGCTAAATTGGAAAATGTGCATGGTTAATTGAACAAAACACACATACCAAATTTTGGTTTTTTCTAACTAGTGGTTTCAAAGTTATGATCAAAAGAAAAAGTGGGCGCAATAACTAAAACACCCTGTATGTCGGTAATTAAGGATTGTTAACCCACTAATCATAGGTGATATAAAAGCACCCTACTAACTTACATATACAGCTAAAGTATATACACTTTCCAATAAATCACCCTGTATATTACAAATGGCGATGACTTGACATCTTGTTATCTACAAAAGCGAACTAACAAAATAGTTGAAATCCAGTGCACGTTATCTCTTCCAGAAGGTTTCATTTACATTATTTCCAAATTGAATATTATTCGGTGTCGAAATAATTGATTTTTACGCAAATTGAAAAAGGTAGCAAAGCATGGAAGTTTTTTTTATATATCTCAGAAAAACTCGTAAACGGCTACATGTTACCAAATGTTATCAAATTGATACATTACAACAATATAGAGTCCGCAGATAAGCCGTTATATTTATATAAATTTCCGGTTTTCCATTTTGGAAATTGTTTGTTACAAAAATTTAACCTTTTCTTCAACTTATAAACTATTGAGTCTTTTCTTGAGTACTAAATTCCAATGACACGTGTCAATTACGATACCGAATATTAAGAAAACCTAAAGAGAATTTTATTCTTGCCTCCTTATTAAAAAACAAATTAATTTCGTGGCAATTTCTTAATGATTCGCAATAATTTAGAACAATAAATTACACGAAAAATTAATTCAATAATTTTAATCGTTCCCTCTCACTTGCATCGACAAGATTAGCGTATCTTCTCGCTTCCTTCCACTCATTGCTATGGTAAATACATTTTTTGAATATAAATTGACATTTACTAAATTGAATTAAAATTTTTGATTTGAAGGAGCGCATGGTAAATTATACAAATATAATAAACACGAGGATGTGCGCATTCGAGTGAAAAGTGGCACATTTCCGAGCGAGGGAGGCAAATGAAGCGCGACGCGGAGCGGCGCGCTTCATTTTCCCGAGATCGGAATGTGCCACTTTGAGCTCGAATGTGCACACTCGGTTTTAAGCACGGTTCACAATAATTCAGGCTATTACATTAGACGAAAAATTAGTTTAATAATTTTCATCATTCTTTCTCACTTTCATTGACACGATTTTCGTATTTTTCGCTCTCTTCCACTCATTGCTATGGTAAATTGGTTTTTCAAACATAAATTCAATATTTACAAAATAAATTAACTTTTTGATCTGAAGAGCAAATAAAGTAGACAAATCTAATAATATGAAGATGTGCGCATTCGAGTGAAAATGGCACATTTCCGAGCGAGGGAGGCAAATGAAGCGCGACGCGGAGCGGCGCGCTTCATTTTCCCGAGATCGGAATGTGCCACTTTGAGCTCGAATGTGCACACCGGTTTTAAGCACGATTCACAATAAAATAGCCAAAATATTAGATAACATCGTTCCCTCTCACTCGTACTTATGAGTATTTTGTATCATTTCGCTCGCTTCCACTCATTGCTATGGTAAAAATACGTTTTTCGCAAATATAATCGATATTTTAATAAATTTTTGATTTGAAGAAAATTTAGTATACAAATTTTCAATAAATACGAGGATGTGCGCATTCGAGTGAAAAGTGGCACATTTCCGAGCGAGGGAGGCAAATGAAGCGCGACGCGGAGCGGCGCGCTTCATTTTCCCGAGATCGGAATGTGCCACTTTGAGCTCGAATGTGCACACTCGGTTTTAGCACGATTAACAATAAAATAGACAAATATTAGATAACATCGTTCCCTCTCACTCGTACTTATGAGTTTTTTGTATCATTTCGCTCGCTTCCACTCATTGCTATGGTAAAAATACGTTTTTCGCAAATATAATCGATAATTTAATAAATTTTTTGATTTGAAGAAAATTTTAGTATACAATATTTCAATAAATACGAGGATGTGCGCATTCGAGCGAAAAGTGGCACATTTCCGAGCGAGGGAGGCAAATAAAGCGCGACGCGGAGCGGCGCGCTTCATTTTCCCGAGATCGGAATGTGCCACTTTGAGCTCGAATGTGCACACTCGGTTTTAAACTCGATTACCAAACGTCCCGTTTTAACCAAAAAAAATTGTTCACGTTAGTTATACCCCCACCTAGTACACGGAAGGTTAAAATAAGAAATAACAATATAATAATATATTAACAATATAAATACGTATAGGTAATATTTTATTACGTTTTTTATATTTAGTATTCACAAAATATTTAGTTTATTATTTGTTATATTGATATTTTTTATAATTATTTTAATTCACAGTTTATTTTTCTATAGCCTGCAATGTAAAATTTAAAAAAGAACAAATAAATTTAATTTAAAGTGGGGCGACAATACTTTTTGCTTCGACAATAGCAAGTAACAAAAAGCGTACCGAAATAAACGCGATTATTATCGATTTTAATTCGCTTCGGATGGCTATCGAACAAAGAAGTAATTGAAATTGTACCTTTTAGCTTTTAATTAGTTTTAATTAACGTTCGCACTGCCAGAAGATAATTCAAACAGGAAAACTATTGGCAAACGTACAGTCGGCCGCGTTCCATTTTCTTTTCGCATTGTTTATAACAAACTTAGTTGGCTTGGAGAATTCGTTGGAAAGAATGTCGTTGAGACATTCTCGGGAAGGCTTTTCCGGTATTTTAATAAAAATAATAGTTTGGCTTGGATTCGGCGACGGCCGAAATATATACAGTATATTTATTATTTGATTTGTTGACCGAAGGACGTACAGAGTATTTCGTAATTTATGGCACTTTGGGTCGTTCCATGCCAATAACTTTGTTTGTTTCATTATGACAGATGTTCTTAATGAATACCAAAAAACGAATACTATTAAAATTATAAATCGCTTGAGTAGTTTAGAAATGTAGCGGATTAATGTAAGAAAAAGTTGATTGCTTTGTTAGATATTATTTGTAGCAAACTCGTTTGAAAAGTAGAGCGCTCTGTGAAAGTCGGAAAAACAATTGTTAATAATATTTTTACGATAAGCAAGTTCTCAGTAGCCGTGATCGTCTAGTGGTTAGGACCCTACGTTGTGGCCGTAGTAACCCAGGTTCGAATCCTGGTCACGGCACGAAAAGAGATCTTTTTTTTTATGCTAAAAATGAGTTACCTATGTAAGGTTGTTTGTAAAATACCTCTTATGATGTTTGACTTTTTTACAAACAGTTGTTGAGATCGATATTTCTTGATCTGTCCAGTCGTCATTTTTTTTTAATTTTTGGGACACGAGACAACAGTTGAAGGCATTCCCGGGTTTCAATAAATTTAAAAAAAAAATGTGAAAAATAAATAAAAATAAAATACATTATCCTTTTGTCAATTTATCTATTTGTTTTTTTTTAATTTTACATTGCAGGCTATAGAATAATAAACTGGGATAGATTTGACAAAAATTAAAATAATTATAAAAAATAGCAATATAACAAATAATCAACTAAATGTTTCGTGAATACTAAATATAAAAAACATAATAAAATATTATATACGTATTTATATTGTTAATATATTATTATATTGTTATTTCTTATTTTAAAATATGTAAATGGATCAATGGACTCTTTTAAAGTTTATTTGTTGATATTCTTAATTTTAAATTTAGGGTAACTCATAATAATTCACAAAAAAGTTTATAAAATTAAAAAATTATAGTTTCATAAATATACAAATAGAAATTAAATCAAAATTAAATTCAAAATGGCTGTTTCAAGATATTAATACCAACTTTCTTATTTTAAATCGGCGCCATATTGGGTTTTACATAGTTAAATAGCATTTTTTTCTCTTTTTAACCATGTATAAAATCATATATAATATAATTTTAATAAATTAAAACAATATTAAATTTTTCTGTTTTAAATCAAGTAAGCCATGAATTATCAAAGAACAATAAAACAGCATAATACAAGCCAACGTAATTATATTTATTTTCTGACTAATATTGTAAGTTTTTTGAATAATAATAATTATTGCCTTATAAAAATATCAAAATGGCAGAGTTTTGAATTGAGCAGTATGGTATGTTTTGTACCTACGATTAAATGTTACAAAACTCCTGCGTTACTGCACAAACATACTTTAACAGTTTTCCAAAATAATTCATGGCTACTTGATTTAAAACAGAAAAATTTAATATTGTTAATAATTTTTTATTTAAATATGAGTTCTTATACATGGTTGAAAAGAGAAAAAAAATGCTATTTAACTATGTAAAAATCCAATATGGCGTCAATTTAAAATAAGAAAGTTGGTATCAATATCTTGGAAACCGCCATTTTGAATTTAATTTTGATTTAATTTCTATTTGTATTTTATGAAACCTAGTAATTTTGATATTAAACTTTTTCTTGTAATTTTATAATTACAAAGTTATTTGACATTAAAGAAAATGACGATTTTCAGTTTTTTTACGATAACTTCGGAATTATTTGGAATTTTAAAATTTTCTTAACCGAATCTGAATGGGCACCTAAAACTGCAAAACATTGCCCATTTAACCAAACTTCTATCTTCACTAATAAGAAAGATCCCCATTTTAGCCTACTCTATTTGGGACACACTGTATACGTATTTATATTGTTATATATATATTATTATATTTTATTTCTTATTTTAAAAATATGCTTTTAAATGTGCGAATGCAATTAAGGACTCCTTTTAAAGTTTATTTGTTGATATTCTTAATTTGTAGGGTAAAATGTCCAGTCAGTGACTAACTACCAGTGAATAACCGTTACACAAAATAATGTTTATAACAATTAAAAAAAAATTATATTCATAATAAAAATAAATTTTACAAAACGTTATAAATTATTTGTTTTTAATCAGTCATTCACTCGACTATACCTGGTCATTCTGTAGACAAAATGGTCATTTATTAGACTCTTTATTTTATACTTTTTATAGTTTATTTTATAGTTTATGACTAAATTGAGATATTTTAATTAAAACATAAACAATAATTATATTTCATTTTAACTATAACAGTTGATTTGGGTTTCTTAATATCCTTTATATTTTTTTACCTATAGCAAAATAGCTCTCAATGCCAGAAATCGGACATTTGCGGGATGTTTTATCCTAGCAAAGTTTCTTCGAAGAAATGACTTGTCACATTCTGTACTTGTCGATTTTATCGAAAGGAATTAATTATATGTATATACAAGATCTAAATTATTGATTGATTTTCCTGTCTTTTTAAAAGCATTAAAATGTTTTTTATGTTAGTAAATTATGTCCATCTCGTTTTGCATTTTCGGGTATCAAACATTTTGTCAAAATTTCCGAGAATTCCCGGTTAAACAACCCAAATACTATACATGTACATAAAATGGAAGCCTATGTTTAATACTAAACCCAGCAAGGTTTATAAAGAAAGAGAGAGAAGGTACATAAAATTGAAGTGCCTGCTGGTATTTCGTGACAAAGGTTTTTTTTTAAGTTCGTATGGTTATTTGCATGTACCAAAACCCAAACACGCATTTTTTAAAAATCTGTCTGTCTGTCTGTTAGTTGATTTATTTGTCTGAGCTACACTCCAAAACGGCTGAACCGATTTTAACAGAACTTTTATTGGAAGGTGGAAAACTTTTCAAAAAATAATTTGGCCTACTTTCTTATCCCGTAAATATTTTGCGATTTTGCGTAAAAATTAAACGAAGCCAGAGGTAATCGCTAATAAATAATATAATGTATTAAAAATTTGTCATACAAAAAGTTATAACGAGTGTTCTACTATTAATTTGTCTTTATAGTGAAAACAGTTATTTAATCCTCCTAAACATAACCTACAAAACACGTATTTCCCTTTTTGGATGCCTCGTAGATCATTTGGGCCCAATGAAAGAAAACGATAATTTGTTGAGTTCCGTATTTAGAATTTTCATGTAATGGCACCTATATTGGAAAAAGCAACGTTGGCGTTAAATAAATTTCACCACTACATTTTGTTGCCACATTGTTAAATATAGGTGGTTGTGGTTTATTTCAAGCCTACCACCAGAATAATCAAAAATGTCACCAACAAACATTTTGTTGTGGACGCACGTTTAATTGTAAAAATTTTCCACGGTATAACTTTAAAAGATAAAATAAAACGAAAATTGTTAACAACTAGTTCTGAACAAAAAACAAATTGTTTTATTTTTTATAGCATAGCGTTATGAATTCGACGCACGTTATTTATAAGCGTGGTTTTGTAATTTGTTTTACTAATTTCAACAAAAATTAGATCTCTTTATTTCTGCCGTGACCAGGATTCGAACCTGGGTTACTACGGCCACAACGTAGGGTCCTAACCACTAGACGATCACGGCTATCCAGATCTTGTTTACTTTAATGTTATTGTTAAAAATTCTTGCATTTACTTTCAGGTCACGCTCCAATTATTACAAACAAGTTTCAAAGACACATTCTTTATAAACTTTTAGAATACTTTCGTTTTCTATATCGAGCAGACTTTTACAGTACTACTACCGTAGTTATTTAGATCTGCTTTTTTGCTAGCAGTGTTTTTATATAGTAAATATTTTTAGAACGTTATGCACTGTTTAAGCACCGCGATGTTATTTAATTAATAAAATGAGTAATAGCTTAACTATAAGAAATACATAGTAACAAACACGATAACGTCGTTATTTATTTACGAGATTGCAGCAAACGCTGATAAGTTATTGTTTACTATGTTATCTAACGATTTTTGATTTCGTGGGTCGGAGTTTACATTCTTTTTGCATAATACTCATTATTTTTACTTTAGTATTTAAATTAGTTTTGCAACGATTATAAAGTTTTTGCCAAATATTTTATTTTTATTCGAAATAAGTAATTATACATTATTCTAGGTTGGCTTATAAATATCCCATTTTAGAAACAATTTTTTTTATTTCTTGTTTAAAATTATTTTATAACCACGATTGCTTTATAATTATTTTAAAGAAAAGATTTAATATTTTCGAAAGAGAAAATGTTTTGAAGAATTTTGTACATTATTTTTGTGTTTGGCGTTGATGATTTGTAGATTCTCGGTAGCCGTGATCGTCTAGTGGTTAGGACCCTACGTTGTGGCCGTAGTAACCCAGGTTCGAATCCTGGTCACGGCACACAAAAGAGATCTATTTTTTATTTTCATCAGTTAGTTTGTGACACTTTTTATAACGATTTACAACTTTACAAACATATGTTAAGTTAAATATTTCATGGTAGATAATATAAATTAATTTAAAATATACAGGTTGTTATCGAAAAGATTAAGAAATGTTTTGATTAAAAGTTATTTCGAATGAAATTATTTGTCTTTTAAAACTCTTTCTAATTCTGCCTTCTTATAAGGTAAAATAAATTGTTAAACGCAAGAAACAGTGAGATATATATGTACATATGTATTTTGAAAAATTGAGAGGGATTTTATATGGATAAAATTCAGAGAGATCTGAATTGTGCATAATTTAAATAAGTCTTGATATATTTTACCTAAAAAAAACACCCCCTGTCCAGAAATAAATGCCCCATATGTGGCTTTACGAAATGTTAAGAAAGGAATGTTTTGAATATTGACTAGTAATTTTTAGATTGTATACAAAAGTGACATTTTAATTTGTAAATAAAATAAATTTATTTGCAGTATTTGTAAAAGAAGAGGGTTTTGTTGAAAAGTGAAAATTTGAAATTTCTGCTTTTTCCGAAAACGAACAATATGTTTGCGCTAGGCGTTGAATTTTTTACAAGTTCTCAGTAGCCGTGATCGTCTAGTGGTTAGGACCCTACGTTGTGGGCGTAGTAACCCAGGTTCGAATCCTGGTCACGGCACGCAAAAGAGATCTATTTTTTTATTTTCATCAGTTAGTTTGTGACACATTTTGTGACGAATTACGACTTTACAAACAGATGTTAAGATCGATATCTTATGGTAGATAATATAACTTTTTAAAATATAATTTAAATAAGTGTTGATGTGTTTTACCTAAAAAATACACCTTCTGTCCAGAAATAAATGCCCCATATGTGGTTTTACCAAATGTTAAGAAAGGAATGTTTTGAATATTGACAAGTACTTTCTAGATTTTATACGAAAGTGATATTATTAATTTGTAAATAAACTAAATTTATTTGCACTATTTGTAAAAGAAGAGGGTTTTGTTGAAAAGGGAAAATTTAAAATATCTGCTTTTTCCGAAGACGAACAATATGTTTGTGCAACGCGTTGGATTTTTTACAAGTTCTCAGTAGCCGTGATCGTCTAGTGGTTAGGACCCTACGTTGTGGGCGTAGTAACCCAGGTTCGAATCCTGGTCACGGCACGCAATAAAGAGATCTATTTTTAATGCCAATAAGACCATTTTGTTTTAGAATTTGACTTTACAAAAATTAAGAGATTCTTATGGTAAAATAAATTTTAAAATATAATTTAAATAAGTCTTGATATATTTTACCTAAAAAACACCTCTGTCCAGAAATAAATGCCCCATATGTGGTTTTACCAAATGTTAAGAAAGGAATGTTTTGAATATTGACTAAATAACTTTTAGATTTTATACAAAAGTGATATTTTAATTTGTAAATAAACTAAATTTATTTGCACTATTTGTAAAAGAAGAGGGTTTTGTTGAAAAGGGAAAATTTAAAATATCTGCTTTTTCCGAAGACGAACAATATGTTTGTGCAACGCGTTGGATTTTTTACAAGTTCTCAGTAGCCGTGATCGTCTAGTGGTTAGGACCCTACGTTGTGGGCGTAGTAACCCAGGTTCGAATCCTGGTCACGGCAGGAATAAAGAGATGTTTTTTTAATGCCAAAAAAGACCATATGTTCGTTTGAGAGTTTGTATTTTGAAAAATTGAGAGGATTTTATATGGATAAAATTCAGAGATCTGAATTGTGCATAATTTAAATAAGTCTTGATATATTTTACCTAAAAAACACCTCTGTCCAGAAATAAATGCCCCATATGTGGCTTTTACGAAATGTTAAGAAAGGAATGTTTTGAATATTGACTAGTAATTTTTAGATTGTATACAAAAGTGACATTTTAATTTGTAAATAAAATAAATTTATTTGCAGTATTTGTAAAAGAAGAGGGTTTTGTTGAAAAGTGAAAATTTGAAATTTCTGCTTTTTCCGAAAACGAACAATATGTTTGTGCCAGGCGTTGAATTATTTACAAGTTCTCAGTAGCCGTGATCGTCTAGTGGTTAGGACCCTACGTTGTGGGCGTAGTAACCCAGGTTCGAATCCTGGTCACGGCAGGAATAAAGAGATGTTTTTTTAATGCCAAAAAAGACCATATGTTCGTTTGAGAGTTTGTATTTTGAAAAATTGAGAGGGATTTTATATGGATAAAATTCAGAGAGATCTGAATTGTGCATAATTTAAATAAGTCTTGATATATTTTACCTAAAAAAAACACCCTCTGTCCAGAAATAAATACCCCATATGTGGCTTTGCGAAATGTTAAGAAAGAAATGTTTTGAATATTGACTAGTAATTTTAGATTGTATACAAAAGTGACATTTTAATTTGTAAATAAAATAAATTTATTTGCAGTATTTGTAAAAGAAGAGGGTTTTGTTGAAAAGTGAAAATTTGAAATTTCTGCTTTTTCCGAAAACGAACAATATGTTTGCGCTAGGCGTTGAAGTTTTTACAAGTTCTCAGTAGCCGTGATCGTCTAGTGGTTAGGACCCTACGTTGTGGGCGTAGTAACCCAGGTTCGAATCCTGGTCACGGCAGGAATAAAGAGATGTTTTTTTAATGCCAAAAAAGACCATATGTTCGTTTGAGAGTTTGTATTTTGAAAAATTGAGAGGGATTTTATATGGATAAAATTCAGAGAGATCTGAATTGTGCATAATTTAAATAAGTCTTGATATATTTTACCTAAAAAAAACACCCTCTGTCCAGAAATAAATACCCCATATGTGGCTTTGCGAAATGTTAAGAAAGAAATGTTTTGAATATTGACTAGTAATTTTTAGATTGTATACAAAAGTGACATTTTAATTTGTAAATAAAATAAATTTATTTGCAGTATTTGTAAAAGAAGAGGGTTTTGTTGAAAAGTGAAAATTTGAAATTTCTGCTTTTTCCGAAAACGAACAATATGTTTGCGCTAGGCGTTGAATTTTTTACAAGTTCTCAGTAGCCGTGATCGTCTAGTGGTTAGGACCCTACGTTGTGGGCGTAGTAACCCAGGTTCGAATCCTGGTCACGGCAGGAATAAAGAGATGTTTTTTTAATGCCAAAAAAGACCATATGTTCGTTTGAGAGTTTGTAACACTTTTTATGTTGTTTTGCAACTTTACAAACGATATTTCATAGTAGACAATGTAAATTAATTTAAAATATACAGGGTGTTCCACCGGGAATGTAACACTGTTCGGTTTGGTTGTTATCAAAAATATTAAGAAATGTTTTAATTAAACGTTATTTTGAATTAAATTATTTTTTTTAAAACTTTTTGATTTCTACAGTGTAATGAGGCAAAAATATTAAAGACTAGGAAGAGTAAAAAATATATTATGAAAACTGATGTAGATAAATGTATTTGATTAAAATCAAAAAAAAAATGTTTTATATAATTTAACTGTGTATTTATGTATTTTATTTAAAAAATGATAATTAACTAGAAAACAATTGAAATCTTGTTAATTAAAAACGAATTACACATTTAATCGCATATATCTATATATACAAAGGAAATTCGGAAACCAGCAAATATTTGAAATTGCTAATGACAGACAGTTTTAAACTGCAAAATGCGCAATAATTTTTGTAAAAAGGAAAACATGATAATATGTTTGAATATTGATCATGGCGCAAATAAGAGATCTATTTGTTATGCTAAACGCAAATGCGTTACCTAATTTTTTATAGCGAAAATTAATGTGTTCATTTGATAAGCACATTTTATAATTTTATTAACTAGTTTACTCACGCTAGAGGGAATCGCCGGAATTTCATGATCTTTCAATATTTATTATTTACTATCTAATTAATACAAGTAATTATAGCTTTAAAAACTTTTTTAATTAATGCTAGAAAGATCAAAGAAGGAATGCCTAAGCGATACAAAAATATGTTTGGTTATATCTCCGAATTAAAAAGAAACCGGGGAATCGCTCGCGGCGTGACCAACGAGGGACTAAAAAATCAATAAAAAATTGATCTCTTTTTCGTGCCGTGACCAGGATTCGAACCTGGGTTACTACGGCCACAACGTAGGGTCCTAACCACTAGACGATCACGGCTACCCAGATCTCATTTATCGCTAGATAATAATTAATTTACTTTCAAATTATGCTCTAATTATTTCGACCCGGTCGACGAACGTCGAACAACCGCAAACTTTTACTTTGTCATTGAAAACCGTTCAAGTTCGAGGATTTATGCTTTTAATTAAAAGAAAATTGAATTTCAAATTGTTGCGCCTTAAACCTTGCACATTTTAAATTTATAATTATGCGATGTCATTTTTTGCGTGCAATTTAAATCACTAAAACAGGCGTCTTCAATTTTGAGCCGCGATAAAACTATAGAATGCATTTCGTAAGGACGCGTTCACGTCATCAATTTCCGTGATAAATTTTGGGACGTCATATTTTACTACGTTTTTTTGGTTCTTAAATTGCCATAGCAACGGAAACCGCATACAAACGCAAAGTCGTTTTTAAGCAAATTCAAATGCGGTAATTTTTAGGGAGCCAACTGTAAAAACCGGAAAACCCTAAAATCTTTCATTTTTCTCTAAAGTAACGAATTAATAAAAATAGAAATTGACACATTGAACGATATATTCGATTCTCTTATAAACAGCCATACACACAGTGTTGCCAACTGACCGGGTATTTTCCCGGACGGTCCGGTTTTTCGAATATTGATCCGTTAATTGGTTCATTCGTTCGGTTTTCTTCGAAATTGAAAATTCACATTATTAATCTGTAATAATTTAAAGGTTTTTTCGATAAAATCATAAAATATAAATTGGAAGCTACGCAGAGCAATAAAAAAATGTTTTTAAACAAAATGTGAACCTAGTAATTATTTTCTGTGATTTTTATGCATTTTATTAAAAAGCCAGCGCTTCTTAGGTCAATTTTTGGCCTACCGAAAGGAAAAGTTACTGACCAGGCTGAAATTGTAGAGGGCAAAAAACTGATTAATCGTGTATAATTTTTTTTTCTTAAAAGTGCCTGGAACATGGAGTTTTAGCGACTTGAAAAATGAGCTGCGCTTGAACGGTTGAATGAGTTTTTATCGCAATTTTAACGAGTTTTTTTAATTGTCACCAATTATTTAACCTAGATATTGATGAAAAAGGTTCTAAACGATCCGCAAAATTTTTATAAAAAAATTTTCTTGATTTGAGCTTTCGGAAACTAATTCTGATTTTCATTTGAGTTTTTCTCAATGTTCCCAAACTTTTTTTAAACATTTTTTTCCACAAATCAATTTTATTTTTCGCTCTTTCTAATGCCGTTAGTCAGTAATTTTTCTATCCACTCATTTGCATTTAGGCCAACAGGTGATCAAAGAGGCGCTGGCTCTTTTATGACGTCACATTTTACTCCTGTCATAGCAACGGAAACCGTATACAAACGCAAAGTCGTTTTCAAGAAAATTCAAATTTGGTAATTTTTGAGGGGGACAACTGTAAAAACCGGAAATCCCTAAAATGCTGACGTTTCTTTCATTTTTCTCTAAACTAGCGAATTAATAAAAATAGAAATTGACACATTGACGGATATATTAGATTTCCTTATAAACTTGGCATACAAACAGCGTTGCCAACTGTTCGGTTTTTCCCCCGGACGGTCCGGTTTTTCGAATATTGATTTCCGTTAATTGGTTCATTCGGTCGGTTTTCTTCGAAATTAAAAATTCACATTATTAATCTGTAATAATTTAAATATTTTTTCGATAAAATAATAAAAAATAATTTGGAAGCAGCTCAGAGCAATAAAAAATGTTTTTAAATAAAACGTGAACCCATTAATTATTTTCTCTGATTTTTATGCATTTTGTTAAATTTTTTTATCAAAATTATTTAATATTTACATTTTTATTTGTATTTTTGTCAGAAATTGACTTTTTTTAAATGTTTTTAAATTTTATGTACCTAACCTAATAAACTTTGTACGAAAACAATTTTTTTAGTGTCCAGCTTTCGATTCCTGACTAGGTGGCAACACTGGGCGTACAGTTTAACGGTAGAATAATAAAAAGGTTATGTTTTAACCGTTTTCATTACATTATATGACATTAATTATGTGAACGAAATTTAATGTATTGAAATTTTATTTTATCAATGAATTGGCATCGTTGACAGTTAACATAACCTAAAATTAAAAACGATAGCAGTCCAACTGTGGTAATTATGACATCGTAATAGCTTTAACGTGCATTTACTATACTTAATGCGTCATTCGAAATCAACAACATAGAGGGCGCTTTTCATTGATCCAACTTCATTTTGAAAAATCCATTAAACTTATTTAAATGGGTTTTGTAACAGTTCTTTGTAGATATGCCAGCTTATTAATATTTTAAATAAACATCTTTTTTTACAGCCGTCACAAATGAGTAATAATAATCATAAAAAAAATTTCTTTTCGACCAACATGAAAAGTGTCTTTTAATAGTACAAAAAATGTTTGTTTTTAATAAAAGACCACATTTTTTTTTCTTACGCTAATAATTTATGAAAAATTTTTATTTACATATCGAACCGACACGTTTCGAAGCGTAAACACGCAACTTATCAAAACAAAGAGCGGCTCCGAACGCGAGCCGCGCACAAATTCGAAAAATTCGCATTCGAAACGCGTTTCCGACTTTACCGATCAATTTTTAGTTTCCCCAAGAGGAAGAGTTCGCGTTTTATTATTGCCGGGCACGTTTTTTTTTCTCACAGAAACGTCCTCGCGAGATTTCCGCCGAGCGCGGGGGCGCCATTTTAAACGACGCTCGCTTTTTCCCGCGCCCCGAAGAAAACTATTTATAGGTGTTGGCAGTGCGATTCGAAATTTTATTAAAAATTCGCAAAAGCCCACACGGCAATTTCCGCGTGACCTGTTACACACATCCGTAACCCTTTTCGCTTTTCATTTCCTTGCGCCCAAAAACCTATAACAATAAACCGCTAAATGTCGGTCGTATTTTAAGATTTAACGAGCCTTTCGTTTTTTACACGTTTTAATAAGTATTTTCGTTTTTTCGGCGAAAGCAAAAAAGTTAACGCACGGATCCTAAAATGCGTTTGGGTCATTCCACGTGAGATCGTTAAAAAAAAAAAACAAAATTCGTGCGAATCTTTTTTAAGGTTGCAAAGGACGAATTTTTGGATGGGTCAATTCGCGTCTGCATTAAAATTGGAGTGGGGGGCAATTTTAATTAACAATTGGTTTATTTAAAATTTTCGATCATTATCAAAGTTGATTATTGTGAATGGTGCTTAAAGCCGAGTGTGCACATTCGAGCTCAAAGTGGCACATTCCGATCTCGGGAAAATGAAGCGCGCCGCTCCGCGTCGCGCTTCATTTGCCTCCCTCGCTCGGAAATGTGCCACTTTTCGCTCGAATGCGCACATCTTCGTATTTATTGATTTGCCTGAATTAATCTGTTCCGTTTCAACTCACAAAATGAAAAGTTCAGTAAATATGGAATTTATGTTCAAAAAATGTATTTACCATATCAATGAGTGGAAGCGAGCGAAAAGATACGACATTTTCCTAGGTGCGAGCGAGAGAAAGCGATTAAATTATTGAATCAATTTTTTGAGTAATTTATTAGTCAAAATTTTGCGAATAGTGTGTAAAGCCGAGTGTGCACATTCGAGCTCAAAGTGGCACATTCCGATCTCGGGAAAATGAAGCGCGCCGCTCCGCGTCGCGCTTCATTTGCCTCCCTCGCTCGGAAATGTGCCACTTTTCGCTCGAATGCGCACATCCTCGTATTCAATGAATATTGCTTAAAATACTTTTTATTATTAAATGAGTGAAGAAATACAAATATGTGTATAAAGGTGAAAAAGAACAATTTAAAAATTAAGTTAAATTTAAGTTTTCATTTTTAATAATGCAGTGAGTGGGAGAGAGTGAAAAGATACAACAATCGTATAAGTGCAAGTGAGAGAGAATAACTAAAATTGTTTCAATATGTATAGGCAAAATTTTCAATTAAAATTTTCGATCGTTATCAAAGTTGATTATTAAAAATTCAATGAATGTAACTTAAAATAGTTTTTATTGGTCAATGAGTGGAAGTGAGTGAAAAGATACTAATATCATGTGTATAAAAATGAAAGAAAGCAATTTAAAACATAATTTAAATCTTTTTAATAATGCAATGAGTGGGAGAGAGCGAAAAGATACAACAATCGTATAAGTGCAAGTGAGAAAGAATGACTAAAATTGTCTCAATATGTATTGGAGACATTTTTAATTAACACTTTCGATCGTTATCAAAGTTGATTATTGAAAATTCAATGAATGGAACTTAAAATAGTTTTTATTGGTCAATGAGTGGAAGTGAGTGAAAAGATACTAATATCATATGTATAAAAATGAAAGAAAGCAATTTAAAAATTAATTTAAATCTTTTTAATAATGCAATGAGTGGGAGAGAGCGAAAAGATACAACAATCGCATAAGTGCAAGTGAGAGACAATGACTAGAATTGTTTCAATGTGTATGTGCAAAATTTTTAATTAATATTTTTGATCCTCATTAAAATTGATTATTGTGAATCACGCTTAAAACCGAGTGTGCACATTCGAGCTCAAAACGGCACATTCCGATCTCGGGAACGCTCGGAAATGTGCTACTTTTCGCTCGAATGCGCACGTACTAGTAAACCTACACTAATCTCGGAAAGGATTCGAAAAATATGTCAACTATATTGATAAATACAGAAAAACTTTGTTATAACGCTCCCTTTTATAACGATATTACGTTTATAACGCTCTTTTCTTTTGTCCCAACTGGTCATTTTTTATTGAATTTTTAGTTGGTATAGTGCTCCCATTTCCCATTTATAACACTTCGGCGGAGAATAAAAAACCTACAAAAGTCCTATAAAGTTTAAGGTTGTTATGAAAGGAGCGGAAGTAAACGATAGTGCTAACTTAGCTTTATGATGAATACGTAGGATAATAAAGGGTGAAATATATATTGCCAACGTCTAAGAAATAAAATTTTAAAAATTAATTTTAAAGAAAATTTATAGGTATATACAGGGTGTTTTACGACGAGCTTACACTATCTGTATATTGGAAACTACCAACACAATTGTTATAAAAATAACAAGTGCTGGCGAATTTATGAAAAATATTTCACTGCCGGTAAAATCGAAAGTGTACAGCAACTTTGTTATTTTGAATAGAACACCCTGTATATTATTAATTTTTTGGATTCTACGGTAAATTTTAATTTCACTTTATGTAGAATACCCTATAGGGTATGCAGTATGCATTTTAGGTATACCTAAAATGCATACTTTTTGAGATATTAATTTTTTAATACATTATTGACAGCTGCAAACCTTTATATTGAAAATTCTATGTGAACATTCGCAATACCAAATAAAAATATCTTGTCGTGTTAATGAGTAGGAAGGTCAAGATAATTGATGACGTGTCGAAACCTGCTTTATTCTATACCAATTTTTTAAAAATCGTGTGAGTAGTTTCAAATATATAGGTATATACAGGGTGTTTTACGACGAGCTTACACTATCTGTATATTGGAAACTACTAACACAATTGTTATAAAAATAACAAGTGCTGGCGAATTTATGAAAAATATTTCACTGCCGGTAAAATCGAAAGTGTACAGCAACTTTGTTATTTTGAATAGAACACCCTGTATATTATTAATTTTTTGGATTCTACGGTAAATTTTAATTTCACTTTATGTAGAATACCCTATAGGGTATGCAGTATGCATTTTAGGTATACCTAAAATGCATACTTTTTGAGATATTAATTTTTTAATACATTATTGACAGCTGCAAACCTTTATATTGAAAATTCTATGTGAACATTCGCAATACCAAATAAAAATATCTTGTCGTGTTAATGAGTAGGAAGGTCAAGATAATTGATGACGTGTCGAAACCTGCTTTATTCTATACCAATTTTTTTAAAAATCGTGTGAGTAGTTTCAAATATATAGATAGTGTAAGCTCGTCGTGAAACACCCTGTATATATATTAGTGTTTAAAGTGTAGTGCGTGATTAAAGACACTACACATAACCAAAGAAAAAGAACACTAGTTATATTGAAATAATATTTTATTTAATATGGAAAGTGTAAAAACATATATAACAAAGAAAAAATATCGATGGAAAAAGATATGAATTTCGGAGTCAGCTTATTATCAGCGTTTTGGTCGGTTCACAAGAGCACAAAAACGAAAATGTATGTTCAAGCGACATTATAAAAAACCTTTTGGGTTATTTTTTAATTTAGGAATTTAATCATTTTAAAAACTAAGAACCGGAATGTTTTCAAATATGCCTCAGTTATTTAAAAAAATTTGAAGAATATGTTGACGGCTTGTTGCGAAAATGGCATTTCTAATAATCGAGATAAAGACGTTTAAATTAGCGTGTTTAGCATGCTATACGAGGTCCGTTCAGAAAATAATCAAACTTTATTATTAATTTTACCGACTATTAGTTCTTGTTCCCCATTGACACACTTTTCCCAGTGGTGTATCCATTTTGCGAAGCAGTCCTGGATAATGTCATTTGAAATGACTTTTAAGGTCTCTGACGAATTCCCTTTGGTTGACATAAATGTTTTAAAAGCCTTCTTCTTTCAGCGCCGATTCAAATTTTGAAAATAAAAAAAAATCGTGAGGAGCAAGGTCTGGCAAGTAAAGAGGCCGATGGATGACTTTTATCTGATTTTTGTCGTGGTGCAAGAACCATGGGTTGTCTCGCAACAACTCTGGTCTCCATTTGCGCATTTTCTCAAAAATGAAATGATTCTTTGAAAATTTTTCCCATTTTGATACTAAATTTTACCTTGCATAGTTGTTCCAAAAAATCGCACACATTCAATACGTTGCACTCAAATAACAGAATATCACGAAAACTAAAAGAGATATTAACAATCCAAAAAACATGTGGTTACAAAGGAGGTTATGCGCAAGGTAGTGCTGCCAATCTCATGTCACTAAATATTTCCGTTGGCGCGTAATCAAAATGTTCTGCTATTTTCTCAACAGACCTCGTACGATTAACTCAATCTAACAACCTCTTCCAAATTTGTTACTTTAACATTTATTTACTCGAAAACTAAGAACAGGGACTTTATTATTATTTAAATAATAAGCTGTCAAATTTTGAAAAATCTGTCAAAATCGAATTTTCTTCATAACAACCGTATAAATAAAATCTAAAATTAGTTGGCTTTGCCGATTTGATGATCTCATATGGAATGACCTTTCTACCAACTTAAAAAAAAATAAAGTGTCTTTAATTACGATCTCACGCCTCGACCTCACACACAGACACACAAATAACACAGAAAAACCCTCACAATTTCTTTTGTGCCATTGTACGCCATTTTTACTGCCAAAATACAAAGGGACAACAGAAAACTACGAGAATTAGGCCAAAAACTTTGTGTCCACGAATTTATTTCTCTTCCTCGGACGGCGAGTGTCGAAATATCGACCATTTCATCTCGGATAGGGGTTGAAATTTCACACGTGTTGCGTCCCTTTGCTGCCCTAAAACGCGACACAACATAATTTCTCCGAATCCCCTTTTTCGCTACGAAAACTTCGAGATTTAATCGATTTAATAAAAATCCTTTTATCTCGTTTGTTTGACTTTTACAACCCTTTGTTGCTTAGCAACATTAAAAATTAATCAACCGACGTGTTTATTTCTGACGTCGACTAGCGACGAGCGGAAGCGAGATGCGAGATGGGACTTGTCCGTGCGCGAAAGAGAGAGGCAACGATTTAATCAAGTAAAAACGTTAAGTTTACGATGGGGTTGTTTTCCTTCGTTATGTTTGTCGTATTTTAGTCGTGAAACGGCGTTTGCGATTCTTAACGGGTAGTCCGTTCAAAATAGACATTTCAAATAACAAAAATTCTAGCAGAGCTAAATTTTGGTTGAGACCTTGGGTACACCGTTAGAAATAAAGTGTCAAAAGTCCCCATCGATCCTATATGTGCTAAAAAGTTAGTCGCGGTCAATCGTCAAAATTTGAGGTTTTTTGGAATTTTTTCCAAAACGGTAAGTTTTATCAAAAAGTAGTTCAGACAAAAATTATAGATCTTAAAATTATCTAAAAAATGGTTTTTATACTTTTTTTTTAAGAATCACCATTCGTTAGATATCGCGTTTCTACACTAAAGGAAAAAATTAAAGGGTCAAGAAAATTTTTTAATTCTTTTGGTGATATTTGATAGACCGTATTTCAGTGAAAAATGGTCGTATCTAAAATTTAAAAAAGGCTGTTTAAAGCTCCAAGATTCTAGTTTTCAGATATTTTAGTAAAAAATTTTTAAGAGCCACCGTTATCACGCAATCTTAAGCAATACAACTTGTCAAAAATCACAAAATAATTTAGGAAATTGTCTTGACCCTTTAATTTTTTCCTTTAGTGTAAAATCGAATGGTGAATGGTGATTCTTAGAAAAAAAAGTATATGGACCATTTTTGTAGATAATTTTAAGATCTATAATTTTTGTCTGAGCTACTTTTTAAACCCCTTGACATACAAAAAAAACCGAATTTGATGAGTCCGAAAAAAACTATTAATTTGGCTCAACTTAACTGTTATGAGCATACGAAAATAACATAAAATAAATAATTAATAGTTTTAAAATATTTTGAAATATGTAGAGCAGTGTTTCCCAATCCTTTTTTAACTTTCCCCACCCAAGTCATTCTAAAATTTTGATGCGTATAATATATAACATATAAATATTTTTTTATATTTAAAAATTGAATTATTCTATAAATGAAGCCTAATTACAACTTGGTCAAGACACAAGATTTAGGCTTTAGCAAGAAATCACTAGGAAATTATTAAGAAAAAAAAAACAATAAGTAAATTGTAAAAACATAAACTAAAAAATATTTTTATATCGATAGCTCGAATTTTTGATAACGCGAATTATTTATAGTTTCTCTTCAACTTCGACCTATCGAGGTTTGACTGTATTTAATTTTATAAATTTAATATTTCTGAACAATTAAGATAATTTATTTATTGAGTTTTCTCCAATATTAATTTTATTTGAGTAAATTAATGATCTTCAAAGTTTTTTGAAAAACCACAAATTCTGTATTTACTCTATATGAGTTTTCTCAAAATACATAATAATTTTTTCATCAAAATTTCCTTTTAAATTTACCGAATAAAGTTTTGTTTTATTCAATTTGTGTTATACAAAAAAAATTGATAATTAAAAATTTCTAAAGTACTTAAATATATTTTAAAAATTTTCCAAGTTATTAATTTATTTAATTTGAGTTGTCTAAAAACTTAAAATAATTTATTCTTTGAGTTTACTTTAATAATTTTGTTAAATGTTTAAAACTGAATTTCATTCTATGTAAAAAAAAAACCGGTGAATGTACTTATGTGCGCACGTTAGAAGTAATACTTCTTTGGTGCGACTAAATTAAATATAACAACGCGCTATGTTGCGCTTGTGTATAGCTAGACCAGTGGTTATCAAACTATATGTTACTGCGCATATGTCGTTTTATTTGAATACATTGCTATTTCTTTTTCAAATCCAAAAAGTAACAAATTGAATAAATACGAAGATGTGCGCGTTCGAGCGAAAAGTGGCACATTTTCGAGCGAGGGAAGCAAATGAAGCGCGACGCGAAGCGGCGCGCTTCATTTTCCCCGAGATCGGAAATGTGCCACTTTGAGCTCGAATGCGCACACTCGGCCTTAAGCACGCTTTACAAAAATTAATTTACTCCCTGGACAATTCGCAATTAAATATTACAGAATTATATTAATAACAAAATTCCCAAATCGCCAATTTTGTGCCTTTTAACATTATTGTTGAAAACGCACCTTTTTCGGAACATAAAATTGAATACAGTTCTTGACGTCTCAGAGACGTCAAAATTGACGTCTCCTAGACGTCATTGTATGTCAATAAAACTTACCGTTTTTGGAAAAAATGCAAAAAACCTCAAATTTTGACCTTTGACCCCGAATAGCTTTTTTAGCGCACATGGGATCGATGGGGACTTTTGACACTTTATTTCTAATGGTGTCTCCAAGGTACCAACCAAAATTTAGCCCTGTCGAAATTTTTCGTTATTTGACCACTATTTTTGTGTCTAATTTGACCGGACTATAGGGCGTTCGTAGAATTAATTTGTAAAAAATTAAAAAGGGCGTACAGCGACACATTTTCGTGGTAAGAAGCGAGAAAGAAGACATTAATACATACCCCCATCGTTATTCGGTTCGTCCATGGGACAACAGCAACAAATTTTGCGTTTACAAAAGGCTCGGACCGCTGGAGCGCCCCAAAAGCAAAACAGGACTATGATAACTAACACGACGATCATAACGATAAGGGTGGGCAATCCTTGATTGACCGACGGGACGTACACCCCCGAAGGATAACCTGAAGCCGTTACGGCAGCCTGTTGCCCGTTCGGCGCACTCATGTCTGCAATTAAAAGAGAAATAATAAACAAACAATTAAAAGGCAATTGGTTAGGTAAGTTTGCGAGCGGCGCGGAGTCGTGTCGATTGTTTATTTTTAAAGCGCTACAAAAAGTTATTTTGAGTGCGAGATTGGTGGAAATTATAGCGCGTCAAATTAATGTCTGCCGCAAGAGCCGTAAAACGGTTAATTTATGCTTTTAAATGTGCGGCGGGATCGAAATGCGCTTTGCAAATATGCAACTATGAGACGCTTTCAATGCTGGAAATGGGGCGTCTGCTCGCTTAATTGCTTTTTGCATTTTTAATTTGCGTTTGGGGGAAGCGCGATTGCGCTGCGACCATTTTTGACAGTTTCGGATCCGCATTTTTGATTGTTTATAATAATGTACAATACTGTGAAGAAATAAATGGAAATTACGAATCTAGTTAGAAAAACTCTAATAAAAAAATTAATTAAAAATATCAAAATTTTTTTTTTTATAAAATATATATAATTTTATAAACATATACGATTGTTTTTAAAGTTAATAATTGTAAATTGTGCTTAAAGCCGAGTGTGCACATTCGAGCTCAAAGTGGCACATTCCGATCTCGGGAAAATGAAGCGCGCCGCTCCGCGTCGCGCTTCATTTGCCTCCCTCGCTCGGAAATGTGCCACTTTTCGCTCGAATGCGCACATCCTCGTATTTATTGAATTTAATTTAAAATATGCAAGATGATGTTATTTTTACCATAGCAATGAGTGCGAGAGAGCGAAAATATACAAAAATCCCATAAATGGAAGTAAGAGGGAATGATCAAAATTGTATCAATATATATTAGTTAACAATTTTAACTAATAATCAGTTTTATGATGTTCAGAACTAGAGCGGATTTTAGATATTGTTTGAAATTGGGGGGTTTTGAAAAACAAAAAGTATATCACCAAGGAGAGAAAAAACAATTTAAGTTTATATACATTTCTCGCAAAAATTTAAGGAACAAAAAAATTTTCTATTTTTTTTTGGCAATTTTCAACAGGCTGTATTTCAGTGAAAAATGGTCGTACAAGAAATGAAAAAACATAGCTTTTGAAGCTTAAGGACTCTAGTTTTCGAATTTTTTGGTTAAAAATTTTTTGGAGCACCGGTAGCCCTGAAATTCTTGGATAAAGCACAAATAAAAAATTTTCCAAATTTTTTATAATTTTCTTTTCGTTCTACGGGCATGGAAAAATTTTTTCGAGCTAGACCAATGCATAGGTCCCATAGCCTGTTTATTCAGCTTCAATTTGTTTTTTGCGAAAGTCAGATACGACCATTTGTCTTCGAGATATCGAATTTTGAATGCAAAAGAATCCTTTTTCACTCAACTGCCGATATTACGAAATTTTTTTAATCGTAAAAAACATTTTTTGCTCATATTTTTTTGGATTTTTTTTTTCGTTAATCAATTTTCAGAAAACTCAAAATTGAGTAAAAAGTCGAAAAAAAATGAAATTATTGATTTTTAAAAAGATTAGGTCAAGTTTAAGGAACAAAAATATCCGCAGTTGAGTGAAAAAGGATTCTTTTGCATTCAAAATTCGATATCTCGAAGACAAATGGTCGTATCTGACTTTCGCAAAAAACAAATTAAAGCTGAATAAACAAGCTATGGGACCTATGCATTGGTCTAGCTCGAAAAAAATTTTCCATGCCCGTAGAGCGAAAAGAAAATTATAAAAAATTTGGAAATTTTTTTATTCGTGCTTTATCCAAGAATTTCAGGGCTACCGGTGCTCCAAAAAATTTTTAACCAAAAAATTCAAAAACTAGAGTCTTTAAGCTTCAAAAGCTATGTTTTTTCATTTCTTGTACGACCATTTTTCACTGAAATACAGCTTGTTAAAAATTGCCAAAAAATTTAGAAAATTTTTTTGTTCCTTAAATTTTTGCGAGAAGTGTAGTTTTACGAGAAAATCAGAAACCAGTCAGTCATAACGTCTTTTATAAAGAATTTACCTTTGTGTTAGAATCTACCTTTTTGTTAAATACCAAGTTAAAACCAAAATAAAAATAGTAATTAAACGTTAAATCGTTTAATTACCTTTGCCACTAAAAGAAATTGGCTTTAAGTGGCAAAACAATGACGTTTGACGATTGTTTTTCAAATTAATTGCTGTAAATTACACTTAAAACCGAGTGTGCACATTTGAGCTCAAAGTGGCACATTCCGATCTCGGGAAAATGAAGCGCGCCGCTCCGCGTCGCGCTTCATTTGCCTCCCTCGCTCGGAAATGTGCCACTTTTCGCTCGAATGCGCACATCCTCGTTTTTATTGATTTTCCTTAATTGTTCTTTTCGCTTTCGGCTCACAAAATTAAAAGTTCAGTGAATATGTTCAAAAAATGTATTTGCCATAGCATTGAGTGGAAGCGAGCGAAAATATACGATAATTTCGTAGGTGCAAGTGAGAGAAAACGATTAATTTATTTGATTAATTTTTTAGTTAAAATTTTTTTCCGATTTTATATTTATCTTTATTTAACATTGACATTTTTAAATTCTATCACTGACTAACAGAATTATTTAATAATTTTGACTTATCTTTGACTATAAAATACCCATTAAATAAGTTATTTATATTTATTCCAAAAGTAGAAATGGTTTAATTTTTATTTTTTATTAGAATGTACTAGTCTTTTATTTTAGACCAAAACACGGCTATTATTAGTTTTTTGTCATAATAAACTAATTAAAACTTCTAAAATACAAAAGCAGTTAGTTGAATTTAAGGAAATAATTTGCTTTCAAAGAACTGATGTCTCTTGTACGCCCATACCTCGCTATACGGCCGCTTTTTATACGGCATTTCGCTATAAGGGGCCGTTCAAGTATTACGTAACGCAATTGGTTGGGGGATCTTACAAAACGTTACGATGCGTTACATGGGAGGGAGGGGGGTTTCGACCAACGCGTTACGTAACATTGGTTTTTTTATTCAAATAAAAATATTTTAGCAACTTTCCGGTAGTTTGGGCAACAGAATTGTGGCTTTTAGATAAAAATGGTCACTTGAATTTTACGTAACTAGTGATGCACCGGATCGTTAAAAATATATATCCGCGGATACGGATACAAATACGGATCATTGGTGTATCCGCGGATACAGATCTTCATATAACTTTATATAAAAAAAATAATCCACCTTTTTGTTCCAAATTACTATCGTGCTCGTACTTCCTTAATAAAATAAAGGTTTAAATATATTTTTGTATAAACAAATCACAAAGATTTGTGATTGATAAACAATTTAATTAGTACCTTTGAGTTACTATTGGTAACTCACTACAATAAATGTTTAAATATTTGATTTTTGCAATAGCTATATATAAATATACCAAATGTCTGATTTTAAGAATTAAAAAATAATTTAAATGGAATTTAATAGTATTTCGTTGCTGCTTAATTACCTATATTTAGAATTTCGCATATACAGTGAAATTTAATAATGTAAAAGATCCGTTTAAGATCTGCCAAAAAGTAAGGGATACGGATTCTTTCTTCCGCGGATATCCGCGGATACGGATACGGATACGGATATCCGGCACATCACTATACGTAACGTTTATGATTGGGGGATCAGAAAAATGTTACGACGTGTTACATGGGAGGGAGAGAGGGTCAACAATCGTCAAAAATTGCGTTACGTAATACTTAAACGGCCCCTAACGGCCCTCTTTAATTAAGGCACGTTTTCGATTTACGGCCTCAAATGTTTCGCTATAACGGCTCTTCGAAAAAAATCGAAAAAAAAGAATTTAATAAAAATTCATACTAAAGTCACTGTCCCATTCTTTCATTATTCTTAGTCAATAATTGAGCTTTGAAATATGTCTCTGATAAATTCATAAATTTTATACTTGGTATACCTGGTATAGGTACACTGATGACCCTTGCTAAGATTTTTTTTGTCATAAATTATTGAAGGTTAAAAGTACTAATGTTTTTGATAATATATTACATTATCTTATTATTATAATTGTTTTATTTTAATACCACCACACGAAATCTATAATTCAACGTATAGTGCTCGTCAAAAGGGAATGGACATGCGAATTTTACACGAGAAGTTAAAGCTCTGAAAGTTAGAAGACCAATATTACATTAAATTCAACGCCCAATTTACGACAATAAAATATTGTATTAGAATTTGAAAGTTGTAATATTTTATTTTTTATATTGTCATTATACTAATCGTTTTTTAAAAGCTGATTTTACCTTTAATAAAATAACATTGTACTTTTACTTCTTTCCAACATTTATAATCAAAAAAGTTTAGAAACATAGAAGACTCTATTGGGATTCGAATATCCGTAAGCCATCCTTAGGTTGCCGGAGTAGGCGGCTGAGTTAATCGAGCTTTAAATATATAACTAAAAGTAGTATGTAAGATTGGTCCTCTAACTTTCAGAGCTTTAACTTCCCACGTTAAATTCGCACGTCCATTATCTTTTGACGAGCTCTGTACCTACTTATTACACAAACGGATTTAATCCATAATTGAAAAAAAAAATGGAAGAATCCTTTTTCTGTCTATTTTATTTGATAATATAATGAACGACCCTTCTCAGGACTTTAAATCCAAAGTTAATTAAAAATTTAAAACGGCGAAAGCCTTTAGTTAAATAATTGATTGCTTTTCGTGACAATATGCTCGGCGAGGGAATTAAAAACACTTGCTCCACTACGTTAATTAGGAGATTATTCCATCAGAAACTTCTCCCTCTCTTTTTTTTTCCATCACATGCTTTTCAGCATAAAAATTTCTACTAATTATGTGCGACATATATTTTGATATCATCCAACACCCTCAGCGAAAGTTTCGACGACGTTCTAAGTTTTAATGATGGGAACGCGCACAAAACATTCCTCCCCGGAGAGACCTTTATTTTCGAACTTGTTATTAATTATTGTTTGCAAAATTTAATTAGAGCGTGCGTGCGTGTATTTTTTTTTGGTGTTCGAGCAATTCAAATTTAGTTAATGATTTTGCACTTATCGAACTAGTTTTGGAGTTTTGCTTGGCCTGCACATTTTTTACTGTCGATAATAAAATTATGTTATATGATTGTACATTGATAAATAAATATTTTTTTACAATTTGTACCGCACCGCGTCTAAGACTGATGCCGTAGTAAATAAGCGCGCGTTTATTTGAAAACGTCATTTTGGGAACATTCCCGGATAAAACAAGGTGTTCGTCAGGGATCAGAGCTAAAATCTAATAGTGTTGAACTTGGTACATCTTACGATGAAGGCAAAGAAAAATTGTCACTAAATTTAATATTTCCAACGATCTTTTTATTTATTAAAGTGCTTACTTAAAAGAGAAATATCCATTAATTAAATAATATCTCTATACTCTGTCCGGCCAACAGAAATAGTTAAGCCACTCCCACAAATGTGCACTAAATTTAAATCGAATTTTTTCTATTGGCTTAAGTTTTAAAGCACATAACATAAGCAACCTTACAAGACTTTATGTCCTGCAAGTACGGGGACAAACTTGATTATTAATTTGTACCGTGTGAAACTGGGCACCGCATACATTGGTTCAATTTAGTGGGGCGTGGCTTGACTATTTCTGTTGGCCGGACAGAGTATATATATTACATTCCAGCAAATAATTAGTATTATTTCTACACCATTACTAAAATAAGAACAAAATTGAGAATTTTATTACTTCGATACTGATGTCGATATATTCGAAAAATTTTAATACTTTATTACCTAATTTTAATTAATTTTATGCATAACTAAGCTTGTTTTTGTTTTGGAATTTAATTTACTATTAACTATTATTTTTATCAGTGATTATCACCAACAACGTACCTACTGAACATATAGTTATAATAATGCTTGTTTGGGTTATGTTTGACTGTGAACTTTAATCAAAATTATGCACTGCCAGAATTATTGAAACTAAAAAAAGTTACTTTGGTGTTGAGTACAAATTTTTTGGCAAACAAATAAAAATTTAACTATAGTTGCTGAAACTACTCCTTCATGATTTTAATATACTCTTATTGAACTCATATTGTTATCGTCATTCAGTCAACACCTGGACATATTCGGGAACGTTACTAAAATTAAGGAAAACACACATAATTTTAAATATTTCCATAAAAGGACATTCTTACATTAAAAAAGTATTGATTCTGTGTATGCAAAGTTAATTGAATTATAAAAACTAGTTATAGTTTTATATTAAAAAAATTGTAGCCTACCAAATGGTAACTTTTTTTGGTTATTTTGCATCAAAACGTTTTTTGTATGTAATGCATATGTTACATGTTTTTATATTTAATATTAAATGCTATATACAGTAGACCCGCCCTAATTCGGCCCGTCTCTTATCAGGCGCTCTTTGTAATCCGACATGCCAATTACATACGTACATTTGTATTGATTTACATCAATATGTACTACCTTTAGTTTTTATTATTTTATAACTGCTATGGGCAATTCGTTAATGCCGTTAATTCTATAAAATAAACCTTGTATCATCTATTGTGTTGTTTTATTCACGAAGTTCTATATCGTAGTGTATTGATTGTATTTCACCATTTTTATAATTTATTGGATTACAAGGAACTAATTTTTAAAAAGTATCGGGCTACAAGGGACTAGTGGCAGCACACAAAATCGATAATCCGTCACCGCCTTGCAAAACATTTGTCGAATTACCGCGGGTCGACTGTACTTACGATTTTGTATCAAGCAAACAAACATAGTTATAGGTAGGGGAACCTGTTGTACCTTGGTTCTTTTTTCACTAGTAATTTTTTTTGAATTGTATATGTAACAATTTGTTAATAAAATGAATTGCATCGTAGTGGGCCACTAATAAGGTATTCATCATAAAATATTTGAAAGCATTACCAACCGTTTACTCAAATTGCTAGAAGATTTAAAAATTAGTTGATCTATGGCCTAGGTACAACAAAGGTGATGTACCTTGGCGTTAAGCAAAATAAAATCCATTGTTCTATGGAAACTATATATTTATTTTTGGATTAGAAGAACTACTAATGTTCTTCTTTGAGATGACACTAAAACTGTTTCAAAAATTAACAAAATTTTTCTCGTATACTAAAATTTCACATACTTAATGGTTAACTTCGCAAAAATTTAAATTTTTTGTTAGAATTGCAAGCAATATTATCTTAAGCAAAATAAAAAAAAAAAAAAATTTATAACAAAGCTATATTTAAATTTTTATTTATTGCACGTTGATCTTAGGGTCAAAAATTATGGGTCACGAAAGCCAGCAAATATTAAAAAAAATAAAGTTGCCCTAGGTACGCAGGGACCAAGGTACAACAGGTTCCTCTAGACCATTAGATTAAAAAAAAAACGGTTCTTGTGCATATGTACGCGCATTAGAAGTTATACTTCTTTGGTGTGAGTAAATTAAATATAACCACGTGTAAAAATTAATATAAATAAATTCAATAAATAGGAGGATGTGCGCATTCGAGCGAAAAGTGGCACATTTCCGAGCGAGGGAGGCAAATGAAGCGCGACGCGGAGCGGCGCGCTTCATTTTCCCGAGATCGGAATGTGCCACTTTGAGCTCGAATGTGCACACTCGGCTTTAAGCACGATTCACAAAAATTTTAGCAAATAAATTAGACAAAAAAATAATTAAAATAATTTTAATTGTTTTCTTTCGCTCGCACTGACGTGATTGTCGTATCTTTTCGCTCCCTTCCACTCATTCCTATGGTAAATATATTTTTCCAACATAAAATCGATATTGACCAAACTAAATTGAATTTATTGATTTGAAAGAACTAGCGATAAAGTAGACAAATCGAATAGGTACGAAGATGTGCGCATTCGAGCGAAAAGTGGCACATTTCCGAGCGAGGGAGGCAAATGAAGCGCGACGCGGAGCGGCGCGCTTCATTTTCCCGAGATCGGAATGTGCCACTTTGAGCTCGAATGTGCACACTCGGTTTTAAGCACGATTCACAATAATTTAGGCCAATAAGTTGCACGAAAAAGCAATTGAATAATTTTAATCGTTTTCTCTCGCTCGCACTGAAGAAATTGTCGTATCTTTTCGCTCCCTTCCACTCATTGCTATGGTAAATATATTTTTCCAACATAAAATCGATATAGACCAAACTAAATCGATTTTTTTTATTGTAACGAGTTAGCAACGTGTTATGTATTCCGATTTTTAGAGGTTAGTACGATTTGTATTCTATTTCTTGGAATTATTTTGGGAATTTAAAACGAAAAAGGCCTTAGAATGACATCACCTTTGCCATACAAATATTTTTCACGAGTTTTCTACTATTAATTTGTCATTATAAACGGTTATATTTAATCCTATACATAACCTCCAAAATACATATTTCCCGTTTTGGATGCCTCGTAAACCGTTTGCGCCCCACTGCGCTCCAAAAGAAAATAATCTAATCATCGGATGTAAAATTTTCTAAACAAATAACATCTGCATTTGAAAAATCGTCGTTGGCGCCAAACGCATCGGACCACTACGCAGCGTTCTCACAATTCATGGCACGCTTCCGATTAAATTTACAAAGTTTTTGCTTTATTACAATTTAAGGTGGCAGCATTTGACATTCCCGAAAAATGTGGCGCCACTGCTCAAAATATCTTCATATGTCAAATACTAATTTTGACGTTTTATTTAATAGGCCATAAAGAAAACAAACCGAAGCGGCAACAAAATTCGTTTCGAGAAATGCACAAACAAGACGTCCAATTTAAAAATGATTGATGGTTACATGACAATTTATTAACAATTCTTGACGAACGATGCGCTGAACAAATAGTTTCGAAACAAGTCTTTGGCATAGTTCTAGAACGTTTAGAACCTTGCGAGAAACGAGGCTAATTTTATTTAAAACAAATAAAATCCCATTACGACATTTTATTTGCTCGACGACGTAAAAAACGCGGACGAACTATTTCGTTTTCTTCGTCTTTCTTCGTCGTCGAAACAATCCGAGAATTTCCATTTGGTGTTTTTTCTTTTTGGGCAAGCCGAATTTCCTCCGGAGCCTTGGCCTACTAAATTAATTATCGATTTTATAATAGACGGTGGCGGGCTTAAAACTTTTTAGGAAAGAAATTCAAGGTTTTGATGGATTACACGGTTATTTTCGGCAATTAATCTAAAAATAATGGAAACCAGTGTTACTTATTAATTTTATTAAATCGATTAAGGCCGTTTGGAATGGAACGCGTTCGTTTCCTGACCTACTTGTTTGTTTTGCGGGAGAGCTGCGGGTGGTGCTCGACGATGTTCCATGCGAAGAATTTTAGTTTAAAGATAGAAGATGAATGTAGACAAATCTGATGAGACGAAGTACATATGTACACGCTCGGCTTGGTAAGCACGATTCACAATAAATAACTTTAAGAACGATCGAAAACGTTAATTAAACTAATTGTTACTTAAAAATACTTATTGGAGTAATTTAATCATTCTTTTCCTCATGTTGGAATAGAGTATAGTTTCGTTGTTACTTTCTGCACGTGTGCGGAAAGTGTGGAAAGTGTGCAATTTCGCTCTTTTTCTTTCCAGTTTTTTCTACTTCTGTTTTCTCGTGTCGTTAAATTCAAAACTGCCAAAATTTTCCCCTTTACGCGTATACAGGGTGTTCCAAATTGAGTAGGATGCCCTGGGTATCTTTCTCATTAGTGGAGATAGAAGTTTGGTTAAATTGGCAATGTTTTGCAGTTTTAGGTGCCGATTCAGATTTCGTTAGGAAAATTTTAAAATTCCGAATAGTTCCAAAGTTATCGCAAAAAAACTAAAAATCGTTATTTTCTTTAATGTCAAATAACTTTGTAATTATAAAATTTACAAAAAAAAGTTTAATATAAAAGTTACTAGGTTTCATAAAATACAGAAAGAAATTAAGTCAAAATTAAATTCAAAATGGCGGCTTCCAAGATATTGATACCAACTGTCTTATTTTAAATGGACGCAGAAATATGGATGTTTATAGTAACCAAATTGAAAGAATGCGGTAGATGATCTTTATCATTTTTTTTTCTAGAAAACTGTTAAAGTATGTTTGTTCAGCAACGCAGGAGCTTTTGTAACATTTAATGTAGGTACAAAACATATCATACTGCTCAGTTAAAAACTTTGTCATTTTGAATTATTTATAAAGTAATAATAATTATTATTCAAAAAATTCACAATATCAGTCAAAAAATAAATTTAATGACCTTGGCTTGTATTATGCTGTTTTATTGTTCTTTGATAATTCATGGCTACTTGATTTGAAACAGAAAAATTTAATATTGTTCATAATTTTTTTATTTAAATATGGGTTGTTAAAAAGAGACAAAAAAATGCTATTCAACTATGTGAAAATCCAATATGGCGTCTATTTAAAATAAGAAAGTTGGTATCAATATCTTGGAAACCGCCATTTTGAATTTAATTTTGAGTTAATTTTTATTTGTATTTTATAAAACCTAGTAACTTTTATATTAAACTTTTTTTTGTAATTTTTATAATTACCAAGTTATTTGACATTAAAGAAAATGACGATTTTCAGTTTTTTTACGATAACTTTGGAACTATTCGGAACTTTAAAATTTTCTTAACGGAATCTGAATCGGCACCTAAAACTGCAAAACATTGCGCATTTCACCAAACTTCTATCTCTACTAATAAGAAAGACACCCATGTTAGACTACTCAATTTGGGACACCCTGTATTTTCAGTCACTTCCACTTATTGAAAAATGAAATGAATTTTTTTTATACTTTTTAAGTTAAATTCAGTTCTTACCTAAAATAATTTAAATTAGAAATTATCGCAAACAAAATTTTGGAAAAGAACTCCCCCGACACAATTTAAGTTAGCATAAGTTGTTCTGAGTGAAATTTTATAAAATACGGACGATCGTTTTCCAAATAATAACAATTTCTTTTCAAAACAGAAAAATGCATTTTTTGGTCGAAGTAAAAAACAATAACCATTCATTTCCGAAAACATTTCTTTCGTTTGTAAATTTACTTTAAAACGTTTTTCAATTCAGTTTTATTTTTACATTTTTTTTTTAAATTCAAAAATACACTTCAGATAATAAATTATAATTGTCACGATAAACAAACAGTTTTGCAAAAATAAAATTCCAAAATGCCTTTCGACTGATGCATCCGTCTCTAAATTCTTTTCTTTGTTCGCAAAAATAAATAAAGAAACCGAAATAACGACATCTTCAACGAAGCCTTCCGAAATCAAATATTTCGCTCTGTTTCGGCGGCAGATTGTTGTCGTTGTCATGGTAACGTATACCAACACCGGCGACCATTATTATTTATGCACGCGTTCGTTCTATTTATTGCGGCCATTCGTCATGCCATCTATTTTTAATGTTTTGAATTATTTTACCATTAGCAACTTCAACGAATCGTTTTTTTTTTAATAAAAAAAAATTATTTTCATTTGCACCTAACAAATTCATTTTCGATTCACGAGGCAATCAAAAACGTATGTAGCCTACCTCGATCTCTAACGACATACCGCTTTTTCGTGGCGAAATTTCAGATTTGGTCTCGCACAAGAAGTTTCACTTCGATAAAACGCGCACGAAACTTCCACTTTCTTTCGATTAAACAGATTTCCATTTCCATTGGAGGAAAAGCAAAATCGAAAGGCGCCTTCTATTCAAACAAATTAAATTCGACGCGGTCGCGCACGTGCCCATCTTTCGCGCGGACCGAAAACAACCCCCCTCCCCCTACCCGAAAATAAAGCGAAATCCATAACGAGGAAAACGTTTTAAGATTTTCCGACGACGAGAGAACGGGCGAGACGTAATGAATAGTTGCACAAAATTAGGATTAAGGATAACTGACAAGATCTATGAATTTGTCGGCAAATGCTGAAAGAGCTCCGACCTTATTTGATAAATTAATTACGAAGACGGCAAGCCCTTAAGTAATGCGTGCCGGAATATAAATTTATCATTAATTTTGAGGGTTTCCGTTAATAGTTTTCCGGTCGGACGCCCCCGTGCACGTTTAATCAACAATATAGCGAAATTTTCGGCGATAAACCGCCCGTCGAAATTTATCGCGCAATTTAAGGGATTAAATGTTCTAAAATTAAAAAAAGGAAATAGTTTTTGGGTAAAACTTGCTTAATTTTTTATGTTCGTGGCGCGTTTTTTTTTTAAATTTAAAATAGGGAAAAATTGTGAAAATCGTATTGTTAAAGAATTTTTTTTTTTTTATTATTAATTACAAAGTTTTTTACTTTTGAACTTAAAATTCGTAAAATAATGTTCTTTTTATTTTGTGATGAGTGCGAGCGAGCGAAAAAATAGCAACTTCGCATGTGTAAAAGCGAGAGAGACTAATATAAAAATATAGAGTCGTAGAGTTGTCATTTTATTCACAAATAATCAACTTTATACACGATTGTATATGTTCATAAAATTAATTAGTAGTTGAAAATATTGCTAATATTATAAAGGCAATTTTGATCATTCTCTCTCACTTGCACTTATGTGTCTTTTGTATCTTTTTGCTCACTTCCACTCATAGAAAACTTATAATCTTGCATATTTTAATTTATATTCGATAAATACGAAGATGTGCGCATTCGAGCGAAAAGTGGCACATTTCCGAGCGAGGGAGGCAAATGAAGCGCGACGCGGAGCGGCGCGCTTCATTTTCCCGAGATCGGAATGTGCCACTTTGAGCTCGAATGCGCACACTCGGCTTTAAGCATGATTCACAAATAATCAACTTTATACACGATTGTATATGTTCATAAAATTAATTAGTAGTTGAAAATATTGCTAATATTATAAAGGCAATTTTGATCATTCTCTCTCACTTGCACTTATGTGTCTTTTGTATCTTTTTGCTCACTTCCACTCATAGAAAACTTATAATCTTGCATATTTTCATTTATATTCGATAAATACGAAGATGTGCGCATTCGAGCGAAAAGTGGCACATTTCCGAGCGAGGGAGGCAAATGAAGCGCGACGCGGAGCGGCGCGCTTCATTTTCCCGAGATCGGAATGTGCCACTTTGAGCTCGAATGCGCACACTCCACTGTAAGCACGATTCACAATAATCAATTTAATTAAACTAATAGTTAATGAAAAATATCACCAACACTTACTGAACATTTTTAATCGGTCTTTCTCACTTCCACTCATAAGATTCTAGTATCTTCTCGCTCTGTCCCACTCATTGCAATATTAAAAATGACAACTCTACGACTGTATATTTTTGCACATGTGAAGTTGCTATTTTTTCGCTCACTTGCACTCATCGAAAAATAAAAAGAACATTATTTTACGAATTCTTTTAAGTTCAAAAGTAAGAACCCTTTTTAATTAATGAATATAAAAAAACATTTCTTTAACAATGCGATTTACACGGTTTTTCCGTACTTTAAATTTAAAAAAAAAACCGCCACGAACATAAAAAATTTAACAAAATTTACCCAAAAACTATTTCGTTTTTTAATTTTAGAACATTTAATCCCTTAAATTGCGCGATAAATTTCGACAGGGTTGATTGCTGAAACATTTGCTATATATTGTTGATTAAACGTGCACGGGGGCGTCCGACCGGAAAACTATTAACGGAAACCCTCAAAATTAATGATAAATTTATATTCCGGCACGCATTACTTAAGGGCTTGCCGTCTTCGTAATTAATTTATCAAATAAGGTCGGAGCTCTTTCAGCATTTGCCGACAAATTCATAGATCTTGTCAGTTATCCTTAATCCTAATTTTGTGCAACTATTCATTACGTCTCGCCCGTTCTCTCGTCGTCGGAAAATCTTAAAACGTTTTCCTCGTTATGGATTTCGCTTTAATTTCGGAAAGGAGAGGGGGGGTTGTTTTCGGTCCGCGCGAAAGATGGGCACGTGCGCGACCGCGTTCAATTTAATTTGTTTGAATAGAGAAGGCGCCTTTCGATTTTGCTTTTCTCCAATGAAAATGGAAATCTGTTTAATCGAAAGAAAGTGGAAGTTTCGTGCGCTTTTTGTTGAAGTGAAACTTCTTATGCGAGGGCAAATCTAAAAAAATTGTCACGAAATAAGGGGTGTACCGTGAGATATTGAGGTTGACTACACGGGAAAAAAAATTATATAATCATATATTATCTTATATAATCATGTATAACTTTATATACTTTTATATAATTATATATGGTTTTATATTAATGTATATATAATTATGTATAATTTTATATAATTATATAAAACTATACAAAATTTTATAAAGTAGCTTATTCCGGGAAAAAAGTATTTTATATAATCATATGTAATTATGTATAATTATATATAATTATGTAATATTTTATATAAAATTATATTAATTTTTATATAATTATATAAAACCATATAAATTTTAATATAATTATATATATTATATATTTTTGATATAATTATATAAAATTATATTAGATTGCTTATATTAAATTATATATAATGTTATAATATTATATAAATTTATACATAATTATATATATTTTTATATAAACCGAGAAAACATTTTATAAAATCATATATGAAAAAATATATTTTCAATATTTTCGATATAATTGTTATTATTTGCTTTTTTCTTTAAAATTATTTATCATTATACTAACTTATGGACAAATTCATAAATTAGATAATTTAATAAGTTTAGGACATATTAATCATAATGTTAACGTCCAATATCTTTTAATAATATTTAGAGTTATTAGGAATTGGACAACAATAAAACAATTGTTTTATTTTTGTCCAAGAGTTAACTCCTGTTAAATGTGCAACGTTTAGTTTCTTTATTGAAACTTTTTCAAGCAACTTAACATATGTCAAAAAATATTTTAACCATCTAACCTCAAAATTGTACATTTGTCAAACATGAAAGATTGCTATTTTAGTAAGTCATATTTATAAGACATTTTTAGTAAATATTTGAGAACGCTTTGTAGGGCAGTGGCAGAGCAAGAAGTCCTTGATCCAGGGGTCCGGGGTTCAAATCCCCAAAAAAGGTACATAATTCTGTTTCAGATTCATCGATGACATAATTAACCGCACACCGCGCTACTCATTGCAAACTACCTTTCCTTCCACTAAATAAGCAGATACCGAATCACAAAGGTTCTAATTAGTAGACTGATGGTAATTACCACAAATGTTGCTGTAGGGGAATTATTATATAAAATTTATTTTTTATATTTATATATAATTTTATATAATTATGTAAAATTATACATAATCATTTATATAAAATTTTATAGAATTATGTAAAATTATATAAAACTAGATAAAATTATATCGCGCCAAAATTCGTATATAATTATATATGATGATTTATATATAATTTTATATAATTATATAATTTTTTTTTCCGGGTATGTATGCTTTTAAATGACGTGAATCGAAAATTAATTTGTTAGGTGCAAGTGCTAATAAATTAAAAAAAAAAACAATTGGTTGAAGTTTTTAATTGTAAAATAATTCAAAACAATAAAAATAGAAGAGATGACGGATAGCCGAGATAAATAGAACGAAAGCGTGCATAAATAAATATGGTCGCCGGTGTTGGTATAGGTTACCATGACAACGACAACAATCTGCCGCCAAAATAGAGCGAAATATTTGATTTCAGAAGCCTTCGTTGAAGATGTCGTTATTTTGGTTTGTTTATTTATTTTTACGAACAAAGAAAATAATTCAGGGACGGATGCATCAGTCGAAAGGCATTTTGGAATTTTATTTTTGCAAAACTGTTTGTTTATCGTGACAATTTTAATTTATTATCTGATGTCTATTTTAAGAATTAGAAAAAAAAATTGTAAAAATAAAACTGAATTGAACAACGTTTTAAATGAAATTTACAAACGAAAGAACTGCGTTCGAAAATGAATGATTATTGTTTTTTACTTCGACAAAACATGCATTTTTCTGTTTTCCAAAATAAATGTTCATTATTCGCAACACGAACGTCCGTATTGTATAAAATTACATTTAGGACAACTTATGGCAACTTAAAAGGACAACAATAAAACAATTGTTTTATTGTTGTCCAATTTAATCTCAAATATTATTAAAATATATTGGAAGTTACATTATATTAAATGTCAAACTTATTAAATTATTAATTTATGAATTTGTCCATAAGTTAGTATAATGATAAATAATTTAAGAAAAATGAAAAACAATTATATATGTTATATATTTGGAGGTTTTGAACGTATTAGCGTACCAAATAATTTAATTAAGTTAAGTATAACAATACAAAACGATGATTTTTTAAATAAGTAAGACAATAAAATATCATACAAAACAAACTAATCTTAAGCGGTAGCAACATCCGAAGAGCATTAATCGTAAGACTATTCAATTTAAAGCTGGTTAATTTATTGCGTTGTTATGGTTACTAATTTAATTAGTTAATTAGAATTTACATTTAGACAAACGTCTATAAATTATCTTGTTTATACTCAAAGTTTATTTCCGCTCGAATAAAACCCTTTTATCGAAGCTAGAAAAAGGGCCAAAATTAAAGCTTTTAAGAAACTCTTTTGTTACAATTATTAAAAATAAAATTTGCAAAATTACTTAGCAGTTAAACAATTCATTACTTGTGAAATCTTCGTAAAGCAAAATAAATTGAAAGAGAGAAACCGATTCCATTTTAGTATGTATTTGCTTTCGAGTTCATTTCGTAATTGCGTTTCTTTTTTTTTTGGTCGAACTGGACAAAAATATTAACAAGTCCTTTTTGTTTATTAAAGAACGAAACACGTCTAATCGAATTGTTTTAATTAAAACGGAAGCACGCGGGCAGGACGATATTTAAAAAGCTTTCGGTTATTACCAAACGCAATTAATTAGAGTAAATGAAATTCTCGCCAAACTAAAAAAAAAAAAGCTTCATCTTTCGATTGTTGGTCTTTCTTTATTACGTCATTAATCATTTTCGAGCGGCAAGAAAGTTTGCCAACTTTTTCGATCGATGGCTTTGAATTAAGAAAATCAATTGGTGTTTTAGTAGCAAGTCCGAGTGTTGCGGTTTTCTTCTTGTTCTTCTTCTCTTTTTTAATAAAATTTGTGAGAGCGCTTGGGGAGCTTTTAAACGATTTTGTATTTGTTTGAGAACTTTTATCTTTCGTTTTGTTGGTACGTACAGTCAAATATCAAAATTATTAGGACCATTGTAAAATGTAATGCAATTTTATGATTTAGTACTTGTGATATTCACAAAAAAATAATTGTAAACATAAAATAGCAGTTTTAGAGTAATAATGTATAAATAAAATTATTAATTAAATAAAATTTGTTTATTTTGAAGAATAAAACATGCAAAACCCACGTGTCAAAGAGAATGGGACACTAGTAATGATTTATGTTATGAGTTTTTGCCGACGCCAACAATACTACAAAAAAATTATTGTACAGTTATCGTATCTTAATATGGTTACGTTTTATTTACAAAAATATAATAAATAAGCGTAAAATTAATTTTAGTTAAATCATAGCGCCTATAAATAAATATATATCATATGACCAACGACAGTTGAAATTTTTACATAAAAATAAAAAATAATCGACAACTATTACAAATTATTGATATTTAAAAAAGTACAGTTTACAATATTACAAAACGTTTTAAAAATAAAGATTGATTTCAATCAAAACCATGAAAAGCAAGGTCTTCTACTTTATCAAAGTAAAATAAGCGATCTATACTTGGTGGACCAGTTGAAAGCGTCGATTGCTTTCAACAAATGGAATCCTAGTGAAGACAATAACGTAATGGAGACATCACATTTACAGAACCAAAAACTTTCGGGTACGTAACCTCTGGGTCACATGCGACGGACAATTTTATACTCATTTACGTAACTAATGTTCGAAGGAATTTTGATTGACATCTCTGAATTATTTTAATGTTTGATTTGCTTGCACCGTGGTATGTAAGCAACCACATGCTACATATCGACCTAAACATACCATACGTGAAAGACGTGATAAAGGAAAAAAGTGTCCAGCATTTCAAAAAATTAGAATACCACCCTAATGGAGCAATTCAACCAGTTTTAGAACCACAACTAATTAGAAGATTAAAAAAACTTTGGCCAACCGACTTAAAGGAGGATTAACGGGGACTCCTCAATGGAGAAGTACCTCATCAAGTCATTAACGAGCTTAACTGCTTTGGTGTCAGAAAACTGAGTTATAGAATTTTAAAAATTCTGATTGTCAAGTAACAAAATTAGTATAAAAAAAATTTACGTAACATTGTGACGTAACATAATGTGATGTAAATGTGATATACATGTTACTTTGGTGATATAGCTCCCATATGGTTAGACCATTATATTTACGTAACATAATAGAAGTCATCAGACTTTCAGTTTTCTGGGTTTATAAAAGTGATATGTATTTTGATCTGCTTCCAAAGAACCGAACCATCAATTTAGATGTTTATTGTCAACAACTGATGAAATTGGAGGAAACCATTAAGGATTAAACAACATCAAGATGACGATCCTAAGCTATGGCCTATATGGGGGAGGGGGCAGCCTTACCAACCTAAAGAAAACATCACACCTGAAATTGTGTGATCAAATTAATAATATTTTTATCCAGAATTTATTAATAATACTATTATTAGCTGCACAAATCTATATAAATTACAATTACAGTACTACTTCGACTAATTACGAAGATTTGGGGACTTCGTAAAATTCTGAGAAGCAATATAATTACAGTAAACCTCCATTATCCGAAACTCAATTATACGGATACGCGATTATCCGGATTGTTAAGCTCGATATTTCTTACTAAATATTTTATTATTTTATTTTGTATTTCGCACTAAACCTAACAATATGATCAATTTTTTTCCTTGTAATCGTGCTTAAAATGGAGTGTGCACATTCGAGCTCAAAGTGGCACAATCCGATCTCGGGAAAATGAAGCGCGCCGCTCCGCGTCGCGCTTCATTTGCCTCCCTCGCTCGGAAATGTGCCACTTTTCGCTCGAATGCGCACATCTTCGTACTTATTAGATTTGTCTACTTTATCCTTAACTCTTTCAAATCAAAAAAATAAATTTAGTGTGGTAAATATCGGTTTTATGTTCGAAAAATATATTTACCATAGCAATGAGTGGAAGGGAGCAAAAAGATACAACAATTTCGGCCGTGCGAGCGAGATAAAACGATTAAAACTATTCAACTGCTTTTTCGTCTAATTTATTGGTTTAAATTATTGTGAATGGTGCTTAAAACCGAGTGTGCGCATTCGAGCTCAAAGTGGCACATTCCGATCTCGGGAAAATGAAGCGCGCCGCTCCGCGTCGCGCTTCATTTGCCTCCCTCGCTCGGAAATGTGCCACTTTTCGCTCGAATGCGCACATCCTCGTATCTATTGGATTTGCCTATATTAATCTTCTATTCTTCAATTCAAAAAATTAAAAGTCGAATTAAATTAGATTAATTTTTTGTTTGGAAAAGATTATAGATTTTATTTCTTTTGATAAGTTATCATGTCGCTCTTCTGCACGCCTAATTCTAAAACTGTAAGCGCGCTTTCAAAAATTTTTTCTTGGGGTTTCTCTTATTTTTCATAGTTTCTCAGTATTTTTCATTGCGAAATTGCCGTGAAATTAATTTGTTTTTAAATAAGGAGGCAAGAATTAAATTCCTTTTAGGATTTCTTAATATTCGTTATCGTAATTGACAATTTTTTAACACCGGACATTTTGGTGTCCCAAATGATTGCTTGAGGACAACGGGACAGATGATCTGAAAACGAAACAGTTCCATTCAAAACAAGACGTATGGTATATACAGTAAAACCTGTTTTTGTGCGGTCCTTTTTTATGCGAATTTATTTTTGTGCGCTCTATTTTGTGCGATTTTATTTTTGTGCAATTTTTTTTGTACGATTTTTTTTATGCGGTTTATGAATCTCAGCGGCGTTGGTACTGACTTTATAGTAACAAAAAAAATCAATTAAAATTCTATTTTCAAGCAACGAAAGCGATTTTGAACCAATTTATTCCAAGAAGATGCGCGTTTTAGATTACGACGAGTAGCAGTGAACTATTTAATGTACAATTTGAAAACTTCTCCATGTACAATGAAGAATTAAATGTTTTTACAATTTTTCCAGGTCTAATTTAATTATTTAATTTAATTGAAAGCATTTTTTTATCTATTTCGCAAATAATTGATGTATTTTCTAAGTGCGACTTTTTTTATGCGGTCCCTATCCACCACATAAAAAAAATTTTAGTTAGTATATCGTACAAAGTTGTTTATTATATGTACACTTAGATGCGTTTGAAAATGCCCGACCGACTTAATCGACAAAACATGTTATTTATGAGTATTAAAAAAAATAATTATAAACAAATGACGAATGTATACGATAGTTTGCACTTGTAAACACACGTTATAAAATTTTTGACCAAAAATAATGATTTTAAAGTATTCAAATACTAATCATTCTAAGTAAAAATGCGAAATCGGCAGTGCGTTTGAAAATGCCCGTTTTAATGTTTTCCATTTAGAACCGTTTTTTTTCCAACAAATTATAAATATATTGTAGATGTTGTTTAAGAATGTATATAAGCAAACCATTTAAATTTTATTGTAAGTGAAAAAATTTTAAATGGTAGCACCAATAAATAGCGTAATTTGTATTTATTACATAAAACAACCATTTTTGAACAAATAATGACAATAGAACGTCCTGTCAAATTAAAATTTGACAATTAACATTACTAAGATTATTCTTCAAACACTGTAGATCACATTCCATATTTTGGGCATTTTGAAACATATCATTTAAGCATCATAACAGTAGAATTCATTTTATACACATCTTATTCACAAATTTATCGGAAGTGAAAGTCCGAAATAAAATAAACAACGTTGAATATTTTTGTGCTTTTTTTCCCTTTTGGTAACTACTAAACTCGCACGAGTTTATTATGTAAGTTACAGTACAATTAATGTAGGGGGGTCCCAAATAAATATGGTGCAATTATTACCTTACTTTGTGAATTAAATCGGGTTTGCAGTTTCAAACGCACTTTTTTTATACGGCGTTTAAAACTCGGCTGCACAGGAACAGAATAGCGCATATATTCACCAATTGGTCATAAATATTATTTTTAATACTCATAAATATAATATTTTGTCAATTAGTTGGGGCCGTGCAGTTTTAAACGGCCGTATAAAAAAGTGCGTTTGAAACTGCACACCCGATTTAATTCACAAAGTAAGGTAATAATTGCACCATATTTATTTGGGACCCCCCTACATTAATTGTACTGTAACTTACATAATAAACTCGTGCGAGTTTAGTAGTTACCAAAAGGGAAAAAAAGCACAAAAATATTCAACGTTGTTTATTTTATTTCGGACTTTCACTTCCGATAAATTTGTGAATAAGATGTGTATAAAATGAATTCTACTGTTATGATGCTTAAATGATATGTTTCAAAATGCCCAAAATATGGAATGTGATCTACAGTGTTTGAAGAATAATCTTAGTAATGTTAATTGTCAAATTTTAATTTGACAGGACGTTTTATTGTCATTATTTGTTCAAAAATGGTTGTTTTATGTAATAAATACAAATTACGCTATTTATTGGTGCTACCATTTAAAATTTTTTCACTTACAATAAAATTTAAATGGTTTGCTTATATACATTCTTAAACAACATCTACAATATATTTATAATTTGTTGGAAAAAAAACGGTTCTAAATGGAAAACATTAAAACGGGCATTTTCAAACGCACTGCCGATTTCGCATTTTTACTTAGAATGATTAGTATTTGAATACTTTAAAATCATTATTTTTGGTCAAAAATTTTATAACGTGTGTTTACAAGTGCAAACTATCGTATACATTCGTCATTTGTTTATAATTATTTTTTTTAATACTCATAAATAACATGTTTTGTCGATTAAGTCGGTCGGGCATTTTCAAACGCATCTAAGTGTAAGTATTTATAAAATTTCCGAATTTGTTTTTGTACGATTTCTTTTATACGGTCCCTATCCACCGCACAAAAACAGGTTTTACTGTATAGATAAAATGCGTTTTTTTCTATACATTCAATTAACCAAATTTTTGATTATCCGAATGAACTCCAACAATAATTAGTTCGGATAACCGAGTTTCCACGAAAAAGTAAGTAAAACCTATGATACAAAATTTTTATTAACATGAAACTTTTCATTATTAGGTGTAATTGATTGTCATTTGATGTGCACTTGAATTATTTAGTAAAATAAATTCCTACTGAAATATTGTTACTTCATCACCTGTCTTATTGTTTGTGGATTTATTAAAAAATTTATTATGCATTTTTTAAGCCAGAAATACATCATAAACTAATCATTTTGATGTTTGACTGTATTTATTTGACTTTCGCATTAACACAACATTAAACAAAAGCTATTTATTTTATTGGTTACTAGGCACAATGAATAATTAAAAAAGACAACGCAAGGATGCGTTTCCTAATCCGCAACCGAATCACTCTTAAAATAATTTTAGTAATTTTATGGAGGTTAAGGTGTTTTAAAATAAAGCTTTGCCGTTACCATAGAAACAAAATAAGGAAGCCCGCTCTATTTTAACGGAACTCTGCGGGCGTCCTTGGTGTCTTTTAATTTCTCCGTAAATTGATGATGGTATTAAATTTATAATTTTGACACTTAATTAAAGGTTGGCCAACATTTTCCGAACGAAATTTAAAAAAAAACACCAATCGAACGAAAAAGATGCGGAAACACACGATGGGGCGGCGAACTGTTATTAATGTTGCGAAAGAAAACGAATCGAACATTATGTTTTGATGTAACATTGAATGTTTAAACATATTTATAAAGGCCCATTTAAAGTGTCACTGACGCCGAAAGTTTTATAATAGAAACGGTAATTTGGCACGGAAGGCAGCGCGAAAAATATTTTTAAAACTCTCTAAATTTAAACGTCGTTGACAATTACATTAGACAAATTCTCTAAATTACCAAACTTCGCTTTTGTCTTTCGAACGCAACTTGTAAGTTTACTTTTCGGAACGAAAGGCACAAGGCGGGCCAATTTTCAAATCGACTGTTAATTTTACGGACAACTTAACTTTGATTTACCAGCCAATAAAATACAAATGTTTAACGCCATTCAATAAAAGTCCCATCATTATATTTTTGTCCTTTTTTATGACCGGTGCTCGCCCGTAAAACAGAAAACTGTAATTTTAAGCGATTTAATTATGATTTTTATTTGACGTTAATTATACGTTATCTTTAAAAAAAAATTCCCCCAAGGATGCGTCAAACGGTGACGTCACCAAAAAAAACCTAAACAATCGTCGTTCAAGGCTTACGCGATTCAATGCTGTACAATTCGAGTAATGCAATTTGCGATGAACACTGTCAAACTCGCAAATGCATGACGGCCTGCAACCGATGCATGTTTAACGCAGGACGCGGAAGTTGATTATCTCTTTCGTATAAAACAATTGATGGTTGTGATGTGTTGGATGTTGCGTGAAATTTTAATTAAAAAAGCTTGCGGGATGCGTTCGAGCCGTTGAAAAGCTCGAGCTTTTTATGACGTGGCTGTGGCGGAGGCCGGATTAAATCTATAGGTCGGTGGTTTTAAAAGGGCGCGAAATGCGGCCGATTTGAATTTAATGTCTTTTAAAAATTGAATAGGCTTTTTATGTGTGTGAGAGTTTGTTTAAAAATGTTTGTTTTTATTTAATTGAATGGGTCGTGGAAGTTTAAATGGGATAACTTCTTATTTATCTTTTTATTTTTTTTGCTTTAATTAGGCTTTATCGCGTCGCTTTTGCTTCGTTTTTCTATTGAGCTGCGGTACGAAGACACCCATGACTATATTTGTTATGAATTGCTTATTTTATATAATTTAAGAGATATTTGGGAAAGTGTTAAGAAACTTTTGTGAGTAACTGTATGTCTATAGGGTGGATTAAATGTATTACAGTAAGACCCCGCTTAACGCGGAGGATACGTTCCAATGAGTTTAAGCGCTAAACGCGGCCATTTTGAAATGCCATAATAAATCACGTCAACCTAAATTTTGAGTCTTCGAAAAGAGCGCGTTATATCGAATCGGCGTTACTCGAAGAAGAGTTAAACGAGGTCTCACTGTATAGCTTAATTATGTATATAATTTTTGGAAAAAAGGTTTTTTGTATAAAAAATTTGAAAAGTTTCTAAAACAACTGTTATGTGGATCACGGGTGGTTCACGATTAATTATGCGCTAATTGATTAAAAAAATTGTATTTTAAATAAAAAGACACCTGCTTTATCGATTAAACAATTTTTTTCTATTTAAAAGTAAATTCGGTTGTATCGAATTTGGAAATTGTAGCAAACTAGGGACGTTCGAACGCTTCAGAAAGACACGAACCGTTGCGTGTCGTCACGATCGGCACTTTGGCCGTATAACGGGGAAAATTTTCTTCGCGCATTAAAAGATTTTTTTTTTGTATATTCGCAAGGAACAAACAAAATGTTTGACATTTGCATAGCCGTAATTTTTTTAAATTGGGTCAATTTTTTTATTTTTGAAAATTTCCTAAAATCCTTTTATTTCCAAACGTATTGGACCTTAATTTATCAGAAACCGGTGCTAACTCAAAATGTCCAAAATCGGCCAAAAGCGAGAAAAAACATGGATTAACCCCTTTGAAATTTTTATGAAAAATCGAAAAAAATTAATTTGCTTTATATTTTAGAAGGACCTTTTTTTGGACCCGTAGTGCCCGTAGCCGGAACCATTATGCTCTCCTGCCCTTTTAACCCGAAAAATTTTTGACTAGTACAAAGCGTCAATTTTTTAAATCAAATTTTAAATTGTGCTACGTTTTTACTTTTGATAATTTCCTAAAATCCTTTTATTTCCAAACGTATTGAACCTTAATTTGTCGAAAACCGGTGGAAACTCAAAACCCTCAAAATCGACCAAAAATTGCAAAAAACATGGATTAACCCCTTAGTTTTTTGGAAAAATTGAAAATAATAGATTTGTTTTATATTTTATTAGAGCGTTTCTTTCTGCTCGTAGTGCCCGTAACCAAAGCCATTTTGCTCTCATGTCCCTTTAACCCCAAAAATTTTTGACTATTGAAAAAGCGTCAATTTTTATTAAATCAAAATTTTAAATTGCGCTACCTTTTTTACTTTTGATAATTTCCCAAAATCCTTTTATTTCCGAATGTATTGGACCTTATTCTATCAGAAACCGGTGCTAACTCAAAATCGACCAAAATCGAGAAAAAACATGGATTAACCCCTTTGCGTTTTTTGGAATAATTAAAAAATAGATTTGTTTTATATTTTAGTAGAGGTTTCTTTCTGCTCGTAGTGCCCGTAACCAAAGCCATTTTGCTCTCATGTCCCTTTAACCCCAAAAATTTTTGACTATTGAAAAGCGTCAATTTTTATTAAATCAAAATTTTAAATTGGGCTACCTTTTTTACTTTTGATAATTTCCCAAAATCCTTTTATTGCCAAACGTATTGGACTTTATTTTATCGGAAACCGGCTCTAATTCAAAATGTCTAAAATCGGGCAAAATCGAGAAAAAACGAGGATAACCCCTGTTTTTTTTTTAGAAAAATTACAAAAATAGTTTTGCTTTATATTTTAGGGAGACGCTCTATTGTGCCCCAGTACATGTAGCCGAAGCCATGATACTCTCCTACCTCTTTAACCCCAAAATTTTTGACTTTGCAAAGTATCAATTTTTTATATCAAAATTGTAAATTGCACTAACTGTTTTATTTTGGTAATTTCCCTAAATCCTTTGATTTCCAAACGTCTTGGACCTTATTCTATCGGAAATTGATGGTAACACAAAACCCCCAAAAACGGCCAAAAATCGCAAAAAAACGGATTAACTTCTTTATTTTTTTTTGGAAAAAATTTAAAAAAAATAGATATGCTTTATATTGTAGGGGAGCATTTCTTTGAGCGCGTAGTGCCCGTAGCCGAAGCCATTTTGCACCGAAATGACTTTCTTGCCAACTCGATATTTTATTACCATCGTTTCTGAAATCATTAATTTTAATTTCATCAGTTAAAATAACATCTTTCTAAAAATATTTTGCATAATTAGCGCAACATTGTGCGAATGTTACTCGTTCATTTTATAAATCAGAAAATCAATCAATATTTAATAAAATTTGTTTTGAAAAAGTAATTATTATTATTGGAAAAGAAATACAATCGAATAGGGAAATATTTTTAATTAATCTTATAATTTATTTATTAGTTAAAGTTTTTTTTGCTCTTTTAGTATTCTTTTGATTGTGCACGCAAAGCCAATTTTATTGTACGTATGCTCGGCCACCTTATTTTTATTTTAAATCAATAAAAAAAATTAATTTGTTTATTTTTTTAATTATTTTCCCCTATACTAATTAACTCAAAAATATTTTTTGATTTTATAGTTGTTATTTTAATATGTTAATGCTCACTTATTTTATTTTATTGTTATTTTATATTTAATATCACTTGTCAAAAGAAAACCTTAACCTACCTTTTAAGAAATCAATGTTGTAGCAAATTGATGAACAAATTTTTGATTTTTGATTTTAAAATCACTTTTTACACTAATTAAACTACGTTTATATTATATTTCATTAAATTTTCTCACTTGAGCCAAAACATTCTTTTTTTCTGTGTACGAACCAAATCTCTGTTTTTAAACCGAACAGAACTATACATTTAAAAAATACATTATGTAATATTAATTTAATTTTTAAATTAAAAAAAAAATCTAAACGAATCAAATTAATATGAATTATGTGCACGCTCAGCATTTAGCATCATTTTTTAAACAATTTTATAAAAAATTAAGAACCGTATTTCTACCATTAACTTGCGCACCCTACACCGCGACCCCCCACACAGCCCCCACAATTAAACATAAAACAACTGTGAGCTCATTCATCAATAAAACAAAATGTAAGAATTTTGGAAACATTAAAACACAACGCAGGACCCAATACAAAAAAAAATCTTAACTTCCCCCACTCTTCGAGAATTTGCTCACCGAAAGCTTTTTAATATTACTCGTCGCCCAATAATTTCGAAATGACAACGTAAATATTTTTACAACAATGGCGTTGCGCACTTATTGTTTATAACGAATTTGTTCCGCGTTTCTATTTTTAGCGGGAATCGATTATTTGAACAAAACACGAACGGCTGTTAGCGCTTCAATATATCTTAGTGTGCGTTGTTTAATTCGTGCGCCCGCTCGTTACTTTTTTTCCTCTTTAAATTTAACTATGCAAATTGAGCCGATTCGCTTTTTATTGCGGGGTTGTTTTCCCGCTCGTAAATGCTTCAATAAGGGTTGCCAACGAAACAGCGACGGGACGCGCTCATAAATGCATACGCACCAAAAAATTCAGTTGGCCGCGCGCTCCTTAATTTATAACCCCTTTGCGAGCCGTCACTTTTGACGCATTTTTATTAAGTTAACCTCAATTTTTAAGAGTCGTTTGTTTGCTTCTGACACACTTTGATCCAGGCCGTGTTCCGCCTAATCCCAAGCGAATAACGAGTTTCTGTTTTTTTGAATTATTTTTAACATCGTGCTTGCGCTTTTTTTTTTGAACACCACATCGATTTTTTCTAAACACTCCGTAAGGTAACTGCGGGTAATAAGGCCTAGCTAAGGAAAATTGGAAATTAAATGCTCGAATTGGTCTTTTGTAGAGGTGATCGTCTTAGAGAGAAAGACAAAGATAGATAAACTAAATGTAATAATGAATCATATTGTTATTAAATCAAAGTTATTATAAATAAAGTAGTATTATTTATGAAGTACATTAATGAGTTAATTATTGTGAATCAGGCTTAAAACCGAGTGTGCACATTCGAGCTCAAAGTGGCACATTCCGATCTCGGGAAAATGAAGCGCGCCGCTCCGCGTCGCGCTTCATTTGCCTCCCTCGCTCGGAAATGTGCCACTTTTCGCTCGAATGCGCACATCTTCGTACTTATTAGATTTGTTTACTTTATCCTTTGCACTTTCAGATCCAAAAATTTAATTTGGTTTAGTAAATATTGATTTTATCTTGGAAAAGTCAATTTACCATAGCAATGAGTGGGAGGGAGCGAAAAGATACGACAATCATGTGAATGAAAGTGAGAGGGAATGATTAAAATTATTCAATTAATTTTTTGTGTAATTGATTTTCTTAAATTATTGTGAATCACGTTTAAAACCGAGTGTGCACATTCGAGCTCAAAGTGGCACATTCCGATCTCGGGAAAATGAAGCGCGCCGCTCCGCGTCGCGCTTCATTTGCCTCCCTCGCTCGGAAATGTGCCACTTTTCGCTCGAATGCGCACATCTTCGTAATTATTAGATTTGTTTACTTTATCCCTTGCACTTTCAGATCCAAAAATTTAATTTGGTTTAGTAAATATTGATTTTATCTTGGAAAAGTCAATTTACCATAGCAATGAGTGGGAGGGAGCGAAAAGATACGACAATCATGTGAATGAAAGTGAGAGGGAACGATTAAAATTATTCAAATAGTTTTTCGTCTAACTTATTTATCTCTCTGTCAAATCAAAAACTTAAATTTACATTTTTTATTCAAAAAAAGTTGTGGCGTTTATTTTTTTTTAAAAAAAACTACAGTAAAACATCTCTAACACGACCAGCGTCGATTTTTGTTCATTTTTTTTTAATTTAAGGAGGTTGAGGTGTTAAACGTAATGTATGAAAACTATTTTATACACATTTATTTCGATGCATTAATTGGTTTAGAAATTTTCTATAAAAAATTTAAAGTGTTTAATAAGCTTATTTATATATAAATCGAAATTAAAAAATACATCTTGTTTTATGAAGAATTCGTCCATTTAATATGAAAATGACACATTTTTCGCTATTAGAAATTTAAAAAAATTGCCATCAATACGAAATTTAACTATGGAAAACATTGAAATTTCGTGATTATTTTTAAAAAAATTCAAATTTAATTAGCAAGCTTTAACTTTATGAAAAATACCAATTAAGGTAACTGCGGGTAATAAGGCCTAGCTAAAAGAAATTGGGAATTAAATGAAAAAACATCGAATTTAATGAACATCTTTTAATTGTAATCATTTTTAAGATTCAGTTACTACAAAATATAAAGGAAAAATGGCAACTTTCACCATAAACACCAAAATACGTATATAAATTTATTTATTAGTGGAGTGCGGTAGGTGGTAAAAAGGACAAAAGCTCGGCATCCAGGGTCTTTGAATGAATTTTAGTAAAACCTTTTTGATTGCATCGCTAAAAGGTGAAATAAAAAAGTTAAAGAATAAAAATTGGGCGATCTCGATTACAACAATTTACAACAATTTAATGAAGAACGACACGGATATAAAAAAAAATTGTTTACAGTAAAGACCTCAATTTTATACACAATAAATGCTATTTGTATAGTAACTTTAATGTTAATTTATAATTACAGTCAAACCTCGATAAATCGAAATCGAACGGAAAATAAAAATAATTCGAGTTATCAAAAAAAGTCGAGTTTAATAGTTTTCTGTGTATAGTATATCGTAAAGTAAATTTAACTTTTAAAATTGCGAAAAAAACGTTTGAACAACGACTGCAATAAATTTCACAGTGGTGCACCAAAATGCGCAACACCTTGTATATAATTTTTTTTATGATCTCTAAACAAAACCTAATTTTCTTAACGGAATCTGAATCAGCACCTAAAACTGCAAAACATTGCCCGTTTAACCAAACTTCTATCTCCACTAATAGGAAATGTTAGCCTACTCAATTTGGAACACCCTGTATATGTAAATATCACCTTGCTCGGTCGTTTGACCCACGCAAAGTAGACGTACCGCAAACTAAATCTTTTGCTTGGCTAGAAGCCCGTGAGCCGACGCTGCGATCGCACTAAGGCACCCTTGCGCAGTGGTCGGGCGAATGCCGGCGCTCCGGCGACCGTCTCGAATTTGGGACTTTGTGCGAACTTTCATTCTAAACCGATTCCGGACTCGTGACCAATTAAAACACTAATTAAACACAGTTAAAACACTAATTTGTGCCGTTTTGCGTGGCAGCGAGCGACGAATGCAGGTTTATTTATGAGCAACGCACAGGTCAGTGACCTTAAACATAACGTAACCACTGAAAATTTTTGGCAATGTCGCTACCTGTTTGGCATATCTAAAAATGAATACTTTGTGGGCTTCGTAAAAAATCAATACATAAACTCCGCCCCTTTACTGCGCAAATGTGCCTTAACTTATACAAAGCTTTAATACGAAGTGCTTCGTGAACGGCTTCGTGAAAAATCAATACATAAACTACGCCCCTTTATTTTACCCAACTTTTCTATAACTTATACATAGGCAGCTTGAATACAACGTGCTTTGAATGTAACATATGTGCTTCAAAGGATAATTAGGAAATTTAAATTATATCAGTCGTTAAAACATTTTTTTTAAACGACTTTAATACATTACTTAAAAATTGAAAATGCAAATATTTTTTTAATTGTATTATTTATTTAAACTCTTATAAAACAATTTGAACTAGTGCGTGTACCGCAGATGGCTCACACGAGTTGATTTAAATTAGTAACATTATTTGTTTTTGGTGTGTACAAACTTATAAATAATTATAAAACAACGGTACGGCCGATTTAGAAAGTTTCTTAATCGTATTTAACATATACCAAAATTGAAATAAACAGATAATGTTGCAAACTGCATACATCGTTTCCCCCCGCATCCCAGTTGTAAATCGCAGGTTGAAGTGTTAAGAACGTTCTAGAAAATTTTGATTTTGACTAATTAGTGTTTGTGTGAAACAGAATAGTGTTTACCAAAGGGTTTTGGAACTCTCAGAAAGTACACCCTGTAAATTGTAAGCTTATTTTTAAATATTCTATGTTTTGTCGTTTTGTTAAGTCACAAATAATACTTTAAAAATCTTTACGCCACCTTTCTCAAAAATCTTGGCTTTTTTGGTCGTAATGGCTTTCCAAAATGTTAGTTGCGAGGCCCAAAATTCATTTTCCTTTGTTCGACGTAGCGCTTTGGGCCATTTGCAAGTTAACGTTATCGCGCTTTCCGAAATCGTGCATTTGAGTTTTTAAATAGGCACACGTGTTTATCGGTTTGTAATAATAATCTCTTATAAATAATTACGAAGCCTCGTAACGGTCGTTTTGGCAATTTTTGAAAATCTGAATATTTTCTGCTTTAATTCGAAACACCCTTTATAATGGATATTGCGTTTGCACGTAATTAATTTGGAATTGACGCTTGCTTTGTAAAATTAAAGCAAATTATTGGGGTTTTGTCTAGAGATCATAAAAAAAATTATATACAAGGTGTTGCGCATTTTGGTGCACCACTGTGAAATTTATTGCAGTCGTTGTTCAAACGTTTTTTTCGCGATTTTAAAAATTAAATTTACTTGACGATGTACTATGCACAGAAAAGTATTAAACTCGACTTTTTTTTGATAACTCGAATTATTTTTATTTTCCTTCGATTTCGACTTACCGAGGTTCGACTGTAATTATAAATTAACATTAAAGTTACTATACAAATAGCATTTATTGTGTATAAAATTGAGATCTTTACTGTAAACAATTTTTTTTTCATATCCCTGTTATTCTTCATTAAATTGTTGTTATAAATTGTTGTAATCGAGATCGCCCAATTTTTATTCTTTAACTTTTTTATTTCACCTTTTAGCAATGCAATCAAAAAGGTTTTACTACATATGATGCCACATTTGGGGGCAGAAAGCGGAATATGCCGCCTCCACAAACTTGTAGAGACATCTTCGTTGAATAGGCGTTTTTGTGTGTGACCTTAAGCCAAAGCGGTTATTTTAAATACGATTTTTGTTAATTAGGCCTTATTAGCCGCCATGCCTTATTACCCGCAAGTACCTTAGTTAAATTCAATAAATACGAAGATGTGCGCATTCGAGCGAAAAGTGGCACATTTCCGAGCGAGGGAAGCAAATGAAGCGCGACGCGGAGCGGCGCGCTTCATTTTCCCGAGATCGGAATGTGCCACTTTGAGCTCGAATGCGCACACTCGACTTTAAGCACGATTCACAATAATCAATTTGAAACTAAAGCGGTTATTTTAAATACGATTTTTGTTAATTAGGCCTTATTAGCCGACGGGCCTTATTACCCGCAAGTACCTTAGTTAAATTCAATAACACAGGATGTGCGCATTCGGCGAAATGGCATTTCGAGCGAAGTAAATGAAGCGCGACGCGGCGCGCGATTTAGTCGGAATGTGCCACTGACATGCGCAACTGACTTAAGCACGATTCACAATAATCAATTTGAAACTAAAGCGGTTATTTTAAATACGATTTTTGTTAATTAGGCCTTATTAGCCGACGGGCCTTATTACCCGCAAGTACCTTACATAACGCACAGGTTGTTGGGGAAATCGGCGAAGCGTTTAATTAGTTCACGGCCGACGCGATTTAGTCTTAACTAACAGGCAAAAAAAAAACAGTTCGGCCAACTTACCGGTGTTGAAACTTCTCGATTGCCTTAACGCGCCCATCTGTCCCTCTCGAACTGATTTAGTTTTGTCGTTGCAGGAAAGGGATGAAGCCTACATTTCCGAAACTATTGTGAATTTTTTCGTGCACGTTTATATTTTAAAAGTAGGTGGCGATGATCCAAATTCCTTACTAATTTTAAACTTAATTTACTGTCTACCTACAAATGTTATTGTTCGCTCCACCACTTTTGGCTGCTTCGGCAACAAAAAACAATTAAATCGTCGCACGACAAATAGAAAGTGTTCCTTTTTGCGCGCTCGTCAAACAATTCCGAATTACATAGTTTTTGCGCGTACGCGCGGACACGTCCCTTCAAAATTTCTAGTGGCGACGCGTCCGCGGGCCGAACGCACAAAAACGCACGCGTGACCCGGTCCCGACCTGCACAAAACTTATTTCGAGTGACATTTAATTCAAAATTCGTAGCGGTCGCGTTGGTACGTGGTTTCGGGGGGCGGGGGACGCAACTGCTCGCACCGACGCTCGACGCAGCACTGGAATGGGAAAGGTTTTTCCGCGAAAGTAGCACGCGACGCTTAACGACGTTGCTTACGCGCCGCCAATTTGGCGACGCTTTTAATGAAACAATGGGGGTGGCTATGGGGACGATGTTTTTTTCGTTCTTTTCGGCAATCTTGGGCCTTTTTATGTTGCCGGAGGCGCCTGCTTGTTATTTTTTTTCGGTGCGAGACGTCTGCGAATTGTTTTTTTCATAAACTGCGCGATTTTGAATGGAGTTGCGACGATTTTATTGGTTGATTTTGATTACAGGTGGCGCTCCTATAACACGGTTTTGGTTTAACGCGAAAATTACGAAAAGCTTGGGATGAACTGTACTTCTACGCCACTGGTCGACATGATTTTCGTTTAACATAGTTAAAAACTAAATTACCCTAAGGAATGATGAAAATATATAAATAAATTGTAATTTATTCGTTTAAATTTGTTTTTAATGGGTTTTGGGAACATAACCTCCCTTTTTTTATTGGCTCTGGAGCTCATATTACACGTTTTGACACAACACTGTATACTCTAAGAACCTATCTACCGTGTTAACGGATTTTTAAATTTGTCCTTTTTGAAGTTATACTTCTTTTGGCGGTGAGAGTAAAATTTTATTCGGCACAAAAAAATGCGCGCGCACATCTAATTAATTATTGTGAATCGTGCTTAAAACCGAGTGCGCACATTCGAGCTCAAAGTGGCACATTCCGATCTCGGGAAAATGAAGCGCGCCGCTCCGCGTCGCGCTTCATTTGCCTCCCTCGCTCGGCAATGTGCCACTTTTCGCTCGAATGCGCACATCTTCGTATTTCTTAGATTTATCTATTTTGTTCATCGCTCTTTCAAAATCAAAAAATTAAATTTAGTTCGGTAAATATCGATTTTGTTCGAAAAAGTGTATTTTTACCATAGCAATGAGTGCGAGCGAGAAAAAAGATACAAGAATCTCATAAGTACGAGTGAGAGGGAACGATTAAAATTATTTTACTAATTTTTCGCCTAATTTATTGGCCTAAATTATTGTGAATCGCGCTTAAAACCGAGTGTGCACATTCGAGCTCAAAGTGGCACATTCCGATCTCGGGAAAATGAAGCGCGCCGCTCCGCGTCGCGCTTCATTTGCTCCTCGCTCGGAAAAGTGCCACTTTTCGCTCGAATGCGCACATCCTCGTATTTCTTAGATTTATCTACTTTGTTCATCGCTCTTTCAAAATCAAAACATTAAATTTAGTTCGGTAAATATCGATTTTATTCGAAAAAGTGAATTTTTACCATAGCAATGAGTGCGAGCGAGAAAAAAGATACAAGAATCTCATAAGTACGAGTGAGAGGGAACGATTAAAATTATTTTACTAATTTTTCGCCTAATTTATTGGCCTAAATTATTGTGAATCCGCTTTAAAACCGAGTGTGCACATTCGAGCTCAAAGTGGCACATTCCGATCTCGGAAAATAAGCGCGCCGCTCCGCGTCGCGCTTCATTTGCCTCCTCGCTCGGCAATGTGCCACTTTTCGCTCAATGCGCACATCCTCGTATTTTAGATTTATTATTATGTTCATCGCTCTTTCAAAATCAAAACATTAAATTTGTTCGGTAAACTGCATTTTTTCGAAAAGTGAATTTTACATAGCAATGAGCGAGCGAGAAAAAGATACAAGAATCTCATAATAGAGTGAGTGGAACGTTAAAATTATTTTACTAATTCGCCTAATTTATGGCATAAATTATTGTAGAATAATTCCATCAAGCGTATCGCTTCATTTCAATGTTTATATAAAAAATCAATCAAATCGAATACAGTGAAACCTCGATAAGTTTAAAAACTAAGCGGAAACCAATAATAATTCGTGTTATGTATCTTATAAATCGCCTTTTGAAAATTCCGCTTTAAATAAGCCAATGAGATTAGTTCATTTTTAATGGCCGCTAATTAATTAACCAATCAAAAGCGTTTAATTGCTTCGTAACCATGGCTATACTACAAATATCAATATAATAGAGTTTTGTATTAATTAAATCATATTTCAAATTAAATACAGTTAAATCTCGATTTTCCGTAGACATACTATCTAAGGTGGGGCAGGTAGGCCACGTGCCCTGGGCGCGATTCAACGGGGAGCATAAAATACGTACTTATCAAACTAAAAATTAAAATAAACCAACAATATAATTGGTTTTCAACCGATCAAACAGATTTCGAAAATGTAAGGAAGTTGCAATTTTAAGTTTAAAACTATGAAAATTGCACTTTTCACGTACTAATTTTCGTTCAGTCGTAAAACTATGTTTGGTAATGAATACCGATTGCAATACTAATTAAGATCAATGGACTTCTTACGCCTGTATTGGAACTTTTTGCCCCGCAATTGCGGTAAAAACTACAAATTTATTTTTTTTTGTTTATATCTACAGGGATAAAAGTGTCTTCAATTTATTCGATTTTTGCAATGGCCTAAATATAAATTTTATTCTACTTTCGGTTTAACTGGAAACGGTGGCAACTTGTTTATCTTAAATAAAAGGTTTTTTTTTATAATTGGATAGGGCTTGTAGAGAATTCTTCAAAAATGTATAATAAGTTACCATTTGAATAATAAATAATTTAAAAAAAAATAAATACCCTTCTATTTATCATAAAAAAGGTGACACCATTTCTGGTTAAACCGGAAGTAATACAAAATTTATATTTATGCCAGTGGATAGATCAAATTAATAAAAAAACTTTAATATTTGCACATTTTAAAATTTTTATTTTTTATTTTATGAATTATAAGTTCGTAGTAGGTATTTTACTAAAAACACTACTTACATTTTGAAATAAAAATTAATTTAAAAAAAAAAGTGTTGATAAAATAATCACTTGTTATACATTTTTGGAAAGCTCTAGACGAGCTCTATTCAATTATAAAAAAAATAAATACCCTTCTATTTAAGATAAGGAAGTTGACACCGTTTCCGATTAAACGGGAAGTAGGGCAAAATGTTTATTTATGCCATTGTATAGAGCGAATAAATTAAAGACACTTTTATTCCTATACTTTTTTCGAAATTTTTATTAGTTTAGGAGTTATAAGCTCCTGGCACTTTAAATGAAACACCCGGTATAAATAAATTGTAATTTATTTGCTCGTATTTGTTTTTAATAGGTCTTTGGAACGTAACTTCCCCCCCCCTTCCGCGATTTCACACAACAGGCGTTGCCTGTATTTTTAAATTTATCTTGTAACTATGGTTACTTCCTTTAGGTTTCGAATCAAAATTTAAAATTTTTGGCGCCTCGTTTCAAATTCGAACTTGAATCAAACGCAAAGATCAAATTAATAAAATCGTTTAAACTAACCAATAAATTTTAACGAGATTCGCTAAAATTTCGCATTGGCAATGAAAAATCGTGAAAGCGCAATTATATATTTTTTTCCCACCTGGACGAGTCTAAACAGCAATTAAGGCCAAGGCTCGTCAAATTCGTCTTGGCATAAGAACATTTCCAACTCCCCCGTAAGTGCTGGCGGCCGTTGTTGTAACTACAAGCGAAATAAAAAAGGAAACGCCATTTTGGAATTTAATCGAAAAACGAGAAAACATGCGAGATTTTCCGAATCGTGCCCGCATCCATCATGCAATTCTGATTTTAACATTGATTGATAGCGCTTCGCGAAAACCCAAAAGAATTTTTAGGGGAAAAAATGTTACGAAATTAGATCGGGCCGGCTTCCCTGATTTTTTTTTCGCCCGTTTATTTATTTATTGGCCGTGCGCGTCGCCTCGAGTGTAAAAAAAAACCGATAAATAATTCCGAGGGGCTTATTTATTTTATGGCGCATGTTAATTTATTGTTGATTAGATCGTTAACGGAATGATACTCCAAATTTCTTGTTTTTCTTGGCAGTCGATTTTTATTTTTATTGTGCTTTCGTTTACGTTATCTAAAAAAAGGTATTTTGAATAAACGAACGCTTGTTACTTTTTCTAACGTTTACCAAGTAAATGCTATTGAAGCTTGATCTTTGTACGTTAAATAGACTAAAGCCTAAAACGACAAAGAAGAAAAACAAAAAATTTAAAAATTTATTACAATCAACAATATATATACTTAACATGACCAATTTCTTTCTTGTTAAAACAGGACGCCTAATAATCGTGTTTATAAGCGAGTGTGCACATTCGAGCTCAAAGTGGCACATTCCGATCTCGGGAAAATGAAGCGCGCCGCTCCGCGTCGCGCTTCATTTGCCTCCCTCGCTCGGAAATGTGCCACTTTTCGCTCGAATGCGCACATCCTCGTATTTCTTAGATGTATCTACTTTGTTCATCGCTCTTTCAAAATCAAAAAATTAAATTAAGTTCGCTAAATATCGATTTTGTTCCAAAAATTGTATTTTTTCCTTGGCAATGAGTGCGAGCGAGCGAAAAGATACAAAAATCTCATAAATACGAGTGAGAGGGAACGATTAAAGTTATTCTACTGATTTTTCGTCTAATTTATTGACCTAAATTATTGTGAATCACACTTAAAAGCGAGTGCGCACATTCGAGCTCAAAGTGGCACATTCCGATCTCGGGAAAATGAAGCGCGCCGCTCCGCGTCGCGCTTCATTTGCCTCCCTCGCTCGGAAATGTGCCACTTTTCGCTCGAATGCGCACATCCTCGTATTTCTTAGATGTATCTACTTTGTTCATCGCTCTTTCAAAATCAAAAAATTAAATTAAGTTCGCTAAATATCGATTTTGTTCCAAAAATTGTATTTTTTCCTTAGCAATGAGTGCGAGCGAGCGAAAAGATACAAAAATCTCATAAATACGAGTGAGAGGGAACGATTAAAGTTATTCTACTGATTTTTCGTCTAATTTATTGACCTAAATTATTGTGAATCACACTTAAAACCGAGTGCGCACATTCGAGCTCAAAGTGGCACATTCCGATCTCGGGAAAATGAAGCGCGCCGCTCCGCGTCGCGCTTCATTTGCCTCCCTCGCTCGGAAATGTGCCACTTTTCGCTCGAATGCGCACATCCTCGTATTTCTTAGATGTATCTACTTTGTTCATCGCTCTTTCAAAATCAAAAAATTAAATTAAGTTCGCTAAATATCGATTTTGTTCCAAAAATTGTATTTTTTCCTTAGCAATGAGTGCGAGCGAGCGAAAAGATACAAAAATCTCATAAATACGAGTGAGAGGGAACGATTAAAGTTATTCTACTGATTTTTCGTCTAATTTATTGACCTAAATTATTGTGAATCACACTTAAAAGCGAGTGCGCACATTCGAGCTCAAAGTGGCACATTCCGATCTCGGGAAAATGAAGCGCGCCGCTCCGCGCATATATTTCTTTTACGGTATTTCAGAGCGAACTGAAGTGAAGTACGCAACGAGGTATTGTGCTCGGGCTTCTTTGACACGGGTAAACAAATTTATTAATTCATTAGGTTTGCTGTTATGGCTTTTGTGACAACCTACCCGTGCGACAACCATACCCGGTCTCCCCTATTTTAGAAGGTTGTTAAAAAAATTGACATTGTGTTTGGTACCGAACCTTTTATTTTACATTGGGCTCCGAGTAACTATTTAACTTTAAGTAAAAAAAATAATTTATGAAAGATTAATAGGAATAAACATAAAATGTATTTTTTAAGTCAAAAACTATACACCAGTGTTGAACAAGTAATTTTAGGTGTTAATTTTGTGTTAACTATTGTATGTACTGTGAGTTACTGTATAATAAAATAAAATATTTGTAAAAATACACCTCTCTCGATTTTCTCACAATTTTGACAAACGGCGGTATGTAACTATTACAGCTATCTGTAATTAGCACAATAGCTAAGGGCGGCTTTGTTTCATTCGCTTGAAATAACAATTTAAAGCAAGGTTGTCCAACTGCTACGTCAGCAGCAACCAACTTTCGTTTTCGAAATATTTTTCGTCCTTATTGTGTAATATCATTTTATTCTGTAAAGTGAATCAATTGGTGATGGCTTTTTAACAGTGTCAACGTTATATAGAACATAATATTTCAGTTGTCAAAAAAACTGAGTTTTTTTTCTGTTTTAATATTGAACTACAAATGATGGACTTACTGACCTTTGGAACAATGCAGTTGAAAATTACAGATATTTAATATTTGTTTAGTAATTTAATAGTTGAGAAGTTGTCAACTAAAGACATTTGTACAAATTTAAAACCGCAAAGTTGCAAACTGCAGATAGCTTTTCTCCTTAAAAGTTGGCAACATAAAACCTTAATTTTTTTTAAAATGTCTTAACCTTTCGTGTGGGGTATAACTAATTTTTTTTTATTAAAACGGGACGTTTGGTTATCGAGCTTAGAACCGAGTGTGCACATTCGAGCTCAAAGTGGCACATTCCGATCTCGGGAAAATGAAGCGCGCCGCTCCGCGTCGCGCTTCATTTGCTTCCTCGCTCGGAAATGTGCCACTTTTCGCTCGAATGCGCACATCTTTGTGTTTATTATATTAGTATAATTGACCGTGCGCTCCTTCAAATAAACAAAATTGAATTAATTCAGTAAATATCGATTTTATATTCGAAAAACGTATTTGCCATAGCAATGAATGGAAGGGAGCGAGAAGATACGATAATCTTGTCAATGCAAGTGAGAGGGAACGATTAAAATTATTCAATTCATTTTTCTTGTAATTTATTGATCTAAATTATTGCCGCGCAATTAATTTGTATTTAAATAAGGAGGCAAGAATGAAATTCTTGTTAGGTTTTCTTAATACATATTTGGTATCGTAATTAACACGTGCTATTGGAATTTAGTACTCAATAGTTTATAAGTTGAAGAAAAACTTAAGTTTTTGTATTTTTATTAATGAAAATCTATTCTAATGCATAAATAAATATGTTTTACTTAAACCCATTCATTATTGGTTATTAAAATATATTTCTTATCATTTAACTGTCATAAAGTAGGGGAGTGTTCCCGGGTATGAGACAGGCTCCAGATATGAGACAGTCAATTATTTTCATTATGCAATGTCAATATGGCCGATCTGATTACTGTCAAATATTTCTTTGGACGTCAGTCAGTTTTTGTACTAACACTGAAATGAATCGACGCATTGCTTATATCAACTGCAAACATCGTATGTAAAATTGCAGGTTAAAAACGTTTTTGATTTTTTTCAAAATGTTATTTTTTTCATGTAAATCAATTGAAAAAGGAAAGTGTAATATATAGCATTTAGTGTTTTTCTTATATTTTACGATCCAATATTGGATTAGGCCAATATGTGGTTGGAAAACAATTTTTTTTTTAATTCTTAAAATGTCGTCATTGTCCGGGTATGAGACACAGCATATTACCACCACCCAAGGGTTCCAAAGCAAAAACATCATTAGTATAAAGTTGTTGCCGAACAAATTGAACGCTGTTAACAACATCAAACGCAATATTTGCAAGCGGCCAGTTCTTTTGAAGTGCGCAAACACGTGTGCAAGCATCTACACATGCAAACATTGCGACGATTATGAAGAGGAAAGTGATAAATAAAAATTATGGAAAGCATAAAAAATTATAATTTTGAAATAGATATGAGGTTTTTACTTTATATTTTACAATTTTTAATGTATTTTTGTAGGTGTCTCATACCTAGATACAAATTTTTTTCTTGTCAAAAAACTGTCACTTAGAAAATTGGTCATAAAATTTTGCATGTTAATGGAATCACAAAACTTTCTGCGGATAAAAGTTGAGTATTTTCATTATCTTTCCAACATTAAATAGAACACTCGACTTTATTTAACCAGTAAAAAATTTTGGCTCATAAACAAAACCCGTCTCATAACCGGGTACACTCCCTTACAATTTTGTGTATTTTATTTCGTTTTATTTTTGGGGTATTGCAAAGCCCACCTAGTATGGCATGTGGCATTAAGTCACCTAGTATGCGGAAGGTTAATGAAAACTTGAATATAGATCAACGCCTCAAAAAAAAATGTTTTTTGCATAATAGAATTTATACTGTACGAATAAATAATGCAATCAAACGTATTACGTATATTTCTCTAAAGTATAATGCAACCTTACGTTTTACGAGTTAAACGTGTAAAATTTAAAATCAAAGGTTTATTATCAACCTAAGTCAATATTATTAAATCGTTGTAAAACAATTAAATGCAAGTTTAAGAATAATAAGTGATACATTCTACCGTTGATTGTAACACATATAAGTACAGTAATTCCTCAAAATTCGCAGTTTCGATGCTCGCGAATTTCGATTATTCGCGATTATTAAAATGCGGAAAAATTCGGCATTCGCGAGCTGTGTACTCCCTTATTCGCGGAACCATTAAAAAATTAAAATAAAAAATCTTGAGCGAAGTAAAATAATTTCTTGACTTCGTTAATTTTGAAGTAAGAAAAAATTTCTTAATACAAGAATTTCGTCATACTTGGTTCAACAGTAAAATTTCTTATGAGGACAATGTACAGTCAAACTAAGAAGTAATCAACACCCTAAAAACAGACCTACAGTAAACGTACTATTTCAAGAAACAAAATGTGGCGCTGCATGGTTAAAAACAATTAAGATTGATCTTTGTAATTTTAGTAATTTTAGTACCTTTAGTTCTAAGTACTAAAATTTTGTCCGAAGAAAGTTTTTTCTTTAGTTTAAAAATAAATTTTTTATATCAAAAAAATGAGTTTCAAGTGCATTTTTTTATTTTAGTTCAAAAGAATAGTAACTAAGAAATTTTCTCACTTGAACCAAGATATTATTTTTTCTGTGCAGTAATAATTTCATATCTCGTGTTGGTTTTGTTCTGAGAGCCGAAAGATTCCTAGAACAACAAACAACCCCCCCACCCATGCTTCACCAAACGATTTCCTTAGTTTCGAATTTAGTTGAGTAACACCGTAACACTTTAAATTCAGTAAATTGATGATAGTTTAATTAAAAATGATTAAAACTTGTATTTACATATGTATCTTGTTTTGTATGTATATACAACGTATATCAAGCGTCGTGGAACGTAAACCCCTATTTCAACATTAAGATAGACTTAACATTCGCGAATTCGATATTCGCGAGGTTTTTCCGGAACGTAACCCTCGCGAATGTTGACGGATTCCTGTACTAAAAAAACAACGTCAATACATAAATAGCCGATGATCTATAAAACGTGCCATTAGTAAATTCCGATTTCCAATTTTTAAGCTTATCTCGGCGGCATAAAGTAGCAAAAGAAAAAAAAAAGCCTATCATCGGGCAAAGGAAATTAGAAGCAGTTTAGGCAAAATTAATCGACACGATCCACTAGCCCGCCAAAAAGGACAACAAACACCACAACGAACTTCCGGCGAAAAGGAGAAAAGGTAAAAATATCCGGTAGTCGATTTGGGCTCGTGCATCGCGCGACGGGAGCGGGGGCCGGGGGCGGAATCGAAGTGAATGTGAAATAATAGCAATCTCTTCCATACTGCAATGCGGTTCGGTCAAGGCTGGCGGGGTTCGGGTCAGGGTTTGCGCCAAAGATAGATTGCATACGTTTACGAGAAAATATCAATACTCGCAACAATCGATCTCTAAGTCGCTTTGTATTTATTTTAATAAGGCCCGGCGGGGGGCGCGACGGTCGCGTTTGGCGCGCGTTTTGGACAACCCTTTTCGTTCGGGACAACGCTCGGATTATTTCTGACCCACTTCTGGAAAATCAATTTCAGACATTTCCCAGCTCGAAATGCTATTAGTTTTTTCTTGTTTGTGGGGCGGCGTACGGAAAACCGTATTTGTCGAAGACGCATCTTTGCAAACCGTCCATTTCTCGACGAGGAACCGCTATTTAAGATTTAATTGCTCAAAAAAAATTCAATAACAAAAAAACTCTTGTCTTTTTGCTGAAAGATGGGTCCGTCGCCATCCGAGCATTATTTTTGGCGTTTACGAATTAATTTATTGGTAACTGTTGCTTCGGAAATTTTCAAATAGGTTGATAATTAGTTTTTTGTATATTAAAGTTTGGAAGCGAATTGAGATTTCCCAAACTAATTGAAGATTCGAGATTCTGAGTGTAAATTGAAATGGAAACTAATTTATGCCTTCGCACCATTGTTGTACAATAAGTCCCTATCTTTATTAGCATACATTAACAATAATTTTCCGAGTGCTTTGGCACTTTAACGAGAGTGTTCATTTTTTTTTAAATGTGTTTTCTACTTGAATAAATCAATGGCGTGGTGTTTTCGAAAAGAGAAAGGTGGAAGTGTTCGATTAGACCAGCACACAACAAAAAAGTGGCCTTTAGGGAAACCTCTTGTACCTTGGCCCTTTTTTTACTTGTAATTTTTTTTTAATTTTATATGTAACAATTGGTTGATAAAATGAATTGCATCGTACTGGGGCACTAATAAGGTATTCATCATAAAATATTCGAAAGCATTACCAACCGTTTACTCAAATTGCTATAAGATTTAAGAAATTAGTGGATCTATGGCCGAGGTACAACAGAGGTGATGTACCTTGGCTCTATTCACATTAAGCAAAATAAAATTCATTGTTCTATGAAAACTATATATTTATTTTTGGATTATAAGAACTATTAATGTTCTTTTTTGAGATGACACTAAAATTGTTTCAAAAATGAACAAAACTTTTCTCGTATACTAAAATTTCACATACTTAATGTATAACTTTGCAAAAATTTAAATTTTTTGTTAGACTTGCGAGGCATATTATCTGAAGCAAAATATAAAAAAAATTAAAAATTTATAACAAAGGTACACGGAGAAAAAAACAGGAATTTTTCCTATTTTTGCAAAAGGAAAAATTCCTATGTCGACATAGGAATTTTTCCAATGTTAACACAGGAATTTTTTCTTTATTAACATAATAGAAATATCCATGTGACGTAGGAAAAATCCATTTATCAATAAAATTAACGTAGGGGAGAGTGGGGCACGACGGCCCCCCTAAGCCGATTAATACTTTTTGTGGCTTTCATCTATCAAAACAGTTTACTTTCGGTCTATTTTGAACAAATTCACCGACATTTTTCCAAAACTCAAAAAAATTTCTGGGGCACGACGGCCCCCCTCTAAAAAATCTTCAAAAAAATTTTTTTTTTTTTATTTAAAAAAATTGTTTTCAACGTTAAAAATGTTTTTCCCTATGTTAATTACTATATTTACTTTAATTTCACTCGAAAAAAATTTTGCCCCCCTCCCCTCTTCCTTAATTTCATTTTTCTTTACATTTTTGGTTTCAATAGAACATTTTCCATTTTTCCTAAAGCAAGTTTTTTTTCAGGTGGTCCATTATGTCCCAGATATCGCAGATTAGCTTAAAATATCTTTAAAATATCAGAGGTACCATAATTTGAACCAAAAATGAAAAAACAGTTTTTTGACCAAATTTTTGAGGGGGGCCGTCGTGCCCCACTCTCCCCTAACTTAACTTAACGATTACAAATTTACATAATAATTTTCTCATTCGATCAATCCAGATTATTTAGTAGTAAAACAGTGATATACAGTTAGTGATAAAAAAATTCAATGACATTTTTTTCGAGTTTTGCTTTTTATTTAAAAAAAATTAACAATTCATGAAAATTAAAATTATTGTTATTAGTTTGATTTTTCAAAATTAAATTTTTGATTTGTACGATTTTGAATTTAAATAAGCTTTAGATCTTGAAATTTACACTGTAACGTCATTGTTATTAAACACAAACGGAAAAAAATATATTCCTAAGCGTTGGATTTAGTATAATCAATGTTATTACTGTAAATAAATGAAATTGAATAAAAAATGACAAACTTATAGAATTTTGATTTTTTTATACATAGAAAGTTTTCCTAACCTAAAATTGATTTTTCCATTTAAAAGTGTAAAATGTATCCAATAAATCGAAATATAAATTTAATAATTTTAATAAAACGAAGATGTGCGCATTCGAGCGAAAAGTGGCACATTTCCGAGCGAGGGAGGCAAATGAAGCGCGACGCGGAGCGGCGCGCTTCATTTTCCCGAGATCGGAATGTGCCACTTTGAGCTCGAATGTGCACACTCGGTTTTAAGCACGATTCACAATCATTTAGGCCAATAAGTTGCACGAAAAAGCAATTGAATAATTTTAATCATTTTCTCTCGCTCGCACTGAAGAAATTGTCGTATCTTTTCGCTCCCTTCCACTCATTGCTATTAAAAAAAATAAAGTTGCCCTAGGTACAAAGGGACCAAGGTACAACAGGTTTCCCTAAACTATTGGATTACAAAAAAACGGTTCGTGTACGTATGTACGCGCATTAAAGTTATACTTCTTTGGTGTCAGTAAATTAAATATAACCACGCGTAAGAATTAATATAAATAAATTCAATAAATACGAGGATGTGCGCATTCGAGCGAAAAGTGGCACATTTCCGAGCGAGGGAGGCAAATGAAGCGCGACGCGGAGCGGCGCGCTTCATTTTCCCGAGATCGGAATGTGCCACTTTGAGCTCGAATGTGCACACTCGGTTTTAAGCACTATTCACAATAATTTAGGCCAATAAATTACACCAAAAAGCAGTTTAATAATTTTAATCTTTTCTCTCGCTCGCACTAACGACATTGTCGTATCTTTTCGCTCCCTTCCACTCATTGCTATGGTAAATATATTTTTCTAACATAAAATCGATATTTACCAAACTAAATTCAATTTTTTGATTGTAACAAGTTAAGAGGATAAAGTAGAGAAATCTAATAAGTACGAAGGTGTGCACATTCGAGCGAAAAGTGGCACATTTCCGAGCGAGGGAGGCAAATGAAGCGCGACGCGGAGCGGCGCGCTTCATTTTCCCGAGATCGGAATGTGCCACTTTGAGCTCGAATGTGCACACTCCGCTTTAAGCACGATTCACAAATATTTAAGCAAATAAATTAGAAGAAAAAGTAATTAAATTAAATGAATCGTTTCTTCTCACTCGCACCGACGTGATTGTCGTATCTTCTCGCTCCCTTCCACTCATTGCTATGGCAAATATGTTATTCGAACATGTACCAAGGTACAACAGGTTCTCCTGCATTAGACTAGACCCATCTAAATGTATTTTAATACGCTGAATCCAAAATGAAGTCCATTTGGCTCGCACATCCTCAAAATTTTAACTACATTGCAAAAAACTACTAAAAATTGCTAAAAATTACAGTTATTCAAATGAAGAAATTTTTTTTGAACTAGATCAAATATCTTTCTCATATATTTTGTTGCGATGAATCCAAATTCAAAATCTGTTAATCTCGATCACTGATATATTTATCAAAAATCGTAAAAAATAATAATAAAGTAGTAGAAAATAGCAAAAAATAATATCACAAGAACACAAAGTTTAATTGCTCATTATTATTATTTTAATGAGCAATGAATTTTTTCTTCATTTTTTAATTTTTAATGAGTAATGTATTCATTTTCTATTACCCACTTTTATTTTTAAACGAGTAATTCAATAATTTTTATTAAACATTTTTTTTAATGAGTAATGTATCTTTTTTTTATTTTTCATTTTTATTGTTAATGAGCAAGGGACCTATTTCTTGGTACTCTTTTTTAAAAATTTTCATAAAATCTACCCATTTTTACCGTGTAATGTATTGTCCCTCAATAATCATTTTTTTTTTAATTAGTAATATATTGTTCTACAATACTCATTAATCTTTTAATGAGCAATGGAATATTTCTAATTATCAGTTATTTTTTGTAATGATTACTGTATCAGAAGCCTTTACTATTTAAAAAAAAAGAACAATTGTATTATTTTTACATCAGGATTTTTTCAATCATACATATGATGTATTTAATTATCTGAAATATATAATCAAGCAGTTTCTTTACAGATTTAAAAATGTTAACCTTTTTTCTTATTTTCAACTTTCAATTACTTCGCTGTCATCTAGTGGCTGTAAGTTGAATTAAGTAGTTCGAAGCCAACGAAACCTGTATTGCGGTACTACTCGCTTTTACGTTTTTCTTTGCGCCACGTTGGCATGAACGGTTGTCACAACTTTTCGCACTAATTTCGCCCATATGAAGTGAAAAGTTCCGAGCTTTTGAAATCTGTAAAGCTTTTAAAGATCCCTTTACAAATAACGAAGCTTGTGACGGCTCCAAGTCAACCTTGTACAACCCACCGCGAGGAGCGCTAGCTGGCAGAAAAAAGCTGTGTTTTAAGAAATATTCAAAAATTTAATTTTTAAACGTTTCTTCTGGTTTATAACAAAATTTAATTCGCAAAATACTTATAGCCGAATAATTTGTGTAGTTTTATGAATAGTTTGAATAAATTACAATTAAATACAAATCATTCAACACTTAGAAATGCATGTATAAAGTACCTAACAATAAAATGTGTTAATATTATTTGTATCGAATATGCTGCCTCTGGTGGGGATAAACTGCATTAAATTCTTTGTTACAAACCCTTCTGTTTGTTTACATGTTGCTAACGTATTCATGACGTTACCAATACTTGTACGTATGTTATCTATAAATATCTGCTTATCGAATTTTGTCTACCGAAAATTGAGGTTAGAAAAGTGAAAGAAAATAGAAACGGGAACTATTGCTTTCAGTCTTTAATTTGAAATAAGTAACGCCAACTACTGACGGCGAAACGTAACAACTAGTAATACACTTCCATATTAAAGGCGAAGATAAAGAAGAAATCTTTTTTTACTTTAAAAAAGTTGCTGCAGAATTTGAGTATTAATTGATTTGTTTGGATTGTTTTTCCATTGATTTAAGTGCGTTTGTTGAAAAAAATTCGTCGACAACAACTGATCCGACTACATTTTAAGATTATTCCGTTAAAATTGCACAAAAAAAGTGGTCGCATAGTAGGAATTTAAAAAACGGTTTAAAAATTTGCTAAACATCTACGTTCGCCATGTTTTTCTCCCCCCTGCACGCCTCGAAATTTCCATGAGAAGCAAGCACTCCTGTTGCCCTTCTTCCATTGTAAGTTGCAACCCCCTCCGCGCCCGCTTAAAACTTATAATACAGATTCCTATAATTTCAATGTCGATTTGACCGCGTTAATTCGAATTCGATATCACCCGCATTTTCAATATAACTGAATATTCAGATTCGTAATTACATATTAAAAAAATACAAATTTTTGATAAAAAAACAAATTACATTTTCATCGTGCTTCTACGAATTTAGTTGCAATGAAAAACGAAACGTGAAAATTAATTAAATAATTTTAAAATGGACAAAGGTAAATTGTCCCGTAATTAAATTAAAAGTTTTTTTTGGACATATGACCAACTAAATTTTGATCAAATAATAATTTCTTTTTTTTTTATGCAAATAAGATTTACGCCGCCTACCAGTATGTAATTCGATAAGGGGATGTAAATAAAGCGTGCGGGGGCTCGTTAGTTAGGCATAAGCACCATAATAAAGACGGCTCAACAATTTCAAAATGTACGGCACGTCATTATTCATTAGTCAATAAATAAATTGTTACATTATTCACCCTCTCGAAAAATCGATGCCAATGACGTCAAAGGTGCGCGTCGACGGGGTCGCACTGTACCGCACACAGAACACACTCACTACAGTTCTAACATGCCTCCGTACTGGAGGCTTTTTCCATTATTTTATTTTGTGTGTTTATGTTCTTCGACTCCAGACTTTTTCAGCAACTCTTTCCTTGTCCGCTTTCGCAGGAACGTCCATCCCGAAGAGGCCCACATCGTCGCTCGCCGAAATGGCTTTCTCAATATGGGACCGGTAAGTCGACGACAGATGGTCTCATTTTTTTTTCGTTCCTTTTTTTTTTCTCGACTCGATTTCGCTTTACTTTGCGAGCGGACGAGAGAGGGTCGAGCTCGCGGCCGCTTTTCCACATTTTACTTTTTTTTGACCGGCTTCCGGCCGAAGCGGCTCCCTTTGCTCGGCGTCCGAACTTCAAAGCTTCTTTTTGGGGGATAACGCGATTAAGCGCAACGTTATGCTAATAGAATTCGCCAAAAGTTGGGTCAATTGTTAGGAAAGGTCAGAGGATGGCCTGTTATTTAATTACGCGCGTCGGAAGGAGAGCCCTTGGAATTGGGAAATTGTTGTTGTGCCGCAGAGGAATGCGAGACTATTGTTTTTTCGAGTCGGATAATCGGGGGAAAAAAATTAAGTTTGAATATGAATGAGAAAGAAAAAATAAACGAGCTGCCATCCAAAGTTTTCTATTTAATGGAAAATTCTTGAAGGACTTACATTTTTGATAAAAAGGAAATCATAATTTTTTTTTAAAAGAGATCTTTAAAATATTAAATTTATCAACTACATGACTTGTTTTTAATCTGATTTTTAATCAGTTTTGGTGTTTGGTTTTAAAATTAAGAAAAAAAATTTTTTAATTTTTTTTTAATTAAAATTAAGGAGGTTGAGACATTTTCTATAAAAATTTAAAGTTTTTAGGACGCTCATAAAAAATGAATTATTTATCATAAATAAAAATGTAATAACGAATCATATTGTTATTATAAATTATTTATGAAGTAAATTAATTATTGTGAATCACGCTTAAAACCGAGTGTGCACATTCGAGCTCAAAGTGGCACATTCCGATCTCGGGAAAATGAAGCGCGCCGCTCCGCGTCGCGCTTCATTTGCCTCCCTCGCTCGGAAATGTGCCACTTTTCGCTCGAATGCGCACATCTTCGTAGTTATTAGATTTGTCTACTTTCCCGAGTCGAAATTTAGCGCCGACATTGAGCCTCCTAAAGTCGGACTCATTCCGGACTCGGAGAATCAAAGTAGAGTTTATTCTTATGTTAAATTAGGTCCGACTTTGATCTCCAAAGTGGTACAAATTTCCATTTGTACCACTTTGGGGTTCAAAGTCGGATCTGCTAGAAATTTAAATTAGGTCCGATTTTAGACCTCTGTACCCTATTTTATAATAATAATAATAATAATATGGATTTAATTCGCATTTAAAATGTTTAGAATACTTTTATTTAAAATACGTAGCTAAAGTTTAAAATAACAATTTAAAAATAACAATTACATTAAAAAAAGAATAATAATCATAAATATTATTATTAGTATTTATAATAATTAAACTAATATTGTATGTATATATATATATATTTATTTTGTATTATAATATACAAATACATTGATAGTACAGAATTACCTAGTAACTTTGATAAAACAATATTCAAAATTATAAAATACCTGGATTACTCTGAGATTTTGTAGGATGGGTTTTACTTTCTGAGTTTGTAACTTTTTAGTAAGCTGTTGCTGTTTCTTCGGAATTAAAGACAAATCGGTAAAGATTAATAATAAGAGCGCACTTTTTAGGTTAGGTTGCCCGACCATAAGATTTACTTGACTGGTGGACAGTCATCAATGTAAAAGAACACATGTAAATAGGGAGTGTTGCCACGTTTTTTTTCATATAGTCGAACCCATTTAATGCCATTCTCATAAATTTAATAGACAAGATTTTAAAAACATTTTAGTTATTATTATTAACAGTTTTTTATTTAAATATACATATAATTAATTTGGATGTTAATTAATAAACGTAATAGTGTAATAACCAATGTCAACGCTTAAAACCATAACTTACATAAAAAGTATTTAGTTTACGCGTACTTTATGTGTATAAATGATATGAAAAAATATAAACGTATTCAATTGTAATATAACAGCTAACTTGTGATCAACAAACAAATTACAATATCGAAAACAACTGGCAACGCTGCTCAGCTGATTTCGGCATTTACAGCTATCGGACAGAGGTTCAAAATCACATCTCTTGGGGAATAGTAGGAGCTAGGGGCCTACTGTCGAACCTAGTCGGGTGACACTGCTATAAATCGGGTCTTTTTCGGACTAGGGGAATCTATGTAGGCTCCAAACGTCCACTCGGGGATCTATGTAGGCTCTAAATTTCGACTCGGGTTATCCTTCGCTCTTTCAGATCAAAAAATTTAATTTAATTTAGTAAATATCAATTTTATGTTCGAAAAACGAATTTACCATAGCAATGAGTGGAAGGAAGCGAAAAGATTGGACAATCATGTCAATAAAAGTGAGAAAGAATTATTAAAATTATTCAATTAATTTTTTGTCTAATTTATTGACCCGAATGTCTGAAATAACGGCAACGGTGTATTTAGCAATAATGACAGAAAATTGAAATAAATTAAATTGTATGGTTTAAGGTTATGTAATTAAAACATATAGTACAAGTAAATAATATTAAATTTAATTAATAATAGATTTGCAATGGGTATTAGTTTTTATTAATTAAATAGGGATAAATAATTTAAAGTATTTGTTTTAATTATTTCATTAACAAAGTATTTATGTTGAAAATTGCATTTATAAAAGTAACAATATAAATAAATAAGTAAAACTTAAATCCAATATAACTCTAACATATTCATATTGAGATTTGAATAATTGTTTTTAGAACAAATATAAATTAATATGAAATAATAAGTAATAAGTAATATGTAATAATAAGTAACCCCAAAATGAAATATATCTATATATTAGCGTGTCAGTAGAGCCAACTGTAAATGATGTTAAAGTGTTGCCGCTTCGAAACACTGGAATTTTGAAATGTTTAATATTCATTTTGAACTAATTACTTATTTTTAACTATTAAAATTATTTTTTTAATTCTTCTATTTTTGTTATATCATTTGCTTTGATAATTTTTCAAAATTTTTAAAACATAATGAATTACTATTTTTCATATTTTTTTTTTCTATAAGTTTGTAGAAAACATACAAAAGTTAATCCATGCATCTAAAATAATTCAATAAAATCAATTAAACAATATTTATAAGTTAATCATAATGTTCACGTCCAATATCTTATAATATGTTAATGCTCACTGGAATTGGACACAATAAAACAACAAATTGTTAACTTGCAACGTTTCGTTTCTTTATTGAAACTTTATCAAGCAACTTAACCACACAAAAAGGAAGTTAACCATTAAAAAACTCAATAATTCTACATGTGTCAAAATGAAAAAAAATATATTTATAAGATAACAAATTTTCGATAATCATAATAAATATAGTTAGTCTTATAATTATTTAATACAAGGCATTTCTGAATGACAACATCCCAATTTTTAAAGTTTAACAAAAATGTATTTTTTTATATTAATACATTTTCTTTAATTTAAAAAGGCGGTGCATTACATCATGAAGTACACCTATCTTAACATAGAAAAGAAACAATATCCGTTGCTATGGAAACTGTTGGCGCAATGGGACTTTATTATTATGCGTTCCTCTTATGAAAGCTTTTATGTTGAACTAAAATAGACGAAGATAACGTGAATAGAAATTTAAATAAGATATATTCGTACGTAAATAATAAATTGAAATCTTTGTAGAAAAGATAAATTTCCAAATAAAAAATATGACAAAAAAGCTTTTTGCTTTAAATAGTGCTTTCAAAGTAGAAAAGATAAAATAAAACAACGCCGATTTTCTCGAAACTTTCAAATGGAAGGTGTATTGTTTTTTTAGGCCCACTAAAAGTCAAAAGGTCCAGGGAATTCGAATTTCTAAAGTTGGTAGAGATCCGTTCACAAATAGCCAAGCTACGATTTTTTTAATGTTTAATTCTATGTTGCGAAAATGAAACCAAAACTTCAACCCTTAATTACTCCAAAAGCTAGCATTGTGCCCTACGCTGATTTTGCACGTATTTTAAAGGTAAATTACTCAGAATGTCAAATTTGACTGGGTTTTAACGATTAGATCAAAAATTATGGAACTACCATTATATTTCTGAGTCAAAGTGTAATTTTGCGAAATGTTTAATTTTGTTGAAATTTTTTGGGGTTGAAAGGGTAGCAGAGAAAAATAGCTCCCGCTGTGGATATTATGTATCTAAAGTAACCTCCCGTGAAAATTTAAAAACAATAATTTTTTTTAATTTCGGCCGTTTTGCAAGATTTTGGGACTTTATTTCCAAGTCAAATTGTAAATGTTGAAAAATTCTTAGTTTAGTTCAAAATTTTTGAGGTTGAAAGGGTAGCAGGGAAAAACGGTTGTAACTGTGGACACGAGAGGTTCATAGAGACGTCCCGGAAAAATAATTTTAAAAAATTTATTTTTTTCCTCAAAAAAAAATGCAAAAGTGTTTTAACCTTTTCGTCTCGATCTTGACTAATTTTGAGTTAGAGCCGATTTTTGATGTATTAAGGTCAAATACATTTAAAAATAAAAAGATTTTGGGATATTCTCAAAGATGACGGTCTTATCAAATTTTGCAAGTGTAATTGTTTTGGAAAATTTACGCTTTGTAAGTTTTAAACGTGTTTTTCAAAATAATTTTATGAGTTTAAAGTGCTATATTTCCTATTCCTCAATCTCAGGATGAAATATTGTGTCAAGAATTATTAGTTTTCTTTATTATAGGGTAAAACGACCGATTCGTTGCATCAAGAGCTATTTTGATATAAAAAAATAGTAAATAAATTAATAAACAAATTAATAAACCCAAAATAACCGTTACAGTTCAAATAGGATACTATTTTTGTTTAGTAACTAATAAACAGATTATCTCAATTTGACTATAAACTTTGTAAAGTCAACAATAAAGAGTATAAAATGAGGAGTCTAGTAAATGACTTTTTTGTCTAAATAATGACCGGGCTATAGCCCTGTCATAATGAGTTAGAACCAGGATTTTTTGTGTATTAAGGTCCAATACGTTCAGAAACGAATAGATTTTGTAAAATTCTGAAGGATAGCTAAAATGTCGTTAAAAATTAATTTTTTTCCGACGGTCCAAAAAAACCACTCTTTTGATGAAAAATTACGGAGATTTTAAAAAAAATTGTAACAAAAATAACACGTGACTCAATACAATCTAAGTTCATTTTTTTGATAAAATCGTAGTTTTTTGTAAGTATCTCTTAAAATATACAGATTTGAGAAAAAGTTATAGGAACAATTTTGTAGGAATTTCTATTTTATATAAAAAAAAGGTCTTTTTCAATTTTTTTTGTGAAATTCATATTTATGGAGATATTCTCAATAATAAATTCATTAAATCCATATAGTCAACATTTGAAGACCTACAATATCACCGAAAATAACTAAACTACATTATATTGAAGAATGTATGCCGAACCATTGAAGGAAATTGAAAAAATGGTTAAAAACCGCAATCATCTGAACAAACAGTGTTATAACACTGCCACAATCGAAATTCAATTCTGCTTTCTGTTTATTGTTCGTTCGTTGAAATTGTACATCATCTACCAAAGTAGGAAATATAAGGCTTACTGATGGCGTTATTTAAAAGCTTGTTTAAACAACATCGTCGATTGGCCAATAGTAGATCTTCGAGTAAGAAAGACAATGAGACTAAACACACATTCTGTTTTGCAAATAAACAGCTTCTGAATAATGTATCTAATCAACTTTATTCCCTTTCCCAGACGTCAAACTTAAACCCCTAGGACAATCATGAAAAAAGAAAACGAAGAATTAAGAAATGAAAAATGTGAAGGCGAAATTCTTAAGACACATCGTAATAGAAAAAAATACACCAATTAGCCCAAAATGTAACAGAACATCGTCAAGTTTAATACCACGAAGATTTAATTTTTTATTATTAACACTAGAACCGCAGCAATGTTAGACTTACTACAACCGTGGTTACCGGTCAATTAGACCATTAAGAAAAATTCGTCTTTTAGCAATTTAATATTTATTGCAACACATTTAATGCTTTTGAACAGTTTTTGAAAGCATAAATTTTAACGAATATAAAATCAAAATGGATTGAAAAAAAAATGGATTTGAAACAAAAAGATTTATGTAACAAATCTAATAAAACGACGATGTGCGCATTCGAGCGAAAAGTGGCACATTTCCGAGCGAGGGAGGCAAATGAAGCGCGACGCGGAGCGGCGCGCTTCATTTTCCCGAGATCGGAATGTGCCACTTTGAGCTCGAATGTGCACGCTCGGTTTTAAAGCACTATTCACAATAATTTTGGTGACACAAAATTAGTAAATAATTTTTATCGTTCCCTCTCACTCGTACTTATGACTTGGTCGTATCTTTTCGCTCGCTCCCACTCATTGCTATGGTAAAAATACGTTTTTCGAACTTATAATGGATATTTTAAATTAATTAATTTTAAATTACAGGGCCGTATTTTTAATACGAACTAAATTTCTCGTTTCTCTTATGAAATTTATTGAACTAAAATTGATTTTTCCATTTAAAAGTGTAAAATGTATCCAATAAATCGAAATATAAATCTAATAATTTTAATAAAACGAAGATGTGCGCATTCGAGCGAAAAGTGGCACATTTCCGAGCGAGGGAGGCAAATGAAGCGCGACGCGGAGCGGCGCGCTTCATTTTCCCGAGATCGGAATGTGCCACTTTGAGCTCGAATGTGCACGCTCGGTTTTAAAGCACTATTCACAATAATTTTGGTGACACAAAATTAGTAAATAATTTTTATCGTTCCCTCTCACTCGTACTTATGACTTGGTCGTATCTTTTCGCTCGCTCCCACTCATTGCTATGGTAAAAATACGTTTTTCGAACTTATAATGGATATTTTAAATTAATTAATTTTAAATTACAGGGCCGTATTTTTAATACGAACTAAATTTCTCGTTTCTCTTATGAAATTTATTGAACTAAAATTGATTTTTCCATTTAAAAGTGTAAAATGTATCCAATAAATCGAAATATAAATCTAATAATTTTAATAAAACGAAGATGTGCGCATTCGAGCGAAAAGTGGCACATTTCCGAGCGAGGGAGGCAAATGAAGCGCGACGCGGAGCGGCGCGCTTCATTTTCCCGAGATCGGAATGTGCCACTTTGAGCTCGAATGTGCACGCTCAGTTTTAAAGCACTATTCACAATACTTAATTTATTTTCTAAAAAAAATGAATTACTCAAACTAATATTATAAAGGCGAAAGTAACTATGTCTGTCTGTCTGTCTGTCTGTCTATCTGTCTGTCTGTCTGTCTGTCTGTCTGTCTGTCTGTCGGTCCGTCCGTCCGTCCGTCCCTCCGTCTGTCCGTCTGTCTGTTACCTTTTCACGCCTAAACCACTGAACCAATTTTGATAAATTTTGATATAGAGATAGATTGGATCTTGAACAAGGACATGGGCCACTGATTTTTTACAGTTAATAAATGCATCTTTAGTGCTACTGTTGTAGTTCCGTCTTTCGCACGTTATTTTATTTCTACTTGACAAGCCCATATACTTTTGCCGACTATACGGGTTCGTTCATTGTTCTTGTACGGCTGATGGTTCTTGGTGAAGTTTTTTAATACCAATTTTCTGATGGTTTTAGTAAAAAAATAGAATTTGTCGTATAATCGGGGTCATTTTATATTCGCAATGTTAAAAACAACCATCTTCAAGAAGCTGTCTTTACATAATATTATTTGACCATTTTATTTAGTTTTTTTAATATGGCAGAAAGGTATTTTATTTGCTAATAAAAAGTAACACAATAAAATTGCGAAACGGTCAAAATGACCGATTTCGCGGTTCTAGTGTTAACACCAAAAAACATGTTATAAGTGTTAGTTTCTTAATTTTTATTTTGACTTGTGTACGATTATTGAAAATGTTTGTTTCGAAAGGAGGTGTTTATATTTATTTAAACGGCTTCATTTCAAAATGTATTATTTAAAGATAAAAAGTATCAATTTGCCCCATTAATCTGCTTTAAATTATTTAATCCTGTGATTAAGGAGCAATTTGTACGGAGATTTTCCAGAGGATTTGTCGATTAGGGATGAAAACTAATCCTTTAATTTTCTTCCAGTTTTAGACGATCGACATCCATTAAATACCAAGAGTTTTATTTAAAATTTAATTTGTCAATTCATTTAAACTTAAATTTTTGTAATAACCATCCCAAAAGTTTCATTTTCGAGCCCCGTGCGATTGTAACAAAGCGATCGATTTCCCCATGTCAGAATACATTTTCGTCGTTCCTTTCTGCACGTGTGTGGAAAGCGCAAACTTTCGCTCTTCGCCCTTCCACTTTTTCTTTTTCTGTATTCTAAAATGCTTTAGTATTTACTACCAATTGTTATTTATACAATTACACAATTTGAATAAAAGTCGTAAGCAACCTGTTAAATTTAAAATTTCTCTCTTGAGGCTTTTGTAATATTTCTTTTGTTGTAAAAAATTAAGCTTTCGATTACTATTTACGATAATGCCAGTGTTTTTCTCAAAACAAACTTCTGCGGTGTATGTTACAAAAAATATTGTTTGATACGTATGCGTTAAACGGGGACCCAAATAAATAATTTAATTTGTTTTTTATTACAAATTTTTTCGTATATCTTAAAATGGGCAACTTTTCTTTCAAATTTTTTAAATATTCCTATTTTAAAAACGTAGTAGTTCTTATAGTTATGTTATTATTTTTATTAAATGTAGGTTTTTATTAAAGGCATCTATCCCAAGTGCTACATTACGCAGTGGGGCATCTAATCCAGACTTGAGGCATCTATCCCCTTTTACATTCGTTTTAGTTTAATTATGTTGTTCATGATAGTATTTTTTTAGAAAAATCTAGTAATTACAATTTATTATAAACTAAATTAACTCCTCCCCAAAAATTATGACTTAGGTCTTAATATTTTTTGAAAATATAGCAATAACTTGAAATGTGAGTCATCTATCCTGAGTTTACCCTATAAGTAATATGTATTATTTACAGTTTTTCATTACGGAAAATTTTCTTTGACTATACTGTTAAATATTTACTTAATTATTTTGTCTGCTTAGTTTGTTTTCTCAATGTGTAGCTAACTTTCAGGTAAATTCAAGGGTTAGAATAAAACAGCTAATAACACCTTTGGGTATGCAGTAAAGTAAACTAATAATGCTTGACCCAAAATGCTTTCCTCAAATTGAGGAAATCTTCATAAGTTAGTAACAATCTTACAGTTGCAATCCCAAGACCGAAAATAGGCCACTTTAAATTCACAAAATTTGTCGGTAAAGCATTTGGTGATAAATCTTGGAGAAAAACTCGTGTGAAACCATCAAAGCCTAAAATTTTCAAAATAATTACATTTTTAGAATGCTATAACTTCGCCGCCTTTGCGAATTTCGTCAAACCCTTTCATTTTTGACTATAATACATCAGAAACGGGTACTAACTTTCAATCCCTAAACTCGACCAAATTCGCTAATAAAAGGTTAACACCTTTGCTATTTTTGAGGGGGGAAAAAATTAAAATTAATGTTTTTTTGATATAATTGCGGGTTGTTTCTATAGGCCCCAAGCTCCACAGTCGGAACTGTTTTCTTCTACTACCTTTTCCGACCCAATTATTATCAACATTACTTAAATTTAACCTTGAACTTGGTAATAAAGTGATACCACTCTCATTTTTGGTCCTATTTTTAAAAATTATGCTAATTTGGAATTCTAGTTTTTTTTATACAATAAATGGTACATAAATATAATGCTCAAAATGTTAACTTTTCAAGCAATTAAACTATTGAAGTTTTCCGTTGAATATCCGGACAAAGAATTGAACATTAAAAAAAATCGTTACTGGGCGAATAGGTAAATCTTTAAACACTTTACAGATTTAAAATTCTCAAACTTTTTATTTGACTAATCTTATGCTCCGCTAAACGGGCTTTCCAAATCTAAAAAGTTTTTAAATATCCGGTCACAAATAAACGAGCTACGATTTATCAAAGTAAAAATTAAAAAAAAAATAATTACAAGTCGAACTTTTCAAACCCACTTTTTTCAAGAATTTCAAATAGCACGCCTATGGTTTTTTAGCCTTATTCAAAGCCAAAAAGTCTGGTAAATCCGAATCTGTTTAAATTTTTAAAGATCCGTCCACAAATAACGGCGCTACAATTTTTTAAACGTGCCATGAAAATTAATCTAAAATTCTAACCCTCATTTTCCCGAAATTGGAACGTGCCGCTTTGAGCTCGAATGTGCACGCTCGGTTTTAAAGCACTATTCACAATCATTTTGGTGACACAAAATTAGTAAATAATTATTATCGTTCCCTCTCACTCGTACTTATGACTTAGTCGTATCTTTTCGCTCGCTCCCACTCATTGCTATGGTAAAAATACGTTTTTTGAACTTATAATGGATATTTTAAGTTAATTAATTTTAAATTACAGGGCCGTATTTTTAATAAGAACTAAATTTCTCGTTTCTCTTATGAAATCTATTGAACTAAAATTGATTTTTCCTTTTATAAGTGTAAAATGTATCCAATAAATCGAAATATAAATCTAATAATTTTAACAAAACAAAGATGTGCGCATTCGAGCGAAAAGTGGCACATTTCCGAGCGAGGGAGGCAAATGAAGCGCGACGCGGAGCGGCGCGCTTCATTTTCCCGAGATCGGAATGTGCCACTTTGAGCTCGAATGTGCACGCTCGGTTTTAAAGCACTATTCACAATCATTTTGGTGACACAAAATTAGTAAATAATTTTTATCGTTCCCTCTCTCTCGTACTTATGGCTTAGTCGTATCTTTTCGCTCGCTCCCACTCATTGCAATGGTAAAAATACGTTTTTCGAACTTATAATGGATATTTTAAATTAATTAATTTTAAATTACAGGGCCGTATTTTTAATACGAACTAAATTTCTCGTTTCTCTTATGAAATTTATTGAACCAAAATTGATTTTTCCATTTAAAAGTGTATAATGTATCCAATAAATCGAAATATAATTTTAATAAAACGAAGATGTGCGCATTCGAGCGAAAAGTGGCACATTTCCGAGCGAGGGAGGCAAATGAAGCGCGACGCGGAGCGGCGCGCTTCATTTTCCCGAGATCGGAATGTGCCACTTTGAGCTCGAATGTGCACACTCGGTTTTAAGCTCGAATACCAAACGTCCCGTTTAAACAAAAAAAAAATTGGTCGCGTTACTTATACCCCACCCCGTACACGGAAGATAAAACGCCTCATACTAGTGGAACACGCTATAGGTATACGCACGTACAAAATAGGCCATGAATGAGTGATATTGTATGTATGTCGCTTGCGTACAATCAAATTGCGCCAAACAGTATGAATACATTAATATCTCGATACTCGAACGGGGCTATTAAAGTAGAAATCGATAAATAGAAACGATAACACTTAATTATACAAAATTACATTTCACGTTTGCTATGCTTAGCAAATTTTATCTTAATGGATTTCGAAATTCTCTCTAATAAAGGCGACGTCAGAGCATCCCTTTTCTAATTCCCTCAGGAAATCGTTTCATGGCCGCATTCATTCAAAAACTTTCTGTTTCAAGTTTACGAAATAAGCTTACGAGCTTTCTTAATGGAATATTAAACCCCTACTTGACATTTTACTACGTGCCCGACACCCCCTTCCCAAAAATTATCCTTCAAAAACGGGGATTTGTCAAGGCTAAAGCTCGTTATAAAAAATCAACCGAGCCGAAAAGATCGCAAAAGACACAGAGCTATCGATTTCCGCCTTAACTCATTTTACGGACCTTCTAATAGGATTTCAAATGAAATAAAGCTCACGCTTTTTTCGGTGTAAAACTAATTAAAAACTAAATTTGGTTTAATTAAGTAAGTTTTCCGTTGCTTTAACTTGTTGATTTGAATAGAAATACAAGGTGTGTATAAATTGGCGGCCAAGATACACGCAGAGACATTCTTCGTTCAGTCTAAAACAAAAATCATAATGTTAAAATGTTGTATGGTTGTTTTTAGGAACCACTTAAAAAAAATAGATTTGGCAACATTGCACTACCCAATGAACACATCAACGTAACAGCGACGTAAATTGCGTTACGTAAAGCTCAAGTAACATGTGAGTAACTTGTACGTCACGCGTGACGCACTGTTTCCCACTCAGTTACGTAACATTGTGACAACGTAACATAATAAACCTCAATGTGATATCAATGTTACGTGCATGTGATATCATTTAAACATCCCATTTACGTAATAAATAAATTACAAATGAATATTAATTTAAAGGGTAGGTTATGTCAATTTTATCTCTCACTGATGTTCAGCTTTATATCACTATTATATTAAAAATTTTATATAAAGGTTATATTACATTTATTCCAACATAAATGTCTACATATTCCGTAAATCGTAATATTTATTACACTGAAAAGGTACTGATATAAATTACATATTTTTAGCGCACAGATTTAAAATTTTAAATCTTTTTATTAACGAGTTTTTAGGATAAATTAATTTTTTTTCAATATTACAAATATTTGTAGGCGGCCATAACACTGGGACAAATTTCACAGCTTATTAAAAGCCAATGTGGTCACGTGGCGCAGTTGTCAGTTGTCCGCTAGGGGCCGCCAAATTCTAATTGTACCACCTACGTCGTCTGTAAGTATTTCCCCTAAAACTAATAGTTCTTAACTGATCGAAGGATGTCGCTACGGGTGGCTTTTACGCCAACTTATACACACCCTGTATATAAAAGTGCTTTATCATAATTTTAATTTTTAAAAGAAAATTTATTAAAGTCGGGTTTTACGCGCGAAATAGTTTTTTTTTAACTGAAATAAAACGATATGTTTTGCTATAAAATAACGAATAAAAATTTCGTTTTAAAAATAAACAATCTTTTTTTTCATTTTGTTGGCAATAAAAAAGTTTACACCAACACTCCGCGTCGCCGCCGGACGAAAAAACTTAATTAGGAAGAATATAAATTTTCTTACGTCGGAAAATTTTAATTAAAGTTGGCGGCTTCATTTTACTTTAAAAATTAGAACCTTTTAAATTTTGTAAGTCGAGATTTAAAGGGATTTATTTCTTTTGTCTGTTTGATGTAACATTTTTTATTCGCGTTTTTTATCGCCGTAATTTGCTTTTGAATTCTTTGTGATCTTTTGCAGTAGTTGGTTTTTGTATTTAATCCGGGCGGCAAATTGAATTCGAACTGAATAAAAATCGATAAATAATTACGATTTTATTTTACAATAGAAAATGACACTCTTGGAACAAATGTTGTAGAGTCCATACAAAAAAAATTAATTGAATTTATTTCCGGAGAGAGAGGGGGACAAATATTTACGATGTTTAAATGTTTTAAAAAAATATATATTATTTGTTTCTCGAATAACATATTTGCCATAGCAATGAGTGGAAGAGAGCGAGAAGATACGACAATCACGTCAGTGCGAGTGAGAGAAAACGATTCAAATTATTAAATTAATTTTTCGTCTAATTTATTTGCTTAAATTATTGTGAATCGTGCTTAAAGCCGAGTGTGCACATTCGAGCTCAAAGTGGCACATTCCGATCTCGGGAAAATGAAGCGCGCCGCTCCGCGTCGCGCTTCATTTGCTCCCTCGCTCGGAAATGTGCCACTTTTCGCTCGAATGCGCACATCTTCGTAATTATTGAATTTTTTCTGCTCTTGCAAATATTAAATTTAAATTTAGTTTGATTAATATCGATTTTCCGTTCTAAAAATGTATTAACCGTAGCAATGAGTGGAAGAGAGCGCGAAGATACGACAATCACGTCAGTGCGAGTGAGAGAAAACGATTCAAATTATTAAATTAATTTTTCGTCTAATTTATTTGCTTAAATTATTGTGAATCGTGCTTAAAGCCGAGTGTGCACATTCGAGCTCAAAGTGGCACATTCCGATCTCGGGAAAATGAAGCGCGCCGCTCCGCGTCGCGCTTCATTTGCTTCCCTCGCTCGGAAATGTGCCACTTTTCGCTCGAATGCGCACATCTTCGTAATTTTTGAATTTGTCTGCTCTTGCAAATATTAAATTTAAATTTAGTTAGATTAATATCGATTTTCCGTTCTAAAAATGTATTAACCGTAGCAATGAGTGGAAGAGAGCGCGAAGATACGACAATCACGTCAGTGCGAGTGAGAGAAAACGATTCAAATTATTAAATTTTTTTTTCGTCTAATTTATTTGCTTAAATTATTGTGAATCGTGCTTAAAGCCGAGTGTGCACATTCGAGCTCAAAGTGGCACATTCCGATCTCGGGAAAATGAAGCGCGCCGCTCCGCGTCGCGCTTCATTTGCCTCCCTCGCTCGGAAATGTGCCACTTTTCGCTCGAATGCGCACATCTTCGTAATTATTGAATTAGTTTAATTACCTTTTGGATTTTAATAAATAATAATAATGGAAGGCAACCCGACCATTAGATGAACAATTAAGCAAATTCTTACGTTTCTTTAATGAAATAATATAGTAATAAAGTAGTAGTTTATAAAAAAAGGAAATAATAAGAAAAAAGCTCATATCACTAGTAGATGGACAAAATCTCCAGTAGTTGGACGGCCACCCCAATTATTAAATTTTTTTTTGTCTAATTTATTTGCTTAAATTATTGTGAATCGTGCTTAAAGTGAGTGTACATTCGAGCTCAAAATGGCACATTCCGATCTCGGAAAATGAAGCGCCGCTCCGCGTCGCGCTTCATTTACCTTTCCCTGCTCGGAAATGTGCCACTTTTCGCTCGAATGCGCACATCTTCGTAATTATTGAATTTAGTTTAATTACCTTTTGGATTTTAATAAATAATAATAATGGAAGGCAACCCGACCATTAGATGAACAATTAAGCAAATTCTTACGTTCCTTTAATGAAATAATATAGTAATAAAGTAGTAGTTTATAAAAAAAGGAAATAATAAGAAAAAAGCTCATATCACTAGTAGATGGACAAAATCTCCAGTAGATGGACGGCCACCCCCAATAGATGGACGATTCTCAAAAAGAATATTTTTGTCTTGTTATTTATATAAAAATGATGAAATGATGAAATTTAATAAATAATAGCTTAAACTTAATAAAAATAACCAATAAACAAATAATAGATGAGATAATAATTTTCAAAATATATGAAAAAGTAATTTTATTTTCTTGAAAAATGCTTTGCTCTTATACACCACATAATATTAATTATATGTTAATAAAATAATTTTAATATATAAAATTTACAAAATACAATGATATAATATATATTTTTATTTTTTTCTCTTTATTATTAACATCTTTTAATGTCCTCTTTAAATCACCAGATAAATAAGAATAAACTTTGTAACATTTCTTGTTGTCAGCCACCTTTAAAAAAAATTAATTAAAAATTTGTAAATACTAATAAACATTTTCATAGAAATATGAAAAAAATATAACAAAAATGTTAAAGATAAATTCGATGTCCATCTATTGGATTGGGGTTACAAATTTCTAAGCCATAAATAAACAAAATTTTTTTTTATATTTTTTTGATATTATTATTAAATAGCTCAATTTATTGCATTGTTATTCAAATATAAACAAAATCATATAATACATACCATATTATTTCATTTAATTGTATTAATTATAATAAATAAAGTATACAGGGAGTTTGTGAGATGCTTACTAGAGGTCAAGGCCGTATACAGTATAGGTTTTTGGAGACTTGACTCCCCCCAACCCACCCGAAATAATGTGAAATACAATGTGTAATACAATTTTAAATCGTTGAATATTGCAATAAATAAAATATTAAAATAACATTAACGTAAAATAAAAATGTTGTTATAAAAACTTTGTTTGAAAAAAATTCCAAGCCCCTCCCGAAAGCAAACCTTGGATATGCCACTGCTAGAGGTGGCGCTCGTCAGGCATATCAAATGAAAATATTATTTTATAATATTTATTATAGGAAAAAAATATATAATCATAAATATGTATATTTGTGTAACAGAAAATTTATTTTACAATTTTATATTTAAATTTAAGGTAATTAGTTATTCAAAGAATATTTGCGCATTCTATTGGAGGGGGCGTCCATCTATTGGCCGGGTTAACCTAGACCAGTGTTTCCTAAACTTTCGACATCTGTGTACCTCTTCTATAATTTTCCTAATGTTGAGTAACCCTCATTCAAAAAAATTGGATATATTTAATAACAGCCCTAAAAATAATTCATTAATAGCAGCCAAAGTGGAGTGCACCGCGTACCCCCACCAAACTCTTCCCGTACCCCTGGGGGTACGCTTTTCAAACTTTCAGATGCACTGCCCTAGATCAATAAATGAATAGATTTCAAAATTTATTTAACCATTAAAAAAGACAAGTGCGCAATTTGGCCTTGAAAAATTATTTGCTGGGAATGTAAACATTAGTACGTCATTTTATTTGGTTAAATTACTACTTTTTTTTCAAATCCAAAAATTAATGTAAAAAAATTGAATAAACACAAGGATGTGCACGTTCGAGCGAAAAGTGGCACATTTCCGAGCGAGGGAGGCAAATGAAGCGCGACGCGGAGCGGCGCGCTTCATTTTCCCGAGATCGGAATGTGCCACTTGAGCTCGAATGTGCACACTCCACTTTAAGCACAATTCACAATATTTAATTTATGTTCGAAAAAATTTAATTAGTCAAACTAATATTATAAAGGAGAAAGTAACTCTGTCTGTCTGTCCGTCTGTCTGTTACCTTTTCACGCCTAAACCACTCAACCAATTTTGATGAATTTTGATATAGAGATAGATTGGACCTTGAACAAGGACATGGGCTACTGATTCTTTAGTTTTACTGTTGAAGTCCCTTCATTAGCACGTTATTATTTTTTACTTGACAAGCCCATATACTTTTGCCGACTATATGGGTTCTTTCGTTGTTCTTGTGTGTCTGATGGTTTATTTCGGTACATTACTCTTTTTTTTTTTCAAATCCAAAAATTAATGTAAAAAAATTGAATAAACACCAAGATGTGCACGTTCGAGCGAAAAGTGGCACATTTCCGAGCGAGGGAGGCAAATGAAGCGCGACGCGGAGCGGCGCGCTTCATTTTCCCGAGATCGGAATGTGCCACTTTGAGCTCGAACGTGCGCACTCGGTTTAAAGCACGATTCACAATAATTAATTTACTTTCTCAGACGGCTAACTTCAACCATCAAATTTTCGTTAGCTGTGCGCGCGCAACCACCATTGCTTGCTAAAATTTTACTTTCAACGCGCTCAAAGAAGTACAACTTCAAAAATCCCTCATTTCTAATAAAATTCTATTTTTCCTCGCCAATATTTGTTTTACTTTTAGAAAAAACATAAGCTTTCTTTGACATTTGATAAAACGAAGCAGAAGGGAAACCCCCGGAGACGAAAACCGTTAAAAAAGAATTACACAAATAAAATAGGGACAAAAAAAACGTTTTCTAAACATCTCTTTATTTACCTTTATTTATTTTTTTGCGTATGCGAAAACTTCAAAACACGACCGAACTGGGAATCTTCAAAGTTGTTTTTTTTCTCCGTAGGCCGCATAAAGGAATAAAAGTAACGCGAAATTTTGTCAGGCATTGAAAATTCCCAAACGACGTGCCGCGCTCGTCCAATAAAATGAGATTCTCGATTTTGCAAGAAACTGCGTAGAAAGCTCGTCACCGATCTTTTTTTTTCCTCCTTGTTTTCCACGTTTCGTTCCGAAAATTGCATTAGTACAAATGGAATCACTTAAAGGGCGAAATTTTAAACGCCCAAAATCAAAAAATTCAATTACGGCTGTTTTAAACGATTTTACGCGAGCGGAGGACGTTTTAATAAAAATAAAAGTTGGCTCTGAATTCGATTTAATAACTTCCTAATTTATAAACATCGAAAATGTGAAAAGTTTCGCCAAAGAGGATTTGGGCCGATTAAAGCTGCTTCGTAATAAATATTAAAACGACCAACAACGTAACGCTTTTAATTAATTCAAAAGAAACACGAACTGCCAACTGTATAATTACGAACAATAATTTTACGTGTTGCATTGATTCGCGAAAAAAACAAATATTAAAAAAAAAACGGAACAAAATGTCGAACTTCTTCGACCGAAATTCGTTTTACCGATTTCATTAAAATTTTAATTAATTTCTTTTCTCTTTTTCGAGTTGGCGCGGGTCGCTTTTCAAACGGTGGCCATGACGACCAACAATTTGATTTCGACCAGGAATCAAAGCGGGCTTAATTAAGTTTGAGTTTTTTTTTTTGCTTTTTCGAAAGTCGCGTCGCAGTTCGGTTTGACGGCTTGTTTGCGCAATAAACGGGCGCTAATGTTTATCTTTTTTGATTAGGTCCGAATTGCTGCGCGATCTTTAAAGTAAATGTAATTAAACGCGAGGGCTGTTTATTTGCTTTAATCCTGTAAGATCTTATTTTTGTTTGTCTTGCCGAAAACTTAATGTTTTCTTTTTGAAAGATTATAATTTAAAGTAGGTTTTTGTCAAAAAATTTTAATTTTAAAAGCAAATTAATCGATTTTGAATTATTTTTGTTTTCTTTTCAATAATTTAACTAATTTTTTCGAAACGAATGTAATTTTATTGATAATTTAGAATTCTGTAAACTAATTTTTCCCAAAACTTTTTTTTAACATTTTTTAACACCTAAGTCATTCTAAAAATTTGATACCCCCCTTTGTAACATATAAATATTGTTTTTATATTTAAAAATAAAATTATTTCATAAATGAAACCCAACTACAACTTGTTTAAGACATAAGATTTAAGTTTTAGCAAGAAATAACTAGTAAATTATTTAAAAAATAATAATAAGGAAATTATCAAAACTTATAGATAGTTAGATAACTAAAAATCAAGTATGTTTTTAAATCGTCCCCTTGAATAATGATATTGCCCCCCTAAACATTTAAATTGCCCCCATGTGGGCCGTGGGACCCATGTTGGGAAACACTGCTGTAAATAAAACACATTTATTTATGTAAAATAACGAATAAAAAGTCCAATAAAATTCTATTGCCTAAAACGCGCTCCTAATTGGTTGTATTACTTAATTTAATAACTAAATACCCCCTTCGAACTCCCATTAAAACTTGCGTTTTGTAATTTGCCACATTCGGACCAAATTTAGAAAGGTTTAAGTCCAAAAACGTGGACGCTATCACGACAAAGATTTAGAAATGCTTGTCTTTTTTATATAACGTGGGTGGACCATGGAAGGCCACTCTAACAAATGAACAGTTATTATTTATTTATTTAATGGATAAATGAAACAAACACTGAAGTAACACTTTATTTTATTATGTAACATATAAATAGTACATTGTGCCCCAAGGGAGAAAAGTACTACATTTTCTCCAGCGTGTAAAATTGCCTCCCGAGCCGAAGGCGAGAGTGGCAAAGACGCGGGAGGAGATGTAGTACTTTTCTCCCGTGTTGCACATACTATTTTTTCTCCTACGTAGACCGAAAGTTCGAACTTTGTTCCCTGTCAAGCGCGAACAAAGTCGCGTTTCATTCATCCGTTGCGAGAAAAAAAAGAGCTACTTTTTTCCCGCTTGACAAGGAGGGAACTCCGCACTTTCGGCGTAGGGAGGAGAAAAACACTTTTTTTTATTGCAGACTTAATCACTATTTATTAAACTTAAGTTTTATTAAACTCTTTCAAACGGCCTTACTAGGAACAACGCTCCATACAAGGCCGATATAATAAATCAGTCGTTTAACTTAAAACTAACGTTGTCACAATCAAAATATCTGCTTATACTTAAACTACATAAAAAGGTGTTCCATTAAAACAAAACATTTAATGCTTACCATAATATATTCACTTATAAAATACTTAATAAAAGTTACTTGAACAAAACTAAGAATGTATTCGTGGAAATGTTTTAAAATAATACTAATGAGTATTATATTGATATCAAATAAGTTGCCAATAACTTTTATAATAAAAATATAAAAATTAGTAAGGCCAGCCGTCAAATTTTTGATCGGCCTTACAAGGAACACTACCGATATTTTAACTGAAATCGAAATAAAGTAATATTTTTTTCTTTAGTACCATAGCAAATCCTTATATATTAATTCATAGTAAAAAAAATAGGTTATTTACTTAAAAATTACGTTTTGCTGTGAGCGCGAGTTACAATTTTAACGTTGACGACGGAAGTCAACGAAGCAAAGGACCGCACTGAAAAAATAGCGGCGCGAGCGACTCACCGCCGCGTCTGTCTTTGAGTTCGATGGGTGTTTAGTGTGAGTAGAGGAAATTTGTCATCACATGGCAATAACTACGATTTTTCAATAATTGGCCTTCGAAGAAGCATGGCCTTCCATGGTCCACTCACCTTACAAAAATTGAGCTTCAGAGCATGTGAGGAGAGTAATTAGCAAATAATTGAGAACAATGTGGTTTTATCTCGTTTTTTAGATGTGGCAACACATTGTAAGGTTAGATACACAAACTTCTCATTTTTGGTTTTCAATTTATTTGCTAATTCAACCTGTTTCAGATTTTTTTCGTATTTTTTCTGTGTGACTTTTTTGCCTTTCCAATGAAATCATTTTTTTTTCTGATCTAAATACTAGGGAAATCAAATAAACCGGGGCACACATTTGACACTTGCAGTATCGACAGTACCACCTTAAATAATACACTAAAGAAAAAAAATCATGGGACAAACAAATTTCCGAATTTTTTCAGTGATTTTTGACAGGCTGTATTTTAGTGAATAATGATCGTATATGACATTTAAAAAAAAACATTTTAAAGCTCCAAGATTCTAGTTTTCAGATCTTTCGGTAAAAAAATTTTAGGAGCCACCTTTATAACGCTGAAAAATGATCTTATTGGGGTTTTAAAAAAAGAAACGTAAAGCTAAATAAATAAGCTGTCCATTCCATATCCTTTAGCCAAAAAAAATTTTCCAAGTACGTGGACATAAAAACAAAAAAACACTTTCTAAATTTTTTTGCGTGCTATTGCTTAAGATTGCGTGATAACACTGACTCCTAAAAATTTTTCACTGAAAAATCTGTAAACTAGAATCTTGAAGCTTTGAAATACTTTTTTTAAATTTCAGATACGACCATTTTTCACCGAAATACAGCTTGTCAAAAATCAACAAACAATACAGAAATACTTTTTACCCCTTAATTTTTTCCTTTAGTGTAATTTATTGATTTCTTTCTGTGTTCTTTTAAAGTATCGTCAGAAATGGCTAGGGTTCGAACGCAAAAATAAAAAGGAAAATGTATGGGCATGAAAATTGTAAAAGTGTCTCGTCGAATGAGGTTGCGAAAATTAAATTGTTGTTTTATTGAATGCTTTCAGGTTTTGGGGTCGACCAGCGAATACCATTTTATGGCTCCCGCAATTTCATCTGGAAGGGTTAAAAGGAGCATATCGCATACGAGGCTTCTGAAAGTTGATCCCTTGGTAAGACGCTAAAGTTACGCAAATATTTGCTTCAAACTTGTGTATCGAACCCACTTCGTAATTATTCAAGTTTCTCCATTAAAATTACATTGTAGGAATTTTGGGTTTTGAATTTCACAAAGTGTTTTGATTCGTTTATGCATGTTATTTCGATTGAGTAATTTTAAGGTAGAAAAATAATATTAATGTAACGAGTTGGCGGAGGTTCGAACTGCGCCAATAGTAAGAATCGGTCACTTATTTTAAACACAATTAAAATTTATTTAATAAAAGCATTAACAAATTACAGTAATCCCTAAACATTCGCGGTTTCGATGTTCGCGACTTTCGATTATTCGACATTCGCGAGCTGTGTACTCACTTATTCGCGGAACCATTAAAAAATTAAAATTAAAAATTCCTGAGTGAAGAAAAATAATTTCTCGACTTCGACAATTTTGAATTAAGAAAAAAATTCTTAATACAAGAATTTCGTCATACTTGGTTCAACAATAAAATTTCTTATGTGAAGAATGTACATTTATTAATACAATAGTTTCTTTTCTCAAGAAAGTTTTTTCTTTAGTTCAATAATAATTTTATTATATCAAGAAAATGAGTGATTTATGGTTACAATAATTTTTTTTTCATTCAAGTACTATTTTTTATTTTAGTTCAAGAAAATAGGAAAGAAGAAATTTTCTCACTTGAGCCAAGATATTATTTTTTGTGCACTAATAATTTCATATCTCGTGTTGGTTTCGTTCTAAGAGCCGAAGGATTTCTAGAACAACAAACAGCCCCCATGCTTCTCCAAACTATTTCCTTAGTTTTCCATTCAGTTGGGTAACACCCTAACACTTTAAATTCAGTAAATTGATGATAGTTTAATTAAAAATTATTAAAACATCCCGGGAAAAAAAATTTTATACAATTATATATAAATTATCATATATAATTATATACGAATTTTGGCGCGATATAATTTTATCTAGTTTTATATAATTTTACATAATTCTATAAAATTGTATATAAATGATTATGTATAATTTTACATAATTATATAAAATTATATATAAATATAAAAAATAAATTTTAAATAATAATTCCCCTACAGCAACATTTGTGGTAATTACCATCAGTCTACTAATTAGAACCTTTGTGATTCGGTATCTGCTTATTTAGTGGAAGGAAAGGTAGTTTGCAATGAGTAGCGCGGTGTGCGATTGATTATGTCATCGATGAATCTGAAACAGAATTATGTACCTTTTTTGGGGATTTGAACCCCGGACCCCTGGATCAAGAGACTGCTTGCTCTGCCACTGACCTACGAAGCCTTCTCAAATATTTACTAAAAATGTCTTATAAAAATTACTTACAAAATTGACAATCTTTCATATTTGACACATGTACAATTTTGAGGTTAGATGGTTAAAATATATATAATTATGTATAAATTTATATAATATTATAACATTATATATAATTTAATATAAGCAATTTCATATAATTTTATATAATTATATAAAAAAATAGAATATATATAATTATATTAAAATTTATATAGTTTTATATAATTATATAAAAATTAATATAATTTTATATATAATTATATACAATTTTACATAATTATATATAGTTTTATATAATTATATAAATTTATACATAATTATAAATAGATTAATATAAAACCATATATAATTGTATAAAACTATATAAAGTTATACATGATTATATATGATTATATAAATTTTTTTTTCCCGGGTTGTATTTCCATATGTAATTTGTTTTGTATGTATGTATATACAACGTATATCAAGTGTCGTTGAACGTAACCCCCTTATTTCCACATTAAGATAGACTTAACATTGGCGAATTCGATATTCGCGAGGTTTTTCTGGAATGTAACTCCCGCGAATGTTGAGGGATTACTGTATTTACAACACTAACTAAAATAATTGTAGATTTACTTAATAACTATTTAATTTACTAAACTAATTTAGTTACACACTTCCGCTTATTTATTTTCATCGTTCGTTAGCGATCACTTTGAAATTCGCTGAAAGCCAGCTTAAAAAGAAAGGCTTACTCCCACCGCAACTCGGCCCGCTTATATTTGTACTTGTTAAACGATATCGCGGCTTCTGGATATTTCTAGCGAGTTCTCAGTTTGAACGATACGCGCGTTCAAGGTCGCGGACCGAGTTAGATTACCTCGAGATAAATCAGGCGTGGACTTTTTACATTAATAATAGCGATAATTTTTTCTAATTATAGATACATACAGCAGTCCAACAAACGGGCTTCATTCGCGTGAAACGGGGCTACAAACCTTTAAAAGTCGAAAACCTGGTGCAAAACATCCAGCCGCACAAGGACCCCTCGGATCCGTACTTCCCGTTCCAATGGTACCTAAAGAACACGGGCCAGAACGGCGGCAAGGCCAAGTTGGATCTGAACGTGGAGGCCGCTTGGGCGCAGGGAGTTACCGGGAAAAACGTCACCACGGCCATAATGGACGACGGTAAAAAAATGCATAGGTCTCTTTCCCATGGGACAATTTAAATGATAAACGTTTCAGGTGTCGATTACATGCATCCGGATTTAAAATATAATTACGTAAGTTACGTTTTACTTTTGTTTTTTTTTTTTAAAAAAAACGGAAATGATTTGTAAATTTTGTTGAATTTCAGAATGCCAAAGCCAGCTACGATTTTAGCAGCAACGACCCGTTTCCTTTTCCTCGGTACACCGACGATTGGTTCAACAGGTGATTATTGTTATATTTTTTCTAAATATTTTTCGTCTTCGTTTATTCGAAATTTTGGAATGGTGGGCTCGAAAAAAAATTTGTGGGTTTCAATTTTTATTTTAAATGTACGTATTACGAATGATAAGGTTGGGAAGTTTGCTAAACGCAATTTTATGACAAAAAACCGATTTCTTCGACTGCGATTTTGTAAAAAAAAATTCTCTGGAAAATACCTAATCCATGTTGATTCGTTTAAAAACAAGTTGATATCAAAATTAAATACAAAATTTATTTAAAAAAAAAAACGCATTGTTTTTGCAATGGTATCTTTAACGTTACCACTTTTCTTTTGTTCTCTAAAAATATAATTTTTATTTGTTTGCTTTTACAATTGGAAAATACGTAAAAAAGTGTCAAAAGTAAGTGTCAAAATAAAGTGTTTAGGTAAGCAATTTATCTCAATTAATAAGAAAGTTGGAGATGGAAAATGTTTGTTAAAACTAACTTTTTTTGTAAGTTTGATTCCTTTGCGAAAAACTCGTTTTTTTTCAAAATTTCTTAAGACAATTATAAGCTTTTTAATTCATGTCAAAAAATATTATCCTTATTTAAAATAGTAAAGTTGGGATAAATAACGATTAAAAAAATTTTGTGATTACGTCTTTCGCAAAAAAGTGCCCTAAGAAAATTTTTACAGAATTCATTTATCTCGACTAATAATGAAGTTAGAAAAATATAACTTTTGTATAATTAAAAAAGTTGAGGCGTTAAACGTAAAATATGAAAATTATATTGTATACATTTATTAACAGAGAAAGACAAAGATAGATAAGATAAATGTAATAACGAATCATTTTGTTATTAAATCAAAGTTATTATAAAGTAAATTAATTATTGTGAATCACGCTTAAAACCGAGTGCGCACATTCGAGCTCAAAGTGGCACATTCCGATCTCGGGAAAATGAAGCGCGCCGCTCCGCGTCGCGCTTCATTTGCCTCCCTCGCTCGGCAATGTGCCACTTTTCGCTCGAATGCGCACATCTCGTAATTATTAGATTTGTCTATTTATCCCTTGCTCTTTCAGATCAAAAAATTTAATTTAGTTTAGTAAATATCGATTTTATGTTTGAAAAATCAATTTGCCATAGCAATGAGTGGAAGGGAGCGAAAAGATACGACAATCATGTCAGTGAAAGTGAGAGAAAACGATTCAAAATATTTAATTCATTTTTCGTCTAATTTGTTCGCTTAAATGATTGTGAATCGTGCTTAAAACCGAGTGTGCACATTCGAGCTCAAAGTGGCACATTCCGATCTCGGGAAAATGAAGCGCGCCGCTCCGCGTCGCGCTTCATTTGCTTCCCTCGCTCGGAAATGTGCCACTTTTCGCTCGAATGCGCACATCTTCGTATTTATTAGATTTGTCAACTTTATCCCTTGCTCTTTCAGATCAAAAAAATTAATTTAGTTTAGTAAATATTGATTTTATGTTTGAAAAACCAATTTACCATAGCAATGAGTGAAAGGGAGCGAAAAGATACGACAATCTCGTCAGTGCGAGTGAGAGGAAACGATTCAAAATATTTAATTCATTTTTCGTCTAATTTGTTCGCTTAAATGATTGTAAATCGTGCTTAAAACCGAGTGTGCACATTCGAGCTCGAAGTGGCACATTCCGATCTCGGGAAAATGAAGCGCGCCGCTCCGCGTCGCGCTTCATTTGCCTCCCTCGCTCGGAAATGTGCCACTTTTCGCTCGACTGCGCACATGCTTCGTATTTATTGAATTTGTCTGCTCTTGCAAATAATAAATTTAAATTTAGTTTAATTCATATCGATTTTATGTTCTAAGAATGTATTATCCATAGTAATGAATGGAAGGGAGGAAAAAGATACGCCAATTTCATAAGTGCAAGTGAAAAGAAACTATAAAAATTATTCAATTGAGTTTTGCGACTAATTTATTGGCCTAAATTATTATGAATCAGGGCCGGGTTAATATTTTGTGGGGCCCTAGACATTTTTTTTCTCCGGGCTCAATAGGGCTGAGGATAATTAGAATTAAACTTTAACCAATTAACAAAATAATAAATCAAAGCATCTTAATGTATTTTATAAATAGCATTATGATTTAATGTCTAATTAAAGTACATTTTCCTAAAATTCCATGTTTAAGTCTGAAACAGTCTCTGACAAAGGACTTTTTGTCTCAGAATTTTATTTTCTGTGAGATGTATCAATGGCGTCTATTAGTACTGGGACACCCTGTATATACGTAACGTGACCAATTTTTTTCCTGTTAAAACGGGACGCCTAATAATCGTGCTTAAAATAGAGTGTGCACATTCGAGCTCAACGGAAAAAGTTGTGGCGTTTATTTTCTAAAAACTACAGTAAAACCTCTTTAACACGATCAGCGTCGATTCTCGTTCAATTTTTTAAGTTTATGGAGATCGAGACGTTAAACGTAAAATATGAAAATTATATTGTATACATTTATTAAGAGAGAAAGACAAAGATAGATAAGATAAATGTAATAACGAATCATATCAAAATAATAAATCAAAGCATCTTAATGTATTTTATAAATAGCATTATGATTTAATGTCTAATTAAAGTACATTTTCCTAAAATTCCATGTTTAAGTCTGAAACAGTCTCTGACAAAGGACTTTTTGTCTCAGAATTTTATTTTCTGTGAGATGTATCAATGGCGTCTATTAGTACTGGGACACCCTGTATATACGTAACGTGACCAATTTTTTTCCTGTTAAAACGGGACGCCTAATAATCGTGCTTAAAATAGAGTGTGCACATTCGAGCTCAACGGAAAAAGTTGTGGCGTTTATTTTTCTAAAAAAACTACAGTAAAACCTCTTTAACACGATCAGCGTCGATTCTCGTTCAATTTTTTTAAGTTTATGGAGATCGAGACGTTAAACGTAAAATATGAAAATTATATTGTATACATTTATTAAGAGAGAAAGACAAAGATAGATAAGATAAATGTAATAACGAATCATATTGTTATTAAATCAAAGTTATTATAAATAAAGTGGTATTATTTATGAAGTAAATTAATTATTGTGAATGACGCTTAAAACCGAGTGTGCACATTCGAGCTCAAAGTGGCACATTCCGATCTCGGGAAAATGAAGCGCGCCGCTCCGCGTCGCGCTTCATTTGCTTCCCTCGCTCGGAAATGTGCCACTTTTCGCTCGAATGCGCACATCTTCGTATTTATTAGATTTGTCTACTTTATCCCTTGCTCTTTCAGATAAAAAATTAATTTAGTTTATAAATATGGATTTTATGTTTAAAAACCAATTTACCATAGCAATGCGTGGAATGGAGCGAAAAGATACAACAATCATGTCAGTGAAAGTGAGAAGGAACGATTAAAATTATTCAACTAATTTTTCGTCTAAATTATTTATCTCTCTTTCAAATCAAAAACTTAAATTTAGATTTTTTATTCGGAAAAAGTTGTGGCGTTTATTTTTCTAAAAAAAACTACAGTAAAACCTCTTTAACACGATCAGCGTCGATTCTCGCTCAAATTTTTTTAATTTTATGGAGGTTGAGGCGTTAAACGTAATATATGAAAACTATTTTGTACACATTAATTTCGATAGATTAATTGGTTTAGAAATTTTTTATGAAAAAATTAAAGTTTTTAGGAAGCTTATTTAAATATAAATCGAAATTTAACAATACATGGTGTTTTATAGAGAAGTCGTGAATTTGATATAAAAATGACACATGTTTTGCTATTAAAAATTTAAAAAACAATGCAATCAATACGACATTTAACTATGTTGAAATTTCGTGATTATTTTAAAAAAATTAATATAATTAGGAGTTTTTAACCTTATGCAAAATACCAATTATTAGGGGTACTTGTGAATGATTTACGTTTAATGTCAGAAATAACGACAACGTTGTATTTAGCAATAATGACACAAAATTGAAATATATTAAATTGTATGGTTTAAGGTTATGTAATTAAAACATATGGTACAAGTAAATAATATTAAGGTTAATTAATAATAGATTTGCAATGGGTATTAGTTTTTATTAATAAAATAGGCATAAATAATTTAAAGTATTTGTTTTAATTATTTAATTAACAAAGTATTTATGTTGAAAATTGCATTTATAAAAGTAACAATATAAATAAATAAGTAAAACTTAAATCCAATATAACTCAAACATATTCATATTGAGATTTGAATAATTGTTTTTAGAACAAATATAAATTAATATGAAATAATAAGTAATAAGTAATATGTAATAATAAGTAACCCCAAAATGAAATATATTTATATATTACGGCTAAAGCGTAAACTCGGCTAATTTATAAACTAACCAGCTAGTATACAAAATAACCTACACGATAGTTATTTTGCAAGAAACTGGATTTTCTGATAAAATACCGAGGTATTTTAGCTAGTTTATAAACACACTAATTAGTTTATAAACTAACCAAGTTAAGTTGGGTAGTTTATATAATAGCAACAATCTTCAAATAGTATATATACCAGCCATACTAAATGTGGCTAGAATGTATAATAAAATTTTTAGACATACACAATATCTATCATGTTGGCTTGTTTGCAAAATGTGTTTAAAAATATAGTTTTGTGAGGTTATCCTATGTTCTGTTGATTGGTATTGTTAGTATTGTGTTTTGTCTGCAGTGAAGCAATAAGTTTAAAATGAATAGCACGTTCCAATAAGCAAAAGGAAAATGCCCAACGGTGCAACAGAGGTGGATACTACCGAAAATACTTTACAAGGAGGGCACACACATTTACTACGGCTGATATATATAGGTACTATTTGAAGATTGTCGCTACTATATAAACTATCCAACCTATCTTGTTTAGTTTATAAACTAATTAGTGTGTTTATAAACTAGCTAAAATACCTTGCTATTTTATCAGAAAATCCAGTTTCTTACAAAATAACTATTTGATAGATTATTTTGTATACTAGCTGGTTAGTTTATAAATTAGCCGAGTTTACTCTTTAGACGTAACGTTTATAGGGGGAAAGTGGCATGAAAGGGCCAGTTTTAAAAAGGATAAATAATATAAAAGGATATAAATAAATCAAAAAAATTTTATAACGTGTACCTATTAGCGTGTCAGTAAAGCCAACAGTAAATGACGTTAAAGTGTTGCAGTTTCGAAACAGTAGAATTTTGAGATTTTTAATTCTCATTTCGAATTAATTACTTTATTTTTAACTATTAATTTTTTTTTATTCTTTTATATTTGTTATATCATTTGCTTTGATAATTTTTCAAAATTTATATAATATAATTATTCTCTATTTTTCATTTTTTTTCCTATAAGTTTGTACAAAACATACAAAAGTTAATCCATTCATCTAAAATAATTTAATAAAATTAAATAAACAATATTTATAAGATTAAAATTTTTTCGATAATCATAATAATAAATATACACCATGTCCCAGAACTAATATACGCCATTGATACATCTCACAGAAAATAAAATTCTGAGACGAAAAGTCCTTTGTCATTTTTTGATCAGACCCATAGATAATTAGTTATTAATAAAAATGGGTGGCCAATCAGGTGCGCGTTATAGCAACAAGAAGAAAAAGGGGGAAAGTGAGAGGTGACTGCAAGAGTGAGATGAAGGCGGGACAGCAGCTTTAACAACGGGACGAAAAGTCCAAGCATTAACTCTTATGTGCTCGACTCTCCAGAAATTAATTTAATAATTAATTTTAGTGAAGAGGCACCTGAGTGTTGAATCTCCGAAATAGTGACTGTGTTTACTCCCGTAGACTGCCGTGCGAGCGAGCCTGCTGCTGTCCCGCCTTCATCTTGCAGTCACCTCTCACTTTCCCCTTCTTTCTTCTTGCTGCTATAACGCGCACCTGATTGGCCACCCATTTTTAGTAATAACTAATTATCTATGGGTCTGATCAAAAAATGACAAATGACTTTTCGTCTCAGAATTTTATTTTCTGTGAGATGTATCGATGGCGTCTATTAGTTCTGGGACACGGTGTATATATCTAGTCTTATAATAATTTTTAATCATTTAATACGAAGCATTTCTGAATGACAACATTCCAAATTTTTGGTTGAGACTATCCCACTGCAACGTCCTTAAGCACGTTTCACAATCCTTAATTATTTTTTTTTAAATTCGTAATTAAAAATTATCAACAGCAGTATCGCTCCCAAAACTTCTTTTTGGGGCGTTGCTAATTTCCATAGGAATTGACAGTTTAATTAATTTGTATTTAAAGAGACAAGAATAAAATTCTCGGTAGATTTTTTTAAACATTCGCTATTGTAATTCAAAATTCTTTGTTAACGGGACATTTCGGCGTTCCGAAGCTTTGCTTTGAAGTCATAGGACCTAAAAACGGAACAGTCCCGTTCAAAATTGCACATGTGGCTCTGATTATTAAACAAAAAAAAAACGAAATTATTTATATTCAAAAAATAAAACTGCAACAATTTTAAAGAGAATTCGAGTTAATCACGAATTCAACTAAATTATTTTTTACAAAATAGCATATTAAATTTTTTTATTAAAAATCCTCAAGAAAGCTTTAAGCACATATTTACATTTAATATCGCGAAAAATTATACGTGCATACAATTATAAGGCTTTGTTATTAAATTTCGGAATTTTTGTACTTAATTTTTTTTCTTCTGTAGGAGATTTTAGTAGACTCGACAACCCCGAAGCGATAGCATTAATTAAGGCTTAAACTAATTGCTTGTTTACTGAAATTAAATCGCTTCGATTTTTGTTTTGTCTGAATCGAATACCTGCGCTTTTGTATCAATTTTATGTGCAAAAAAGCACAATCGGATAATTAAGTGAAATAGCTCAATTATAAGTACTTGTTTGTCGCGGCTTGTTTTTTTATGTACGGCATGGGAGAGAAAAATTATCAATTTATTTATCGAGCTTTTCTTTTATCGGTACTTTGTGGGTGTCGGCTGTAGTACCCTTGAGTGCCGCTAAAATAAGTAAATGTTATACAAAGCAGACGTCATGCAGGCTTTTATAGGCTCGTTTTATGTGGGCGTTTGATAAATTTTAATAAACCCAAATAGACAATCCACTTTCTTTTATATATCAGATTTCTTAATTAGTTTTTTTTTCTCTCCTTCTCTAACACGATTTATTTTACTTAATTTACTCGTGGCGGGCTTTCGGAAATAACGTCGGTAACAACGATCCCGATCATTAATTTTTTTTCTTTTCGAATTGTTGTTTTTCGTCTTTTTATTTACGCTCATCGGTCTTACGGTTTTTTGCAATTTTTTTTTGCATTAAAAATTAAGCTATTTTTAGTATTTGTTTGTTATGCTATAAATAAACATGTAGGGGGCCCTGCTGAAGATTTATTGGTCTTTTTTTTGCCATAGTGCTGATGCTAATTAAACGTAAATAACAACGTGGGATGCAATGTAAATTTCTTGAGAAAAGTGCCCTCAAAGGAAATCATTAAAAAAATTGGGTCTTCGTTATTTTTGGATTTAAATTGTGTAAATATCGCTTTTATGATCGAATAACGTATTTTTAATGACAATGAGTGGAAGGGAGTGAAAAGATAGGACAATCACGTCAGTGCGAGTGAGAGGGAACGATTCAAATTATTTAATTGATTTTTCGTCTAATTTACTCGCATAAATTATTGTGAATCGTGCTTAAAGCCGAGTGTGCACATTCGAGCTCAAAGTGGCACATTCCGATCTCGGGAAAATGAAGCGCGCCGCTTCGCGTCGCGCTTCATTTGCTTCCCTCGCTCGGTAATGTGCCACTTTTCGCTCGAATGCGCACATCTTCGTATTATGAATTTGTCTATTTATCCTGCTCTTTCAAATAAAAATTTAAATTTAGTTTAGTAAATATCGATATTTGTTTGAAAAATATTTACCATAGCAATGAGTGGAAGGAGCGAAAAGATACGACAATCTCGTCAGTGCAAGTGAGAGAAAACGATAAAATTATTCAATTGAGTTTTTCGTTAATTTATGGCCTAAATTATTGTGAACGTGCTTAAAGCCGAGTGTGACATTCGAGCTCAAAGTGGCACATTCCGATCTCGGAAAATGAAGCGCGCCCGCGTCGCGCTTCATTTGCCTCCTCGCTCGAAATGTGCCACTTTTCGCTCAAATGCGCACATCCACGTATTTATTGCATTAGTTTGCTTTTGCAAATATTAAATTTAAATTTAGTTTAATTAATATCGATTTTATGTTCTAAAAATGTATTAACCATAGCAATGAGTGGAAGAGAGCAAAAAGATATGACAATTTCGTAATAATGAGAGGAAACGATAAAAATTATTTAATTGAGTTTTGCCTATAATTTATTGTTAAATTATTGCAAATTATGCTTAAAATGAAGTGTACATTCAGCTCAAAGTGAATCCCGATCTCGAGAAGAAGAAGCTGCGTCGCGACATTATTTGCGATCCTGTAAGAAATGTGCCACTTTTTCAAATCGCATCTTGTATTTATTGAATTTGTCTGCTGTAAAATATTAAATTGAAATTTATTTAAAAGTACGAGCAGTACTTAATAGTAACGTTATAAGTTATGTAATCAGTGACCCAGCATTGCTATAAACTGTGATTATTGAGGCTAATGTTAATCAGTAAATTCAAAATAAACGTTGAGTAACACGTGCGAATATATATAATGATAATAGTAATGAAATTTTAATTATAGAAAATATCTATCGGATCCTGAAAATTTCCTAGAATTCCTAAAAATTAGTTAGATTTTTAACTTACTTTAATTTAATGGCTGTAGTGTTGCCATTTCTTAAGACTAGTAAAACAAGATAAATTTTCGTAAATGTTTTATTTAGTCTCAACCCGTTTTATATTTTTTATTTTTTATTAATGTCTTAACTTTTAATTTAATAGTTTTATTATTCATTTTCTTCGACGAATTTGGGTGAATAATTATAAAAGCATGTTCTATGCGTCACTTTGCCATAAGACTAAATGTTAAATTTGACTTCTTTAGAAATAAATTGTTTATTTAAATTATGTCGTTAATGCATCTCCTTCAAATTTGAGAATCTTCAAAAATTAAGAATGAATTAATATTAACTAGGTCAATAATAAACATTTTATTTTAAATTAACACGTAAAAGAATTTATTCAGAACATTATTTTATATTTAGAAAAGCATAAACGTTTAATTGCATATATAAATTATAAATAAAATTAAATTTTTACTTAAGTTATATTAATTTTTTTTGTTAAATTATTGAAAAATCATTTCTTAATTTTGGTTCGTTTTTAATTTTAGAACTTATTGTTAATCTTTCTTCTGAATTAAAACATACGTCTTTTAACATTAAATTTTAAATAAATAATTTTTTTAAAATAAATTATACTTAGAATTTTTATTATAATTTGTTTGCATTCATTGAATATTAATAATGAATTAAAAATACATATAACATATAAATTAAAGTAACACACGTTTAACTTTGAAACTGTTAGATGAAAATTCGTATTTTTTGACATTTTCCTATCTTATTACGTTCAAAAAATAAAATACATGTTTTTCTATAGAAAAATTATTATTTTTTTGGATTGTATGATCTAAACAGTAAAAAAACTATAGGAAGTCTATTTTAAAAAAAAAAGTGTTTGAGCTGATAAATAGTGGAACCCGATATTTGAACTCCGGCACGTTTGTTTTAAAAATAAAATATTTTGTGAGCAATTCATTTTATGTGTGTCAAAATAACATGAATTGTTTTAACGTTTTCGGACGTCATCGGACATGCTGCTTAATTAGGCAATTTACCGTTGTCGTCTTTCAAAAAACCTGCGACTCTCAAAATATGGTCTCAATTTAAATTTTACTAGAACTTTTTCAAACATAAATTTCAAAATATTACACAATAGAAAGTCTTCCAAAATTAACCCCGCCACCTATTTCCGTTTCTGACACTTGATCGTAAACACCCTGTATAAAATTAAAAGAAGAACTTTCGTATTCTTTATCTAATGGGATGGCGGCATTACCCCGATTTCTCCTACTTTTTACATATTACGTTTCGCTAGAAAAGAAAATATGAAAATATGATTTTTTTTTCTAAAGTAAGATGATCATACATTTTATTTTATTATTTCTTTTGCGATTTCGTATGGATCGACTCAAACGCAAGATAAAAAAAAACTTGAACTAATCCTACCTTAAAAAGTCGATTTTATCTCCTCTTTTCGCATTTTAAAGAGCCAATCCAACTTCCGCCTCCCAAAACAAGATTAAATTCTAATTTATTATTGATATAAAAAAATTGTCTTTTTTATAGCCACGGCACGCGATGCGCTGGAGAAGTAGCAGCTGCAAGAGACAACGGCATTTGTGGAGTTGGCGTTGCTTATGATTCTAAAATTGCTGGTGAGCATCTCCGTTTTTTTCTTCGAATCTTAAAAAATGACATACCGATTAAAAAAAAATTTATACATAAGGTACCTGCGGGTAATAAGGCCTACCTAAATGATTTTTACAATTAAATGAAAAATATTACGAAAAAAACTGACGATTGATTTGAACCGATTTTTATTATTATATTTGGGGCAGGAAGCGGAATATGCCGCCTCCACAAACTTGTAGAAAAATCTTCGTGCAATAGGTGTCTATGAATGTGGCCTTAAGCAAAAGCGGTTATTTTAAATACGATTTTCGTTATTTGGGCCTTATTAGCCGATAGGCCTTATTACCCGCAAGTACCTTATTTAAAATTAAATTTCAAAGCACTTTATTCTTTTTCAATTAAAAAAAAAACATTTAGGGATACGAATGTTGGACCAACCGTACATGACGGACTTAATAGAAGCAAACTCGATGGGCCACGAACCTAACCTCATAGACATCTACAGCGCATCATGGGGGCCCACCGATGATGGAAAAACGGTCGATGGTCCTCGAAACGCGACCATGCGAGCCATAGTTCGCGGAGTGAACGAAGTAAAATCCACCCATAAAAAAATAATTTACGATTGACCATATTACAATTTTAGGGTCGTAATGGACTAGGAAACATTTACGTTTGGGCCAGTGGAGATGGGGGCGAGGATGACGACTGCAACTGCGATGGATATGCGGCGAGCATGTGGACGGTCAGCATTAACAGCGCGATCAACGATGGACAGAATGCCCACTACGACGAAAGTTGCTCTTCTACTCTTGCTTCCACTTTTAGTAACGGGGCTAAGGACCCCAACACGGGTGTCGTGAGTAACGTTTTTCTCTTATTTATTTATATTACTTTTTGAAGTTGTATTTCTTTTGGGCGGCTGTGAGAGTAAAATTTTGGTCGACAGCGCAAGTTGCGCGCGCACGACTAGTTTGACAACTTCGTCGTCTGCGAAAGTAAATAAATTATTAACCCGTTACAATCAAAAAATTGAATTTGGTTTGGTAAATATCGATTTTATGTTGAAAAAATATATTTACCATAGCAATGAGTGGAAGAGAGCGAAAAGATACCACAATCCAGTCAGTGCGAGCGAGAAAAAACGTTTAAAATTATTTAACTGCTTTTTCGTGTAACTTATTGACCTAAATTATTGTGAATCGTGCTTAAAGCCGAGTGTGCACATTCGAGCTCAAAGTGGCACATTCCGATCTCGGGAAAATGAAGAGCGCCGCTCCGCGTCGCGCTTCATTTGCCTCCCTCGCTCGGAAATGTGCCACTTTTCGCTCGAATGCGCACATCCTCGTATTTCTTAGATTTTTCTACTTTGTTCATCGCTCTTTCAAAATCAAAACATTCAATTTAGTTCGGTAAATATCGAATTTGTTCCAAAAAGTGTATTTTTACCATAGCAATGAGTGCGAGCGAGCGAAAAGATACAAGAATCTCATAAGTACAAGTGAGAGGGAACGATTAAAATTATTCCACTGATTTTTCGTCTAATTTATTGGCCTAAATTATTGTGAATCAGGCTTAAAACCGAGTGTGCACATTCGAGCTCAAAGTGGCACATTCCGATCTCGGGAAAATGAAGCGCGCCGCTTCGCGTCGCGCTTCATTTGCCTCCCTCGCTCGGAAATGTGCCACTTTTCGCTCGAATGCGCACATCCTCGTATTTATTGAATTTATTTATATTAATTTTACACGTGATTATATCTAATTTACTCACACCAAAGAAGTATAACTTCTAATACGCGTACATACGTACACTAGGGTGGCGCAAAAAAACCGACTATTTTTTTTTTTAATCTCGAGTAAAAAAATGTTAGTTTTTGATGTTTTAAGAGCTACCTCCAAAGGACAGCTGAAAAAATTTTTAAAAGGACGCGCAAAATTTTTTTTAATTTTAAAACCGCAAAACTCGTTTTTTTTTTAAATATTTTTTTCTCGTTACAGTATAATTTTATAGGCAAACAAAAAATAAGTTTCTGAAAGTTTCAATTTGAAATTTAAGTTTTAAAAGGTCGCTCAGAATTTTTTTTTATTTATTAGTGCAACACTTTGGATTTTTTCGAGCGACATTTTAATATTCAAATTAAAATTTCATACATTTTTTTTCTATTATTTAGTAAAATAATCAACAAAAATTCACAACGAAATGAATTAAAAATGAAACAAATGACAAAAAACGTAATTTTATTAAAACTCAATAATTTTATTTAATTAACTACAACATTTTAACCATATTTATATAAACTTTGTTGTTAATTCTAATAACAAATCTTAAATTTTGAAGGTTTTAACTTTATTTAGACTAATATCATTTATTGTTTTGTTAAAGTGCGTATTAAATTTGCTTTATTAGCATTGGGATATAATCCAAAATGATGAACTAATAAATAAAAAAAAATTCTGAGGGACCTTTTAAAACTCAAATTTTAGAAATTGAAACTTTCAGAAACTTATTTTTTGTTTGTCTATAAAATTATACTGTAACGAAAAAAAAATTTAAAAAAAAAATTCGATTTTTGACGGTTTTTGAAACTTTAAAAAATGTAGAGCAACCTCTTAAAAAATGTTTTTGAGCTGTCCTTTGGAGGTAGCTCTTAAAACATCAAAAACTAACATTTTATCACTCGAAACTCAAAAAAAAAATAGTCGGTTTTTTTGCGCCACCCTAACGTACACGCACCGTTTTTTTTTTTTAATCTAATGATTTAGGGGAACCTGTCTTACGTTGGTCCCTTCGTACCTAGGGCAACTTTAATTTTTTTAATATTTGCGGGCTTTCGTGACCCATAATTTTCAACATTTCAAATGCTACATTGAGACATTAACGTAAAAAACGTAAAAAAAAATATTTTTGAGTTTAAACATCAAGGGTTGGTGTGTTGTACCTCGGTCACTGTCAATAAGTTGTACCTTGGCCCTAAAATCAACGTGCAATAAATAAAAATTTAGATATGGTACAGATACCTTTGTTATAAATTCTTATTTTTTTTTAATTTTGCTTCAGATAATATGCCTCGCAAGTCTAACAAAATATTTAAGTTTTTGCAAAGTTAACCATTAAGTATGTGAAATTTTAGTGTACGAGAAAAGTTTTGTTAATTTTTGAAATTTTAGTGTCATTTCAAAGAAGAACATTAGTAGTTCTTATAATCCAAAAATAAATATAAAGTTTCCATAGAACAATTGGTTTTATTTTGCTTAATGTGAATGGAGCCAAGGTACATCACCTCTGTTGTACCTCGGCCATAGATCCACTAATTTTAAATCTTATAGCAATTTGAGTAAACGGTTGGTAATGCTTTCAAATATTTTATGATGAACGCCTTATCAGTGCCCCACTACGATGCAATTCATTTTATCAACAAATCATTACATATACAATGTAAAAAAAATTACAAGTGAAAAAAGGACCAAAGTAGAACAGATTCCCCTACAATCAAAACGTTCAAACACAGGTATTAGCCTGCTTTTCTTTAAAGTCTTTAAATTTAGCTTATATACACGGTGTGTAATAATAGACGCAATACAAACGCAAGAACTTTTTTTGTTCAGTTCTGAATTAAAAAATTCAATATTAAAATGTCGTATCGTACTTTACAGGGGGATGAACACTCAATGCTTTTAGTCGGGCGACAATTTTGTCACTCAGTTTGAATATTCAATACTAACTTAAAAGTATAGCACCGCAGTTTTTCGAGTTTTTGTAGTTATTTTATATTTCCCACGTTAATAAGGCAGCGGAAAATAGAAGCGCACTCTGTCAATTGAAGACTGCAACTAACCAAAAAGCGGCAATTTAAAAAAAACTATGCATTTATAAACTCATTCATACCCTGATCAATTTTGGAGAAATTCATTTTGTCAAGTTGTCATTTACAGTTAAATCGAGTATGTCAAAATTCGGCAAGTAGAATCTCTTCATTCTTCTTAATTGCAGCTTTCTCCACCAACAACTATTGAAACTGACGCTTATTTATGAACTTTGAGCACCTCGTGAAGACGTATTAGCGCGATACAACATTTTGACACTAAGATTTTCGATTCGAAGCCGAACGAAGAATAAGACTGCGCGTGGCTTTTGCGCAAGTTTATATACACCCTGTATATGTACTTATAGTAAAATATAACATGATTGATTTAGATTCGTTTTAGGCCACGACTGATTTATATGGAAAATGCACGACGACCCACTCGGGAACTTCTGCAGCAGCTCCAGAAGCAGCAGGAGTGTTTGCCTTAGCACTGGAAGCCAAGTAAATTGATATATACTTAAGTTTGATCAAAAAATACGCGTGATTTTATTAATGTTTGGCAAATGCAGTGCTAAATTTCGTAAGCGCCATATGGTGTGACTTTTCAAAGGGTTATCGTAGTGATATAAGACTTCTTTTTTTTTAAACGGTTGAAATTGAATTGCCCAAATTTAATGTGAAGATAATTTAGGCCTAGAATCACTTGACCATATGTCCCAACTTAAATGGGACCGCCTCGTGTGGCCAGTATGTCCCGTTTCCCGAAATATTACAGTATTCTACCAATAATTTTTATCTTATGAATTTTAAGTAAAATTTAATGATTACGAGGTATGAGCACTTTCTAGCGAGAAAAGCAAAAAGTGGACTTCGCCTTCTTATTACAAATTTGATTATTAACTTTAGATCATTCTAATATTTTAGTCCAAAACTGACATGGCGCGACATCCAGCACCTGACCGTGTTAACGTCCAAAAGGAACTCATTATTCGACGCCAAAGGCCGCTTCCATTGGACAATGAACGGCGTTGGATTAGAATTCAATCATCTCTTCGGATTCGGCGTCTTGGACGCTGGAGCAATGGTCGCATTGGCTAAGCAATGGAAAACGGTTCCTCCGAGGTACCACTGCGAAGCAGGAATAGTCAATGAAATTCGGTAAACCCTCAATTTTCAACACATCGAGAAAAAAAATGCATTACAAAAATCGTTTGCAGACAAATACATTCCAACAAACCGTTGATTCTACAAATTGATACAACAGCTTGCGAAGGCCAATCCACTGAAGTTAAATATTTAGAACACGTTCAAGCTGTTATATCCGTTAATGCGACCAGAAGGGGCGACTTAGAATTATATCTGACTTCGCCTATGGGGACCAGGTATGCTTCTTTTACATACAAAAATAGACAAAATATGCTATTTAAGAGTATGTATTAAAAAAAATGTACTAGGTTTGTATAGAAAGTTGGTATAAATAATTCTTAAATATTCCTGATGATGATCGGAAAGGATGCAAGATTTGAAAATAATAATAACTAAATTTTATTTAATAACAAATTAACACTTATAACTAAAATAACCTAAACATTGATTACTAATTTATTTATCTCCACTGTTACTCGCATTAACTTCGAAGATTTAAACATAATCGTGAGCCATCGTATTATGAGGCTCCTTCGGAGACTCTCGACCGTCGAGTCTCCCACCGAGACTAACTTGATCGCCGCCTTCAGCTCGCCTTATATGAGTCCCGAAAAGAAGCTTCGTAAATGGTCTGATGTTTCCAGACTCTTCCGTTCGCGACGCCACCGTATGTGTTCAGGGTCACCGTCATTTCAGGCCGGAATATTTTAATGTGGGCCCGTCACAAAATGAATGCATTTTATAATAAGTACATAATTTTTGTTGTTTTGATGTAACTCTCTCTGGCTCTATCTCCTTACCACAATTTGAAATCACTCAATGCTTTTACATGGCGGCTAATTTTGGCACTCGATTTGGTTTTTCAATACCAACTTGAAAGTATCGTCCCGCAGTGTCTACATTTTTTATAGTTATTGTATATTTCCCACGTTAATAACAGGTCAAATTCGGGTACTCTTACAGCTAATTTTTGAGTTTTGACAGTAGATAAGTCAGAAATTTGTATTTATTATTATTATTTTCGGAATTATTATTTCCGAAATTGATCTAGTAAAGGTCTTACCTGATCAATTTCGGAGAAATTCGTTTTGATAAGTTGTCGTACACAATTAAACCGACTCTAACAAAATTAGTCATGGCGAGGGGCAGAAGTGATCACTCCTTGATTAAAAATAATGTAGTAAAAACCTAATAAAATTCATACCTCAAAATAAAGCAAAAGCCAAAAGTGTAAAGGCGAAAATATGTTAGGACAACTCAAATTCAATAATTGATTTGAATTGATTTTGCTATTAATTTATAAAAATATTTCAAGAGAAAATATTAAATAACTCAAGTATTTAATTTAATTTTTAATTTGTCAGTACCATGTCAATTTGTTAATAGATGAATATTAGCCTTATACTTAAATTAATAGAATTCAATATATAATAATTTAAATATTTGAAAATTAGATATTTAGATGTTTAATTTTGTTAATCACTTCCTTATATAATAAAAAGGGAGGCATCGAGCCTAAATCCGCCATAACGTCCATAACGTCCATACAGCATAGTAGTATCTGTAAAAAAATTATTATTGTGCAGTCCCAAACTATTTTTATTATATAAGGTAACAGACCCAAATAAGGCCTACCTTAAGTTTATAAAAGCACATTTAATAGGTTTTTGAAAAAAATGCATCAATACTTCGTAATCAAAATGTTTATTTATATTAAACTTCAAAATAAAAGTAACAATCTTTCTTTTGTAACAAAAGAAGCAACCTTTAGTAAATATAAAAAATATGTCGGTTAGGCCTTATTGGGGAACCTATTTCCCAATACGGCTCAAAGATTTATTTATACAGTCAACTCGCGTTATAACGAATTTCAAGGGACCCACGAAAAAGTTCGTTATATCGAAAGTTCGTTATATCGAAATTCCTTATTATAAAAGCACAAATTAACAAATTTTTACTTTGTTTAGAGATATAGAATTAATCAATCCGAAACACCACAAATTCGTTGTCGTTTATTAAAATAACCAATATAACGCAGAAATGTAAAAAATAATAATAAAACAATAGAAAACAACAATAAAAAAAAAACAATAGAAATAATACAAATAGAAACACGTATAATCTAAAAAAACTCCGTAATTTTAGTTTGTATGCAGGTGACTGTACGTGTCCGTTCAATTGCGTTCCCCAGATTTAAGATACTTGAGAATACACTGTCGTCAAGGTCATGGCTTTGCAAGTAATTGATAATTGATAGTGTTAAGTTTGCATTTCTTTAAGATAAAAAAATCAAAAATTGTGTAGAAACACATTATGTAAATTATATAACATACCTACAGTACTTACTTTTTTAACAAAAATTATTAGACTTTGGTCAAGAAAACTTCGTTATATCGAGGGGACCAAAACCCATTAAAATTTTCGTTATAAAGCGAGATTTTCAAGGGACCGGCGGTTTCTTTCTTTATATCGAGATTTTCGTTATATCGAACTTCGTTATAACGCGAGTTGACTGTATATAAATCAACTTAATATCAATTTTAATATTTTTATTATCATTATTATATTTATATTAAATTATTATTAGTGTTATTAAACTTAAAATAATAAAATATTTAGTTATAATTTGATATTTTTAATAAAAATTGACTTGTAAATTTTTAACAACTTTTAGTTAAGTTTTTTTATTTTTATCTTTAAACAGTCTCCTGAACAATAAAATTATTTGTCTGCGTCTGTAAGAACATTATTATTTTCAAATAAACTGAAAACTAAATATATTACAAATAAGGCCCACAAGGTTTTTTAAAGGGCCTTATTAGGACATATCATATATGTAATAGAAACATTTGTCACATAACATATACTGATAGGATGGCTTTGAAATACATATAGGAGCGTTAGTAAACATATAACAAACAATAAACAAAAGAAGGCTCTCGTTATGCAAGTATCCGTAAGTTATGGTCACGTACATTAATACGATCTTTGGCGATGATTCGAACGCAAGAAGCGGGAAATTTGAAAACTGGGCCTTATTGGGCACCAGGCCTTATTTGGATTAGTTACTTTACAAAAATGATTAAGACAGCTTATCGTATGCAATTTGTAGATCGATGATCTTGAGCAGACGACCAAACGATGACGACTCGCACGACGGCTTTACGAAATGGCCTTTTATGACAACGCACACATGGGCCGAGTATCCTCAAGGCATTTGGTTTTTAGAGGTATTTGTCTTTGCTATTCTCTTTTATCGAAGGGAAAATTATATTTCGTTATCCCTAGGTGAGATTCAATTCTCAGACTCCGCAAACAGGGTTTTTCAAAGAATGGACTTTGATGTTGCACGGCACAAGAGAACCACCGTATACCGAACTGGCCGTTTTGGATCCTCATTCCAAATTGGCCATAGTCAAGAAAGCTCACGAGGGAAGGAACAAAATGTATTAAGAACACAACGTGGGATCCTCTATTTATTTTCATACTTTCATTTTTGATTTTGTCTCAAATCTATTCTTACTAGGATTTAAAAACAAAAAAAAAACGCATAAAACTATACCTACCATTTAGAGTTTTAAACTTTTTCGAAATTTTCAAAATGTATTATAGCGAGAACTTTGGATTGTAGTTTATTTTAATAAACTTATCGCATGAAGGGCTGTATTAGTATCGATCTTACTTAAGTGTACATAAAAGGTATTAATTTATTTTACCAATTAAATTTAAAAGAATGATATGTACTTAAAATTAGATTAAATTTTTCGGTGCTATGATATGTAATTAGAGAAGTACACAATTCTTAGACAGTTAGGTAAGTTTATAAGTCACAATAGTAGAACAATGTTAGAAGAAGAATTTGTTAATTTTATTGGAAAATTTAACAAATCGGACGATTAGTGTGGATTTATTATTATTTATTTTAATTTCATTTTCATAACAAGTAGAAGATTTAATAAAAATAATAAGTGTAATTATAAAGTGTAAGAAACATAACTGTACCATCATCAAAGACAAAATAAAATACTTCTATTTATTCTTTACAAGCTACGGTGCTTAATTACCAATCTTTTTTTTTTCATTATTAATATAATTAATGAAAAAATATGAGCTTAATTAGTTGGTACATATCTAAGGCTTAATAGAAGGAAAAAGTGATAGCGGTCTTTTTTTTCATTTAAGGTATCCGCATAACTCGTACGCGTTTTGGTGATGCTAATTTTAAATTAATTAGTAATTTGATAGCCCATTGTTTGAAAAATGGTATCGAAATTTTACCATAAACATGAATACGATATTAAAAACTTAGTAGATTTGGAACCCTAAGACTTTTTGGCATCAGATAAATTCAAAGAACTATAGGCATGCTACTTGAAATTTTCGAAAAAAATCAAGCTCAAAAAGTCGCACTTGTGCTATATATTTCTAAAATGTTGACTTTGAATATTTCTAGCTCGGTTATTTGTGAAGATATCTTGAAAGACTTTTCAAATTTAGAAAGCTTGTTTATCGGAGCCTAAGAATAGTCAAAACAAATATGAAGGCCTATGTTAGATTATTGAGAAAAGCCTGTTTGCCACGCTAAAAGTTTAAATAAAAATTTTCAAATTGCTATAACTTCGTCATCTGTGAGAATTTGACAAAATCTTTTCGTTTTCAAATGTATTGGAACCTAATAACATCAGAAACCAGTAATAACTCAAAACCCCTAAAATGGGCCAAAATTTACAAAAAAAACCGTTAAATTTTTTGAGCAAAAAAAAATGGAAAATGGATCTCTAAACTCCTACCGAAGATTTCTACGAACCATTTTTTCCTGTTACCCTTTAAACCCGCAGAAAGTATGGACAAAACTAAAAATATCGAAAAACTTACTCTTTGACTTGGAAATAAAGGGATAACTCCCGCATATTAGATCACATCCTTCAAAACGACCCAGTTTTGGAATGCTGAAACTTTTTCACAAACGGTAAGTGTAAAAACAACTATAGGGTGCAATGTTAATTTTTCAAGCAATTTAGGATTGAAGTTTTATGTTCCCAGGCTTGGGCTAGGCATAGCCCTGACAAAATAGTTCCGAGCCTTGAATGATGTCCATGCCGAAGCGTTGGAAAAACAAAAAATAAAGCCTGGAACAAGCATGGGATAATAAAAAATCAAGTCTAGGTCAAGCTTTGGAAACCATAATAATGAATCTAGGCCAAGCCTAAAAAAACAAAAAAAATCGTCACTACATTTTATAAATTAAAGTCTCCCGCCAGGTTTTTCTGTCGTTCGGTCTGTCTGTATAGGCTAATCTCAGAAACTACTATGGGGATTTTAATATGGTTTTTACTAATAGACAGACTGATTTACGGAGAAGCTTTGTGTATATAATTTATAAATATTTCGTAAAAATTGGCTGAGTTCGTCGATCAAGTCAGAAAAAAACATGCTCCTTAATAACTTTCCTAGTGTGCACTGCTTCGATCGTTTAAGTTATGTAGAAACCGTATCAGAATCCCAACCGTGGTTTCTGAGACAAAACGACAGAAATAACGCGACGGGAGACCTTAATGTATTTTTTAGAAATTTTCACATTCAAAATTCGCATTGTGAACAGATTTCTAAAAACTTTTTAAATTCCGAAAGCTCGTTTATAAAAGCGTAGATACACCCGAAAAAATTAACAAGAGCCCATATTAAATCTTAGAGAAAAACGTGCTCAAAGCTTCCAAATTGTAAATTTTGCGAAAAATTTTAATTATCAAAATGATTTAGCTCCACCGTGTTTGCAAATTTCGCAAAATCCTTTGATTTCTGAATTTGTCATGAATCGGTGGCAATCCAAAGACCTAAAAAGAAAAAAATTGTAGAAAATAGCTTTTCTTAAAATTTTTATATAACGTGTCTATGGACCCCTAGACGTGCCATTTAAAGCCTTTGCGAAAATCGAAGTTAAAATCTTTGTAATTTATTTTTCCAAAATTTCGATTTTAAAAACAATATTATAATAAAACACGATTGCGGGCGAGTGAAGCACAATTACGTTGACCACTTTTCAAAGCTTTTTTAAAAAGATAAAATAAACTAAGTTTTAAAAAATTCTATACTTATGGACTATAACAATTCAAAGCCATCTGCTTACCTTCCAAATCGAATTATTGAAGTTCCTCTGTACAAAAAGTAATTTTTTTTCTATCCACTACTTCTTTAATTATGCTTTTCTTAGATGATGTTCATCATACGTATACTCAACAGATTCAAAACATTAATTTAATACCTGAATATATTGTACTACAAATAAGCAGGTGTCCTACGGATTACCATTTACATAAAAAGTGCAAATTGCAAATTAAACAACTACATGCACACTTTCACCTCGCAAAAACTGGTACCCGAATAATACTCTTTATTTACCGCACAAAACCTTAGTAAACAAGTTACATAAACGCCGGTTCGACTTTCAAACGAGACGCCAAATTTTAAAAATGGCGCCAACTAAAACCTCAAAGTCATTGGCCAATTGAACCAATAATATATCGACTGGCGCCGAACGCGTTTCGTCGTTTCCCGAAAAACCGACTGTTGTTTGACCGCCATCCTGCTGTCACATTTATCAGCACGCGTTTATGTATTAAAACACATTGATTGCATAATTTAGCAAACTTTGAAGTATCGAAATATTATCAAAATAGTGGTTGTGTTTTATGGATGTTGTGCTAATAACTTGTGATTAGTTAAAACCTGTGATTCGAATGTCATGAGTACCTCCTGCCCGGTTTTATTATTAGGTAAATAACAGTATTAAAGGACAATAATTTTTTGAAACATTTTTACCAATATAAGCTTTTTAAATTTAATAATTGCATAAACAACTTTAAAAAATCTGTGACATTTACAACTGTCAACGATGAAAATAAAAGCGCGTAAGTACTGGAAGACATTACTTTTCAGCATGACGCTAATGCTTATTAACGTAGATTTATCAATTCTACGATCTTTTAACAATGCAAATGTCTCCCTAAGAAAAATAGTGTCGGAACTAAGCATTTTTAACGTTCGATTCGATTTAAAATGAATTTAATGCCGAACACGAGGTAACATGGAAGCCATACTGTCAAGTGTCAACTATTATAGCTGTCAATGCTACAGCAAATTTAGGACATTTTCTTTCAGATTACGCTCAAACTACCTTAAATACAATTTAAAATGGACATATTTCATACGAAAATTGCTCTACTTACATATTTCACCACGAACTCGATCATTCAATTCGAATATTTCGACTCACGTGTGTGTACGTTAAGTACAACAAGAAAAAAAAAGCTAATCGCTCGAATTTCTTAACCAATCAAACGTAGGTAAATTAAAATTTTAGCGGCAAACCCATATTTACATAATTAATGTAAACACAATCGCGAAATCAACACAAAATCTATCCCACGAAGATTTCTTATATAAAATCGTTTTCTATTGCAGATCGAGATCGATTTCAATCGAGTAGCAGCACCGACGAAAATGAATCAGGATCGGAGCAAGAAGATTCCGTGTCTGCCTTACAAATGGCAAACATGCCCCCTTTGGGCATGGCAACCGTACGTAAACGTAGAGGAAATCTGCCCAAACATTCTGTGAAGATTTTAAAACGATGGCTCTATGAACATCGGTACAATGCTTACCCGAGTGATGCCGAGAAGCTAATGCTGTCGCAGGAAGCTAACTTAACTGTTTTGCAAGTCTGCAATTGGTTTATCAATGCTCGGAGACGTATCCTACCAGAAATGATTAGGCGAGAGGGTCACGATCCTTTGCATTACACTATATCTCGTCGTGGTAAAAAACTCAACCATCCCAATATAATAACATCCGGTCAAACTCATAATAATTGGGAAGATGACCCGACAGGTGGTAAAAGGGTACGATTGGATCACGATTACGACGAAAGCGTTACTCTGATGTATAGATCGGAAGAAGATAGTCCTAATGAATACGAAAGTTCGAGTCCTAGTGAAGAAGAGAAGTTTACACCTTGGCAAACCGTTATACGGTACGGGTTGCCTAGTGAAGTCGAACATCCAGCCAACCGAGGGTAAGTCTTAATAAATTAAGCCCCTAATATATAATGATGAAACTATTTTAGAGCCGAAGATGAAAATATAATGGTAACAGATAATTATTGGAACTCTTCGCATTCTCAACTAGCACATTTACCTCAATTGCCGCATTCTCTATCGAATTCGAAATTGCAAGTGTTGCCATCCCATAATTTAACTCTCTCGAATTCTCCTCCACCAAATCCTCCAGAGAGTGATCGGGATAAGTTTAAATGTTTATATCTTTTGGTCGAAACCGCTGTGGCAGTTAGACAACTCGAAAAGGAGCAAGGAGACGGAAATGTATAGCTGTAATTCTGTTATCATCATATGTGCCTTTCGTATATCATAGTTTTGCTCAAAACAATTTACAAATTAAATATTAAGAGGTAAATAGAAGATTTTAAGGTGTTCGATTTTGTTTATTATCTTCTAAGCTGTACATTTTGTTGCTTTATGTATTTTTTCTTTTAGTTTTAGTGTAGAACATCGTTCTTAATTTTCAAATTTTTATTATACTTTTACAACATGTTCCCAAAAGTAGATTTAAGTAAAGCGTCGTTTCTTCGTCGGGTTTTTAGAATTTACATTTAAGAGTTATTTTTTCTAAAAATATCAAGAGAAATTCTAAAAATGTAGAACTTAGAAACGACTTATTGTAACTCCTTTACCGTAATTTTACGCCTAAGAAATTTGAAAGTTAAGATAATATTTTTCGAAGTTTTGTTTTGAAAGGTTTAAAGAAGTTACTGTTTGACTCATGTACCTATGATATGTCAATTTTGAAATTGCCACAGATATTGCAGGTATATAATCTGTAATGTTTACAAATATTTATATTCCTTAAAATTGGTATCAAAAGATTACAGGTATTAAGCTTTTAAAGAGACAGAAACCCGTTTTATAGTATTTTTCATTGTATCTATGTGTGAATTTATATGTAATTGTAATTTTTATAAAATAAGATGACTAGTTAAACAATACTCAAAGCTACACGAATGCCATAATTGTCTTCGAAGAAACGATTTTTGCATTTAGCAGGAATCCAAAATGATAATTATAGCAGTAATTAGAAACTGCCATTAGTTTGACGTTAATTTAATTATTCTTGCCATTACTCTCCTTCTAATTACCTAAATTATGGAAAAGTCTCTGAAAGAGAAAGTTATTTTATTTTATTAGATTTCATTAACCGTTTGCAATTAATTGCATTTTAATGTAATTTTCTGTAATATAACTTCGTCTTTTATAATACATTTGACCTCTTGTTTTATTTGCTAATGGAATAACATTAGAAATACAAAAAAAAAAGTTTAAAAATTAGCTCGTAATAGATTGTTAAATATGTATATATGTAGATTGTAAATTACAATTGTGATGAACCAGTCATCTTATTTCAACGATATATGTTAGTGTTTAGAACATACTTTATATAAGGAATAGAGTTTGACTTAAACAATTTAAAAGTAAATTGCACGTTTTAATTCAATATCCATACCCCCCTACATTAAATAGTTAAAATTAATATCAATATTCTGTAATCTGTTAACTAACCAAAATTAGAAAACCAATGCCTAACAATTCTAAAAATATCAAAAATTTATCTAATATGAAGTCGATGCACACTATTAGTTTGCAATCCTTGCGCCACTTGTGTCGGTGTCGTTGAAAATATTTTAATCGGTAAGCTCCACACCATAGTCTCGACAGAGACTTCGGCGGGAGCCCGCCAATCGTTCTGATCCAACGAGGGTCTGTCCAAAGACTTATTAGTGCTTGTTACAAATTCAAAATGCAACCTCCAATTTAAGCTCACTGAAATTAAAACGTGTAAGTACCTAAAACTATTTTTAATTCACCATCGCTCACCCAAAGGTGTTGTGAATGCTGGAGTAATGTGTAGCGGAATTGGTAAAATTAATTGAGTATATTTCAAACCGAGACAAACATCATGCTGTTTATTAAACGTGATAATCCTACTTTGCTTTGTACTTTCACCGTCAGTTATTCCGATGGTTGTTTCTTCTTCGCATTGCAGTGACACCGACAATTGCACGCAAGTTACAGTTGCTATCGTAAAATCGAACGTTCCAATAATATCTTCCCCTAATTTATAAGCTGGTTTGAACAAGCAAAACCTTGCTACTTTCCCCCACGTATTTGATATCATATAAAAATTCGGTTTCCTCCTCGCAGTTATATTCTAAAATAAAACCATTCAAAAAAATTTATTTGCTCTAAAAATCAAATACCTGTAAAGTTTGTATTGCAATTTCAAACGGAGATTCGTTTTGTTTAACTTCTAAAAATGGATTGGCAGGTGCGAGATCTTCTGTTGTATCGTTACACAAGCCGCTTGCATCGCTCAACCCAACGCTACTAATGGGAAGGACGCGTAAAGGCACCCTCAGTATTTTAACAGGAGAATTCACCCTCTGCGTCCCAATAATCAATTTGTAAGAGTATTTAACAAGCTGCCCTCGATACGATGGGGGCGCATCACTGGGAATCTTTTCCCTAAACAAATCTACAACGAAAAGACTTCTCGTAATTCCAAATCACATTTACTCACATGTTTTAGTATGACCGGGCGATAATCTTAGGTCACAAAATAATATTTTAGGTTTCGTCGACAATTCAATCTGTCCCGGATCTTTAACAAAATAAGAAAGTGCTGTGTCGTTTGTAAAGTATTCCTTTTTGTCAGCGTTTGCATTTTTGTTGAGTTTAATGTCTGTGGTGCATTGGCAGTTTATTTGGGCCGATGCCCACGCCAGGCTTTCGAAGACGTCGTTGTGGCTCTGGGATATTTTGTGGGTTGGTGACGGTGGGTGATTGAATGTAATGCTGCACTCTACGACTTCCCCTGTTAAGTACACAGGACCTTTTATTAGCTTTGCTGTTATTTCTATCATTATCGTCTTATCGGTGTGTGTATAATTAAATAAATTCAGACAATAAGTTTCATTATCAGTCGTCAACTATTACTAATACCTAAAATTATTTATAATCAATAAAACAACGTTCGTTATCAAAATATAGACAATCACCTTACGTATTTATCGCATTTTTTGCTAGTGGTTATCTTTAATTGATGTCTACGTGTAAACATTAGTTTTGCATTTGACTACTAAAACTAGTGCACTTATGAGTAAGGTTAGTTTTATTGATCTCTAAAAATTAGATTTTAAAAATAACACTGCATTTAGTCCTTGGGATAAATATCAATTAATGTTTTTTTTTTAAATTAATGATATTTTAAAATACAAATCAATATTAGAATATGGATGAAAATAGTACAAAAATAAAAGTCATATGTGCACCAGGAAATTGATTATCTTACGCATGCGCAAAGAAAGAATAACAATTATTTAATGGCTGTTCTTTGTGATTGTTCTGCTTTAAAAAAGGCTAAAATTAACAATTATTGAGCAATGTAATTACTAACGTGTAGGTGTATGTTACATAGTCTATCCAGTGCTTGTATATTCGTTATTAACATTTGGAATATTTATGTGTGAATCGAATATTGACCAAAGTATTGGTAAGACCTTTATGACATGTATTGTTTAATTTTTAAGCATAATTATAGCCTTTCTTACTTATACTTTTTGCCAGACATGCAATTACCACGAATTCAAGACGTTTTTCTAAATTTCTCGCGCTGACAATGAGTCAGTGTTGTAAAAAATTACTTTTCGTGTAGTTATTTTAGGAACAACCTCTGACACAGATTTATCTCCACGTTTTTAATTGTTCAAATGCGAATCGAGTTGTTTCCAATCGTAATTGATTAGTAGACGTAATTTTAATATTTCGGAATTTATAATTGATGAGGCATTGTGTTTTATAGGTCTTTCAAGTCGACTGTGATGATTCGTCACATTTTACTAATGTCGGATGCATCAAGTTGCACTGCCGATTGTTCAGGTAGAGGGGAATGCCATAATGGTACCTGTGTCTGTGAGATACGATTCTCGGGAGATCACTGCGATGGACCTAATTTTCCCTACCATGCTGGAATTGGCGGTGTTTTTCTCTTGGTGGCACTTGTATGCGCTATTCAATTATTGATGTGCATTGTGTCGGAGTATCAAAGGCTGAAAACACCGACGTTTCTTAGGGCTTGTCGAATTACTATTCAAAAGTTGCTATATTTTGTTACGTTTCTTGCTAGTCTTTTGCGAGGAGCTTACTTCACATCGCCAGTAAGTAATAAATAGATTTTTGTTATTGTAATATTGTTATTTAATTTTTTTTATATACTGAAGAGAAATTTTGTAAGTTTTATTGATGAGAAAGTCAATTATTAACTTATTTCTTTGTCTTTTGTATTGTCGAGTTTTGAAAACATTAAATTAGAGATTTGCTGTTTCTGGTTGAAACATGCTCCTGTTATTTACAATTAAGAGTTTTTAAAAATTTGATTGATTATTGTAGGTCTTGATGAGAAGTTAAAGAAAATGAAACCAAAGGTATTTTTTCTTGTGTATTTAAAGTGTTAATTATTAATTTTTATGATTTTTGTTAAAAATTTTAAACGGAAGAATGTTGTGATTTTTTGCATTCTAAGAGTGACTATTTCAATAAATATTCGAGCAAAATGTGCCTCACTTTGAGCTCAAGTTGTACATTGGACTTCTCACCACGATCTACGATACTCAATTTACCTTTGAAAATTTTATTCATAAATAACACAACCGTTTTTCTCCCAGAAACAAAATTTTTGATTTTGATGAAGTAAACAAGGTGTATATTGATGAGAACTTTTCAGACATTTTTTATAATAATGAAACGAAGTGGTTTTAAAATAATAATAATAACCGCTATAACTTTCTCTAAACTGAAAGTTAAAATTGATTGAACTATGCATGAATAAATAATTTATTTATATTTTTAGCAATTTTACATTGTTAACAAAATTAGATTTAATATATTGTTTATCTTTTAGAATAGCTTCAAAGATGGATGGTCAAATAGTTTGGTATCGGCTTATTATCCTTTGCTTATGTCTGGATCATCACTAATCGTATGTTTTTGGGCAGAAGTAAGTATTTTTATTCTATCAACATTAAACTAATAAATTGCATTTGTTATTTGGAACACAAAATTGTTCTTTACGATTAAACTCGAAATTTATTGCATAGTGAATTGTATATGTGCCAAGAAGGTAATTTGCTAGGAAAAGTGGTACTTAACGGAAGTATTATTTTTATTGATGTATTAATATTTGAAGCGGTCAGTATGAAAAGGCCGTTTAGTAACATTTTTACAAAATATTCTAAGATTAGAACGGCATTTCTCACTTTCACAAAAGTGTTCTTCGAGTAAGCACATAACTGCTATTATATCTGTTAATTTACTAGCAATTCGAAATTTGTAAAAAGCACCATTAAGTATTTAATATAAGCTACAAGATAAAATGAAAATTTTAGTCAATATCAATTAAATTTGAACTAGAAACGTTTTTCCTTCCCATGTAAAAATTTAATTGTTCTGTAAATGATCGATTCAATTATACTAATTACCATTGAAAAAATAGGTTTATTATTGTTAAAAATGATAACATTTTTCTTTTCATGGTAGGTATTTCATATTCCTGGAATCCAATGGGAAAAGCCACAGTTTCTATCCAAATCGTTCTTAGGCTTCCTAACGTTCAACATAATCAGCTACAGCTTGCTTCTTGCCGAAGTACTAACCACTCAATTGGCACACCCGCCACAAGCAGATCAATCTTATTACAATCACATCTTCAACGGATGCTATGCTGTTCTACTCTTCATCGTAGTCGTATTCTTCCTCATTTATGGAGTCGAGGTGTACTTCAAAGTTTGTTTTACCATAATCGTAAAACTTCACTCAAATAATTATTTGTAAATTTTTAGCTAAGAGGAAGTTTTCTCAAAAGCCACATCCAGCTAGTCAGCCCCGAAGGCCAACCATTGAACTGCAACCACATAGAGCCCCGTATAAATAACTCCCAGCTTCATCAATCCCGAGTCGGGTTGCTCAGCCATGCGCTTATGCTTATCATAATAATAGGATTCTTATTCTCCGAAACCTTATCAGAATTTTGGAAAACCAAAGTACCGATTAAATCCCGCAATTGGCACGACATTCTCTTCCGAACCGTTGAAATCGCCGTCGTCGTATGGTTCCCGGCCGTTTTATGGAACTGCATCTCGCCCGGCGAATTGTGGATCTTAAATCCGAAGAAATTGATTGCGAAATTAGATCAGAAAACTTGGGAGACTGCTTCTACGCCCGACAATCCTCTGAGCGAGGCGGAGGCTTTTGTGGATAAGCGGGAATGTTGGATTTGTTACGACGCCGATAAAACCGATCCACTTATACAACCATGTGCTTGCATTGGGGACGTATCGAGTGTACATCATGAATGCTTGCGTAGATGGTTAATCGAGAGCTCGTCTTCCAGTAGCGAGACATTAAAGTGTAAAGTTTGTGATCAACCTTACAACGTTCATCAAACGGAAAAGCTGGACTGGGAAAGAGGGTTTACGGCACAGCATTGGGGCAGCACCGCCGTTATAGTCACTTGCTTATGTACATCGATTGCTGTTGCTTGGACCATCATACAACTCTTCGAAGATCCTTATATTCGCATGTTAAGCGCTAGTTTGGCGGTACTTGTTATTTACATCTGCATTAAGTAAGAAAATCAATTTTTTTTTTTGTTACGGAGTATAATGTTATTAATTTCAGATGCTTAGGACAAAATACTGTAAGCGCTTATCAGAGAGCCAAAGTTGGGTCTTTGAACATCGAAAGTCAGGTAACGACCATCAGCGCAGCGGTAACTGTCGATTCATCAGATGCACCGACACAAAACTTGTAAAGCGTATGTAATTATGCATGCTCATTATTTATTTAAAAATTACATTCAGAATGTTGTAAATAATTTTGTAGTAGACAAAAAGAAAATTTTGGAGGAGAAAGGAAACAATAACCAAAGTATGAATTATTTTTTTTCATAGTTAACTTTAGTATTATTTCATCCAAATTATGAGTTGTGGGAAAAGTTCTTGTTGGAAATAATTCTTCAAAGGAAGTGTTAAGATAAAACTGATGCAATATGAACAGTATTTTGTTAGATATTAAAAAATGAGTTTAATTGCTATGTTTAGTAATAAAAAATCAATGTATATGAAATTGTTTGTGGTTTTAATGAAATTTTTAAGTATCTTTGATTTCAATCGAAACAAAGACTATTTTAGACGTAATATTCAAGGAAAATGATTAAAACATTCCATTGTTTAGAGCTTCAATTTAACATACAATGCAGTAACGATTGGCTAAGTAATTCAGGCTGTTAACAAGAATATTTATTGCATTCTCCGCCTACAATAAAGCTTATGCATTTTAGTTTTACTTATAATAATGTGTATTCACTTACAAAATCGAAAAAAACAACGTAGTCGTTTTATTGAGCAACCATATTCACTTCTTGCCAATTATTAAAGATATTGCCAAAATAAATAGATGTTAGGAAGATAGTTTTAGTCGTAATTAATGTATTAACTTATGTGATAATTTAATTTTAAAATTTTGATTGTGTTTTAAAAAATATACAGTAAACGAAACCACATTTGAATTATTTGCAGGTTTCTTTTTTCTTTTTTAAACCTTCCAATTAGGTTTACGAGCAACTATATAATCGGTTTAAGTTGTTCATCGACCCATCAATTTGCAATTTAAGAACGTAGCTTTTCAAAATAGGTGTAGTAAACTGTATATTTTTTGAAACCCCGAAACATAATGTTTTATTTACACAACAGAAAGGTCCCATTGGCAAAAAATATTTGTAGTGGATAAGTTAAATGTTATTCGATCTAAGAATTACAATAAATAGATGTTAATGTTTAGTAAATAATGAATACCCACAAATTATTTTTAGAGGTTCTAGATACATTAATGTATTTTTGTTGGCATAGCTCTTTTGGTAGGAAATTATCATTGTTTTATGTAGGTGCTTAAATATTGTATATAATTGTTGAGACAGTTTTAAATGATCTTACCACAGCAGCTATACAAACACGAATATAATGCTCAAAATCTAAATTAGAATCATTGTATGATTCTTATAAATATGTAGATATAGATGTACATATATAATCCTATAATATTAATTTATTATTTTCTATAAAATTAAAATATATAAAACTCGAACACGCATCTTCGCTGAATAAAATTTTTATTCAGTGTATTACTTTCTTTAAATTAAAAGATGTGCGTTGGAGTTTTAAATTTAATTTTCTCTGGGCACTTTGCAATTGTCTTGTAATTATTTTGTGTTAATAAGTTCTTATACTTTAACAGTATTCAAAAGAATTTAGTCAAAAGTAATCATATATGATGTAAGTCGATAAAGTACCTCCGCAAATACATATTTAACGTTCTATCTCTAGAAAAAGATTGCTGACTTTCATTAAAATGATAATTAGAAATAATAATATTTGATTAAGTGATGTTAGTTTTATAACACGATTTAGAACAAATCTATTTGTAGGAACCTAGCTTGAGATATAAGTAAACCTGCAAACCCATTAATTGTTTGATCTTTGAACACCTAAAGCTGTAAAACCTATTTTATGTTTCAATACTTTCGAAAAGTTCAAAATCGCCATAATTTTTATTTAATGTCGATTAAATCAAATAAATAGGGTTTGAATGAACCAATATCTTTTTCACACTCATTATATAAGAAACTACTAATTTTATTCTTAATTTATAAGCTCTAATTAGAATATAGCATTATTTACAAAGAATTTCAAATTTGATGTAGGGTTGGCCAACTAAAATTGAATGGCTACAACCAACTAAAAATAAACTCACTAAAATTGTTACTATTGTATGATGTTTATGGAATGGAATAACAAAGCTAAAAATTATTTTTAAACCGTCTTATCAACTCGTTAGAAACATTTACAAATAGAAAAATAATAATGTCTTATCAATTGTATCGAAATACAACATTAGGACATACTTTACAAGAAAGTTTAGATGAACTAATCCAAGTAAGTGAGGTTAAAAATTATTTTTTAGAAAATTTTCAGGTTTCCACATTTCCAAAGTAATTGAACTTATTAAAACTAAGATATATTTATTCTAGGGATAAAAATACATATGTTTGATTTACTTGCAAATTATTTATACTTCAATTTTTTATTAATATGAACTTATATGTTTTTAGTATGGACAAATAACACCACAGTTAGGATCGAAAGTATTATTACAATTCGATAAGTCCATCAATCAAACCCTCGCAACTCGTGTAAAATCTAGATTAACTTTTAAAGCTGGCAAACTCAATACATATCGTTTCTGTGACAATGTATGGACATTTATGTTAAACGATGTAGAATTTAGAGAGGTACAAGAAGTCACAAAGATAGAAAAAGTTAAAATAGTAGCTTGTGATGGTAAAAGTAAGTTTAAATTGTTATTAAGTCATGTATGCATTAAAAATCAGCTGCAATTACTTATATTTAATCTCAAAACTATTTTTCTTTTTTAGACGTCGGAGAAGAAGGCAGTTCTAAGAAATAATTTATATTTATTTGAATTCCTTATGAGTTATAAGTTTATTATATTTGTTAGGTCTAGTTTAATTACTAATGTATAAATAATTATTAAATAATAGTCTTATCATACGAAGATATAAACTATTATTGTAATTAAAAATGTACTGAATATTAGTTATCCTTTATATTTGTTATTGAAGATTATAATTAATAAATAAGATAAAGTTTTAGTAATTTAGTAACAAAAATTCAATATAAGCTTAGGCAAGTTGGTAATGCTTTTTAGGTGTAGATTAAATTGTTTAAAGTACAAAAACTTAAAACATGTTAAGATTAAAGAATAAACAAAATTTAACTAATTTAAGCGCTAAAATATTAAAAAGGCTATACTGTGATAATGCCAAACAAAACGAAGTAGAAGTATTATTCTCAAATGGGTAGGTATGTGAAGAACACAAACTAAGGTTAACCATACCTATTTACTTATAAACTTTTAGGAGAAAATTAACAATATCTACAGGTAAATATGCAAAATTAGCCGATGGTTGTGCCGTAGGAATGCTAGGAGATACATCAGTAATGGTTACAGCTGTATCGAAAACTAAGCCATCTTTTAGTGGCTTCACTCCTTTAGTTGTCGATTACAGACAAAAATCGGCAGCAGCTGGTAGAATACCAACCAATTTTTTAAGGAGAGAACTAGGTGCTACAGAACGCGAAGTTTTAACGTCGAGATTAATTGATCGTAGTATAAGACCTTTATTTTACGATAACTATAACTATGAGACTCAAATAATCTGTAATATGTTAGCCGTAGATGGTATCAATAACCCTGATGTAACGTCGATAAATGCAGCATCAGCGGCATTAGCTTTAAGTGACATACCGTGGAATGGTCCTGTGGGAGCAGTACGAGTAGGTTTAATTGATAACGAATTAATAATAAATCCAACTCGCAGAGAATTGCAGTCGTCCGATTTAAATCTTATCGTATCAGCAACTAAACAAAATTTGGTTGTGATGTTAGAAGCAAACGCTAATAACATTTTACAACAGGACTTATTAAAGGCTATTAAATTAGGTGTAAAAGAAGCTCAACTAATTGTAAGCGCTATAGAAAAGTTACAAAAGAATATAGGTAAACCGAAACGATATATAGAAAAACAACCAGAACTCTCGCAGGAAATCATGGAAGCAATCGAATACTTAAGCAAAATGAGAGTAAAAGACATATTTATGGATTATTCGCACGACAAATTAAGCAGAGACAACGCAATAAATAACGTTCGACAAGACGTAATAAATAAAATTCATTCAGATTTTGCTGGCGTCGATTCGACTTTAACCGGAGATTATTTGAACAAAGTCATAAAGCAGGTTTTCAGAGATTTAATATTTGAAGAAGGCAAACGTTGCGATGGACGTGAATATGATGAGATTCGTAAAATTATGTGTCAAGTTGATTTGTACAAACCTTTGCATGGCAGTGCTTTATTTCAAAGGGGACAAACACAAGTCTTTTGTACGGTCACTTTAGATTCTCACGAAAGTGCACTTAAATTAGATCCTGTTGCTATGTTAACCAGTGGCGTTAAAGAGAAGAATTTTTTCTTGCATTACGAGTTTCCTCCTTTTGCTACGAAGGAGACGGGGAGGGTTGGCCCTTTGGGGCGAAGAGAAATGGGACATGGAGCACTTGCGGAGAAAGGTTTAAATTCAACGGTGCCTCATAATTTTCCGTTTACCATTCGATTGACTTCGGAAGTTTTAGAATCAAATGGTACCTCTGTTAAGTTTTATAAAATTATTTTTTATATACGATTTTATAGGATCAAGTTCTATGGCGAGTGTGTGTGGAGGAAGTATGGCTTTAATGGATGCCGGTGTACCAGTTTCAGCTGCGGCTGCTGGTGTAGCAATTGGGCTTATAACGAGATATAAGGATAACGATACCAAACATATAGATGACTATCGTATATTAACGGATATATTGGTAATTAGTTTTTATAACTTAAATAAAAACATGGTTGATACATAATTTTGAAGGGGATCGAAGATTACATGGGGGATATGGATTTTAAAGTGGCAGGAACTAAAAAAGGCATTACAGCGCTACAAGCTGATATCAAAATACCAGGATTGCCTCTTAAAATTGTAATGGAGGCTATAGTAAATGCAACCGATGCCAAAACTCGTGTTTTAGATATAATGCATCAATGTATCGATAAACCTAGGTATAAAGTTAGTTATAAATTAGAATTTAATTTATTTGTTTCTGCATTTTTAGAACTGCTAGAAAGGACAATTGGCCAGTAGTCGAAAAATTAGAAATTGAAGCACACAAGAGATCGAGGCTTGTGGGAGTTGGAGGCATTAATTTAAAAAAACTTTTGTACGAAACTGGTGTTCAAGTGAGTCTTTGATTATTTTTTTTTGCGCTCACTTTAAACGAAAAAAAAAGCAATATTGTGAAAGAGTCGTAGTGTTTATTTTCTTTTTTTAATTTTTTAATTTTATATTATTTTGAAAATTTCTCACCGATATGTACTGTTACCAAAATTCTTTCTATTTTTTAATATACAATTTAATCCTTTGAATTTAAAAAGAGAAATTTGCAATAACAATTTTAAATCTTGCAGTTATGTGTTGCCATATAAGCAATATCATAAAAAACGGTTGATTAAGAATAAATTACATATATTATTAATTTTAGGTATCACAAATTGATGATACAAGCTTTACGATATTTGCCCCAAGTCAACAAGCAATGGACGAAGCCCAAGAAATAATAACCAAATTATTAAACACCGAAAGAGCCCCAGAATTAGAATTTGGTGGAATCTACAATGCGACAGTAGTCGAACTCAGAGACACTGGAGTTATGGTTACTTTATATCCCAACATGCCACCAGCACTTTTACACAATTCACAATTGGACCAAAGAAAAGTATGTCTGTAAAAATTAAAAAAAAATCACCTAATTCATTTTAATTTTAGGTAGGACATCCATCGGTGCTTGGACTAGAAGTAGGCCAACAAATGCAAGTTAAATATTTTGGAAGGGATCCTGTCTCAGGTTTAATGAGACTTTCGAGAAAAGTTTTACAAGCCAGTGCGAGATAACATTAGTTACGGATTATAATTTTGTATATAAATCGGAGCTCTTAAAAAAGAACAACAAAATAATGCATAATATAAAGTTAGCTTATTAAATTTAAACTTGATAGAAGTAAAACAAATATTTGATGATTTAATCGCAGGCAAACATAAAATATCCATACACAAATGCGTCAGAATAATACCGAAAATTAAACTGCGTGACGCGCCATTGAACCGCATTTATTCATTAAGGTGTAGCTAGGTTTTACAAATTATTTTAATCAAATAAATTACTTCAAAGTACCGCTTTGGTTTGTTATCGTAAGGGCTATAAAAAGGTTTTACTCGATTCCTATAAATTAATGTTGTTTTTTTTTGTAAACTAAGTTGCTAATCATGAAGATCCTAATTTATGTATGTAATAATGAGAAACAATTCTGTAATTTAAGCTTATCGTTTTAGACTTCCATTCTATTTATATTGCAACAACGAACCGAAGGTGCAAAATGTGGATCTTCCAGAATAATTTGCAAGGACAAATATTCATACAATTTTTGTGCTAATGTTGGAGATTATGATCTTATAATGAATTTTGCGACTATGAATTGTCCGAAAGATCGCGTCTGCAGTGAATTAACTTATTTTCCGTAAGTAGGATTTCATCGATCGATCTTAAACTAACACTAATCTTTTAGGTGTGTCCTCGAAAATGAAGCTCCTACAACCAGTGAGTTATTATTTTTTATTTTACTTATATTTACCTTTACCTAAATTATTCTGTCCTAGCCACCCCACAGATTTTAACAGAACCTCCTTCAAGCACTCAAAAAACAACATTCACATCTACCGCAGCAACTCTACCGTTGATTACAAAACAAAGCCCTACTTTTACTACTTTTAAACCAACACCACTAAGCACAATATTAACAACCATTTCTGAATTAATACCCACCACTAAAGTAACACAAAAAGATGTAGTTCCAACACTTTCATCCTTAATAACTCTCAGCGAAACACAAGGTACTTTTTTCAAAAATTAATTTTGATTTAATTTGAAACCTTTGTATTTTTTGTTACAGCTACCACTCCAGCTCCTTGTCCAAATCGTAAGTTTTTTTAAATAACTTTAGGGAGAACTTATGAATTAATTATTAATTTTTATAGCCAACGGTGCAAGCAAACCAAATTGTAATAAATTAGGTGATACATTCCCTGGACCTACATGTGTCACTTATTATAAATGCATTCCGATATGGTTTGGTTACGGTCCTGAGAAGCATACTTGTGGAGAAGGAAAAGCTTATAGTGCTTCGCAGAAGAAATGCATCAGTCCTCCGAATGGATGTACTTGTGCTAATTAAATATTGTATAACGCATTGTAAAATTAGGTGTCATTAAAACACTTAATTTGAGTGATGCATGTAATGCTGGCGTGGAAAAAGTTTAAAATAATAAAATCAATGGAAGTATTTAAATTTTGAATTTTAGAGGGAAAAAGGTGGTGTTTTTTAGGGTCTTTTGTTCCAGAGTTGTGTCGATTATTCGTAAAATTCTGGTGAGAAGTGTCAACCACTCCCGGCTTATTTGGCGTACTTTTGCTTTTATGGTAGGTTATTAATATAAATATATTACCGATTCGCATTCAGGTACGTTTAATAACTTCTATAATTATTAAGTAATTGATTTGCGAAGTGTTTGTCATCGAAAAAAATGTGAAAACTTCTGATTAAAAACCGTCGTTTTACAACCAGCCAAGTTGCATACTCAAAAATGTCAAAATTGCCTCGGGGATAATTTTAAAAGCAACAACCTATTTTCATATTAATGATACGCAATTACACTTTGCCTTTTCGAGCTACTTTTTAGAAATTTTGAAGTAATTTGTCAAAATTTTTTTTTTGACAAGTTAACTTTAATTTTGTCATTTGTTGCAGTTTTATTTATCCTACTGATTCTGCACGATGTCTTTACCGGCAGTGGTGAATGTATATAACACAAATGTTACAACAGAAAATTTATCGAGGCATGATATGCTTGCATGGGTGAACGATTGTCTTCAGAGCAGTTTCGTCAAAATTGAGGAGCTATGTACGGGAGCAGCTTACTGTCAGTTTATGGATATGTTGTTTCCAAATTCTGTACCGCTCAAGAAAGTCAAGTTTAGGACGAATCTAGAACACGAATACATTCAAAACTTTAAAGTGTTGCAAGCTTCTTTTAAAAAAATGGGCGTCGATAAGGTATAAAATCTTTTAATTACTAATTAATTTATTCCATGCACTTTGGTAGGTTTTTTAAAGTTATTAGAATTGTGCCGCAGGTTATTCCTGTAGACAGGTTAATAAAGGGTCGCTTCCAAGATAATTTTGAGTTTTTACAATGGTTTAAGAAGTTTTTCGATGCCAATTATGATGGCAGGGAGTACGACGGCTTGGAGGCTCGTGGTGGTCTCCCGTTAGGTTCAGGGCGCCAGATCATGGAGGTTTAGTGCCTCAGCATCACAATCATCCCCATCTGAAACCGAAACAGGGTAACGCTTGCACAGTGCATCTTTTTGCCTGATTAGTTGCACCGTGCTCGCGTTTGCACGACTCTATTATCTTCCTCGTTATACATATTTATTTATTTTGTATTTATTTTTTTTGAAATTTTGTGCATGCTTATATTATTTTTGCTTGCATTGGTAGATAGTGCCCATTGACAAGTTGGTGAAGGGTCGGTTTCAAGATAATTTTGAGTTTCTTCAATGGTTTAAGAAGTTTTTTGACGCTAACTACCAAGGCACCACTTATGACCCTCTAAACATGCGAAGCGGAGAAGCTTTGGGCTCTGTTTCTGGAGTAGCAAAAAACAATGCCGGGCTTGCTGCACGTAAAGTCGCTAATACATCTACCAACAAACCTAAATCCACCGGTAAAGCTATTTCTGTATTTTCATACGTTCTTGCTTAGAGAATGTTTATAGTTTTAAGCATACTGTAAATGGCTTTAATTTTTTTTTCTTTTTTAATTTTAAGTGCTTTAATAACTATCGAAGTAAGGTTACTTTTGACTGGTTTTTTTTTTGTTGCATTAAAATCGCATAACTTTATTTCTGTAGATTATTAGAGCAACCCATTTGTTTGAGGTGCTAAAGATGTTTGTAATTGTAGTGCCTAAAGTGAGCGTTGTAAGACCTACCTCTAAACCGACAGCCGCTGTTGGCAACCGCGGAGATGCAAGTAAAGTAGAAGAATTACTTAATCAAATTCAAGAACTCAAGGTATTTATTTATAAGCAATCTATGAGAGTTGCGATTTTTATTATACAACTTTAAAACTTTTTATTTTTGTCTTCATTAGCTACAGTAGAGCCGCGATTATCTGGACACCGGTTATCCGGATTTATGTGTCGCAGCTCTAATTGCCGATAAATTTATAGAGAACGAAAAAATCGATACGTGAAATTTTATATTAATTGAGTACTTATCACCTCAATATTTTTCTCACACAGCCAAAATGACGCCCCGGGCAATTGTCCGGGTTGCCCGCCCCTAGAGCAGGCCCTGTATGCACATCCTGCTTTTATAACACCTCGGCATTAATTTTGCTATAAAACAATAATGAAATATCATTTATATAAAATAATGAAACAATTATTGTTAAATAACTTGAGTTTATTAGGCAAAACTAGTTTTTTTTTATATACAATACTTTTTACTACGATAGTAAATTTGTTCAAAATCGCTGTTACTAAAAATCGCAACACTTTATTTTTGACTAATAGTGAATTAATTACAACTAATTAATTCCAGATGAACGTAGAAGGTTTAGAGAAAGAAAGAGACTTTTACTTTGGCAAATTACGAGACATAGAAGTAATGTGTCAAGAAAACGAGGATGAGAATCCTTTGATACAAAGAATTTTAGGTGTTCTCTACGCAACTGAAGTAAGTCTATAAAACACGGTGCTCCCATTGACTTAAGACGAAACGGAATGCGAATTTATATGATAAAATAATAAACATTGAATTTCTAGGAAGGATTCGCTCCTCCCGACGAAGTGGAAGGTGTTCCAGGAGAAGAAGATGAATATTAATGTCTTTAACATTAATACTAAAGTCATTAGTTGCATTATTTACTGGTTTGCAATGTCTGCATGCCTGCCAGCTTGTTTCGCACTTTTCGTTAATTTAAAATTAATACAATTTTTTATACAATTATTTATTAAAATGCAGTGGATTAAATTTTACTTTGAAAGTTTTGTAATTATTACGGAGTCATAGTGTTCGTGTAATGCTTGTTGAAAATTAATGGTGTTATAAATCTGAAAGCCTGTATCAGTTACGTTTTCAGAGTAAGAGTGTTTAGTGTGTTGATGTTTGTAAATTAGGTGATACATTCCCTGGACCTACATGTGTCACTTATTATAAATGCATTCCGATATGGTTTGGTTACGGTCCTGAGAAGCATACTTGTGGAGAAGGAAAAGCATAGTGCTTCAGAAGAAATGCATCAGTCCTCCGAATGGATGTACTTGTGCTAATTAAATATTGTATAACGCATTGTAAAATTAGGTGTCATTAAAACACTTAATTTGAGTGATGCATGTAATGCTGGCGTGGAAAAAGTTTAAAATAATAAAATCAATGGAAGTATTTAAATTTTGAATTTTAGAGGGAAAAAGGTGGTGTTTTTTAGGGTCTTTTGTTCCAGAGTTGTGTCGATTATTCGTAAAATTCTGGTGAGAAGTGTCAACCACTCCCGGCTTATTTGGCGTACTTTTGCTTTTATGGTAGGTTATTAATATAAATATATTACCGATTCGCATTCAGGTACGTTTAATAACTTCTATAATTATTAAGTAATTGATTTGCGAAGTGTTTGTCATCGAAAAAAATGTGAAAACTTCTGATTAAAAACCGTCGTTTTACAACCAGCCAAGTTGCATACTCAAAAATGTCAAAATTGCCTCGGGGATAATTTTAAAAGCAACAACCTATTTTCATATTAATGATACGCAATTACACTTTGCCTTTTCGAGCTACTTTTTAGAAATTTTGAAGTAATTTGTCAAAATTTTTTTTTTGACAAGTTAACTTTAATTTTGTCATTTGTTGCAGTTTTATTTATCCTACTGATTCTGCACGATGTCTTTACCGGCAGTGGTGAATGTATATAACACAAATGTTACAACAGAAAATTTATCGAGGCATGATATGCTTGCATGGGTGAACGATTGTCTTCAGAGCAGTTTCGTCAAAATTGAGGAGCTATGTACGGGAGCAGCTTACTGTCAGTTTATGGATATGTTGTTTCCAAATTCTGTACCGCTCAAGAAAGTCAAGTTTAGGACGAATCTAGAACACGAATACATTCAAAACTTTAAAGTGTTGCAAGCTTCTTTTAAAAAAATGGGCGTCGATAAGGTATAAAATCTTTTAATTACTAATTAATTTATTCCATGCACTTTGGTAGGTTTTTTAAAGTTATTAGAATTGTGCCGCAGGTTATTCCTGTAGACAGGTTAATAAAGGGTCGCTTCCAAGATAATTTTGAGTTTTTACAATGGTTTAAGAAGTTTTTCGATGCCAATTATGATGGCAGGGAGTACGACGGCTTGGAGGCTCGTGGTGGTCTCCCGTTAGGTTCAGGGGCGCCAGATCATGGAGGTTTAGTGCCTCAGCATCACAATCATCCCCATCTGAAACCGAAACAGGGTAACGCTTGCACAGTGCATCTTTTTGCCTGATTAGTTGCACCGTGCTCGCGTTTGCACGACTCTATTATCTTCCTCGTTATACATATTTATTTATTTTGTATTTATTTTTTTTGAAATTTTGTGCATGCTTATATTATTTTTGCTTGCATTGGTAGATAGTGCCCATTGACAAGTTGGTGAAGGGTCGGTTTCAAGATAATTTTGAGTTTCTTCAATGGTTTAAGAAGTTTTTTGACGCTAACTACCAAGGCACCACTTATGACCCTCTAAACATGCGAAGCGGAGAAGCTTTGGGCTCTGTTTCTGGAGTAGCAAAAAACAATGCCGGGCTTGCTGCACGTAAAGTCGCTAATACATCTACCAACAAACCTAAATCCACCGGTAAAGCTATTTCTGTATTTTCATACGTTCTTGCTTAGAGAATGTTTATAGTTTTAAGCATACTGTAAATGGCTTTAATTTTTTTCTTTTTAATTTTAAGTGCTTTAATAACTATCAAGTAAGGTTACTTTTGACTGGTTTTTTTTTTGTTGCATTAAAATCGCATAACTTTATTTCTGTAGATTATTAGAGCAACCCATTTGTTTGAGGTGCTAAAGATGTTTGTAATTGTAGTGCCTAAAGTGAGCGTTGTAAGACCTACCTCTAAACCGACAGCCGCTGTTGGCAACCGCGGAGATGCAAGTAAAGTAGAAGAATTACTTAATCAAATTCAAGAACTCAAGGTATTTATTTATAAGCAATCTATGAGAGTTGCGATTTTTATTATACAACTTTAAAACTTTTTATTTTTGTCTTCATTAGCTACAGTAGAGCCGCGATTATCTAGACACCGCTTATCCGGATTTATGTGTCGCAGCTCTAATTGCCGATAAATTTATAGAGAACGAAAAAATCGATATGTGAAATTTTATATTAATTGAGTACTTATCACCTCAATATTTTTCTCACACAGCCAAAATGACGCCCCGGACAAATGTCCGGGTTGCCCGCCCCTAGAGCAGGCCCTGTATGCACATCCTGCTTTTATAACACCTCGGCATTAATTTTGCTATAAAACAATAATGAAATATCATTTATATAAAATAATGAAACAATTATTGTTAAATAACTTGAGTTTATTAGGCAAAACTAGTTTTTTTTTATATACAATACTTTTTACTACGATAGTAAATTTGTTCAAAATCGCTGTTACTAAAAATCGCAACACTTTAATTTTTGACTAATAGTGAATTAATTACAACTAATTAATTCCAGATGAACGTAGAAGGTTTAGAGAAAGAAAGAGACTTTTACTTTGGCAAATTACGAGACATAGAAGTAATGTGTCAAGAAAACGAGGATGAGAATCCTTTGATACAAAGAATTTTAGGTGTTCTCTACGCAACTGAAGTAAGTCTATAAAACACGGTGCTCCCATTGACTTAAGACGAAACGGAATGCGAATTTATATGATAAAATAATAAACATTGAATTTCTAGGAAGGATTCGCTCCTCCCGACGAAGTGGAAGGTGTTCCAGGAGAAGAAGATGAATATTAATGTCTTTAACATTAATACTAAAGTCATTAGTTGCATTATTTACTGGTTTGCAATGTCTGCATGCCTGCCAGCTTGTTTCGCACTTTTCGTTAATTTAAAATTAATACAATTTTTTATACAATTATTTATTAAAATGCAGTGGATTAAATTTTACTTTGAAAGTTTTGTAATTATTACGGAGTCATAGTGTTCGTGTAATGCTTGTTGAAAATTAATGGTGTTATAAATCTGAAAGCCTGTATCGGTTACGTTTTCAGAGTAAGAGTGTTTAGTGTGTTGATGTTTGATTTGCATTTGTCGATTAAAATTTTCAAAGTATTACTTAAAACACTTTGTGCATATTATTATCTCAACTGTTTCTATTACTATTGTAAATTTTATCAAATTTAAACAAGTATATTTGGTTAACGTGTAAATAATTATTTCACAGTTTTATTGGTGTCCTTTTTTCAGAAATGTTTAGAAGTAATTGTTGTTTATGATTATTTTCAAACCTAGAGAGCTATACTTTTGCCAATTCAGCCATAATATGAATGGTGTTGCAATTATGAATAATGTTTTTAAATAAATTTACTACAAATTACAGTTTTACTAAAATGTAATTCGTTTTATTTATACGTATTATTATTAATTTTGTATTTATCTTTATGAAACAAATTACATTGAAAATATTGCTATTTATTCGATCCTTTCTCAATCTAATTACTCATGTGTATCGGCTTCCTTGAAAATAATATGCGTGATTAATCCTAAAGGAATTTTATAAAAATGAAACTTAAGTATAAAGAGAAATACGATAAATTCCTTAGCCCTCGACTCGAAAGTGGATGTACCAAAAATACATTTTATTTTAATTTTTCTTTAATTAGCTTCCGGTGGTCTTTCAATACATGCATCCACGTGCCTTCCGATATGCTTGAATTATTTTCATCTCAGACTATGAACAATTTAAATATAGAATTTAAATTTAAAAAATGGTCGAACTTATAAAGGGCCACCATTAAAAAGTATGCATTTCATCGGTTTCTATTAATTTTAACGATGAAAATGAAGCAAGGGTTAATAATTTGTGGTTTTTTTTACTATAGGTTGACCTAACTACGTGAGTGTCTTAGCATATTTCGGTTTAAAACTGCAAATTAAAAACCCTTGCATTTTTGCTTGAGGACTCTTCAGCGCAGAGATACGTCAACTGTTCGGTAAAGGGGCCCCTTTCGGGCCATCGCTGTCGCCACCACTAAAGATCTTGCGTCCAACCCTTAAGACTTGGGGGATGTGACTGAATTGTAAGACAAAATCTTAACGTGTGGAAGGGAATAAAAAATAGAAAGACACCACGCTTTATTTTTCAAACCAGCCCTCTGCAGCCAAGCTTTGAGATTGTATAATAAATGGACTTTGTTGTAATGAAATAAAATGCCCTTAACTTCAGGGCGGTTCTTTTACATTAGAAAAATAAATAAACTTTTTAACCAACTGCTGTTTTGCTTCTAATACCCTTTTAAAATACGCCCGAAAAGCATTAAAATAATAAATTTAACAAAAATAAAGTTTATTATCTTTGCGAAAATCTTTGTAGCCAATGGTTCTGAAACTTTTAGCAAATTTGACAAAAAGTGGCCGAAGGCAAAGAACGAAACTTGAGCACAACGACCAAAAAATGTTTTTATGTGATTTCTATAAAAAAATTTCGCATAGATAAGAATTTTCGATTTAGCCCCAGGCGATTTAGAGCCAGCCGATTTAATCTCAGACTATAGAGAATCGTTATCGGTACGAAAATCTAAATCGCCTAACCGTGAAAAACTTTTTATAAAAAACGCATAAAAACATTTTATGGTCGTTTTGCCAAAGTTCTAAATACGCGCTGGCGCCTAGTTAATAGATACTAATCCATTAAGAATAATAATGCTACATCTTTTTAATCTTAAACATGGGGGAAAAACCGTATAATTTTATTTATTTTTCCCATTCTCCTTTTACTTCGACCATTTTTTGAGTTCTTAATGAGAAGTGCATTAAGAAGATACAACATATAATAAACAGTTTTATTTATTTGCCAGTCTCCCTTTACAATCCCGTGGACTAAAAGCCCTTTAATCTAATGACGTCTATGTTAACAGGTCAAAATTCGCATTTGAATGGAAGAAGTAGATGTGAAGCACCTATAGATGTTTGAAAGACTCATGAACATTGCGCGAAGAACCAAAACACGCAGGTTTACCCTTTCTACACAGGAAACTACCTACTCTTCAACCTAGAAACATTCGCTTTAATATGGGTTTATTTTTATCCTTGTTCTCGTGGCGTGAAGATCTTGCATAGTGGTTTATTTACACTTTTTCTTTCGATTTTTTTCTTGGCTTACGTTTATTTAAAAACAATCTGTCTTTTTCAAGACAATTCCATTTTAACTGCAGTATAACTTTTTTGCTTTGGGTAGTATATTTTCACCACTCGTCCTCTTTCCTGATTTATAACTCCTCCTTCGCGCATTAGCGTAGTCATGAGTCTTTCAAACATCTATACTTCACCCCTATGTCTATCGCTCTTAGAAGAGCATTCTAGCTCCAAGCGCTTAAGTTTTAATCCAAAGTTTGTGCGCTGAGTTACAACCCCCAACACGTTCCAATGTGTCATATTTAGCAGAGCAACATTGGAAATAAAACTCAAATACACATGAACATGCATTTAATCCTTGTCTTGATATTTTAAGGCCACACAGGCATACAACACCTCGTTATTTACTAAACATTATGTGTTCCGGTGTGAAGGATAACGAATGTTTGAAATCGACGAAGGCAAAAATGTTAATCGAAAACTTAATATAATAAAACCCTTTTAGAAACAAAAAGGGTTCGTTTTCTTGGTGCTTATAAGCATTGCCCCATTCATTTCAACAAAATATTGAATCCCCTTAAAGTAATTGTTTCGTTATACGGCTTTTTGCTTTACGGCCAAATTTTAAGAATGTATTGTAACGAGCCTGCTAGCGACCTCTATTGACTATTTGGCTAGCTCAGGCGTTCGGGAATATTCTAGAGATGGCGTGTGGACGGAATATCATAGAAGTTCGAGAATAGATGAGAAACTTCGTCTTCGGGTTTATATAAGGCGAATGGAGTGCACCGTAAGGCAGTCTCGGTGGGACACTCGATCGACGAGTGTCTCCGAATGAGTCTCCTCACTGGAGTGCTCGGGGAAGAGTTTGAATCTTCAAAGATAAGGCGGGCAACAGTGTAGATAAATAATTAAGTGTGAAAATAAATAAGTTTAGTGTACCAATAAGTTAGTTAAGTGTATAAATAAATAAATTAGCAAGTAAACAATATTTAAGCTAGGTTAATGTAAGTGTTAAGTAATTATTTAATAAATAAGCTACTATTAGTGTAAATAAATTACCGAAGTTTTAATATTCACAACCCTAGTTCGAGCCCCCCCCAGCAAACATGTTACATTGGTGTCAGAAGTGGGATTGTGAATATTCGGGAGTAAAAATAAATAATTAATAATTAGTAATAAAGTAAGTGAAAATAAATATGGCTAATGGAAAACTACTTAAAGTCACCGCACTGAAAGAAAATTTTGAAGAACCAGATACACTTGGATTCAAGGCTTAATTGGTAAAACGTTTAATAGGAGCATTGGAATATAAATGTTATATTCCGGAAGAGTACACGGTTAAGTGTGCTGAAGATATCCGCTCGGCAATAAAAAAAAAATAAAAATAATAATAAAATGAAAGGGCACGCGATTGGAAGATCTGAAGTCGTGTGCCGAATATAAATCTAATTGAAAATTCCGGAAGAATGAAGAGGAAGTGATTAGAAGATCTGGAAGTGGTGCGCCAAATATAAAGCTAATGGAAAATTCCGGAAGAATAAGAGGCAAGTGATTAGAAGACCTGGAAGTAGTGCACCGAATATAAAGCTAATGGAAAATTCCGGAAGAATGAAGAGGCAAGTGATTAAAAGATCTGGAAGTAGTGCACCGAATATAAGGCTAATGGAAAGTTCTGGAAGAATGAAGAGGCAAGTGATTAGAAGATCTGGAAATGGTGCGCTAAAGATGAAGATAATGGAAAATTAGGAAATAATGAAAAGGCAAGCGATTAGATAATCCGGAAGTGGTGCGCCGAAGATGAAGCTAATGAAAAATTGGGAAGAATGAAAAGGCAAGCGATTAGAAGATCTGAAAATGGATCACCGAAGATGAAGCTAACGGACAAACGCGATGCGACACAAAGATTAACAGCAGAGTTCGAAAGAAGAAATAACTGATAAGGAAACTAAACAGGGATGAAGTCGCTAAAATAAATTGTTATGGACAATGAAGTAAGTCCATGGATGTAGTCCAGAACGTCGCGGGCGATGAACGACTGAGGGAGGATACTTGATTTGTGATATATGGACACTTTAAAGCAAGTCTATGATGTAGTCCAGAAGGTCGAAGTTGATGAACGACTGAGGGAGGATACATGATTTGTGATAATTAGGCACTTTAAAGTATGTCCATGGCTGCGGTCCAGAAGGTCGTGGGCAAAAATACGACCGAGGGAGGATACATGATTTGTGATATATGGACACTTTAAAGCAAGTCTATGATGTAGTCCAGAAGGTCGAAGTTGATGAACGACTGAGAGATAATGATTTGTGATAATTAGGCACTTTAAAGTATGTCATGCTGCGGTCCAGAAGGTCGTGGGCAAAAACGACCCGAGGAGGATACATGATTTGTGATTATGGACACTTTAAAGCAAGTCTATGATGTAGTCCAGAAGGTCGAATTGATGAACGACTGAGGAGGATACATGATTTGTGATAATTAGGCACTTTAAAGTATGTTCATGGCTTCGAGTCCAGAAGGTCGTGGGCAAAAACGACTGAGGGAGGATACATGATTTGAGTATATGGACACTTTAAAGCAAGTCTATGATGTAGTCCAGAAGGTCGTGTTGAAAACGACTGAGGAGATACATGATTTGTGAATAATTAGGACACTTTAAAGTATGTCATGGCTGCGTCCAGAAGGTCGGTGGGCAAAAACGACTGAGGAGGATACATATTTGTGAGTATTTGAGACATTTGAAGGCAAGTCTATGAATGTAGTCCAGAAGGTCGAAGCTTGAGTACGTACTGAGTGGGACAATGGACTAATGTGTAATAGGCGACATTTAATGTATTTAGGCATGTAGTTGGAAGGCTTCGGTTTCAAAAGGGACGGAACTGAGTGGAGAATATAACCTGGTGTTATTGAAGGAATGACACGTAAGAGTTAGAGTAGTGGACAGATGTCGAGTGTCATAATACACTGGAGGCGGAGAAGAGTAATGAATTAGAAGCATTAATGTTGTCGTGCAAAGTAGATAATCAGAAATATGTTACGTGGAAATAAGGTATGAGAGGAAATAAATTAGAAGTTTAATAGGCTATTTATTGAGAAACTGTAAGCTAAGTTAAGTAATATATTTCAAATAGAATACACCGTAAGGAGTGAGTACTACATTCGACGATGTCTTAATGGGGCCTCTACACTTATTGCTATTGGAGCCAGCTTGAATTTCTAGAAGCGTGTGGACGGATACATAGAAGTTCGAGAAAGTAGAAGTTCGTCTTCGGGTTATAAGGCGAATAGTCGTAAGGTCTCGAGTGGGAACGATAACAGTTTGAATGAGCCGTACTGGAGTTCGGGAAGAGTTTGAATGTTCAAAGTAAGCGGAACATGTAATAAATAATGATAGTGTGAAAATAAGTAAGTTTAGTGACAATATATGTTGTTAATTTAGAATAAATAAAGTTTGCCAGTTATTTCGGAATGTCAAAGGTAAAATTGATTTAATAAATGAATTGTGCGCATTTGCCGAAGAACGTGGCAACCACTCCGAAGGTTCAGAAGAGCAATATACTCCTTGTTTGTCTCGAATAGTCACCAACATCAGGGGAAAAAAGTGTGAATCAGCTCGCTACGTGAATCGGCGAAAGGATTTAGAGCAGAAGAAAAGCACTTTTGACACCTAGGCGCGTATCTAGGATTTTAAGGAAAACATTGAGTTCAGAGTATAGCGAAGAGGAAGTAATTGTTTTTGCATATTAGTGACATAAAACCAGGACACCCCTTGTAGTTATCCCTCACGCTCGGCTATCTACATTTCGGGACGAAATTTTAAACTTAAAAAGGGGGGGCCCGTGTAACGAGCCTGCTAGCGACCTCTAATTGAAAAAAAATTTGGCTAGCCTCAAAGGGGTTCGGGAAAAAAATTCTAGAAAAAAATTTTGGGGGTTTTTGGACGGAATTTTTTCAAAAGAAGTTCGAAAAATTTGGTAGAAAACTTCCGGGCTTCGGGTTTATATAAGGCGAATGGAGTGCACCGTAAGGCAGTCTCGGTGGGACACTCGATCGACGAGTGTCTCCGAATGAGTCTCCTCACTGGAGTGCTCGGGGAAGAGTTTGAATCTTCAAAGATAAGGCGGGCAACAGTGTAGATAAATAATTAAGTGTGAAAATAAATAAGTTTAGTGTACCAATAAGTTAGTTAAGTGTATAAATAAATAAATTAGCAAGTAAACAATATTTAAGCTAGGTTAATGTAAGTGTTAAGTAATTATTTAATAAATAAGCTACTATTAGTGTAAATAAATTACCGAAGTTTTAATATTCACAACCCTAGTTCGAGCCCCCCCCAGCAAACATGTTACAGTATCTAGGCCGTAAATCGAGGTATTCAACTATTCAAATAGAATTGAAAAATAAAATAATATAGGCAAATCCAATAAATACAAGGATGTGCGCATTCGAGCGAAAAGTGGCACATTTCCGAGCGAGGGAGGCAAATGAAGCGCGACGCGGAGCGGCGCGCTTCATTTTCCCGAGATCGGAATGTGCCACTTTGAGCTCGAATGTGCACACTCTGTTTTAAGCACGATTACGAAGCGTTCCGTTTTAACAGGAAAAAACGAACGCGGTTGACAATCCGGATAATCGCAAATCCGTATAACTGAGGTCCGGATAATTGAGGTTTGACTGTAATTGAAAATATAAGATACTCTGTTTTTCAAATATACTGTATATGCATTACAAAAAAATTTGTGCCCTTCTAAATATTTTTGTTCTAGAACGTTTTACGTATTCGCATGCAACGAAGTCCAAAAAGTAGTTTTGAACAAATTGCAGCCCTAAATCTTTGAGATATTCAAAGATGACTTTTTTTTTAACAACCCGATACATTAGCTGCCCAAACTCTTAAATTAGAATACAAAAACACATATGGTTTACGATGTAAAACCATTTACAATTTTTTCCTTGCGGTTGCTTCTTTAAAATTCAATTTTTTTTACTCCGGATGCGGCACGCAATGTCATTTCCCTCGGTGTGTATGTGTGCGTGCCTCTTCGATATAGCGGCTACTCTAGTGACCAAGTGAAGACCGGTTGTAGAAATTCATATATAGCAGTTATAACGGGAAATCTCACGCAATTTATAATTCCCTTTTTCCAGAGCGTAATGTCTGGACATCTCTTTAGACTACAACGCTCTTCGTTCCATTACAAAAATGGGCACGTGCTCCGCGAAGCACGTGCCACTTCCTCCACACGCTTAACTAGGCTAATGTCTAGACATTGCCGAAATGTTCTTACAGTATTCAATCTACGAGTAATTACAGAACTGTTATAGTAATAAGATTATTCTACCATTATTATAGGAGACCCCCAAGTTAATTACCAACTTGGTAGCCTAGTTAGATGCACACTTTAATTATAGCACTTCCTCATACTTTAAATGTAAAGTATTCATCTTCGAGTGCATTTTTAGAAGTTCATTTATCTTCTTGACAAGTTAGAGAGTTCATCTAGTTCTAATAAACAATGTCTTTGGGTTTTCAATTTGTAATTAGCCGGGTCCCTGGAAATTTCCATCCAATTTGCAAGTTTCAATCAGCACCTCGTAATCGATCCAAGTGGGGTGCCCAATCCTATTAAAATAAATCGGTTTAATTTTTTTTTACTTGGAAAATAATTTAAAAACCTGCTCGCCAATTACTTCTGAAAGCCCCCTCGACAAAAAAAAGCGCAATTTTGTAGAGTAGCTTAAAGCAAGAAGTTATCCTTTAAAATTCCTAGCGTTAACACTGAATTTGGTACATGACCTTTTCGTGTGTGGGGTGGTGCAGTTTTGCTCGTATTTTGCAAAGTCGCGGTCACTGGAGTAGAGAGTGAGTAAAGTACATCGTGGTTCTTCCCTCTTCGTATCGCGATCAGTCATCGAGCACTCGCACTTCTTCTTCTTCTGTAAATAACAACATGCATTATTTTTGTTTACCACCAAATTCGAACTTCGAGTTTTAAATTCGAATGATGTGCCTTCGTGTTTGTTATTCAAGTGGAGGGTCGTTTTACATTTTGATCGAGTTTTTATAGGATGTTGGTAAGTTTTTTACTTTTTATCTGTTGTCAATTTAATTTTCGTTAAAAAATTGCATAAAGAATGCAGTGCAATAAATTCGCAATTAATACTTACCCGAAGAAACAAAAAAGAAAAAAAATAAGCAGTTTGAAACGACTTGTTTAATTCTTAATACAGTTGCATCCAAGAAACCGTTGTTTGTGCAAATTGTAATCGTCACATCACAAGGGCCTTATGCATTAATCAATTCTGAGCCCACCTCGGTTCCGATAATCATTTCATGCATAAAACATTCTATTTTATGTACTACGAATTCGATCTTTTTTACCATAACGAATATCAAAAGTATTAATATTTCCTTCCTCTTCCTACCCCAAAAAAAATACAATTTTTTTAATCTACAAGAAAACAAAAAATTAATAAAAGTTATAAATAAAATAATACTTATTAAATAGATTATATTAAAAATTAAAAAAAAAATGATTCTTGGACAGACAACGAAGTTTCAGTGACCGCAAAACAGGTCTAAAGAAATTAAACTTTAATTAAGCGCAAAAAAGTGAAAACGTTTGCAGAATTTTGAAGAGCATTTTAAATAAAACATGTCTCGTTCTTAAAATCGATACCGTTCTGAAACACTTAAAAGAAATGCGAATGCGAAAAAAAAAGTACGTTCGCATAGGAAATTCGTGTCTGCTTTTTTTTTTCGAATAGAGCCATAAATTTCGTTACACTTTTACTATCAAAACTGGTCATTATTATATAAGTAAATTAATTTAAAAGGGAAATTATCGGATTTGTAGCAAATCATGCTTGTTCCACTTGTGATCAGTTTTCGATGTTATTAATTCCATAATTCATTGAGCCTCGTTCACGAATTGGGTACAACGAATTGCTATGCATAAAAGCTACGACAAATTAGAAAGTTATAAAAAAAGGGAACGAACATTAACAAAGAGGACTTATGTTTCGTATTAAATATTAAAAAGCAATAGCCACAACTATAAACGATCCGTTAACCGACGACAATAAACGCAACAGCTAATAAATATGAATAGTACTAAACTATTAAACTTATTTAAACGAGTTTAGGTAACAATACAAAAAGGTGAAATGTCAACGAGTCTTCCACGTTGTACTAACACGCATAAAATACAATTTTTCCGTTTCAAAATCGAGGCTAAAATTTTAGAATTTTAGATTAGAATCATGACAAGATTTTAACATAGATTTTAACAAGAATTTCAAGTTCTCCATAGCTGTTACATTTCCTCAACTGAATCTATTGCTCGATATAATTTAATGCAAAAAAAATTTAAAAAAAAATAGAATTAGGTAAGTAAGACAAAACAACAGGGTTTCCCTGGCCAATTAATCACGTTTACCATCAAAAAGTATAACCATTGTGTCGATGCCATTTCAATAGATCATTTTTCATTCCTGAGTGAAATACGAAGCATTACTTAATAGATGCTGTAATCTTCGTATAACAAAAATTGCAGTTGACCTAGGAAGTCTGCACTCGGTCAAGGTCGTTGTTAATGAACTGGTTCTTGCACAATTCTCGATAAAGAGTTGTTGCATAATCAGGTCGCAGGTGCCTTAAAATTTGGTTGTAGATATGGCTATAAAAAGGGCATTTAATTGTCTTTTTTGTAACACTTTTGCAATACTTACATTAATCATAAATTGTTGTTAAATAACCAAACGTATCATAGCTAAGATAATTAAAAGCAAAAGAAGCTCTTTAATAGCTGGAACTTAATGCATTTAGTTATAAATTGATGCACTTAGATTTTCCTGTTTGGGATGCAAGTTATGTTTACGTATAAATTACTTAAGCTGTTAACCAGTTTTAATTTATAATTAAATATTTCTGTTTAATTAATTATTGCTCCTGTGGTATGAACAATTTATATAAAATCGACAACTGGATTACTCTCAATGCATAAAAATTCCAAAATAATAGTGATTTAGTAGATTTTCATGTAATTTTAGAGATGTGTACCCATACTTCTTACGATTAATCAAAATCTAAAAAAAAACAAAAAATTCAGTATTAATTAACGTTTAAATAACTTACACTTCATGTAAATCCACCACTTTTTGTAAGTATTAATATTATTTCCAATTCATTGCACATTAATTAAAATAAGAGTAAATATTGGGTCCCCTAAAGACAGCTGTCATCAATTTAAAATAATAAACAAATGTGACCAACTTAAAACCAGTTTTAAACCCTAAAATTAATTTAAATTGTAAACGAGCAGCTTTGCGCAAAAAGTTTCATTCAATTATCGATTCAGTCAAATTAATTTAATTATTTAAAGTGTAAGTGATGGTTAGCTTTAATTTTTTTATTGGCGCAACTTTTAGAAAGTAATCTTACTTTAATTTTCAGACTTAATACTACCATAAAAACAATGCAAAGTTTAGCGGTGGTAATATTAATGGTCATATTAAATCTGGGAGTTTTGTGTGGATCTTCGGAAGAGCACCATTCGAGACAAAAACGATTTCTTTGGATTACTTCTGATGGAAGATTAGCTTTGCCGCCAGGAACCACTCTTATTATAACACCATCGCTGTCATTGCCTTTTGTACGGTACCCTCCGGATGGCTTCTTCTCCAACATGACCATCAGTTTACCCTTTACAAGTTTGTTTAGTAAAAATAGAGGAATCAATTTATATTTTATTAAGTCTGTTTTTAGTTGATTTCAATAAGCTGGGGTTAACTGATAATGAAAATCCTTATGGAGTTTTACCTCCAGTTCTGGCTCGGTCGATGGGTCGAGCGGCTGGTGGCTTTTTAGCAGATTACATAGGCTCACTAATATCGCATAAAAGAAGTAAAAGAGATACAAATCAAAAACCACCAGAACCACCACCAGAATTTAAGCATGCGTTTCATGGGGGGGAACGTGCTTTGCTTTACACCTTAGTGGAAGATTTCTTAGAAAACTTTGGGATGAATGGTAAAGCCTGTTTGTTGAGAGCAATATGCGAAGTACATGCTTATCCATTACACAATTATGGTTTAATGGGAGAAATTCTCAAGTTATTCTTTACGTAAGTTTGATGATTATTTCGTTTCCTATAAAAGTGAATAAAATTATTGCAGAGCCAGTAAATCCCCTTTTTCTAACCATTTATCGGAGTACGTTGAAGCTGAAAATGCAGGGAAAGGTAAATCGGGTTCGTCCGAATGTTGGCCATATATGAAAGAATGCCCTAAGTCATTATTTAAGACACGTCACCAATATTATAGGTGAGTAATATTTTAATTGAAGACATCGGACATGGAAAAATTAATTATATTTATAGTCGAGAACAACACGAAGATGGGATTCGAGACGATGTACAAGAATCTAAAGTTGTATATAATCCATCGGTCAGGAATATGTGAAATGTTTTCTGTAGATTTATTAAGCAAAATTGTGGCTAAGGGAATTACGGGTTTACTAATTCAGATGGGACCAAGGTTTTGGTATTAATTTTGTTATGTACATATGTAATAATTTTGGGATTTAGTTGTTTAATATTTTGTTATACTTTATTATAAATAGTTTAATGTAGAGGATAGTTTTTAAATGTAAAATCTAGGCTAGTCATCAATTTTCTAGTAAACTAAGATTATTTGATTTAGTGCTGTGATTGTCATAATTATTTTAGCAATAAATGTTATTTATTATGTTATTTTTTATAATGATATAAACAATAAACGTGTTGATTGTTGCAAAAGCATATTTTTGGCAAAAATAAATGTTGAGTGTTTTTTAATTGGAATTGTTGCATTAGTTTTAAAACAAATAGTTTAATAATGCTCAAAACAGTACAAATTGTTTAAAACTACAGTTTTTTTAAATTTGAAATTAGCACTTTTAGGTAACGGCAGATGGTTGAAAAAGTTTAATTGTTTCATGCATGGTGTGTTAAATAACGAATTTTTCTATTTAAAATAAGTATAAAATTAATAATGATTAATTTCATTTAAAGTAAGAAATATGTGGGCTAAATAGACAGCCTGTCAGACGAATAAGTACTGGAACTTAATCCTCTTATAAATTACGCTAAACTGAATAAAAACATACCTCAAATGTACAGTAAGACCTCGTTTAACGTTTCCTTGATTAAGGCTAATTCAAAATAACGCGGTCTGATAGAAGCTTCAAAATAACTTAAAATTTATGTCAATTCAACTTATTGTGATATATTTTAAAGTGATTTTGTTTAGCGCTAAAACTCATTGGAACGTTTGCCCCGCGTTAAGCGGGGTCTTCTGTATTTGAGAAATGGTATTGTAAACTTAAATTTAAAAATATGTAATATAAATACCTTATTATATAGAATAATACAAAAATGTTTGCATTTATCTCAAAATTCTTTAGATTTAGGACATATTACATAAAAGCTTTTATTGTTTAGGTATGAGATATCACCCTATTAAGCCTCAGTACCTATTCGTCTCACACAGTGTATAAAATTTTGGGTATTTTATTGACTTTACAAAAACGTTCCTAAAATGACCCTTTATAGCGGTAGCTCTCTTTAAAAACAATATTACAACAAAAGTACTAGGTTCTCTGCTTACCCTATTTAATTATTTGTTTATACATCAGTTTAGTGACAATTTAAGCTATTTGTCTTTATCATAGTTTGTTATTACTTTCATCATAAAACTAAACTTGAAATTTGCCACCTTGGTGATGTTGAAGGTATGTTGGGTAAAATTAACTCTTACATTCTCTTGTAACAGGATTTTAATTGAAATAACACACACTCGTGAAACTTGTACATAATACATAATTGTGCCGATGTTGGATGGATGGAATTGATTATACTTTCTTATTTATAAATATTTGTTCAATTCATAACTTCATCTGTAAGTATATAACAAATTAAATTGGAAGCAAATCATAGATTTCAAGATTTGGTTTAATCCTTAAAAACATACAATTATTCTGATTCGCAACTTTCCTTTTGACGATATTAAAAATAAATACATCTTAATAATAAATTTTAATTTAATACATTACGTAAATAACATGCATTAATAATAAAATAAAATTGTAATGTTAATACTGATTAAAAAATATATATAATGGCATTAACGAATAAAATTTGAACGAACTAATTAAAGCTAAATTATTCAATTCGATATTATAATTATTGCAGATCCATTTAAAATAATATCATATTTGATTGCCTTTTTGTTACTTAAAGCTATACGCATACAATCCTCAAAATATTTTTATGCAACTTCGAGAATCACACTTTAAACTCTAAAGATAAATAATAATTGTGTCTTCTTATTTGCTTGCTGAACTATGATCCTCAATTATTATTACATTTAAGGCACATCTGTGGCGTTTATATAAAAACAACCAGCAAAATTAAGATTTAAAAAATATTTTGCACTCCACAAGTACTACATTTCGAAATTTTGTGACTCTCCCCTAATTTTACAATTTCTTCATCGTCCATGTTAAGATTTCCGTTGTCGTGACGTCTCTAAAATGAATACATACAGTTTAATTCATAAAACGCATGTATTACTACCTTTAGTTCGGTGGCAAGATATAAAAAGGCTTCTTCTATATTAGAATTTTCCTTCGCACTGGCTTCTAAGACAAAAAGTACTTCAGGCATATACTGGCACATAGCTTCCGCTTCCTCAAACTCGACTTCTCTCAAATTCTCCATATCGGCTTTATTCCCGACAAGAGCTACTAATATCGAACTTCCCGAATATCGACGTATCTCCTCCAACCACCTCGCTACTGCTAAAAATGAAGATCGCTTCGTAATATCATAGACAATTATAACGCCATTTGCAGATCTGTAATAACTTTGTGTGATTGTTCGAAATCGCTCTTGTCCTGCCGTGTCCCAAATTTGTAACTAAAAGTAGGATCGATTTTCATATGCGAAATAACGAATAAGGATTTAAATTAAGCTACCTTTATCCTTTTACCTTCTACTATAACTGTTTTCATTGAGAAATCAACTCCGATGGTGTTTCCATGTCCTTCCAAAAACGTTCCATTTTTAAACCTCTGAACGACACAAGTTTTACCTGTTCCGCAGTCTCCGATCAACACGATTTTAAATAAAAAATCGAACTGCTCCTCGGGTGGAATGCTCATTAACGTAGACGGATTTCGAGACATTATTTATTCGATTAATTAAATTAATAAATAAATATTTACATTGCTTTTTGTAGGTTAGACTAGCTGTAAATTACAGACGTAAATAGAATAGTAGAGAGATCTCGAAGGGATTTAAATCTCATTGATTTTGATGGCCAAAAGATGGACGATGATTTTAATTTTTAGTTTTATTTATAAATATATTGTTAGCATAAAACCTTAATTAAAACTTGTAATTAAAATTAACTGTAAATATAAGATTTAAAATATCAATATGACATTATATCGCACTTCGATAACTCGAAGATGACGGAAACTCAAAAATAATTCGCGTGGAACATAAGTGTGACATATTGCTTCCATGGGCAACAAATTTTTAATATCCTACTTCTAATTTACATAAAAGGCCAAAATTAAATCTACTTCCCTAAGAAGTTAAACTTCAAAAAATGTTTAAAAAAAGTGGTGCATCCGAGGGAAAGCCTATCGGGCCGAAACACTTTCTCCCCAGGATTCTCTACAATGAAATACAAATTAATTGAGTACGCTACTGCCATTTTACAATTTTCGATTAGAACTTTGTAAAAAAAAAAAAATTTTGAAAACGGAAAGGGTATACGCTGAAAGAAGAAGAAGAAGAAAAAGTAGAAGTGTAAAAATTAATTTTTTTGAACCAAATTAAATATCTCAATTAGAAAGAGAGGAAATGAATGTAAAAAAAGAAAAGTGAAACTAGTATGTGCACATTCGAGCGAAAAGTGGCACATTTCCGAGCGAGGGAGGCAAATGAAGCGCGACGCGGAGCGGCGCGCTTCATTTTCCCGAGATCGAAATGTGCCACTTTGAGCTCGAATGTGCACACTCCGTTTTAAGCGTGATTCACATTAATTAAATTACTTTCTTAAAACTAAGTACAATTTTTCTACTCTTCATAAAAGTCGCTACAATGAAATATCATTGAATTAATAAGAACAAAAGAAAAATTTTAGAAACAAGAAAATAAATTGAAGCCCTCCTAAAGTCAAAATCTTGCGTGCGCCTCTGCATACAATTATATACAGGGTGGGTACGGTATTTGAGGACATTCACATTAGTGGCTATTGTTTTACCACAGCATTCTTGTCTTTATGGTTTCTTGTCACATCCTAATGGAGAACAATAAGCTAATTCAAAAAAATCAAAACACACGTTGTTATACACGTATATCATGAAAGTCTCAGATTTTTTGAAATGCGCCTTATCGTTTCTGCACAAGATTTGTCAAAAGTTAGAAGCAGCTGATGGCAATGTGAAAACTGTTGCTAAGCGCAAAAAGCATAAAAGCGTTCAGACAGTATCAGAACATCACGGTTTGCGCAGAAAGTTTAGGACATTATTGATCAAGATCTTTCATAGTCTATGAGGGCTATTGCTAGAGGCCTTTATGTTTCTGAGGGCCTAATTTGTCATTACTACGCATAGGGCGTTGTTGTGCTGAAGACCAATAAACATTTTAATAACATGCTTTATTTTCTTAGAGGTCACAACCAGAATAATGTCCAATAAAAACTAGAAGCGCTTAATAAAGACTAATTTCGAATTGAAGCTATTATTGTGGCCAAAACAGATTTTATTAAATAATGTAAACAAGTAACGTTAAAGGCGTCCATCTTGCACATTGTCATAATATTAGGTTATGTACATTAACGTATTGTCTCATGTTAGATTATGTACGTATTAACGTCTACTGAAATATTGTCATAATATTAAGTTCTGTATTTATTATGTTAGTATGTAAACTCACAAATCTGTCATTTATTAATTGGATAAAAAAATCATTAGAAGTCAGTTAAGAATCAAGTCGTAAATACATATCTGACTCTCATAGTTTAATAAGCGTGGAGGTTTGTGAGATTTAAAATTCGGTGGTAATTACTTTTGCCCCCCACCATATCCAATTTTGTTAAAGTCAGTTTAATTGTGGATGCCAACTTGTCAAAATGAATATCTCCAAAATTCATCACTTTGACCATGGAAATAATAACAATAATAAATAAAAAGTATTCTGACTTATCTACTCAAAAATTAACTTTAGGACAATTAGTATTTGATCTGTTATTAACGTGAGAAATATAAAATAACTATAAAAAAATTTAGAAAATGCGGAACTATATTTTTAAGTTGGTATTAAAAAGTCAAATCGAGTAAAAAATTGACTGCTATCTAAAAGCAATGTGTGATCACCCCCTGGTTTAAAATGGGGTAAGTTTATTCTAGAAATACTTGTTTTATGCATTTTTTTGTTAAAACATCAAATTAAGCTACTTTGATATTAAACTTGCTGCTGTACTCGTGCAATCTGTTTCAGTTATTACGTTTAGTTATTGTTAATTTATTCTTACATTGTTTATATGTGTATTTATTAATTTAAATATAATTCTGTTTAGAATTCGTTGCTGTTTTTTTCGTAACTCATTATTAGGCAATAATTTGTTAACATAATTTTTTAGTGTAAGAATCAATTCAATTACTGTAAAAATTTCAACGAATAATTAATTTCGTAAAAAATATGACCAACTTAGTTTTAACGTCAATGTGTCTTCAAATATTGTACGCACCCTGTATTAGAAACACCTTGTATAGCAGTCCTTATAAATATTGAAGCACCCCGTTTAATCATTTATTCAACGACGTAGCGAATTTTTTGTTTTTAATTATTGATCAAACATATGAAAAGAGACGTTGTTTATATTTCTCGCCGGCAATAAAAAATTTCTAGGTCATCCTAAGCGTATCCCCTTATTTCTACGTAGCATGACATTTTTCTGATACAAATGAAATCATATCACCTTGGGGCCTACATAAACAATTCAGCAGAAGTTTAAATATTTCAGAAAAGCATTTTCGATGGAAATCGACGAGCGTCGTAATAATCCGACGCCGAATATTTTTTCGACGTCGCAGAAATGTTGGGAATTTGCTACAGAGGCTGTGCTGCAATTGGGGAGGCGTGTCGATTTTGTAATATTATCAATACTTCTACTTGTATCATAAATAATTCGAATTAAGAGCAAATGCCGATTTGAAAGGGAAACGCACACCTCACACGAAGAGACTAAAATAATGCGACAATTACGGTGGAACGTAGCTTTCTTTATCTTATTTTTGATATACACCTTTGGTGAGTACTCGTTTTTAATCGTTCGCCGTCTTTAGTGCCGAAGAATGTAATTTTTAGTAATTAGTACAAGCGTCGAGCCCGCTCTCAGCACGACTCCCACACCGGACGACGACGAAGACTGGGACGACGACGACTCTGCAGAAATCGACGACGATGGAAGGATTTATAAGAATCCCAGGAATTCTCCGAGCACTTTATGTCCACGGGACGAAGAACAGGCTACGCTTTTGGTGAACCACACTTTACATTTTTTTTTTTGACAAATAAAAATATACGTTCGTTGTAGAACCAAAAGTGCTTAAGGAAGTGCTCGTCCGACGAAGATTGCAAGAGCAAAAAAAAGAAATGTCTTTGCGATGGTGCTTGTGGAATGTCCTGCATCAAACCAGGTAAAATTTAGCAACGTAAATGTGGATTGTTAAACTGCAACGAGTCTAAATTGTTTTTCCGAAAAATTATAATGGGGTACAAGTATAAAATAATAATTTTGTAGCAGGTTTTGATAGTCCATTAAGAAAGCACTTTCAAGAACAATTTTATTTAGTTAGGTTTAAATTGTACAATCGAAATGCGAGCTTTTATACGGTTAATAGTGTAGGAGTGCGCATAGAGATCGGTTAAAGTGCACAAGTAACTATAGGTGCGTTCCCGCAGCAATTGCGAACGGTTTGAAAATTTTTAATGCAAACTAGGCATTGGTCACAAGTTATCAATTTGATTTCTGCAGGAACACAAAACTGAAGATGTGTAAAATATCCACCAGGTGGCTTATATCAACCATTTATACAAAATCTAATTTTTTTAAAATTAATGAATTGCAAGCCGATTAAAATCTAAAATAATAATTAAATTATCTGAAAACTATTCTGTAAATTTGATATTTATGTAATTCTAACCTAATAATTATTATGTAAGTAGGCTTTTTAAATAACACCGTGTGCGCATGTCCAACAAAAAAAATTACAAACTATACGTAAATTTTACCAACGATTTCCAGGGTCAACTGTCCAGTGAATGTACGCTTAGTATCACGGTCATCAAATACTTGACTTTTAAAAATTGTCTCTAATTCTAAAAAACTGCATAGGTACTACAAATGGGCTATTGTTTTATATTTTAACAATTTTGTTGCAAAATGAGATCTCATTAAAGGCTAATATAGACTATAATAAAAAATGGGGTAACAACTCAGTATGTGAACAGAAAATGACCTATGAATGAACAGTAACACCCCAGTGAATGAACAGTGCTTTGTAATAGAGAATATTAGGTATGTGTCTTACTGTAAGCTATGTTTTTTTCAAATTCGAGGCGTAAAGGGCACAGGAATGTAAAATTGAAGGATACATGATAAGTTGTCAATAACCTCAAATAATTAATTATTCATACTGTGACGAAACAAGTTGTATTTTACCTAAACTTCTTATGATAGGTCTTTGAAGATTTATTTGCAACCAAAATATCTCCACTCTTTCTTATTGGTTTTTTGCTCTACATAAAAATTCTCCACTGAACCAGCAACTGTTTATTTACTGGTTTTTGTCCATTTTATAAAGCCAATGAATGAACACCCAATAAAAACTTTTATTAATTATGTTTCTCCCAATGTAGGAGAGACCGGGGTTGAAAGTCACATTTTTTTTTTTGCATTTATAGAGCCCATGGTCTTAATTTATCAATGACATTTATATATCAATAGATAGAGTATTTATTCTAGTTTAAGAAAAAATAAAGACTTTTTCTCTACCATTATTTAAAGAGAACATATTATAATTTTTATGAAGAAAGAAAAGTGTAACTTTTAACCCCATGTCAGGGATGGTTGTCAGACGTTAAATATAAGGTAAAATACAAAACGAGAAAACAAATACCTATTCTATCTAACGAACTTAGGTTATGGTAACAAAAATGACAAATGTATAATTACAGTCAATCATTTCTGTAGTAAAACCCCTAGAAACCAATAAAAAAGACCGCACATATTCATGGTTGCTTTGCACTTGTGACTACTAGCCCCGCTAACTTTAGACAACTTTCCCAAAACAATTTTAGACAATTAACTCCCAAAATAAATTTAAATCAATGGTCATTTAAAAAACCATATAATGATATCATGAAACATATCTTAAACATCATAAATACACGAATAGGTATATCACTATGCAAAATTTAATTATACTTATGAGACTCGACATAGATGCACAAAAAATTACTTTCACTGTACAAAAAAAACAAACGCATATATTTCTTTTACGCTATTTGAGAGCGAACTGAAGTGAATTACCCAAGGAGGTATTGTGCTCGGGCTTCTTTGACACGGGTAAACAAATATATTAATTCATTAGGTTTGTTGTTATGGTTAATGTGACAACCTACCCGTGAGACAACCATACCCGGTCTCCCCTACATTGTTTTTTTGTTTAAGGAAGGTCTATAGAAAAGACTACATTCCAGAAATAATTTAGAGAACGAATAAAACACTAATAAAATAACAATTTCAAACTGAAATCTTAAACATAATTTGAAGTATTATCTCGAAACGAACACACGTGTTTTTTAAACAGATATCATTTGATTTCAAGTATAATCAGATAAATAAATTTCGTTTCTGGTCCTCTGACGGGTTTTATTCTAACTATATTGATTTTTAAAAGTTTAATTGGAAAAAATAACAACTTAATATTTCAAGTTGTAGGCGCAACGTTTATTCATTGACTTCGTTCATTTACTGGATAGTTAAACCTAAACAGTTTCGAATAAATTGTGCTACCTGCTGAGACACCAAACTATCTGTCAATTTAATGAACTGTTTTGTGCTTAAACGCTAAGTGCGCAAGTGTGCAAGCATCTGACAGTTGGCAACCGTTTGCTCCTGCTGCTGGAACAAACCTTGTGAAACATTAAAACCAATTTAAAACAAGTGGTCGTGTTTTTACTGTCTTGGCAGCGTTTATGCGTTTTATAAACTTCTGAAACTCTTTAAAATATTTGGATTTTTTTGTATTAATTACAACTACACTTATTGGATGTACAACACATAGTTTTATTAACCAGTTAGTTCGAAGAACAGAAACGTGTGCGCACATTTATCCATCGCGCACTCTTTAATTGCCTGGCTTCAGTTATTACACATACCATATCTATAATCGAAAAGGAGCATGTTAAATATATAATTTACAGATCGGGAATGTCCGGAACCGGAGCAAATACCTTTGGGGTCGGTAACTGCGAGCGGCCGTCTCTTTGGGGCACGAGCAACTTACACATGCCAACACGGTTACCACGTCGTCGGTCTCCAAAGTCGAAATTGCCAAGCGGATGGACAATGGGCAGGCTCCCCACCGGCGTGCAAACAAAACAGTTGGTTCCATTATTAATCTTTTACGATTAGACTATTATTTGAGTTGCTTACAGTTTATTGTCTTTCGCCGCCAACCATCGACCATGCAAGGCACAATGCGCTGCCAGAGCAGGCGACCTTCGATTTGGATTCAACTTTACAGTATTACTGCCATACGGGCTACGTGACGAATGGATTTCCAAGAGCCAAATGCTTGGCCATCGATGGGCAAGCCTCTTGGTACGGTCCCGACATATCATGCGAACGTATGCGAAGCTTTATTGTTTTAACCAAGTGATTGAGGTGGCTCTTTTAGCACGATCTTGTGGTGCACCAACGGACATATCACATGGCTGGCACGCGGGCGAATGTTACACGTTCGGCTGCCGCATAACGTACCATTGCGCGGATGGTTTCGAATTGGTTGGTCGCAACGAAAGGTTTTGCCAAAGCGACGGGACCTGGACGCCGAAAGAACTACCGATATGCGTTTGTAAGTAGATGGATGTACAGGTAGCCCTCCTACAACACGTTATCTTATAACACGGTTTTGGTATAACACGATTCATAAATTGCGGGAACCCTCCTACAACGCGGTTTCGTTCTAGCACGATACGAAAATTGCAAAAACCTTTGTACGTATTTTGTACTTTGTACTGTACTTCTACGGCCGCGGCGAGGCTTGCCGAAAGTATTTCTTTTCATACCCGAGGCCTGGAAACAAAAGTGTCTCAGTCTACTGGTCTGAAGTTTGCATCGAGCCACAGTGTGTTATAGAATAGCTTTTTTGTATTATGACGTTAAGTTTCAGCTTCAAGCCATGTCCAATAAAAATAGAAAAACTACGTTTAAGAAGAAATGTATTTTTTAGAAGTAAATATTCAAATCTGAAAAGGAAAAAATGGCATCTCACACTGCAAACAGTCTTGGTTTGAATGAAGCAACAGTCCGAACCTTAGAAAAAAATGAAAAAGAAATAAGAAGTGAAGTTGTTGCAGGATCTTCGACATTCGAATAACGGGCAGCTCGCCCTCAGCAGCCAATAATTGAGAAGATGGAAGAGGCAGTCGGCATTTGGATTGAGGATAGCTCTCAAAAAATAATTCCATTGGATGGTAATCTCATTGAACAAAAAGCACTCATAGTTTACAAACACCTTAAAGAATATGAAGAATCCTCTGTCAATCCAGATATTGTCGCAAGTAGAGGTTGGTTCGAAAAATTCAAAAAACGTTTTGCAATGCCTATTTACAAAACGAAGGCCTGATAAAAGCAGTAAAAGCAATTTACCAGAACAACAAAGTAAAGATTAAAACAAGACAGAAACTAGCCCATAAATTCCAAACAACTAAAGGTCTACTACAAGGCTGCTCACAATCGCCTATACTTTTTAAAATACACCTAGAACATACTCTACAAAAAAATGGAAACAATAACGCGAAAAAATGGGACACCCAGTACGTGATGACTATCTGCCGATGACCAAGTGGTTATTGAAGGAGATCTCAGTCTTATGCTTAGAAAACTTAAAGAAGAATATACCAAAGCAGGCTAGAAATTAATTTCGATAAAACAGAATACTTAACAAGAGAAGAAACATCTGAGATACTGGAAGTAGACGAAAACAAAAAAATTCAAGAAACGGATAGATTTAAATACTTATAAGGAAGCGTAATAACTAAACAAGGAACGTCAGAGAAAGACATGAAATGTAGACTCGGACAAGCAAGAAGGTGTATCAAACAACTAAATCCTGTACGACGGGATAGACATATAACAAACAGCATTAAAATAAGAAAAGATGTATGGTTCAATGATAGACAGTATTATGACATATGGTGTCGAAACATGGATAATAAATAAAGGCAAGAGATCAAAGATTAACGCAGTGGAAATGGAATGCTGGAGGAGATGTTGTAGGGTTGTAAAAACAAACAGAATTCCCATTCAAGAAATACGGTACATAATGGGTGTACAAAAGGATGATATAAATAGAATAGAAGAAAAACAACTTGAGTAGTACGGGCATGTAAGAAGAAGCACCAACAGCAATTGGATAAAGAAAATAACGGAATGCAGCCCTATAGGAAGAAAAAAAAAGAGGAAGGCCGAAGTGACCCTGAAGAGATGACGTGAATGAGGCTATGAAGAAGAGAAAGTTCTAGGAAGGAAACTGGCTGAGCAAAGGGAAACAGCATCATATATATAAGTACATAAGGAATGGAAAAAACGGAATATCTAACAACGAAAGAAGGAAACATAGAACATCTATAAAATCGAAGAAAATACAAGCATCAAAGTAACAGATAGATTCAAATACCTTGGAATCGTAATAACAAACAATATATCAGAAGAAGATATAAAATCAAGAGTAGGACAGACCAGGACATGTATTTACATTCAGTTTTCTGGGACAAACATATAACAAAAAATAACAAAATTAGAATATATAAATCGATTATAGAAAGTATGTATTATGAACTATGGATCAGAAACCGGCACAATAAATAAAAGAAATAGAACAAAAAACAATGCAGTAGAAATGGAGTGTTGAAGGAGACGCTGTCAGCTGACCAAACTGGATAGAATCCCAAACGAGGAGATTAGACAAAAAATGGGTGTCGAAAAGGATGCGATTAGTACAATAGAAAAGAAGAGATTGAAGTGATACGATTATATAAGAACAAGCGCAGACAACAGATGAATTAGGAAGATTACAGAATGGAGCCCCATGGGTAGAAGAAAAAGAGATAGACCAAGAAGATCTTGACGAGATGAAGTGGATGGGGCGGCCACGGAAAATACAGGATTTGGAGGAAAGACAAGAATAGAACAAAAAGCTGAGAGAAGAAAGACAGCGCAAGCCGTTAAAAGTTGTTTATTTAGAATTAAAAAAAATATTGTTTTTAGCAAGTTTTTGTAACGTAACTCCTTTTTTTGTATTGGCTCTGGGTTTCATGGAGCACGGTTCCACACACCACGGCATTTACTAGGAACCTATCTACCGTGTTATAGGAGGGTTACCTGTATAGGTCTTTAAGGACGCAATTTTTGCCAACTGGCGAGCGCGGGAATGAGTTGAGATGCCGAAGATTGTTTGAACAGTTGTTGGTAAGATATGACGGAGAGGAAAAAGAGAGAGAGGAACATTGATGTAGTGCGCTTATGAAAAATATGTTTTGTTGGTGGTGTTCGTGTGTTGTGGTTACAGCTGTACAATGTCCGCCACCTGAAAATCCACGACATGGAAAAGCTATTTATACATCTTGTAGCTACAATTCAGTAGTCAGTTATGAATGCAAATATGGTTACACTTTGGTAGGTGAGGCGACGAGGAGATGTGGGGCTGACAAGAAATGGTCGGGATCGCAACCGATATGCAAAGGTATCCATCTCTTAGCTCTCAGACACCCATCACCTTCACTCATTCATTTTTATTTATCTTTTGCGGGAGAGTAGAAATAAACTGTGGCCATCCCGGTCGATTGTGGAACGGCTGGTTGGAAAATATAGAAGGGGGCACCGGGCTTGGAGCTTCCATTATATTTCGTTGCCACGAAGGGATGCGCTTGGAAGGCAACTCTTCCACGGTCTGCCAAATCGAAGGCAAATGGCGCTATCCGCTGCCGAAATGTCTAGGCAAGTATTCTCGTTTTGCTTGTTGTTTTTTTATTTGCCACGTCATTTTTGATCGCTTATGAAGCAAGTTTGCTCAATTCGAATGGAGGTTGATTGAATTTTGCTTGCAGCTCCGTGTGTCGTGCCCCAGGTGTCCCAAGGCAGAGTGATTTTGTTGTCCCGAAACGACACGGCTCCTTCTTCCACCGTGGTGCAGGACGGGGAGGCTCTGTCGGTCGACTGCGAACCTTTCTACGAGTTTCCAATTACTAACGCGCCCGTGGTTTGCAACAACGGAACTTGGACCCATATTCCGAGATGCCTACCTGCTAGGTATAGAAAATAACAGAACCATTTGATTTAATTAAATATGATTACCGGAATGAGAGGGTGGAGAACTTAATTATGGGTACTTTAAGCAAAGATCTTATGTAGAATATAGATTTACATAAAGACAGTAAGTCCTCGTTTTGCCATTTCTCGATTAATACTGATTCGATGTAGAGATGTTTGATTTTCTCATGGTCTATGAGTCACGCCTGTGCAAAAGACAGAAAATGACCCTAGCTTGCTGCTACACTCTGACCTGAAAACATTACCATTCTTGTTTTATTTCTTGAATGTGGCGAAGTTGGATATACCTGTGGTTTGTTAGTTTCACATGTATGTTGTCGTTTAATATTATTATCAAAACATTTTTTTAGGAGTATATTTATTTTGCGTTTTTATTCACTGGAATTATGTTTTTATTTTGCATTTATTATTTTCATCTGTCTCTAGAGCTCCGCCTTCGCGCAGATATTTCGAAGGCCATAGACCATGAGAAAATCAAACATCTCTAACACAGTCTGCTCGATGCTTCAAAAGAGCTCAATATTTACGTTGTTTAACTTGTTGCGGCATTTTAAATTACCTAACTTTGTTTAGCGCTGTTTCGTTTATTGATCGAACTGATTGGAACGTATTCCTCGCATTAACCGGGGTTTTACTGTATAAAATTATGTAATTTGGCAATGTTTTGGTATTTGTTTTAGTTTTAGTTGTTATACTAATATTTCTTAAAAATCAATTTATTGGGGGTATTAATTATAATTAATACCCCCAATAAACATGAATTAACCCCTTTGTTTTTTTTTTTTGAAAAATTTGTAAAATCGGTTTAATTTATTTCTCAGGGGAACGTTTTTATGGGCCCGTAGTGTGCATAGCCGGAACCATTTTGCTCTGACACCCCATTAACGGCAAAATTTTTCGACATTTGAAAAGCGTCAATTGTTTTTTAAATCAAAATTTTAATTTGCGTTAACTTTTTTATTTTTAATTATTTCCCAAAATGTTTTTATTTCCAAACGTATTGGACCTTCTTCTATCGGAAACCGGCACTAACTCAAACCCCCCAAAATCGACCAAAATCGAGAAAAAGACATGGATTAACCTCTTTGTTTTTTTGGAAGTAGTCAAAAAAATCGATTTGTTTTATTTTTCATAGCGACGTTTCTATGGACCTGTAGTGTCCATTGCCGGAGTCATTTTGCCCTGGTTACCCTTTTAACGGCAAACTTTTTCGATCTTTGAAAAGCTTCAATTTTTCACTCCCATATCAGTTTTTTAAAATTTATTGAGTTGATATCTATTGCTCGCTTAATTAATAATAATTTAAAAGTGAAAAGTCAATAAAAAATAAAATAAATTATGAAAATACTTATTGACGATTTGCTATTTATTATTGGCTGTATTAAATTTACAATGTTAAAAATGCACTTAAGATTGTATTGTAGTTATTAATTTCGGTAAAATTAGATTTTTGGCAGGTATAGTTTCTAAACGCTTTTGGATTTTCACTCTTTAATTAGGCATATATTTTTTTAAATTTTTGAAAAATCTACCTACTCATTCAACTTCTATCAGAAAAGTAGATCTTTATGGAACACGATATCCAAGTTTGATTTACACATACCCATACTTTTTTTTAAATTATAATCCCTCAGTGCAGAAATAAATATCACATTTGGGATTTTTTCTTGTTCATAAATAATTATTTTTTCAAAAATATTTGATTACAGATAACGCTAATTGAAACACGTTTATAACAAAATATTCATTAAGTTTATTAGTATAGGAATTGAACCAAATCAACTAAATTTTTAGCTTTTGTCACAAGGTGCATGTCACAGTTAATAATGAAAGAAATCTTTCTAACCCTTTGTTGATCGCGCCCCACTGCCCGCCTTCGTTGGTCGCAAAGCGAGGAATCCCCGCAATGTTGATTTTCGTATAGTGTTGCCAAGCTCATTATTAATTATTTGTCTAAAATATTCAAAAATTTGTTTTTAAACATGTGGACTGATTACCAGTTTATTTACTTCATGAATCGTGCTCATCATACGTACAACTTCGCTGACAAGGGGGGCATATTAGTTTTCTATATCTTGGTATTGTATATTTTGAAACGTGGGAAATAGAATCGCTAGTATTTTACTACCTTTTAGTCTTTATTATTAAATATCTAACTTTTATAATTATTATATTTATTATACCGGGGAATCGCTCATAGCGCGATCAACCAAGGGTTCAGAGAAGATCCATCAGTTACTATACTCTGTCCAGCCAACAAAAATAGTTAAGCCATTCCCACAAATGTGCGCTAAATTTAAATAGAATTTTTTCTATTGGCGTAATTTTTAAAGCCCGTAACACAAGCAACCATATAAGCATTTATAACCTGCAAGAACGGGTACAAACTTGATTATTAATTGGTATCGTGTGAAACTGGGCACTGCATATATTGGTTTAATTTAGTGGGGCGTGGCTTAACTATTTCTGTTGGCCGGACAGAGTATACTAACCTATCATTTACTGATTGTTTTTCTCAGTGCCAAAGCCTGATAACAGTTTTTTTTAATACATTTATATCGGCATTGAAGTGAGTCATTCTTTAGATTAATCTTGTTAGTGAGTTTTAACAATTAGTAATGCAACGAATATTTTATTATTTAAAAATTACTTTGATAACATCATCAATATTATCTACGCTCTTTGATTGCTTTTTTAATTAATTCAAATTCTGTTTTAGATGCAAACATCTTCCGAAGCCGCCCAAAAACGGCATGATCATCGCTCCAAAGTTAGACCATGGCATGAAGGCGAAATTCCATTGCAAGGACGGCTTCGAACTAAAAGGAAACGTATTTATAGAGTGTTCTTTTGGTAATTGGACTGGCGAATTTCCAACGTGTCAAGAAGGTGCGTGAACTGCGCTTATTTTTAGGCAAAACAAGTTAATTTTACATTTTTCAGTTTACTGTCCGTTTCCGGGATTAGTGGACAACGGAAAAATCCTACTGGTCGGCAACATGGGCTTGTACGACTACCGGCCTTACGTGCGTAAAGTGACGAACAACAAACAGATCATGTACGATTGCGACAAGGGCTACGTGCTAAGCGAAGGCCCTCCGGGCGCCACTTGCGTGGGGGGCAACTGGAGCCCCAGGGAGCTGCCCAAATGCACGTTGGGCCAGCATCCGCGCCTGCGATGGAGCAGGAAGAAGCGACACGCCGTTTTGAAGCGCTACAAATGGGATATATTCGCTCTCAAGAATCAGACTGAAATCAAACATATCAATAAAAGGGCTTTGAGAACCGGAAGTGGTAGCAGTAGCAGTAGGACTTTAGGTTTAGGTCTGAAGACGTCTAAGGCGCAACCGAATGCGCGCAGAAAGCACAAGCAGATGAACAACGACATCAAAGTGGACAAAAAGAAATTTTGTCAGCCGCTGGTGGAAGACGATTTTGCAAGCATCGACGTGGTCAAGGTGGGGAACGATCCCAGTTTCCCGTACAGCGGTGGAACCGTGGTCAAATTGAGCTGTGACAAAGGTTACGGTCTGAATTTGCAAAACGCCACGGTTAAATGTCTTCGGGGCAAATGGAAACCCACCAAACCCAAGTGTTTAATTGGTAAGGGTTTCGTTATCTGGTTTTGGGCCGAATCAAAGGTTTCCTTTTTTTTAGAGCCGTGTAACTTGTCGAAGATTGCGAATGGAGAATATTTGCAGGGCTATCGAGCTGGGTTGACAATAGCGAACGGTTCCAGTGTGACATTCCAATGCGATAACGATTATAGGAAATCGACGGCGCAACCTGTTTATTGCATCAGAGGAGAGTTGAAACCTCATAATCCCATCTGCAGACCTGGGTTTGGGCTGACTAATATTACAAAGGACACCCCTTATTATTTGGGAGGCAGCGATATTGTTAGAGGAGGCGATATTAATGTTTTGGAGTTTGGAGGAAGCAGGAGACCTTGTGGACCACCAGCCCGGTATTAAATTTTATTCGCATTTGATCGATTAATTGATGGATGTTTCGGGAAATGCTTTGTTGATATTACAGGGTGTCCCAAAATTACGTGGACAAGCATTTTTTAAAACTTACAATAAGCATTGATACATATAGGAATAACAAATTTAATTGGTTTTGAAGTGCCTTCTTTTAGTAAGGATACAAGGTTTAAAAATTTTTGGTGGTTAGCCACAACTCTGGTGACAATTGATTTTATTCATGACGTAATGACTCCCCCGATGAGTTCAAACTTTTCTGGGCTCTTGCCTCCAAAATTGACCAAACGCTGTAGGTCAGTGTTTCTCAACGTGGGTCCCACGTCCCACATTGGGACAATTGAAATGTTTAGGGGGGCAACATCCATTACTTAAGGGCACAATTTGAAAACGTACTTGAATTTTAGTTATCTACCTTATTATATATTTTCAAAATAATTTTCTAGTGATTTTTTGCTAAAACCTAAGTCTTGTGTCTCGAATAAGTTGTAATTAGGCTTCATTTATGGAATAATTAAATTTTTAAATATAACAAAATATTTGTGTTACATAGGGGAGCATCAAAATTTTAGAATGACTTGGGTAGGGCATGTTAAAAAAAGGTTTTAGATCCGGTGCCTTCGGTGGCCTAATACTACTTAAAATAGTGACTTCATTTTTATGTCACGGTATGATATAGAATATAAATATTACATAACAAGGACGTAAAATTTAAATCATAGTTATCAGATAAACGGTTTTCGTGTTATGATACTTCAAAATTTATGTTATTTTGGGCACCTTATAATGACTGATGTGCATATCTAAATATTAATAATTAAGTTTACAAAAAAAAAATTCTTTTAATTACATACTTATCGTTACATTAATATTTTGATAATCGGCATTAACCAAAATTCTGGTGATTAAGATTTTTGAAGAATTTTGATTACCAAAGTTTGGTATAATTATGTAATCTTATATACAGGGTGTTTATAAATTGGCCCACTTAACTTGGTATGGTTTTAAATTGGAAATCTTATTTTTATGATGTGTGGTTCTAAATATATACAAAGCATTTACACGGCATTCTTATGCAATTTATGAATTGCATAAGCGGGCGTTGCTTGTATTTCGTTTTCTATCAGTCGGATGTAAAATTGGGCGATTATAAAAACTGGTAGATACCAATATTTTTTAATGCACAATATTATTTTTTTTATTTAAATGCTTTAGGACCATTTCAAAATTTTTCATCTTTCAATTAAATAAAAAATTCTTAAGCTGTAATAGGTACACATATCAAAAATTAAAAACTTTCTAAATTAACAAAATCGATATTGGTACGAAGTACACATTACAACGTGGCATAGCAATCTTATCAATATCGAGTTTTTTACATTAAACATTCTGCACGTTAGTTTTATAACATTTCTTATAAAGCTAAACATTTCTGTTTTTGAATATTATCAAGCACATTTAATTTCAATGAATATTACAGTGTGCAAGGTTCTCTGATCTATCGAAACGGCGAGCCTTTAACAGAAAACGAAGAAACTTTTCCCGACGACACAGAAATTACATTCAGCTGCATCGAGAGCATCGTTGGAGATAAAACGACATGGAAAATTGTTTGCGAAGATGGAAGCTGGATCGGTAGATCGCTAAGCTGTAGTGAGTTTCTCTCTTTCAATTTAATTATCGTTCGTAATAAAGTTTAAAGTCTCATGGAACAAAAGTGCGCATTTTTACTTCAAAGCATTAATTTTAAGTTTTTATTCATTGAAAATTTACGAAAATCCAAATTGAATTTACTTACTTGTAATTCTAGAAAAATAATAATAAAACCTTGTCAAAATTCGTATACTTATCCTAATACAGGGGTAAGTGTGCGCAGTGGTTCGGGTAAGTGTGCGCAGTTGTTGTAATTAAACTTATAGTTTATTTAAACATAGTTTAATTTTATTTATTTCATTAATTGATCCTTCTCCATTTCTTGTATTTTTTAATTCCAAATTTTATAATTAAACTTCAATATAACAATTTTCATTTCAGACGCAGACGACCTTATTTTCGGACAAAGCAGTTCCGGCAACAACTCTTGCGTGTTCCGTAACCAAGAACCGAACGTCGTTTCGTTCTTGAACGACCAGAAGATCGCAGAAGAAATGGATTTTCCGGAAGGAACTGTAATTCTGAGCCGATGCGCCGACATTGGAAAATTTTCAATGATAGGTTTGTTTTGAAGTAAAACGTAATCAATTTTAATTTGACACACCATTTCGTGCAGGTACGAATGTGAGAAGATGTTCGAACGGGAACTGGGACGGCCAAAAACCCGTCTGCTTCGGACTGAATCAGGAAAACGACTATTCGATGGAAAAACCCCCGACCATATTATTTAGGCACGAATTGGGTCCCATTGCTCAATCGAACGACGGGAAGTTGATTGTTTATCCAGGTGCCATTCTGCATATGGAGTGCTTGTGGATTAGAAGATTCGGAATACCGAAATGGATCGTTAGTCACGATTATAGGTGTACTTCGGCGTTTATTTTTTCATATGTAAATTGGTGTATTGATTTATTTATTTTTGTTCAAATAGACAATATCCTCAAAGTTGGACGACGGATCCAGGCAGGGACTCCCAGCTAGAATACCGCTTATCGATTTATTATGCCTCCAAAGACGATTCAGGACTGTTCACTTGCGAAACGCCGGCCAGATACACGCATTCCGTCGAAATTGTGGTTAAAGGTGTGAATTGCTTAACAAGAAAAGTATTTTAAGTAGAAATTTTTTTTTGGGGTAGTCATATATTTTGGAGTCTTCTTGGAATAAGTATTTTGGAACTACATATGCTTTTATAACCGGAAAATCGACTTTAAAAAAGTTACAGCCATTTAAAATAAAATTAATTTCAATTGTTCTTTTTTGGTGCACAAGAAATGTAATTGAATGAAAGTAACATATTTGAAGTTTATTTCGAGAAATGTATTCAAAATGATAGAAATTCCTTACTTTGCTCTATATTTTAATTTTAATCGGATTTCTTGTACATTTTCATTAGATTGATGACCCATAGACATTGCCTCTTTCCAGAAATGTTCAAAACAAAGCAGTTGAGCGCATCAAGAACATTGTATAATGCAAAATTTGAAGCAAAATAAACATTTTCGAAGGTCAAACAGAAGCTATGTAGAACTAGATATTTTTATGTAAAATTTCTTTAGTACTTTTTGAAAATATTTTGCCCATAATTTCTTTAAAGATGATTTTCCAGATATTCAGCCATATAGGAAATTACTATGAGCCCAACTCGGTACAACTTTGGTCCAAGCTTGCAAATAAGTATTGGCCCAGTTTTGAAAAAAGTTTGGTATTATAATTTCGTGCTTTGTTAGGCAGTCAAAACTAGCCCAGGCATGAGAGCCAAAGTTGACCCAATACTGGCCTGCAAATTCGAGTCAAGACTTATCATGTCCGGTAGACCAATACTGAAGCTTAGTCTAGGTCGGGACTGATTATCAATTATTATATAGAGAAGAAGGTATAAATATGGGCTATGCTTGTAATATGGGCTACCACTTAAACTGTCCGTTATCACCCTTGCTGTTCAATTTGTACATACAAAAAGTCATAGATGAACTAAGAATAGAAAATAATTCAGGAATAAACATACATGGAAACATAATCGACACGATTAGATATGCTGATGACATAGCCTTGCTGGGTGAATCAGAAGAACAATTGACACAAGCCATGAGGGATATGGACAAGCTATTTGGAGAGGAATATAACATAAAAATAAACAAAAGTAATGGTCTGTGGAAAAACGAACAGAATATAAACAATATCATCATAGATAACGAGTCTATTAAAGAAGTCAACGAATTTAAATACCTTGGTAGCATAATCACGAAAGATGGAAGAAGCAGAAGAGAAATAAGCAACAGAATAAATCTAGCAAAACGACCCTTCTATAACAAAAAACAGTTACTCACAGCCAATAACATCACCATAAACACTAGCAAACAGTTCATTCAAACATATATATGGAGTACAGCACTATACGGCTGCAAAACATGGACAGCCAGCAAAAGCGATAGAAGGAAGCTAGATGCAATCGAAAAGTGGTCCTATAGAAGAGTTCTAAGTATCGGCTGGATGGAAAGAAAGACCAGCGAAGCAGTGTTAGCACTAATGGATGAAGAAAGAAAAATATGGAAACATATCAAAAAAAGAAGAGACCAAATGATAGGACGAAGAGAAGGATTACTGAAAACAATAATAGAAGGAAAAGTATATGGAAAAACTAGAGAGGACGACCACGGCTGAGTTATATAAAACAAATAATGGAAGACACAAGAAGCAAAAACTATCAAAAAATGAAAAGAAAAGCGGGGAATAGAGAAGAATAGATTGCTGCGACAAACCAGTCTAAGGACTGAGAACTGAGGAGGAGGATTTGAAGTTGGCTTAGGAGAAATCGAGAATGGGTTATCCATTACACACACAAGCTTGGATTAACAACGGTACGCCAAAGCTCAGTTATCCAATGTTGAACCTAGCTTGGGTAACCATTGCAATGGCTAAAGCTGGCTTACTCAGTGTTTAACCAAGTTTCGGTAATTAATAAAGAGCTAAGGCTGGGTCGCTCAGTTTTTAACCATTCTTGGGTAACCATTGGAGTGATGAATGTTGGGTTACCCAGTGTTTAACCAAGTTTGGTAAATCATAAAATGGTCAGACCTGGGTTACACACTGTTGAACTTTTCTTGGGTAAATATCGGATAGCCGAGATTAGCTTACCCAGTATCGACCCAAGCTTGGGTCAACATTGATACGCCGAAGCTTGGTTTCCCAACCCCTCAGGCTCCTACATGGAAAAGTATATATTTTCGGAATCTTCATCCATGGATATGTATGACTACCCCAAACAAAGTTTTCATACAAAATATTTGAACAATTTTCGATTCTTTGACATTTCTAAACTAATTTCAGCCGTTCATTGTCCCCCAATACCGCAAAGGAGAGGCCTAAATTCGAGCACACAAAGCACCAAAATGGACACACATGTCACGTTCCAATGCGAAAACGGCAATGCTTTGATCGGGGCGTCGGAAATCATATGTCTTCCTTCTGGAAATTGGAGCTCGCCGTTTCCAATATGCGAAAGTATAATCATGTTTGGTAAAAAATTTAATTTTCTGTACAGACATTTTTTAGGTATCGAATGCGGCGAGGTCGGCGGTATTCTGCCTCAGCATCTCAAAGTGTCGATTGTAAGTCGCGATGTCGGAGGGCGCGCGGTGTTCAACTGTCCTCCAGGCTTTGGTATAAGGGGACCTCAGGAAACGACGTGCTTGCCCAGCGGCGAATGGGCTTTACCTTTTCCAACTTGCGCCGGTACACAATACGTTAGAAATTAATTCAATATTTTATGAAAAATTCAAAATTGTAGAAGTGGAATGCGACGTGCCAGGAGTCCCCGAAAATGGTTACATACAAGGCTCCGGACCTTACAAAGCGGGTGACGTGGTTCAATATAATTGTAATCTGGATTATATGATGGACGGACAACCCATCGTCGCATGTCAGGATAATGGTCGTTGGTCCGGACCGATCCCTAAATGTAAGACATTGTTTAGTTAGCTTGGGATGACTACAGTCGAGCCTCGATAAGTCGAAGTTGAAGGGAAACTAAAAATAATTCGAGTTATCAATTACGATACCGAATATTAAGAAATCCTAACAAGAATTTCATTCTTGCCTTCTTATTGAAATACAAATTAATTTTATGGCAATTTCTTAATGAAAAAAGTAAAAAATTATGAAAAATAAGCAAAGCCCAAAGGAGACGTTTCGGGAGCGCAACTACGGTTTTAGAATTACTTGAATTTTTTTAAAGTAAATTGATCATTGTTAATCGTGGCGAAAAGCGGAGTGTGCACATTCGAGCTCAAAGTGGCACATTCCGATCTCGGGAAAATGAAGCGCGCCGCTCCGCGTCGCGCTTCATTTGCCTCCCTCGCTCGGAAATGTGCCACTTTTCGCTCGAATGCGCACATCTTCGTATTTATTGAATTTTGTCTATTCAACTTTCTTCCAAATCAATAAATTTAATAAAATATCGATTATATATTCGAAAAACGTATTTTTACCATAGCAATGAGTGGGAGTGAGCGAAAAGATACGACAAATTTATATGTACGAGTGAGAGGGAACGATGTTATCTAATATATTGTCGATTTTATTGTGAATCATGCTTAAAACCGAGTGTGCGCATTCGAGCTCAAAGTGGCACATTCCGATCTCGGAATGAAGCGCGCCGCCCGCGTCGCGCTTCATTTGCCTCCCTCGCTCGGAAATGTGCCACTTTTCGCTCGAATGCGCACATCTTTGTGTTAATTGGATTCGACTATATTAATAACAAATCCTTCAAATCCAGATTTTCTATTCGGAATAAGTTTTTGCTTGAAAGTGCACGTACTCCTTAATAATTGAATTTGCGTATCTTATTTTTCTCTTTTACAAATAATATTAATTAAATCAAACTGAACTAAAAGTACCACTTCTCGCTTTTTTTTTAATTAAAAATTGCAGTAGGGTATTTTTACCAAAAACCACATTTCTAATTTAGTACTTTTAAACTGGACTAGGTGGGAGACTTCATCGTACATGAAAAAAAAAATACTTTAATTTTTTCCAAATTTTGACTCTTATTTCCCAACCTTTTTTTTAACATACCCCACCCAAGTCATTCTAAAATTTTGATGCAACCCCTACGTAACATATAAATATTTTTTTATATTTAAAAATTGAATTAATCCATAAATGAAGTCTAATTACAACAGTGTATACAGAATGTGCCTTTTTTTCTAATTTTTACAAAAATGAAAATTACCCAAAAATATTTGGAGACATTAATTTTGACATATCTTCAACAATCTGCAAAAGATGATATAAAAATCAACTAGTTGATTTTTAGCGGCCCACTTCAGAAAATTTGATACATATATAATTTTAATTAATCAAAAATGCGAATTAGTAAACATTCGAAAGTACACCTGAAAATATTTTTATCAAGCTCACTACAATTAGGCGTGCGGAAGAGCACCATGATAACTAAAGACTGGAAAATATTAAAAAAGCATATTTTTATTTTCGGGTATATTTGCCCGTTTTACATACTAACATGGTGTTTTTTATAATTTTTTTTAGTGCATATAATGCATATTTGGAATTTATACCATAAATGCATATGCTGGTTCATATTTACTTTTTTTTGCATATGTTGGCAACTAAAACGTTACAAAATATCTATTTTAATTCAAAAAGAATTACTATTTATAAAAGCACATTTTGAAATAATTGGAGAGGGTATTATACAGTTAGAAGATCCAAAATTATCATTAAACAATAATATTAACATTGTCAACCGAATTGAAAAAAAATAGGAGCCATTGTGGGATTAGTGGGAAACAACATTAAAAATAAATTAACGGGTATTTTAATTAAAAATAAAGGATTAATATTTTAAAATTGGCTAACAACGTTTTAAATGACAATGTTAATAAAAGTATACCTATAAGACCTGCTATAGTCACCAGTTTTAAATATACAGCGATAACATCTTGCGATATAAAAAAGATCATTTTCATCGTACAAATATATTTTAAATAATTGTAGGTATAATTTAACAATGGCAAATGGTGAAATATATATGATTATATAGTGTTATAATAAATAATTTGTTAATGTTTGCGAATGTATTTTATTTTTAAAAAAATAAATTGCATATTATTAATGCTTTTTGCATATTTTACTGCATATTGCATGCATATATTGGACATTTTTAAGTGCATATTTTCCAGTCTTTGATGATAACTTATCAAAAGGAATAAAATATCTAATCTTTTTCAAACAAAAAATAGATCTAATTTATTCGCTTTTAATTTTTTGAATCGAAGAACAAAATAATAATATAATCAAATCCAATAAATACGAAGATGTGCGCATTCGAGCGAAAAGTGGCACATTTCCGAGCGAGGGAGGCAAATGAAGCGCGACGCGGAGCGGCGCGCTTCATTTTCCCGAGATCGGAATGTGCCACTTCGAGCTCGAATGCGCGCACTCGGTTTTAAGCACGATTCACAATAAAATAAACAAAATTATGGGTAACATCGTTCCCTCTAACTCGTACTTACGAATTTGTCATATCTTTTTGCTTGCTCCACTCATTGCTACGGTAAAAATACGTTTTTCGAATATATAATCGATTTTTTATTAAAGTTATTGATTTAGAAAAAAGTTGAATAGACAAAATTTAATAAATACGAGAATGTGCGCATTCGAGCGAAAAGTGGCACATTTCCGAGCGAGGGAGGCAAATGAAGCGCGACGCGGGCGGCGCGCTTCATTTTCCGAGATCGGAATGTGCCACTTTGAGCTCGAATGCGCACACTGGTTTTAAGCATGATTCACAATAAAATAGACAATATATTAGATAACATCGTTCCCTCTCACTCGTACATATAAATTTGTCGTATCTTTTCGCTCACTCCCACTCATTGCTATGGTAAAAATACGTTTTTCGAATATATAATCGATTTTTTATTAAATTTATTGATTTGGAAGAAAGTTGAATAGACAAAATTAAATAAATACGAAGATGTGCGCATTCGAGCGAAAAGTGGCACATTTCCGAGCGAGGGAGGCAAATGAAGCGCGACGCGGAGCGGCGCGCTTCATTTTCCCGAGATCGGAATGTGCCACTTTGAGCTCGAATGCGCACACTCGGTTTTAAGCATGATTCACAATAAAATAGACAATATATTAGATAACATCGTTCCCTCTCACTCGTACATATAAATTTGTCGTATCTTTTCGCTCACTCCCACTCATTGCTATGGTAAAAATACGTTTTTCGAATATATAATCGATTTTTTATTAAATTTATTGATTTGGAAGAAAGTTGAATAGACAAAATTAAATAAATACGAGAATGTGCGCATTCGAGCGAAAAGTGGCACATTTCCGAGCGAGGGAGGCAAATGAAGCGCGACGCGGAGCGGCGCGCTTCATTTTCCCGAAATCGGAATGTGCCACTTGAGCTCGAATGCGCACACTCGGTTTTAAGCATGATTCACAATAAAATAGACAATATATTAGATAACATCGTTCCCTCTCACTCGTACATATAAATTTGTCGTATCTTTTCGCTCACTCCCACTCATTGCTATGGTAAAAATACGTTTTTCGAATATATAATCGATTTTTTATTAAATTTATTGATTTGGAAGAAAGTTGAATAGACAAAATTAAATAAATACGAAGATGTGCGCATTCGAGCGAAAAGCGGCACATTTCCGAGCGAGGGAGGCAAATGAAGCGCGACGCGGAGCGGCGCGCTTCATTTTCCCGAAATCGGAATGTGCCACTTGGAGCTCGAATGCGCACACTCGGTTTTAAGCACGAGTACAAAGCGTCCCGTTTTAACAGCAAAAAAATTGGACAATTTGTTAGATATATGTTTACAAAATCGAAATATTTACTAATGGAAACTTAAATTTAGGGAATTGTAAAACGCTTCGACTTATCAAAAATTCGAGTTATCGTTATAAAAATATTAACATTGAAATAGGCAAATCCTAGGAAAACAGGTTCGAGTTCGAGTTATCAAAAATTTGGCTTATTGAGGTCGACTGTATTTACAAACTGTTCAAGAACAATTTATATGTATACCACCCGAAGGTAAAAAAAAAAAATAATTGGTTTATTTTTGTTAATTTAAATTCATTTTTTAACATAATTCGAAGGTAACCTTTGAATTCTGACACGCATTAAATTTTTTACTAAATATATCAAAATTTTGCTAAGTACACAACATCGCCTGATTTATTTCAAAGTTCTGCGTACGAGTTTAAAAACCAGCTTTTTTAGTGCACTTTAAGTGTGCCATAGGTCATCCAAAACAAACAATAATTACCTCATTTATTTAATGAGACACTTAAAGTACATTTTTTTGTAGGTATCCAAGCGTGTTCTTATCCAGGCACAACAATAAGTGGAAGAATGTCGTCGGTCAAGTTTTATTATCGAATTGGAGAGAACATAACGTTTAGTTGCGAAGGCAGTTTAGTATTGAAAGGAGCGTCGATGTTGAAATGTCTCAAGAATGGGAAGTGGTCGAACACGATACCCACGTGCGTTTCGCCCGAATCCGTTAACCGATAAACTTCTGAGACCTAATCTTAAAATATGGTTGTCTTTAGGCTGTTTTAAACAAAAAAGAATCTTTCGAGCAATTTAAAAGACTTGAGATTGCTAGGCTTACTTATTGTACATTAGAATAGATATGAGTCGATTTAGTAAGTCTGTGTCAGTCGAAAATTAGATATATGTTGAAGTAAGTTACACCAATAAAGTACAATTTAATCGGCAAACTATTTAATGTTTGGGTGTTAGCCAATCGTTCAATTAAATACGAAGGCGTTTTTCTTTATATTTCTTGTAGTATGCTGGATTTAAAATTAAACTAAACTAAATGTTGTAGAGGTATATGCCCTCACCGCTGATAAAGATGAAGAAGAAATTGAACAATTTTATGCACAAATTAATACTGCGTTAAGAGTAAATCAAAAATATTGTTATCGTTAGGGATGATTTTAATGACCACAAGGAAGACCAAAGCAACGCTGGCTCTATACCATCAACGCCGATTTCTCCCTTCTTCCAATCATACCTAATCTAGAACGCGATAGAACCAAGGGCCGAAAAGCGATCACACATGCCGACCTTACACATTAAGAAACAAAAGCATCAGAAGAAGATGGATGATATTAACGCTAGGGTGGAAAAAGACCAAGTTGAAAAGTTAATCGGCTAATATGGCTTGAAAATGCGTAATGAAAGAGGACACTGATTGGTACAATTTTGTCAAAAAAGGATATGGTTGTTATTAAGTCACTGTGGGTTATCAAATAGACGACTGTATAATTCTTTTCAATTAAATAGACTATAGAAATGTCATAAAATCAATAAAAGCGTACATTGGTGCAGACGTATCATCAAATCATGATCCAACACTAGCCAAAGTAAAGATTCAACATAAAAAAGTTATTAAGAGACCAATAAAAAATCTAATTGACTTGAGTTACCTGCGAAATATAAATGTAAAAGGGAAGCTAATAATTGATGTTGCCAAAAATAAACGAAATAACAAAGAAAGTATAAATCAAAACTGGAATACTTTTGAAAACGCTGTCTTGACACCGGTAGCTCAGCAGTTACAAAGTAAAAAAAATATGAAACAAACATGGAGGACAGATAATATATTAAAACTTACAGACATTGTAAAAACATTAAAAATAAAATAAAATGAACAGAAAAAGAAATGTAACTTTGTGATATAAATGTGATGCATCGTCAAAGTCACGACGGGTTTTGACACTCCTAGATAATCTGGTTATGGCAATGTAACATAGTAGTTTGTAAAAGAGATGTCGTTATGTTATGTAAATATAACATAATATATAGATCACTAATGTGACATCACATCAAAGGTCATATTTATGTAGTGGTAATATCACACTGACATAACGAATTTAACATTAGATTTATGTAACAATTTTTATCATATTTATATTAAATTTACATCATTAGTTCTCTTGAAGTCATATCACTATTACATTGATGTATTCACTAGGATGTGCGGATGATACTGTTGTTATAGCTCAAACTATAGAACACTTACAGAGGATAATGAACAAAATCACCAGAACAAGTGCAGAATATGGAGTAACATTGAACACTAAAAAAAACTAAATTTATGATTGTTACAAAAACAAACAAGAGCGACGTCAATTTGTATATTCAAAGCAAAAACAAAAAAAGATTAAATAAATATAAATATCTTAGTACACTAATAAACGACAGAAATTAATACACAAAAGAAATTACATCATGAATAGATCGAGCAATAAGGGCGTTCGCAAACATGACAACGGCATTCTGCCCAAGACACCCAAGAGACTGGAATCATGAACTTTAAATAAAGATTGTGTAACAAAACTAGACGTATTTGAAACGTGGATCTACAGAAGGATCATAAAAATTGCGTGGACAGAAATAGTTTATAACGGGGAAGTGCTTAGAAGAATGAACACGCAAAAGAAAATTACATTGAACATCAAACGACGAAAACTAATGTAGAAGCCTTTGATTTTCTCATGGTCTATGGCCTTCAAAATAACTGCGCAAAGGCGGAGCTTTAGACACCGCCAAAAACAATAAATGCAAACTGAAAACATCAGTGCTGATTACTTACAATGAATAGAAACGCAAAATAAATGTAACCTTGAAAAAAACAATTTTAATTAAGCGTTAAAAGATGACATACACGTGGAGCAATAGTCCGATCAAATTAGACATCAAAATAGTGGTCAAATAACAAAAATTCCGACAGAGCTAAATTTTGGTTGAGACCTTGGGTACACCATTAGAAATAAAGTGTCAAAAGTGCCCATCGATCCCATTTATGCTAAAAAAGTTACTCGGGGCCAAAGGTCAAAATTTGAGATTTTTGCATTTTTATCGAATTCGATAAGTTTTATTAAAAAAGTAGTTCAGACAAAAATTATAGATCTTAAAATTATCTACAAAAATGGTCTTTATACTTTTTTTTCGAAGAATCACTATTCGTGAGATATCGCGATTCTACACTAAACTAAAAAATTGAAGAGTCAAGAAAATTTCCTAAATCTTTTGGTGATTTTTAAAAAGCTGTATTGCTTAAGATTGCGGCATAACGGTGGCTCCTAAAAATGTTTGACTAAAAGATCGGAAAACTAGAATCTTCGAGCTTTAAAAAGTTTTTTTAAATTTTAGACACAACCATTTTTTACTGAAATACAGCCTGTCAAAAATCACCAAAAAATTTTAAAAATGTTCTTGACCTTTTAAATATTTCCTTTAGTTTAGAATCGATATCTCACAAATGGCGATTCTTAGAAAAAAAAGTATAAGGACTATTTTTGTAGATAATTTTAAGATCTATATTTTTTGTCTGAACTACTTTTTTGATAAAATTGACCGTTTTCAAAAAAAATCCAAAACACCTCAAATTTTGACCTTTGGCCCCGAATAACTTTTTTAGCACACATGGGATCGATGAGGACTTTTGACACTTTATTTCTAATGGTGTACCCAAAGTCTCAACCAAAATTTAGCTCTGTCGGAATTTTTGTTATTTGAAATGTCTATTTTGTCCGGACTAAAGCAAACTCAACGAAAAACAGGTAGAACAAGTCCGTTACATTCAAGACATCAAACAAGAATAGAAACGTTTTTAGGTTAGAGTGTAGCAGCAAGCTAGGCTCACTTTCGGTCGTTTGCACAGGCACGACTCATGGACCATGAGAAATTCAAAGACGTTTACCTATGGCATATTATACGCTGACAAAATTCTGAACTTCTTCATGTTATTTTTCAGCGAAAAATCCAAGGTAAACGTAGTGTAGGTAGACGTAGATTGTCTTCGGAATCTGCGAGAAACATATACAGTCAAATCTCGATAAGTCGAAGTCGAAGGGACACCAAAATTAATTCGAATAATCACTAATTCGAGTTATTAAAAAAGCTTAAAAATTAAATATATATTTGTGTATGTATATATCTTTTATGTGAAATGGTATTTTATATAACGTAATTACAACTGTAAGTGGTTTAAAGCTTACTTTAAAAATCCCGCTTTAAATAAGTCACTGTGATTGGCTCATTTTTGATACACCATTATGGCCGTTAGCTAATTGACCAATCAGAAAGGTTAATCACTTCGTAACCGTAGTTATATTAGAATAGATTCAATTCTACCTTTTTGAAATAGGCATTTTGTCGAGAAACACTTTCCAACTTGAGTTATCAAAGAATTCGAGTTGTGGAGTTATTAAAGTTAACTGTACATAAAATTTATTAAAGTGGTTAAGCTGAAAATTTTTTATATTATTTACAACAATTATTAAATGATAAAGAAAGGTGCGTGTACTTATGCACGCCCGTGAGAAGTTATACTTCTTGGCATAACTAAATTAAATGTAATCATAAATGTAAATTAATACCAGGATGTGCACATTCGAGCGAAAAGTGGCACATTTCCGAGCGAGGGAAGCAAATGAAGCGCGACGCGGAGCGGCGCGCTTCATTTTCCGAGATCGAATGTGCCACTTTGAGCTCGAATGTGCACACTGATTTTAAGCACCATTCACAAAATTTAGACTAATAAATTATTCAAAAATTAAATAAATAATTTAATCGTTTTCTCTCACTCGCATCTACTAAATTCTCGTATCTTTTCGTCCACTTCTACTCATTAATATGGCAAATGCGTTTCTTGAATATAAAATTCATATTTATTTTTAATTTTTTGGTTTGAAAGTGAAAAGATTAATTAAGGCAAGTCAATAAATAGGAGGATGTGCACATTCGAGCGAAAAGTGGCACATTTCCGAGCGAGGGAAGCAAATGAAGCGCGACGCGGAGCGGCGCGCTTCATTTTCCCGAGATCGAAATGTGCCACTTTGAGCTCGAATGTGCACACTCGATTTTAAGCACCATTCACAAAATTTAGGCTAATAAATTATTCAAAAATTAAATAAATAATTTAATCGTTTTCTCTCACTCGCATCTACTAAATTCTCGTATCTTTTCGCCTACTTCCACTCATTAATATGGCAAACGCGTTTCTTGAATATAAATTCATATTTACTTTTAATTTTTTGATTTGAAAGTGAAAAGATTAATTAAGGCAAGTCAATAAATAGAGTATGTGCACGTTCGAGCGAAAAGTGGCACATTTCCGAGCGAGGGAAGCAAATGAAGCGCGACGCGGAGCGGCGCGTTTCATTTTCCCGAGATTGGAATGTGCCACTTTAAACTCGAATGTGCACACTTCACATTCAGCACAATTCACAATACTTAACTTGTTTTCTAAAAAAAAATTATTATCCTAACTAATATTATAAAAGCGAAAGTAACTCTGGCTGTCTGTCTATCTGTCTGTTACCTTTTCACGCCTAAACATAAATTACACTTTAAATCCAATTGAAGTCCCGCCGTCAAAACAACTTATAGTATAAAACCTTTTCATAGAATAGACCTTTTAAGCAGCAATAACACCGAACCGCACCCGTCCTTAATCCTCTCTCAGGTAGCGTAATTTTTAGAAAAGTTGTAAAATTTAACTTCGAGTCATCGACCTATTTACTAATGGAAACTTGAATTTAAAGAATTGTAAAACGCTTCGACTTATAAAATAATTCGATTTATAGAAATTCGATTTATTGACATAAAAATATTAACGTTGAGATAGGCAAATCTTAGAGAAACATGTTCGAGTTCAAACTATCAAAAATTCGTCTTATCGGCGTTCGACTTATGGAAGTTCGACTGTAATTTCTGTTTTATTAAATTATTTAGATCAGCTATGTTAAAAGTAAAAATTGCTGCTATGGTGGCCAAACTTCGAAGTGGAGGTGGCACATGTCGAAAAAGAAGAGTTTAAATATTTTAACGTTTGTAGATCAGGCTCGACCAATCCGTGGGCCACATACGGCTCATTGCTGTACGCGAAGCTGAAAACAGCTCATCGCCCAAAAGTGGCCCAAGAAAACTAAAACATTCAACACCTCTTCTGTGAACCACGCAAAAACCTCTCATATTCGCCGCACTAATAACAATTTATTTCGAAGCGCACCCGTACGTTCGCCGAACCGCAACCAACCCCCGTATAACCAAAAACGTGCTCGTAAGTCGAGAACCCTTTCAACGTGCACAACAAACAGACACCGAACCAAGCTCGAAATAGACACTTCGGCCTTGAGGTATTTAAATTTCAAATTGATTGATTTATAAAATCTACAATTTTTCGTAGGGGTTGGTTGCGTTCCGGCGGCGAGTCTGCGCGGTGGATGCTTATCGGATCTCCGTCACCTTGAAATAAACGCTATGTTGACGTTGTCCAGATGCGAATCATAACTTAAAACGTAATCGAATTAGGCGACGTCACGCAGGAAGATCGCAGGAAAAACCGAAACGCTGGCCTCGCAGGAACTTTGCGGCTGCAGCAGCTTCGAAATGTAATCGGTGGCGGAGCGATCGCGCCGCACTTGCGTTTGGAAATGTTAGGCGTCACGGATTGATTCGGTGAGTTGTTTTTTTCCGGCTCGGATATTAATAAAAGTGTTTATAGGAAAGTTGGAGGAGGCAGAAGCGCATGTTTTTGATCTTGATAAAACTACTCTGGAAACTTATCGATTCGTCTTGTGCGATGCGTTCGGCTTCTTTGGACTGACGAAATGCGAGGGAATTTCAAACGGACAACTTAAACCCAAAAAAAAAAAAACGAGTAATTTATTTGTAAGAGGCGGAATTAGTTTGCATAATGTAAGAGAGTTGTTTTTGGGAAAAATCACCGAGCTGTTTCTTGTTTTATCTCCGGCTTTGGCCGAGTCGTATTTTTTAACTGAAAAAAATTTTTTTGCAGGTCGAATAAGGAGAGAGAAGTTGATATCGTCGAGGACCAGGCAGAACACGGTAATGCATGAGGTTGTTACGCCTGAAACGGAAATGCACGATGTACAAATTTTCAAAAACAATTCAGAACTTGGAATTACAGTCGCCGGCTACGTTTGCGATAAAGGTAAACGTCGACGAGTTTTGCGCCCGACTGTTATTATTACTAATTAAGTTTTAGAAGAGATCTCCGGCATTTTCGTCAAGGATATCAGCATAGGGAGCGCCGCCGACTTGACAGGAAATATAAAAATAAACGACCGCATTGTTAAAGTGAGCACTTTGTCGGTTCGGTACGGCTTTTTTCATTTTGGATTTTTTTTTTAGGTGAACGGGAAATCTTTGACGACTTTGACCAATCAGGAGGCTATTAAGTTGTTGAAGAATAGCGGACCTATCGTTTTGATTAGTTTGGAGAGATATCCGCAAAGTGCTAAGAGTTATGATATTCAATCGGATACGATTTATTCTCCGGTATCGGCGGAATGTTTTATTTCTGCGTTGTCTAATGATGTAGTGGTACGTATTTTGCTTGTTATTGTTCTTTGCTGTTTATTATAATTTATTAATGTGAAAAAGTGGGTGCGCGTACTTAGGTGTTATGGGTCCAAATGATTGTAACTCGTGCTTAAAACCGAGTGTGCACATTCGAGCTCAAAGTGGCACATTCCGATCTGGAATGAAGCGCGCGCCCGCGTCGCGCTTCATTTGCCTCCCTCGCTCGGTAATGTGCCACTTTTCGCTCGAATGCGCACATCCTCGTGTGTTTATTATATTAGTATAATTTACCGTGCGCCCTTCAAATCAAAATTTTAATTTAATTTAATAAATATCGATTTTATATTTGAAAACGTATTTACCATAGCAATGAGTGGAAGGGAGCGAGAAGATACGATATTGTTGTCAATGCGAGTGAGAAAGAACGATTAGAATGATTTAACTGATCTTTCTCTAATCTATTGGCCTAAATTATTGTGAACTGTGCTTAAAACGGAGGTGCACATTCGAGCTCAAAGTGGCACATTCCGATCTCGGGAAATGAAGCGCGCGCCCGCGTCGCGCTTCATTTGCTTCCCTCGCTCGGAAATGTGCCACTTTTCGCTCGAATGCGCACATCCTCGTGTTTATTATATTAGTATAATTTACCGTGCGCTTCTTCAAATCAAAATTTTAATTTAATTCAGTAAATATCGATTTTATATTTGACAAACGTATTTACCATAGCAATGAGTGGAAGGAGCGAGAAGATACGATATTGTTGTCAATGCGAGTGAGAAAGAACGATTAGAATGATTTAACTGATCTTTCTAATCTATTGGCCTAAATTATTGTGAACTGTGCTTACGGAGGTACATTCGAGCTCAGTGGCACATTCCGATCTCGGAATGAAGCGCGCCGCCCGCGTCGCGCTTCATTTGCTTCCCTCGCTCGGAAATGTGCCACTTTTCGCTCGAATGCGCACATCCTCGTGTGTTTATTATATTAGTATAATTTACCGTGCGCTCCTTCAAATCAAAAATTTTAATTTAATTTAATAAATATCGATTTTATATTTGAAAAACGTATTTACCATAGCAATGAGTGGAAGGGAGCGAGAAGATACGATATTGTTGTCAATGCGAGTGAGAAAGAACGATTAGAATGATTTAACTGATCTTTCTCTAATCTATTGGCCTAAATTATTGTGAACCGTGCTTAAAACGGAGTGTGCACATTCGAGCTCAAAGTGGCACATTCCGATCTCGGAATGAAGCGCGCGCCCGCGTCGCGCTTCATTTGCTTCCCTCGCTCGGAAATGTGCCACTTTTCGCTCGAATGCGCACATCCTCGTGTTTATTATATTAGTATAATTTACCGTGCGCTTCTTCAAATCAAAAATTTTAATTTAATTCAGTAAATATCGATTTTATATTTGACAAACATATTTACCATAGCAATGAGTGGAAGGGAGCGAGAAGATACAATGTGTTTTACTTAAACCTATTAATTATTAATTATTAAAATATATTTCTTATCATTGAAATGTTATAAAGTACAATTTAGTGGATTTTATTTCATTTTATTTTCGGGGTATGGCAAACCCCACTTAGTATGGCATGTGACATTTAGTCACCTAGTATGCAGAAGGTGAAAAATTTATTTTCAACATTTTAAAACTATTTACAAAGTGATTATAAATAATTACATAGGTATGTACCAAAAACTAAAAGCTATTGTAGTTTTTCGTGTTTGTTCTTTCTAAAACACGTATTTTTGACACAACGCTTTTCTGTATGTTTGTTTAATCTTTTTTTGTAAATCGTCTTATATTTTAAGAACAAAAATACATAAAATGCATTACATAGTTCGCTTAATAAAATGTTTTGTGATTTAGTGCGAACGGGGTTATTAATCTGATTTACAGATATGCTACTTCACCGATTTAAAGGTCTACATTTTGCTTGATTAAGGATAGCTCCTGATGCATCCACTGATAATTCTGCAAACTACAATTAAGGAATGTTTGCAGCATTTAAGATAGAAACTTTAGTGCACAATTAAATTATATTCTATGTTACAATTGTAATAGGTACTATGAACGCAGGATAAAAGTTACCTATTCTTGAGGATTTAACTCCTCCTTAAGACAAATCAAGTCAAGAGTTTATCACATTAAAATATGGTAGGTTGGCCCTAAAAGTTATTAACAGTGTTTTATTATTAAAGTTTATTTTTCCGAAGTAATTGTAGAAATGTTTATCTATCAACCACTTAAGATATGAAAACAAAATACAACCAGCCCGTATGTTTACAGTATTAGGAGATTGTGAAAATATAGAATTAAATCAGATTGCTCTTTCATTCTACAATGACTAGAAACTGCTTACGTAGTATTTTTGCTCTTTATAGTATTTACAATTTTAGTTTCTCGATAAGGTTTTTTGCACGATGTTCTAAAGAATGAACGCTTGTAATTTCAAATTATCTAAGACGTGTCCGCTAAATAAAATAAAAAATAAAATTCCGTCATCATGATAAGACCCCCTTGCTCTAAAGATTAAAGCAGTGGTCTAAAGAAAACGTATTTTGGGGTTCGAATCCAATGACAGCCTCTTTTTATACGCTGTTCTAAATAATTGAGTTGAACATGATGTGTCTGCATTTATCTAGATTAGTACCAAATATATTGTTTTCTCTGTTTTTGATAAATATCATCTTAAATTATGCAACATTGAAAAATAAACTTATTCATATTTCAAATTATAGTTAAAAATGTTATGATTTGTGTCATATTAAATATAATTTTTGGCAAATACCATATTTACTTTTAAATGATATTTGGGACACAAAGAACAAATGCTACGTAATTAAAAAAAACAATTGTTTTTTATTTAACATGTACCGAAAAAACAACCTATCAGCAAAATTCGAACCACAGATTTTAATGCTCCGTATACAGATGTGTCGACCCTTACTCCTAACAAAATGTGTGATTCACCTTACATGAGTTTGTCCTTGTGAATATAATGAATACATACTATGTAGTATTATTCTTATTGTTTTTAGAAGATATCAATAAGTCATACATTTTTACCACCTAGTTTCAACATTTATAGTTAATGTTTGGATATTTAATTAATTTAGATTTTATCAAAATAAAATTTTAATATGTCTAAATAGGTGTAAAGAATTATTTGAAAAGCTGTATACATCCATAGATAAATATGTGGTAACTTTAAAATACAAAATTGTATGACCTCATCATTATTTAATATGAAGCATGCAGTCGAGATTTTTCTAAGTTAAAATACTCCAAATCGTCTATGTAAGCAGTTCAGTTATGACAACATGCGATCCAGCTTTATTTTATTTTCTTAAGATTTTAATTGGTAATAAAACGTGACTGTTAAAGAAACACTGTTTCAAGAATTGTAAGACCAACCCACTATATCTTATTTTGATAAACAATCTGACTTGATTTGTCTTAAGGAGGAGTTAAACCCTCAAGAATAGGTAACTTTTATCCTGTGCTCATAGTACGCGCGTGAGAAGTTATACTTCTTTGGCGTGGCTTAGTTCAATACAACTACACACTGTAAAAATTTCTATTGTATTTTTACTAAAAATGTGTTGAAAGTAATTACGCACCGCGCGTTATATTAATTATTAAACTTAGTTTTGTAAATTTACTACACTATTTATTCCAACTCAAGTTTGTAAAATTACAGAGCGGTTGTTGAAATTTACTGTTTACGTATTGAAAAAAAGTTGAGTAATATTACCTTATGTATGTTGTAATTTTACTAATCAAATACTACTGAAAATGCTTAGTAATTTTAAAATGATGTTTTGTAGTTTTACTGTACTAAAAATTGATTGAAAATCTGTTTCGTAATATTGAAATACAAATGTTGTAATTTCATGAAAGAAAAGATGGTCAAAATGTTCAGGTATTTTATAGTTGTAACGGTTATTCAGCAGTCATCTAATAAAAGACGACAACCAAAAGTGATTACAAGTAAAAAGGTAGAATTAGCGTTTATTAGTATCCTTAACAACTAAGTACAGGCACAGTAACGTTTTTCTTCTTCTTCTCTTTGCCAATGTGGTTTCTAGGTGACGCTCTTATATTGTGGCAACGACCAATCTCTTGTCGATTGTGGATGATTAATTGTTGTTTATCCACAATTTATTTTAATATAACTTTATTTTTTTAAGGATGTACGAGTACGAAAGTCTTTTGACGCAAAATGCTTGATTTTTTTTTATATGTAGTTTAAATATGTCTAAACGAATTCTCAAAATTTGAAGAGGGTTAACCGACTATTTGAAGAAATAATTGATTTCAAAAGTAAGCATATTTAACATTAGTCTTATGGCAAAGTGACGAATAGACGACATGTTTTCATAATTTTCACCCAAATTCGTCCCAGAATATGAAAATAAAACTATCTAATTAAAAGTTAAGACATTCATAAAGATATTAAAAACATAAAAAACCGTACTAAACCGACTAAATTAAGAGATATTTACAAAAAACGCAAGCGATATTTTAAATGGTAATAATGAATTATTTTTCTTAGTAGAAAAAATACTAAAATAATAACTGTAAAAATTACACCTGATGTTGTTTAAATAATTAAATAAACGATCGATGTTGACCCGACTGGACTAGTTTCAATTACTACCACGAGCCGGCAACAACGCAATTATCATTTACCAATAAAAAATAAACATTTAATTGTCTTAAGCAGCTAACTTCATACTGTCGAATTTTCGTTAGATGTGCGTGCGCAACTTTCGTTATCCGTTAAAATTTTACTCGCAATCTTTAAAAGAAGTATAACTTCAGCAATTTTTAAATTAATTCGTTGTTCTATAGCGCCATCTATTGTAAGCTTTAATAAGCTTCATCGTATTTCTCATTTTCAAAATAGCATTAGAAAAAGATTGAAATCGCTCGTTTACAAAAACAATGTTCTCTTTCATTAAAAGCAGTTTGTTTTAGGACCCAAAATTCGAAGAGAAGATGCATCTAAGTCTACTAACCGAAGTATCGGAAGAACAAGAAAAACAAAGCAAAATGAACAGCTTAACAGAGGAGGAAAACGATAACAATCGCATGCCTTTTAGTACAAACATTAAAGAATACACAATCCAGACGGATTTAGATAAAAACACAATTAAAGAGATACCTTTAGATGTTCCTTCTAATACGCTTAACGACAACAACAAACCGCCGACGCAAGAACTTCAAATCGCAACCAAAATGGCGGACAGTTCCGTGAACAGCGACTCGTCCTGTATATATTTCTCGGACGACACGGAGCGCGACGAGTACGAAACGTGCATGGACGACTCCTTCTCCGAAGAGAACTTCAACACGAAATTGGACAAGAGTCCGTCGTTCGAAGACACGCAGTCGGACGTCTGCAACTACAATTTTGTAAATAACTACGTGGACACCGTCTCCTCGGAGCCCTGCCTGAACATGCGTGACAAGCTTCAGTCGTGGAAGTCCAAGGATGCCAACTTAAAGTCGTTCGACAGCGACCTGACCGAAACGGACGAGTTCTTCCTCGTCCAATGCATCAACGAGAACGTCGCCCAAAAGCCCGTCGCGTACAAATGCATCAAACTGGAGGAGTACTACAACGACTACGAGGACTGCATAGAGTCGTACAAGGAGTCGTTCAGGAAATTGATCCTGGAGACCGAGGAGGACCTGTCGATGGAGTCGAAGTATCTGGAGGACGCGTGCGGGCGCGTCGCGCAGGACGAGTGCCTGCCCTCGAAGAGCAGCTCGGCGCCGCACTTGCTGGAAAGCTACCAGGAGGAGTGCTACGGTTGCCCGAAGGACTTTCGAAAACCGTCGCTGCCTGGATTTTTAAATAATGTAAGGAACAGGTATGAAATTTTACGTCGCTCGTTGCTTTTTAGATGCGTTTTTCGAACGGCGAACGGCGCAATTTGGACCGCGTCCAATTGCGAAAAATACGCGACCTTGACCAAGAGAAATTCGAACGGAATTAGATAAACGAGGATTTTGAGTTCGGACGACAACAACGCGAAGCTTAGAAGTGGAGGCCGGGTCTTTGTGCAGTAAAAAACAGAAAATCGTGCAATAAACAATCAAAAACGTGCAGTTGAAATATTCAAAACTGGTCTTTGGACAAATTTGTAGTACAATAAAGGAGGGTAATAAAAAAATTATTAATGCAGGGAAAGAATCGATTTGGTACTTAAATTTTATAAGTAATTTTGTGAAAATGTACGATGCTATACGTTTGAAAATTTTTTTCGGTGAAATTGTGCCGCCCATCACTTAACATGCTTTTTTCACTGTTGAAAATAATGTCTTGCTTGTTTTTGGAATTTTTTGAGTTAATTCGATAAAGTCTTGGTAAGAACTGTCTATGAGCTACTTTGCATTTGGAGTAACAGAGGGCGGGGAAATCAAACTTTTTTGGTGAAAACGCATTGTCCTAAAAAGCACCACTCAGTATATACCGGGTGTTTGATTAAAAGTGCCAGACGTTTATAATTCTTAAAGTAATAAAAATTTCAAAAAAGTACTAGCATAAAAGTGTCTTGAATTTATTTGATCCATACACCGCCATAAATATAAGTTTTATTCTATTTCCGGTTTTACCGGAAATTGTGTCAACTTTCTTAGCTTAAATAAAAGGGTAGTATTTTTTTTAGATAATTGGATAGAGCTCGCCAAGGGCATTTCCAAAATGTATAACAAGTTACTCCCTTTAATTAAAATATAATTAAAAAAAAAATTTTTTTTGACAACCAGGGTGTTTCAGTAAAGTGCCACAAGTCTATAACTTCAAAACCTATAAGAATTTCAAAAAAAGTACAAGTATTAATTTTTCTTTGAGTTATTCAATCTGACATAGATATAAATTTTGTTTTACTTTTTGTTTGATCGAAAATGTTAATCCAAAAAAAAATATTTTTTTTTTAATTATTTTTTAATTTCTGGTAGAACAAAAGTTGTATTTATAGCAGTGCATAAATTATAAAAACTTTTATACTTGTACTTTTTATGAAATTTATATTATTTTACGAGTTATAAGCTTGTGGCAGTTTAAATAAAACACCATGTATAACATGATCTTTTTTTCTGTTAAAACGTGACGCTTAGTAATCATGCTTAAAACCGAGTGTGCACATTCGAGCTCAAAGTGGCACATTCCGATCTCGGGAAAATAAAGCGCGCCGCTCCGCGTCGCGCTTTATTTGCCTCCCTCGCTCGGAAATGTGCCACTTTTCGCTCGAATGCGCACATCCTCGTCTCCTATTTACTAGATTTATCTACTTTGTTCATCGCTCTTTCAAAATCAAAAAATTTAATTCAGTTCGGTAAATATAGATTTTGTTTCAAAAAATATATTTTTATTATAGAAATGAGTGCTAGCGAGCAAAAAGATACAACAATCTTATAAATACGAGTGAGAGAAAACGATTAAAAATATTCTACTAATTTTTTGTCTAATTTATTGGCCTAAATAATTGTGAATTATGCTTGAAACCGAGTGTGCACATTCGAGCTCAAAGTGGCACATTCCGATCTCGGGAAAATGAAGCGCGCCGCTCCGCGTCGCGCTTCATTTGCCTCCCTCGCTCGGAAATGTGCCACTTTTCGCTCGAATGCACACATCCTCGTATTTACTAGATTTATCTACTTTGTTCATCGCTCTTTCAAAATCAAAAAATTTAATTCAGTTCGGTAAATATAGATTTTGTTTCAAAAAATATATTTTTATTATAGAAATGAGTGCAAGCGAGCAAAAAGATACAACAATCTTATAAGTACGAGTGAGAGGAAACGATTAAAAATATTCTACTGATTTTTTGTCTAATTTATTGGCGTAAATAATTGTGAATTATGATTAAAATCGAGTGTGCATATTCGAGCTCAAAGTGGCACATTCCGATCTCGGGAAAATGAAGCGCGCCGCTCCGCGTTGCGCATTAAGGTCTTAAATAAAATGTCTAAAAGAAACAACGTGTAAATAATGTACTTAGATAGTGTAACTAATGTAGGTATTGTAAATAGAGTAAAAAATAAACAGAAACAAAACGATACATCTTTAATTTTTAAAAAGCCAATAATAGTGGTAATAAGTACTATAGATGTTTAAAAGACTCATAACGACGCGAATGCGCGAAGGAGGAGTTATAAATCAGGAAAGAGGACAAGTGGTGAAAATATACTACCCAAATCAAAAAGTTATACTGAAGTTAAAATGCAATTGTCTTGAAAAAGACAGATTGTTTTTAAATACACGTAAGCCAAGAAAAAAATCGAAAGAAGAAACGTAAATAAACCACTATGAAAGGTCTTCAGGCCACGAGAACAAGAATGAAAATAAACCCATATTCAACCGTATGTTTCTAGGTTGAAGAGTAGGTAGTTTCTTGTGTAGAAAGGGTAACCCTGCGTGTTTTGGTTTTTCGCGCAATGTTCATGAGTCTTTTAAACATCTATAATAGTCAAAAAGAGTGTCATCATTGTGATAATGACATAAATAATGAAAATAATAGTGAATTTAGTTATGATGAAAACAGTGATAGTGATAATGAAAGTATTTTAACAATTTTAATAATAAATCTAATACTTATAATTTTAATTTTATTCTAAACAATTGACCTAGTTAAAATAATAACAATAATTGTTAAGCTGTTGTTCCTAATGCCCATTCTTAATTTCGAATAACAGGTTGACAAATTTTTTAGTAGACTTGGCTGATCGCCTGTTGCCATTAACGCCATGATAATTTTTTTTTATATGGCCCATTGATGATTACCATTAACGGACCTCTGCTGGCTGCCATTAACGACCAATAGCCGAGTGCCAGTGCAGGCCCGACGTTATCATGCCGGCAGTCAGCCGTTTATGGGCCATTAACAATTTCCATTGCTTGCCCTCTTAACAAGCATATCTGGCAAAGCAATGGGCCGTTAAAGGGCCGGTTGACAAACTTTGTCTGGGTAGCTTACTCAATTTGTGACACCCTGTATATTTATGTTATTCATTAGTGGATAGAAATGCGGAACTAATACTTATTCAGGCAATATTGGTCGTTCCCTAATAAATTAGCCAAAAAATTAATTAAACAATTTCATCGTTTTCTCTCACTCGCACCTACGAAATTGTCGCATCTTTTCGCTCGCTTCCACTCATTGCTTTGGTCAATACATTTTTTGAACATAGAATCCATATTTATTGAAGTTTTAATTTTGCCAGTTGAAGGTGAAAAGAATAATTAAGGCAAATCAATAAATACAAAGATGTGCACATTCGAGCGAAAAGTGGCACATTTCCGAGCGAGGGAGGCAAATGAAGCGCGACGCGGAGCGGCGCGCTTCATTTTCCCGAGATCGGAATGTGCCACTTTGAGCTCGAATGTGCACACTCGGTTTTAAGCACAATTCACAATTAATTAGGTCAATAAATTAGACAAAAAATCAGTAAAATATTTTTAATCGTTTCCTCTCACTCGTACTTATAAGATTGTTGTATCTTTTTGCTCGCTCGCACTCATTTCTATAATAAAAATATATTTTTTGAAACAAAATCTATATTTACCGAACTGAATTAAATTTTTTGATTTTGAAAGAGCGATGAACAAAGTAGATAAATCTAGTAAATACGAGGATGTGCGCATTCGAGCGAAAAGTGGCACATTTCCGAGCGAGGGAGGCAAATGAAGCGCGACGCGGAGCGGCGCGTTTCATTTTCCCGAGATCGGAATGTGCCACTTTGAGCTCGAATGTGCACACTCGGTTTTAAGCACAATTCGCAATTAATTAGGCCAATAAATTAGACAAAAAATCAGTAAAATATTTTTAATCGTTTCCTCTCACTCGTACTTATAAGATTGTTGTATCTTTTTGCTCGCTCGCACTCATTTCTATAATAAAAATATATTTTTTGAAACAAAATCTATATTTACCGAACTGAATTAAATTTTTTGATTTTGAAAGAGCGATGAACAAAGTAGATAAATCTAGTAAATACGAGGATGTGCGCATTCGAGCGAAAAGTGGCACATTTCCGAGCGAGGGAGGCAAATGAAGCGCGACGCGGAGCGGCGCGCTTCATTCCGAGATCGGAATGTGCCACTTTGAGCTCGAATTGCACACCTAATTAATTTACTTTCTTAGACGGCTAACTTCATAGTCGGATTTTCGTTGGCTGTGCGCGCGCAGCGTCTATAAAATTTACCCTCAAGTAAATAGAAGCATAACTTCAAAAATCGATTTTCTTGGCAATTTTTTTGCCAATTTCGTGCTTACTAAAATGTTGTATGCACGTGCAAAATAATAATTACAAGAATCGTATCTTTCTGAACGATAGAATTGGTTTTAAAGGCTGCAGAACTAACGCAGAACAAAAGTGTGCAATAACACGTAGATGCAAATTATAAATTACAGGACATCGTTCTATATCTTGAAACAAGATAATAGTTGGTTTTATAGGGCGCACGAACTAACCAAAAAAATCGAATAGCAGAAGTACACCTTGCTCTTGGTTTTATACGAAGGAATCAAATCTTGTTAGAACGAAGATAATTACCGTTTGTTATTTCGATGAGCATGCGTGTCAACGTTTTAAATGTCATAAATTATTTTGAAAGCTCAAGAGGAATCTCGAACGCAGGCTTTGAATCGGTTCGAGTGCAAAAAAACGCTCCAATTATTCGATGATAAGCCGAGTTAGAATGCTTCGTTAGTTTAATGGGATTACAGCCCCACAATATTTTAACATGGAATTACTTTTAGTTGGTTCGAGGGGCCAGAAATAATTGATTTTGGTTTAAGCCGAAAAAATGGGCCGGGGGAGGTGTAAGGATTACCACCAAACGCAGAATTTCGACGGATCCAGCGAAAATGGTGCTCAAAAAGCATTGGGGCGTCAATAAAAGGATTGAGGTCTATCGAGAGCCGAACGGAAGTTTTGGGATTAGCATCGTTTGCGGAAAGGTTCGTTTTTCTTTTGGGTTGCTTAAGACGTTGTTTATCTTTTTGTAATTGTAGGTCGACCTTCACAATTTGGAGACGTCTTTCGGGACGTATCTGGAATTTTTATTAAAAGTGTCGTTCCGAATAGTGCGGCTGGTCGGACCGGACAATTTCAAGTAAAAGTTTGTTTAGTTTATGCTAGGAATTATTTTAGTATACAGGGTGTTTTATTTAAAGTGCCACGAGGTTATAATTCCTAAAATAATAAAAAGTACATGTATAAAGTTTTTTTTTAATTTATGCACTGCCATAAAATACAACTTTTGTTCTACTTCCGGTTTGATTGGAAATTAACAAAGAACTTAAAAAAAATCATTACTTTTGAATTATCATTTTCGATCAAACAGAAAGTGAAACAAAATTTATATTTATGTCAGATCGAATAAATCAAAGAAAGATTTATACTTGTACTTTTTTTTGAAATTTTTATTAGATTAAAAGTTATAGGCTTGTGGCATTTTACTGAAACACGCTGGAAACCTAAAATAATAAAAAAAAAATTATTAATTAAATGGTAACTTGTTATACATTTTTGGAATGCCCTCGACGAGGTCTATCCAATTATTTAAAAAAATTACTACTATTTTATTTAAAATAAGAAAGTTGACCCGATTTTTGGTCAAACCGAAAATAGAATAAAAGTTATATTTATGGCAGTGTATAGATCCAATAAATTCAAAACACTTTTATTCTTGTACTTTTTTTTGAAATTTTTATTAGTTTAAAAATCATCAGCTTGTGTCACTTTTAATGCAACACCCGGTATATAGAAAAAAAATATTTCATATAGTTTGTAATTAAAAATAGACTTTTGTACTTAATTAGTTTTTAAAGTATCTACAACTTGTTGGTCGCAACCCCCAGGGGTGTCGCAAGGTGTTGCTCAAAGGGTAGCGTTCGCAAACCAAGTAAAAGTAAAAAAGTAAGGGTTGTAGGTCCTACAATTCAAAAAGGTTGAAAAGCACTCATTTTAAGAAAAAATCGAAAATTGTGGTGTTGGGAAAATATTGCTTTTCTACGATACATTTTGATGTAAATTTAACTTTAAAAAAATTACAATTGGGAATAGATAAGAACATGGGCGTGCCGAACTTTTTGCGTTGGGGTAGGGGCAAATTAAGAATTTTCCCTAGATAAATAATTTAATATAAATGGATATCTGCATATATTAGATTAGGTACTTAAATAATTTATTAAGTATCTATTTCGAAAGTAATCTTTCTGGGTCTACTGCAAGAATACAACAGTACACTGTTAAAAATTTCTATTCCAATTTTATAAAACATGCGTAGCAAGTATTTTTTCAAAACAATTTTGCAATAATCAATTTGGTATTGTAATTTTACAAAACGTTTTTATTGAATTTATTTTGGAACATAATAAATATAGGTATACACTGTTAAAAATTTTTATGGTAATTTTACTTCACAACCTATTGCATCTCAGTTTGGGAATATGACAACACATATGTTGCAATATTACTAAGCATTCATCACTAAATTTTTTAGTAATAGTTCTTATTTATTACGTAATAGTTCTTAGATTGCGTGCTGGGTGTCTCGCACCAGGATAGAAGCCGAAATAAGGTATAGCACCAAGGTCATGGGCGTAATTCGGGATGCCGCAAAAATTAAATGGAAGTGTTTTTTCATTTTATTTTACTATAAAATAATGTAATATTACTAGAAATGTATTCTAATACACCATTTGTTTAATTTTACTATATATTTGTTTTGTAAAATATTGTAATTTTACAAATATTTTTAACAGTGTACTTAGGCGTAGGCACACAATTAACCATCTAAATTTATAGAAGTTAAGTAGTACCCAGGGGGGCAGTTCAGATCTGGGGGAAAGGGGCAACTGCCCCCATAGGACTCTCCGGCCCCCTTCTCGGTACGCCCATGCATACGAAATAGTGAATTTTTAAAACAGGCTCCTTTAAATTTTAATTTTTTTAGTAAATATTGAAAATTGTATAAAGACAAAAATATAGAAGAACCTGTTGTATCTTGGTCCGTTTGTACGTACCTAGCGCAACTTTATTTTTTTTAATATTTGCGGGCTTTTGTGACCCATAATTTTCGGTATTTCAAATGACACATTGACAGACATTAACGTAAAGTTAGCAGCAGCTGGCCAATGTAGGGACAGTTGGGGTATATTGGAACGAAAAAGTTGTTTCGATTTATAGAAAAACAGTGTTTTATATTTTTGTAATTTTTTTTTAAACTATCAAGAACAGACCTTAAAATAATAATTGAACACAAAACAGAAATCAAAAATTAACTCTAAACCTGAAACATTAGCGTGTTTGCGAAACACTTCCTCTGTTCCAATGTACCCCAGGACTGGGGTACAATGGAACAAGGACTGGGGTACATTGGAACATGATCAAGAAATTGCATAACATCATAAAATATATTCAAATAATTATTAATTAATAGTATACTTCCTTAAGGCTCTTGGAGAAACAGTATAAATTGCTTTGTGACTTTGTCTTGCATGCTAAACATAAACTTGTCAACAGCAGTTTTATATTTAGAATTGACACTATATCCCTATTAGGGTTTAGAGAAAAATAAAAGCCATTGTCAACTTTTGCACTTTGTGCAAATACTTAATTTCAAATTCATTGTTTTCGCCAATATCAGTCAATATTTGACCATTGTTCCATTGTACCCCGTAAGGTTTCGAAAGTTTCAAACACGAATTTAAAAAACTTAGGTTATTTTTTTTAATTTTATGTTAACTGTACTAAATAGTCAAAATGATTAAGAAAAATGTAAAAAAATATTACATACATACTATTATTACTTTTCTGCTAAAAACAAAAGTTCTTTGGTACAAAATTCTAACTTTTTGTTAACAAAAACTATTTTTTTCTTCTAACAGCTCTGTTATTGCAAAGCGACAAAGTTTCATTACGTTCCCGTGTGCCTAGTTAGGCGTTGTAATTAGTGCAAATGAAAGCGCGCGAATTCGTTTGAAATTTGAATATTAATCGCCGTCGTTCCATTGTACCCCGTGTTCCATTGTACCCCAACTGTCCCTACTTTGTTAATGTATGAGATCAATTGAAATTTTTAATCGACAAAAAGTAAGTCTTTTTCTATTCTTTTTACTTAAATATCTTTATTACCTAATAACAAATGACTCATCGTAATAGAAAGATTATTTATTCATGTTTGCATAGTAGTGGTCAGATTTTGGCACAGCATAATCTTTAATTTTATTTTTGAGTTTAAATCTTAGGGGGCGGTGTGTTGTACCTCGGTCACTGTTAATAAGTTGTACCTTGGCCCTAAGATCAACGTGCAATAAATAAAAATTTAGATATACCTTTGTTATAAATTCTTTTTTTTTTTATTTTGCTTCAGATATTATGCCTCGCAAGTTTAACGAAAAATTTTAATTTTTGCAAAGTTAACCATTAAGTATGTGAAATTTTAGTATACGAGAAAAGTTTTGTTAATTTTTGAAACAATTTTAGTGTCATCTCAAAGATGAACATTAGTAGTTCTTATAATCCAAAAATAAATATATAGTGTTCATACAACAATGGTTTTTATTTTGCTTAATGTGAATAGAGCCAAGGTACATCACCTCTGTTGTACCTAGGCCATAGATCCACTAATTTTTAAATCTTATAGCAATTTGAGTAAACGGTTGGTAACGCTTTCAAATATTTTGTGATGAATACCTTATTAGTGGCCCACTACGATGCAATTCATTTTATTAACAAATTGTTACATAAACAATTTAAAAAAAATTACAAGTAAAAAAAGCGCCAAGGTACAACAGGTTTCCCTACGTATTGAAACAATATTAATCATTTTCTCTCACTTGCGCATATGAGATTGTTGTATCTTTTCACTCTCTCCCACTCATTGCTATGGTAAAAGTAAAATGTCAGATGAAAATTGATTTTTAGATTGTGCTCTCTCACTTTTACACATTTTATGGTGATATCGTTTTGCTCATTCCCACTTATTAAAAAATAAAAATTTGATTTTAGGTATGTATTTTGAGTTAAATTCAATGAATACGAAGATGTGCGCATTCGAGCGAAAAGTGGCACATTTCCGAGCGAGGGAGGCAAATGAAGCGCGACGCGGAGCGGCGCGCTTCATTTTCCCGAGATCGGAATGTGCCACTTTGAGCTCGAATGTGCACTCTCGGTTTTAAGAACAATTTTCAATAATTAACTTTAAGAACGGTCGAATGTGTTTATTAAATTGATTACTATACTAATAGTTATTGAAACGTTTTTAATCGTTCCCTCTCACTTGCGCTTATGGAAATGTTGTATCTTTTCACTCTCTCCCACTCATTGCTATGGTAAAAATAAAAACTCACACCAAAATTGATTTTTAAATTGTTGTGTCTTACTTTTACACATGTGATGTTGATATCTTTTGGCTCACTCCCACTCATTCGAAAAAAAAATGGATTTAACGCGTTTTGAATTAAATTTAATGATCGAAGAAAATGTGCCACTTTTATCTGGAATAAGCACACTCGACCCTTCTTCACTAACTAAAAAAAAATCAATCCATTAAAAAAAAATATCTACAATTGACCCAACTTCAATTACAAAACTTCTTGTAGTACAACTTCCCCCAAAACGTTTCTTTCTTTTTATTTTCAAGAACCATAGATTCGACGTCTCCGTTTTCAACGGAAACTATTCCAAGTATTTTTAAATAATTAAAGAAGGAGCGTGCCGTCTAAAAGTGAAGATGTGCGCATTCGAGCGAAAAGTGGCACATTTCCGAGCGAGGGAGGCAAATGAAGCGCGACGCGGAGCGGCGCGCTTCATTTTCCCGAGATCGGAATGTGCCACTTTGAGCTCGAATGTGCACACTCGGTTTTAAGCACGATTTGCAATAATCAACTTTAAAAACGGTCGAATGTGTTTATTAAATTAATTGTTATACTAATAGTTATTAAAACGTTTTTAATCGTTCCCTCTCACTTGCACTTATCAAAATGTTGTATCTTTTCACTCTCTCCCACTCATTGCTATGGTAAAAATACAAATTTACACCAAAATTGATTTTTAAATTGTTGTGTCTTACTTTTACACATGTGATGTTGATATCTTTTGGCTCACTCCCACTCATTCGAAAAAAAAAATGGATTTAACGCGTTATGAATTAAATTTAATGATCGAAGAAAATGTGCCACTTTTATCTGGAATAAGCACACTCGACCCTTCTTCACTAACTAAAAAAAAATCAATCCATTAAAAAAAAAAATATCTACAATTGACCCAACTTCAATTACAAAACTTCTTGTAGTACAACTTCCCCCAAAACGTTTCTTTCTTTTTTATTTTCAAGAACCATAGATTCGACGTCTCCGTTTTCAACGGAAACTATTCCAAGTATTTTTAAATAATTAAAAAAGGAGCGTGTCGTCTAAAAGTGAAGATGTGCGCATTCGAGCGAAAAGTGGCACATTTCCGAGCGAGGGACGCAAATGAAGCGCGACGCGGAGCGGCGCGCTTCATTTTCCCGAGATTGGAATGTGCCACTTTGAGCTCGAATGTGCACACTCGGTTTTAAGCACGATTTGCAATAATCAACTTTAAGAACGGTCAAATGTGTTTATTAAATTAATTGTTATACTAATAGTTATTAAAACGTTTTTAATCGTTCCCTCTCACTTGCACTTATCAAAATGTTGTATCTTTTCACTCTCTCCCACTCATTGCTATGGTAAAAATAAAAACTCATACAAAAATTGATTTTTAAATTTTCAAATATTTTATGATGAATACCGTATTATTGCCCCACTACGACGCAATTTATTTTATCAACAAATTGTTACATATACGATTAAAAAAAATCACAAGTGAAAAAAAAGCCAAGGTACAACACGTACCCTTATTGATTAAGCGACCCAAAATGACACACACTGACTGATGAATCGTGTGAAGCATTATGTTAATCGGGGGTCACCTGTGCCTGCAAATACATTCTAATTCATTTAATTCTCCAGACTGGGGACCGTATCATAAAAGTGGGAGATATCGATCTAACAAACGCAACCCAAGAAGAGGCTCTAAATGCAATTCGCAGTTCCACCGACCCGATTTCTTTCATTGTACAGCCGATCTTGCCGCTCGTAAGTTTGCCTTTGTTGTATTTTACATTAAAAAAAAAAAAAATTAAACGCAAAACGTACTTTCAGAACGATCTATGCGTAAGCGAAAAAGACTCCATCGAACCCGAAGTCGACAAAATTTTAGACAAGGAAGTGCTAGCCGAAGAAAGAGCGACAGAAAACGAGATCGACGTTGGCCAGGAAAAACAAGAAGACGAAGACGAATCCGAGAAACTAAAAGTCGAAGAAAAACCGCAAGAAGTTGAAGAACCGCAGCCATTACTCGCCGAACCGCAACCGCCACTTCCTCAGCCGCAACCGCCCTCAATTAAATACGACGATGAGGAAGACGAGGAAGACGATTACGATGACGAGGAGGAGGATCAAAGGGAACTTTCGGGAAGAACTGTATCAAAACTGGGAAAGCAGGTTTGTATTTAATTAAGTTAAATTAATAAACACGTTGGGCTTAAGTGTTCGTTTGTATATGAAACGATTTATTTTCTTTTGTTGTTCAATTGACGGTTAGGTTTCTAATTGTGTTAGCCCGAGTCGAAATTTAGCACCGACATTGAGCCTCCTAAAGTCGGACCCATTCCGGACTCGGAGAATAAAGTAGAGTTTATTCCTATGTTAAATTAGGTTCGACTTTGGTCTCCAAAGTGGTACAAATTTCCATTTGTACCACTTTGGGGTTCAATGTCGGATCTGATGGAAATTTAAATTAAGTCCGATTTTAGACCTCTGTACCCTATTTTATTATAATAATAATAATAATATGGATTTAATTCGCATTTAAAATGTTTAGAATACTTTTATTTAAAATACGTAGCTAAAGTTTAAAATAACAATTTAAAAATTACAATTACATTAAAAAAAAAGAAGAAGAATAATCATAAATATTATTATTAGTATTTATAATAATTAAACTAATATTGTATGTATATATATATATATATATATATATATATATATATATATTGTATTATAATATACAAATACATTGATAGTACAGAATTACCTAGTAACTTTGATAAAACAATATTCAAAATTATAAAATACCTGGATTACTCTGAGATTTTGTAGGATGGGTTTTACTTTCTGAGTTTGTAACTTTTAGTAAGCTGTTGCTGTTTCTTCGGAATTAAAGACAAATCGGTAAAGATTAATAATAAGAGCGCACTTTTTAGGTTAGGTTGCCCGACCATAAGATTTACTTGACTGGTGGACAGTCATCAATGTAAAAGAACACATGTAAATAGGGAGTGTTGCCACGTCTTTTCATATAGTCGAACCCATTTAATGCCATTCTCATAAATTTAATAGACAAGATTTTAAAAACATTTTAGTTATTAGTATTAACAGTTTTTTATTTAAATATACATATAATTAATTTGGATGTTAATTAATAAACGTAATAGTGTAATAACCAATGTCAACGCTTAAAACCATAACTTACATAAAAAGTATTTAGTTTACGCGTACTTTATGTGTATAAATGATATGAAAAAATATAAACGTATTCAATTGTAATATAACAGCTAACTTGTGATCAACAAACAAATTACAATATCGAAAACAACTGGCAACGCTGCTCAGCTGATTTCGGTATTTGCAGCTATCGGACAGAGGTTCAAAATCACATCTCTTGGGGAATAGTAGGAGCTAGGGGCCTACTGTCGGACCTAGTCGGGTTACCCTGCTATAAATCGGGTCTTTTTCGGACTAAGGGAATCTATGTAAGCTCTAAACATCGACTCGGGGTTTTATGTAGGCTCTAAATTTCGACTCTGGAGATTATATATTTGCTACAAAAAAAATGAAATAATGATTTTTTAACGTACAAAGTCTGCGGAGAATTTTTTTTCAGTCTTATAAATTGTTGAGTTTAAAAGCACTCAAAGAGAAAATTGATATTTGTAGTACAAATACGGACCTAATATTGTTTAATTCAATATTTTTTAAAAGTAAATTGATTATTGTAAATTACGCTTAAAATCGAGTGTGCACATTCGAGCTCAAAGTGGCACATTCCGATCTCGGGAAAATGAAGCGCGCCGCTTCGCGTCGCGCTTCATTTGCTTCCCTCGCTCGGAAATGTGCCACTTTTCGCTCGAATGCGCACATCCTCGTATTTATTGAATTTAAGGTGATTGATGCGTTGAACGTAATATATGAAAACTATTTTGTACACAATTATTTCGATAGATTAATTGGTTTAGAAATTTTCTATAAAAAAAATTAAAGTTTGTTAGGAACCTTGATTAAATATAAATCAAAATTAACAATGCATGTTGTCTAATAGAGAACTCGTCAATTTGATGTAAAAATAACACACATTTTGGTACTCGTGCCTTGCAATGATTCATGAAACGCGCATTCGCGCGCTTCTCAATTTCTCGTTTCGACAACTCCTACTAACAGTTGACCAATAAAGTAGTCAACGATTCTATTTGTTTACAAATAATACGCGTTAGATGGTGCTGTAGTGTAAAATTTTGTGAGTATATGCTACCCAAAATACGCCTCAATAGAAGTAGTTACATATATTCTATTTTCTTAATGCCACCTCTTTTATTATAAGCGCGCAATTCAATTTTCAATGATTTGAGTTATGCACTTTTAACAACTCTAAATTCATAATTATATTTTGTTGAAATAAGTATATAAATGTTCTTAGTCGTCATAGACTCCCTATCTATATTCTTTGTGGCCTGTCTTTCTGCCTTCATACTTTTGCTATTATTATTTCTTGGCCATTTCAATCTAGTCTTTGATTTGTAAATACCTTCTTGGTCCATCCTTTTTAATCCAAAAAGATATTCCTGCAATATACTTGTCATATATTATTGTGGTTTTTAAAATATACATATATACTTAAATTTCATCATAATTAGTGTAACGTTTTACTTGTAGTCTTCTTTAATTAATAGGATGCAGATTTTTCTACTACAACTTGTTTAATTAGTAATATTCTTCCACGATCTGATTCAGATGAATGATACATAAAAATTGCCAGAATTATTGTAGGAGTTTATAAACTTACAATATCAGCCAAAAAATAAATATAATGACCTTGGCTTGTATTATGCTGTTTTATTGTTCTTTGATAATTCATGGCTACTTGATTTTAAACAGAAAAATTTAATATTGTTAATAATTTTTTATTTAAATTTGGGTTGTTATACATGGTTGAAAAGAGAAAAAAGAATTCTATTTAACTATGTAAAAATCCAATATGGCGCCTATTGAAAATAAGAAAGTTGGTATCAATATCTTGGAAACCGCCATTTTGAATTTAATTTGACTTAATTTCCATCTGTACTTTATGAAACCTAGTAACTTTTGTATTAAACTTTTTTTTGTAATTTTTATAATTACAAAGTTATTTGACATTAAAGAAAATGATAATTTTCAGTTTTTTGACCATAACTTCGGAACTATTCGGAATTTTAAAATTTTCTTAACAGAATCTGAATGGGCACCTAAAACTGCAAAACATTGCCCATTTAACCAAACTTCTATCTCCACTAATAAGAAAGACACCCATGTTAGCCTACTCAATTTGGGACACACTGTATATACATGTTGCCAACCTTGCGCAAGCGCAATCTCGATTCTTTATACGGCTTTTCGCTCTGCGGCCAAGTTTCATGGAACGTATCTAGGCCGTAAAACGAGGTATGAGTGTATAAATAAATAAGTAAAACATAAATTCCATATAACTCAAACATATTCGTATTGAGATTTGAATAATAAGTAACCCACAAAATGAAATATATCTATATATTAGCGTGTCAGTAGAGCCAACAGTAAATGACGTTAAAGTGTTGCCGTGTCGAAATACTGGAATTTTGAAATTTTTAATTCTCATTTTGAATTAATTACCTACTTTATTTTTAACTATTAAAATTATTTTTTTGAATTCTTTTATTTTGTTATATCATTTACTTTGATAATTTTTCAAAATTTATAAAATATAATTAATCTCTGTTTTTCATATATTTTTTTCTATAAGTTTGTACAAAACATACAAAAGTTAATCTATTCATCTAAAACTGATTTAATAAAATTAAATAAACAATATTTATAAGATTAAAATTTATTCGATAATTATAATCAATCCTAATAATAAATATAGCTAGTCTTATAATTATTTAATACAAGGCATTTATGAATGATAACATTCCAAATTTTTGGTTGAGAATATCTCACCTCAACCTTCTTAACTTGAAACGCATAAGAAAAAGTTTTTTTTAATTTTTTAAAGTATTAGGATTAATGTAGACAAATCTAGTTAATTCAAAATATGTGTGTATTTGACTGAAAAGTACCATTTTGAGCTTTTTACCAACGATGTACAAAAATAATTATTTTATAACAAAATTTCAAGAATGTGTTTTTACGAAATTTTTGTGACTTTTGACTCTAAATAATCTTGTCATTTCATATTTTGTTAAAAACTTGAAACGGGCTCTAAATGCTTATAATATGATTTTACCCCATTGCATATGAGTACCTATAGATTTAGGCACCACAGACTCTCTATTTTTTAAGTTTAATTTAATAAATTCAAAAATCTAAATATGAAAACGTTGAAATGTGGGTAAGCCTCGATACTAAGATAACATTTTTTCAGATCGATCGTGCAAGTGCCGGAAATCTGAGAAGATCTCCAGAAGATATAGCAGCCGATCCTGAACAAGAAGACGAATATGGATATACAACAAGTAAGTTGTCTATTAACTGTGAAAAAAAATCCATCTACATTAGGGTGGCACAAAACAAACAAATACGTTAATTTTACATTGTTTTAATATGCTCACCAATAATCAGTTTGGTTAAAAAATGTTAACAATTTCCGAAATAGTAAAAATTGCTTTTTTTTTAAATTGTATTCTAAAAGAATCAAGTAGATATATCAATTTATAGAGTTAGCTCAATTTTTTTTTGATTTTAATGTTTTCGGACAACCTATAAATACGAGAGCTGTTCAGAAAATAACTGAACGTTTTGAATTATATGCCAACGGAGATATATAGTACTATAACCATCTAAAGTAAGGGAGACCGGGTATGGTTGTCTGACGGGTAGGTTGTCACAAAAGTCATAACAGCAAACCTAATGATTAATAAATTTGTTTACCCGTGTCAAAGAAACCCGAGCACAATACCTCCTTGCGTACTTCACTTCGGTTCGCTCTGAAATACCGTGAAAGAAATATATGTGTTTGTTTTTTTTGTACAGTGAAAGTAATTTTTTGTAAATCTATGTTAAGTCTCGTAAGTATATTTAAATTTTGCATAGTGATATACTTTATCGTGTATTTATGATGTTTAAGATATGCTTCATGATATCATTCATATGGTAATTACCATTGATTTAAATTTATTTTGGGAGTTACTTGTCTAAAACTGTTTTGGGGAAAGTTGTGTCAAGTTAACGGGGGCTAGTTGTCACCTGTGCAAAGCAACACCATTAATATGTGCGACCTTTTTTATTAGTTTCTAGGGGTTTTACTACATAAACGATTAGCTGTAATTATATTTCTGTCATTTTTGTTAGCATAACTTAAGTTCGTTAGATAGAAGTTACTATTCGCTCACAGCAAATATTTTTTATTTTTTTAATTATGAATAAGATATTTTTCGTTCCTTTCTTAGGTAAAATTTCTTACAAACAACGTTTTACCTTTAATAAAAATAGGCATTTGTTTTGTCGTTTCGTATTTTTTTTTTTAGACACGGGGTTAAAAGTCAGACTTTTCTTTTTTCATAAAAATTATAATATGTTTTCATTAGATAATGGTAGAGAAAAAGGTCTTTATTTTTTCTTAAACTAGAATAAATACACTATCTATTGATAAATTAAGACCATGGGCTCTATAAATACAAAAAAACAAAAATTGTGACTTCCAACCCCGGTCTCCCCTACACTACTTTGAAAATTAAAAAAATCTTGAGCGACCTCTATAAATTGATATATCGATTTGAAATTGTCAGAATATTTATAATTTTAAACGTAAACAATAACATAACCACAATGTTTTTTTAAAAATTCAATTTACGTCATTTCGAACAATTTAAAAAACTTGTGCGATTTCTTAAAATATTTTAACCTATCTGATTTTTGGTGGTCATTTCAAAAACATGTTAAATTAACATATTTTCGTGCGAGACCAAAAATAAAAAATTGTTTTTGTTTTCTTCGGGCCACCCTAATGTACTTTAAAAAAAAACAACTAAATATTTAACTGCAAATTATCCTTTAAAACCACAAAACACAACAGAACAAATCATAAAAGCAAAGACAGCTAATAGAGTCTTATTTAATGCCCAGTTAAAAGGGCGGCTAAAAGAAGAGCGCGCGAAGATGGACGAGGAAAATTGGTAGCCAATTTTCGCGTCATAAATCAAACAAATGGCACGTGTTAACAGGAATTTAATTATCGTAGCTATATATAAATCAGTACATTCCAAATAAGATGTGAGAGATGGGGATGATTGAGCGCCCGATCAGATATTTGGACGCTTTTACTGCGCCATCGCGATGCTGCGTTCGTTTATGTTCGCCAGATCGAAATGATCCGTTTCAGTTTCGAACCCGCGTAGCTTATAGGTAGATTATTTATTTTCTTGTGCAGTGCTCTTATTTAGTTTATTATCTGATATTACGTGCTTTCCATCGCATTAATCATAACGACCGCATAATTGAATTTGTGTGTGCTACGAAAGCGCCTTGCAGTTCGTTCCGACTTGACGAGCGCATCGTCCTTCCTCTTATCACTATTATTATTATTAAAATTATCTCGAGGATTTCAAACGCCATTATATAGCAGGTTATTTAAGTATTTGTTTTTAAACGTTTACACGTTCGACGTCCGATCCCACACACACCTGTTAAGAGATGTGATCCACGTAGCCTTTGGTATGCTCCAAATCAAAACACTCGCATTTGTTTTAAGTCCCGAATCCCTCCGGGATTCCCAGCACGTTTTTTTTTCCTATTCGTTTTTTATTTTATAATGTTTGGAAAATGTTAGAGATGGGTAGTTCTTTTAGGCGATTAGGTAAAACGTGTCGTAGGCGTGTGTGTGTGTGTTTGGATATAATCAAAACAGTAGCGTTTGTTTTAGATTACTGTACCTGTCAGATCTTTATTGCTTTCTGCTTTTCCGTTCTATTTTTCGTTATCTCGGCGAAGGCCGCTATTAATTAAGTGGAATCGGTAGTAAAATGTGGGCGAATGAATCGTTTGTTTGTTTTTAGTGTGGCGCTTCTTGAAGTTTTCGATTTTTGTGCTTTAATTGCGTTTCGAATAGTCGGAATATGGGGTGGCTTGCGGAAGTCGATGCACTCTTTTGTTTTAAATTGTTACAGCTGTTGTAGTTGGCGATTTTTCTATTTTGGTATTGAAGAGGTTTTTTAGTCATAAAAATTGTGATTTTAAGAAGAGAAATGATCTTAGGATTTTTGTATTTTAATTGGGGAAAATTATGTTTTGAATAATCGCAATATAGGGTGGCTTAAGAAAAGCAATGCACACTTGTTTTAAATTGTTACAACTGCTGTAGTTTGGAATTTTTGTATTTTAGTATTTGAAAACTCTTAAAATTGTCAGTTTTTGAAGAGAAGCGATTTTTAGAATTTTTTGTTTTATATATTTTAATTGGGGGTTAATTGTGCTTTAAATAATAGGAATATGTGGTGGCTTGCGGAAGTCGATGCACTCTTTTGTTCTAAATTGTTATAGCCATTGTAGTTGGCGATTTTTTTTATTTTGGTATTGGGAAGGTCTTTTAGTAATAAAAATTGTGATTTTTAGAAGAGAAATGATTTTAGAATTTTTGTATTTTAATTTTGATAAAATTAAGTTTTGAATAATCCAAGTGTAAGGAGACTTGACAAAACCAATGCACTCTTATTTTAAATTGTTACAACTGCTGTAGTTTGGAATATTACTATTTGAAAGGTTGTTCAATAATTGAAATTGTGATAAGAGAAGTAGTTTTAATGTTTTTAGATTTTTGTACTCTAATTGGGAGAAGATTGTGTTTTGAATAATACGAATATGGAGTGACTTGCGGAAGTCAATGATAAAAAAAAACAAAACAGTCAAAAAGCTATTATTTTTAATATAGAATTAATCGCCAACAACTACAACAAAATTAAAATTATTTCTCTTTCAAAAATTATACAATAACGTTTTTTAAAAGCATGCATTAAATTGGTAGGAACGAAATAAGTGCACATTCGAGCTCAAAGTGGCACATTTCCGAACAAGATCGGAAATGAGCTACTTCGAATTCAGATGTGCACACTAGATCCTTCACAAAAGACATGTAGGTACATTTACAAATTTTAATTACATTTTTTATATTATATATGTATTAATTTTACAAGTATCCCGAAAATAATTTTCTTTGTTTTATATCAAGTACCATAGATTTAGGATTGCTGTTTTCAGCACAAAGTATTTTTAAATAATTAAAGAAGGAGCGTGGCATGAAAAAGTGAAGAAAGCCAATCACGAGACAGTCGATCGAAACCGTGTTTATCTTTTTGTTTATTTTTAATCATAAAGAAACGTAGGACGCTACAATTAAATGTTTTGAAGTTAACGCAAAAATAAATTTCTGTAATTAAGTAAACTATCGGTGAACCGGCGACAGTTCATTTGTACATTTTAAAAAATAGAAGAAATATTACAAATCTATTTATTTCTTTTAAATTATACCGTGACATTTTTATTTATTATTTTAAGCATTGTATTGGTTTAAGAACGACAAAAAGTGTTCATTAAAAGAATCATTAATTAAAAATTTTACAAATACGTATTGAAACAATTTTAATTATTCTCTCTCACTTGCACATATGAGATCGTTGTATCTTTTCACTCTCTCCCACTCATTGCTATGGGAAAAGTAAAATCTCAGATGAAAATAGATTTTTGGATTGTGCTCTCTCACTTTTACACATGTGATGGTGATATTGTTTTGCTCGCTCCCACTCATTGAAAAATAAAAATTTGATTTAATGCATTTTGAATTAAATTCAATGAATACGAGGATGTGCGCATTCGAGCGAAAAGTGGCACATTTCCGAGCGAGGGAGACAAATGAAGCGCGACGCGGAGCGGCGCGCTTCATTTTCCCGAGATCGGAATGTGCCACTTTGAGCTCGAATGTTCACACACGGTTTTAAGCACGATTTACAATAATCAACTTTAAGAACGGTCGAATGTGTTTATTAAATTAATTGTTATACTAATATTTATTGAAACGTTTTTAATCGTTCCCTCTCAGTTGCACTTATGGAAATGTTGTATCTTTTCACTCTCTCCCACTCATTGCAATGCTAAAAATAAAAACTTATACGAAAAAAAAAACTCAAATGTACTGTTTCATTGTTATCCAAAACAAAGTTAAAATTTTGTCAAAATTAAAAATGCTTTTGGTGTGGATAAAAAAATTGACTAGAAAAAACCAAGTATAGTCTAGTGAACGACTGATTAATTGATTCATTTATTAAAAATGAATAATGCATAAAATTTTGCAAAATTTATTTTAAGCACTAGTTAATAGTTAATTAAAAATATGTGTATAAAAGAAAGTTTAATCTTTAACATTTTATTCCAATTACGATATTTTTTAATTAATTTGGTTTATTTTTTTTTTGGGGAAAGGATTAACATCATATTTTGTTAAATATAAAGATTCTGCCGTTATTTTTAATTGTAACTCAATTTAAATTTTCATTTCTTTTTTTTACGGCTTTTAATCGAATTTTTGCTTTTAATTTTGATTCTTTTTAGCTTCTCTTGTCTTGTGGTCTTTTTATTTGTTTTTTTTTGGAATACTAATGTAATGTCGACAAACAACATAATCGGTCATTTACTGGCCGAGTATTACAATAAAACGTACCACTGAATGACCGATATACAATTAAACAAAACAATTTATTTAATAAAGTTAAAACTATTTAAATTCAATTTAGATAAGTAATTTATATAATTTATTAAATTATTATAATGAAACTAAAATATATGTTATAGATTAGTAAATAGGTAATTCGTTGTGCAAAATTGGTGGGTCAGAAGCATCAAAAATGTCTTTGAAAAATTAAATTATATAAAAAATACATTTTTCGAAAAAATTCAAAATTTATATATATTTATCTAATATGCTCAATATATGTCTATAATATATTCAAAGCACAAATTAATTCTTATACTAAAAGTTATTGAAACGTTTTTAATCGTTCCCTCTCAGTTGCACTTATTGAAATGTTGTATCTTTTCACTCTCTCCCACTCATTGCAATGTTTAAAATAATAACTCATACGAAAATTGATTTTTAAATTGTTTTGTCGCACTTTTACACATGTAATGTTGATATCTTTTTGCTCACTCCCACTCATTAAAAAATAAAAATTTGATATTATGTATTTTGAATTAACTTGAATGAATACGAGGATGTGCGCATTCGAGCGAAAGTGGCACATTTCCGAGCGAGGGAAGCAAATGAAGCGCGACGCGGAGCGGCGCGCTTCATTTTCCCGAGATCGGAATGTGCCACTTTGAGCTCGAATGTGCACACTCGGTTTTAAGCACGATTTGCAATAATCAACTTTAAGAACGGTAGAATGTGTTTATTAAATTAAATATTATACTAATAGTTATTGAAAAATTTTTAATCGTTCCCTCTCAGTTGCACTTATGGAAATGTTGTATCTTTTCACTCTCTCCCACTCATTGCTATGGTGAAAATAAAAACTCATACGAAAATTGATTTTTAAATTGTTTTGTCGCACTTTTACACATGTAATGTTGATATCTTTTTGCTCACTCCCACTCATTAAAAAATAAAAATTTGATATTATGTATTTTGAATTAACTTGAATGAATACGAGGATGTGCGCATTCGAGCGAAAGTGGCACATTTCCGAGCGAGGGAAGCAAATGAAGCGCGACGCGGGCGCGCGCTTCATTTTCGAGATCGGAATGTGCCACTTGAGCTCGAATGTGCACACTCGTTTTAAGCACGATTTTGCAATAATCAACTTTAAGAACGGTAGAATGTGTTTATTAAATTAAATATTATACTAATAGTTATTGAAAAATTTTTAATCGTTCCCTCTCAGTTGCACTTATGGAAATGTTGTATCTTTTCACTCTCTCCCACTCATTGCTATGGTGAAAATAAAAACTCATACGAAAATTGATTTTTAAATTGTTCTGTCTCACTTTTACACATGCGATGTTGATATCTTTTTGCTCACTCCACTCATTGAAAAATAAAATTTTGATTTAATGCATTTTGAATTAAATTCAATGAATATCTGGTATGGACACATTCGACCCTTTTCACTGACTCAAAAAAAAATCAATCTATTAAAAAAAAACATATCTACAATTGACCCAACTTCAATTACAAAACTTCTTGTAGTACAACTCTCCCCAAAACGTTTCTCTCTTTTTTCATCTTCAAGCACCATAGATTCTGTCTCCGTTTTCGGCGCAAACCATTCCAAGCATTTTTAAATAATTAAAGAAGGAGCGTGCCGTCAAGAAGCGAAGACCGCCAAACGCGAGCCAGTCGATAGAGCACGGGCCCCTCTTTTTGTTTATTTTTAAACGGAATTTAATTAATAATTGAAGCTTCCAATGTAGTTACACGCGAATGGACAGTATTGTAGTATCAGCCGTCATTTGCGGTCGATTGCATACAGCAACGACCTTTTTTTCCACGCGAAGACAATAGCACTTTCGCATTGCATCGCTTATCACGTTTTCGAATTAAAACGACCCCCTTCCCCCCCAATCTACCAGGTTTAAAATAGACGAGATCCTCTTCAGTTTTCGACCCCGTCGAATTGAATAGTAATTGGGGGCCGAATCGGAAAAACTACGTCCCTTCCATTTTCTCTCTTCTTTTTCGTTTTTTTTTTGTTGTTTTTTTTCGTTGGCGGGATTAGATCGAACAGCTTTTTCGTTTTAGTCGGACCATCGATTGCGCACGGCGGCAATTAAAGTTGGAAGTTTTATTAAAATTAGGTCGATAATAAATTTATTTTTATTGTTTGTGCGATCGATGAGCGGCGGGAACGGGTTAGAGGAGAAAAGGCAATTGGGGAAACTGCTTTTTTTAGGGTTCTGAAAAATTCAGGAAGGATATTGTACGGGTGGTGCGCGTTCGAATAGTTCGATTAAGACGTAACGAGGATCTTGTTGCGACATGTCCAATAAACTTTACATCGAAATGCCGTGCCAGTTGAAATTACATTTATCAGATTTAAAAATTCGGTAGTGGCTCTAGTGCTGCTAACTCTTAACATGGAAGTATGGAAACTATTGCAGAGGATCAGGATCAGGAAACGGATGATATTGAACTCGGTAAGTGGTTCGAAGTTAAGGGGGGTGGTCCGGTCTAGATGGCGAATTTTAGGGGGTTTTCCAGGCGCAATAGATAAAAAAGTCAAAATTGAAAATAGCGCAGGCCGGTAAAGTAGGGACTAAAAATAAAGGTGTCCCCTGGTGGACATGATTTCGACCCTCTCGGTGATCTAAACCACAAATTGTAAATTATTTCTTAAAGAGTAAGCACGTCATTTTCGTTTGACGAGTGCGATTTTGAAAAAAGAAAATTTTTTTGTCAAAATGGCGTCTATGTGGAAAAAAAATTTTCCCCTCGTTTTTTCCATTTTGTGAATTCTTACAAAATAGTAGAAAAATTTTAAAAAGTTCTCGTCAAAGGAATTTTATTTATATTAAGGTGGTTGAGGTGGGATAGTCCCACACAAAAAATTGGGATTGTTGTCATTCAGAAATGCCTTGTATTAAATAATTATAAGAATAACTATATTTATTATGATTATCGAAAAATTTGTAATCTTATAAATATTGTTTAGTTAATTTTATTAAATCATTTTCGATAAATAGATTAACTTTTGTATGTTTTGTACAAACTTACAAAAAAAATATGAAAAATAGAGATTAATTATATTTTATAAATTTTGAAAAATTATCAAAGCAAATGATATAACAAAAATAAAAGAGTTAAAAAAAATAATTTTAATAGTTAAAAATAAAGTAATTAATTCAAAATGGGAATCAAAAATATCAAAATTCCAGTGTTTCGAAACGACAACATTTCTATATCATTTACTGTTGGTTCTACTGGCACGCTAATATAGATATATTTCATTGTGAGGATACTTATTAAGGCAAGGGGCTCCTCTACCGGACAGTTAAGCGTACAGTTTTTTTTAAAGCATTATTAAAAGTAGGTATAATAACCAACATATAATTAAATTTATGAAAATTTTTAAAAAACATACCTTTGACTTCAAAATAAAAAAAGAAAAAGGCCAATTATTTTAATTAGAATGTTAATAATAAATGATAATAATATATATTTACGATGTCCCCTCTATTGGTCACCTCTGCCCCTCTATCGGCCACCGTTACGAAAATTTTATAAATTACAAAAGGAATCTTTGAAACACTACAACATTTACAACAAAGTTTCAAGCGGGGAAAACGCCTAAACCTGATACAGGTATAAAAAGGCGTCAACAAAAATAACAAAATCAATCAAGATTTAATAAAAGTATTTTTAATTTTCTTATAATTTATTTATTAGTTAAAGTTTTTTTGCTGTTTTAGTATTCTTTTGATGTGCATGCAAACTTTATTGTATGTTTGCTTGGTCACATTATTTTTAGTATAAATCAATAAAAAAAATTAATTTGTTTATTTTTTTAAATTAATTTACCCTTAACTAATTAACTCAAAAATATTTTTTGATTTTATAGTTGTTATTTTATATTTAATATCACTTGTCAAAAAGAAACCTTAACCTACCTTTTAAGAAATCAATTTTGTAGCAAATTGATGAACAAATTTTTGATTTTAAAATCACTTTTTACACTATTTAAAGTATGTTTATATTATATTTCATTAAATAAGTGATGTTTTAATTTTTTTTTAAAGTTGTAATTTGACTTGTAATAATGCACTTCAGAATTTTTAGCGAAGTGGCCGGTAGAGGGGTCCCTTACCTTATTACATATTATTTCGTATTAATCTATATTTTTTGTTCTAAAAACAATTATCTATTTAAATCTCAATATGAATATGTTTGAGTTATATTGGATTTAAATTTTTCTTATTTATTTATATTGTTACTTTTATAAATGCAATTTTCAACATAAATACTTTGTTAATTAAATAATTAAATAAAACAAATACTTTAAATTATTTATTCCTATTTTATTAATAAAATCTAATACACATTGCAAATCTATTATTAGTTAAATTTAATATAATTTACTTGTACCATATGTTTTAATTACATAACCTTAAACCATACAATTTAATATATTTCAATTTTTTGTCATTATTGCTAAATACAACGTTGACGTTATTTTAGACATTAAACGTAAATCATTCACAAGTACTTCTAATAATTGGTATTTTTCACAAGGATAAAGCTTCCTGATTAAATTTGAATTTTTATTTTAAATAATCACTAAATTTCAATTTTCAACAAAGTTAAATTTCGTATTGATTTAATTTTTTTTTAAATTTTTAATAGCAAAAAATGTGTCATTTCATATCAAGTTGATGTGTTCTCCATAAGCCAACATGTATTGTTAATTTCGATTTATATTTAAATAAGCTTCCTAAAAACTTTAATTTTAAAGTTAAATTCAATAAATACAGGGAAGTGCGCTTTCGAGCGATAAGTGGGACATTTCCGAGCGAGGGAGGCAAATGAAGCGCGACGCGGAGCGGCGCGCTTCATTTTCCCGAGATCGGAATGTGCCACTTTGAGCTCGAATCTACACACTCGGCTCTAAACACGATTCACAACAAATTTGGTGACGAAAAATTAGTAAATAATTTTAATTGTTTTCTCTCACTCGTTTTTATGAGTTTGTCGTATCTTTTCGCTCGCTCCCACTCATTGCTATGGTAAAAATACGTTTTTCGAACATATAATCGAAATTTTATTAAATTTTTTGATTTGAAAAAAAGTTTAGTATACTAAAGTCAATCAATACGAAGATGTGCACGTTCGAGCGAAAAGTGGGACATTTCCGAGCGAGGGAGGCAAATGAAGCGCGACGCGGAGCGGCGCGCTTCATTTTCCCGAGATCGGAATGTGCCACTTTGAGCTCGAATGTGCACACTCGGCTCTAAACACGATTCACAACAAATTTGGTGACGAAAAATTAGTAAATAATTTTAATTGTTTTCTCTCACTCGTTTTTATGAGTTTGTCGTATCTTTTCGCTCGCTCCCACTCATTGCTATGGTAAAAATACGTTTTTCGAACATATAATCGAAATTTTATTAAATTTTTTGATTTGAAAAAAAGTTTAGTATACTAAAGTCAATCAATACGAAGATGTGCACGTTCGAGCGAAAAGTGGCACATTTCCGAGCGAGGGACGCAAATGAAGCGCGACGCGGAGCGGCGCGCTTCATTTTCCCGAGATCGGAATGTGCCACTTTGAGCTCGAATGTGCACACTCGGCTCTAAACACGATTCACAACAAATTTGGTGACGAAAAATTAGTAAATAATTTTAATTGTTTTCTCTCACTCGTTTTATGAGTTTGTCGTATCTTTTCGCTCGCTCCCACTCATTGCTATGGTAAAAATACGTTTTTCGAACATATAATCGAAATTTTATTAAATTTTTTGATTTGAAAAAAAGTTTAGTATACTAAAGTCAATCAATACGAAGATGTGCACGTTCGAGCGAAAAGTGGCACATTTCCGAGCGAGGGACGCAAATGAAGCGCGACGCGGAGCGGCGCGCTTCATTTTCCCGAGATCGGAATGTGCCACTTTGAGCTCGAATGTGCACACTCGGCTCTAAACACGATTCACAACAAATTTGGTGACGAAAAATTAGTAAATAATTTTAATTGTTTTCTCTCACTCGTTTTTATGAGTTTGTCGTATCTTTTCGCTCGCTCCCACTCATTGCTATGGTAAAAATACGTTTTTCGAACATATAATCGAAATTTTATTAAATTTTTTGATTTGAAAAAAAGTTTAGTATACTAAAGTCAATCAATACGAAGATGTGCACGTTCGAGCGAAAAGTGGCACATTTCCGAGCGAGGGACGCAAATGAAGCGCGACGCGGGCGGCGCGCTTCATTTCCGAGATCGGAATGTGCCACTTGAGCTCGAATGTCACACTCGGCTCTAAACACGATTCACAACAAATTTGGTGACGAAAAATTAGTAAATAATTTTAATTGTTTTCTCTCACTCGTTTTTATGAGTTTGTCGTATCTTTTTGCTCGCTCCCACTCATTGCTATGGTAAAAATACGTTTTTCGAACATATAATCGAAATTTTATTAAATTTTTTGATTTGAAAAAAAGTTTAGTATACTAAAGTCAATCAATACGAAGATGTGCACGTTTGAGCGAAAAGTGGCACATTTCCGAGCGAGGGAGGCAAATGAAGCGCGACGCGGAGCGGCGCGCTTCATTCCGAGATCGGAATGTGCCACTTTGAGCTCGAATGTGCACACTCGATTTTAAGCATGATTCACAATAATCAATTCACTTTTAAAACCTTCATTGAAAATACAAACAGCTATATGATTTGCAAATTTAATGGTGAGGCTTCCGGCATGGATGTTTTTGGGTGCCACATCCTAAAAATAATTCCAATTTCAAAAAATCCTTTTACAGGTAAATTTTTCAATTTTTAAACTTTAAAAATATGAAAAAAAAATTGTTTTTTTTTTATTGTCTAGACCAGAATACCCCCTCCCTTAAGCGGACGAATTTGGAAGTAAGCAGACGCAAAAAAAATTTCGTCCCGCAAAGCGCGTGCTTTGGCGTAGTACGAATCGAAGAAAAAAGTCTGCGTAACGTCGGCACGTCTAATTTGGAACGATATACAAACGTAATGGTGATACGGTGGCTGGCGTGTGTAGTCGTTAAGCATGCTATAACTTTAAAATTCATTACCTACAGTTATTAATAATTTTACTCTTCCTGTTTTGTTTGCGATACCTTATACACTTCTTGCGGTTCCTGCGGAGTTTTACGGCCCGATTGAATATTCAATAAGCGAAGTTTTTTTTTGAGCGGCCGACGACTATTTATTTATTTAAATTTGCTGGAATTAGATTTGTTTAGTTGATTTTTGTGTTTTAAGAGTGGAATCGCGGCACCGTTTCGCTATTTTATCGTCTTGTTACTTTTTATGATATGCATATGTAGGGCGATTGAGGACGTTTTGAATTTGGCGCCATTGTAAGTTGTTTTTACGGGGTGTTGCAAAATCAACGTACACATTTTAAACGCAATTTTTTGAGTTTAAAAACCGTCAAAGAGAAATTTGAGATTTGTAGTATAAATACGGACCTAGTATTATGTAATTAAATATTTTTTAAAAGTAGATTGATTATTGTGAATTATGCTTAAAACCGAGTGCGCACATTCGAGCTCAAAGTGGCACATTCCGATCTCGGGAAAATAAAGCGCGCCGCTCCGCGTCGCTCTTCATTTGCCTCCCTCGCTCGGAAATGTGCCACTTTTCGCTCGAATGCGCACATCTTCGTATTCATTGACTTTAGTATACTAAACTTTCTTTCAAATCAAAAAATTTAATAAAATTTCGATTATATGTTTGAAAAACGTATTTTTACCATAGCAATGAGTGGGAGCGAGCGAAAAGATACGAAAAATTCATGAAAACGAGTGAGAGAAAACAATTAAAATTATTTACTAATTTTTTGTCACCAAATTTGTTGTGAATCGTGTTTAGAGCCGAGTGTGCACATTCGAGCTCAAAGTGGCACATTCCGATCTCGGGAAAATGAAGCGCGCCGCTCCGCGTCGCGCTTTATTTGCCTCCCTCGCTCGGAAATGTGCCACTTTTTGCTCGAATGCGCACATCTTCGTATTTATTGAATTTAAGGAGGTTGAGGCATTAAACGTTATATATCAAAAACTATTTTGTACACATTTATTTCGATAGATTAATTGGTTTAGAAATTTTCTATAAAAAAATTAAAGTTTTTAGAAAACTTATTTAAATATAAATCGAAATTAACAATACAGGTTGTTTTATGGAGAAAATGTTGATTTGATATAAAAATGACACAATTTTTGCTAATAAATTAAAAAACAATGCCATCAATATGAAATTTAACTATTTTGAACATTGAAAATTAGTAATTATTTAAAAAAAAATCAATTTTAATTAGGAAGTTTTAACCTTATGAAAAATACCAATTATTAGGGGTACTTGTGAATGAATTACGTTTAATGTCTGAAATAACCGCAACGTTGTATTTAGCAATAATGACAGAAAATTGAAATATATCTAATTGTATGGTTTAAGGTTATGTAATTAAAACATATGGTACCAGTAAATAATATTAAGTTTAATTTATAAAGATTTGCAATGGGTATTAGTTTTTATTAATAAAATAGGGATAAATAATTGAAAGTATTTGTTTGAATTATTTTATTAACAAAGTATTTATGTTGAAAATTGCATTTATAAAAGTAACAATATAAATAAATAAGTAAAACTTAAATCCAATATAACTCAAACATATTCATATTGACATTTGAATAATTGTTTTTAGAACAAACATAGATTAATATGAAATAATAAGTAATATGTAATATGTAATAATAAGTAACTCTAAAATTAAATATATCTATATTCAGATTCATTTAAATTGAGCCCTGCGTCAAAAATTTCTGATTGAGAAACGACATCCTGAATATAATTTAAGTCATGGCTTAGCTATATTTAAAAGAGTAGAAAGATACTTGCATGTCTTGCTGTCAAAATTTAATAAAACTCGTACGTTACTAATATTGTACATTAGTAAAACATATATTTAAAATTTAGTATATCGTTACTTGTCCTGCCTTATAAATGATGTATTTTAAAAGACACTGATTTGACTAAGATTTCTGATCTTGCTTCACACCTTTTTGAACTATGACGCAGGGCTCAATTTATTTGAATCTGACTGTATATATTAGCGTGTCAGTAGAGCCAACAGTAAATGACGTTAAAGTGTTGCCGTTTCGAAACACTGGAATTTTAAGAATTTTAAGTATTATTTTGAATTAATTGCTTTATTTTTAACTATTAAAATTATTTTTTTTAATTCTTTTATATTTGTTATATCATTTGCTTTGATATTTTTTCAAAATCTATCAAATAATCACTATTTTTTATTTTTCTTCTAAAAGTTTGTACAACACATATAAAAGTTAATCCATTCATCTAAAATTATTTAATAAAATTAAGTAAACAATATTTATAACATCAAAAATTTTTCGATAATCATAATAATAAATATAATTATTTTTATAATGACTTTTAATCATTTAATGCAAAGAATTACTGAATGACAACATTCCAAAGTTTTAGTTTTCTAGTAAAACGGGAATCAAGCTACCGAATTTTGCGTAAGATCTACACGTCTTTCTGTATAAAATTCAGATTGTTACGCCACTGACTAATATCAACAAGAAGCGGGCAGAAGATGAAATACTTGTCAGAAAAGAAAATTTAGACGTAAGCTTTGACATGATTTTTTTTCTGACAAAGCGCATTTTATACAACTGGCCATGGAAACTGGGAATGCTTTAAAACCCCACCCAGAATTTAGAAAAACACATTGTCGTTGCAGATGGTATCACCCTCGAAAATGACATTTATAAATTCTTTTTAACACCATTCCTAACCCTATCTTTACTTTTTTTTGTAACTCTTATACTTTATAAATAAATTGCATTTGAAATGTGTCCGTTGATTTTGGAACGGCCGGTATCTGGGCGGTACTGGATGAGATCTATTGGACGAGAGTTGCCAGTGGCGTCTCGACTAGGAATAGTCAATATCGTATTAATAATTTGAAAACACCTGGTCGCTTATTATTTTCATACAAAATGTAACAGCCAGAAAAATTAAAAAGGAGAATAAACGCAAAAAACACAAGCACAACAGAAATCAAAACAACAAAAAGCACTATCCTTTGGAAACATTCACACGACATTTGACAACGAAAATTACCACAGTTTAACCAGATTCAAAGTAAGAAATACACTAACAACTAAGGCATTAAATTTAAAACGTTTTCAATCTTAAAAAAGCACCGTGTACAATCATATATCTAAATAATTCGGACATCCACAAAACGTATAGTTTATGAAACATTTCAAGGTGTTGAAAGTCCTTTATTTTTAAAACAATTTTATAATGATCGAAACATACGAGCAACTAAATTTTTGAATGTTTTATTTGTCAATTTTTGACCATTCTTCTTTTACTATGCCCTCTGAGTTTTGTTGGTTTGAAATAGGGTTTATTTGTACTTTTTTTATAAATGGATCTATAAATGTAGGGTATAATTAAGGTTGGAAGATTGCGAGGGTGCTTGGAACGCTTTTGAACAATTATATAAAATTTATAAGCACTAATTAAAGTAATAATTTAAATTTATTGTTCAATATAATCTAGTTTTTTGATAATGAATGTTAGTGTTTTATATTTATTTGCATTTCCTACTATTTCTATGGGACAAATTAAATTCATCCACTGGTACTACTATTATGGGACAGAGGGAGTATTGATTATTTACTTTTGCAATATTTATATTTCACGTTGGCACAACTTACTTTTCGTTTTCGACGAAATTATTATAAACAACATTGAAGCCCAATTTTACACTTTAATAAAAAAGGAAAAAAATGGTTTTACATTAACAATATTTTAAGATTTTAAAAAAGTAGAATACAGAAACAGAATACTGAAATAAATTTTAAATAAAAACCACGTGACTCGAACGTCGTGGTTGGAAGCTCTGCTTAATCGCATCAAAAATTGACGTTTGCTTGTCAAAGATTGATTGATTTAATTGTTTATCAAAAATGAATGATTAATAAAATGTGGTTATAAATATATTGCCGTTAATAAACTATGCAATTTAGATTAGCTACAATTATTTAAAATTTTGGGATGTTAATTTTTAAGATATCACTACAGTTCAATCAAAATTGATCTGTTGATAACGTCTCTACAAAATTATCGCTTCATCTAAAGTAGTCGCTTCCGGGGTCATGTATAGATGTCACCCGAGTGCCTGTCAAATAAAATGAGTTTTACATTTTAATTTGTTCTTTTATTCGAATTAGGATTTTTTGCGAAGATCTTATTAAGATCGGCGAACTTTTCTTGTCAAATAACAAGGGAACTATGGATTTTTTATTACTGTCAAATTTTGTTCTTGCAATTTCATTTTATGTAGATTTATCTCGTCGAATCTCTCTTCCTTGGGTTTTTCTGAAAAATATACTAGCAGGTGCGCTAAAAAATGTCAGATAGCTCGTTTAACAATCGCACGATTTTGTAATACCGATCAATTAGTTTTCTATAAGATGTTTTGTTGTAAAGGGTTCTTTTTTACCGATTTCTTGATTTTTATAGAATTTGGCGACAATGAGAAATCATTCCTGCCAAATTTCGACTGCACGAAAAACTTTTTAATAATTGAGTTATAAAAAATTCTGATTTTTATATGTCGCAGCGCTTTATTTTTACTTTTTTAAACTTGTGTATCTTCTCTTTGATGTTATTAAAATAACAAACTCATTTTGAAATTTTTATATCTAGTTATGAGTTTTATTTATTACAATGTGTGATGTTTGAAGTTTTAATGTACTACTTCGAGCTATAAAAGATTTTTTTTGCAAAGCACCAGCGAAAAGTGTTCTTAATTCGAGCAGCACCTGTAGCTAGAAATAAGCACATACAGTGGAAACTCGGTTATCCGGATTGATTATTGTTGAAGCTCATTCGGATAATCGAAAATTCGGTTAATTGAATGTATAGAAAAAAACGAATTTTAGCTATATATTTATAATGTGACCATTCTTCCTGTTTTGAATGGGATTGTTTCGTTTTTAGATCATTTGTCTCGTTGTCCCCAAACGGGCGCCAAAATGTGCCGTTTTCAAAAAATTGTGAATTACGATAACAAATACTAAGAAATCCTTACAATAATTTCATTCTTGCCTCCTTATTGAAATACAAATTAACTTCACGCCAATTTCTTAATGAAAAAAGTAAAAAATTATGAAAAATAAGCGAAGCCTAAAGGAGACATTTTGAGAGCGCAACTACGGTTTTAAAATTATTTGAATTTTTTTAAAGCAAGTTGATCATTGTTAATTGTGGCGAAAAGCGGAGTGTGCACATTTGAGCTCAAAGTGGCACATTCCGATCTCGGGAAAATGAAGCGCGCCGCTCCGCGTCGCGCTTCATTTACCTCCCTCGCTCGGAAATGTGCCACTTTTCGCTCAAATGCGCACATCTTTGCATTAATTAAATTTTGTATGTTTAACTTTCTTTCAAATCAAAATTTTAATAAAAAATCAATTATATATTCAAAACACGTATTTTTACCATAACAATGAGTGGAAGTGAGCGAAAAGATACGACAAATTCATAAGTACGAGTGAGAGGGAATGATGTTATCTAATATTTTGTCTATTTTATTGTGAATCGTGCTTAAAACCGAGTGTGCACATTCGAGCTCAAAGTGGCACATTCCGATCTCGGGAAAATGAAGCGCGCCGCTCCGCGTCGCGCTTCATTTGCCTCCCTCGCTCGGAAATGTGCCACTTTTCGCTCAAATGCGCACATCTTCGCATTTATTAAATTTTGTATGTTTAACTTTCTTCCAAATCAAAATTTTAATAAAAAATCGATTATATATTCGAAAAACGTATTTTTACCATAGCAATGAGTGGAAGTGAGGGAAAAGATACGACAAATTCATAAGTACGAGGGAGAGGGAATGATGTTATCTAATATTTTGTCTATTTTATTGTGAATCGTGCTTAAAACCGTGTGTGCACATTCGAGCTCAAAGTGGCACATTCCGATCTCGGGAAAATGAAGCGCGCCGCTCCGCGTCGCGCTTCATTTGCCTCCCTCGCTCGGAAATGTGCCACTTTTCGCTCGAATGCGCACATCTTTGTGTTAATTGGATTCGACTATATTAATAACAAATCCTTTAAATTCAGATTTTCTATTCGGAAAAAGTTTTCGCTTGAAAGTGCACATGGGTGATTCCATTCTAACTGTGATTTTTTGTGTCCTATACTGTTTGCTCTCACTGGTCATACATTATAAATCTATTAATGAAATTTTTGTATCAATACGATTATCATGAACATATTTCATCACTTTTCTTGTAGAATATAAGTTGCAGTCCAAAGAAAACTTGCAATGTGTCACTTAAATGTCAGTACCGTGTCATGTCCTTTTCTAGAATTTACCTATAAATCGGTTATTTTTTTTGTTGCAATAAATAATTCAAACCAATTAACTGATAAATTTTAATGTATATAATCAAACTTATCGATTTTTTTTTAATACATCAATTTAAGATTGAATTCCGGCTTAATAACTTTTGTCTTCAGATTTAAGCAAATTTTTAAATTTGAATTTCTAGGACTCGTGCGCCATTTACCTCGAAATTAATGAAACAACTAATAAGCCATATTGAAAGTACGTTAACTGAGTTATGTTTACAAACATCACGCAAGTGAAATTCTCAAGCGGGTTTGCGTCTATTTAAAACTTAATTTTTAAAAGATAACGTCATAAATTTACTTGTCAGTACCGTGGTATTGGTAAACTTAATTAACGATTAATTTTTTTCATCATAAATAATGAATTTCTGTACTTATTACTAACCTAAATTATAGGGTAATAGGATATTATCGAATTCATAATCAAAAAATTACAGTTGCTATTTTAATTTAAAATGTCAGTACCGTGGCGGTCAGTACCGTGTCAAAATATAATAAAAAAATATTTAATTGTTATTAAATAATATTGACTTTACTGAAAATTATTCATGTAAATATGAAACAGAAGTTCAGCCAATAGGTACACTTTGGGGCTAATAGAGTACAATTTTTCCAAATTACCAGACAATTTTAAGCCTTTTGTAAGCACAATGAAAGTATATACGTGGAATAAATTACAACGTAATTGTATTTTATCCAATCCGTTTAGTTGCTTTTATTGCTCTAATAAGAATGTATGCACACACTTTTCTATGAGAAAAATTGATTATTCTTCCAATGATAAGGTGCGAAATATAAATAACAGAATGACGCAAAAAACAAAATAATCTGAGAATTCATCGCAAGAAGTTAAAAAATTGCCAAAGATGACTGAAACTGTATCACTGTGTAGAAGTTTAAGAATTAAAATGCAGTGATGAAAACCAAAAAAAAAATTAGTTAAGTTAATTTTTGTGAAATGTGTTAGATTTGAGTTGATTAATGTTTCATATAAATTATAATGTATTATTTGTTATAGATAAGTTACTATGGATTATTGAAATGCTATATAATCAATAAAAAAGAGTTTTAAAATGTTACAATACAATTCATAAGTAAATTTAATAATTTTTCTGAAAAATGTCTACCAAATTTATTTTATGTCAGTACCGTGGCATGGAAATTATAAAATATGATTCTCATTCTCGATATTCTAAAGTTGTAGCAAAATCCTCTTTCACTTTCATTTTTACTATAAAATAGAGTAATAATATGCATGAAAAAACAAAAAATGTTTAGTTATAGAATTCAAAAATTTTTAATCAAAAAAGTAACAATTAGAACGGAATCACCCACATACTCCTTAATAATTGAATTTGCCTATCTTATTCTTCTCTCTTACAAATAATATTAATTAAATCAAACTGAACTAAATATACCACTTCTCGCTTTTCTTTTAATTAAAAATTACGGTAGGGTATTTTTACCAAAAACCACATTTCTAATTTAGTACTTTTAAACTGGACTACGTGGGAGACTTCATCGTACATGAAAAGAAATATTTTAACTTTTTCGAATTTTCACTCTTATTTCCCAACCTCTTTTTTAACAAACCCCACCCAAGTCATTCTAAAATTTTGATGCTCCCGATATGTAACATATAAATATTTTTTTATATTTAAAAATTGAATTAATCCATAAATGAAGTCTAATTACAACAGTGTATACAAAATGTGCCTTAAAATTAATTTGTTTATAATTTTTACAAAAATGAAAATTAGCCAAAAATATTTGGAGACATTAATTTTGACATATAAACTTTCAACAATCTGCAAAAGATGATATAAAAGATCAACTAGTTGATTTTTAGTGGCCCACTTCAGCTAATTTGACTCATATACAATTTTAATTAATCAAAAATGCGAATTAATAAACATTCGAAAGTACACCCGAAAATATTTTTATCAAGCTAGCTACAATTAGGCGTGCGGAAGAGCACCACGATAACTTATCAAAAGGAATAAAATATCTAACCTTTTTCAAAACAAAAGGTAGATCTAATTTATTCGACTTTTAATTTTTTGAATTGAAGAATAAAATAATAATATAGGCAAATCGAATAAATACGAGGATGTGCGCATTCGAGCGAAAAGTGGCACATTTCCGAGCGAGGGAGGCAAATGAAGCGCGACGCGGAGCGGCGCCCTTTATTTTCCCGAGATCGGAATGTGCCACTTTGAGCTCGAATGTGCACACTCGGTTTTAAGCACGATTGACGATAATTTAGTCCAATAAATTAGACGAAACATTAGTTAAATAATTTTAATCGTTCCCTCTCGCTTGCACTTACGGGATTGTCGTATCTTTTCGCTCTCTTCCACTCACTGCTATGGTAAATACATGTTTTGAGAATAAAATCGATACATAGTAAATTAAATTTTAATATTGGATTTGAAGGAGCGTAGCATAAACTAGATAAATGTAATAAATACGAAGATGTGCGCATTCGAGCGAAAAGTGGCACATTTCCGAGATCGGAATGTGCCACTTTGAGCTCGAATGCGCGCACTCGGTTTTAAGCACAATTACAAAGCGTCTCGTTTTAACAGGAAAAAACTTGGTCAAATTGTTAGGTACCTATATGTTTACAAAAAACGTCCGAACGCGGTTGACAATCCGGATAATCGCGAATCCGTATAACTGAGGTCCGGATAATTGAGGTTTTACTGTACTAAAATTAAAGATAAACAAATTAATTCCGCTCATTTTCACACCGTAAATGTGAAATTAGAACTAATATTTTATAAGCGATTAAAATGCTTCTAAACTAATAACTTTAATAAAACATCGATTATATATTCGAAAAACATATTTTTACCATAGCAATGAGTGGGAGCAAGCGAAAAGATACGACAAATTCGTAAGTACGAGTGAGAGGGAACGATGTTACCCATAATTTTGTTTATTTTATTGTAAATCGTGCTTAAAAACGAGTGCGCGCATTCGAGCTCGAAGTGGCACATTCCGATCTCGGGAAAATGAAGCGCGCCGCTCCGCGTCGCGCTTCATTTGCCTCCCTCGCTCGGAAATGTGCCACTTTTCGCTCGAATGCGCACATCCTCGTATTTATTCGATTTGCCTATATTATTATTTTATTCTTTAATTCACAAAATTAAAAGTCGAATAAATTAGATCTATTTTTTGTTTGAAAAAGATTAGATATTTTATTCCTTTTGATAAGTTATCATCAAAGACTGGAAAATATGCACTTAAAAATGTCCAATATATGCATGCAATATGCAGTAAAATATGCAAAAAGCATTAATAATATGCAATTTAGTTTTTTTAAAAATAAAATACATTCGCAAACATTAACAAATTATTTATTATAACAATATATAATCATATATTTTTCACCATTTGCCATTGTTAAATTATACCTACAATTATTTAAAATATATTTGTACGATGAAAATGATCTTTTCCATATCGCAAGATGTTATCGCTATATATTTAAAACTGGTGACTATAGCAGGTCTTATAGGTATACTTTTATTCATATTGTCATTTAAAACGTTGTTAGCCAATTTTAAAATATTAATCCTTTATTTTTATTTAAAATACCCGTCAATTTATTTGTAATGTTGTTTCCAACTAATCCCACAATGGCTCCTATTTTTTTTCAATTCGGTTGACAATGTTAATATTATTGTTTAATGATAATTTTGGATTTTCTAACTCCAATTATTTCAAATTGTGCTTTTATAAATAGTAATTCTTTTTGAATTAAAATAGGTATTTTGTAACGTTTTAGTTGCCAACATATGCAAAAAAAAGTAAATATGAACCAGCATATGCATTTATGGTATAAAGTCCAAAATGCTTTGTATGCACTAAAAAAATTTATAAAAAACACCATGTTAGTATGTAAAACGGGCAAATATACCCGAAAATAAAAATATGCTTTTTTAATATTTTCCAGTCTTTAGTTATCATAGTGCTCATCCGCACGCCTAATTGTAGTGAGCTTGATAAAAATATTTTCAGGTGTACTTTCGAATATTTACTAATTCGCATTTATGATTAATTAAAATTATATATGTATCAAATTTTCTGAAGTGGGCCACTAAAAATCAACTAGTTGATTTTTATATCATCTTTTGCAGATTGTTGAAGATATGTCAAAATTAATGTCTCCAAATATTTTTGGGTAATTTTCATTTTTGTAAAAATTAGAAAAAAAGGCACATTTTGTATACACTGTTGTAATTAGACTTCATTTATGGATTAATTCAATTTTTAAATATAAAAAAATATTTATATGTTACGTAGGGGTTGCATCAAAATTTTAGAATGACTTGGGTGGGGTATGTTAAAAAAAAGGTTGGGAAATAAGAGTCAAAATTTGGAAAAATTAAAGTATTTTTTTTTTCATGTACGATGAAGTCTCCCACCTAATCCAGTATAAAAGTACTAAATTAGAAATGTGGTTTTTGGTAAAAATACCCTACTGCAATTTTTAATTAAAAGAAAAGCGAGAAGTGGTACATTTAGTTCCGTTTGATTTAATTAATATTATTTGTAAGAGAGAAAAATAAGATAGGCCAATTCAATTATTTAGGAGTATGTGCACTTTCAAGCAAAAACTTATTCTGAATAGAAAATCTGGATTTGAAGGATTTGTTATTAATATAGTCGAATCCAATTGACACAAAGATGTGCGCATTCGAGCGAAAAGTGGCACATTTCCGAGCGAGGGAGGCAAATGAAGCGCGACGCGGAGCGGCGCGCTTCATTTTCCCGAGATCGGAATGTGCCACTTTGAGCTCGAATGTGCACACTCGGTTTTAAGCACGATTGACGATAATTTAGTCCAATAAATTAGACGAAACATTAGTTAAATAATTTTAATCATTTCCTCTCGCTTGCACTTACGGGATTGTCGTATCTTTTCGCTCTCTTCCACTCACTGCTATGGCAAATACATGTTTTGAGAATAAAATCCATACTTAGTAAATTAAATTTTTATATTTGATTTGAAGGAGCGTAGCATAAACTAGATAAATGTAATAAATACGAAGATGTGCGCATTCGAGCGAAAAGTGGCACATTTCCGAGCGAGGGAGGCAAATGAAGCGCGACGCGGAGCGGCGCGCTTCATTTTCCCGAGATCGGAATGTGCCACTTTGAGCTCGAATGTGCACACTCGGTTTTAAGCACGATTGACAATAATTTAGGCCAATAAATTAGACGAAACATTAGTTAAATAATTTTAATCGTTCCCTCTCGCTTGCACTTACGGGATTGTCGTATCTTTTCGCTCACTTCCACTCATTGCTATGGTAAATACATTTTTTGAGAATAAAATCGATACTTAGTAAATTAAATTTCAATATTTGATTTGCAGGAGCGTAGAATAAATTAGATAAATGTAATAAATACGAAAATGTGCGCATTCGAGCGAAAAGTGGCACATTTCCGAGCGAGGGAGGCAAATGAAGCGCGACGCGGAGCGGCGCGCTTAATTTTCCCGAGATCGGAATGTGCCACTTTTCGCTCGAATGCGCACACTCGATTTTAAGCACAATTACAAAACGTCTTGTTTTAACAGGAAAAAACTTGGTTAAATTGGTAGCCATATGTTTACAAAAAACGTCCGAACGCGATTGACAATCCGGATAATCGCGAATCCGTATAACTGAGGTCCGGATAATTGAGGTTTTACTGTAGTAAAATGAAAGATAAACAAATTAATTCCGCTCATTTTCACACCGTAAATGTGAAATTAGAACTAATATTTTATAAGCGATTAAAGTGCTTCAACGTTTAATTAGTTTCCAGCTGTTCGTTCTACAAGTCTCAATTTAATAAAAAAATCGGCTCGGTGCGCGCCGTTTCGACGCAAAACGAAAAAAAAAGTCCATTTACCGAGAAAAAAGTTTTTCGTACATGGGATGATGTAATTGATGTTGCATGTTACTTTATCGTCGAAGATCGCCAAAGTTCTATTAAGTAAATTGACCATAATTTCTTTACTTATGTAATAGATTTTAATTGTATAATGTTTTACTAATCAAATTTCCTTTTCTCTTTGTTTGTCGAATTTAGATAAAATAAGAAAAAAATACGCTCAGCTGGGAAATACAGTGATGATGGTACAAATAGAACGAGGGCAACAAGGTTTAGGTCTGAGCCTTGCTGGACATAAGGATCGCAATTGTATGGCTGTTTTTGTATGTGGACTTAATCCCAATGGCATCGCCTATAAAACTGGCGGCATACAAGTTGGCGATGAGATCCTGGAGGTTTGTTTCGCTCTTTTATTACCTTTTTTTCTTTTTTGCTTGAACGACGTGTTAAGGCCCGGTGACACAATTAAACATACTAAAAGTTTTACAAGGGGTGGTTCAGAACTCTGAAAAACCGGCTTTTTATATTTCCAGTACTTTTTGAATATTACTATTTTAACATTAATTTGCTCGGAAAAATCAGCTTTACGAGGTCTGTTCAGAAAGTAGCCGAACATTGTGAATTGCGCGTCAACGGAGATATTTAATGATATGCGGTTGGCAGCACTGCCTTACGCATAACCTCATTTGTAACCACATATGTTTAGATTGATATCTTGTTTAGTTTTTGTGATATTGTTATTCGAGTGCAACGCGTTTAACGTATAAGTACACCCGTAGTTAATACGTTTTGCGGACAGTAGATGGCGCTTCTTATTTTCAAATTACAGACTGAAAGCAATAGTTCCTATTCCTTTTTTTTATCACTTTTCTAACTTCAATTTTTTGTAGACAATATTCGATGAACAGATATTTATACATATCACACGTGCAAGTATTGGTAACATCATTTATACGTTAGCAACATGTAAATAAACATTAGAAGGGTTTGCAACAAAGAATTTAATGCTATTTATTCTCATCAGAGGCACCATATTCGATACAAATATTATTAACGCATTTTAAGTATTTTAAACATGCATTTCTAATTATTGAATGGTTTGTATTTAATTGTAATTTATTTAAACAATTCACAAAACTATACAAATTATTCCGCTATAAGTATTATGTAAATTATATTGTTTTTTAAACCAGGAGAAATGTTTAAAAATTATATTTTTGAATATTTCTTCAACCACAGCTACGATTTTTTTTAAATCGTCAAATTTTACGTTTCATTATAATATTAATAAGCTGTCCAAATTTCACTAATTTTGAACTTGCCGTTTTGTGACTTTACATTTGAAAATATCAGTTTTTTCTAAATATTTTGAATACTTTAGGTACGATTTTTTTTTTAATTTTTTTAAATTTGATTAACTTTGAACTTGTAGTTTAAAAGTCGTGGGGTACACTTCCACCTTAAAAAGTCATAAGTTGCTTGATGAAAAATTTTACAAAAGATTAACTTTGAAATTTCTCGTTTGTGCGAGTCGGGATGAATAAAAGTGGAAATTAAATAGTCGTTTTTCTTGAAAAACTGCTCGTGAGATTTTAATAAGAAAAATATGTTGCGAGCGGCGTAGAGGTAATTTAAAAAATGTTACTTTAACGTTTGCAACGTAGAAAACACAGGTTGTAAACGTTTTCATATTTTCAAAATTTTTGAAAACTAGAAATTTTTCGAAAATTTTTTCTTTGACACTTCCATAATTTTTGGTCCAATTGTTAAATACGGCTCTGAATTTTTTTTCCCATAGGATATATGCAAAAATAACATAAGGCATTATTTTAGTCTTTTGGGTAAGGGTTGAAGTCTTCAGTCGATTTTTTGACAAAAAATTGTCCGTTCAAAAATGTAACTTGCTTAGTTGAGAAGCCATCTTTAAAAACTTTACAAAATTGGAATACTCGGTTTTTTACTTTCGATAGAACTAAGGAGCCATATGCGTTGAGAAAATTGGGTTGAGTTTAATTTTTCAAAATTTTAATTCTAAAATTTGTAACTCAGTTATTTGTAGGCATATCTTCAAAAAAATTACACATTATGAAAGCCCGTTTATCGCAGCGTAGTATTAGTAAAAAAAATTTGGAGTCAATTGGAGGCTTTCCTTTCAACCCAAAAAATATCCGAAAAAAACCAAATTTACACGTTGACTCAGATGACTCAGAAGGTTATTTGTAAACTTTTTTAAAGTTTTTCAGATTTTGAAAACTCGTTTATCTGAGCGTAAAATCAGCTGAAAAAATTAAGGAGCCTCAATGTTACCTTTTAGAGCAAAACGCTATCGCAGCCTCCAAAGTGTTAATTATACGAAAAGTTTCTTTTTTCAAAATCGACCAAGGTCCAATAAAAGAGGCGTAATGTTAATTTTGTGAACAATTAAAGTTTTCAAATAATAGGCAGGGGCGGATCTACTTAAGGGCTTTGTAGGTTGCAGTCCAGGGCCTCGTGGATACAAAGGGCTCCCAGTCCCCATTGAAAACAATAGACGATATTGTGAACTAAAAAAAACATCTAAAATAAAAAAAATCTAATCATATTCCTTTACCGTATACCTACATCACTATAGAAAACAGTTTTTTGACAAAATGGCAATGAGTTGAGTAATTGGGTTGGCCCCTAAGTAGTATTAGCCCAGGGCCCCACAGATTCACGAACCCCGCTGACCACAGGCGTCCCATTTGAATGTTTTGAGAAAATCGAAGTTGAAGAATCGGACTTGTGTTTTATTACTTTTTTTTAATTTTGACTTTGAAAACAATATGTAGAGCACCACTAGGGTCCAACTCATGACTCAATATTAAACAGAACTTTATGTGCTTTTTCTGCTGCAGCCTTTGCGTTTTAATGTCGTCCCTTCGAACTATTAATTCTATTTATTTTTAGGTGAATGGTGTCGTTCTCTACGGTCGCTGTCATTTAAATGCATCAGCCATCATTAAAGGCCTATCCGGACCAATATTTAAAATTATTATATTAAGGTACTTTCGTCGAAACGAAACGACCGAGAATTAATTCTAATCGTTTTTATCTTTTTTAGGCGAAAAGCAGCTGTTAACGATATTGCAGTTCGACCTTTGAGCCATTTTCCCGTTTTATTAGAGGAAGAGGTTCGCCTAATTTTCTTAGTCTTAGTAACGTTGCTCCTCATTAAGAACATTAATGTTTTTCAGACAGCGGAAGACAAATTCAACGGCTACCCTAATGTTCGACAAGTTTCCATTAAGAAGGTTCGTTTTATAATTTTTACGTGCGAAGGTCGCCTTTTGTAAACCGAAAGTTTTAGGGGAATCACAGCCTGGGAATTATGATTATAGAGGGGAAACATGCGGATCTTGGACAGGGCATTTTCATTTCGGATATCCAAGATGGAAGTTCTGCGGAAAAGGTAAATTGTTAATTCATAAAAGTGCACAAGAGCAACACTTACGCATTGTTCCAGTCGGGCTTGGAAGTTGGAGAAATGATTTTAGCTGTCAATAAAGATTCACTTTTAGGTGCTAATTATGATACGGTGAGTGTTTCTACCATTAGTTATATTTTTAATTTGGATTAATGGGTTTTGCGATAGGCGGCCACTCTTCTCAAACGTACCGAAGGAGTGGTTAATTTAGTTTTATCAAATCCTGCCAAAAAGTCTGATACATCTACTATTAGGGATAAGGAAATTGTTGATAATAAAGTTGAACAGAAACCTGCAACAGTATTAAAAGTTTCTGCTCCACCTTCGAGGGCAGCTACACCCCTACCGGGTGCGTATCGAAGTTTTAACGGTTCGTATCGTGCGACATGTAAAATTGTTTTTTGTAATTTTAGAAGCTTCCGTTGATCCCACGACCTGCAGTGTTATCCCTGGAAAAAATAGTACAATTGAAATGTTAACAAATAACCAAGCACTTGGCCTATTTATTATTGGTGGAAAAGATACTTTAATTTCCGTAAGTATTTTAGGGGCTTTTATTATATCGTTGGCTGACTGCATAAGCCGACTAAAGCCCATAGCAAATGGAACGTTTTTAGTTACGTGTCAATGGGCAATTTTTATGTCTTCTGCGGTCTTTAAGGTTTTTCGCTTCACACAATACATTTTGTTTAAAGGGGAGCAGGGAAGAATGGCTTTGGCTATATCGATTTGGGGTCCCGTGAAAATTTAAATCAAACCATTACCTAAATTTTTTTTTCTTCAATTTGAGCAAAGGAGTGTTAATCCATGTATTTGTGGCAAAAAAAATAGAATTGCTTTATATTGCAAGGGGATGTTCCTACGTACCCTTAGCAACTATAGCCGGTGTCATTTCCCGGCGCACCTGCTCTAAAATAAACATTGTCGTCTTTTGAAAAATTAAATTTGGCTTTAAAATGAAACTTTTAAAACGCTACAACTTTTTTATTTTTAAAAAGTACGCGGAAAGCGTTTATTTTCGAACGTTTTAGGCCTTAGTACATCCAATACGGGTGCTAACTCAAAACCCCCAAAATCGGCCAAAATACATATGTATTGTTTTTTTATTAAAAAAAATTCAATTTAATTGTGGATGAACTTATTGATTTGTATATTTTGAAATTATGTCTTTATTTATGAATCTATCGCCGTTCTAGAAATGTAAAAATCTATATTTTTTAATACCAATGGGTCCTAAAAAAATTTGGGTAATTTTAAAAAAAATTCACTTAACCCCTTGACATACAAAAAAAAACCGAATTTGATGAGTCCGAAAAAAACTATTAATTTGGCTTAACTTAACTGATATGAGCATACACAAATAACAGAAAATAAATAATTATTAGTTTTAAAATATTTTGAAATATGTAGAGCAGTGTTTCCCAATCTTTTTTTGACATTTCGCACCTAAGTCATTCTAAAATTTTCATGCATATGATATATAACATATAAATATTTTTTTATATTTAAAAATTGGATTATTACATAAATGAAGCCCAATTACAACTTGTTCAAGACACAAGAAAAATCACTAGAAAATTATTTAGAAAAAAACACAATAAGTAAATTTTAAAAACATAAACTAAAAAATATTTTTATATCGATAGCTCGAATTTTTGCTAACGCGAATTATTTTTAGTTTCCCTTCAACTTCCACCTATCGAGGTTTGACTGTATTTAATTTTATAAATTTAATATTTCTGAACAATTAAGATAATTTATTTATTGAGTTTTCTCCAATATTAATTTTATTTGCGTAAATTAATGATCTTCAAAGTTTTTTGAAAAACCACAAATTCTGTATTTACTCTATTTGAGTTTTCTGAAAATACATAATAATTTTTTCATCAAATTTTCTTTTTAAATTTACCGAATAAAGTTTTGTTTTATTCAATTTGTGTTATACAAAAAAATCGATAATTAAAAATTTCTAAAGTTCTTAAATATATTTTTAAAATTTTCCAAGTTATTAATTTATTTAATTTGAGTTGTCTAAAAACTTAAAATAATTTATTCTTCGAGTTTACTTTAATAATTTTGCTAAATGTTTAAAACTGAATTTCATTCTATGTAAAAAAAACCGTTGCATGTACTTATGTACGCACGTTAGAAGTAATACTTCTTTGGCGCGACTAAATTAAATATAACAACGCGCTATGTTGCGCTTGTGTATAGCTAGACCAGTGGTTATCAAACTATATGTTACTGCGCATATGTCGTTTTATTTCAATACATTGCTATTTCCTTTTTAAATCCAAAAAGTAATTTAAACAAATTGAATAAATACGAAGATGTGCGCGTTCGAGCGAAAAGTGGCACATTTCCGAGCGAGGGAGGCAAATGAAGCGCGACGCGGAGCGGCGCGCTTCATTTTCCCGAGATCGGAAATGTGCCACTTTGAGCTCGAACGCGCACACTCGGCTTTAAGCACACTTTACAAGAATTAATTTACTCTCTGCACAATTCGCAATTAAATATTACAGAATTATATTAATAACAAAATTCCCAAATCGCCAATTTTGTGCCTTTTAACAAAATTATTGTTGAAAACAAACCTTTTTCAGAACATAAAATTGAATACAGTTCTTGATGTCTTAGGGACGTCAAAATCTACAATTCTTTAAATTCCACATGCTAAACGCTCTTGTTTTCAGGAAGGAATAATTGTGATAGAAGTGTTTTCTGGAGGTGCGGTCGAAAAAGACGGTCGCATCCAACCCGGAGATCATATAATTGATGTAAATGGTACGTCACTGAAAGATGCATCGAATGAAACTGCTTTACAAACACTTCGCCAACTATTGCCAAAGGTTTCTACTTCTTTTAAACTGCTTTTTACTGTTTTCAAACCACTCGCTTTTAATTTGCAGATGAAATTAGTGATATATCGACCAGAAAAAATTGAATACATTACGGTAGAAGCAGATTTAATTAAAAAACCTGGAAAAGGATTAGGATTAAGTATTATAGGCCGGAAAGCCGGACAAGGAGCTTACGTTTCCGAAATTGTAAGTTGGAAATTTCGCCACTAATATTGTTTCGATTTAAAATTATCATTTTACAGTTGAATGGAGGCAATGCTGATATTAACGGAAAAATTACAAAAGGTGATTTATTAATGTCAGTAAATGGACAAAACGCTGAAAATTTGAGTGCCGAAGAAGCAGGAGTACTGTTAAAGACAGTAAGTGGTCGAGCAGTTCTCAAATTTAATAGATATAAAGCTACGGTGAGATAGGCAATTTAGAATCGTAGCGTCTAAGGAGTAATATTCTTAATTTTCGTAAAGAGAAAACGATTTATAGATATATTTAAGAATATTTTCAGTCAATCTCTATACACTTAATGATAGTTCCAATGTTAAAGATCTAAATAGCGTAAAGATTTTTAATAAAATACATTTTAAATGTTTAATAAATTTTTGTGCGTTAAGACCGATTGCTGCTTAATCATTTCTACTTAAACGTCTCATGTTAAAGACACAGATTTTAAATTAGTTGATTTAACAAGAATTTTCATGAAAAGTAGAAACGATTAAACAAGAAAAAGTCTTACTTATTATATAAAGATTTTAGATTGTAAAATTTTAAAATATTGCACGTAGTACGTGCTATACTAAGTATACCTATGCAATACTAAGAGAAAAGATATTTACGTTACTTTTAAAATTACTAATTATATTGAAATACTTTATTACTACTAATACAATTCTCTCTTTAGGAGAAATTTGTTATTTTAGTGTAATTGTTTATAATAAAATAAAATATAGAATGCAGTTGCAATAAAATTGATTTCCTCTAACTTTTAAAACCTTTTAAATAGTTCCAAGCTCATTAATTTTATTAATAAGTATTGAATAAAAATAATCATTGTAAAGCACCCTGTATATATAATAAACTCGCACAAATTGCTATTTAGACGGTATATGTGATACGTATGTATAGCTAACTTCAGACGTTTACACCTGTCAAAATACGGTTATAATCCAAATAAATTGTGCAAATTCTACGTTTCGTATTCAAAGTTTAACATGAAAAAAATCGTGATCCACAATAAATTGGGAGTTAAAAAAATTTAAAAATGCTTTAAACGATTTAAAATGTCGAAGTAACCGAGTTTGCGTGTATGATAATTCTCGAACGACGTGACGTTATGGACACGTAGTGATAAGAGAATTATGAACATTTGGAGAGCCTGTTCTTGATATTAATTAAATTACAATGATATCTAAAATACTACTGTTTATTTATATTGCATTAATCTGTTGCGAATTTTCTGAAGAAAGTTTGAGGGGTCCCGAAGTAAAAAAGAAAGCCGAAGATGAAGAGACAACCGAAGATATCATTGCTAGTATTAAGGACGAAGAAGGTGCAAGTGCACTGAAGATTGTTTCGCCGCCTGACTTATCAAAGGAAAAGGAACAAAAAAAAGGTACACTAACTTAACCAACAAACAATATGGTCCACTTAATTCTATTACAGGTGACACAAAAACAGAAGAGGAGGAGAGCGATGCCGCCGAACTTTTAATACTCAAACAAACAAAATGGTTACAAAAGATGGTTCAAGAAATCGACGGCTTAAAGTACACCGTCGTCACAGAAAGTCAAGAAATCGATGCAAGCATAGAAGAAGAAGAAATTCCTGAATTACCAGAAAGCGCTCTGAAAGAGCCCGAACTTACACCTGCTCAAAGAGAGGGGAAGAGAATCTACGATACTGCTTTGCTTTTATTGAAAAAAACCAGACCTAATAAAAAAGAAATCTACACCATGTTGGAGGTGGCTTCGCAAAAAGGCAACTTGGATTCTCAGGCACTTGTTGCATGGGCAACACTGTTTGGTTATCCGTTACCTCAAAACATAGAAAGCGCTCGAAATATGTTTATGGAACTTTCTAATAAAGGTCATCCCGAGGGACATATGGGTTTAGGATTTCTTTATGCATCTGGCTTGTCTGTGAACGTCAGTCAAGCTAAAGCGTTAGTTTATTACACTTTTGCAGCTTTGGATGGAAACACTTGGGCCCAGATGGCTTTGGGTTATCGGTATTGGTCAGGGGTTACGGTAGCCCCAAGTTGTGAGAAGGCATTGGATTATTATCGACTCGTAGCTGATAAAGGTACTTGATAATTTAAGTAAACATATTAAATGTCACTTATCTCGTAGATTTGAATTGGTTATTACTAAACAAATGTGTATTGCAGTTGCACAAGGAGTTTCCTTTGGTGGCGGTACGGCAATACAAAGAATAAGACTTTTAGACGAGTTAGAAAATGGATACACTTCTAGCATATACTCTAAAGACATCGTTGAATATTATCAATTATTAGCGGAAAAAGGCAAAATTGAAGCGCAGGTGTGTTTATATTTAAATTTTTGTCATCAAAAAGATTTTCAAATTACTGCAGGAAAGGATATCCCTTTTTTATTTCTACTCTAGCGACCTCTAATCGCAAAAAGTGGGAGTTCCATAATTTGTTTTAATTTTAGATTGGATTGGGACAACTTCATTATCAAGGTGGTCGTGGAGTAGAATTAGATTATCAAAAAGCTGTCCATTATTTCACACAAGCTGCTAAAGCTGGTGATGCTTTAGCCATGGCGTATTTAGGAAAAGTAATCAACCGTCAATTGAGCCAACAAATTTACTTTTACGTTGATTATTACAGATCTACTTAGATGGAAGCGACGATGTAAAACAAGACAACGACACTGCATTCAAATACTTTAAAAAGGCGTCTGAATTAAACAACCCTGTCGGCGAGAGTGGTTTAGGTCTTATGTACTTATATGGACGAGGAGTTGAAAAAGATTATAATAAGGCTCGTAAGCTCTTTTTGGCGGCTGCGAATAAAGGCTGGGTCGATGGACAGCTACAATTGGGAAATATGTATTTTAGTATGACTTAACGATTTAATTCACTTACCCAATATTAAATGAGATCGTTTTAGATGGCTTGGGCGTTAAAAAAGATTATAAATTAGCTAACAAATATTTTTCGCTAGCATCTCAATCGGGGCATGTTTTAGCTTATTATAACTTAGGACAAATGCATGCACACGGCACTGGAACGATGCGATCTTGCCCTATGGCCGTGGAATTCTTTAAAAATGTCGCAGAACGTGGTAAATGGGGCGAATTACTTATGCAGGTAATATTTACATTGTACTTCTCATTTGGGAAATCTAATAAGTGGCTTTAGGCACACAATGATTATAATGAAGGAAAATACGATGAAGCCTTTACTCAGTACGCATTACTCTCAGAATTAGGATACGAAGTTGCACAGAGTAACGCAGCTTTCCTTTTGGACCGAACTGAAGTGCCGATGTTATCAAATAACGAAGGTTTCGTTCGGGCTTTGTTATACTGGGGAAGGGCTGCTGCTCAAGGTTATTCTGCAGCTCAAGTAATTATTCGAAATCTATTCGACATGTTAAGAAATATAAACTTGTATTTTTAGGTGAAGCTTGGAGATTATTATTATTATGGCATGGGTACAACGATTGATTATGAAACTGCGGCATCTCATTATCGTTTAGCCTCCGATCAGCAGCATAACGCTCAAGCTATGTTCAATTTGGGTTATATGCATGAACAAGGGTTAGGGATGGCTAAGGACATGCATCTTGCCAAACGCTGTTATGATCTTGCTTCGGAAACCAGCGAAAATGCTAAAGTTCCAGTTGCTTTAGCCCTTTTCAAACTTTATATCATGTTCAAAGTCAAAAACTTACAAGAGGTAATTTGCTGCTTTTTTATTTTCGTTTATAAAATGCATTGCTTTCAGAGCCCATTTTCTTTGTTGATCGATTTGAACGAAACACTAGGACCAAATTGGGATCTTTATCTCATAACTATGTTAGCGGGAATTCTAGGATTTGTGGTTTATTTTAGAAGACCGCAGGGCCAAGCACAACAACAGGGTGCGTAATGATTCTTTCTAATTTTAAAACGGTAGTGATGAAGAGCGCTGTGTGATTACGAAAAATAAAAAGAAAAACTGTTGTGTAAATGTACATAAGTGTTTGCTAGTTTTAAATATATAGACTTTTCTAAGAACGTTCCGCGTTTAGAAAGTTCACTTTATTTTACATTGTAGACTTGTAAATGTGATATGTCCTAAGGAATAATTTTGTCAAGCCTTTAAATATCCAGCATAGTAAGAGGTAAAGAATTTTATTTTATAATTTAAGCTTATCATAATAGTTTGTATTACAAAAACAGAATTAAGCATAGTAATTAAGATTAGCTTTCTTTTTTGCTTGAACTTCCATAATAGCATCCATATAATCTTCGTGGATTACAACGGTGGCATTCCGTCTCAAAGCAATCATACCAGCTTCAACACAAACTGCTTTGCATTGGGCCCCATTGAAATCATCCGTTGTTCTAGCCAGTTCCTCGAAATTTACATCGGGACTGACCGTCATTTTTCTCGAATGAATTTGCATGATTCTAGCTCGAGCCTCTTCGTTGGGATGAGGAAACTCAATCTTACGATCTAATCTTCCAGATCTCAACAACGCAGGATCTAAAATATCTACTCTGTTAGTTGCGGCAATTACTTTAATGTGCGAAGTTGAACTGAAGCCATCGAGCTGATTAAGCAACTCCAACATTGTTCTCTGAACTTCTCTGTCTCCAGCCTTTTCAGAATCGAAACGCTTCGTACCGATAGCGTCTAATTCATCTATGAAGATGATCGCTGGAGCTTTTTCTTTGGCTAAAGCAAAAGCATCTCTTACTAATTTAGCGCCGTCTCCTATAAACATTTGAACCAATTGAGGACCGGCGAGCTTTAAAAAGGTAGATTTTGTTTGGGCTGCACAGGCTCTTGCAAGTAATGTTTTTCCCGTGCCAGGAGGCCCGTACAACAGTACACCTGTAATTTAAGGAGATTAATATTTAAGTAACGTATGTAATAATTATTTTACCTTTTGGAGGATGTATTCCAAGATTTTCGAATTTTTCTTTGTGCGTCATTGGCAAAACGACCGCTTCAATTAATTCTTGGATTTGTTTATCAAGGCCTCCGATATCAGAATATTGTTCTGTGGGTCTCTCATCGACTTCCATAGCTTTGACCCTTGCATCATATTCGGCTGGTAATGTTTCCAAAATTAAATAAGAGTCTTTGTTTACACCGACTAGATCGCCTGGTTTAAGCTTCTCTTCATCAACTAAACCGATTACAGGCAAAAAGTAGGTCTGGCGAGTTGAAGTCTTTACTACAGCACATTTGCCTTTACGTTGAGCATCTAAATCGACAATGGCACCATCTTCCTCTTCCTCTTGCGGATCTACGTCTAACAGCTCGATTACATTAGATACGAGATAAGGAAGAGTTTTATTAACTTTAATTTTCTCAGTATTTTCTTTGATTTTTTCGTTCTGAGCTTGGAGTTCGTGACTTATTCTCATTACCTCGCTTTTCATTATTTTGATTTCGTTATCCAACAAACGTGTACGACTTACTATTTCATCGGTCGACATTCTAAGCACTTCTTCCCCCAAGGATTCTTCTCCATCCTCCCAAATTGCTACATCTTCTAAAGTTGACATTGTTTAATCGGCAAACTATTAAAATCACAAAATTCTGCTATTCATTGAATGCAAATGTCAAAACGCAAATTAACAGTCATGTTTCAGTGTGGCCACCCAATTTTTGAATTGTGTTAATTAAAAACTATTCTTTGCTTTTAAAACTTATAATTTATTTATGTAAGAAAATTTTGAATTGTTGTTTTTTTGACAACTCAACTAAATTAGATTAAAGCTTGAAAATATAAGTAATATCAAATTAAAAATAATATTGACGATTTGTTGGTAGTAACTAATCATAAATGCACTGGGATTTAAATTATTGTAAGAATTTTTCAATTTGACATCTGGCTTTATTATTAAAGTATTAAATAATATTTAATTGTATTTATATTTATTAAACAATGGCTCTGGCTTTAATACTACGTAATGCTAACAAATTGCAAGGTAAATATTGCTTTATATAAGTAATTACTCCACATCTTGTGTTACATAATTGTTTCAGGTTATCCTCATTTATTAAGGTCTAGTGTTGTTGTATTTAATAATGCCAACAGCTTTACCGACGTTTCAAATAAATCACCTTTAAAAAGCTCTGACCTTATTACTAGACTAAACAAGAATACTATAACAGCTCCACAAGTGCGATCTATGTCTTCAAGCGATCATCGTGGTTTATGGAAACTTGAAAGACTAATTTCCTTGGGATTGCTTGGATTGATTCCAGCATCTGTTATAGCTCCCAATGAACTATTAGATAATGCTACATCCATCGCTATTGTATTACATTTTCATTGGTAAGAAGCTCTATTTGTGTCTATAATTGTTTAGCATGTTTTTAACTTTAGGGGTTTGGAGGCGGTTGCTCAGGACTATGTGAGACCTATTCTTTTTGGACCTGTAATACCAAAAGTTGCTCTTATGATTGTTTATTTCATTTCTGCAACGACGTTGGGAGGTCTTTTGTATTTCAATTACACTGATATAGGACTTGGCAGTGCTATAAGAAAACTTTGGGCAATATAGGAACAAATTCTTTTATGCCTTTTATAGGTAAAGATTTCCTTATTAATTGTAAATTATTCAATTGTATTAATTTAGACGTTATACTAAAGTAACTTTGAAAAAAATACTTTCTATTTTGAAAAATCAACAAAGAAATAACAGTTTTAATAAGAAATATAATTTTATCATAGTACTATGCTTAAAATAATTCGTTTATTGTCAAACTAAGTTTGGTAAATCTTCATGAAAGATTCGTAAAGCTTCCCACTGCTTTGAATGTAATAAAATGTGAGGCCTTTTGTTTCTTATGTGTTCTACAGCCTCTTCGGGGCTACAACCGTACCGCTGTAAATAAATATTGAATAGTTTAACATTTGAACTTAACTATAGCTTTTTCAATGGAAATTTAAATAAAAATAGGTGAAGATTACCATCATTAGATAACATCCAACTAAAGTTGCACTTCGTGTCCTCCCAGCTTTACAATGCACATAAACTGTAGGGTGACCTTTTTCTGGTATAATAGTGGACCTTGGAATATATTTATAGATAAATTTAACTCCTTCTTTTAATTTGGTTTGACAAGGAGTTTCGAAAATATCAGTCGTAGGTAATTGAAGAAATTCTACGCCGCAGTGGTTCCATTTCTGTAATAAGGCGATAGTCAACAAAGTTATGAGTAAAGAATGATTCTGTTGTACCTCTTTATCGTTAGCTAACCATAACTCATAATCTTCATTCATTGAAATTACACCTTTTACGTTCTCTTCTTGTATTAGCTGAAAATTAAAATTTGGCGCAGTTACTAAAATGGGAACGCTACCAACTTAATAATAGTTTATTATAGTTTTTCGCAAAAACTAACCAAAATGTCTTATGCTGTTTAATTATTCGTTTTAAAGAAATTTAAGCAAGTGATTTACTTACTTTCTTTGTTAAACTACGAAAAGGTAAAGCTCCTAAAATTACAGTTTCGTCTATTCTGTCGTACCATCGTCGAGATGTTACTCTTTCCATAAATACATTATACAATAATGTAGGGTAAAACGTTAAACGTGCTATCATATTTTCTTAAAAAGCTGTTAATCAGGTACCGAAAGTAACAATTATATCTTTTGTATAACTTGAATTTGATTTGTTTAGCATATTAGTTACGCGCACATCGTTGACACTTTGTCAGTGAGAAGAATACTGAAAAGCTCTTTGCAATAGATGAATTGAGGTTCGTTTTTTCTTTTTAGAAAGTTTTTGAGTAGGTACACCGTTTATATAGTTATTGAGGCCGTGACCCCTCTTAAAGAAAACCCAACTTGATCAACTGCTGTGATATCATGGTTATGGCAGTTTTTCTTAAACATTAGAAAAAAATGTTAATTTCTTATCAGCTAACAAATTTACATGATACTTTGTTGTAGAATTATGTCATCAACAACACAAGCCACTAAGAGAGCAGCACCGAATATATTAGTGACAGGCACCCCAGGAGTTGGGAAATCAACTTTATGCGAGAAACTATCTAAAATAACAGGATTACGCTGGTTGGAGATCTCTAAAGTTGCCAAGGATAATAATTGCTTAGAAGAATATGATGAAGTATATAAATGTTGTGTATTAGATGAAGATAAACTTTTGGATGGTTTAGAAGAAGTAATGAGCGCCGGGGGTAATATCGTCGATTACCATTGTTGTGAACTCTTCCCCGAACGTTGGTTCGATATAGTTTTTGTATTATCCACCGATAATACTACGTTATTTGATAGACTTTCTGCTAGGGGTTACTCTGGTAAAAAATTAGAAGACAATATAGATTGTGAAATATTTAAAACAATTTTGGACGAAGCACGTGCTTCGTATGCCAAAGAAATTGTTCACGAATTAACTAATATTACAGCTGAAGAACTAGAAAATAATTTACAGAGAATATGTGTATGGTTACAACAATGGTTTGAAGATCATGTTTCATAGCTGTGGTATATTTAGTTTCAGAAGGTAAATCACTATGTTATTTTTATTAAATTTTAAGTATTTATAATATCTTTATCTAACATAATTTTTCCTAAATCTCCACTACGAAATGCTTTTATCATTAATTGAGCAGCTGAGTTGATGTCCGGTTTTATAACATATGTATTAGATGCATCTCTATATTTTAAAGATTTGTTTTCATCAAGAGAAATTTTTGTTAACACTTCTAGAATATTGTCCGTCGGGTTTTTAAGTCTAAATACTTCAACGTAATTAAATAGATTATGTTTGTTTAACCAATATAATAAGTAATCTGCTATTATAGGCTCTCCAATTAAGTGTTCTTGTATTGTGGCACATAAGGCTAACTTTAATCCAACTTCAGTACTTTGAACAGTTGGTGCTAATATCCCAGGTGTATCCAACATATAAATTGGTGGTTTTTCGCTTATTTTAATTCTGTTTAGTACACTTCTTGTTATTCCGGGTGCTGCACCGACAGCAGAAGCTTTAGCTTTATGCAAAAATCTATTTCTCAATGTGTTTACTAAAGAAGATTTTCCAACATTTGGGATGCCAATTATCATAATACAAAAGTCAGCTGTGTTTGAACGATTGTACCTTTCGGAGCAATGTATTAAATTCTGAGCTGTTGGAAATATTTTATATACTCCTTTACATTTTGGGTCTTTGCAGTTTGTAAATATAACATTTGAAGACTCCTTTTCAAGATGAGACTGTATACTTGTAATGTCTGATTTTTCAACTAAATCCATTTTATTTAATACTATTATATGAGGTTTGATACCACTTATTTTATATTTGAAATCAGTATTTTGTCCGGAGAGTGGGATTCGAGCATCCCGAACTTCAATTATACAATCAACAGATCGTAACTTCTGTTGCATCTGTTTAAGGCCTTTACCCATGTGTCCAGGAAACCAATGGAGTAATTCTTTATCTATGTTCTTAAATGTGTTTCGAAAAGTATTAAATACTTGAGTTTCACCCATTTTTAAAGTAAAATAAAGGTTATGTAACACTAATAAATTAATAGCTTTAAATCATGGTACATTAACGCCAGTCTCTCACAAGCTGTTTTTTAATCTAATTAACTACAAATTAAAGTAAACACTCGTGTTTAATTAAAAATTATGAATGTAAAAATAAAAGGTAAAAAGTAGTTCAAATTCATTCGTAAAATATCAATGAGAAGTAGTTACAATGTTCTGATAAATATAGTTTCTAAAATAGACTGTAGGTGGTACATTGTTTTCCACCATTTTGTAGCGTTGTTTGCTGTTCATGTGTGTCGTGAATTTCTGTTAAAATTAACTAAGAAAAAATGGTAAGTACGCTAAAATAAGCATCATTAACTTATTATATTGATTATTATATAGAGTCGTCGCGATCCCAATACAACAAAAGTGTTCGTTGGAAGTTTGCCACCATCTGTAACTACAGATGATCTCCGCACATTATTTGACCCTTACGGAAAAATCGTAGAATGCGATATAGCAAACAGATGTGGTTTTCTCCATTTAGAAGACAGAGAATTAGCTTTCAAAGCCATTGAGGAATTGAACAATACTAATTTTATGGGAGGTCGAATCTCGGTGGAAAAAGGACGCGTTAAACAACCAAGGCGTAATCGTGACGGAGGACCTATGAGGGGTGGTCGAGACCGAGGCGGTCCATATTCTCGAGATGACGGTGGATATGGCAGAGGCCCTCCACGTAATGGAATGGGAGGTTATGGTGGAGGTGGCGGCGGAGGCGGTGGTAGGGATTATGGTTATGGTGAGAGATATGGAGATTTCGACCGTAATTTACCTCTTAGAAATTACGGGTCCGAATATGAGAACATGGGTGATAGAAGGCCCATGTATGACGACCGTAGGGGATACATGGATGATAGACGAGGTTACGAACCACCAAATGGTTATGGTAAATTACAACTATATGGAATATTACAAATAAATTAGATATTAATACTTTTTATTAAAATAGGATACCCTGAAAATCGTGGGGGTTACGATGAAAGAAGATTACCTCCTCCAAGTGGCTCCTCAATGCCTAATAGTTACGAAGATCGTAGACCGCTTTTGAACGAACGCAGACCGTTATTGGATCAAGGAATTTCCAGGGGACCTGCAGGAGGATTTGATCGTGGTTCAACAAATGATATGTTCAGTAGACGGGCTGAAGCAAATAAGCCGAGGTATACTAATGAATTTATTTTTTATTAAAATTTAAGATATGTACATATACCTATATAGTTTATGCCCTTCTACTTTTTCGTTTGGGATATTTTTACGCATGTACAAATTTTGACCATGTATTTTGTCTGCTAAACTTTTGTATCATACCAAAACTTAATTTATGTATAATTTTTTAGCATAGCTCCTACACCCGGTTATGGTGAACGCGACACTTCTGTGAATTACGGAACTAATAACACTTACGGAGCCACAAACGAGGACTACAATAATTCATCGTCCGGAGTTGGTACTTACAATACCAACGCTGGTACCAACAATTACGCGGGGAGTGGAACTTACGCTGCCGGAGGATATGGCGATACCAGAGGCACTGGTAGTGGATACGGAAATAATATGGCCAACCAAGCTCCGTACGGTGGGTCCACTGCGCCCCCATACAATGCCGCCAATACCGGAACCGGCTACGGCGACAATTACAACAACAGCCGTGTCGGAGGCGCTTACGATACAGTATACCCTCTTCCACAGCAACGAAGGTAAGATCGATTAAAAAAATACAAATGAAAAGAAATCATTTGCTCTTAAATGTGGAAGGGTGAGTTTTAAGTTAGTGCGTACAGCGCCAATGGTTATTAAGAATTTTTTTTAAAACTTAAGTTTATATTTACTTTTATAATTATATCGTAAGACAGAATGGTCTACTTAAAAATTAGAGGAAGAAATAAATTGTATGATTAACCTAAAGATACAAATAAGTTTAAAAACGTTTTATTACGCATCCAAAAGGTGCGTTGGTTCTGATAAGATCGTTGCGGCTTATCAAATTGTGTGTTGGTACATAATTTGGAATATTCTTCCACATTTTTTAGGATGCGTCAATCTATAGTAATAATGTAGGCTTTTATATGCGATAACTTAATTTAAACAACAATTTTTATTTATAGTTTCGGAGGCAGTGCTGGCGGTCCTGGGCCACGTAGGGATATGCCGGGTCGTCGCTATTGAACGTGTTTATTAAAATAATCACATTTAAAAATAATTAAAACAAACATAAATAATGAAAACGGTTCGATTTTAATTTCCATTAAGTGTATTTGCGCAAATTCATCTTTGCGTTGTTAGATTATTTTTCTTTTCTTATATAGGTTGCTTTTTGTAGTGTATAACAACAATAGTATCAATAACATTTTATTTAGTAACGTATTTATCAGGTCTTTGATTTGTATGAGGTGTGTGGAGAGACCTAATAAAGATTTGTGTAGTGTGCGGATTTACTCTTTTCATTTCGTTTTAGTATGGAACCTGCTATGGCATCGTTTTCATATAATTTATATTAAAATGCGTTTCGTTCGTCGCCTGCAGTTTGGGATGCTACGTTAGATGGGAAGATTAAGGCGAACTAGTGCGTTGATTGATCATTTTTATATAACGACTTTTTTGTTGATTTTAGCAATCTACAGGTCCCATTGCGTTTTCTGTAATGTGCGTTGCGTTTTGCGCCATTTGTTACACAGGTGAGAGTAATTAAAATCTACGCTAAGTTTATTATATTTAAGTGGCGATAATTCTGCGTATAACGTTTTATAAATAAGTAAGCGCATATCGTATTCATTTATTGCGGTAACTTTTTCTTTTCTTTAACAAAAAAAAAGCGAACACAAATGAGTGGATCTACGTTTAGATTTTTCTAATGTTTTTCGATTTATAGGTCAGAATGGCAATGGTAGAAATCTTGTAAGAAGTAGCTTAATTTATATTTTGAGACTGCCGTATTACATTCAATGCTGAATTGTTGGTAAGTTTTAAATTGTGTTTTGTATTATATGATTAAACTATGTTTTTCTTTTTCAGGGATGACGAAAGAGGTGTATTACAATCTACGATTGAAGAACTGTAATGGATAGCTGTAAGTAGACCTCGTGTGCATTACAAGAATTGTTTCTGCTGATTAATATCTAATGTTAAGATGAATATTTTCTTATAATTTTTTTTTAGTGAAATGTGGTACGAATTTTAATTTTTAATTGCTCGAAAAGGTTAATGTTGCCTGTAATGCTGAATGTGCATGATCTTATTTAGAAAAGTGTCAGAATTGTGAATCTGGGCCATTTTAAACGCTACGCTAAAAAATAAGGGAACTAAGAATTTATTACTGAAGTTTTTAGAAAGAACGAAAGTCGGTTTGACCTGAAAACTGCCCAATTTTCGGAAAAATTTGTAACCCCACTCATTTTGTTACCTTCCGTGTACGAGAAGGGGTATAACTAACGTGTCCAATTTTTTTTTTGTTAAAACGGGACGTTTTGTATTCGTGCTTAAAACCGAGTGTGCACATTCGAGCTCAAAGTGGCATATTCCGATCTCGGGAAAATGAAGCGCGCCGCTCCGCGTCGCGCTTCATTTGCCTCCCTCGCTCGGAAATGTGCCACTTTTCGCTCGAATGCGCACATCCTCGTCTTTATTACATTAATATGATTTATCGTAAGCTCTTTCATATCAAAAATTTTAATTGAATTTAATAAATATTGATTTTATATTTGAAAAACGTATTTACCATAGCAAGGAGTGGAAGGGAGCGAGAAGATACAATGTGTTTTACTTAAATCTATTCATTATTAATTATTCAAATATATTTTTTATTATTGAACTATCATAAAGTACAATTTTATGGATTTTATTTTATTTTATTTTCGGGGTATGGGAAACCCCACCTAGTATGGCATATGACATTTAGTCACCTAGTATGCGGAAGGTTAAGAAGACCATGCTGATCATTTCTGTCGAAAGAAGTATTGGGAACGTAGTGTTTTTCGCCTTCGAAAATTGAGCTGCGCCTAAACGCTTGAAAAGTTTTTTAAGTGACTTTTTATGGAAATAAATATAAATATGTATAATAATTTTTTTTAATCCTTATCATTTTTCTTCAAAAATTATTTTATTTGTTTTGGTTTCGTTTTTAAAAATAATTTTATTAGGGTTGAGAGTCCAAAAGCTAGGGATATTAGGCTGATTTTCAAACACGTTTTTAACAATGTTCCCATTATCCGATAAGAAAAATTCTTTCACTACTCCACTTGATTTTTGATGCTCTTTCATAAAAATTTGGTCATTAATTTTTCCATTAACATTTTGTCTAATTCGGCAGTTGTCTGGTCAAACCGGCTATCGTTTTTATGATGTTAAAGGAACAGCTACGAAAAATAATTGGCTACGGGATCATAGGTATTTCGTATTAAGATTTCAAGTAATACTGTTTTTTAAGTTAGAGCCGGATTTTTATCTATTAGAGTACCATACGAAATTGGCGAAGTTACTGCACTTTGAAAAAAAAAATTTTTTGATAAATTTGCACTTTGGGAACTACACGCGCGTTTTTTTTTTTTTCATTGTTTTACATTGAAAATTAATTGCTTTTTCGACTAGTCCTATGCTTCGAACAAACTTTCAGAATATGATCAACTTTTAAAGTTATCTTCACAAATAACCGAGTTAGAGAGATTAAAAGTCAAAAATGAAACAAGTTCAAATCTTAAACCTCGACTTTTTTGAAAATTTTGAACGGCGTGTTTCTCTAAGCCTATCCGCAATCAAAAAGTTGGGCGGTTTCAAATCAGTAAAGATTTAAAAAAATCGTCCACAAATAACCGAGCTACCATTTTTTTAATTTTCAATTTTGTGTCGCGAAAAGAACCGGAAACTTAAATTGTTAATTACTTGAAGAATAATGTTGAAAAGTCTTAGAATTATAAATCTAGGTCGTTTTTAACGGTTTGTTCAAAAATGAGCGAAACGTGCCACATTTCCGAGCGAGGGAAGCAAGTGAAGCGGCAACTTCCGTTGCCTGCTAAAATTTGACTCTAAAGCGTCTAAAGAAGTATAACTTCAAAAACGCATCGGAATTTTGAATCGCATGTCTTTAATGCATTGCAATAAAAAATAAAATATAATTCTTACAAACTACATCAAGTTCATATAAATATACATAAAATATAATGTTTTGTCTTCAGGTGGTGTTGACGCGTTGTCCAGTAGTCGGCCCATCATACACACCTAAAACATCACGAGCCTCATCTAAGAGTTCTTCGTCTTCAGCTTCGTCCATGGTAGCTTCTCGTGCTATACGTTCGAGTTCGCGTCGGAGGGCTTCTTCCTCTGCACGCACTACCATCTTTAATACTGCATTTCTTGCTTCATCCTCCAGCATTGCATGCTGTAAATAAAATGTGTTTTAGATTGAAGCCAGGGGCGGATATAGTGTTTAAAAAAAATAACAAACGTGCTCGGTAAAGCTAATTACAAAAGTGAGAAGATGCCCGAAACAAAACGTCTAAATCGTTCCTTAGCTGCAGAAACTGGTACACTTCAGAAAGCCGGTACTAAGGCTTCAATATACTATTATTTTCTTCCTTAGAGATGTAAACAATGTAGAGAAATTTAATAACTTTGGAAACAAACTAAGGACAACTTTTGTATAATATTCAAAAGCTCGACATCAGTTTTAAAGATCTTTAAATGTCTAGTCAAAAATAAAATATTTAATCTAATTGTAAGATCTCTAAAACTGGTCACAAGTATTATTAATTAATTAATTAAATTAAATACTAGTATTGCTTTTGGATCACGTTGGCTTCTTTTAACATTTGTATGTATTGGTGTTCCTTCGTACTTTTCCAATGCCCTTATTTGTGTAAATAGGTATGCACTTCAATTTTTAATAAATAGAATTACGCATTGAAATGTAAAGCGACACCCCCCGAAACTTTTTTTTTTCAAATTAAAAAAATTTCGACGCCGAGATCTTTGACAATTAGAAATTTTACCAACCACTTTTTCTCGTTCCAGCCTATCGCGTTCGCCTATCAGCTCTTGCATTTCTTGTTGCTGCTTAACACTAAGTTCTTGATTGTATCGGTACTTCATGAGCCAATGTCCTAAGTAATGTATGGGATCTCGAGGCTGTTTGGCTGTTATCTCTGCAAGTGCTAACGTCAGCGGCTTTCCCAATACCGTTTTCAAATAGTGAACATCTTCCGAACCCATCCTGCTCATTTCGGATCCTTAAATTTAAATCATTACGTTATAGTGTAAGTTCGTTACTATTTTTAAAGTTCTTAAAACAAATGTACCTGTGCTCGATACTTCTGTTAAGGAACTCTTGGACGCAACTTTCTGTAAATCACGATGGAGCAAAGTATTCCAAGAGCCGACATCGAGACCCTCGAACAAGCCGAAACAAGAGGCTTCGGAGCGCGTTAAGTGCCGTCCGGAGGACGTTAGGAAATTACCAGACTGTGTTGCACGAAGACCTCGATCCTCTAACAGCGCTATAAGCAAACGGAATCGTCTTCAAATCAAAAAGTGACGATTAAAGGAAAAGGACAGTGGTAACGATAAAATCCTCCTGAGTAGCACAAATTTATGTATAGACCTATTTGTAGAGAGAGCCAAGTGGAGTTGAACGATATTGGTATCCACCCCCTGCCCCCGCATCAACAGCCTTGATATGCGATAAAGTGGTCTATCTGATAATGGTGAATATTTGAAAAATGCTTTGTGGTAAGGTGTTAGGACCTCCAGAAATGCATTTTAGGGGTTGACACTTGCATATGGTGACTCAATTTTAATAATAACAATTATTTTTTTTGTTGAGATGAATCATGGGCTCATGTTGACACGTCTCGGGCATATTAAAAGTAGTCGAAGCTTTTCTTTCTATTAACTGTCTTGTATCGTTTCTCGACCCCTAGAATGAATTTCTGGAGGTCCTATCTCCTTACCACAATATTCACCAAAATCTGATGGACCACTTTAACACCTCCTGAGGCTTTTGATGCGGGGTGAAGGGGTGGATACCTATATCGTTGAACTCCACTTGGATCTGTCCATAAATTTGTACTACTCAGGGGGATTTTATTGTTACCATTATTCCTTTCCTTTTATTTCGGAGTAAGTGTGCAAATTTCATTTTATCTTTTATTCACTCACTACGAATTTACAAGTCACATAAAATTTTAGTGGTTTCTCCAAGTACCTGAGAGCCGTTCTTCGGAACTGTAGTCCGTCCAGCCTTCGTTCTGGAGACGTTTCAGGTTCTCGATGTCTTTCGTGTGCAACCTGTGCAGTTCTGAGATTCTACGATCGATCTCCTCCAAGTCCGACAGAGAAGGGGCCGCCTTTTTCTGCTCGAGGTCTTGCAGAATGGACTGGTGCTGAGCGTTGATCGATTCTAGCGTCGAATCCATGTGCTGGGTCTTCATGGCCGCTTCTCTTTGCAACTCCTGCAAAAAAAAGAACTTATTGGTTTCGTGCTTGTTAATTTGGGCAATGGCTCACCGATCTTTGTCCTTCCAAGCTTAACATTTGTGCTTCGTTGGTGTTTTTGACGTCCGCTATTCTACGGTCTAATTCCGCGACACCCATCGAAATTTCACCTTGCCCTAAGTCGGTTCTTCCGACAATGTATTCGCGCTGTTGCAGTAGTTGTTCCAGTTCTTTTCGGTAGTCATGTTGCGTCTCGAAGATTTTGTACGTTAGGACGTTTACTAGCAAATCGATTTTTCCGATGGACGAGAGTCGTTGTTTTAATGATTGCCTCTTCTTTTCTAAGTCGATTAGGGCTTGATCGTGCTCATACTGTATTCGACTTACTTCTCTAAAAAAGAAAATTAAATTAATTTGGTTTTAGATCTTCAAATTTGAATAGCCGATTTAAATTTCAAATGAAGGTGTATAAATTTGTGTTACCCCATCTTGAAGAGTTTTTAATAAATAAAAGATACACAAGTTTTATAATGGTATTAAAAAAATGTATATACTAAAATTTGACGGAAAATAGGTGTCTCTTTTTTGTTTTTATTCTTAAGGAATCAAGAAGGTATGTGTGGGGTACTTCTTGCTGGATGGTATATTATAGTGTTTTACAGTTCATCGTAAAGCTATACAACAAATTGAGGTAAGATTTGTAAGGGTAAAAGACCTTTTATTTTAATTATACTACTAATAAAATCTATCTTCTATTAATAAAATCTTTGAATAGTTAAAACGAAGTACAGTAAAACCTCTCTTCAACAGACAGTCGCGGGACCATGATATAATCCGTTGTGGAGGGTCGTCCGCGGAGCGGATGTCTGAACTTTAGAAAATTGTCCGTTAAGAGAGGTTTAACTGTAATACAAAACTACATTACATTAAAAAAAGGAGAAAACTGCTTTAATATCCTTTATTAAGCATTTCTAAACAAACCTTATAAATTAATGATTATCAGTAAACGAATTACAAAAATATTTAAAATCTTCAATATAGTATAAGAAAAATCAGTTATTATTTTTAGTCAATCAACTGTGTAAAGAAATTCGAAAATATTGATGTTAAAATTATTAGTTCGATCGAGTGTCGTTGTGCAAATTATTTAATAAATTTAAATCACAAGTGCATGTCGTATGATTAGTTTCTATTAGTCTTCTCTTATATTGCAATTAGTTACAACTAAGCAATTACTCTTGTTATAGATATCGACAACAAAATTCTAACTTTAGCAACATTAAATGTTTGATTTCTGTTTTTGTTCCCCATAGGCCTACACCATCTTACAAGTAAACCTAGAACCAGTTTCATATCCAACAAAACTTTTTAAAGGCCGGTTAAATTTTTAAATTAAATTCATTGCAAAGTGTTGGTTAAGAATCTGGTTAATATATACGATACTTACTCTCTTAGACACTAATCTCTAATTACATAATATATACACAACAACATTAATTACTAACGCTTTACTTCCGTTGATATTCAATAATTCTATGATCGGTATCACCCCATGTTTTATGTACTTCAGTGTTACACTCGGCACAGTATAAATCATTACAATCTAAGCAACGATATCGAGCATCTTTATTACATAAAACACACCAGGGAAGTTCAGGCGACGACTGATCCATTTCTTCCTCTGTACTTTCTACAGATTGCGAATGAGATTTAAACTTATACTTTGATGCAACATCAGAGCTTTTTTCATCTAAAGAAACTTCATCCATTATCTACAAAACAAAAGATTAGTTTTAATTTTTATTGTTATTTTGTTAAAGACTTTTTTTGTAATTTTATCAACTTCTTCGTCAGATCCAGAATCGTGTAAATTACTGATGTAAGCTCCTTCGTTGGGCCGAACACCTTGCCCTCTTAGAGTGGCTAATCGGGCTTCGATTCCTTCTTCGGGGTTATGGGCTAATTCTATGTCTCTCTCAGTAACAAACATTTCTAGCATCGAATCCACTTTCTCATTATCAGTTCTGTTGTCAGATGTAAAAACCTACACATACATATTTCAGATTAACAAAAAATTACTAATTATCCTACAATATAATTACTACTTTACTAGGCCCTTCAACATATTCGTTTTGACCCTTAAGATTGTTAAGCCTGCTTCGCAGTTCGTCCTCAGTTGGTGGTATTTTATTATTTTCTTTCAGTTTTTCTAAGCGATCTAAGATCTGTTGGTCTTCCACTGACAAGCCGCTACGCAAGTTTTCCAAGTTTTTATTGTGTTTATAAATGGTAATCGGCGGAGCCGAAGGATTTTCTAATGCTTCCAATCGTCTAAAATGAATGTAATAATAATTGTTTTTTAAACTTAATCAAAGTATCTATACTTAATCAAAACAGCAGTTGTAAAAGTATGGTTTTGTGGAAAGGTATCAAGGGAGCTTCTGGGAAGAGATTAGGTGATTTAAAGGTAAACAAAACAATAGAGTACGTACTTTAAGTAAGCATCTGGTGGTGGTATGTACATAGGAGTAGCATTTTCGTCCGATGTTAGGCTTTTGAAACACTTCTTACACACAGGTACTTCGTTTGGTCCTTTAGTAGGAACTATGCTTTTTTGTTTTAAACATTTATTACAAAATGATAAGCCGCAACTTGAGCAACCCATCTAAAAGTTTGTACTGATTAAGTTTAGTGCAATATTATTACATAAACTCACTTCTTTGTGAAAAAAATTGAACTTAGTACCGCAATTATTGCAAGACATTTTCAATAACAGTGAATATTAAAAAAGCTTCATTACTTTTGACAATTAACGACTGTAGGTGTGGATTGATTATTAATCGTTAATAATTAGTCTAAAAATACCTCCAATTAGTAATGAGACATTAAACGAAAAAACTTAATTGTTGTAGCACACCTGTTAATATTTTGAACGTATACGTGGTATTCAATTGTAGATTGTTTTGATTGATTGAATTGAACTTTTGTGGAGGTTAAAAGGTACAACTTTGACGTTTGCAGATCGAATTAAAAAACTTTAGCCAACATAAATTTCAAATAAAACAAAATCCCAATATTCAAATAATACAATTGATTAGAAATTATTTATTGGAAGTAAGAGATATTTTAATTATAATACAACCTTTAATTATAATAGTTCTGTCAATTTAAACCAAAAATATATATTATTTTGTTCTATAAATTTATTTTCACAGTTATTACTAAAACTTAATATTGCATACGAACGAAACAAAAGTACCTAAGTAGAAGGTTTACCTTTTGAGAGGAAAACATCATGCTTTTTATCTCTTTTCACCACCGCAGAATGAATAAGAATCGCAATATGTTATATTTGCAAATGATTTGTTGTCTAAATTTTTGAATTGTAACCGTTATAATGTCGAAAATATTTATAGAAGAATTCGTTCCTTCTATTTCAACCGATATAAAAAAGCAGAGTTGTAGTGGTAGTGATTTAATAAGAACATTTAAGAACTTAGAAATTACCACTGGGATAGTAAAAAAACTTACCATAGATTCTTGGTTCAACACTGATGATCCTGTTCTTCGAGACTTTTTACAATGGTTATGCGAATCTCTAACGAAAGACAACATAGTAACTTTAGAAGAAAACGATGAGTACATTTGTTAAATTTTAAATTACCTTGTTTTTAATACAGAATTTTGTAGGTATGAAAGACTGTTAAGCGGGAGCAGAATTCTCGAGACACACGAACAGAATGTAGCATTAACACAAATTGAATTAAAGTATCCGGGCTTATTAGATGTGGATGAAAATTTATTTGAAGTAATGTTGATGGAAAAAGAATATGCCAGTTTGAATCAGGAAAAAGAACAATTGGATAATTTATTAACTTTGAATAAGCAAGACAATTATGCTCGTATTAAATAAAATAAACTAACTATACTTTTTAGGAAACTAAATTCGAAGTTGTTTATTGAAGTAAAATTGCTAGAAAAAGAAAAAGGTGGTAGCAATTTAAACAAATTGAATTCAGAAGAAAGATGTCTTAAGTTGAGCAAATCTTTGGAAGAACTTCATATAAAACTACAAAATCAAGTTACGAGATACAGTAATTTTTTAATTAAAATGGAAGATGTAAGTTGCTGTTTTGTTCCTGTTGCTAGTTAATAATTGCTAATGGTTTGTTTTAAGAGTGCAACACCTTTGTTTGTGTATCAAATGCCTTTACAAAAGTATGCAAATTGTTTTACTGAAGTCATTTCATACATAAGATTATTTCTACGAATACAATCAGCTCCTTCGGCAACTGATTTGACCATTAGGAGTGTCAAAAAGAGCTTACTGAAAGAAAACAGCACTGAAAATGAGGAGGTAAAAGATCATTTAGATGTATTGAAGGACCGGTAACTACACTTATTTATTAAACAAATTAAAATATAATAAATTATAATTTTTTTCAGTATTTGTGATAGTATTAACAAATATTTATATTCTCTAATCGAAGAACAAAGAATTTGTGGAGAAATACAGTTTTTAAAAAGTGTTAATCAATTTGATGTTTTACAAACATCTTTCGATGATAGGTAACATACCAATTTTATATAAAGTAGTGTTACTTTATTATGTGTTACACTTTATTTTAGTTTTGAAGACATATTAGAATCGAGCATTGAAGCAAATGAAGATCTGTTAAATCAATTTCATTTAAAAATTGACGACATTTCTAAAACAATATGCGAAGTACATATGAATATTCCAAAAATAAAACAATTAGAACGGGATATAATACAAAACCAGTAAAAAACAAAGCGCTTTTAAAAACTTTCTTCTATCTATCACATTTCAGAAAAACATTTCAACGTGTAGCAAAAGTATGTAGTAAAATAACGGAGTTGACTGCCAATCGAATGCTGCTTTATGCACTTCTTGAAAAAGAATACAAAGATGTTAGTTTATCGAACAAATTCTTTCGAAATATTCATTCCTATATCAATCAAGATTTATTACTAACCAAATATCGTACTGTAAGTTACAAAAACAGTTTTTTTTATTAATTAATTTAACTAAATCAATTTTAGGAAATTATCACGGAAATTACGGACCAATTTAATGAATTTAAGGAAGGCACTTTAGAAGAAACGATACCGTTAATAAAAATCAAAAAATTGTTGCTTTGTATCGAAGATTCAGATAAATCACTGTCTTCCGTCGAGTTATTTAAGAAGTTCAACAATGATTGTGCCACTGCAGAGCAGAAACTCGTTCATGTTGACTTCGTACATAATAATTATAGAAATTTGTAAGTTCTCTCAACGTTTATTCGGAACAGCTTTAATTAATTTTGGCTTCAGTGAAACGAATCTAAGAAAAGTACAAAAATCCCTAATGAGAGGCCCAACAAATGAACTGATAGTTATTCCAAGACAATTATTCGAGACCTTTGACGAAGTTGCTCAACTCATAGAAAAACAGAAAGATTTAATAAAATCGTCCACGGCACTGATGACGGCTGCTTCGGTTTGCTTTATTTAAGCATTAATCAATGTGGTCGCTTAATTATTTTAAACTTTTTAGAAACAAGTATCAGCAACGAAGTGGTTGAAAGTTAGGCGACAGTTGTGGATGTGGTTTTTGTTAGATCCATCAAAAGTTGAAAGCGCTATCGAAAAGATTAAATTGAGCACATCAGAAGAATAATATATAAAGTGATTAGTAGTTCGATAAGTATTTTTATATTTTCATTTAATAACTATTGATTAAACGATATTTTAGGATTATAAATTATTTTAAAGTCGAAACTTTTAGTAAAATTCATGTTGTATATTTTTTAAACATCATATAAGAATGTTAAACATCTTGTAAAACTAAGCACGTAAGCAACATACTATTTCCAATGGAAAAATTGTAAATCGGCCATAGATTAAAGGATCAAGTACAAAAATAAATCTTTTTCAAAGGCAATAATGCTGTATTTTATAAATATAAATGTTTTAGGCGTATATATAAGGTTCATCGTTCTGACTCGTGAAGTAGTAAGGTGTTTCTTCACTTACCGAAGTCATATCCATATTAACATGTATAGGATTACTTAAATCTATATCAAAATTACCAGAGTTCTGCGAAAATGGATCGTAATTAATTGTTCCTAAAACCAACAGTATAATACTTCTATTTCACTCGTTCGAGCAGATTAACATTCAAATACCTGTAAGTGTTCTGTTAAGCCTTTTAATAATATCTTCTAACTCGCTATCTTCCAAAATCGCAGTCACTTTCGTCCCGTTATTGTGCAGGGATCGCTTCGTCCGCGACAAAAGAGGAAGAGTAAATTCACTCTCAGATACTGGAGTGTCATCTAATCCAAATTCCTGAATGTTATTTAAAATCAATTTTAGATAAAACTATCATTATTAAAGGTAACACACCAAGCATTTTCCGCTAATACAATAAGCTTTTTTGTCAGACATCCCTTTGGAACAATCGGTACCAAAAGGAAACCACCCATCCTCGCCATTTACTAAATAGAAACGATGCGGTATATTTTCATCCTGACACGCGACCCTGCATGGTCGATCTGGATCCTCTGCGAAGAGAAAAATTACAAATCAAAATGAAGATGTTATTGTGACTTTAAATGTTGTACCCAATGCTGCAGAAATTTGCATTCCGAATCCTGACAAGCGTCTGAACTCGTTCTTTATATTTATTACAGACTGTTGATGCGTGCTGAAAAGGTGTTTTGATGCGTCCACAACCCTAAGACGAACGAAAGTTAAAAAAAAGTAACGAGGGGTGGAAGAAGACTACTAACGTATTGGTCTGGGTGACAAAGTTGTATGCTCGATCTCGAACGTTTCATTTTGCTAATTACTAATCGAATTCCAGAGCCTGGAGAAATACATTTAAAGTGGCATCCGCTGGCGCTGCTCCAATGCTCTCGGCTATCACGACGTCTCAGCCCAATTGGCCAAGTGATATCGTTATCTTCTCTGTCGATGGGACATAAATCTGGTAGTTGAGAAAATTGGCCTTCTTCGTATGATTCACAAACGAATTCCTGCAATATATCTTAATTGAGAACTTAAAATTAAATACTAAAGGAAGCACATTGAAGTTTTACGTTATGATTATTGGGGTATAACACCCAATAGTTCGGGTAATGGGCACCACCAGGATGATTTCTCGAAGTAAATTAATTGCGTAATTATGAATATACAGTCGAACTTCCATAAGTCGAACGCCGATAAGATGAATTTTTGATAGCTCGAACTCGAACCTGTTTCACTAAGATTTGGCTATCTCAACGTTAATATTTCTATGTCAATAAATCGAATTTCTATAAATCGAATTATTTAATAAGTCGAAGCGTTTTACAATTCTTTAAATTCAAGTTTCCATTAGTAAATAGGTCGATTACCCGAAGTTAAATTTTACAACTTTTCTAAAAATTACGCTACCTCAGAGAGGATTAAGGACGGGTGCGGTTCGGTGTTGTTGCTGCTTAAAAGGTCTATTCTATGAAAAGGTTTTATACTATAAGCTGTTTTGACGGCGGCATTTCAATTGGATTTAAAAACTAATTTATGTTTAGGCGTGAAAAGGTAACAGACAGATAGACAGACAGCCAGAGTTACTTTAGCTTTTATAATATTAGTTAGGATAATTAATTTTTTTTAGAAAATAAGTTAAGTATTGTGAATCGTGCTTAATGTGAAGTGTGCACATTTGAGCTCAAAGTGGCACATTCCGATCTCGGGAAAAGGAAGCGCGCCGCTCCGCGTCGCGCTTCATTTGCTTTCCTCGCTCGGAAATGTGCCACTTTTCGCTCGAACGTGCACATCTTCGTATTTATTGATTTGCCTTAATTAATCTTTCCACTTTCAAATCAAAAAATTAAAAGTAAATATGAATTTTATGTTCAAGAAACGTATTTGCCATAGTAATGAGTGGAAGTGGGCGAAAAGATACGAGAATTTAATAGATGCGAGTGAGAGAAAACGATTACATTATTTATTTAATTTTTGAATAATTTATTAGCCTAAATTTTGTGAATGGTGCTTAAAATCGAGTGCGCACATTCGAGCTCAAAGTGGCACATTCCGATCTCGGGAAAATGAAGCGCGCCGCTCCGCGTCGCGCTTCATTTGCTTCCCTCGCTCGGAAATGTGCCACTTTTCGCTCGAATGTGCACATCCTGGTATTTAGTTACATTTATAATTACATTTAATTTAGTTATGCCAAGAAGTATAACTTCTCACGGACGTGCATAAGTACACGCACCTTTCTTTATCATTTAATAATTGTTGTAAATAATATGAAAATTTTCAGCTTAACCACTTTAATAAATTTTATGTACAGTTAACTTTAATAACTCCACAACTCGAATTTTTTGATAACTCAAGTTGGAAAGTGTTTCTCGACAAAATGCCTATTTCAAAAAGGTAGAATTGAAACTATTCTAATATAACTATGGTTACGAAGTGATGAACCTTTCTGATTGGTCAATTAGCTAACGGCCATAATGGTGTATCAAAAATGAGCGGGATTTGTAAAGTGTCCTTTAAACCACTTACAGTTCTAATTACGTTATATAAAATACCATTTCACATAAAAGATATATACATACATAAATATATATTTAATTTTTAAGCTTTTATAATAACTCGAATTATTGATAATTCGAATTAATTTTGGTATCCTTTCGACTTCGACTTATCGAGGTTCGACTGTATTTGGTAAATTGGTAACACAAGAGTCACACCAAAAATGTTGATCTAAAAAACTTTCAGCTCGAATATGCACACTCAGATTCAGTTTAACATTTTCGCAATCAATTCATTAGATGATTAGATGAAAGAAGCCAATCGTTACCCCATTTCACGTTTTCGTATGGAATATTAATTTAGAAAAAAAGTGACTTAGATTGAAACGTTTATGCCCACGAAAGCAAAAAGATCATCAAAATGTAATCATAAAATCACAAATTGGACATTTATTTTTGAACAGAAGAAGTATTTACCTCACATCGCCCATTGATACAATAACTGGGTTTCCCATATCTGGTATTGCGGGTTTGACAAGAAGTCCCATCGGGAAAAGTCCACCCTCTACTTTTGGTACCGCCGTTTCTCTTCTGACACCAAACCGTACAAGCTTCTTCAGCTACAACATTTATGTTAAGATCCTACGAAATTCAAAGCTCAAATTAAATTACTTACGATCAGAACTTAAACGTTGAAATCCTGTTCCAGTTAAATCTTTATCGACATCTTTCGCCCTACTACAAATTTGCTCGGAAAATTCGCGAACGGTAAGTCGAGGAACGTTAAGACATTGCTTCGCATTACAAGCTTGATACTTTTTATCTGGACCTTCACATTTGCTTCCTCCTCCATGAGGACTACCCAACAACAAATTTAAATAAAAACAATTCGATTTAAATTAAGAGCTAACAAATTACCGAGGGTTGTTACACGATCTCGAAGTAACCATAATTCCGGTACTACCAGTTCTTAAACGCCCTTCTTCCCCATACAAACACCCGGAAGCACAGTCGCTGAAAGATCTCCACGGACTCCAACCCCCATTAACCACCTCCACCCTAGACGGTGCCGACATTATATAAGCGGCACCTGCACTTATTCCTTTGATTATGCACTTTCCACCTCTGCACCACTAAAAGTAACTTTTTACTCTCTAAATTCGATTAATGAAATAAAATTCTTACTAAATTATGTCCACACATCGTTCCTTCCAAGGCTGGATGAGATGTCCACGTGTATCTTTCTCTTTCGCAATGTAAATCTCTGCAAACGTCGTCCAAGGGTTGTTGGGAGGAATGCCGGCTTCCTCGCCCATATTTCAACATACCTAAAAATAAAAATTGAGATTTTTTGGATTTATTGAGATGATTTAGGTCGTCGTACATTGTTGGTCTGAATCGAAACGTTCGCCGGGTAGGGCACCCTCGGCACTGTGGTCCAATTGACCAGCAGAACTTCCGTGGTCTAATAAACACCTCGATTGAGGCGTCCTTAAAAATGAAAACTAGTTTTTTGTACGAAAAGGTATTGCACCGACTTACTCTAAGAATTGTTGCAGATATCTACGGCTACAAGCAGACCATGTTATTTTTCCACTACCTAAAGTTGGAGACATTATATAACTACTAGGATCACAGTCATTTTCAGCAAGAGGACCATCGTGTCTCATCCCCAAACTAAAGGAAAAAAGTATATTAATTCGAATTCAGTGAAAGACAAAAGGAAAGCAATTGATCATATTTAGCATCTGTTCCTTACTTATGTCCAATTTCATGAGCGACCACGTACACACTTTCGAAGTGTCTTCCTTCATTGACAGTACAACTGCTGGTTGCCGTGCACATTCCAGCAACCGGGGCCAAACCTACAATTCAAAATATTTAAATTTAACACAATATGTAAGACTAATCGTTTAAGCCTCGTACCTACAACTTGGCTGGAGATTTTGCCATGCTTACTGCGAACATACAAATCAAGTCCGGTAAGAATCAGAGCGTGGTCCCAATGTTGCGGTTCCCTGTCTCCCACGGGATTTTTGGTCCTTTGCCAGTTGCAAAAACTCGACAAGAATCTATCGATGTCGGGAGGCCGAAGTAAACCTGGAGCTTCGTCTTTTAGGATTTCCAGTCGTTTTAATACGAAGTTGACTGGACGGCCGAGGCTTGGGTCGTGATAAAGCAATTGGACCTTAAAAATTTAAATTAAATTAATTGTTAATTTAAAAAGTTGCCAAGTAGCAAGGAACATTGGTCCAGGCTTCGCCCAGCAGTCATACCAATGTTCCTAGGCGTAGCGCGAATCAGGGTCGAGCCTTGGTCGGTTAAGTTTCAGTACCCAAACGTGGGACACCCTGTATTTTGAAATCATAGCGCTGTGCCCAGGTTAAACTAAAACTTGACCCAATTGTCATCTCTACAGGCCCAGCGTAAGAAAATCGAACCACTGGGTCAAGCCTAGGCCGAGACTTGGTCCAACGGTCAACCGTGTCGGTTTTCAGAGGGGGCAATTGGGTAATCCCCCAAGAATTTTCGTTCGCTTATTTATTTTTATTCTTAAAAATTACCAATATTTGAAACAAACAAGTTAAGTTTTTTTCCATTTTTCAAATCCCCCTTTCACCAAACCAGTTGCCTGGAAACGCCTCTGGCGTCAATCGCCAAGACTAGGTAAATGGTACAAGACTCAAGACTATACTCTGTCCGGCCAACAGAAATAGTCAAGCCACGCCCCACTAAATTGAACCAATATATGCGGTGCCCAGTTTCACACGGTACAAATTAATAATCAAGTTTGTCCCCGTTCTTGCAGGACATAAAGGCTTGTATGGTTGCTTGTGTTATGTGCTTTAAAAATTAAGCCAATAGAAAAAATTATATTTAAATTTAGCGCACATTTGTGGGAGTGGCTTAACTATTTCTGTTGACCGGACAGAGTATAGTCCAATTGTCAGCATTGTCAATTCTTACCTGGGTAATAAATAAATAGCCCTTAAAATAATAAGAACAAAATATTTTTAATTTTAATACGGCGTACCTATTACTGAGGCCTTTTGTTATCGCTACTCCATTAATACTCAAAATTCCAAAAAAATTACTTTTTGACTTACATTAGAAATAAAGTCAATTTTCTTTCTTTCGACTTAACAATTAAAACAGCCCAGATTAAGAATTTTGAGGCGTTTTGAAAAAAGATTCTTGCAAATTAACTGTAGCGCGCAATGTTGATTTTAAGAAAAATTAAGGATGGAAGGTATTGATAAAACTTTTGCATCACAAAATTCAAGAAAAAAAAATAATTGCATCTGTTTTATTTGTTAATAAATCTTTAAATTTTTTTCTGATCCAGACCCTTCAAAAATTTTGGATTTGGATAAGCCCGAAATTGAGATGTTTTTGTTTACAACCAAAATCCACATCAAAAAAATTAAATCAAAATTCCAAAAATTCCAAACAGGCCGCCCGCGCCTCTTTGAAATGCCTGATACCAGATATCCACGTTTCAAAACGCAAAAAGGATTAAATTTAATTAAATCTTGATTTTTTTCCATATTTCACTTAAAAAAAACTGAATACTTACAGCATTTATCATGGCTAAGACAAATCGAATCAATTCTCTTTCGGTGTCGATGGGAAAATTCGATTTCATGTGCTCGAATAGATCGCGATCGACGAAAACCGCGGTTTCGACGAAAACTGGCCCATCTATTGAGAAGGCCTCTCGCCTTTTTCTTCTACGTTTGAACGTAATTAGTTACATTTTTGGCATTTAAGTCTTTGGTTGCATTGTTAGTGTTTCTGTCGAAAGTTTCGTAATCGTGAACACAATTTTCATTTTTAGCGATGCGGTCGACTTTGTCCTTGTGCGCTTTTCGTATCAAAATGTGAGGTTTTTCTACGTTGTTAGAAAATCGTGTCGGCAGTGGATGGATGAGATAATAATATTTCTCGTCGAAATGGACGATGCCTCGCTGAAAAAAAATTAAGAGATAAAGAAGAATGTGATTTAATTTAATTTTTTTGGGTTAGGATATTGTTTCAATAAAAATCAAAAGGATTAAATGTCTCATAAGCTATGACCTAGAATGGGTATATTAAATACAGTAGAGCGGTGATTCTCAACCACGGTGCAGGGCCACTTTGGTGTGCCACGAGATGCACCCAAATTTTAGAAATGCGTATAATAAAAATTATTTTTTGTAGTGCCCGCTGCAAAAGTTTTACTTTCGAACGTCTTGCGGCGGTTGTAAAGTGATCAATTTCTTCATGTAAGAATTTTGTAATTTCTTTCTGCACGTGTGTGGAAAGTGCGTACTTTCGCTCTTAACCCTTTCACTTTTTGCCCTTTCTGTATCAGTTTATTTATATAATGCGAATAAAAGTAGCAATCAGCGTGTTAAATTATAAATTTTTTTTGTTAAACATATTTAATGGCCAAGTATATAATTTTTGTCAGACTGTACTTGCTACATTAAAAACTCTTATATACCATCTAAAAATTTTATTTTTTGAATAAAATATATGAAACAGCTCAATATTATGTTTCAATTTTATTCTATTCGTAAAAAAATTAATTTATGATTGAACTACCTTAATAAAGAAGTATTTAAAAGAAAATTTTAAGTCAAAAAGAGAACGTTAACGAATCAATACTATTAAATTTTTTATATTACTTTTGTAGCTATCTCTACCAACAGTTATTGAAGCTAACACTTATTTATGAACCAAAGTTTAAACTTTGACAACCTCGTAAAACGTATGAAGCATGTTACGATTTGTTAACATTAAAAGTCGGATGCACAACTAAACCAGGGAACAGGGAGGGCAAGAATGGACACTCCTATGTAGTTTCTATGTAAGAAAACGACCACATTTTAATGGAATCAAAATGGAATGCAAAACAAAGAGGCGGCAACAACCACATTTTAAATAATTGGTTTTAAATGAGTATTAAATTCCAATATATCATAAAATCCGGCAAGAATCAGAAGGCCTCTGCCTTAAATTTTGATCAATATATACATTTTACTTAATTATGTATTTTATAAGTAAAAAAATCTAATTTATGTAAGTTGGTTTGAAACGATTTTATTACAAGAAAAATCATACAAAATATAATACAAAAGAAATATTACAAAAAAAAACAACAAACGAAAACATCAAAAACAATTAAGAAAACAAGCATTATTTACTATTCGTTACAAATATTTTTTAGTTTTTGATTGTTTGTCAAAACTTTTGTTTGTTTTAAATCGTTGTAAAAACGTACCGCCCAGTGAATTCTAATTCTAATAAATAGAAATATCAGCAACTGATTTCTCTCATTACTACACAAATTTAAATCAACATTATCCACAAATATTGAATAATAGGTTTTACATATATTGTTAGTTGTCATAATAGATTATCAATTTTTGGAAAGTTGAAAAAACTTAATTCGTTATCTCTTGTAGTAGATACACAGTTTTTCACACAACACTTTTTCCAACCCATATTAAAAAAAACACGTGCAATTAAAAATAAAGTAATGGAGACTATGTTGACAACAAACTATCAGAGCAAATGTCTAAAAACATAAAGGTCCAATCAGAAGCTGCATATTTTGGTTGATAACATTGCCATCTGATAATAATATTTCATACTTATAAAGGATTTCTGTATTTTTAAAAATATTTAAATATAGTATGCTCTTTGAAACACCAGATGGCAGAAAATAAAGTGGTCGTTAATTGTCCATTCTTTATATCTCTGTTCCCTGAATTAAACAAAGCATGCTGCAGTGTGTAGCTTGTGCACCATTTTATACACACCCTGTATATAGTTTGCAATACATTTATTTACTATAGAATGCTACTTTCACAAAATATATTAGATATACCATATATAATTAGATAATAGATATTAATTAAACAAATAGTGTTTTTTTTAAATTTATTTTATTGTTAGCGTACCTACCGCCAAATTTTCCAATTAATACCGTGATGAAAAAAAAGTTAAAAATCACTGCAGTAGACCGTCGATTATTTGAACGCCAATTATCCTTACACATGTGATCCCCGACAGCTTTCGATAATCGACACCCTACTGCACTAATCAAACTGCACTAGTTTTAATACCCAAGTCAAGTTTGCAAAAAGTAGGTCGCATAAAACTGGGACAAAAAAAAACAGTCTCAAGGTTTTAAGCTTATTTTTCGCTTTGAATTTAATTATTAGATTTCAAAATAGAAATAATAAGCAAAATTTAAGCCAATTCGTCTAATCGAAATCGAGAAAGCGCTAATTAAATTAATTTTTCTCTTACCACATTTCCACATAAGCTAAGGGCGGCCCTTTCAGATCTGTAATAGCAATTGAGATCTTCGACGTCGTGCGGAACAATTTCGGAGCCGTTCGCGGACGTCGCCCAAATCGCAAAAGTGGGCGCGAGCAGGGACTCGCTCGGCGCCAAGTGCAAGTCGAAAGTTTGATCAAAAGTCGGAGCTTTTAAAACTAGGCGATGTGCGGAAGACTTCGATGGTTTGTCATTTAACGATCGACGCGTTCGCAGAGATCCAAGAAGTGGATAAGTTATCACAAAATCTAGAAACAAATAGAATTAGTTAGCGGTGCAAATACATCTTGAAATTATTGTCCATAGAGGACCCTTTTAAATTGTTTAACATTTTTTAGTTGATAATTACTGTTCTATAATTGTTTTTCTTTTTAAATTGTATTTTTTTCTTCTTTAATAGGAGACACATACTTTTTTCTGTCCGGTTATTCATTTGATCGGTTCTATCGATAATTATTATTTGTAGCAGCAGAGAAATGCTTTGTTACATAGAAAAAAGAAGTCGGAAACAGTGCCTTATTATAACAAAAACTAAATAAAAGTAGACCTTTTTGATCAAATGGCCAAATAATATTATGTAAAGGCAGCTTCTTGAAGATGGTTGTTTTTAACATTTTCAATATAACACTCACTATATTTGCTCAAAACCAGTAGCCCATGTCCTTGTTCAAGGTCCAAGCTATCTCTATATCAAAATTTATCAAAATTGGTTCAGTGGTTTAGGCGTGAAAAAGTAACAGACAGACGGACAGACAGACAGACAGAGTTACTTTCGCTTTTATAATATTAGTTTGAATAAATAATTTTTTTTTAGAAAATAAATTAAGTATTGTGAATCGTGCTTAAAATGCAGTGTGCACATTCGAGCTCAAAGTGGCACATTCCGATCTCGGGAAAATGAAGCGCGCCGCTCCGCGTCGCGCTTCATTTGCCTCCCTCGCTCGGCAATGTGCCACTTTTCGCTCGAACGTGCACATCCTCGTATTCATTGATTTGCCTTAATTAATCTTTTCACTTTTAAATCAAGAAATTAATAGTAAATACCAATTTTATGTTCAAGAAACGTATTTACCATAGTCATGAGTGGAAGTGAGCGAAAAGATACGAGAATTTGGTACGTGCGAGTGAGAGAAAACGTTTAAATTGTTTATTTAATTTTTTGAATAATATTTATTAGCCTACATTTTGTGAATGGTGCTAAAAATTGAGTGTGCACATTCGAGCTCAAAGTGGCACATTCCGATCTCGGAAAATGAAGGGGCCGCCCGCGTCGCGCTTCATTTGCCTCCCTCGCTCGGAAATGTGCCACTTTTCGCTCGAATGCGCACATCCTCGTATTCATTGATTTGCTTAATTAATCTTTTCACTTTTAAATCAAGAAATTAATAGTAAATATCAATTTTATTTTCAAGAAACATATTTACCATAGTCATGAGTGGAAGTGAGCGAAAAGATACGAGAATTTGGTAGGTGCGAGTGAGAGAAAACGTTTAAATTGTTTATTTAATTTTTTGAATAATATTTATTAGCCTACATTTTGTGAATGGTGCTAAAAATTGAGTGTGCACATTCGAGCTCAAAGTGGCACATTCCGATCTCGGGAAAATGAAGCGCGCCGCTCCGCGTCGCGCTTCATTTGCCTCCCTCGCTCGTAAATGTGCCACTTTTCGCTCGAATGCGCACATCCTCGTATTCATTGATTTGCTTAATTAATCTTTTCACTTTTAAATCAAGAAATTAATAGTAAATATCATTTTTATGTTCAAGAAACGTATTTACCATAGTCATGAGTGGAAGTGAGCGAAAAGATACGAGAATTTGGTAGGTGCGAGTGAGAGAAAACGATTAAATTGTTTATTTAATTTTTTGAATAATATTTATCAGTCTAAATTTTGTGAATGGTGCTTAAAATGGAGTGTGCACATTCGAGCTCAAAGTGGCACATTCCGATCTCGGGAAAATGAAGCGCGCCGCTCCGCGTCGCGCTTTATTTGCCTCCCTCGCTCGGAAATGTGCCACTTTTCGCTCGAATGCGCACATCTTCGTTTTCATTAGAGTTGTACATGAATCTTTTTTTTTTCAAATCAAACAATTAAAATTTCAATCAATTTTGATTTTATATTCGGTGAAAGTTATGGCATTTAATGTTTTTAAAAGCTGTTCAAAAGCATTAAATGTGTTGCAATAAATATTTAATTGTTAAAATACCAATTTTTCTTAAAAGTCTAATTGACCGGTAACCGCAGTTGTAATAAGTTCAAAATTGCCGCGGTTCTAGTGTTAAACGTATCAAAAGAACAAATAAATCTTTAATAGCAAAATAGTACGCCCTCTGTTGAGAAATGAATGTCCTATTTGGATTGCATGTAAAGCACAGTTCACACGAGGCTTGTTTGGATGCTAGATTCCGTTGTTGGGATTGAAGCTTTCTATTGCGCAGAATCTTGCAATGGTTCCTTTGCGTTGTTTGTTTCACAAGTGGGCACTGTTTGACTGGATTTGTGGATGTGACTGTTTGATATTGATAAAAATGGAGAAGGTTTTAGCAGAAGTTGTTCGCCGTAGACCAGCGTTTTTATTAATTTGTAAAAAGAAATGTCAAAACACAACGGCCCATTACCGTGGTAACTTGTACGTAGGCCACGCGACAATGAACTGCTCGCTGATTGGTTCACACTGAAATCGAGCAGAGGATTCAACTTAAACAATAGCACCAGTTCTAACCTCGAAAACTGGCATATTTGTAAAGCACGACGCTGACAGTGACATCACTTTCCATAATGGTTAGTCAGCGAAGTTGCCATCAGAGGTCCCAGTATGCAATCAAGTAGTGAAACAAGCTTCGTCTGATCGAGGCTTAATTTTTAAGGTGGAAGTGTACCCCACGACTTTTAAACTACAACTTCAAAGTTATCCAAATTTGGATACACGGTTTATTGTGGCAAAATTAAAAAAAAATAGTACCTTAAGTATTCAAAATATTTAGAAAAAAACTGATATTTTCTAATGCAGAGTCACAAAATGGCAGGTTCAAAATTAGTGAAATTTGGAGAGCATTTTGATATTTTAATGAAACGCAAAATTTGAAGATTTAAAAAAAATCGTATTTTTAGAAATATTCAAAAATATAATTTTTAAAGGTTTCTCCTGGTTTAAAAAAAAATAGTTCATATAATATTTACGAATAATTTGTGTAGTTTTGTGAATGGTTTGAATAAATTACAATTAAATACCAACCATTTAACACTTAGAAATGCATGTATCAAGTACTTCAAATGCGTTAATAATATTTGCATCAAATATGCTGCCTCTGGTGAGGATAAACAGCATTAAATTCTTTGTTGCAAACCCTTATAATGTTTACATGTTTACATGTTGCTAACGTATACATGGTGTTACCAATCGTGTTATATCTATAGATATTTGTTTATCGAATATTGTCTACGAAAAATTGAAGTTAGAAATTGATAGAAAATAGAAATAGGATCTTTTGCTTTCAGTCGGTAATTTGAAAATAAGTAGCGCCACCTACTAAATATTTGGGACACTTTAGCTACAATTTTTTATAAATTTTTCAAAATAAACCATTGATTAATAGTAACCCATGATCCAAATTTGGTTATCTTTGAAGTTGTAGTTTAAAAGTCGTGGTGTACACATCCGCCTTAAACAACAGACTTAATTAATTTTTTTTTTCAAAAATACTTTAATTAAAATTATCTGTAACAACATAAGTGTAAAAAAATAAACATATATTTAGGTTGTAATGTAGGGAAATAACATGCTAAAAGTTGGTAAATAAGTTAGAAATGAATTAAAACTGTCGAAGTACCAAAAATAATAAACCTGATTTATCACAGAGAAAAACAAAACTTTTTTTATTGGCAAAAACCTTTGTTATTAATTTTAGAGTTTTGAATCAACCTCACACATAAAATTTATTGATAATTTACTTATGAAAAAAATTGTAATCACCATAGAAATATGTGAATAAACAACTCAATCATAATTGCCAACGTACTAACATTTAAAAAACTTCGCGTTAATTTAAATTTCAAAATTACTTATTTTTATTTCAAAATTATTTTTTTTCACGGTTTTTATTAATTTCTCTACTTTTTTTATAATGGCTATTTTAAAGTATACCACTGTCATTTAAAAAAAAATTAAAAACCGTTTCTACTAAATTTAGTGTTAATTTTTAAAGATGAGAAGCTCTTAATTTTAGCGTTTCACGTTTTTCCGGTTGTGAATCTACAGCGTTGGAGCGTTAATGAATTTTTTTCAGGCGTTCACGGTTAGTTTCTTTAAATAAAATTGTGCAATTTACGAAAGCACCGAAGGAGACACCGTTAGAGACAATCTCGACCGATCTTGACACATTCAGGAAGAGAAATCTGGATTAAGTGCATCGCAAAAAGAGTTCACCTAAGAATAACTTACACATTTACATTTCTCGATTATTTATCTTTTTGTTTTACACTGGTTAGCTTGTTAATTGCACGTAAAGGAAGTACTTACGTAATTACGATTTATTTAAAAAAAATAATTACGTAATCCATTTTGCATATTTTTTGGAAATTTTGTAGCTCTCAAGGATGAGTTCAATGCAAGTAATTAAATATAAACGAAACCCACCAAAATCAACAAAGTACGTACGACGAACAAAAATATACAGTGAACCATAAAACCATCCGGACACTTCTTAATTATAATGTAATTTTTAAATGTATTATTTTAAATTTTTTACAAAAGTTCTTTAGGTAAAACAAAAGTAACAATAGAAAAATTAATTATGATTAAAGTTATTAAGTAAATAAAATATGTTTATTAAAAACACGTTGAAAATAAAACGCAAAAAATGTAAGTTTTCTAGTATATTAATTACTAGTAAAAAAAAATTAATTATTACATTAAATATAACTTTTACGTCGCCTACTAAGATAAAATTTTTAGAGTAATATAATTATTTATTTTTGACCAATTTCAACACAGTATAAGTGTTAATTGGATTTTTCAAATTTTAATCTAATGAAAAAAAACGAATGGCCTACTAATTTTAAGAGTAATAAGATTAAAAGATTTAATTTATGAGTCTATACAATTTATCAAAGACTAAAAAAATTGTTTTCTTGCCAAACCAATATCTAAAAATTTAGTGTGTGTCCCAAAACTTATGCGATTCACTGTACATATGTACATTTTTATTTAATTAAAAGTAACACCAATTTCACATTTTATTCATTCATTTCAAGTTTAAGATTTCTGCAGATTTAAATTTTATTAATAATTAATAAATTAAAAGAAACAGACTTGGTGTTAACAAAAAACCGGTGCGTATACTAATGTACACCCGCACCTTGCTACTGTATGTAGCTAGACCAGTGGTTTCAAAGTATTTGATACTGTGCCTCCTTTAAAAAAAATCTAAACTTGGCGTCTTTCCACAGTTTACCTATTCTCCGATTTACACGGTTGATAGGCACCGGAAAAAAAACGTGTAAATCAAGATCGTAATTTTTTGTATGAGAAACCGTGTAAATCGAAAACAATGCTGAATTTACATAAATTGCTCAATACTTACTTTTAGAAATTAATTAGTGTTTTCACGAAAATAACTGAAATTAGATGAAAAATGGATATTTTAAATAGTTTTCATACTTGAACATTTTTAGAACTTTCATTTTTGTAAACCGTGTTAAAGCGAAATCATGTAAAACGAGTAGCGTGTAAATTGAGGGATTGGTGTAGCGTTTATTATAGGTTTTGGTTGAAAATCTAGTTTAGAATTTGATCTCGGAAAAATGTGCACCTTTTGCTCAAACGTGCTCCTATGGCGTTTTTTCTTTTTAAATCCAAAAATGATGTAAACAAATTTAATGAATACGAAAATGTGCGCACTCGACTTTAAAGCACGTTTAAGAATAAATAAATTATTATCTATAAACGTTTAATTTTAAATTACAGGACCGTATTTCTATTTGGAACTAAATTTTTGATTGAATGTTATTTTTAAACAAATTTAATAAGAAAAGGGGTAAGGTAAATGTCCTATTATGAGACACATTTCTAGGCAGGTCAAACATTAGCGCTATTATTTAATCAGTTTTAGTGTAAAACACAATTTAAATTAAATGATACATAAGTTTTATCATTTTATATTAATATTTTGAGTTTGCACTAAATATTAATTTAAAAATACTTAAAATAAGCTTTTGTAATGGGAACCGCTGTGTCCTATTTATGAGACACTTTAAAGGTGTATGGCCCCAGTGTCTCATGATACAGGTCCCATTATTGAGACAGTTAAAAATCAATTTAGGACAACAAATCATTAAATTTTTGTAAATTAAACGACTAATCAACGAAAATTATCGTAAGATCAAATTTCTTTTTCTTCTTTAATTTTTTTTTTTGCAGATTTTTAACCTGTTCCATAAATATTATTTTTTTCTCTTGCAATTTTTTTTCTCGTTACAGTATAATTTTATAGAGAAACTAAAAATAAGTTTCTGAAAGTTTCAATTTGAAATTTGAGTTTTAAAAGGTCGCTCAGAATTTTTTTTTATTTATTAGTACATCACTTTGGATTATATCCCAATGCTAATAAAGCAAATTTAATACGCATTTTTTAATAAAATTATGTTTTTTTGTCATGTGTTTCATTTTCAGTTCATCTCGTGGTGAATTTTTGTTTATTATTTTACTAAATAATGGAAAAAATGTATGAAATTTTAATTTTAATATTAAAATGTCGCTCGAAAAATCCAAAGTGATGCACTAATAAATAAAAAAATTCTGAGCGACCTTTTAAAACTCAAATTTTAAATTGAAACTTTCAGAAACTTATTTTTGTTTGTCTATAAAATTATACCGTAAGAAAAAAAAATTGTTTTTGACGGATTTTGAAAGTATAGCTTATCCAGCACCTCTTAAAAATTTTTTTTGAGCTGTCCTTGAGGTCTCTTCTTAAATTTTTTCCTCGAGGGCTCAATAGTTTTTCTCCACCTAGGCGCTATCGCAGCTCTTCCAGCACCCCTTTGAAAATATCATCCTCTTTTTCGATGATAACACTGTTCGGTCCTGTCTTTTTTTTATCTTCTTTACATGGACCAATATTTTTCTTTTACTAGTGTAGCTACAGTTCAAATGCTACTGCCTTCGTAAAGATTTTAAAGCTTTTTCGATACTTACATCATAGTTATTAAACTTTTAATCTTTTCTTTGTTATTTTACTTCTTTCACATTTAGCACAACTTGTTTTTTTTTATTAATTTAGATTGCTTTCTTTCTTTTTGATTTTTGTTTATTATCCATTCTCTCAGTTTTTAATTAAAATTTTTTTTCAACTGTTGTTATTTAATCCAAAACATTTTATAAATCAATATACATATAATTATGTTAAAAATATTAAAAACTTATTTAATTCAAAAAAAATTGTTTCAAGTACAACTAAGTTTCAAAATTTATGATTGTAGGTTAGGTTTATAATATAACGTTATTTCATTAAAAATACTTATCGTAAATAATTATTTTAAGCTGTACTAATCAAAATACTTCATATTACAGAACTAAACTTTTAAAAGTTAATATCGTTGGTTGTTTATTTAAAAACTTATAAATGTAAACTGTCTCTTGAAATCAGGACAAGCAAAATATGTCCCTATTGCGCGATACACTCTTAAATGTCTCAAATAACCGGTACGTCCAAGTTTATAAGTGTAGGTGTTAATGATACGGTCGAAAATAGTCATAAAATAGCATAAATGCTTTTTTAGAATTGAAATCTAATACTCATTAGCTTTCAAATATCATATAATGCACATATTAAATAGAAGTGGCAATTAAATTTAACGCGACTGAAAAATTGAATAGTCGTTGTCGCCCAACTTTGCTCAGAGCGTGTATTCAAGTGCAAATGTCAAAGCGCTTATAGGTACTTTTATATTTTTCTTAACAATAACAAAGAATAATTGCAAACTTAGTAAATTGCTTTCAAATTTGATGAAGTTATGTATTCTTTGTATTTTTAAAAGATTATTGTGTACTTTTTGAATAAATTAATGTATTCACGTAATGTATTATAAATCGGGACATCGTCTCATAATAGGGACTTTTACCTTATAGCCACTTCAATGTATTGGACTAAAATTAATTTTTCGATTTGAAAGTGAGAAAATTAGTGCAAAACATTCAATAAAACAAAGATGTGCACGTTCGAGCAAAAAGTGGCACATTTCCGAGCGAGGGAGGCAAATGAAGCGCGACGCGGAGCGGCGCGCTTTATTTTCCCGAGATCGGAATGTGCCACTTTGAGCTCGAATGTGCACACTCGGCTTTAAGCGCCATTCATAATAATCAATTATCAAAAGAATTGTATGTGCTTATTAAATTAATGATTAGTTAAATATGATGCTAAAACCTATTGCAACAATTTTAATCGTTCCCTCTCGCTTGCACTTACAAGACTTTTGTATCTTTTCACTCACTTCCACTCATTGTAAAATTTAAAAAAACTTTATTTTATATATTTTCAGTTGAATCGAATAAATACAAAGATGTGCGCATTCGAGCGAAAAGTGGCACATTTCCGAGCGAGGGAGAAATGAAGCGCGACGCGGAGCGGCGCGCTTCATTTTCCGAGATCGGAATGTGCCACTTTGAGCTCGAATCACACTCGGCTTTAAGCATCGATTCACAATATCAATTATCAAATGAACTGCATGTCAATTTTACTTAAATTAATGATTAGTTAAATATGATGCTAAAATCTATTGCAACAATTTTAATGTTCCTCTCGCTTGCACTTACGAGAATTTTGTATCTTTTCACTCACTTCCACTCATTCTAAAATTAAAAAAAACTTTATTTTACGTATTTTAAGTTGAATCGAATAAATACAAGGATGTGTGCATTCGAGCGAAAGTGGCACATTTCCGAGCGAGAAGCAAATGAAGCGCGACGCGGAGCGGCGCGCTTCATTTTCCCAAGATCGAATGTGCCACATTGAGCTCGAATGCGCACACTGGCTTTAAGCATGATTCACAATTCAATTCAAATTTCATAGTGCTTATGCAACTTCAATTTAGTTAGAGTGTGCGCAACTTCCGTTGCCCGCTAAATTTTACTCTCGACCGCCAAAAGAAGTACAACTTCAAAAATTGCTGTTTGGTTCAACAGTTTTTCAAAAACTTTTGTATTGATTAATTTTTTTTGATATTCACAATTTTATATAAACAAAAATATACCCAAAAATTAACCACAGGAAAAACTTCATTCTGACTTTTTAAAGTTTAGAACTTCGCAAAAATAAAGTTCAAAGGATTTCTATTTTATTTCTGCCACCAACCGAACCAACAAAGGAATATTATGCAAAAAAACTCGCCCATCATAATTTACACAAATCAATTGTCAAAATTGTCCGTACATCTGCAAGAAGGAAAAAATTCAACCATTGCAAAATTTGGAAGTGCTTCAAGCACGAGCGTTCTGGCCATTTCGAAGCAAAACATCGAGCGTAACTTTCTTTGTTCCCATAAGGTTCGATCACCACAAACCGCAAATAAAAATCAAAGTTCTTGATGCGTGCCTTTTCTGCTCTATTGCAATCAAAGAGAGAGTCGCTTTGATTTCTCGCCGTTAATTTTATTTTACAATTTTACAAAACACCAAATATGTAGGCGAGCATTCGCTTATCGCCAATTTTAAATCGTGCCAACGTTCACAAATTACCATCGAGACCCAAAACGCTCCCCAAAAATTGGAAACTTTTCGACCACGCTTTAGAGACATTGGTCTGGACAACAAAAAAAATACGATTAATTAAAATTAAAAACGAGTCGTTACGCAATGACAAATAACTTTCCCTTTCGAAATTGCAACTTGATAAACGCGCGCACTTATCGACGCAATTGACGTTTAAAAAGTTTAATGAGATTTCGATAAATAACCGAGAAGAAAATAGCCAAGTTCAGCGTACGTAATAAACGAAAATTACCGGAAATTATAAGCGTATCGTGAAAAATCTGCACTTCCGAATAATGAGGCCATAGCTTTATGTTCTGCTTCAGGTCATGGGCGTTTCTTTTGCTTCACAAACAACGGACAATTATTTTGTGTTAAACCGAAAAAAAAAAATAAAGTTGAACTGTTATCGTTTACATTTATCCTTGTTGTCAAAAAGCGAAGAGTTCATCATTCTTACTTATTGTTGTGCTGCTTTATTTACGTTTTTTAGCAATGGGTCAGTGGTTTATTGCGGCTAAAATTAGAACAAAAAGCCGGGATGTTCCATTAATTTTATTTTTGAAGTTATACTTCTTATGGCGCGCGGAGAGTAAAATATTGGCAGGCTACGGGAGTTGCGCGCGCACAGCTAACAAAAAATTTGACAGTTCCCCAAGAGCACAAAAGCTTGCAGGCATATTGCTAGAATATTTCAATGTTATTTAATATTGGCAATATTGTTGGAATATTACAGTAAAACCTCGATATAACGGATTGATTTGGGGGGAGGGAGTGTCCGTTAAAGCCGAAAGTCCGTTATATAAAACTAGGTTTATACTAGTATATTATCGCTCTGGCTAGGTGCAGTATACGAGCAGGACGGCATTATGTCTCAAATTCTAGTGCTAGACGTGTGACGTGGTTATCGTGGCCGCTAAAAATTGTTTACATGCGGCGACACTGGAATTTAAGCATGTATAATATTAACAGGACGTTTTTAATTTTTTTACATTTGACCGAATTTTTTGTCCGTTATAACCGAAGTCCGTTAAATAGAGGTCCGTTATATCGAGGTTTTACTGTATAATGAAATATGGCAAAAACATATTCAAATCATATTTCTGCAATATAGAAAAATAGTATTTTCTTTAATTATCACATTGTTTTTTTAAAATCGAAATCTGTAGCATGAAATTTTCATTTTTCAGTGATATACAAAAAGTAATTGTAATCTTTATAGCATAAACATTAACTGACTTATAAACGTTAATACTTTTAACAAATTATTGGCAAAATAATTGATCATACTCGTTTTAGGGTAATATTCTATTTAACCGTTACAAAATAAACGAAACTATAGCAAACCAAAAATAAAATATTTACATTAATCAAAAATATTTAACAACTGGATAGTTAGAAAAATTAAAACAAAAAAATTGTAATATATATAATTTTTTAAAAACTTTTTATCTATGAAGCCTTTACAGCTTAGTGGAGAAGGTGCCAACTCTCAACTCAACGGTCCCGAGTTCAAACCCTCACGTAACAACAAAATGGCTAGCAGGGTTTGAAGTTAACCGCTTAAAAAAGTAAATTAATTATTGTGAACCATGCTTTAAACCGAGTGTGCACATTCGAGCTCAAAGTGGCACATTCCGATCTCGGGAAAATGAAGCGCGCCGCTCCGCGTCGCGCTTCATTTGCCTCCCTCGCTCGGAAATGTGCCACTTTTCGCTCGAACGTGCACATCTTTGTTTTATTGGATTTGTTTCACTAATTTTCTCACTTTTAAATCGACAAATTAATTTTAGTCCAATAAATTGCAGGGGCCATAGCGCTATTTTTATTAAATTTGTTTAAATATAGCATTCACTGAAAAATGTATTTGCTTTCTTCGCTCGGGAATGTGCCGCGTTTTGTTCGAATGTGCACATACCTCGCATTTATTGTTTTTGTGTCGGTAAGGTAAAGCCAGGGAGTCCTCACTCAGTGCGTTTAGAGGGGGGTCAATTGTGTCACTCTGATTTGTTTTTCAATACCAACTTAAAAATATAGTGCCGCAATTTTTTAGTTATTTTAGGTTTTCCACGTTAATAAGACAGCAGAAAATGCCGGCACACTTTGCCAATTGAGGACTTGAACAAAATAAAAAAATGGCACTTTTAAAAAACTCGAAGTTAAAAATTATTGCATTGTAATTAATCTGATCAATTTTGGACACAATTCATTTTGTCAAGTTGCCATTCGCAAGTGCGCAAACTCTGACAAAATTCGGCATGGTAGAGCGCAGAAGTGGAGACCTCCTGAGATGAAGTTGTTGGAAACTCAAAAATATTTCGAGTTATCAAAAAAGTTCAAAAATTTAGTATAATTATTTGTATCTTTTAAGGGGAATTTTTATTAAACTTAATACAAAATATTGAAAATTGAGAAGTAATCGTTACCATTACTTATTTTATAACGTACTACAGTGGCGTAACTAGCGTAGAGCAGTTTTTGAAACGCACCAGTTTTCGGGGTGTTGAATTTTAAAAAAGTTACCTTTTTTGTCTTTAGTGAAATGATATTAAGTAAAGATTTTGAAAAATTGAATATTGTCGAGCTCTAAGTGCCACTTTTTGTTCGAATGTGCACAGCTTCGTGTTCATTAGATTTTTCTACATACATATATTGATCTTTCCTTTTTAAATTCAAATAAATTTCATAAAATGGGACTTTTAATTGAGTTTTAATTACACATATCATATGTAGTGATTTTTATTAATAATTGGTAGTAATCTATTTATTTTGGCATACTTGTATAATTGACAACTGATATTTAAAATGAACATATTTTATTAAAGTATGGTTAATATTATATTATTATCCTAATTCATAATGATTAGGTTTCGAAATTATTTATTAACAAACTGTCAGTCCTAAACAAGCTAGCCACTCTTAAAATATTAAAAATTTAAAAGTTAGAAGTTTATATGACACCATTACAATTCATTCAAAATTGATCTTATGGTATTATTGTATTTCGCCAATACTGACTGAAATAATTTTATTAGTCTCTCTCACTTGCACTTATGAGATTGATGTATCTTTTTACTCTCTCCCGCTCAGTGTGGTATTAAAAATAAAAACCGTAATGAATAATCATTTTTTGAATTGATCTCTCTTACTTAATACATGTGATGTTATATTTTTACTCACTTCAACCCATTGAAAAATATAAAGAACTTACTCGATAATTAAAGACTGTATTTCTAACATCCAGTGGCGTACCCAGAGCTCACCATATTTACATACAAATCAACTGCAAAGCTAATTGTTTATAAAAAAATATAAGACAATTTTTTCTGAGTACTCTACCATTTGACTTGTACTTTTTGGCATAAAACTGTTTTTTTAATAACAGATAATCTTTTGGACACAAATTGTCAAATCTAACCTTATTAAATTTTAACACAAAATACTTATAAAGAGTTCCTTTAATTAAAAACTTTAAAAAATAATAGATGGGAAAAGTTTATGTAATTTGATCAATAATTTTATTAAAAATGGTTTTATTTCTATTCTAATTTAAAACTAGTGCATATACTTTTCAAAAAACTTTTTTAAAAATGTGTTTATCATGTTGTTTTGTATTAATATATTGGACATCGATGATTCTTATTATTTCCATAATAGGCACTTAGATATCAAATCTATTTCGATTTCTGTTGATAAATTGTTACGAAATAAAATAAATAAAGTATTACATACCTGTATTAGAATTTCCTATAAGTGAAAGCCATTCGGCATTTGTTAGTAGTTGCTTAAGATTCTTTTCTGTCAACTGCAAATAAAAGAAAACTATCATTACTATAAATATTAAATCAAAATTTTCATTTTTATTCGAACTAATTGTGTCAAAAACAAGTTCTATAAAACGAAAACAAATATTTTTTAGAATTTTTAAATTACATCAAATTATGTTAAACAAAATAATAAGGAGCCCGCGCATTCGTCTTTAAAACCATTTCGGTCAATGTTTTACAATGTATTTTGAATATTTCAATATTAATGCTTTAATCGATACATTCCAAATTATGTAATATTTAACTGGAAACTTGGTTTTCGATAAATTATCGGAAATAAAAAAAAAGGGAAACGTCCTGAATTATTTATTTGCCATTCAACTATTATCGTTTTTTCGTTAAAAACCGTTAAAAAAACAAAGCCGTTACCAATTTTTAAACTTGACCAGCCATTTCATTAAGAAATGTTTTTTGGCTAGCTGTTCAGACCGCAAACATTCAGTTTATCTCCTTTTTTGTGGTCCATTCATATTTTTATTAAACATAGAAAGTGAAACAAGCAAAGAAATGATAATAACGAAAGAAGAAAATAATGAATATTTTACTCCAACACCAGTTCTTTCATTTTTAACGACTTTCGTTTATTTTTTTAATAATACGTTTTTTTTTAAATTTTGGGCTGTATCAAATTTTAACTTTTAAAACATTAGTTAAACAAGTACAGGCATCCTGGGATTAGAGCAAATAATAGGTCCTGTGAACTTGATAAGCAATAGAAAATACATGTCTTAATGTGATAGAAGACCTTGAAAACTCTTAAGTAATTTTTTTTTAATATTTTTATAGAAATTTAATATACATATGGTATACTAAAATAAATCATAGCACAGAAATATTCTTAGAATTAACAAAACGTTGTTTTATTTTTCAATGCAGTAAGAATACAATTAGAAATTTTGTTGCTTATTATAAATTGCGCTAAATCGAATTTTACGTTAATCAAGGGTTGCCTGTATATATCACTATACAGGGTGTTTCAATATTTTTTTTAAAAATAAACTTTTTTGTCTCTTAATTTCAATTCAGTACGGTTTGTAATTAACAACCAAATTTTGAATTGCACGATGTTTTATATTTTTAGTGTACTAAAATTTTAAAAATATATACAGTTTGATTGATTTCAATAAATTTTATGTTTTGTTTTTATTCTAGTGTTATGTTAAGTTTGAGAAAAAATAGTGTTTTAAAGGTCTTCTAACATACTATATTTGTTATAAAATTCGATTAGCACGGTTTTGCTTAGCTTGGCACTTTTAGGTGACCTATTAGTCGCCCTAATCGAAGAGTGCCTGTACTATTTTGTGCCCGTATCGTTTTCTTTCACTAATAGGTTTTTTTTCGATAAAAATATAATAATTTTTTTTTCTTTAGATTTAAATGTTTCTTTTTAAGTTGTGATAATTTTTGAAACCTGGTAAATCAGAGAATTGTTTTAGATTTGAGAAAAAGTATGATTTGTCATAATTAATTATTTAATAATTTTTTAGGCAAAGAAGATTTCTGTTGAAAAGCTCAACTGTTTAACATTTCCTCTTTTAGAATAAGCAATCAATTTATTTGTAAATATTCTGAATTGTTTATTTATTTTTTGCAAAATACAATAATTCAAAGATATTTGCTCCCAACTTGTAAAACTGATGAAAATTGAAAATACCAGTTCCAAACATTTTCTTATTTTGTAAAGTTTCTCCTTTTTGAAACAAACTCTTAAAAAATATTGCTTTTTTGTCATCGCAGCATTCAAAGTGGGATTATTCAAAAAAATATGTCATCGATTACCAGTTGTAGTTTATGCTTTATTAAGAGAGCTCTTTTTCATATTGAACGATCGCTTCGCATTTTAGAAGAACGAAATCTAACGTGGGCAGCCTAAAGCCTTAATCTTCGGCTCCCACTGATTTTTATAAATAAATGTAACGCGATCAGATAAACAGAAACTTGGGCAAACAGGAAAACAAAGTGTCAAGTACTTTCCATTGTAGCACACCATCATATGGCAATAAGCTTAACATTATTTAGAAATTCGACATCTTCTCCGAACGTGTCGAGAGTGCCGTTGAAATCTTGATGCATTTCGCGGTAACCTTAATTAATTGTTATCCAACACTGTTATTATTTAAACACGATCCTGTCATGCAATTTAGTTTAGTTTTTTTTTGCAATAACACACTTTCGAGTTGATGAGAAAAATATATTTTGTGATGGTGTAATTCAAAGCATCTTCAAGAGTATCGAATTTTTAACGAAAAACATACGATGCATTTCATATTAAATTAATACAAATTTGTGCAAACAGTAAAAAATAGTGTAGCAAAAAATTTTAAAAGAAATGTGAATTTCTCATGTTTTATTCACGTTAAGAATGATGTGACGTCATGATTAGTAATTAGTGTAATACCACTTTAACAAACTGTCACTAAATAGGTTAGTTGGTTTAAATTGTGGGAAAACTTAAAATAGAGTATAATTTTTTATCTCACCAACATCGAAATTCCTGGATATTTTTTCTAAGTCATCATTATCACATGAATTTTTAGTTTGTTGACATTTATAATTATAATCAATGAATAAACAAATTTTGCGAATATATTAAAATCAACTATGCTGCACACGCATCTTTCCTATGCTTTTTATATATTTTCTATTTTATATACCTACAATTTACAATTAAGATCTATAAAACTGTCCATGTACGTTCCTGCATTATAAAGTTTTATACAGCAATTTTTATAAATACCAAACCCATTTTGTACACTTATTAAATTTGGTCTGATTTCATTATGAAAATATTACATTCAAAACGCAGCAAACAGGTTTATAATTAAAAACAAATTAAAAACCTTAAAATATTGTTATTAAAATTCTAATCTTCTATAATGTATGAGTTTTATAGAAGATAAACGCATTTTTTTCTGCAACGCTTTCAGCAATAGGTAAAAAAGAACATCCAATAAAGCTCAAGCTGAATTTCTAATGCAATTTAAGGAAACTAGTTCTTTGCAATTAAAATAATTAGAAAATTAACTTTTAATTCCAGCATCTAATGCAAGCTTGAAAGTATCGAAAGTTAATCTTCCCACAACTCAGCTCAAAGTTACCTACATTTTTAAGTTGTATAAAATAGAATTAGTTAATTTTTTTGTACTTGTGACATTGTACCATTTTTGAGATTAGATCGTTATTAAAATAAACTTGACAATTTCTATAACAAAGCTTTTAATTTTTAGTGACATATAAAAATAATAATTTAGAAAATTTTTTTAAAGACGGCTCTGTCTTATATTTATGAATAAATAACGAAAAATGGAAAATTTTGGTTAAAATCAAATATAACAAAAAATTACAATTTTTTGCGATAAATATAAAGCTTACAGTAACAGAAGATTTTTTTTCACAAGAAAATACATTAGTGGAAAAAATTCAAGTTTTTTAGTGATTTGTGATAGAGTGTACCTATCTCAGTAAAAAATGACCGTATATAGATAAACAAAAAAGCATTTTAAAACTTTAATTTTCTAACTTTTTTTGTCTTTGTCCAAAGCGTAGCACATAAGAAGCGAAAATTCGACCAAGCATTCTCCACGTTGTAAAATTTGAAAAATAAGGATTAAACTCGTGTCAGAAATAACTAGATACTATTTTCTGAAATGGGCAACTTTTCAAAAAAAAATTAAAAACTTTTTTTGATAATTTTTTTTCATAAATTAAAGTATAAACAAAACCGTAAAAATCCATTACTTTGCCGAGATATAACAACTTGTCCATAACGTTTGTAAATAAATAATCCATATCTTGTCAATTAAATTTCGTATTTTATGAAATGGAAAAGATAAGTTTTGGTTTCGATTTTGATTTTTTTATGTTTACATGACAAGGACAACATTAATAAAGGGCGATTACAAAAATACTTGTATTTTTGTAACTTTTCCATAGCAGACCGTTTTGATGTGTCTCTTTCACAAACGTTTTTCATTAATTGACCCCAACCATCCCTTTTCGGCTCTGATATTTTTCGGAAACACCCTGTATATGAAGGAAAAGAAGCATGCCCCACCTCAATTAACACATTATCAGAATTATTAAAAAATACAAAAATTAATTGTTATGTATTAATTTAACATTATTCTACGATCATTATTATATAATTTTAAACAATTTTTTTTAAGTACAGTTTTAGCTTTATCGAAAAGATTCATGTGTCACTTATTGTAAATTATATAATGGGCTAATTAATATGCTAGAAATTTTTTTTATTTGTTTCATATAGATTTTAAATAAAGCATACGAATTATACATGTATACATGTAAGGCTTTTTCAAGGTATGCCTTACATGACCCGCAATACGCGTTTATGATATGGCCCTATTTATTTTTGCCTAAAATCACCCCCACCAGGCTTCCGTAGTTCGGCGGCAATGAATGTAAAGCGTTACACTTCGCATTAGGCTTCCACATTAGTGCCGAACAGTCAAATTTGGCAAGCCTCATCTGTCCCTAACCAAAAAATTCTAGTCGCGATTTTTCAAAACTTTGATCATTTGGAACAGAAAAACGGTTCGATGGATCAACTTATAAATATCCAGGGTTACTATAGGCACATTGACCCGGAAAAAATTCTCTCAACATTAGTCGTGTCATCCATATTTGTAAATTAGCACTAGATTTTCAAAACAATCGCAAAAAGTCATTTTTTTGCGTTTTTTCAAATTAATGCCAAGGATAAAAAACAAATTCTTTTTTTTTAACCATAATATGTCCATGTTGAAAATTTCCTCATGTAGATAATCTTAAAAATTTTTTTCTCCAAGTATTTCTTTTGATTTCTCAAAAAAATTTATTTTAAAAATTTTGAAATTAGACTTAAAGCTATAAAATGTTTTTTTTTCGGTATCTTGCCATGGCCATTTGTCATTGGAATACAGCCTCTCAAAAAACACTAAAAAACAAATAAAAATTTTCTGTTCCTTCAATTCTTTTCGATAGTGCATAAAAATTAAAACGAAAGAGAAGCGAAACGACGATAAATAGTGCACTTCGATGCACTTGGAAAATGAAAATAACCGTTTTCGATTTCGCAACGTGTCGCGTTTAACGGATCCGCCGGGGAAAGTAGACTCAATTTGTAAAAATTAAATAACCGAATTTAATGAGATAAACGTGGAAGTGCGATAAGCAGACAACATGCAAACGAAGCGAAGCATGTCCTCCGAATTTTTCTACATTCAAATGCCCGCTCATTATTATAGCACGTTGCTCCTTTCCAACGCATCATTATCATATTTTTTTATATGCAATTTTATTCGAAACGTTTACAATAATTCACCTTCGTCCGACAACGCGGCAATTAAAATTGGACGTTTTCAGTTCGCTTTCCGCCCACGTGTAATTTGGAACAAGAGAATCGAAATACAGTGGAAACTCGGTTATCCGGACTAATTAATGTTGCAGCTCATCCGGATAATCGAAAATCCGGATAATTAAAAAAAAACAATTTTACCTTGTTAGGTATTTATTTACAAAAAAACGAAACAAATAACTACTAAAAATAAAATCAACAGTAAAAAATACCAAATAGAATCATAAAATGTTTAAGTAAAATTAAAAGTAAATTGATCATTGTTAATTGTGGCGAAAAGCGGAGTGTGCACATTCGAGCTCAAAGTGGCACATTCCGATCTCGGGAAAATGAAGCGCGCCGCTCCGCGTCGCGCTTCATTTGCCTCCCTCGCTCGGAAATGTGCCACTTTTCGCTCGAACGCGCACATCTTCGTTTTATTGGATTTGTTTCACTAATTTTCTCACTTTCAAATCGACAAATTAATTTTAGTCTAATAAATTGCAGGGTCATAGCGCTATTTTTATTAAATTTGTTTAAATATATTTATAGCATAAACTTTAACTTACTTGTAAACATTAATACTTTTAACAAATTATTGGCAAAATAATTGATCATACTTGTTTTAGGCTAATATTCTATTTAACCGTTACAAAATAAACGAAACTATAGCAAACCAAAAATAAAATATTTACATTAATCAAAAATATTTAACAACTGGATAGTTAAAAAAAATAAAACAAAAAATTGTAATATATATAATTTTTTTAAAACTTTTTATCCATGAAGCCTTTATAGCTTAGTGGAGAAGGTGCCAACTCTCAACTCAATGGTCCCGAGTTCAAACCCCACGTAACAACAAAATGGCTTGCAGGGTTTGAAGTTAACCGCTTAAGAAAGTAAATTAATTATTGTGAACCATGCTTTAAACCGAGTGTGCACATTCGAGCTCAAAGTGGCACATTCCGATCTCGGGAAAATGAAGCGCGCCGCTCCGCGTCGCGCTTCATTTGCTTCCCTCGCTCGGAAATGTGCCACTTTTCGCTCGAATGCGCACATCCTCGTATTTATTCGATTTAACTTAAAATATGTAAAATAAAGTTTTTTTTAATTTTGCAATGAGTGGAAGTGAGTGAAAAGATACAAAAGTCTCGTAAGTGCAAGCGAGAGGGAACGATTAAAATTGTTGCAACATATTTAACTAATCATTAATTTAATAAACACATACAATTCCTTTGATAATTGATTATTATGAATCGTGCTTAAAACCGAGTGTGCACATTCGAGCTCAAAGTGGCACATTCCGATTTCGAGAAAATGAAGCACGCCGCTCCGCGTCGCGCTTCATTTGCTTCCCTCGCTCGGAAATGTGCCACTTTTTGCTCGAACGTGCACATCTTCGTTTTATTGGATTTGTTTCACTAATTTTCTCACTTTTAAATCGACAAATTAATTTTACTCCAATAAATTGCATGGGCCATAGCGCTATTTTTATTAAATTTGTTTAAATATAGCATTCACTGAAAAATGTATTTGCTTTCCTCGCTCGGGAATGTGCCGCGTTTTGTTCGAATGTGCACATACCTCGCATTTATTGTTTTTGTGTCGGTAAGGTAAAGTCAGGGAGTCCTCACTCAGTGCGTTTAGAGGGGGGACAATTGTGTCACTCTGATTTGTTTTTCAATACCAACTTAAAAATATAGTTCCGCAATTTTTTAGTTATTTTAGGTTTTCCACGTTAATAAAACAGCAGAAAATACCGACACACTCTGCCAATTGAGGACTTGAACAAAATAAAAAAGCGCACTTTTAAAAAACTCGAAGTTAAAAATTATTTCATTGTAATTAATCTGATCAATTTTGGACAAAATTCATTTTGTCAAGTTGCCATTCGCAGGTGCGCAAACTCTGACAAAATTCGGCATGGTAGAGCGCAGAAGTGGAGACCCCCCGAGATGAAGTTGTTGGAAACTTAAAAATATTTCGAGTTATCAAAAAAGTTCAAAAATTTAATATAATTATTTGTATCTTTTAAGGGGAATTTTTATTAAACTTAATACAAAATATTGAAAATTGAGAAGTAATCGTTACATTACTTATTTTGATAACGTACTACAGTGGCGTAACTAGCGTAGAGCAGTTTTTGAAACGCACCAGTTTTCTTATTTTTTCTTATTTTTTTTATTAGTCTCTCTCACTTGCACTTATGAGATTGATGTATCTTTTTACTCTCTCCCGCTCAGTGTGGTATTAAAAATAAAAACCGTAATGAATAATCATTTTTTGAATTGATCTCTCGTACTTAATACATGTGATGTTATATTTTTGCTCACTTCAACTCATTGAAAAATATAAAGAACTTAGTCTATAATTAAAGACTGTATTTCTAACATCCAGTGGCGTACCCAGAGCTCACCATATTTACATACAAATCAACTGCAAAGCTAATTGTTTATAAAAAAATATAAGACAATTTTTTCTGAGTACTCTACCATTTGACTCGTACTTTTTGGCATAAAACTGTTTTTTTAATAACATATAATTTTTTGGATACAAATTGTCAAATCTAACCTTATTAAATTTTAACACAAAATACTTATAAAGAGTTTCTTTAATTAAAAACTTTAAAAAATAATAGATGAGAAAAGTGTATATAATTTGATCAATAATTTTATTAAAAATTAAATTTCATTTTCAATTTGATTTGAAGGAGCGTAGAATAAATGAGATAAATGTATTAAATACGAGGATGTGCGCATTCGAGCGAAAAGTGGCACATTTCCGAGCGAGGGAGGCAAATGAAGCGCGACGCGGAGCGGCGCGCTTCATTTTCCCGAGATCGGAATGTGCCACTTTGAGCTCGAATGCGCACACTCGGTTTTAAGCACGATTACGAAGTGTCCCGTTTTAACAGAAAAAAACGAACGCGGTTGACAATCCGGATAATCGCGAATCCGTATAACTGAGGTCCGGTTAATCGAGGTTTTACTGTAAATCAAACGCGGAGGAGTTCTTTCGATTAAATTTTTTCGCGCGCCCCTCGTATGTTTGGTTTTGGTTCGCGAGTACGGGAGCAATTAGAGTTGCGGGTTAATTTAGAAAAAATGCTATTGGGAATATGCAAAAATTGGTATGCAAATTGTTCCGAATTGAAGGTCGTGATAAACGTAGCTAATTTACGTTCGTAATTCGTAAAACCTTCATGGTGAGTCGGTAAAATTATTTTGTCATATGCATTGTTAAATTGTTTGTGAGCTCTCCGACTAATAGCCCTACTGGTTACACACTCTTTACTTTCGTAATTCATATATGCTGCTTTTAATTATGTTGCTTAATTTGTTCTTTTGCTTTGCGAGCAGAATAACGAGCCTCGGAAAATTTTATCGAATGGCTAAAATTTACCATTATTTTCTTTTGTCTCAAAGTGATTAATTTAAATTAAACAGAAAAGTTAAAAGTGAGAAAAAAAAAATAGAAAATTTAGTATACATATATATATATATATATATTACTCTCAAAGCGCGAAAAAAAGTACAACTTTAAAAATATTTATGTTACATGAAGGGGATTTAAATTTTAGAATAACTTAGGTGGGGCATGTTAAAAAAAAGGTTGGAAAACACTGCCTCCTACACCATTTCTAAATATTTATTAAAATGTTCTTACATAATATTTTGATGATTCAATTACAAAACATAACGTTACTTTAATTCGTTTTTTTGTGGCAGAAAAATGCGACTAACTTTTAATTGTGGCAATAAACGAATTATTTGTAACTCTTAACCAAACTTCTATCTTCACTAATAAGAAAGATACCCATGTTAGCCTACACAATTTGGGACACACTGTATATATACGGAACTATTTAACTGAACTTTTTTTGATAACTCGAATTATTTGTAGTGTTCCTTCGACTTCGACTTATCGAGGTTCGACTGTATTTTAGATACTAAATTAAAAAATTACATTAAACGTTACAAGTGTCTGAATTATTTTGATATTCAAGAGTATTTTCCCAAAAAAAAAATCTAAAATCAATAACAACGCCTTAATTCAGAGATACCCAAATTAAGAGGCGCGAACCACCGGTGGTTCATGGAGCAATTCAATTTGTTTAAATTTAAATGTGCAAATATATTAAATGTTTTTTAAGTGACAATACGATTAAAAAGAATTATTGTGCAAGTAGGATTATAAGAATTATGAATCCTGTCTTTGTAGATGCACCGAAGCCGCTGCATACGAAAGCACATCCTTTTTCTTTTCTCGGTACAAAGACCTCCGCATAGTTCACGACCACGTAAGGAGCCCGTCGATGGGCAGCGCAAGTTAATAAATCCTTTTCCTCTCGCTTTTAATGGAAGTTGAACGTGCGGACAGTCGACGAAATGAAGATAGAAAATTTTCAGCGGGCGTCCGTAAAGGCGGATATGGCGTGCGTTTGACCCACGGGCTCTCAGTTGGATGGACAATAATAATGGACCCGCGCTATGGACATCGGGTGCCTAAAATCGCTTGCTAATTACCAAGGACGATTTTTATTGTTGTCGACGTTTATTTATTTTATTGCACCCGAATGCTATTACATTTAGATAATTGTTTATTTAAATTAAATTCTGGGAAGCGTTTTATATTGAAATTATTTTCAGGACGTTCATACAGAAAAAATCTTCTTACACATAATTTGTCTAAAGAATGACCGGGCGTAGCCCAGTGAATGACTGATTAATCGATTCACCTATTAGAAACAAATAATTCGTTAAATTTTGTAGAATTTATTTTAAACTCTAAGCTTAGATGTACCTTCGTGCACTTTTTTTTATTAAAGTTCCTTTTGGTATTCTATAAATCGCAGGTTTTGTTGGCGCTTAGGAGGTTACGTCCAACCTTTTTAATTGCGTCCTTCAAAGCTTCAACACTGTATTTAAATCTTGCAAACTGCAATATAAATTTAATTATTTTTGCTATCATTTCTTTATTACTTTTATTTCTTGCACTTAAATGAAAAAGGATACATACAATATTGCATAACTAAATATATCATGAATATAAATTGATTTTTTTAATTGTTATAAAGATTAATTCTCGTAACGGTCATTCACTGGTGGTAGGTGACCACAGACTGGACCTTTTACCCTATACATAATTTGTACCTATCGTTTTCTGTATTTTTTTGCTTTATTAGATCCTATTTTTTAGTAAAATAATTTTCTGTAAATTAAAAACAAAAAAAAAATAGTACATTTTTAAGCTACAAATACATAATAATTATCTATACATACATTTTGTGAATATCTGAATAATGTTACAATTAGAAAAATAAATTAATTGTAATCGTGTCGACATTTACTTTTTCGTGTATTTAATGTCCCGAAAATAAAATTTTGTTGCAAAACCGAACTTTCTATGGCTGTTTAAAAGAAGACGCTTCACAAAAGTTTTGTCGAAATAAAGTCAGAATTTGAATAATGGACTCGGCAATCTTAATTATGTGAATATGGTTACGATGTAGGTAATGTTTGTTATTTGTTAATAAAATAATTTACATTAAATATTTGAATAACACGCAACATTTACTAATTATACAATATGTAAATTGATTGCCTATTATAAAACTTTAAATCGAATTCATTTTTGTAATGCCTACTTTTTATGCATCGCTTATTAATTTTTAGTACCTACTAAACGAAAGCAGCAAAGCTTAGGTTTTTTGGTAACTTACTCAATAAGAAAAGTGCCCATAAATAATTAAATTAAGATCGAAAATAAAAAAATAATAATTAATAGGAAAAAGTTCACATTTTTAGTTTTACGTCAACTTGTGGAGTAGTTTTTAATTATTTAAGTGCTAAAGTAAAAAAAAACAAATGTAAATAAATTAACCACATTCCATTTGTATTTTATCAAAATATTTGAATTCCGCTTCGAAATAATATCGGTAGAAAGTTGTGCCGGCTATCGATTTAAAAAAACACTTTCCTAAACTGAAATGCAAAAAAACGCACGCTTACGTATTGCATACTGTATCCTGATTTTTTTTCTATTTCCTAAGTTTTACCGGTGCCGCAATTTAACTGGTCGTAACAATACCGGTTTTAATTTAAACTGTTGTATTTCTTCTGGTTTATTTTTTTAAGTTATAAATAATTCGTTTATTGCCACAATTAAAAGTTTGTCGCATTTTTCTGCTACAAAAAAAATTAAAGTAACGTTATGTTTTGTAATTAAAACATCAAAATATTATGTAATGAAATTCTTATTAAATTTTTAAATATGGTGTACGGTAACCCGACCAATAGATGGACGGTTAAGCATATTCATATGTTTCTTTAATGAAATAAGTAAAATATTAATAAGTTATAATAAATAGAGTTACACATACGTAAAAATTCGAAAAAAATAATAAAAATTTTGTATAAAATATGGTACATAAAAAAAAAGAAATTTTAAGAAAAAAGCTCATATCACAAGTTTATGGACGGTCACCCTAATAGATGGATACTTCTCAAAAATAATACTTTTAGGAAAGGGGTTTCCGACACGTAGGAGTTGAAAACGTTCATAAATGAAAGAATTTGACAAAATTCGCACAGACGGCTGAGTTAAAGCATATTAAAAATTAAAAATTTTAGCAAAATTTACATTTTAAAAGCTTCAAACTCGTTTTTCTCTTAAACTTAACGTTGGACTTTGTTAATTTTTTTAGCTGATCTTTCACTCCGATAACCGAGCTTTCAAAATCTGAAAAGTTTTTAGTGATTCGTTTACAAATAACCGAGCTACGATTTTTAAATAAAAATTTAAAAAAAATTAATTACAAGTCAGACTGTTCACACCCGTTTTTCTCGAGAATTTCAAATAGCACGCCTATGATTTTTTTAAGCCTATCTTAAGCCCAAAAGTTTGGAAAATCCAAATCTATATAGTGTTTAAAGATTTTTTAACAAATAACGGCACTACAATGTCATTAACGTAAACTTTTGTGCTAAAAAATGAATCTAAAATTTTAACCCTTAATTACTCATAAAATTAACATTGCACACTATGTCGATTTTGCATGTAAGGGATACCGGGTATAGTTGTCTCACGGGTAAGTTGTCACAAAAGCCATAACAGAAAACCTAATGAATTAATAAATTTGTTTAGCCGTGTCAAAGAAGCCCGAGCACAATACCTCCTTGCGTACTTCACTTCAGTTCGCTCTCAAATACCGTAAAAGAAATATATGCGTTCGTTTTTTTGTACAGTGAAAGTAATTTTTGTGAATCTGTGTTTGAGACGCGTAAGTATATTTAAATTTTGCATAGTGATATATTTTTTCGTGTATTTATGATGTTTAAGATATGCTGCATGATATCATTCATATGGTTTCTTAAATGACCATTGATTTAAATTTATTTTGGCAGTTAATTGTCTAAAACTATTTTGGGGAAAGTTGTCTCATGTTAACGGGGGTTAGTTGTCACATGTGCAAAGCAACACCATAAATATGTGTGCCCTTTTTATTGGTTTCTAGAGGTTTTACAACATAAACGATTGGCTGTAATTATATTTGTGTCATTTTTGTTAACATAACCTAAGTTCGATAGATAGAAGTTACTACTCGCTTACAGCAAATATTTTTTATTTTTTTTAATCATGAATAAGATATTTTTCGTTCCTTTCTTAGGTAAAATTTCTTTAAAACAACATTTTACCTTTAATAAAAATAGTCATTTGTTTTGTCGTTTTGCATTTTACCTTTTATTTAGTATGTGACTACTTACCCCAGACACGGGGTTAAAAGTCACACTTCTCTTTATTCATAAAAATTATAATATGTTCTCATTAGATAATGGTAAAGAAAAAGTCTTTATTTTTCTTAAACTAGAATAAATACACTATCTATTGATATATAAATGTCATTGATAAATTAAGGCCATGGGCTCTATAAATTCAAAAGAACACAAATTGTGACTTCTAACCCCGGTCTTCCTTATATTATGGAAAAAGTCTCACAATTTCGAATTCAAGTCGTTTGTAATGATCGGAGCAAAATTGAGGGCGCTACGATCGTTTTTGTGGGTCTTAGTGAATTATTTTCGATTTATTTAGTTTGCCGGAAAATTTTGCGAGTTGAAAGGGGACCAGGGAAAAATAGATCCGGCTATGTCGTTTTTGAGTTCATAGAAACGTCCCACAAAAATTTAAAGCAAATCCATAACCTAAAACTTTTTTCCCTGAATTTTAACAAAGGGTTAACCATGTTTTTTCTCAATTTTTGGGGGTTTTAAGTTAGCGCCGGTTTCCGATGCATAGAGACTAAAAACATTGATAAATGAAAGAATTGACGAAATTCGCAAAGACGTCTGAGTTAGACCATTTTGTAAATTAAAATTTTAGCAAAATTTACATTTTGAAATCTTCAAACGTGTTTTTCTCCTAGATTTAACATTGGGCCTGGTTGAATTTTGTAGCCAATCTTACGCTCCAATAAACCGGCTTTCAAAATCTAAAAAGTTTTTACACATCCGCTTACAAATAGCCGAGTTACGATTTTCAAATTAAAAATTAAAAAAAATTATTCACAAGTCGGACTCTTCGCACCCGTTTTTTTGAAAATTTCAAATAGCATGTGTATGGTTTTTTAAGCCCATCCAAAGCCAAAAGTCTGGTAAATCCGAATCTGTATAGTTTTTAAATATTCGCTCACAAATAACGGCGCTACAATTTTTTTAACCTAAACTTTTGTGCTACAGAAATTACTCCAAAACTCAACCCTTAATTACTCAAAAATTTACATGGCACCCTATACCGATTTTGCACGTACTTTATGGAAAAAGGTCTCATAATTTCGAATCCGTGTTGTTTTTAATGATCCGATCGAAAATGAGGGCGTTTCAAACGCTTTTGTAAATCTTACTGTATTTTTTTCGATTAATTAGGTTTCACGAAAACTTTGGGGGTTGAAAGGGCAACAGGAAGAATGGCTCCGGCTATGTCAGTTTGGGGTCCATAGAAACGTCTCAGAATAAAATACAGCAAATCCATAACCTAAAAGGCACACGTAACCAAAAGTGGCACATTTTTTCAAAATCGTAAATGTGCCACTTTTTATTCGAATGTACCCGCTCGGCTGTGATCGCAATTCACAATAGTTAATTAATTTACAAAAAAAAATAAATTAACAATTAGGAACCGTACCCTCCAGTGGAGTAATGTCGCAACGTTGCATATTTACGAGAACGTGCACATTCGCGCGAGAAGTGGCACATTTCCGAGCGAGATCGAATCGTGCCACTTTTCGCCCGAATGTGCACACTCGGCTGTAAGCACGACTCAATTTATAAATTTACTTTCTAAATTTTAATCAAAAAATCTTTACACGCATAACACAAATGCAAATTTGACCTATAAATAAATGTGTCAGCTTTTCGAACAATAGAAAAAGGGTCAATAAAATTTAAAGAAAAAAGGTAAATTAGCACTATCTCAACTTTTCTGACTGTTAAATTTGGCAAAGCCTTCGAAGTGGCGTGCATCTGCGTTGTATGCATATAAGCATCTAAGAATAAATAATTAACACAGTTCCAATTTCGCGCTAAAGACAAAAGCAATGCTTTAATCGCTAACCTTGAATTGTCTTAAGACAAAAATTAATGATTCCTAATTTATTTCTTTGAGAGAAGTGGCTGAAAGGTTTTGTTTTTTTTTGTTGAAAAGAGGAACAAATTTTGAATTGGAAAACAATAGGTAATTAAATGGATGTTATCAAAAAAGATATTATCGCAATTTAATTACGAATGGAAAAAGCTTATCGTACACTGATTCAGCCATTGCGTGTGTTTTTTTTCACTTATTATTTTTTTGCAATTTCTTTCTTTAAGGTTGAGTTGCATTAAAAGTATTTCGTTTTGTAAAAAAATTCCGAAGTAGGTGTAACTCGGAAAAGGAGCACGTTTTATAATAATTATAAGAATCTTGACCTTCGTTATGCAAATCGCATTTTATAATATTGCTGGAAAAAGTATGCACGATTACTATCAACATTTTGTAACGCGATATTGTTAAATAACAAATTTTATTGTTTTTACTTTTTTTAAGGCGTAAAGCAGAAACTTAGTCAATTAAACTTTTCATAATTTTTTCTTTAAATGTTATTGAGACATTTAACTTGATTTTGGGCAAAATTTAAAAATAAAATTGAAAAAAATTGGTTTGTTACTATACAGTAAAACCTCGATTATCCGGACCTCGGTTATACGGATTCGCGATTATCCGGATTGTCAACCGCGTTCGTTTTTCCTGTTAAAATGGGACACTTCGTAATCGTGCTTAAAACCGAGCGTGCGCATTCGAGCTCAAAGTGGCACATTCCGATCTCGGGAAAATGAAGCGCGCCGCTCCGCGTCGCGCTTCATTTGCCTCCCTCGCTCGGAAATGTGCCACTTTTCGCTCGATTGCGCACATCCTCGCATTTCTTAGATTTATCTACTTTGTTCATCGACTTTCAAAATCAAAAAATAAATTTAATTCGGGAAATATCGGTTTTGTTCCAAAAAACGTATTTTTATTATAGCAATGAGTGCGAGCGAGCGAAAAGATACAACAATCTCATAAGTACGAGTGAGAGGGAATAATTAAAATTATTTTACTGATTTTTCGCATAATTTATTGGCCTAAATTATTGTGAATCAGGCTTAAAACCGAGTGTGCGCATTCGAGCTCAAAGTGGCACATTCCGATCTCGGGAAAATGAAGCGCGCCGCTCCGCGTCGCGCTTCATTTGCTTCCCTCGCTCGGAAATGTGCCACTTTTCGCTCGAATGCGCACATCTCGTATTCATAAGATTTGCCTATATTATTATTTTATTGTTCAATTCAAAAAATTTTAAGTCGAATAAATTAGATCGATTTTTTGTTTGAAAAATGTTAGATATTTTATTCTTTTCTATAAGTTATCGTGGTGCTCTTCCGCACGCTTAATTGTAGCGAGCTTGATAAAAATATTTTCGGGTGTACTTTCGAATGTTTACTAATTTGCGTTTTTGAAATTGTATATGAGTCAAATTTTCTGAAATAGGCCACTAAAAATCAACTAGTTGATTTTTATATAATTTTTTGTAGATTGTTGAAGGTTTATATGTCAAAATTAATATCTCCAAATATTTTGGGCGATTTTAATTTTTCTGAAAATTATAAACAAATTAGTTTTAAGGCGCATTTTGTATACACTGTTGTAATTAGACTTCATTTATGGATTAATTCAATTTTTAAATATAAAAAAATATTTATATGTTACATAGGTGGTGCATCACAATTTTACAATGACTTGGGTGAGGTTTGTTAAAAAAAAAGTGGAGAAATAAAAGTCAAAATTCGGAAAAAGTTAAAGTATTTTTTTTCGTGTACGATGAAGTCTCCCATCTAGTCTAGCTTGAAAGTACTATATTAGAAATGTCGTTTTTGGTACAAATACCCCCGAGTCGAAATTTAAAGCCTACATAGATCCCCGAGTCGATGTTTAGAGCCTACATAGATTCCCCTAGTCCGAAAAAGACCCGATTTATAGCAGTGTAACCCGACTAGGTCCGACAGTAGGCCCCTAGTTCCTACTATTCCCCAAGAGATGTGATTTTGAACCTCTGTCCGATAGCTGCAAATACCGAAATCAGCTGAGCAGCGTTGCCAGTTGTTTTCGATATTGTAATTTGTTTGTTGATGACAAGTTAGCTGTTATATTACAATTGAATACGTTTATATTTTTTCATATCATTTATACACATAAAGTACGCGTAAACTAAATACGTTTTATGTAAGTTATGGTTTTAAGCGTTGACATTGATTATTACACTATTACGTTTATTAATTAACATCCAAATTAATTATATGTATATTTAAATAAAAAACTGTTAATGCTAATAACTAAAATGTTTTTAAAATCTTGTCTATTAAATTTATGAGAATGGCATTAAATGGGTTCGACTATATGAAAAGACGTGGCAACACTCCCTATTTACATGTGTTCTTTTACATTGATGACTGTCCACCAGTCAAGTAAATCTTATGGTCGGGCAACCTAACCTAAAAAGTGCGCTCTTATTATTAATCTTTACCGATTTGTCTTTAATTCCGAAGAAACAGCAACAGCTTACTAAAAGTTACAAATTCAGAAAGTAAAACCCAGCCTACAAAATCTCAGAGTAATCCAGGTATTTTATAATTTTGAATATTGTTTTATCCAAGTTTCTAGGTAATTCTGTACTATCAATGTATTTGTATATTATAATACAAAATAAATATATATATATACATACAATATTAGTTTAATTATTATAAATACTAATAATAATATTTATGATTATTATTCTTCTTTTTTTTAATGTAATTGTTATTTTTAAATTGTTATTTTAAACTTTAGCTACGTATTTTAAATAAAAGTATTCTAAACATTTTAAATGCAAATTAAATGCATATTATTATTATTATAAAATAGAGTACAGAGGTCTAAAATCGGACCTAATTTAAATTTCTATCAGATCCGACTTTGAACCCCAAAGTGGTACAAATGGAAATTTGTACCACTTTGGAGACCAAAGTCGGACCTAATTTAACATAGGAATAAACTCTACTTTGATTCTCCGAATCCGGAATGAGTCCGACTTTAGGAGGCTCAATGTCGGCGCTAAATTTCGACTCGGGCCCTTCTGTAATTTTTAATTAAAAGAAAAGCGAGTAGTGGTACATTTAGTTCAGTTTGATTTAATTAATATTATATGTAAGAGAGAAGAATAAGATAGGCAAATTCAATTATTAAGGAGTATGTGCACTTCCAAGCGAAAACTTTCTCCGAATAGAAAATCTGGATTTGAAGGATTTATTATTAATATAGTCGAATCCAATTAACACAAAGATGTGCGCATTCGAGCGAAAAGTGGCACATTTCCGAGCGAGGGAGGCAAATGAAGCGCGACGCGGAGCGGCGCGCTTCATTCCGAGATCGGAATGTGCCACTGAGCTCGAATGTGCACACTCCGCTTTTCGCCACGATTAACAATGATCAATTTACTTTTAATTTTACCTAAACATTTTATGATTCTATTTGGTATTTTTTACTATTGATTTTGTAATTAATACATAGTTGTATCGTTTTTTTTGTAAATAAATACCTAACAAGGTAAATTTTTTTTTTCAATTATCCGGATGAGCTGCAACACTAATTAGTCCGCATAACCGAATTTCTACTGTATTTGACAAATAGATTACCAACTTAAATCCATACAGTGTAACCAAATCTATAAACTAAAATAACCTAAAAATAACTTGTCATTTTATTGAAGTAATTCAAAGAATATACAGGTTGAATTTTCACGTTTGAGGATATTTTGAATTTGGTGCAATGCGAATTAATTTTTGTGTTGGTATTACAGGATGAAATCTGTTCCACAAGAATTGCCAGTGGCGTGGTGAATATGGTCAATATAATATTAATAATTTTACATAACCTGTTTTAGATCAAAAGTAAAACAATCAGTAAAATTTTAAACGAAAAAAACAAACGCAACTACAGAAATCAAAATAACAAAACGTAAAAGCCCTTTAGTGCTATTCGCGAATTAATCGCGACGTTTGACAGCGAAAATCACCAGATTCTTACAATTTAACCACATTTGAACTATGAAATGCTCTAAAAACTGTGGCGGCAAATTCAAAACGTCTTCAATTTAAAAAAATGACCATATGGTAACTTTTTTATATAATATAGATCGAGAAAATCTAAACGCGTGTTAAATAGAAATTAATGTCACTACTCTCAATGACAATTCAATAAGACCTTGTAGAAGTTCTTATATGAATGCAGATAGCTGATTCTGATATTTATGATATGGGTCATACACTCATTTCAAGTTTTTTTCTTTTTATTATCCTTTGTTTTTTATTACAAGTATTACAACCTGGTTTTTCCATTCTTTATTGCCATAATTAATTATTTTATTAATGATTAATTTGCTATAAATTACAAGATAACCAGTTATTTTTCCTCGAAGAGCAGGAGGATTAGGAACAAATAGATACAGTTGATAAAGAAGTACCCCGGTCTGTTGTAAATTAAAAAAAATAGAAGACGAGGCAAAAATAAAGTAGGCACGTTAAAAACTTAATTTTTAAAAAAGTTACTAAAATATACTACTATAAAATAATATAAACTTAGGAAAGAATTAAGTACAGAACGTCTATGTTTTTCCTATAAAAATTTCTTAAAAAGTTTGTTTTAAAAACAATAAAAAGTGAGATACAGTAAGACCCCGCTTAACGCCGGACATACGTTCCCATGAGTTTAAGCGCTAAACGAAACATCGTTAAACGAGATCACTTTAAAATATATATCTCAATAAGCTGAATTGACGTAAATTTTGAGCAGACCGCATTATATCGAATAAGCGTTAATTGAGAAAGCGTTAAACGAGGTCTTACTGTATGTAAAAAAAAATAATTTTATGCTTTTGGGCTTAAGTAGTCTTGCGAACGGAATAAGGTAGATTGATGAAGTCTCTTCAAAGAATTTTAAATTTTATTTTAAGATATATGCAACTTGTAAAATCAAGAGTGTGGGTACTTTTAAATTTTGCCCATGATCAAAAATTTTTATAATAATTAATCATATTTTATCTTCAAGTTACTTACTGCCAAAACTCAAAAATTAACTGCGAGACTATACGTTTATGTTGGTATTGAAAAACCAAATCTAGTGTTAAATTCAGTGCCATCTAAAAGCATTAACTGATCACTCCCATCAAACAACTGTCATCCAGTACTACCAACATAAAAATACATTAGTATTGCGAAATCTTCAAATATCACCCTCTACCAAATTCGTAAAGTTTTGTTGGTAGCCCTACGAAAATGATAAATAATTACGTCGCTGGTTCAAACATGATTTTTCTCAAAGCATCCAAGTCATAAAATTTAAACAACCACGATGAACTTTCAATAATTAATTACGCCGATGCCTTCTTACCGACATAAAACTCGACATTCTCTTGCGCAAAAGAGTAAAAGGTGACCATGATCTAAACCTCAAATTATTTATAAATTTGAAGTAGGTTTTCTTTTGAATTCTTCGACGCCTTCCGAAGCTCGCAAAAACCCAATGAATAATTTATCGAAACACTAAATTATGAAAAAATTTAAAAAAAAATGGTGTACGCGCGTTAGAAGTTATACTTCTTTGGTGCTACTAAATTAAATATAACCACGTGTTATGTTGCGCGACTAACGTTTGTGGCTAGACTATTGGTATAAAAATAAACAGAAGTTCTTTTTTTCGCTGTCATCCAACGAATTGTCTTAAAAAATAACTAAAAATACACAGTTAATTAGTATTTTAAATAATTTTCATTTTTATCAACCGCGTAAAGCAAGTAGCGTGTAAATTGAGGTATAGGTGAAGTGTTTAAGAAGGTTGAGGCGTTAAACGTAATATATGAAAACCATGTTGTACACATTTATTTCAATAGAAATTTTCTAGGAAAAATTTAAAGTTTTTAGGAAGTTTATTTCAATATAAATCGAAATTAACAATACATGTTGTCTTATGGAGAACTCGTCAATTTGATATGAAAATCAAACATTTTTTGCTATTAAAAATTTAAAAAAATGCCATCAAAACAAAATTTAATTATGTTGAATATTGAAATTAGGTGATTATTTTAAAAAATTTCAAATTTAATTAGGAAGCTTTAACCTTATGAAAAATACCAATTATTAGGGGTACTTGTGAATGATTTACGTTTAATGTCTGAAATAACGGCAACGTTGTATTTAGCAATAATGACAGAAAATTGAAATATATTAAAATGTATGGTTTAACGTTATGTAATTAAAACATATGGTACAAGTAAATAATATTAAGTTTAATTAATAATAGATTTGCAATGGGTATTAGTTTTTATTAATAAAATAAGGATAAATAATTTAAAGTATTTGTTTTAATTATTTCAGTAACAAAGTATTCATGTAGAAAATTGCATTTACAAAAGTAACAATTTAAATAAATAAGTAAAACTTAAATCTAATAAGGTACCGGAGGGTAATAAGGCCCACCAGGTAAGAAAGCCCAGAAGCCATTAAATAAAAACTATAATTGAAATCGCTTATTTAGTGCCATCGGCAAGCGAAAAACATCTAAAACATATCACCTCTGGATTGGAAAATTTTCTAGATATCAATTAACGCGGGTAACCTGGATTTAGTGAATCTACCTCAACATTATGTGCAATTTATAAATGTATCTCTGCCAAATTAACTTTCAATTAGTGCTATCGTGTGAATATTTAAGAGGAGCAAAATTATATACAAAGAGGTAAGCTTCTTCTTTGACTTCTTCTTTAGTTGACTTGATTTATTTAATCAGAAAAAAAGATAATCTTAAAAAAGGAAAATGTACTACTCAGGTAATAAGGCCCGGGCCTTAATATTTTAATAAAAGGCAAATGCTTGAGGGTCGTGACTTACAATCAAAATCAGGGTTACGTAAACCTACAATATTGCTGGTTCCTCAAAACAATCTTGAATGTGTTCCATCTGAAACCATGATTTTGTAGCTGATATGAGATCTTGTACGTTATGTAACACGTGGGTACATGAAGAATGTGTTGGACTAACGAAAGGTGACCAAGCACCTTTTATATGCCAATGTTGCTACCCCTGAATTGAATACTTTATTCGAGACTTAATATCTGCCATTGTATTTTAAGGCGGGCCTTATTATCTGCTTGTTCGTTTAATAAGGCCCAAACACTAGTGTATAAGTTTTTGCTTTTTAAAAATAGGTTTTCAGTTTTTTTATTTTTTAAATATACATTATTTTCAAAAAAAAAATATGTATAAATCACTTAGAATTCATATTATATTATGAGTTGTCTTAGTTTATTTAATAAAAATATTTAACACTAAATAGGCCTTATTACCCTCCAGTACCTTATAACTCAAACATATTCATATTAAGATTTGAATAATTGTTTTTAGAACAAATATAGATTAATATGAAATAATAAGTAATATGTAATAATAAGTAACCCCAAAATAAAATATATCTATATATTAACGTGTCAGTAGGTAGAGCCAACAGTAAATGACGTTTCGAAATACTGGAATTTTTAGTTTCTTAATTTTTATTTTATTTAATTATTTTATTTTTAACTTTTCAAATTATTTTTTTGATTCTTTTATTTTTGTTATATCATTTGCTTTGATAATTTTTCAAAATTTATAAAATATATTTAATCTTTATTTTTATAAGTTTGTACAAAACATATAAAAGTTATTCCATTCATCTAAAATGTTTTAATAAAATTAAATAAACAATATTTATAAAATTAAAATTTTTCGATAATCATAATAAATCCTAATAATAAATATAGTTAGTCTTATAATTATTTAATAGAATAAAATAGATTTCAAATTTTTGAATGATACTATCTCACCTCAACCTCCTTAATATAAATTTTTTATTGAAACCAGAGAGTACAATTTGATCTTGAAAAAATATGCACTTTTCGCTCGATTGTGCACGTATGTATGTTGTTTTATTTAGGTACATTACTCTTTTTTTTAAATCTAAAAATTTATGTAAACAAATTCAATAAATACAAGGATGTGCGCATTCGAGCGAAAAGTGGCACATTTCCGAGCGAGGGAAGCAAATGAAGCGCGACGCGGAGCGGCGCGCTTCATTTTCCCGAGATCGGAATGTGCCACTTTAGCTCGAATGTGCACACTCGATTTTAAGCACCATTGACACAATTTAGGCTAATAAATTATTCAAAAAATTAAATAAATAATTTAATCGTTTTCTTTCACTCGCACCTACCAAATTCTCACATCTTTTTGCTCCTTTTCACTCATTGCTATGGTTAATATATTTTTAGAACATAAAATCGGTATTAATTAAACTAAATTTAAATTTAATATTTGCAAAAGCAAACAAATGCAATAAATACGAGGATGTGCGCATTCGAGCGAAAAGTGGCACATTTCCGAGCGAGGGAAGCAAATGAAGCGCGACGCGGAGCGGCGCGCTTCATTTTCCCGAGATCGGAATGTGCCACTTTTCGCTCGAATGTGCACACTCGATTTTAAGCACCATTGACACAATTTAGGCTAATAAATTATTCAAAAAATTAAATAAATAATTTAATCGTTTTCTTTCACTCGCACCTACCAAATTCTCACATCTTTTTGCTCCTTTTCACTCATTGCTATGGTTAATAAATTTTTAGAATATAAAATCGGTATTAATTAAACTAAATTTAAATTTAATATTTGCAAAAGCAAACAAATGCAATAAATACGAGGATGTGCGCATTCGAGCGAAATGTGGCACATTTCCGAGCGAGGGAAGCAAATGAAGCGCGACGCGGAGCGGCGCGCGTCATTTTCCCGAGATCGGAATGTGCCACTTTGAGCTCGAATGTGCACACTCAATTTTAAGCACCATTGACAAAATTTAGGCTAATAAATTATTCAAAAAATTAAATAAATAATTTAATCGATTTCTTTCACTCGCACCTACGAAATTGTCGTATCTTTTCGCTCGCTTCCACTCATTGCTATGGTTAATATATTTTTAGAACATAAAATCGGTATTAATTAAACTAAATTGAAATTTAATATTTGCAAAAGCAAACAAATGCAATAAATACGAGGATGTGCGCATTCAGCGAAAGTGGCACATTTCCGAGCGAGGGAAGCAAATGAAGCGCGACGCGGAGCGCGCGCTAAATTCCAGATCGGAATGTGCCACTTTGAGCTCGAATGTGCGCACTCGGTTTTCAGCATGATTGACAAGAATTTATGCGAATAAATTAGACGTAAAATTAATTGAATAATTTTCATAGTTCCCTCTCGCTTGCACTGACAAGATTGTCGTATCTTCTCGCTCCCTTCCACTCATTGCTATGGTAAATACGTTTTTCGCATATAGACTCCATATTTACTAAATTAAACTAAAATTTTTGAAAAAGTATAAGTTCAAAAAACACAACAAATATCTTTTGAATTTTAATTATACATTTTATCAGCTACCTATGGAATTAATTTTGATGGAGCGAAAATTTATCAAACCTAATTGGGAACGCACGCCTAAATTACACTTAATTAATGTTCCAAATTCACAAAGTTCCTTATCGATCTAATTTTTTTTTTGGGGCAAGGTTACTTCGAACAGCGAAAAACTTGTCGGTTAACAATGGGCTTACTCTTAATGTAAACCGAAATCTATGACCGGGCGTGCTCTTATTTATGGATTAAGTTCCATTGAAAAAAGGACATTTTTATGAAAGTCAAACACGAATTACCTCACATTTATTTAGGTGCATATAAAACTACGACAGTTATGTTTTTATTTTTTCGTTCTTTTACGAGAAAGAAAGAAATAAAGAAACATTCCACTTCTAAACTACTTCCTGATTGTCATTAAATAATAGTAAAACAGCAATAGAAATCAAGGTCAACTCTTATCTGGATAAATTTTTTGCGATTGATTTCATTGAAAAAGGCTTGCCTTTTATTGAAATGGGTAACGCTTGCGCTGGAAATTAAATTTATAATACGCTTTGTTGTAATTGTAATTGATTAATTAATTAATGGAAAGTTCTCTCGCGTTTTACTTCAATTAATTCTTCAAATTTAATAAATGGCGCCCTCCTTAATTAAATATGCAATAAGGTTACTTTATCGTACGAGAAAACCGCTATTAATTTTCACTTTAATTCATTAAATTTGTTGTTATTATTTTTTTTAAAGAAAGCAATTCCGCGACAACGCCAACATGCATAATTCAAAAGTTTTGAGTTTTTTTACATGCAATTCTTGGCGTGTTTTGAATAAAAACAGATCGTTAAATTTAACGGAATTATTCGTCCGATAAAAGTCGCTAAAAGAAATTGAAATGGGGGCCCAAATGATAAAGTTTTATAATTTATAAAAGGTTTGCAAAAATAATCCCAAAATATTCCAAAAATGTGCAAATTCCTTTTGACAAAGTGCTATTTTTTTTAACATTAAATCGACGAAGGTTTTTACTTCTTCTTTCTCAAAAGAGGAAGCGCGACGCAAGTAATTTAGTATTTGGGCTGTTGCTCTTAGCAACGCTCTTTCGCAAAGAGCGAGCACCTGGAAAGAGCACTGCTTCCCTAGAAATTGTCGTGGCTCGGAAGCCACGTAAAACTGTAGGTCCCTTGTATCTTTGAAACACTACGAAAGCGAAAAACTAAAGAAAATTCTGATTTTGACAATATTCATAATCAGTAGGGTGGTCATAAAAAATTAATTTTTTCCCGACGGTCCAAACAACCCTTACTTTTGATGAAAAAATATGGGGGATTTTTTAAAAATTTTTTTTAACAAAAATAACACCTGCCCCAAGTCGATATAAGTTAATTTTTTGATAAATTCGTAGTTTTTGTCAGTATCTCTTAAAGTATACAGATTTGAGAAAAAGTTATAGGAAGAATTTTGTAGGAAATTCAATTCTCTATAAAAAAGGTCTCTTCGTTTTCTTCATGAAATTTATATTTATGGAGATAATCTCAATAATAAATTTATTAACTCCATATAGTCAATATTTTAAAATCTACAAACGTCATTTTTTCTAAAATATAAAAAAAATTGTAACAACTAAAATTTAGTTTTACGAAATTATATATATATAGGAAAGAATGACGTTTGAGAGTCTTAAAATATTGACTGTATTAATTTAATGAATTTATTATTGAGAATATCTCGATAAATATCAATTTCATGGAAAAGTAAAAGATCATTTTTGTAGAGAATTGAAATTCCTACAAAATATCTTCTATAACTTTTTCTCAAATCTGTATACTTTAAGAGATACTGACAAAAAACTACGATTTTATCAAAAAATGTACTTAAATTGCTTTGAGGCCCGTGTTATTTTAGTTAAAAATTTTTTTAAAAATTCTCCTGTTTTTTCATCAAAGGGAAGGGTTTTTTGGGCCGCCGGAAAAAAAAATTTTAAGGACCACCCTAATAACCAGTGGTTCTAAAAACTCTTCGAGCATTATTTCCTCGTCAAAAATTTAATGTAATAAAAAAAATGTTTAAAATTTAAAATAATTTTCAAACATTTCCTCAACCAACTGTAACGTCGCTCGTTTCAAAAAATGCCATAAAAAACATTTGAAAAAAAATTCTCAAAATAATTCCTATTCTCAAAGAGAAATAAATTTTAACAATTTTTTAACATTATTTTCAAATTTAAAAAGGTTTCAGTCGAATAATTTAAAAATATAAATTAAAATCTATACAAAATAATTCTTTTTAATTATAACTCGTTTTAAGAATTAAGTTTATTTTTTAAATTCTATTTGGTCCACTTTTTTTATGTTACAAAAACAACCATCAGCAAAGTAAGCAATTTATTTATTATTTAAAAATAATTTAACGCAATAAAATAATTGGCTACCCTATTTTTCTATTAAAAAACAAGCAAGGTTATATTCTTTAATCTTACCAACTTAATAAAATCGTGCAAAATCACAATCGATCATTTTTGTATTTTATCAAGTGCCACTTAACAAAAATTTTAAATAACAATAAATTAAACAAAATCTTACCTCAAAATTTGCAAAAACACCTAAAATAACGCAGGCGGTTATGAGAAACCGCCTCTTTGCCCCCCGCATTCCCTTTAAGGACACTCCACTGCCCCATTTAACAAACTACGCACGACCCCAGGCGCCCGGACACTCCGCCACTGCTGCACCGGTAACTAGATCTCATTTTAACAGGCGCTTATTTTTGAAAACATTGTAAATAACACTTTTATTAAGGTCACGTTTAGTTTATAATTATTTTCGTTTAATTATTAACGGTGCACGCTTTGTTTGCAGTTGAAGTTAATCGAAAGCTCGGAAAAAAACGAATCTTTGTTATTGTTGATTTTAAGGAAGGCAGAAAAAAAAACGGAATATTTTAATAAATAATTTAAGTGTTACGGTAACTTAAAAAAAATATAAACGAGTTTGTTTTTAATGGTAAAAAGCCGCTGTTGAAAGCTCGAGCTCGAGCATTGGCGAACGACTATTCTGCAGAATTTCCTGCAGAACTAACAGCAACAACAAACCAGAGGCTGTGATAGGAGATATTTTCTATTCCCACTTTGTGGCCATCGAACCGTTTACTTTTTATTTTGGTTTGCTAGCAAATTTAACAACATTGAGATAATTAGCCGATATCCTTCCTTTTTTAGGATTTCTGGGATAATTTTCTTGTTCCTTCCACTCAAACCGTTCGAAAATGACTAATTGAACGTTTTCTGTTTAATTCGCTTATGTACTATTTCTTCAGAAGTTGCAGTTGTAATTTTTGCGCGATTAATTGGGTTGGTAAAGAATTTTTTAATTATGTACTAAAATGAGAAAGATTTTTGAAAAATTTTTATACATTTGTATTTCAAATTTGGTATTATTTATTTGGAATAATCTAAAGGATCAATTAATTTAAAAAAAGAGTAACAATATCTAAAATTTCGCATTGTGCATACGTAACTGCATTTCAACATCTACCATTCTAAATAAAATGTGAAAATTTCCAATTAATTTTTGATTATAGAATTTTTCAATTATATTTTATGTGCTATTTGTTTATAACACTTTTATAAAAATTCTAAATAACTAATAAAAGAAATTTAAATACATATGTATATGAGGTCTGTTCAGACAATGATCGAACTTTATTTTTATAAACTTTATTGTTAATTTTTAAGATTATTGGTCTTATACTGTTCAAAGTATTCCCTTTCCCTATTGACATACTTTTCCCAGCGGTCTTTCCATTTCGCGAAGCAATCATGAAGAGCTTTATTTGAGATGACTTTTAAGGTTTTTCAGGTTCTTTTAGCACTGATTAGTTTCGGAAATCCCACTGAGCTAGGTCTGGCGACTAAGGAGGCTGCGGGAGGACAGTCATCTCGTTTTTTGGCACAAGAACCATTTTGATGCAAGAATAGTCCGGTCAAGTTAGACATAAAAATAGTGGTCAAATAACAAAAAATCTGACAGAGCTAAATTTTGGTTGAGACCTTGGGTACACCATTAGAAATAAAGTGTCAAAAGTCCCCATCGATCCCATGTGTGCTAAAAAAGTTATTCGGGGTCAAAGGTCTAAATTTGAAGCTTTTTAAATTTTTTTTGAAAACGGTAAGTTTTATTAAAAAAATAGTTAAAACAAAAAAAAATTTTATAAGAATCACCATTCGTGAGATATCGCGATTTTACACTAAAAGAAAAAATTAAAGGCCAAGAAAATTTCCTAAATCTTTTGGTGATTTTTGACAGGCTGTATTGCTTAAGATTGCGTGTTGACGGTGGCTCCTAAAAATTTTCGACTAAAAGATCTGAAAACTAGAATCTTGGAGCTTTAAAAAACTCTTTTTTTAATTTTAGATACGACCATTTTTCACTGAAATACAGCCTGTCAAAAATCACCAAAAGATTTAAAAATTTTCTTGACCCTTTAATTTTTTCCTTTAGTGTAGAATCGCGATATTTCACGAATGGTGAATCTGAAAAAAAAAGTATTTTTGTGAATAATTTTAAGATCTATAATTTTTGTCAAAACTACTTTTTTAGCACACATGGGATCGATGGGGACTTTTGACACTTTATTTCTAATGGTGTACCCAAGGTCTCAACCAAAGTTTAGCTCTGTCGGAATTTTTGTTATTTGAAATGTCTATTTTGACCGGAATAGAACCATAAGTTGTCTCGCCACAACTCTGGTCTCATTTTGCGGATTTTTTAAAAAATTTTTCCGAGTTTCACGCAAAATTTTATGTTGCATCGTCGCTCCAGAAAATAGAACATTTTAAAAATCGTCACTAATACTTAAACACGTTGCACTCAAACAACAATATTGCGAAGACTTATCGAGACATCAACAATCCAAAAAAATGTCGTTAGAAAAGAGGTTATGCGCAAGCCAGCGCTGCCAACCGTATATCACTAAACATCTCCGTTGGCGCGTAATTCAAAATTTCCGGTTATTTTCTGGACTGACCTCGTATAAGTCCTAGACATGTTTGGTAAGGTTGATTTGAACAAAGAACTAAATGTCACATCTTTTCAAAATATTATTAAAATTTTACCACAAAGATGAACAAAAGTCATAGAAAATACTGACTATTATCGTTGAATCCAAATTACTAGCCCGGTCATTTAAACTTTAGATTCGGAAAAAGCTATAGCCGATTTTTTTTAATAACTACGGTTCATTATTTTAAAAAATCCTTGAAAACTTCTCGTCAATATACGCCTTATTAACTTGCAAGGATATTCAGAGTCACCGATCTCAAATTAAAAATTTCGTCCTTGGTAGAAATGCAATTCCGTAATTTTTTGTTCCGATACTGGGCCATTCGTATTTTTTAAAACAAAAAAAATTTATATTAAATTTCAGCAAATTTCATTATTCTCTAATAGATAAACGTCTATTTTATATGATAAAACAACAATTTTTTTTTCAAACTATTTTAGTATTATTAAAATAAGAACAATCAGTCGTACGCCATTCGTCGTTCCGGTATTGGTTCATTTACATTATTTAAGTTGAATTTAATGATTACGAAGTATGTGCCTTTCTGAGCTTAAATGTGCACATCCTCACGAATTTAATTGTTTATTAATATTATCATTTTTGACTGCAAATGTTCAATTTAGTCCAGTTTAGTTAATTTTTTTGCGATTTGAAAAAAAAAATTAATATAAAAAATCTAACAAAAGCGCGAATCGGAGCGGCGCGCTTCATTTGCCTCTCTCACTCGGAAAAGTGCCACTTTAACCTTAAAAGTGCACACTCGCCTTTAAGCACAATATACAATAATCAACTTTAAAAACAATTGTATCTGTTTATAAAATTAATCACTAGTTAAAAATGTTACTATACTCTGTCCGGCCAACAGAAATAGTTAAGCCACTCCCACAAATGTGCGCTAAATTTAAATAGAATTTTTTTTATTGGCTTAATTTTTAAAGTACGTAACGCAAGCAACCATATAAGCATTTATGTCCTGCAAGAACGGGGACAAACTTGATTATTAATTTCTACCGTGCGAAACTGGGCACTGCATAAATTGGTTTAATTTAGTGGGGCGTGGCCTAACTATTTCTGTTGGCCGGACTGAGTATAATACTGTGGCAATTTTAATCATTTTCTCTCACTTGCACTTATGGGATCCTTGTATCTTTTCGCTCTCTCTCACTTATTGAAATTTTTTTTAAAAAATCTACCATATTTTATGTTAAACTCAATAAATACGAGGATGTGCGCATTTGAGCAAAAAGTGGCGCATTTCCGAGAGAGGGAGGCAAAAGAAGCGCAACGCGGAGCGGCGCGCTTCATTTTCCCGAGATCGGAATGTGCCACTTTGAGCTCGAATGTGCACACTCCAATTTAAGCACGATTCACAATAATCAACCTTAAGAGCGATCGAATGTGTTCATTAAATTAATTGTTAGTTATAATCTTTATTGAATCAATTTTAATCTTACAAAAAACAATATACTAATAAAACTACTAAATTTTTTTAAATTATTTTAAAAAAACTACTATAAAAAAAATACCGAGCAATATAAAACAAAACCCCATGAATGGCGACGTTTTAGTTTTTATTGAAATCATTCGTTTTAATCCTAATTAAAGTTGGCTTGGATTAAAGCTTCTCTCGAATCATCTAATTTTAACTACACTAAATTCAACTTAATTTAATTAAATCGGACAGATAGTATTGTGCGAAACATTGGCAAGACTATGATAATTTTTTTATTTACCTAATTTTCGCGTGTAATTGATAATTTTGCGAAAAATTAAAGCAACAAGTGAGAACGTCACGCTCTTATGTGTGAATAAAACGTAATTATATGAATTAGAAAGGGTATTGATATTCAACGCTACTTTTGTGGGAATCTTTTATCAAAGAAAGTTTATTCTGACCTAAATTTTACACAATTACGACCAGGAAACGCATCGCACATTTAAAAATCAAAAATAAAAGCATTAATTCGTTGGCAAATAGAAATAAATAAATAATCGTAAACAAACAAAATTGATTTGCAATTTAAACGGCTTGCAGCGAAGTAAACCGCTCCTTGCTTTATCTAAGAACGTTGGTAGATTTTTTTAATGACTTGTTTGCGATTTTTTAATGCATTTTAATTGCTTGCAAATACCAGTAAAGGTGGCCGATTCTTCAAATGCTTGTTTAATTGCGCTAGTAGGAGAAATTAATAACTATTGTCTTTTTTTATGTATTACTAATTGATTTACTTGATTTTGAATTTTTTAACATTTAAAATCCAACGTAAATATTGATTATCGTTTTAGAAATGGCATAATAATTAATTTTCATAAGAGCACTCTTTATGCTTTTAAGAAATCTGTGTTCTTCGCTTTGAAGTGATTTGTATTTGCAACCCACTTTACAATGGGTTGTCCTTATTCAAAAGAAAACTGGTACATTCTTGATCAAACAAAAAACAAGTCGCTTATATGATCTGAAAAATTATGAACTTTATATAGAATCATGTTATACAGGGTGTGTATAAATAGGTGCAAAATCGACACGCAGCAATCTTCTTCATTCGGTTCTAAATCGGAAATTCTAATGCTAAAAAGCTATATCATGCTTCTAATTTTTTTGAGACGCTATTTTAAAGAAACGTACATTTGGCAATAATGTACACGGAAAGAAATGTATGGCGTTTGACATATAGTTTACCTTATGTGATATCCATGTTGTAGTTTAGTTTGTTTGGGGCACCATTATAGTTTTGGAGTCACCATTATAATTTACGTTACCATTATGGGTTTATATGGCCATTAATGGTTTATTTTGTAAACTGTATATTTAAATTTTGAGATTAACTACGGAACGATTTTGAAACACCACCCATCTTGACGTAACTAGTGAACAACTTCTTATTATTTATGTTTCGTTGCCAAGGCGGTAGGTATGTTTTTGTTATATATACTACGTTTCCACAGTTATTCAATACGGATTGAATACGAATTTGCGATTCAACAGGTACGTGTTTCCATAAATAGTTTTGATCGAATTGATAATTTGAAAGAATGTTTGAAAACTATTTAGTATTAGCAGGTTCAAATAATGTGTTTTATTACTTATTCTTAAAATTTTGACAATTTAATACAAAGGTATATATTTTAAATTTTTGAAAGCGCCATATTCCAATTGCGCATGCGCGATTGTAGTTACGTTTCATGAACCCAAAATTTTTGAATAAAACGATCCTAAATTTACGTATCGGTTCTGAATCTAAATCGTTTCAATACGATTACGGGTTTCCATGACCACTTTTAGACAACAGTATTAACATTTACCGTATTGAATCTGTAAACTAGTAAATGTTGTTCACTATCCTGTCAAAGGAATTTGCCTGACCACCACCACCGTACTTCGCCGCTCTACGGCAAATATTATCAATTGTATTGACTTTTGTAAAGTTAGCGGGTTCAGAGTTTGTTTTTATGACATGACTTGTTCATTTGACACTCAACCCAAAAACAATTAAATGTTGACTTTTTCCTTGCCGGTATTTACTTACAAAACACGATTCGTACATAAATCTTGAAATTTGACAGTCAGGCTTATGAATGAAATTGCATTAGAATGCAATGAGTGTTTTACAGCATTGCCAAATGTATTTTAACATAAAGATTTTCGATTCAGAACTGAACGAAAAATGTTGCTGCGTGTAGCTTTTCCGTCAATTTGTACACACCCTGTATTAACGTGCCCAATATAATATATTTTACGAATTGGGTTTTTTTGTCGCAGACCGACACTGAACCAGTTTGAAGAACGTTGTCAATAAGTTTAATAAATACAGTAGAGCGTCGATTTTACGGACACACCTGATCCCTTATCACTTCCGATAATTGACACTCTACTGTACTAATCAAACTGTAATAATTTTAATATCAAGTCCTGTTTTGAAAAAGTAGGTCGTATAAAAGTCGAACAAAATAAAGTCTCAATGCTTTTAGCTTATTTTTGTTTAGTATTCATTATACAATTTCAAAATAAAATGATACGTAAAATTTGAACCAGTTACGTTAGTTTCAATAGGTGTTGGTAGAGATCGCTGCAATTAAGAATAATGAAGACATTTTAATAATATTGATTCTTTAACTTCTTTTTACTTCAAAGTTTGTTTTAACATTTCTTTCGATTTTAAAAAAAAAAGAACGAAAATTTGCCGTTAGTTTTCTCAAATTTGGGAGAGACGCTGAATTAAGTTTGGGCATTTTTTAATATTATTTTTAACCTTTTTTCTTCAAAATTTTTTTAACACTTTGAACCAGTTTGAAGAACGTTGTCAATAAGTTTAATAAATACAGTAGAGCGTCGATTTTACGGACACACCTGATCCCTTATCACTTCCGATAATTGACACTCTACTGTACTAATCAAACTGTAATAATTTTAATATCAAGTCCTGTTTTGAAAAAGTAGGTCGTATAAAAGTCGAACAAAATAAAGTCTCAATGCTTTTTAGCTTATTTTTTGTTTAGTATTCTATTATCAGATTTCAAAATAAAAATGATACGTAAAATTTGAACCAGTTACGTTAGTTTCAATAGGTGTTGGTAGAGATCGCTGCAATTAAGAATAATGAAGACATTTTAATAATATTGATTCTTTAACTTCTTTTTTACTTCAAAGTTTGTTTTTAACATTTCTTTATTAACATATTTTAAAGTAAAACCCATTTACCAGTGTTGTAACACAAACATTATATTGTAATGCGATTTCACTTACAAGCATTACTGTCCAATTTTGACATTTATGTACATATAACTACTGGAGAGTAGCGTAACGTGGAGGGGGCGGCATTTTTTAGAGGCAGCACAATTTCAGAATAATTCTGTACTTCTGCAAAATTTTGAAGCCTTTTGGATTTAAAGACCTAATAAGAATAAGACCTAATAAGAGGCTGTCAAATTACATCTACGACCCTCGGCGACTGAAGCTCACGCTACGCTACTGCTACTGTAGTAGCACTGTTTTATTACCGATGTCATCCTGATATTAATTTAATTATTATACAATTTATCTAAAAACCTTGTCTAAATTGAAAAGTACGTTTCCATCTCGTTTTTTGTAAATACTTGCAAAAAAATGACGACGAGCATTCAATAAAACAGCAATTCTTTTAAATAAACCACAAATTGTTTACAATTTCAAAATGAATTAATGAATTATAAATACAGCCATCTCCCGATAAGTGCGGGTTCGACTAACACCGAACTTGATTACCAACCGAAATTCGAATTACGCAATATTTTGCATTGTTACTGTACTAAAATTGTAAAAAATACCGTTTTGTTGATTTCAATAATCTTTATGTGCTTATTTGTTATTCTAATCCATGTTAAATTGCCATAAAAACGCATTTTAAAAAATTGGATATTTAAGGTCTTATTACCCATTAAAATACTTATATATTAAGTATATATTATTTATCAATTTCCATTATAAAAAAACTTATTAATTGTGCTAAGCGTGGTACGCCTGTAGATTATTAAAAATGAACCGTCAAACTGACAAGTTTGGAATGTCAACGTGTTTCGTTGCCAACCTTTTTGTTGTAATAAATTAATTTGTTCCACTTTTTAATGCACACTCGATTTTTCTCGTTTAATCAAACAATGTCTATTTAAAACAACATAATGGCATGCCCTCGTTTGAATAATTTTAAATTAATTAATTACATTACAATAAAACAAGTTTTTTGACTTAAAAAATCTATACGTTTGAGGAACGCGGGTTTTATTGATTCATCACGAGCGTTTTAAGTTTCTTCGAAATTTTGTTGAGTAGTTCTTACGATAGAAATTGTAGGTTCCTATGACAAAAGGGTTTGTCCCAATTGAAGCATGGCTAACGTGATCGTTAATCCTTGTTCTCAAAACGGAACGCTTGATAATTTTTCGATTCCAACATTACATTTCCATCTTATGTTAGACATGGTTTTAGGTCCAAAACATTGACAGAAGCGGATTGCCGTAATTTTTCATAAGTTTTTTTACATTTCTTTACTAAATATTTGATTTTGCAGTGCATTTGTATTTAATTATAGTGACTGCAGTCCCGATGATAGAAATACGATTCCTAAACATTAATTAAAACTTTTTTAGGAAATAAATTAATTATTGGGAAGCCGAATGTGTACATTTGAACTCAAAGTGGCAATTTTCCGATCAAGGGAAGAAAATGAAACGCGCCGCTCGGCGTCACGCTCTATTTGCTTCCCTCGTTCGGAAATGTGCCACTTTCCGTTTTAACGTGCACATCTTCGATTTATTGGAATTTTTTATTAAACGTCTTTTCTTACTATTTATTGAAATTTCATATTAATCTTCTGTTCTTAAAAACGAAATGTCTAATTAAAAACCAAAGTAAATTAAATTTTTTGTTAAAATAGCAATTAATAAATATATCCGATTAATACGAAAAGGTGCAGATTCGAGCTCAAACTAGCACATACCTCGTGGTCATTGTTTTCAATGTAAACTGTATAAAACAAAGTATTGTAGCGAACGCAAAAATTCTCTCGACATCTCCAGAAGCTGTGATACCGATAACGAAATACGCACATATAAGCGAACCCGATTGCGGTAATAATTAGTTCAGTTCAGTTCTCTACTCAGCTGGCTCTCAGTGAAATTCAATGTGACCTCTCACGCTCTGTGATTAGAAATAAATAAAAGTGTGTAAATTAAACATGAAACTGTAAGTAAATTAAATAATTATCAAATAAATTCTCTAGTATTTTATTTAATGCTGAAAATAATTTGTTGATTGTTTTTGTTAAATAAATTTTAAGTGTTGTTCAAGCAAGTGATCGACTGTTAATATTTGCAACCGTGGTTCGAACCCGTTAGCGAAATTGATCCCGTATTTTTTTTTTAATTTTCAATGGGTGAGTGTGAGCGAAAACATAGCAATATCTAATGTATACAATTAAAACAGAATAATTAAAATTGCTTTAACAAAGATTAGTGATGTTTTTAACTGACAATTAATTTAATGAACACATTTTTTGTGTTTAAGGTTGATTATGTGAATTGTGCTTAATCTGGAGTGTACACATTTATATTTGATATTCGTTTAATTTTTTTAATAATCGTCTCAATTCCATATCCAAAATTTAGGTTTAGTCCAGTTTTATTGATTTTTTTTTATTTAAAAAAAATAATATAACGAATGGACTTAAAAAAAATTAAAAACCACAAGTACCGTCCTGTATCCTTCCAGAATTAAAAACTTAAAAATTTGCTAGAATAAAGCAAAAAGTAGTCGATTTTTACATCTAATAGCTAAATCTAAAACATTTTTTAATTAAGCCAAGTCATAAACAACTTTTTTTTCTTATTCGAAACATAAACAAAAGTTGATTCATTATAAAGTAGTTAAAATTTGCGGCTTCTAAAGAATATATTAAAATAAAATTCAGTATAAAAAGAAGATGCAGAGACGCCAGTAAACCCCTACATAATTAATTTCGGAAAACCCTAGGAATTCCCCCGAGTATCGCGATCGAACTTCCTACCAGTTTACCTTTCGCATAAGCCCATTTCCAAAAGTTTGCTGGCTCGCTCGTTAATCCAATACAGATTCAAAATTACGAGAAAGAAGTGTGCATGATGATGTTTTTTTTTGCTGTTTCTTTTGGGGGAAAGAGGGGTTTAAATTAAATTTATTAGGTTGGTAAGAAAGTAATTTCGGTTTTACAAATCGATGGTGTAACTAACCAGAGCTGCAGTGTCAAAAACTAGAACAGTCATAATGATAGTCAACCTCGGGGGAAACGACACCTTGAAAAAGAAGAAGGTGTTTTAACTTGATAACAACATGTTTTTAAATAAGTTATAGACCACCCTAATCTATTTTTACTTTTGATATTCATGTGAGTCCCATGCGGCGTCTATTCCAGTAAAAAGGACAGATGCCGCAGAATGATTTGGGATAGATGCCGCATCATTTAATATAGTTTTTGTGTTTAGTGTTACTATGATTAATACACTTATGAACAAAAATATGTCGCAGAAGTATTTACGAAAATCCACAGCTCCAAAAAGGATACATGGGTCTGAAGAACAATTACTGGAAGCCATTCAAAAAATTCAAGCTGGCGAAATCAAATAACATTATACAGCACACAAAAGCAAGCTGGGAGTGTATTAACTACTGACCAGAATATCCAAAATAAAAAAGTAAAATTGACGAAAAAAAAATGGCACTAAAAAGAAAATTTAATAAACACTGTTCTGTAACAAAGAGAACAATATTAAGTATAACTAAAGTGACATCGACGAAGAGCCTCTTGACAAAAAACGCAGTCATAAAGGCACAAAGAAAAAAAAATATTTTTGTGTAGAATGCTTTGAGTGTTATGAAAAAACTACAAAAAAGGATGATTGACTGCAATGTGTAAAATGCTCGGAATGGCTTTATGAGACTTGTACGATGTATAGGTATAGATATGTCTAATGTATGCCCCCGAGCTCAACTACTAGAAAATAATTGAAAACCACAAAAATTCTAAGTGCGGCATCTATCCATTTTTAATGGGGCGTCTCTACTAAGCACGAGGGAGAGACGCCATATTATTAGTTTTTTTTGTCTTTAATTTTAAGAGCATTTCTGAATGGAATTTTTATTTGGTTTTGCATTTATATTAGTGTTATAGGTATAATAATTATAATCTGGTAAAATATTATTCCATTAAACGCAATATTACAAAAGTTATGATTTTTTTTGAAAATGTGCGGCATCTCTCCCGCGTTTACCCTATATAGCCAAACCTTCGGCGTCGGCTTCGCTTGAAAGTTACGAATAGAGCCGAACAATCGGCTTCGGCTTCGATCAAAATTTGACCTTCAGTGGGACGTTAGTCACATTCACGATATAGCCTTGACCATGCACCATTAGATTACCATTTATTTCAATTTTTACAAAACTTTCACCAATGACCTGAAATCGCACTTGGTACAGTTTTTTGGTGATAAGAACCAGAAGTTCTACAAATGTGAAATAATTGAAATGACTAGAAAATTGGCAAAAGGTCATTGAACAAAATTATACATTTATATTTGATTAAAATTTATTCAACAATAAATTAGACGAAAATCAGTAGAATGATTTTAATTGTTGCCTCTCACTCGTACTTATGGGATTTTTGTATCTTTTCGTTCGCCCGCACTCATTGCTATGGTAAAAATACATTTTTTAGAACAAAATCGATACTTACGAACTAAATTTAATTTTTTGATTTTGAAAGAGCGATGAACAAATTAGATAAATCTAAGAAATGCGAGTATGTGCGCATTCGAGCGAAAAGTGGCACATTTCCGAGCGAGGGAAGCAAATGAAGCGCGACGCGGAGCGGCGCGCTTCATTTTCCCGAGATCGGAATGTGCCACTTTGAGCTCGAATGTGCGCACACGGTTTTAAGCGTGATTCACAATAATTTAGGCCAATAAATTAGACGAAAAATCAGTAGAATAATTTTAATCGTTCCCTCTCACTCGTACTTATGAGATTGTTGTATCTTTTCGCTCGCTCGCACTCATTGCTATGGTAAAAATACATTTTTTGAAACAAAATCGATATTTACCGAACAAAATTTAATTTTTTGATTTTGAAAGAGCATTGAACAAAGTAGATAAATCTAAGAAATGCGAGGATGTGCGCATTCGAGCGAAAAGTGGCACATTTCCGAGCGAGGGAGGCAAATAAAGCGCGACGCGGAGCGGCGCGCTTTATTTTCCCGAGATCGGAATGTGCCACTTTGAGCTCGAATGTGCACACTCGGTTTTAAGCGTGATTTACAATAATTTAGACGGAAAATGAGTAGAATAATTTTAATCGTTCCCTCTCACTCATACTTATGAGATTGTTGTATCTTTTCGCTCGCTCGCACTCATTGCTATGGTACAAATACATTTTTTGGAACAAAATCGATATTTACCGAACAAAATTTAATTTTTTGATTTTGAAAGAGCGTTGAACAAAGTAGATAAATCTAAGAAATGCGAGGATGTGCGCATTCGAGCGAAAAGTGGCACATTTCCGAGCGAGGGAAGCAAATGAAGCGCGACGCGGAGCGGCGCGCTTCATTTTCCCGAGATCGGAATGTGCCACTTTGAGCTCGAATGTGCGCACACGGTTTTAAGCGTGATTACAATAATTTAGGCCAATAAATTAGACGAAAAATCAGTAGAATAATTTTAATCGTTCCCTCTCACTCGTACTTATGAGATTGTTGTATCCTTTCGCTCGCTCGCACTCATTGCTATGGTAAAAATACATTTTTTGAAACAAAATCGATATTTACCGCACAAAATTTAATTTTTTGATTTTGAAAGAGCATTGAACAAAGTAGATAAATCTAAGAAATGCGAGGATGTGCGCATTCGAGCGAAAAGTGGCACATTTCCGAGCGAGGGAGGCAAATAAAGCGCGACGCGGAGCGGCGCGCTTTATTTTCCGAGATCGGAATGTGCCACTTTAGCTCGAATGTGCACTCGGTTTTAAGCGTGATTTACAATAATTTAGACGGAAAATGAGTAGAATAATTTTAATCGTTCCTCTCACTCATACTTATGAGATTGTTGTATCTTTTCGCTCGCTCGCACTCATTGCTATGGTACAAATACATTTTTTGGAACAAAATCGATATTTACCGAACAAAATTTAATTTTTTGATTTTGAAAGAGCGTTGAACAAAGTAGATAAATCTAAGAAATGCGAGGATGTGCGCATTCGATCGAAAAGTGGCACATTTCCGAGCGAGGGAAGCAAATGAAGCGCGACGCGGAGCGGCGCGCTTCATTTTCCCGAGATCGGAATGTGCCACTTTTCGATCGAATGTGCACACTCGGTTTTAAGCGTGATTCACAATAATTTAGACGAAAAATGAGTAGAATAATTTTAATCGTTCCCTCTCACTCGTACTTATAAGATTGTTGTATCTTTTCGCTCGCTCGCACTCATTGCTATGGTAAAAATACATTTTTTTGGAACAAAATCGATATTTACCGAACTAAATTAAACTTTTTAATAACTGCATTTAACCTAATATATTATTCGTTATTACGTTTCCATTGACTATCTTTGTTTTTCTCTCTAAGACGACCACCTCTACAAAAGACCAATTTGAGCAAGAACCGACGCTGGTCGTGTTAGAGAAGTTTTACTGTCGTTGTATGACATTGGGGGGTCTTTTAACACGTTGATCTCCCTTTCTCACCCAAGCTTGACTTTATTATTATTATTCTTAGTTAAAAATAAAGATGCGATTAAATTGGCAGTAATTATTTTTGCTAAATTCGGCGTTCACGATGTGAACGACACCGAAACAACAAAATTAAAAATTGAAAACGCAAAACGCTTTGCCCAAAAACATTTACATAAAAAACCATTTACGTATGCAAATATGTACTTAAAATATAAAATGCGCAAGTTTAACGCGCCAGCTTCCGCGCTGATGGAAGCGGCTTTAATTGAATTAATTAATTTTAATGGCAAATTACATAAAAAAAAAGAGCACAGAAAGTTTTAAGATTTTTGTATCGAACGGAAAAAAATGTTTTACAATCGGGACGATGAAAGTAGTCCAAAGTAGTCCGATTTGTTTAAATTTGGCTTTCCGTACAGCAACGATATTTGTGCATAATTATTACGTTTTTTTTTTCTTCCTTTTTCATTCACAAGTAATATTGTGTTATTGTGTCGCGACACAAAAGAAAACTATACAAAACCCAACAAAGGCTCGACAACAAGTGGAAATATTTTTCGAAATTAGTTTATCGATAATTACAGCGAAATAACGACAAAATACGGCTCGTTTGCTTGGTAAAATGTAATGGGAAAATTCCCAGATGTAAATGTGTCAAATAATAAAGTGCGGGATGAATATTTCAAAAAGAAACTTAAAATACAAAGCACATTAATAATAAAGAGAACCTTGACTACATATTATTAGTTTTTATTTATTATCTTTATAATGGTGCTTTATCTATTCTCGATAAGGGTGTACAACTATTCAAAATCAAATATAGACATGAAATAATCGATTAAAACTTAAGCGATTAAAACAAAATAATTTTTTTTATTCCTAAATAGGATAAATACAATTGTATTAATTCTTTTTTCCGTTAATGCATATTTGTTGATTGAAATCTGTGCTGAAAGAACGCCGTTTTTTTAAAGAATTGATGACATCAAAGCAAATTCGTCGCAGACCTTCAGAATCAACTCGAATGAAGCTTCGCGAATTGGAAACGTCGCTGGGAAAAGTGTGTCAGTAGGGGAGGAGAGTACTTTGAATGAAACAAAACCAATAATCTGTAAAATTAATAATAAAGTTTATCAAAATAAAGGTCGCTTATTTTCTGAGCAGACCTCGCAAATTAAACCAAAATATCAAAAATTGGATATTAAAACACCGCGTTCATCCTTCCATTAGAAGCATTATTTTTTTGTGTAGTTTTTTATGTAAAAATTCAATATTAGAAAGGCAGGGGGTCAACCCAAAACAAAAAAAATGGCATGTGGTCTACGATACATGAAAGTTTCGAAACGAATGTTTTAAAGCTTAAAAAGAATAAAATAAACATATTTTACATATCACGAATTTATTTTACTTGGCATAAACTTTATTTAAAAAGAAAAAATCATAAATGTTATTATTACTACATTTTTGCTAACTACTCGATAATGTGACCAAAAGGTCGCTTATTGTTATCACTTTCAAAGAATTTTGAACACAATCATTTTTTTTGCTTAGTAAAGTTGCCATTAAAATTTGATTTTTTTTAAAAACACTTATCTTAATGTTTTTCTCAAGAATTTCAAATACCAGGTCTAAGGTTTTTTGAGCCTATTCAAAGCCAAAAGTTCTGGAATATCTGAATCTGTATAATTTTTAAAGATCCGTTCACATATAACGTCGCTACAATTTTTTAAACGTAAACTTTTGTGTTATCATTATGAATATAAAACTTCAACCCTTAATTACTCAAAAAATTTACATTGCGCCCTCTGCCGATTTCAGACATATCTTATGGAAAAAAGTCTTAGGATTCTGAATCTGGGTTGCTTTTGATGATCTCATTGAAAATGAGGGCGCTACGATCGTTATTGTGATTTTTCGATTTATTTAGTATTCTGGAAAAATTTGGGCGTTGAAGGAGGAGCAGGGAAGAATGGTTTCGGCTATATCGGTTTGGGGTCCATAGAAACGTCACGCAAAAATTTAAAGCAAATCCATTACCTAAATTTTCTTTTCTTCAATTCGAGCAAAGGGGTTAATCCATGTTTTTCTCGATTTTGACCTATTTTGGGGATTTTGAGTTAAGACCGGATTTCGAGGTGTTAGGGTTAGAAACGTGCAGACATGAAAGGATTTAACGAAATTCGAAAAGACGACAGAATTACAGCAATTTGGAAATTAAAAATTTTAGAAAAATTTACATTTTGAAAGCTTCGAACGCGCTTTTTTCCCAGACTTAACATTGGGCCCAGTTGATTTTTTTAGCTGATGTTACTCTCCAATAAATGGGCTTTTAGAATCTCAAAAGTTTATAAAGATCCGTTCACAAATAATCGAGTTACGATTTTTCAAAGTAGAAATTTAGAAAAAATTAATTTCAGATCGGACTCTTCCAACTTGTTTTGCTCAAGAATTTCAAACAGCACGGCTATAGTTTTTTGCACCTATCCGAAGCCAGAAAGTCTGGTAAATCCAAATTTGTATAGTTTTTAAAGATCTGTCCACAAATAACTGCGCTACAATTTTTTAACGTAAACTTTTGTGTTACAAAGTAAATCTAAAATTTTAACCCATAATTACTCGAAAAATTAACATTGTGCCTTATATAAATTTTGCACGTATCTCATGGAAAAAAGTCTCAGGATTCCAAATCCGGGTCGTTTTTAATGATCGGATCGAAAATGCGGGTGCTACGATCGTTTTTGTGAGTCGAAGTGTATTTTATTCAATTTATTTAGTTTTCTGGATTATTTGAAGGGGTGAAAGGAGAACAGGGAAGAATGGCTCCGGCTATGTCGGTTTGGGGTTCATAAGAACGTCCCGCAAAAATTTAAAGCAAATCCATTACCCAATTTTTTTTTCCTCTTTAGCAAAGGAGTTAATCCAGTGTTTTACAAATTGGGATGCGCGTCATATGATTAAATATTTTTAAGGGGGGCGCGGTTACATATAGTTTCAAAACCGCTGTCCTATTGCCTAACGGACTCAACATTGACAACAATACGCGAAATATTGATAATAATAAACAAACAAATTTTTGGCCATTTTTACAAAAATCTTATATGGCGTCCATTTAAAATAAGAAAGTTGGAATCAATATCTTGGAAACCGCCATTTTAAATTTAATTTTGACTTAATTTCTATCTGTGTTTTATGAAACCTAGTAACTTTTATATTAAACTTTTTTTTGTAAATTGTATAATTACAAAGTTATTTGACATTAAAGAAAATAACGATTTTCAGTGTTTTGACGATTACTTCGGAACTATTCGGAATTTTAAAATTTTCTTAACGGAATCTGAATCGGCACCTAAAACTGCAAAACATTGCCCCCAAACTTCTATCTCCACTAATAAGAAAGATACCCATGTTAGCCTACTCAATTTGGGACACACTATATATGTATAGGTTTCTTAGGAATGGCTCTAACAAAATTTTGTATTTAGATAATCTTTTGCTGCCTAAGTTTATATAAATTAGTGTCATCGCTGAAAGAAATGCTTTTTCACAAAACAATTTTTTTCTAGCGCCATCTCATACAATAGTGAAGTACCGGTAGGCTGACATATTCAAGCATTAAGACACGACAACAGATGGCGCTACATTCATATCTCTATATTACAGTATCCAGGCAACCGAACGCCACCACATTCTCACGCCAAAATCGAAAGGCGCCTAACAAAGCTTTATTATGCCATAAAATCACCATAAATTAAGATTCTCTAAAAATTTTGACTTTTTTTTCTAAAATTCCCCTATTGTTATCAGTCGGTTAAAGTTATCAAAATGTATCTGGGCCCAAAGCGATCACATTAAGCGGACTTTACTGTAGTACGTAGATTACTTTGTTGTTTTCAATAAGCTATTTTTCACATAATCAATTTTAAATTCTTGTGCACGAAAACAGATAAATAAAAATCTTTTAAGATACAACGCACTCGTTACAATCACTTCCATTCCACTCACAATCTGCTTAGATAGGCAATAATTCTTTAGCCGGAAGACGCTCCAAACAGGCAACAACTTCGATTAATCAGCCTTAATTAATATCAACGCTCTTCCTGCTTCAATTAAACGAAACACAAAAGCGTGCGAACTGAAACCGAAATATTTGCGATTAAAATCGGCTTCTATTTGCAAATTGAGATTTTAAGCTAGCGTCGACTTTTAATTACAAAAGAAAAGTAACGGACGTGTCACTATCGCCGTTAACTTGAAAATTATTACAAGTGCGCAGTCAAAACAAAAAGTCATAACTCAAAACAAAAAATAAAACAAAGCTTTGTTAGGGATTAATGATTGTTTTAATAATTCGCGAGGTGAAAAAGCTGTAAAGCAGCAGTGAATGACCGAAAGGTGTTTTGCAATAGTTTAGGAGACCAGTGGCGCGCACAGATTTTTTCTTGGGGCCGAGGACCGACGTTACTTTACATACGTTTTTTTGTTAACAAATTGATGATGCACATGAATTGATTTCAATTACGGCGTGGTCGATTGGGAGGCTGCAGCCCTAGCTACGCCACTGCGAAATAGAAATACCGTTCAGAATTATTAATTTATTTCTATAAATAAATTAATTAATTATTGCGAATTGTAATTAAAGCCAAGTGGGTACGTTGGAATTCAAAATACCATTTTTCCAATTTTTTTAAAAAAAGTGGCACTTTTCGCGAATAAATATTTTTTATTCATTGTAGGTATTTATCTTAAAATACATAAGATAAAATTGTATTAGTTTTTCAATGAGCGGGAGTGAGTAAAAAAATATAAATATCACATAGGTATAAACAAGTAAGAAAGAAGAATTTAAAAAAAAAACATGTTAAACTTTTTAATATTTTAATGAGTGGGAGAGAGCGAAAAGATACAGGAATCTCATAAGTGCAAGTGAGAGAGAACAATTAGAATTCTTAAAATAAATAATTAGTAAGATTTTTAATTGGCAATTAATTATGGTGTTTAAAATAGATTATTGTAAATAGGGGTGAATAACCGAGTGTGCACATTCGAGCTCAAAGTGGCACATTCCGATCTCGGGAAAATGAAGCGCGCCGCTCCGCGTCGCGCTTCATTTGCCTCCCTCGCTCGGAAATGTGCCACTTTTCGCTCGAATGCGCACATCCTCGTATTTATTAGATTTCTCTACTTTATTCATCGCTCTTTCAAAATCAAAAAAATAAATTTAGTCCGATAAATATCGATTTTGTTCCAAAAAATGTCTTTTTACCATAGCAATGAGTGCGAGCAAGCGAAAAGATACAAGAATTTCATAAGTACGAGTGAGAGGGAACGATTAAAATTATTCTACTAATTTTTCACCTAATTTATTGGCCTAAATTATTGTGTATCATGTTTAGAACGGCGTGTGCACATTCGAGCTCAAAGTGGCACATTCCGATCTCGGGAAAATGAAGCGCGCCGCTCCGCGTCGCGCTTCATTTGCCTCCCTCGCTCGGAAATGTGCCACTTTTCGCTCGAATGCGCACATCCTCGTATTTATTAGATTTCTCTACTTTATTCATCGCTCTTTCAAAATCAAAAAAATAAATTTAGTCCGATAAATATCGATTTTGTTCCAAAAAATGTCTTTTTACCATAGCAATGAGTGCGAGCGAGCGAAAAGATACAAGAATTTCATAAGTACGAGTGAGAGGGAACGATTAAAATTATTCTACTAATTTTTCGTGTAATTTATTGGCCTAAATTATTGTGAATCATGTTTAGAACGGCGTGTGCACGTTCGAGCTCAAAGTGGCACATTCCGATCTCGGGAAAATCAAGCGCGCCGCTCCGCGTCGCGCTTTATTTGCCTCCCTCGCTCGGAAATGTGCCACTTTTCGCTCGAATGCGCACATCCTCGTATTTATTAGATTTATCTACTTTATTCATCGCTCTTTCAAAATCAAAAAAATAAATTTAGTCCAGTAAATATCGATTTTGTTCCAAAAAATGTATTTTTACTATAGCAATGAGTGCGAGCGAGCGAAAAGATACAAGAATCTTATAAGTACGAGTGAGAGGGAACGATTAAAATTATTCTACTAATTTTTCGTGTAATTTATTGGCCTAAATTATTGTGAATCATGTTTAGAACGGCGTGTGCACGTTCGAGCTCAAAGTGGCACATTCCGATCTCGGGAAAATGAAGCGCGCCGCTCCGCGTCGCGCTTCATTTGCTTCCCTCGCTTGGAAATGTGCCACTTCTCGCTCGAACGCGCACATCTTCGTATTCATTGCATTATTATACACAAATCTTATTACTTTAAAATCAAATAAAAATTAATGTAGTTCAGTTTAATTGAATTTTTTTTATTTGAACAAGAAAAGATAAATATTGCAAAATTTGGTTAATAGCAAGATGTGTACATTGGGTCATCGCCCACATTGATCAATAATTAACTTTAAGAACGACCAAACGTGTTCATTAAATTAATTGTTAGTTAAAAAATTCACTAATACCATAGACGACATAGTTTATATTTATTTTATGCTAATACTTATTGAAAGAATTTTAATCATTTTTTCTCGCTTGCACTTATGAGATTGTTGTATCTTCTCGCTCCCTCGCACTCATTCCAATAATAAAAATGTGAACTTGAATTAATGTTGTATTTTAAATTGTTCTCTCTCACTTTTATAAATGATATGTTGTATACTTTCACCCATTGAAATATAAAAAAAACTCTAACTCATCTATTTAATGTTCAAATCTAAATAAAATAATAATATTCCAATTGTTTTTTACTTGCATTTAAATTAATAGAAATTAAAAAATCATCATTTTCTTTAATTATTAATATTTGAATAGTGGCTAGGTTGTTTTTGCCTCCCAGTTTGTTAATACATAATTTCAAAACTTAATAATTATGGATTAAAACAATAATATAAAAAACCATACTTTAATAAATAAACAAAACAACCTTAACCACAAGGGTAAAGGAGCTGTAGAAGTACGGTGGAAAACCTGGGGGCGGGGGGTTTTATCTATATTTATTATATATTATTTATATTTATTTTATTTACTATTATTTGTTCTTTAAAATTTTGTATAATTTGATGTTTTTCTTTAGTTGACTTTTTCTAGTTCTGCCACTTTTGTACAACTTTGCTGGTCCCCCCGCTACTATAGCCATCCCGTGTATTTTTTTATGAAAAGGGGCGCGTTATTTTTTGTAGTCCACCGGCTTTGTAAACAAAGTCAATTTTAAATGTCAATCATCAATTATACAAGGATGCCAACCTAAATAAATTATTACCAACTATTACTTGAAAACACTACCTACTACGTTTCCATTTGGAAATTTTGAAATACTTTTGTGATTTTCAGTTTTTTATTAAAACTACTACTTAATATACATATATAAAGCATATTTAACTATTAGCCGCTTTAGAATGATAAAAAGTGCTCACCAAATTGTTAGTTAAAAATTTTTACCAATTTTGTTTATTCTCTCTCCCTTTCACTTATGATAATGTTGTATCTTTTCACTCACTCTCGCTCATTGAAAAATTAAAAAAAAACACATATGTATTTTAAGTTCAATTCAATTACCACGACCTCGAATGTGCACACCCTCCCATTACAGTCGATCCGCGGTAATCCGACAAATGTTTTACAAGGCGGTGTCGGATCATACAGTGTTGCCACTGACCCCTTATAGTTTGCAATTTTTTAAAAAGTAGTACCTTATAATTCCACAGATCACTACATAATTGGTACGTCGGATGGCAAAAGGCGCCCGATAAACCAGGGGCCGGATTACCGCAGGTCTACTGTAATTGGCATTGTTTATTAATATTATTTCTGTTAACTGAAAATGATCAAGTTAGTCCAGTTTAATAAGACGTCTTTGATGCGGAAAAGATAAGATTAATGTGAAAAATCAAATAAAACGTGGATATGCACATTCCAGCGAAAAGAGGTACATTTCCGAACGAGGCAACTGAAGAAAATGTACCACTTCGATCTCGAATATTCGGGAGGATCTTCAAAAATCAATTTACTTTCTAAAAATTTTTTATTAAAAATTATAAAACTACAGCGGCGCCCCCACATTTTTCCACCGTGGCTTCGCTTATCGATCACGATTTTGCCACTTTTTTTATCACCCTTGCAAATAATTTCCATTCAATCGAAAGGGTCGCGGAAAGGAGGGGCTGCAGCCCGGCAGCCCTCCCCCCTAGTGCGCCACTGGGCGACTCGAAGAAACCCACCTACGAAAAAATCAGCTGAACCTTTTTCGATACACAAAGGTCGGGATTTTATTATAAAATTATCGGTCAGCAACGAACGAACCGGCGGTGAGTCATAATGAGTCGAGGCTCTTAAAAAATCAGCGGGCATTCTCGAGTTTATTGTTGCACATACCGGTTGGTTCATTTGTAAAACGTTAGTCCGCTTTGCGACAGTCCAGGTGTATAAAGGAAGTGAATGCGTTTTAGTCTCTTAACAATCGTCCGACCGGAAAGTGCTAAAAATTTTTCTCTCGTAAAAATGAATCGAGTGTGCTTAAATTTGATAGCGGTCGCCGTGCTTTTCCAGCTGGGCGCGTGGGTCGTTCTTTGTGCCGACGAGGAAATGCAGATGCAGGACTTCGGCGATTTTTTCAAGAAAAACAATTTGACGTCGTTGGGCGGCGGCGCCGGCGAGGACCAGCACATGCTGGCCGACCAAGCCAACGAGGAGGAGGTGACCCCTACGAGGGCGGCCAAGATCCCCGACGAAACTTCCACGTTTCCACCTTTGCGCCATCAAGATGGCAGTTCCAACGCCACCAAGACGAACTCTTCGGCCGCCACGGAGTCCGCAGAGACGACAACGGCGAAAGGGGACAATAAAGGAGGTGCCGGCTTTTGTGCTGCAAATTTGGCGATGATCCTTTGTCTCGCGTGTACACTCCGCTTTATCTATTAGGAAAAAAAAAGTTTGAGTAGATTATAAAATTGATCTTTTCTCGAAATGTGATTTTTAATTTTTATATTTGTAATTTTGAGGATCTGATCCTTTTTTTTCGTTTGTAATATGGTAAGCAGAGAGAGGTCGTTGCATTTTAGATTTCTTCGAAGCATGTTTTTCTTTTCGAGCAAGCATTTTGTGACCTCTTCAAGAGGACAGTGTGATTCAGCCGCATTTTGTGGGTGTTTTTAGGATTAAGGAGAGATTTTTGACCCACGCTTCTTTTGCGAACACGGATGTCACTTTGCGTTTCGTTTTTCGAAGTCTAGTTACCTTTTTTTTTTCGGTTTTTTGACTTTTTGTAATAAAGAGGAGCATATTTTTCGTACGAAATTCTGCAAAGTGCCTGTTTATTATTTTACTTAATGTAATTGAATTTGTGATGTACCTTTTAATGTAATAAAACTAATGAGGAAAAATGCTTGGGAAGTTTCTTTGTACGAAAAAAAAAGTAGTAAGATAAGTTCTAATTATATTTTGCTCGAAGACCCCTCTTTTTAATACAAATACAGTAGACACTCGGTTATCCGGATTAATTATTGATACAGCTCATTCGGATAATCAAAAATTTGGTTAATTGAATGTATAGTAAAAAACGAATTTTAGCTATATAGGAAGGTAAAAGACCCTGTTATTGACACTGACCCGGTTTCTGACTCTTTCACCTTTACTTTGAATTAATAAAAAGAAAATTACTTCGAATTGATAAATTAATTTTTTCAAAATTAAAATTAATTCATCGTGTACCTATTTGATGACGATATCAGTTACAAAAAAAACTCACTTAATATAAAATAATATTTAAGCCCAGTCACTGAAGGCCATTTTTTGGGTATAGTCTAAGCAATTGATAGAAGAGCGTTCGACTATTGAATTAGTGATTTAATCATCATGTAAGTATAAAAATATATGGTTCGATTAATAATTAACTACTCTTTATTTTTAAATATTAAAATATTAAAACATTATAGTAAATTATATTTTTTATTATTAAAATAAGAGTGTCAATAAGTAGGCTCAATTTTATAGGTATGTTACAGTTATTGACACTCAAATTTTAACCTATGTTATGTTTACGTATTTGTTTTTATAATATTTAATTTTATTATTTTATTTATTTTTGTGTTGAAAATATTAACATTTTATTTATAATAAATGATACATTATAACAAATTATGTTTGATTATAATAAATTTAAATTTGATAGTGTATAACCTAATAAATGACGAATAATTTTGACATATGGAGTGTCAGAAACTAGGCAGATGTCAGTGTCAGAAACTACAGCAATAAAAATTTTAAGTGTCAGAAACTGGGATTCAAACATTATTTTTTAAAACATTTATTTAAATTATTAATCTGCTTCAAATACCTAATTATTTTACGCATATGGCCTTTTCTAGAAATCATGAACTTATATAATTTACATAATGTGTTTCTACACAGTTTTTGATTTTTTTATCTTAAAGCAATGCAAACTTAACACTTTCAATTATCAATTACTTGCAAAGCCATGACCTTGACGACAGTGTATTCTCAAGTATCTTAAATCTGGAGAACGCAATTGAACGGACACGTACAGTCACCTGCATACAAACTAAAATTACGGATTTTTTTTTAGATTATACTTGTTTCTATTTCTATTGTTTTTTTTATTGTTGTTTTCTATTGTTTTATTTAAAAAAAAACATTTATGCGTTATATTGGTTATTTTATTAAGCGACAACGAATTTGTGGCGTATTGGATTGATTTATTCTATATCTCTAAACAAATTTGTAAACGTTTGTTAATTTATGCTTTTATAATAAAGAATTTCGATATAACGAACTTTTTCGTGGGTCCCTTGAATTTCAAGGGACCCACGAAAAAGTTCGTTATAACGCGAGTTGACTGTATTTGCAAAAAATGATAAAATTCTTTCTCTGTTGAATGATGACATCAAGTGGCCCAACTTTTGTAGAATCACACATATAAATATTTTTTTATATTTAAAAATTGAATTAATCTATAAATGAAGTCTATACAAAATGTGTCTTAAAACTAATTTGTTTATAATTTTTACAAAAATAAAAATTACCTAAAAATATTTTCAAACAAAAAATCGATCTAATTTATTCGACTTTTAATTTTTTAAATTGAAGAATAAAATAATAATATACGCAAATCCGATAAATACGAAGATGTGCGCATTTGAGCGAAAAGTGGCACATTTCCGAGCGAGGGAGGCAAATGAAGCGCGACGCGGAGCGGCGCGCTTTATTTTCCCGAGATCGGAATGTGCCACTTTGAGCTCGAATGCGCACACTCGGCTTTAAGCACGATTCACAATAATTTAAACGAATAAATTAAAGGAAAAATCAATTAAATAATTTGAATCGTTTCCTCTCACTCGCACTGACGTGATTGTCGTATCTTTTCGCTCCCTTCCACTCATTGTCATGATAAATATGTTATATGAACATAAAAGCGATATTAATTAAACTAAATTTAAATTTAATATTTGAAAGAGCAGACAAATTCAATAAATACGAAGATGTGCGCATTCGAGTGAAAAGTGGCACATTTCCGAGCGAGGGAGGCAAATGAAGCGCGACGCGGAGCGGCGCGCTTCATTTTCCCGAGATCGGAATGTGCCACTTTGAGCTCGAATGCGCACACTCGGTTTTAAGCACAATTACAAAGCGTCTCGTTTTAACAGGAAAAAACTTGGTCAAATTGTTAAGTGGGTATTGGGAACTGACATGGAGGCGTGGCTTAAAAAACATGTCGGAAAGTAGCTTACAATTTTAAATGTTTAACCCATGTGATAATAGGATAAGTCTTTAAAATGTTATTAAATATCACAGATATATTAGTTTGGACGGGTGAATCAGTTTGATCAGGTCGATTATTTTGTTTTATGGTCGATTATATCGTTTTACGTCGTTCTAGTCGTCTTTGCAGTCGAGATTCTTGTTGAACAGTATTTTCTGCTCCAAACGGCTTAGGTAAATGGCATGATGGAACCGCTGTTTTTTTTTTAAATCTTCTTTTCGAATTATAATCTAAAAAAATCACAAATAACAAATTACTTTTTTTATTAATGTTTAATTACTTGCAAGGTAAAAAAATTATACTCTCAGTTTTTAATTTTTAGGTTAAACTTTAAAAACATACCTGGTAATATATAATCAGTTTTCTTGAATTGTAGCGAGCAAATTTTCATTCGAGGAGTAACTTTATTTATTTTCAATAACTTTTTCCACGCTTTAAATTTATCAACTTTTTCCAAATTACCAAAAAAATTTTCTAGTAACGCTGTACCATCACCAGCTTTCGGAAATTTATGGAAAACCACGTTTAAATTTTTATTGGCTTTACTCTTACAATCTCTTTCTGCACAACATACTCTATTTTTTGATTTATTACGTTCTGTAAAAACTGCACCTTCCATTTTTACTTTTATTTATTAATAATTTATTATAAACTATTTATTACTAATATAAACTGCATATATTTACAATGTATTTACTTGACAGTTGTAAGCTATTAATAGTTTGATTTTTTACCACCAGATTGCGTGCCTCGATTTGTCAGTTCCCAATATGTTTACAAAAAACGTCCGAACGCGGTTGACAATCCGGATAATCGCGAATCCGTATAACTGAGGGTTTACTGTAAAAGGAAGAGGTCTTTCGAAGAGGCGCGTCGACAACAAAAAGTGGTCCACGTCACAAAACGGTGTTGGTATGTTTAATTGGGAATCGCATGAATATTAATTTTTTTAAAAACTCGTTTTTAGTGAGAAACTTCGTTTTAACGTGTGCGTGCGTGTGCTCGTTTAGAATTTTTCCAAATTAAGGGAGGGCAATAGACGAAGATCGCTACCAGGAAATCCCGCAATGATTAAGGCGGCCAGAAGTTAGTTCTTGGAAAAAAGCTTTTGTCGCTAATCTCCATTGTTCTTACTTCGTGAACTGCAACGTATTTTTTTAAGAGCAAATCGATATTACTTTGGGACAAAGGTGTAGGTTTTTTTATTCCTGTTGGCGAAGTATGAATACATGATATTTTTGTTTGGGCTTCGGTTTTTGTAATTGCGTTAAATTTGTATGAGTCACATGTTTTTCAAGCAATTTAATAAATAATAAAAATTATGTTGTTAAAGTGTGTTTCGAACTAATACGAACATCGCCGTTTGTTTTGTTTTTGTTCTATCGACGAATAGATATACAGTTGACCCCCGATAACAGCAACTCGAAAGGAAGAGGAAACGTATTTTGGATTATTAAAAGATTGGCCAGCAAATATAAACGCAGATGATCAAAATAATTTGAGCTTCGAAGGTTTTGTGTAATTATAAGTTTTTTTATAGGTACATCTTAACAAAGAAGTCTTTGTGTAGCACCGTTTATATAAATAAAAAAATCATTTAATTATTTTATTTTGCAATTTAATGCTTTGTAAGAAGGAACATTATTTTAAACAGTGCAATGTTTATATAAACAAAATAAAGCAGGACTTGTCGCGAAAATATCTGGTGCGTTGGCGAATAATAAAATTTATTTGAGTAAAAAGTGTTACTCAAATCTATTTAGAACAAATAATGTCTGTTACTTTAAAGATTAGTTTTTTTATCTTTTGACTTTTATTAATAAGTCCAAAAATGATAATAAGCAGATTAAATCGTTTTATGAAGAAGAACCGCAAGTTTAACAGTAGAAGAAAATCTAACGCGGCATTTCTTAACTTAGGAATTAAATTTTTAAAAATTTAATAAAATAAATAATGGCAATTGAAAAATAATATAATATAATATAATTGAAAAATAATAAAAAATCGTTTGTAATAGTACAAGATGATTTTTTTAGGGTAAAGACGTTTTAAAATTGGCGCCACAATTTTTAAGGTATTTCATAATTTCAAATTGGTACTTACAGCTGTCAAATTTTTAGACCAATTAGTACAAATTTTCTAACACGTTTTCCTTTTGTTTTTTTGATTTTCGTACTTGTACTCGTGTTTTTTGCGTTTAGTTTTGGTTTTAATTTTACTTCTCGTTACGTTTTGTATGAAAACAGTAAGCGGTGTAAAATAAGTTTGTCAAAATTATTAATATGACATTGATCATCCCTATTTGCGACGCCACTGTTAATTCCCGTCTAATATAATTCATCCAGTACTGACAAAATAAAATTACTACGTCCCCAAATTTGAATTGTTTTCAATCGTAAAAACTAGGGGTACACTTTTACGTTAAAATAGAAGTGTACCGCTAGTTTTAATTGCTTTTCGCGGACAGTAGCTGGCGCCACTTATTTTCAAATTACAGATTGAAAGCAATAGTTTCTATTCCAATTTTCTATTACTTTTCTAACTTCAATTTTTCGTAGACAATATTCGATAAACAGATATACTATATAGATATCACACGTGGTAACGTCATGTATACGTTATCAACATGTAAATAAACATTAGAAGAATTTGGAACAAAGAATTTAATGCTGTTTATCCTCACCAGAGGCAGCATATTCGATACAATTATTATTAATGCTTTTCAAGTACTTTATACATGCATTTCTAAGTGTCGTATGGTGTATATTTAATTGTAATACTTTCAACAATTCACAAAACTACACAAATTATTCGGCTATAAGTATTATGTGAATTAATTTTTTTTAATCCAGAAGAAACTTTCAAAAATTATATTTTTGAATATTTCATAAACCACAGCTACAATTTCTTTAAATCTTCAAATTGTGCGTTTTATTACAATATCAACTAGTTCTCCGAATTCTACTAATTTTGAAATTGTCGTTTTGTTACTTTACATTTGAAAATATCAACTTATTCTAAATATTTTGAATACTTAAGATATGATTTTTTTTAAATTTTGCCAAAATAATCCATTCATCAATAGTAATTTATGATCCAAATTTGGTTAACTTTGAACTTGTAGTTTAAAAATCGAGGGGTACACATGGACCTTAAGTTCCAGTACTTTTTCGTCTAACAGGCTGTATACAACCAATAAATGTTAGTTTTGTTTAGTATTGGAGCACGAAGACCTTTTTCTGATTGTATATCTTTTTCGTATGACATTGTTATTTGAATAGATGGGTGATTCTACGATAAGAGATTTAATAAACACATTCGATCGCTCTTAAGGTCGATTATTGTGAATCGTGCTTAAAACCGAGTGTGCGCATTCGAGCTCAAAGTGGCACATTCCGATCTCGGGAAAATAAAGCGCGCCGCTCCGCGTCGCGCTTCATTTGCTTCCCTCGCTCGGAAATGTGCCACTTTTCGCTCGAATGCGCACATCCTCGTATTTATCAAGATTTTTTTTTATATTTATATTTATATATGGGTTATTCTACGATAAAAGGTAATGTGTACAGCAATCATTATAAAACAGCTTTTTTATTCTACGTGTTGTCATTTTATGCAATAAATTACAGCATCATAATGTATTTTATAAATAGCATTATGATTTAATGCCCAATTAAAGTACATTTTCTGAAATTCCATGTTTAAGTCTGAAAAAGTCTCTACCCTGGCCTGCCCCCATGACGTTTTTAGTTAAATATATAGACAGTACATACTTTTTTTGACGCAGTTGTCACATTAAAATACATTTAGCACAAATTTAAATAAGTATACTTAAGTATTATAAAGAGAAAATATAATAATGTTTGTGTCTTTTCAAATAATTTTCGAACTTAATCTTAGTCCCGTTTTTTGCGTATCTACCCTGCCAAATTTTGGTCCGTTAATACAAACAGAAATACACCCATACCTCACTTTGCGTGGGAGTTACGTTCCAAAAAAACACGACGCAAATTGAAAAGACGCAATGTGAATTAAGAAAAAATTAGAAAAAAAAGTGGAGCCGTCTGTTAAAAAACAAGAAAAAAACTAAAGACTCGAACCCAAAACAACGCAACCTCGAAAACCTAACGACGCACGGTGAAAATTAGTACTAATTAAGCAGCGACGCAACTTCGAAAAAAACGCAAAAAGAAACGACGCAAAGCGAGGTACGGGTGTATAAGACAGTTTTTTACAGAAAAACGACCAAAGGCGCGTATCAATGTAAAGTTAATAGCACTAAACACACGAGCCCTTAAATCGCTGACATTTGTTTTTGGCGCGATGCTACAGTGTGGTGCAGTGGTTTCGCAAGGTAATTGTATCTCTCCCCTGGCAAGTTGTAAAATTTATAAAATTCACTTAATTTATTTGAATTTACTGCCTAAATTTAACAATACTGTGATAGTTTAGGTGTGATATATTATTAGTTTAATATTACCTTAAGTCAATTAAAAATTTTAAATTTGTCACGAAAACGTTTTTCCTCTGCAGTATTTCCCCTGGTAAAATAACTGACAGGCGAGATACTTACTGACCAGGGGAGATAATTTGGATCATAAGATGTTTGTGCAAACTAATCCAGATATATATAAACATTCTCAAGAAACGTTTTAAATTTTTCTGGTAAAAGAAAAGGCGTATGATAAAAAATAAATGATAATTTTTTTGTTTATAATCCGATTTTACTGATTTTTTTTAGTTTATATCACAAGTAAAACTTGTTGATTTAATGAAAGGTATGGTATTAGTATAGGTAATATACAAATTATTCTAATTATCACTTAAAAGGCGCTAGTCTTTACCATGGTCGATGTATTTACCCTGGCCTTCTCAAAAGTAACTAAATATGTATAAAGTGACTTGCCCTTACATGAATGTGTAGATAAAAGGGACAAAAATCGTAATATATATGTTAAATGAAAAAACTCGAATTTTTCTCCTTGGCGCATTCTCTATGGTTTCAAAACCTCTTATCGTAGAATTGCATATAGAATTACTATAAGTACAAAAATAATTTTTTTAAATTTATGTTTGTTGATTTCTTTTCTGTACAAAGACTTTCTTGTCAGTATTTTGTCGAGACAAATACTTAAAATTAAAAAAATTATTCTGCAACATATTCTGTCCATTATCTCTTGGACTTTACTAAACTTGGTGTGCGACGAACCAAAAAAAGTAATTAGAGGAGAAGGGAAATGTAGAGGACGACCTAGAACTCGATGAAAGGACGATGTGCAGAAAACAACCGGAAAAAAATGGACAAGAAAAATAGAAAATAGTCGACCTTCTAACCGGAGCTGAACCGAAAACCGATAAAACCGTTATTTTTGCCGGAACGAAAAACCGGAACTGAACCGAAAACCGAAAATACCAGTATATTTGACAGAACGTAAACCGGAACCAAATCGATATATATTTTTTTAAATCGGAAAACCGTAATGATAAAGATAACAGTCCGAAGCCCAAAATAATAGGGAAGATTGCAGAAGAATTGCTGACGCCAGAGATGGAATATTTAACTGTTGGGGTATGATGAAAATCCCAGATTAAGCATTTAAAAAAAAAATGAAATTTATTTTAACACTAAACCATTTTCCTATTTTTTTTGAGCTTCTCCTTCAATTAAACAAAGGTGGTTATAAAGAATGCCAAATACGTTATTTTTTATACGTTATAAATAGAAATGTTTTGTTGCAAAAACGGCAAAGGAAACATCTGTCATCCTTACCCACTATTATTATCCCTCTTTGTTGGTATGCGAGTACGTATTTGAATTTACAATTAGTTTGTAATTTTAGATTTCTTTTTGTCGCAAGGGCATTTGAATAAAATCAATTCAAATCCCGGCTGACTAAAATCTACGGTGATTGTTCTACGGAAAGGGCGTTAGCTGCAAAAATCGATAGGAAATTGTATATAGAAAATAGTAATATTTAAAGTAGAATCCGAAACCATCAATTAAATGAGTAATTTGCACGCAAGCCATAAACAAAAACGCTGCTAGATATGCATAATGATAAAAGGTTGTTAATCTCCGAAAGCTGGGAAAAGAGTCAATATGGGTACGTTCTTTTTAAATTAACTAATTTATGTACATTTGAATTATTTTTGTGAAATTTTTCTTCTTAAAAAATTAGAAGTGTTTCGAATTATTTCGTTTCTCAAATACTATCAAGAATATTTAGATAATTCATTGGCAAATAAAGTTTAAATAATTCTAATCAATACAGTCGAACCTCGATAAGTGGAAGTTGAAGGGAAACTAAAAATAATTCAAGTTATCAAAACAAAAATAAGTATTAACGTTGAAATAGGCAAGTCCTAAGGAAACAGGTTCGAGTTATCAAAAATTCGGCACATCGAAGTTCGACTTATAGAGGTTCCACTGTACTTAGAAAAGGCTATTCTTCAAATTTTTATAAATGTATTTGGAGGCAATTTAATTTAATAAAAAGAATTTTAAAACCTAAGTGCATCTGCCAAAATCATTGCGCTTACACGATCACTGATAAAAAAAATAAATTACTTGATGCAGTAGCGTAACTGAGTAAGGAGCGAAGGGGGTGGCCGCCCCTGACGGCACGTTTGGAAAGGGCAAAATTTCACAATAAGTTTTATCAATTTTGGAGCCTTCTAGATTTAAATACTTAATTAAAGGGCAGAAAATTTTCTTACGCGTCTGACGACCGAAACCCACGTTACGCCACTGATTTGATGTAGCACAAATTAAAAAACTTTCCATTAAACTTAATCAATATTTAAAAAATTGTGTTGTAAATTAATACAGTAAAACCTCGATTATCCGGACCTCAGTTATACGGATTCGCGATTATCCGGATTGTCAACCGCGTTCGTTTTTTCCTGTTAAAAGGGGACACCTCGTAATCGTGCTTAAAACCGAGTGTGCGCATTCGAGCTCAAAGTGGCACATTCCGATCTCGGGAAAATGAAGCGCGCCGCTCCGCGTCGCGCTTCATTTGCCTCCCTCGCTCGGAAATGTGCCACTTTTCGCTCGAATGCGCACATCCTCGCATTTATCGGATTTGCCTATATTATTATTTTATTCTTCAATTGAAAAAAATTTAAGTCGAAAAAATTAGATCTATTTTTTGCTTGAAAAATGTTAGATATTTTATTCCTTTTGATAAGTTAGCATGGGGCTCTTCCGCACGCCTAATTTCAGCGAGATTTTTAGAAATATTTTCAGGCGTACTTTCGAATGTTTACTAATTCGCATTTTTGATTAATTAAAATTGTATAGGATTCAAATTTTCTGAAGTGGGCCACTGAAAATCAACTAGTTAATTTTTATATCATCTTTTGTAGATTGTTGAAGGTTTATATGTCAAAATTAATGTCTCCAAATATTTTTGGGTAATTTTCATTTTTCTGAAAATTATAAACAAATTAGTTTTAAGGCGCATTTTGTATACACTGTTGTAATTAGACTACATATATGGATTAATTCAATTTTTAAATATAAAAAATATTTATATGTTACATAGGTGGTGCATAACAATTTTAGAATGACTTGGGTGGGATATGTTATAAAAAAGGTGGGGAAACAAGAGTCAAAATTCGGAAAGAGTTAAAATATTTTTTTTCATGTACGATGAAGTCTCCCATCTAGTCTAGCTTAAAAGTACTAAATTAGAAATGTGGTTTTTTGGTAAAAATACCCTACTGTAATTTTTAATTAAAAGAAAAGCGAGAAGTGGTACATTTAGTTCAGTTTGATTTAATTAATATTATTTGTAAGAGAGAAGAATAAGATAGGCAAATTCAATTATTAAGGAGTATGTGCACTTTCAAGCGAAAACTTTCTCCGAATAGAAAATCTGGATTTGAAGGATTTATTATTGATATAGTCGAATCCAATTAACACGAAGATGTGCGCATTAGAGCGAAAAGTGGCACATTTCCGAGCGAGGGAGACAAATGAAGCGCGACGCGGAGCGGCGCGCTTCATTTTCCCGAGATCGGAATGTGCCACTTTGAGCTCGAATGGCACACTCGATTTTAAGCATGATTCACAACAATTTCATGCCAATAAATTAATTGAATTATTTTAATCGTTCCCTCTCACTTGCATTGATATGATTTTCGTATCTTTTCGCTCCCTTCCACTCATTGCTATGGTAAATACATTTTTCGAACGTAAATTCGATATTTACTACACCAAATTAAAAACTTCGATTTGAAAAAGCGAAAGATAATTTATATTCATTTAATAAATACGATGATGTGCGCATTCGAGCGAAAAGTGGCACATTTCCGAGCGAGGGAGGCAAATAAAGCGCGACGCGGAGCGGCGCGCTTCATTTTCCCTAGATCGGAATGTGCCACTTTGAGCTCGAATGTGCACACTCCGCTTTTCGCCACGATTAACAATGATCAATTTACTTTTAATTTTACCTAAACATTTTATGATTCTATGTGGTATTTTTTACTGTTGATTTTATAATTAATAATTATTTGTTTCGTTTTTTTTGTAAATAAATACCTAACAAGGTAAAATTGTTTTTTTTCAATTATCCGGATGAGCTGCAACATTAATTAGTCCGGATAACAGAGTTTCCACTGTAATTCCTATTGGTTAATGTATATTAAACCATGGTTATTCCTTTACCCAACCAATCAAAAAACCCATTTAAACTAATACAAAAATTCAAATATTAATTGAATAATAATAAAACAAAAAGTTTCAATTAGTTCTTTAATTAAATTCCACATTTTTCAGGTATTCACAAAATAATTTGATGTTAGGGTCAATGGATATATTCACATTTTGAGGAACCAGAAGTAATTATTCGAAAAAGATCGGTTAATTCGAAAATTTGTTTTTAATTAAGAAAACTAATTATGGCAGTTAATTGTCTTCTATTCCGTTATATTAAAAAATTTTACTGCTTGTAATTTGTCACGTTAACTAATTAAAGGTCGAAGTTTGGAATTTAATTAATTTGATTCGGTGTAAAATAGATAATTAGCTTAAAAAATTTACGCCTTCTGACCACGCCAACGAATTTGATTTGTGATGCATTCGAAATGCAAGTACATGAAAAAAAAGTTTACGTAAACACAATGAGTTATTAATTTTATGGACAGTACTCGTAAGTCATGATTTATAATCGTAAGTCACGTTTTAAGATAGTTGTTGATTTATTGTAATCTATTCGTGGTCACATGTTTTTATTTCTTTTTTATAAACTGATAACTATGCAATAATGTATTATATAAAAAAGACAGCCATCTCAAAACTCTATCATTCACTCAGTTAACAGAGCTTCATCAATTTATCTTCTGAAAATGAAAGATATACATAATCATACAGTAATTATGAAAATGATTAAATAAGTGTTAAGTGTATATAACATTAATTTAAATTTTCGTATAAAATCTATTGCTATGCTTAACTTTAGGTTTAATGTTTCGTCAATTTTAAATAATAAATACTTATATACATAATACAATTTAAAAACTAATACAGTAAACACTTAGATGTTTTATGATATTCAATAGTTTTAATGTTTAATTCATTTCCAAAGTTTTCTATAAACATAGCTAAGCCTTAAAACTGCAACTAATATAGTTTTGCAGGTCTTAAAACTATCGGCAGCATTTGTTGTAGTTATACGATTAAGATATGTT